>CM068299.1:17518582-18926878 GCA_034768395.1 Linum lewisii | reverse complement strand
ATATATCCCTTTTTTAAATACAAATTTATTTTTTTTTGGCCCCCAAAAAAATCAGGGGGGGTTGAGAATCATATATCCATATTCAAAATCTTACCCTTGTCTAGCTTCCTTTCTCCATGCCTGTCCCCCGTTTTTTTTTATTTTTTCATTATTTCGGGCAGACACCACCCGATCTTTTTTAGGTGATAATACGGGATGTCAGCAAAATCTAGGTGGAAAACAAGCCCCAAAAAAATTAAAATAATATCCCTTTTTCCCCCAAATTTTAAAGGGCCCCCCCCATCAAACAACTAGGGTTTAAATTATATTTTGTCTTAAACAACTGTTCCCTTTTATTAATAATTATTCTTTTTTGATTTTTTCAAGATTTATAAAATATCATTTTTTTATTTTTTCATGTCTAAAATTTAAAAATTTAATTATATAGCAAAAATAGTTTTTTTTTTTGCGAAGTTTTTAAAAAAAAGTTTTTTAAATTTAAAATTTTTTTTAAAAAAAAAAGAAACCCAATTTTTTGAAAAATTTTAAAAATTTTTTAAAAAAATTTTATTTTTTTATATTTATTTTTAAGTAGTATGAAAAACATTAAATTTTTTTTAAAATTTCATTAAAAAGGTGTTTAATTTTGGAACATTCCCCTTTAAAAAAAGAAAGAGAAATTTTTAAATTTTAAAAATTTAAAAAATTGAGTGATGGGGGGAAAAAATTTGGGGGAAAAGGGTTTTTCCCTCGTGTAAAAAACCAAAAAATATACCATACTCCCATTAAGATTATTGTAGTCTTGTAAAAAAGGTAGGGTTTTAGGTTGACTTTCCCCAAAAATTAATTTTTTATTTTTTCCCATAGACCCTGTAATTAAAAATTTTAAAGAGTAGCTTTAAAAAGGCTAAACATTATTAAATTAAAGTTTTGGTATACCCCCGGGGGGTTGCAAACCCTTAGTATTTCATGGTCTATCTGAGAAACTTAACCCCCTTTAAAGCCCCCTCATGTTCATTCGTCTAAAAAAAAAATTTTTTAAAATCTATCAATTTTCTTGGCCCTTTTTGGCTGCGATTAAAAAGGTTTTGGAAATAAAAAATAAAAAATATTGATTTTTTTTTAGAATTCAAATTAAGAAAAACCCCAATTTTGTTTTTCTTCCGGTAAAAAACCCCAAAAATGAAGAAAAAAAAAAAAGAAAAAAAAAATTAGATTTGAGCTTTTGGGGGGGGGGAAAGGTTTTAAAAAAAGGGGGGGTTTAGCTGAACCCCTTGGCCTTTTGCAAAAAGTAAGTTTATACATTAAAATTTAGAAATCAAAATGATGATAAAAATTTCCCATAGCTAAAAATGTTTTACCAATGAGGCACGCCAAAAACTAAAAAAATTTTCACCAAACCCCCAATAAAATTTTTTTAAAAGGGGGTTGGTGAAATTTTTTTGGGTTATTTGGGGTGGTAAAGGGAGAAATTTTGTAAAATGGAGATAAATTTTTTAACTTAAAAAAGAGAGGGGAGAAAAGTAAATTTTCTTTTATGAAAACTTAAAAAAAAAAACCCAAAAATTTTCAGAAAAAAAAATTTAAAACAAAACCCCGGTCATTTTTCCGTAACTTCCCCGGCTGCAAAAAAAAAAAAAAAGTTTATTGTTGTTTTCAAAAACACGAATGATATTTTCCCCCCCAAAATTTCTCTTCCGCCCCCCCTCTAATTCCGTTAAAGGAATTTTTTTTTGCATATAACTATTAAGGAGTAAAGTTTTAGTGCATATATTAAAAAAATTTTTTTGGGGTGTAAAAATTTTAAAAAAGGGGAAAATGTGTTATAAAAGTTTTGGGGGAATATGAAATCTCGTGTTTTTTGTTGAAACAGTGTTTTTTTTATTATTGCTGTTTATTTTAAAAAATTTTTAAAAAGTATTAGGGTTTGGTTCACTTTTAGTTTTTTAAGTTGCCCTTTAATTTTTAAAGTTGACTATTTATAATGCCACAAATTTCAAAACCCCCCCTTGAACAATTTCCTAGCTCCCCCCCCTGGTTTTAGCGGGAACTTTTAAACCGCGCATATTGCTAATGGGGAATTAAAGGGGGGATATTTTTTTAGTAAATAAGAAAAAAAGAATTTCTTATCCCCCCATCGGGGGGGAAAACCAAAAAAATTTGAAAAAAAAGGGGTGCATAAAATAAAAAAATTATTTTTAAGCAGAGTGGGGACGGAAATCCATGGTCCCTTTTTTACATACCTTCAATGTTTATTCTTTATTTTTTTTTTAGCTTCTTTGGGTTTTTTGAGCAATAGTTGGATTTTAAAAATTGGATTTAAATTCAGTGCCTTTTAGATCAACTCAAAAAATAATTTTCCCCCCAAAATTTTTTTACTTCTTTCTAGTAGTTGATATTCCTCTAAACGAAAAATTTCACGGGGGGTAATGGATATTAAAAATACTAAAAAACCCAACCAAACTGTTTCCATGCAAAAGAAACAATAAAAATTTTCCCCAAAAAAAAAATTTGGGTTTTTCCCCCCTGCCCCCCTGGCTTCAAGGCCCCTATATTGAACTACATGGAAGGGAACTTCTGGGTGTATAAAAAAAAATACTTAAAACCAAAAATTGAGAACCAACAAAGTCTTTTGAAAAACCCCTTTTCAGCTTCAAAGAAAATTTTAAGGACAAAAAAGGCACATTACCCCAAAAGCCCACCTTTGAGATTGGCTAAAATTTGGCCTGTCTTTTTTATTTGAAACCCGATTTGTTGTTAAAAATTTTTCGGGGGGATGGGGTTTAAAAAAATTAAGTGAGTAAAGATATGAACTCTTACATTTTTGCCCCTTCTTTTTTAAATTTTAAGGGGGCCCTTTTAATTTATTGGTAATAATTTAGGGAAAGACGTAACGTTCTCCTACTCCAAAAGGGTTTTTTTGATCCCCGCCCCCGGGTTCACCCTTAAAAATTCACCCCAAACCCAAGAGATGCCCCCAAAAAAATTCAGTTTCATTTTTGGGGGTTTTGGTTACTGTGCTGAAACTAGTTTGGGATCATCCGAGCTCTTCCGGTCCTGTTTCAAGAAGATTTGCAGATATTTAGAAACTCGGGCTTTTTCTAAAATAAATAAAAAAAATTAAAATATTAACCCCAAAAAATGTTCAAAAAAAATTATTTTTCCCCCAAAAATTTTAAAAACCCCCGGCCCTAGGCGATATCGCCCCTGGCCTAGGGATATCGCCCCCCCCGCACCGAGGATTGCTGGTCAAACCGATTCTTTAAAATGCCCAACCAAAAGAAATTTAAAAGCTTTTTTGGCTGGGGGGGCAGGGCCCAAACTGCCCCAGCCATAGGCGGGTCTCGCCCCCGTAAAAAGGGGTATCGCCTAGGATACGGGCGATCTCGCCCAAGGGTTTTGGGGACCCGGGAATCTCGCCCCCAAACCCATAAAATACCCCTTTTTTTTCTCATTTCCCCCATACCGGTAAACCCCCCCCTTTTAAAAAAGGTAAGTCTCCTTTTCCCTTTTTTTTTAATTACATTATTTAGTGGTTTTAGGTTAGAGAATTAGTTTAGGGTTTTTTGGTTGGGGAATTAGTTTAGGGTTTTTGGTTAGAGAATTGTTTAGGGTTTTGGTTAGAGAATTAGTTGGGTTTTAGGTTAGAGAATTATTTGGGGGGTTTTAGGTTAGAGAATTAGTTGGGGGGGGTTTTTTTTTTGGTAGATATTTTTTTCCAAAGTAAATTTTTAAAATTGTCAATTGACGTTGTAGGATTTTTATAAAACGGGGGGGACCTTTTTCCCCACCATTCCCCAAGGTACGTAGACATACTTTATTTATTTTTCTTATGTCATTGTGAACCTTTCCCTTAAAATTTATGGTTTGTTTAGGAATTAGTATGATGAAAAAAGGGTTTTAGCGAATTGAAAAATTATTAAAGGTTAGAAAATTTAAATTTAAAAATTTTGAGGTTAGACAATTAGTAAAATTTTGAGGTTAGAGAATAGTATACTTTTGCCCAAGAGAATTTATAAAATTTTTTTCTAACTTTTTGTTACAATAGATGTCGGCTATGGATGGGGAACCCCTTGGGGGGTGGGAAATTCCCGAGAGCTTTTGGCCCCCAAAACCCGGTGATTGTTCTTATTTGGGGGGGGAAGAACAAGCTTTTAAGGGCTATTTAGTGTGGGGCCCAAGCGTGAAAAGGGGCCCCTAAATTTTCGAAAAGGTGTTTTGCTTAGGGGAGTTAGGTGGGAGGCATTCTTGCGAGATTTGTCGACCCCCTCCCTGTTGTTTTTTTCTGGGTTTTCACCCCCTGTTAAGGAGCTCGTCACACATTGATTGAGAGGGGGCGGCCAGAACGAACACTTTCCCAAACCCCGGTTTCCCGGGGGAGGCGACGCCCCAAACCTTGGAGGATGGAGGTGTTTTCAGGTTTTCCCCTTTCGAGGGGTTTCCCCTTTTCCCCTAGCAGTGGCCCCAGTAAACCCGGGGGTCATTGTGGGGGGTTGTTGGGTGGCCCGACCCCCGCTGGGAGTTTTACGGGACAGTCAGTGAAGATTCGTGGGTTTTGGGCAGTTTGTGTCTCCCCGGGTGGTGCTCCAGGATTTTTTTCTCCGCTATGCCCCGGCCTACACTTGGGTTCTTTTTGGCCCCCTTTTACTAGCTGACCGGACGGAGACTTGATAGGGGGATCAAAAAATTCCGGGCTTTTTTTTGGGGACTCTGGGGTTGCATCCACGTTCATTTTGGGGAAATGCGGGAAACTAGCTTGGTGTATGGGGCCCTGGGGGGGGCGGCCTTTTTTAGGGCCCTGGGAGTCGAGGGGTACAGGTGATACCCGGGGTTTCCCACCTTGCGGTCCAGCTGTGGGCTTTGGGGAGAAAATTCCCCCGGCCCCATCCCGGGACGTAGGGTAGCAGGTGGGGCCCCCCCAGGCTGACCCCTTCCTGTGGTGTGGCGGGGATGTCTGTACCCGGCGCCCCCCAGAAATGCGTGGCTTGAAAGCGGGGGAAAAATACGCTAGCATTGATCGGAACAGGTTTTTCGTGGTTAGGAATCTTAACCTCTTTGACATACTTCTCTGATTTTTTTAAAAATTTTTTTTTTCAATATATTTAATTTTTTCCAGTGGATGCCGTACCCCTTTTGGAGGAGGCCCTATCAGTTGGAGGACGAGTGTTCTGGCGAGTGTTTGCCCAGTGTGCATAGATGTGTTCATGGCCCATCCTGATCGTTCCCTGCGTCTTTTTGGACATGGTCGCTTTTAATTCCACAGGACCCCGAGCCGCTGCTCCCCGTCGGGGAGTTGGGGACTGGATTTCAGAGCACCAGTACGTTTGGGGGGTGCTGGTCCCTTTAAGAAATTACGTTTTTTCTGGGAGGGGGGGGGGGCACATTCCGGGGGCGGGGTGGAGCAGTCCTTTGACCCCTTTTTCCCCATGATGATAGGGAGGGAGTGGTACAGGGGGCCAAACCCCGGGCCCAAATTTCACCCCGATGGTCCCAAAGTTTCAGGGGATGGTTAGTGACCACCTATTTGAGTAAGGGTAGGCTTTTAGTTTTTCCCTTAGGGTCACTAACTTTTTTTTTTTTTGCCTTTCAGATCCCCCCGTTGGAGCAGGCTCCCCCTTTTTAGTGGTAGAGTGTTCCCATGAGTAAAATTCTGGAAAAAAACCGAGAAATCAATTGAAATTTTGGAAAAAAGTGAAGTAGACGGGGAAAAAAAGAATGTTTTTTACCTTTATGGGCTCAACCTTTTTTTCCCCATGTGTGAAACCATGTTAAACCGAGGGGGAGGGAAAAAGAATTCAAAAAAATTTAAGTGTGGGTTTTTTTTGGGGAAACTGGTGATGGAGGGTTTTATGATGCACACTGCCCCCCCGTTTTGGACAGGCGAAATCGCCCGTGACCCAGGCGATCTCGCCATGGGCACAGGGACATCGCCTATGCCCCCAGTGAAATACTTTTTATTAAAAAAAACCCCAGATTTAAAAAAGTTCAGATAAAAATATTTTTTTTCACGCTTTTTATGAAGGAGCATTTTCCCTCCCTTCCCCCCACCGCATTTGGCCCAAAACCCCACCCGTTGCACACGGGGGGGCCCTCCCCACGCCAACCATTCGTTTTGTTCCCCAAGGCGTCGCCCTGCCCGAAAAATGGGGTTTTGCGGGTTTTACTGGGGGGGGGCCCGTGTGTGGGGCCAGTTTTAGGCCCCCCTTTTGGGTTTGGGAAAAGGGGCGAGCTACACTAGGGGGGTCTTGGTACCGTTAGAAGGGGGGACGTAGTTGTCCCAAAGTTAGCCCCCGCAAAAATGTTTAAAAAAACAATTTTACAGGCCCAGGGGGGCCCCCCGGGGTAACCCTTGTCCCCCCCCCCCTTGGAACCCCCGGGGTTGAAAAGTCCCCTTACGATTCGTCCCTTTAAAAACCCCCGAACAAAGGGTGCTATTTTCCCGCCCCGGTTTTGGGATTGTTTGGACCGACAAAAACCGGGTAAACCCCGTTAGCCGATGTAGGGCGCAGTGGTTGACGGAAATTGATTTAGTTTTTTGGGTTTAATTTCTCCCAGTATTTCGTTTTAAGCTTTTCCCTTCTGCCAACATTCCCTGGTTTTCCCCCCACGGGCCTTGCCAAACTTGACCACCCGATGGAAAATGTGTGCTGGGCCCCCAAAAGAGGCCAGGGAAAAAAAACGTCGCCGCCCTTAAGTTACTCCGTTCCGCTTTCTTGCGCGTGGTGTCTTTGGTTCCCCCCCGGCACCCCCTCCCCAGTTTTGTCATGGGCCCGTTTCCAAAAGGGGTTTTTTCCCCTATTCCCCCTTTTTGGCTCCCCGTACGTTTTTTTCCCGGGGGGGATCGCCAACCATTTGCCTTCTTTCCCAAAAAAACTTCCGAAAAACCCCTTTTTTCCCCTGGGGTAGGGGATGAAGATTTTAAAGAACTTTAGTTTGTAGAGATATTTATTAGTTAGTTCAAATATACACCGTAAACAAGTTGACAAATCCCCAAGTTCCAAAGGCGAGTTTTTAAAAATTTGGTTTTGGGGGGTTTCTTGTTGAAGTTGTTTTGGAAAAGGGTGGGACACCACCCCCATACCCCCCCCGATAAAATGTTGGCTTTTCCGTGCTATCCCCTTGGTCGTCACTGTGATTGTGATTTTGGGCCCCTTGGTCACATGTCTCTGTGTTTCCCCCTAACCACTTCCAATTATCGTGAACTCTTGGTAACTATGGCGTACCCCAAAATTTAAAATCCGATGTTCCCCCAACAAAATGTTAAACCATCAAAAACCCCTTGCTTTTTATTGCCCGTGGGGAATGTGCCGTCAATGATCATGCCCCCAGGCAGGCTTAAAGGCTTCTATGGGGGGGCCCCAAAACGCCCAAAACACATCTTGAACCCCCCCGGGTTCCCGCCGGGTTGGTTCTGATCTCGTACCGTGCCCCGGGGTTCGTGGGGGAATAGCTTTTCCGGTTGTCTAAAAGTTGTTGTATGTTTGCCCCCCCCAGTTTTCGTACAGTTTGCACCCCTTTTTTCCCCCAAACCACCCCTTCCGGTCGATATCTTGCGGTGGTACTTTCCAGAATGCATTCAAAAACTTTTAAAAACCCCTTCAACCCGGCTCCTGCGAAACAATGTCCCTGATTGCATCGGGAGATCAGGGGGAATCGGCGGGGTGGGGCCCTTTTATCGTTGACCGGTCAAAAAAGGGGGCCGTTTTGGGGTTGGGTGTATTATCCAGAACCATATTGTTGCTAAGTGTAGAACGCATCCCCCAAAGGGGAACTTCGGGTCGATGCATTGAGGCCATTCCTTCGGGTTGGAAGTGATTACCCTGTACTTTGTTGCGGAGGGACTGTTGGTCTTCTTTAGGGACATCAGTTGCCCTTTTTGGTAGGAATGTCGGGCCCCCAAAAAGAATTCCATCTCCACCGACCAGTACCCTTGTGGGATCTGGGGCGCCCGTCCCTGGAGGGAGGGGGGGGATTTCATAAGTCGCACAGTCGTCACCCTCGCTCGTGGCCCGTTCCGTGGCCCCAAAATTCCCGCTATTTGCTGTGGCCCCCCCTTTTTCATCGTTCTTCCTCGTCGGGTTTTGGGCCCTGTCACGTGACGTTTGGATTCCCTTTTTTTCCCCCGAGCCAATGGCTCCTTTTATTCCCGAAAAGTCGGCTGACATTTTTTCATCTCCCCAAACCCCCCCTTTGGGCAACCTCCTGGAACTCCGGGGCCCATATGATGGTCGCCATGTATTCCCCCTCCCACGTTTTGGGTCTGCTCTGCCCCCCTGATTTGGAAGACCCCGAGAAATCGGAGAAAAAAGACGGCCCTCTTCCATCAAGGCGTACAAATGGCAACTTCGAAAAAAAAGGGTTGACGCGAAAAAAAATCGTAAAAGATTGTACGCCCTTGTCGTCCCTATCCCCGGGTTTTTAAAAGAAATGCGACAGATTTTTTCCCCCCGAATGAAAATCGGATTTTCAGACAAAAAACTGGGTTTTTTGATCCCCCCCCAAAACCCTTTTTTTTTTGGAACACGGTAAACACTATCATAGGGTCGCTCGCTTTGGGCATTTCAGACCCGGGATTATTTCCCCCCTTTTTTAGGATAAGCCGGTCCCCAAACCTGGCGATCGGGCCCCCCCGAAAACTTGGGGTTGGGGAAAATTTTCGTGGAAAAAATGTGTGGGGAAAAAATTTTTAAAAAGTTGTTCTTTCGTTTTTGGGGACTAACCCCCGAAACTAACAAGGGTTTATAGGGTGCTTAGTGATCAAGTATAGGCGATATGCCTAGGGATTAGGCGAATCCCCCCCATCCCTAGGCGTATCCCCTAATCCCTGGCTTTTTTTACAAACCCCTGTCGTGACTAAAAACAAAACTAATCAGAGCAGGGTGAAACCCCCCGGGGCTGGGGCGATATCCCTAGGAAAGGGCGATATCGCCCTTTTTTGGGGCGATTATATTTCGGAAAAAAAAAAGTTTTGGGAAAGTATTTATTTAGGTTAAAAGTTAATTTTTTTTTTTTTTTTTAGTTAAAAAGCCCCTTTGAAATCTGCAGCTGCAAAATTTCTTTTCCCCCCAAACTTTCCCCACAACAATGAAATTTTTTCAACAAGAAAAAACTACAAAATTTACAGAAGAAAAACCCCTAAAATATAAAAAAATAAAAACCCAAATAACCAACAAAAAATGAATAAAAGGGCCCCAAATTTTAAAATTTTAAAAAATAGATAAAAGCCAAAAGCGTTTTCCAAAGTCAGCAAAAGGGGGCAACAATTCAATTTTTTCCCCGCTACAAAAAGACTTTTTTTTAATCAAGCAAAAAGACTGATGGTAATACTACTTTGAGTTTTGAGTCGTGAAATGAAATGCCCCAAAATTTAAAAAAAAAAAACATAAACCCCCCAAAAAAAGAGCCAAATCATGTATCCGTGACCTAAAAAAACCCCCTTCTTGCTGGGGGAAAACATAAATTTGGGGGAATAAACTCGGGAACTTGTTACTAAATGAAAATAGCTTTTTAACCCCTGAGAAAGTGGCATTGAGGAGAAAAAGGGGATGCAATAAAACGAATTAAACCCCTTTTTTGAAAAAATCTTGTCAACTCCATAAAAATTGCTTTCTGATGAGATCCCTTACCTAAAAATAGAAAAATAAAAATGTCAGTGATTTTTATGTTTAGAGGCCGTGCTTAAATTTTTTGGGGCGGGGTTTTTCCCATTCCAATAAGGACATGACCACCGAGTTACCCCCTCAGAAGAAGATGTGATTGCAATTGGGGAGTAAAAAATTCTTTTCCTTCCCCATATCAAAATTCCCCACTAGTTCACTGCTATGCCTCTGACAATAAGGGGTTTAAAACCCCACAGTTTAATCATATCCAAACAATTCCGCTTTGAAAAACGTAATTGTTATTACAAGTTGATCGAACTAGAAAAAAACCTTGGGGGCCCCAATTGGGTAAAATTTTGTAAAATGAAGAAAGCAGGAAGAAACGGTCCGAGCGAGCTGAAACGGGGTTTCCCCCGAGCACCCGTAATAAAATTAGAATGGTGCTTTTGTACATGTGAGAGAAACTCTTTCATTGGGGTTTTCCCCCAAAAAATTTACGATTAAAAGATTATGAAAAAAGGGAAAATTTCCATTCAAAAAATGAATAAAAATCCCCCCTAAAAAACGAAGACGATTTCGATGAAAGTTTTAGGTCTTTTTTAAAAAGTTTATCCGTTTCCTTTTCATTTCTGTTTTCACCATGGAGAAAAAGAAGAAAAAGGGTTAGATTGAAATTAATGTTTCCCTTTTTTCCATTGTGATCCATGGATTTTCTCAATTGACGACCAGGAAAAATGGTCGGCAGTATCTCGCAGATCAGAGGTTTTTTTCTGCAAAAAGATGGGAAAATTCCCGAGTTGGGGAAGTGAATTTTTTTGTTGTTTATGCGGGAGGAGTAGGGGATAAATATAGGAGGGACTTCAGAGTCGTGTCTTCGTCGTATGGGCCTTCACGAAAGAGAGCCTTAAATCCTGAACTCGCGAGAGATAAATTGATTTGCGTTTAACCTCACCGGGGGGATAATCAAAGGAGAGTGAATGTCCTTGGGGGGGTTGGGGTTCGAAGCGATGATAAAGGGAAAAAGGAAGGGGGTTATTTTGCCTTTATCGTTGAGAGGAGGGGGTGAAGGATGGGTCGAAGGACAGAAGGACAATTTTTTTTTTTACAGTAAAAATGCAAATTTAGTTGGGAAATCGGTGAAGGTGTTCAGAGAAAAAGGAAAAGGATGTTGCTTGTGAGAACCCAACCCCCAAAAACAAAAAAAGATCAAAATTGACTTTCATGAGATTGATGATGAAAATTACGTTAAAAGTTTTTTGGAAGGAATAATAAAAAATGATTGAATTTAAAGAGGGGGGGTTTTAAAAGTTTAGGGGATTGAAAAATTAATTTTTGAATGTGATTTGAACAAAGTTAAAGGTTAAGAATGTTGACATGCCCCAAAAAAAAGGGTGCTCAAAAAAAATTTTTTTTATTTTTTTAAAAATTAATTTAATTAATTTAACCTTAATTTAAATTTAACGGTCCGACCCGTTCCCTTTAAACGGCGCTCTGGATGACCCGAAAAATTGGGGGAGGTACACCCGTTTTTTTGGGAGGTATGAGAATTTCCCCCATATATATGGGGGTTTTTTTTAAAAAAAAAAAAAAAAATTAAATATTAAATAAAATAAAAACGTTTCAAAATATTTATTTTTTTAAATATAACCCCCGCCCTAGGCGATTTCGCCCAGCAAAAGGGGGGTATGCCCAGCACCCCTGGATTGTCCCCGGATGTGATTAGATTCGATTGGTCAGGGGGTGAAATGCCAGGTTAGGCGATAGCCTAGGGCATGGGCGATATGCCTAATGCATAGGCGTATCGCCTATATTTGGTCACTAAGCACCCTTAAAACCTTTTTAGTTTGGGGGGGTTTTTCACCAAAAAGAAAAAAAATTCTAAAAGGGGAACCCCTTTGTCCAGAATTTTCCAATCCAAAATTTTTGGGGGGGTTTTCGTCCAGGTTGGACCGGCTTATTCCTACCCAAGGGGGAAATAAAGTCCGTTGGTATAAAGGACAAACAAGCACCAATGTATGTGTGGTTTTCCGTGTTTCGGCGAAAATGGGTCTTTGGGGGGATTTAGATAATCCAGTCCCTTTGCTGGAGATGCGATACAGTTCTGGAGGGAATCTTGCAATTTCGTTTCTGGCCCCATATCGGACGGACAACGGCATACAAGTCATATACGGGGTTGTTGCGTTTAACCATTTTCGAAGTTTGGCCCAGTTGTAGCCTTGGTGGAGAGGGGGCCCTCTCAGTTCTCGATTTCCGGGGGGCATTCCAAAAAAGATGGGAGAGCAAACCAAAGTAAAAAAGGGGAAAAAAAATGGCGACCAGTCATATCGGTCCGGGAGTTCAGGAGGTTGACCAGAGGGGTTGGCGCGAGATGAATATGTCAGCACTGACGATCTGGAGATGAAAGGGGGCCCATTGCTGGGCGGCCGAAGATCCAAACGTCGCGATGACTTTGGGGGCCAAAAAACCCGACGAGGAAGACGACGTATGAAGGGGGGAGCCAAAACAAATAGCTTTGGAAGTTTATGTGCCACTGGAACATGCCAGAGCGATGGGTGACGCTTGTGGACGACTTAAATGAAAATTTCTTAAAACCCACCTAACCGGGAAACAGGCGTTTTCCAGGATCCCGCGAAGGCGTTACTGGACGGTGGAGATGGAATTCTTCTTGGGTCGACATTTCTTCCCAAAAGGGTTTTCCAACTGATGTCCCTAACGAAGAACCAAGCAGTCATCCGCAACGATAAGTACAGGGTATCATTTCCCAAACCCCGAAGGAAGGGCCTTAAAGGGTGCATCGCCCCGACGTGTCCTTGGAGGATCGTTCTACCCCTTGGGCAACAGATATGGATTCGGGGATAATACGACAACTCAAAAACCCGGCCCAAACAGTTGTGACCGGTCAACGATACTAGGGCCCCACCACAGCTGGGATGCCCCCGCTGATCTCCAGATGCAATTCATCCCCAAATGTGCGCAGAGAGCGGGGGGGTTGAAGGTTGATGAGTTATTGATTGCACTTTAGGAGAAGTACCACCGCAAGATATCGTACCGGAAGGCGTTGGTTTGGCAAGCAACGTGCTGTCGAGAAGCTGTACGGTGACTGGGTGGCATCATACAACAACATTGAGACAATACCTGAATGCTATTCGGCTCACAAACCCGGGACACGGTACGAGATCATAACCCACCCGGCGGGTAACTGTAGGATGTTCAAGAGGGTGTTTTGGGCGTTTGGGCCATGCATAGAAGCCTTCAAGCACTGCGCTGGGGTCATGATCATTGACGGCACATTCCTACGGGCAAAGTACAAGCAAGTGTTGTTGATGGCTAGTACATTCGATGGGCAACATCGGATTGTTCAATTGGCGTACGCCATAGTTGACCAAGAGGATCACGATAATTGGAAGTGGTATCATGGATGAATCTACAGAGACATGTGACCAATGGGCCAACATCACAATCATCAGTGATCGACACAAGGGGATAGACAGCGGCAATGCGCAACATTGATCGAGGGTGGGTTTGGAGGTGGTGTCTACGCCATTACGTAAGCAACTTCAACAAGAAACACCGCAACCCAAACTTTAAAATCTCGCCTTTGGAACTTAGGTATTTGTCAACTTGATTTTACGGTGTATATTGAACCTAAACTAATACAATATTCTCATACAAAACTAGATATTCATAGACGTCTTCATCGCTACCCGCAGGAATAGAAGGGAATGTGCGGAAGTTTGAGGCCAAGAAGGAAGGCAGATGGTTGGCGATCCATGATGAACAAACGTACGGGAGCCAAAATGGGTGAATGAGGAACTACCCTTATGGAGCTTGGCCTATGACAACACTGAGGGAGGCGGTGCTCGGTGGGGAACCATGACGACCACGCGCAAGAATGCGTGAACGGAAGTACTTAAGGGCGTGCGACGTCTTGCCATGTCTTCTGTGATCGAGCACACATTCCATCGTATGGTCAAGTATTGGCATAGGCGCCGTGGGAGATACCAGGGAATGTGGCAGAAGGGAACGCGTTATACGAGTACTGTCAGAAATTAGACCGAAACAATCTACGTCAGTTCGTCAGACATACGTGCTGCCGTACGATGCGGCTAACGGGGTTTACGAGGTTAAGTTGGTCCAAACAATCAGACGTAGCGGTAAATAATAGCTACGTTGTTCGGTTCGATAGGCAGGTCGAATCGTAAGGGGACTTGCACATGCGGGAAGTTCCAGGGGTACAATGGTACCGTTGTCCCATGCTGTAGCTTTGTTGCACATTTGCTGGTGCTAACTGGCACAACTACGTCAGCCCACTTCTATTGGTATCCAAGACCCAGCTAGTGTATGCTCAGTCATTCCAACCAATACTGGGGCCTAAAGACTGGATCCCACACACGGGCCTACCAGTGATCCGCAACCTCATCTTCTTCGTGGACAGGGTCGTCCACGACAC
The DNA here is from genome assembly GCA_034768395.1 of Linum lewisii. NCBI lineage: Eukaryota > Viridiplantae > Streptophyta > Magnoliopsida > Malpighiales > Linaceae > Linum > Linum lewisii. The sequence continues at coordinate 18,912,850 of CM068299.1, read as the reverse complement.
TCTCGAATCAGAAACGAGATGGTATTGGCGTGAGGAGGGTTCGCCAAGTAAGTGCAGGACATGCGGTTGCGTGGGTCATAATGCAAGGACATGTGGAAGGAGACGGGACAGTGCTGGGGCGTCCTTCTAGTAATCAGCGTGAAATAAAATAGTGTATATGTATGTTTTTATCTCGGTTCGTTTAATAAATAGTAGTCACTCTTAGGCATAGGCGATGTCGCCTGTGACATGGGCGAGATCGCCTGGATCACGGGCGATATCGCTTGTGCCCAACAGGGGGCAGTATGCATCATAAAAAACCTCCTATCACAGCTTCCAAACCACACACCACTACTTCCATATTTTCGAATTCAGTTTCCATCCACCGCGGTCACACTATGGTGTTCACACTGGGGAAATCAGAGAGGTATGTACATGAGGTTAAGAATTCCTAACCACGAACTCCGTTGTTCCGATCATAGTGCGTAGCGTATTTCCTCCAGCTTCATAGCCACTCGATGCTGGTGGCGCCGGATGACAGAATCCAGCGCACACCACGAGGAACGGTTTTATGTCAGCATTGGTGGGTCACCACTGCTACGTAGCGCTCGGCTATGCTCGGGAATCTCTCCAACGCCAAAGCTGGAACCAGCAAGGTGAAGCCTCCGATATCACCTGTACCCTCTGACTCCAGCCGTGAAGAAGGCCGCCCTCCCCATGGCCTTATACAGCCATGCTAGTACCGCACTACCCCAACTGAATGTGGATGCAACCGCAGAGTCCCCAAAGCCGGAGTAGATGAACCGGTATCAAGTCTCCAGTCCGGTCAGCTAGTAGAATGGCGCCAATAAGAACCCAAGTGTAGGCTCGTGCATAGCGGGAACAACATCTGCTGGAGCACCACCCGGGTAGACGTTTCAAACATGCCCTTAACCCACGAGATCTTCACTGAGTCCCGTACAACTCCCAGCTGGGGGTCGGGCACCCAACAACTCCTCACATATGAGACCCGGTCACGTCTGTCCACTGCTACGGTAACAGGAACTCCATCGATAGGAAGACCTGTAAGTACCTCAACATCCTCCAAGGTGATCGTCGCCTCGCCCGGTACCAGGTGGAATGTGTTCGTCTCTGGCCGCCACCTCTCAATCAATGCTGTGACGAGCTCCTTACACGGTGTGAAACCGAGTAAACGAACAACAGGGAGGAGTCGACACTCTCGCAAGAATGCCTCGTACTCTGAACTCCACTCTAAGCAAGAACTACGCTGTCGCAGCTTCAGCGCCTTGCACGCATGTGGGTCACGCCACACTAAAGTAGCCCTATGCTTGTTCTCCCCCCACAGTAGAGAACAATCACCAGGTTGAGGCCTAACGCTCTCGGGAATCGATCACCAACGGTTCATCCCATCCATAGTTCGACATCTATTGTATACTAAATTGTTAGAAAAGCTATTTTATACTAATTCTCTTTGTCAAAAGTATACTAGTTCATCTAACCTCAAAATTATACTAATTGTCTAACCTCAAAATTATACTAATTGTCTAACCTCAATATTATACTAATTCGCTAACCTCACATCATACTAATTCTCTAAACTATCCATAAATAATGACATGGTTCACAATGACATAAGAACAATAAATAATGTATGTACTACGTACCTTGTGTAATGGTGCGAGAAAAGGTCCTCTCCGTTTTATAAAAATCCTACAACGTCAATATGACAATGTTAATAAATCACTTTGGCAAAAAATATCTACCATAAAAACCCTAAAACCTAATTTCTCTAACCTAAAACCCTAACTAATTCTCTAACCTAAAACCCTAAACTAATTCTCTAACCTAAAACCCTAAACTAATTCTCTAACCTAAAACCCTAAACTAAATAATGTAATTAAAAAAAAGGAGAAATGAGACTTACCTTTGCCTTAGGGGGTTACCGAGTACTGTGGGAGAATGAGTTGAAAAATGGGGTATTTATAGGGGTTGGGGCGAGATTGCCCGGTCTCCAACCCTTGGGCGAGATCGCCCGTATCCTAGGCGATATCGCCTGGGGCTGGGGCGAGATCGCCTATTGCTGGGGCGAGATTGCCATGTGTCCAGCCAGACAGCATTTACTCGGTTGGTTGGGCAGTTTAGAATCGGTTTGACCAGCAATCCTCGGTGCTGGGGCGATATCGCCTAGGCCTGGGGCGATATCGCCTACACCATGGGCGATTATATTTACAGAAATAAATAGTTTTGAAACATATTTATTTAGGTTAATAGTTAATTTTTTTTATTTATTTTTGTTAAAAGCCCTATATATATGCTTTTAAAAAGAATTTACTCCTACCCGGATATTTTCTTTATTGGACTCTTCCACTATTGACATATATTATTTTCACATCTTTTGCTATCTACGGGGTTTGAACTGGGTGGTTCAAAAAAATGTGCTAAGTTCTTAATTCTTACCACTTGGCTCAAGAGTACTTACTGATATTTTCTGCGTAGTTTTTAAATATGAACTCTAAAACTCAATGATACGGAGAAAACTATGCAAAGAAAAAGAAATGAAAATTGAAAAAATAAAATTTTTTCTTACTCATTATTAGAAAACCAAAATCGTTAGCGTTATTATATATAATTAATTATATAGTATCTAATATTTATCTACACAAAATAGTACAAAGTTTACAAGTTATCTACCTTTACAATTTTTTTTTGAAAGTAATCGAAATCTTATTCATCAACTCTCACGAGAAATCAAACAACACTCCAACAAAGTTCATCTAGCCAAATCGGATGGCTATCACACAACAAACGGCGACATGCAAAAGGTGTCATTTGTAGAAGGACACCTTTACAAAAAAAAATTTCGAGGAAACACCTTTACAAATTTTAATCATTCAACATATAGATATAGATCAATTATCTACCTCTAAACTAATCATACAACCTATAGAGGCAATTGTAAATTATCTGACTTTAAAAAATTTAATCATACAACCTATATAGGCAATTCTAAATTATCTGCCTCAAAAGAGTTTTTTTTATATAAGACAAAAAACTTATAGATGCAGTTATAAATTATCTGCCTCAAAAGAGTTTTTTGAATAAGACAAAAAACTTATAGAGGCAGTTATAAATTATCTGCCTCTAAAAGAGTTCTTCATATAACTTATAGAGGCAGTTATAAATTATCTGCCTCTAAAAGATGTAATCGTATGACTTATAGAGGCAATTATAAATTATCTGCCTCTAAAACTATAAAAATTATTTATTAATATTAAAATAAATAAATAAAATACAATTAGAGGCAGATATTTGCATCTATAGAGGCATATATAGTATTTGTTCTTTAAAAGTATGCTTAGAGGCAAATGTTCTATGTGCCTCTATGTATCTGCCTCCGTAGCTAGGTTATGTTGTAGTGCAAGTGTTACGAATTAAGTACCAAGTATTACATTCTGTATCATGACATCAAGTGTTGTGAATTAAGTACCAAGTATTACAAGTGTTACTAATTTAAGTTTATAAGTATTGCGAATACGAATCATGATTCATAGCTTGAATCAACTAAATTTGTAACATCATACGAAATCCTAACATAACTAATACGAATTAAGTACCAAGTATTACACGGGACAATGGAGAAGAAATGACCGGAACCAAAGACTCATCACTAAGGGCTCCAACCTCCGTCGGAAATGACTGCCCTTCGTATCACTAAGTTTATAAGTATTACGAATACGAAATTGGTTCTCAAACGTTACGAAACATGCTATAAAAACCATATGAATCATGATTCACAGCTTGAATCAACTAAATTCGTAACATCATACGAATTCCTAATATAACTAATACGAATTCCTAACATAAGTGATGCGAAATCTAAAAAACATTAATTTCTTAAGCACTATCAAGAGTGATATCATTGGATTCGTAACTTAATTAGAAGACTTTTGGTGTTAAAATTACTGAAAAATCATTCAATAGTTAGAGCTATGTTAATTTTTTATCATTAGAAGAAAGAGAATAGAGAATAAAACACTCTTTTTCCTACTTTTCTGTCACTTTTCCCATCACAATAATACATTTACGAGATTACTATTTTACCCTTCTGACACTCCCACTACGTATATTTGATTATAGCCGTTGATTTTGGATCCACTAAACATGAACAACCGAGATTTCAGTAAGCACCATTAGGCACCAATCTGATTCGGCACCTGACTATTTTCCATTTTAAAGACGGTTAGTTTATCAACTGCCATTTTGGCATTTTTAGCTTCGTCTGTCAGTCGGTCTGTGTTCCTCCCGCTCCGCACTAAACTCCACCCAAGCTCTATAAATACCTGGACCTAAAAAAAAATCATGCCATCTCTTATCTTCAAATCGCTCCTATCTCTCCATTCCAAACGCTGTCCATCTTCAATTTCTCGCTTCGCAATGTCCACCGCTACTCCCGCCGCAGAGCTCGCATCAGGGGTGTAGTCTTCGACATGGACGGAACCCTAACGGTCCCGGCCATTGATTTCTCCGCAATGTACAAAGCCGTTCTCGGAGAAGACGAATACCGGAGAATCAGGGCCGAGAATCCTTCCGGCATAGACATTCTACATCACATCGAGAAGTGGAGCCCCGACAAGCAGCGTAAGGCTTACGAGATCATCGTTGATTACGAGCGCCAGGGACTCGACCGCCTCCAAATTATGCCTGGTTAGTGTACGGACAGCGGATCGTGTTGCGTTTTTTATCAAACTGGAAGTTATATGTGGCGTTTTCTCATTTCTGTTGTGCAGGTGCTGCGGAGCTGTGTGGGTTTCTGGATTCGAAGAAAATCAGGTTTGGGTGCTGAATAAGTTATGCGTCGACTTTGCTTACTTCCCTGAGATGCATAAGAAGTTATGTCATGAAATTTTCTTAGTTGTAATTCTTCAGGAGGGGATTAATCACTCGAAATTTCAAGGAAGCGGTTGATCTTTTTCATTCTCGATTTGGGGTAAGTTTCCATGTAAGCTGTAATTTGAAGTGTAAGTGTTGAAATGGGCATGGAATACATAAACATGTTGTTGTTTTTTTTTCACAGAACGTTTACGTTTGTGGTGATTGGAGAACACTGCCATGTGATCTGCATCTGCACGTTTTTTAGTTGTGATTAAATAAAGTGTTTTTATGTTGGCTCCCAAAACATTACTAGATCTCTTTAATTGGAATTCCCTGCTAGATCTTCTATTTCCTACCAATCTGTTGTACCGTTGGTTGTTGCTGCAGAAGAGTTTCTCTCCAGCATTGAGCAGGGAGTTCCGCCCTTATAAGCCTGACCCAGCTCCTCTACTAAGTATATGTTCAACATGGGATGTTCAGCCTGATGAGGTCATAATGATTGGCGACAGCCTTAAAGATGATGTGAGTGTATCATCATCTCAATCCTCTATTCCTCTTCTTTTTGCACAAACTGTTACATATGTGGATTTTTCAGTTAGTTATATTAACCGTAAAAGCCAGCTACTAGAAATTTTACCTGCTAGCATGGAACCGGCAGAGGCATGATGATGAAAAACTTGGCTGATAAATGAAAGAGATGTAGCTGCCCTGTCTGTCTGGCTGTCGCCTGTCTCATACTCAGAAACAGTCAGACCTTTCCACTTTTGTTTTATTTGCTCGCCTCTCATTAAGGCTCAATGGACCTTGGTTATACATCACCCGTCCAATTTGCACTCATACATCTATCTTGAATTGGTTTAGGAAAGCAAGATGCATACAATTTAGTGTGTATGTTAGAATACTCATAGTTGATGCTTGGCCATAAGTAGTTCTCCTGCATTTCTGAGGATTATATCTGTGGCTTGTAGTTGACTCAGCTACTCAGGTATAGGTATATATACTTGCTGATTATCCGTTTTTCTTCCGGAAGAAGGGGAAGATTAACGTGGGCTGTTGTGTGGAACAATTGCAGGTGGGTTGTGGAAAGCGTGCTGGTGCATTTACATGTTTGCTTGACGAAAAAGAGAGGTATGGTTCTGCTGATTTTGTGGGATTGGATCTGGAACCAGATTTCAAAGTGTCATCCTTGGTTGAAGTTCAGTCAGTGTTGGAGACCAATTTCAATTTGCAGCCATGATTTACCGACACTTGTGGGATTCCTCAGAATCAGAACTTACAGCGGCATGAATCTCTTCGGCCACTTAGAATGAAAAAGCATCTTGGTTGGAAGAGATTGCCTCTATTTCCTAGAGAATAGGAATTAGTTTGTAAGGTAGCATATGAATCAATAAATGATCAAGTTCTGTTACACTAAATCATCTTTCCTGAATGGATTGGGGATTTCAATGGCATACCAGCCTTGCTCGTGTGCATTTAAGAATAAAGAACGAGTGTTTTGTGATATGTGCAATGTAAATATGAAGAGACATCTCTGTTGGATATGAACTGGTAATGTAATCGGAGTCCAATAAACATTAAAAAGAAATCGCCCACCGTGGGGCTCGAACCCACGACCACAAGGTTAAGAGCCTTGCGCTCTACCAACTGAGCTAAACGGGCTTGTTGTTGTCCACTATGTGAAATCTTATTTAGTCAGTGTTTCTGCTTCATGTATCCACGCATTCTGCTGCTATTTTAATGTTTGAAACTATTTGGAGCTTTTTCTTAATAGCTCCAGTGGCGGAGTCAGAAAATTGATCAAAGGGTGCTTTGTTGGTAACAAAAAAAATATTAACTACATAATAGAAAAGTGAACCGTCAATGAAACAAAAAATTAACAAAATATTTAAGATTTCATACAATCATCAATAATAGTCACCATTTACATTGACTCATGATGAGATTTCATATTCTCAAAGTATGAACACATTTTTAAACTAGATTGATTCATTTATGAAAATTGTACATTCATTTGAAAAAGAGTTGTAGGTTGATTGCTTCCACAACAATAAAATAATTTTTTCTACCCTTGAAAGTATCTAGTTATCTAATTTCACATGCATAATTGAATTTAGTATATAATAAATCAAAGAATAGTTTCTAGGATTCATAAAGATTAGGTTTTTCGGAGTAAGATGTCTTCTTCTCCGGTTTGCTTCTTCTTTGTTTCTGAGATTTCTTCTGTAACGATGTCTGGCTAAACTTTTAGGATTGTTTAGATTAGATGAAGCGTTAGCTAGGATTTTGTATGGATGATTTCGGGTTTCTAACCCGTTTATGTTAATCGATGTTCTTTCAGACTTAGATGCGATTTCTCCTAAACCCTAATTTAAGCTTTTTGATTCTGGCAACCTGATCAATTGTTAGTTTCTGAGTTTATCTTTGATTTGCGGATCTGACCATGAACGCATTTCATTCTAGAGTTTAGGAGGTCGTTAGGTTCCCCAATATCTTGACCATAGGATTGGAAGAACCTAATCTCTTTGCATGAATTTGTGGCATTTCACTGTTCTTGTTCATTCTTGATTTCTTGCAAGTTAGCTTGACCATAGGAGCTTGTAGGTTTGATAGAATAGAATCTCTACGGCCTGACCATGGAGTAGAGATTACAAAAGGAATTGCCGAGTCGTCTAGTCTGTTGAATTTCTTCGATTGCATAGTTTCATCCATCTTAACCGAACTAGCGTGGATTCGAGTCTGAACAACCGCCTTAGTCTATCTGCAAAACCCCAATCTTGTTAATTGCTTTGTTTGATTTCATTTGCATTATTAGTTACTTAGTTCATAAACCCAATTCAAACCAAACGACAAATCCCCCGAATAGCTTATTCAACAATTGTTGAGTAATAGAAACAGAGAGACCCTTGGGAAATAACGATCTCGCTAGAGTGATCTAGTGGGTAAAACTAGTGTGCATTAATTTGCGCATCAGCAACTATGTCAGTTCCAAGCAGAGCCTCATAGTTCTCACATGCAGGCTGCTCACAGGATACTCAGATATGTGAAGGGAGCACCAGGACAAGGCTTATTCTTTAGTTCTGCCAATGAGCTTGTAATTAAGGGATATTGTGTTGCAGATTGGGGTGCTTGTCCAAATACACGAAAGTCAATTACAAGATACTATACCTTTCTAGGTGAATCTCTGATCACTTGGAAGGCAAAGAAACAGAACACAATGTCAAGATCATCATCAGAAGCTGAGTACAGAGCCATGTCACAACTGTCATGTGAAGTTCAATTGTTAAAACAGCTGCTCAATGACATGTTTGTGACACATGGTGCACCTATTGAGGTTTACTGTGACAACAAGCCGTCTATACACATGGAAGAGAATCCTGTATTCCATGAGAGGACCAAGCATATTGAAATAGACTGCCATGTGATTCGAGAAAGGGTGAAGAATGGATTGATCAGCTTGAAGTATGTTTGCACAGATAGAAACCTAGTTGATATCTTCACTAAAGGGTTAAGTGCTCACAGGTTCCATTGGATACTGTTCAAGCTGGGAGTATACGACATATACTCGCCAGCTTGTGGGGCGTGTCAGCGATGATGGACTGTGAGAAAGGAAGTGCAGTGGAGAAGAGCTGGAATGATATACAAAGGGAAGGAAATAAATTGCACTTGCTGGGACTCGAAGATAGGAGCGGAGTCACTTAACCGAAGAATGAAACGCGGCGTCTTTACAGTTGGACCACTGCCAGCTGGTGTTTGACGCGTGTAGCAATGTCAGGATACCGTTATAGATATTTCCATTCTTTCTGTTTATATACAAACATTCTCTGTACAGTTTGTTTTGGTAATTAATGAATTCAATATCCAATTCCCAATTCTCTCTCTCGTTCATCCCCATTCTTACTTTCCAGTCTCTCTCAAATCTCAAATCTTCTTCTCCTTATTTTCCTCCTCTTTGGAGAAGCAGTTCACAAATAGTATTTTGTGCTATTCATGTGTATCTGATTACGGTTAGGTTTTCGACTTATACTGAATAATATGGATTCCTATTCAGTTAATACCACTTTGTGGGTGAATTGTTCGATTTCCTATAACACGACTCTATTCACTTTGAGCGAGTTCTTTAGATCTAGCTCAACAAGGAATGCTTTACCAAATCAGTATCGGCCAGAAGCTTCAATGGAATGGCGGTGGTTGCCATGGTTCCAGCCTATTCCGGTAATCAGGACGTTGTCCGTTCGGCCCTTCCCAAGTGGGGTTTATAAGTTCATTGTTGTTTGATTCTTAAAAAATATTAAACAATATTATTCATAAGTATTGAATTAGATGATTTGAAAATTTAAAGAGGTCATTTTTCTTTGTTTCGCTCATTGTAACATCGTTTTCCGTTGATGCTAGCTCCGACAGGATGGTTTTGCCAGTAAGAGTGAAGTTCTTGATAATGTTTTTTGGATTTTTTTCTTGAATTACGAAAATCAATCTATGAAATCTCTAAATAGCATAATTTATGCTCTTGACTTAAATGGTGCAGGTTGTACACGTACAATTGTAATCAACAATTTTCTTTAATATTTTTGCATTGTAGTATTAATGGCTTTTTTATGATTTTTATTTTATGATACATTGAATTTTAATTTCCAATGAATGGGCATATCAACCCTTTATTTAATTGGTCAATTAAATGCTCCAATTTTTTCCAAGTTAAGAACAAATTAACTTCCACGACAAAAAAAAAAAAGAATAACTTTGAAGAGATGTAAAAAAACATAAATTGCAAGAATATGTATTGGCAGGCCCAAGAAAAAAGTAAGAAATAAATAAAAAAATCACAATTAAAAAAAGCATAATTGTTTAATCTAACCCATTGGCAGTTGTTATGTGTCCAACCTTTTCCAAGGGTTGGATTGGATCCAACCTTTTCAATGAAAATTGTTGACGAACCAAGTTGCTCGTGTTCGGCTCGGCGTTCGGCTAGGAAAAAGCTCGTCTGTGACTCGGCTCGAAATGAACCGAGCTGGCTCGCGAGCCGGCTCGTTTATAAACGAACCGAGCTCGAGCTCATGCCTGCTCGGCTCGGCTAGCTCGCGAGCCAGCTCGGTTTGTTGGCTCGAACAATGCAGCTCGCGAGCTGGCTCGTTAGAGCTCGTTACACGACTCGTCGATCAGCTTGAGAATGGATCGTGAGCTGGCTCGATTAAGAAGCTCATGAGCTAGCTCGATTTTGGAGCTCGCTAGCTAGCTCGATTTCGGAGTTTGCGAACCGACTCGATTGGCTCGTGAAATGGCTCGATTTTGGCTCATGAAATGGTTCAATTTTGGCTCAATTATTTTTTAAAATTCTAGATCTTGTAAACAATGATATTCATTTTGATTTTTGAGTATGCCTACAAATTAATGATTAGTAATAATTCAGAAAAATGAGTAAGTTCGAAACCTTGCAAATGAGCTCGATCCGAGCTCGAGCTCGAAAGCTTGCAAACGAGCTCAATTCGAGCTTGAGCTCGTTTAGGTTCGTTAATGAGCCAGTTTCGAGCCGAGCCGAGTAGAGCTCGAAAACTTGCAATCGACCTCGATTCGAGCTCAAGCTCGTTTAGGCTTGTTAACGAGCCAGTTTCGAACCAAGCCGAGCCGAGCTCGTGCCAAAAAAAATTGGCCGAGCCGAGCTCGAGCTCGAGCCAGAGTTCAAACCAAACGAGCCGAGCTTGAGCTGGGCAAAGCTCGGCTCGTCAACACCCTACTTTTCATAGCCATTAGATTATCCTTTCACTTTTTTTGACCAATCTAATAGTCTAGATTTGTTAGGGTATTTAGGACTTTACACATATAATTTAATTATTATATTTCAATTAAATATTTTAATAACTTCCGGTGAACGGCCGGCGATACTCCAGCGACCGGCCACCATCGCCGGTGACTTTTTCAGCGACCGAACACCGTCTTCGATGACTTTTCCGGCGAGACTCCGATGACTATTCCGGCGAGACTCCGATGAATTTTCCGGCGAGACTCCACAACCAATCAAACTCCGGTGACTTTTTCGGCAAATGCATGTTAACTAGTTAGCACCTTTTTTGCTGATAACAAGTTAACAATGTATTTTTGCTGATAACTTGTTAACATATTTTAATCTAATGAATAGTTAACGAAAATTTAACGAGATTTTTTGTTAACAAGTTATCTAACTAGTTATGTTATTTTACCTAGTGAACAGTTTTAGGTGATAACTTGTTATCAACATTAGTCAACTAGTTATCAAAAATTAGTTAACAGGCTATTCTGATGTTAACTAGTTAATGAATTACCATAATTAGGTAACTAGATTTTTTGTTAACATCTTATATAACTAGTTAACTAATTAACATAATGAAACTAGTTACACGATTTTTAGATGATAAGTAGTTATCAAAATTAGTTAACTAGTCAACATCGTGATGTAGATGACTAGCTATCAAAATTAGATAACTAGTTAACGAATTATCATTGATTAGTTTACATAGATTTTTTGTTAACAAGTTGTTTTTAACTAGTTAATAGATTTTAGGTGATAACTTATCAACATGAGTGAAATTAGTAAGTTAATTAGTTAACATCATGATTGGATAACTAGTTACTAAAATTATTTTAGTTGATAGGTAACTAATTATACGAACTAGTTGTTGACCTTTCAGGTGACAATCTGCACCTGACAGTCGCGGAGGCTAGAAGCGCAAACGGTAGTTTGGAACTAGGAGTTCCTGCGACGATCTCTTCCACCCCACATCATCGGCATTGTTGCAGGCATGGGGCCGCCGTGCGACACTCTTGGAGAGGACGCCATCATTTGGGGCTTGAACCCTCGCGGGAAATTCACTCTGAAGACAGCTTATAAGATCTTAGTCAGTACAGGACATCATACTGAGTAGGACATTTGGCGGATCGTTTGGCGTTGGGCAGGCCTGAGTCTGGTGAGACATTTCCTCTGGCTGGTTGCTCATGCAGAACATCGCATGAGGCATCTAGCGGAGGTTGATGATTGCCAGAGATGCAGGGGTTGTACTGAGGACACGCTCCATGTTGTCCGGGACTGCCAGGTGACGCGAGAGGTTTGGTCTTTTGTCATCCCACCTGAGCTCACTTCTCATTTCTTTTCTGAAAGTCTACAGACTTGGCTCCGGAAGGGCCTCCAACATAAGGATTTTGGACTTACGTTTGGCACTATCATTTGAATTCTTTGGAAGGCGCATAATGAGGCCATCTTTGAAAATAAACTTGCGACATGTGATCAGCTTCGCCTACAAGTCCTTTATTGGATCGCCGGGGTTCGAGAGACAATAAGAGCGGACTCACAAGTTGTAACACCCCAATTTTATGAAACGTAAAACGACAACGTGTCCCGGGACAGACGATGACTCAAAGGTTGAAAATACAACTCTGACCAACTACTTTCAAACCAACCATAAAACTAGAGTATTAACCGTCAAAACATTTACAGCGGAATTGGGCCCAACGACTTGAGAGCAATTCTCCAAGTCGCCATTACATCGTCTCATGATCCACTGCTCCGGCATGCCTTAAGAAACTCCGGTGGCCCGTTGCTTGTCCAGGAAATTCCTGCAAAACTGGTGGGTGGCTCGGGGTCAGTCCATTATCATGATTATTCTGTATAAACATGAATAAACACATTTAATGGAATTAACAACGCAAACTAGTAATTCCATAATCGTCCTTCCGTAACGGAGATTACTGTTACCATCTATCAAATGACTTGTCACAAGGAATATTAATCCAATATTCCAATCACGACCTATATGTGAAACATTAACACACATAATCACCAGTCAATAAGACATCACATGAGCTATTCCAATAGTACCACATAACATCGAGATCAACTCGATCAACTTTCATTAAACAATAGGGCGTCCCCTCTTCCTGCCTAGCTAACCTCTACGCCATCATCGATAAGGCTTGCTTCTGAGCCTGTAATAGGGACTTCGCAAGAGTCCCTATTCTTCCCGACTACCATGAATCGATTGGGGCTATCAATACCCAACTCCCATCATCCGGTCGAGGCCAATTCCACCCAACTCTTATCATCCGGTTGGGGCTATCCGTACCCATCTACCGTGAATCGATTGGTGCTAACAATACCCAACTCCCATCACCGGTAGGAACCCGTATCCATCGATGTTCCCAGCGGAGGACTAGCTAGCGAGGCTTTACTTTCCACATGTATAGACAAGGTGCCAAACATCATCAGATAACATCACGGTTTAACCGTAACCGAATCAAACACTATTAGGTATAAAACCAATGGTTCCGGAAAGATAGAACTTTCCGTAGAAACGACACCTTATTGTCAAAACCAAGACTTTCCGTCTTAATTTCCAGGTAAGTAGGGGAGTCACTCGGACTACTTAAGTCCCTCTAACCTTAGGCATCATAACTTTATAAACCGGAATTAATGAGGATCCGTGTCACTCATTACTCTGAATAATCTAACCTATTGGGAAACCAACTCAGATGGGTTAGTACTCGGTTAGCAGTAAAATCACCACGAAAATTATAAGGACCTTAATTTAAGCATGCCCGAGTCCAAAATAAGGCCCGAGTCCAAAATAAGGCCCGAGTACCTGATGCGCAAATTAACGCACACTAGTTTTACTTGAAGGATTGCTCCTAAGAGATCGTTATTTCCCAAGAATCTTCATTTCTCTATTACTCATAAATGTGAATTAAAGCTTATCGAGGTTTCATTTTGGTTTGAGAAATGGTTTTGAAATGAATTAATCTAAGAAAGCAATTAAATCAAACAAAGCAAGTAAAGCAGATTGGGGTTTTGCAGATAGACTAAGGTGGTTGCTCAGACTCGAATCCACGCTAGTTCGATTAAGATGGATGAACTGTGCAATCTCAGTTTCAACAGACTAGATGACTCGACACTTCCTTTGGTAATCTCTACTCCATGGTCAGGACGCAGAGAAACTATCCTTTCAAACCTACAAGTTCCTATGGTCAAGATAACTCGCAAATTGTCAAGAATGCACGAAGAATGATAAAGTGTCACAAAGATATGCAAAGAGATTAGTTTCACCGGCCCTATGGTCAAGACACCGGCTAATTCTAATGACCTCCTAAACTCTAGAATGATTCACGTCCATGGTCAGAACCACGAAATCAAAGGTAAACTCAGAAACTAACAATTGATCAAGTTGTCAGGATCAAAACGTTTAAATTAGGGTTTAGGAGAAATCGCATCTAAGTCTGAATAAACATCGATTAACATAAACAGGTTAGAAACCCGAAATCATCCATACAAAATCCTTACTAACGCTTCATCTAATCTAAACAACCCTAAAAGAGTTTAGCTCGACATAAAAATAGAAGAACTCAGAGATACAATGAAAAAGAAAACTGGAGAAGAAGACATCTTACTCCGAGTAAACCTAATCTTGAAGAATCAATGAAATTCCCATGTTCTGATTGAAGCTGTGGCCTCCTGCTCTCTCCTTCCTCCTGGCCGAAGCCAACTGCTCCTCTTAATCTTCTCTAATTTTCTTTCGTCCTCTGACTCTTTCTTTCTTTCTCTTTTCTTTCCCCCCTCTCCTTTCTCTTTCCCGTCTATTTCCCATATATATGTCCACTTCAGCTGATTGTCATGGGCTTTGAATTATGATCATTATCCCATCATTACATGATGGGCTTTCCATTAAACCAAAATCAACGCCAAATCCATTGTCCATATAAGCCAAATCCCATTTTAATCATTTGATGATGAGCTGATTAATAATGCTGATCATGGATGGCGGCAGGATCCATATAATTCCCCCCACCAAATGACTCTCTAGTCCATCCAAACTTAAATTGGTTTGATGTCCAGTGTCGTATATATCATGAAATGCATCAAAAACATGCAAAATGACATAAAACGACCCCAAGGGCCAAGGAGTACGAAACTTTCACAAAATCATGCAAATTGGACAGATAATTCACCGAAAATATGTCTAATGAGGGAATGAATACGTCAATAATAAGGCGCATCAAATCACCCCACACTTAGACTTTTGCTTGTCCTCAAGCAAGAACTCTCGCAACTCTGCACCAACCTAAATGAGCAAACCGAAAACCTCTTGGGTCCTAGAATGATGTATATGGTGCGTCTATCAAACAAGAGGAATACCCGATTGACCACACAGTTAAAACCAAACTCTACGAGAGTAAAAGAGGAACAAGACTTTATCGAGCTAGTGAACAACCTGACTTGGTAAAGGCAAGACAATACTTACTTCCGCTACACTTACTCTAGGACGCAACCCGACACTTGCTAGATAAGGGGACACGACTTTGAACAAAATTAAAGAACATTTTTTTTAACTTTTAACTTTTAACTTTTTACTTTTTTTTTTCTTTTTCAAACATTTATTTCTGAATGGTCGGTACAGTGTGGATACTACCGGGTATGGAGCAGCCAGAAACCTTTGGAATTCCGCGTTATCCTAGACCCCAGCCACGATCGGGAGTAGGTTAGAAGAAGAATGCCACATTGAGACTTCCCTTTGGGACTACAACAATGGGCAGGCACGTGTGCCAGCTCGTGAATTGACCCACACCTTCAATACCAAACCACTCATTTATAAGATTTTCTCTGATTGGGAACATTAACAACAATTAAAAGCACGCAATTAGAAGATCCCTTATCTAGACTCGGTCATGGCATTGAACTAGAGAATTTGAGCATCAGACAGACCAAGTCTTGCGCAAACACCAAATCACATGTTCACTAATCCAATAAGGACAAGTTCATAGACTACTACAAACAAGAAGAGTGGGAGATGGTCATAATACGGGTTCTCACACACACATTTGGTCATAGCTAAAGCACCACATCAATCTCACCATATGGAACACGGTAAGCAAATCCAAGAAGATATTAAGCAATGTGAAAAGTTACTTGCAAAGGAGAATGAGAAGTAGTAGAAGAGTGACAAAACAAGGTACAATCACCACCCATCTAATGACAAAACTCCGTACATATCATGCAAATATCAGCCCACCCCAACTTAAACTGGGCATTGTCCTCAATGGACCACATAATAAAATGTAGAAACAGAGTGTATAGGGTTACCGAAAGGTGAACATGAGGATGTCGGAGAAAGCATGAGTTAAGTACCGGAGGACAGTCATGGCGGAAGCTAAGGACAGCCTGAAACAGGAGAGAACCTCACAACAAGATCAGAGCATTCAAAGTACAGAATAGATCACTGACTCAAGGACCACTAAAGTTAGACACAAACTCAAAATAAAACAACTGACTCAAAAACTCAAAACAGACTCCAGACATGGGTTGCCTCCCATGAAGCGCTCTTTCTTTAACATCTTTGAGCTAGACGATACCTGATTATGGACCCCAACTCAAGAGTTCCTTGAAGTCAAACATCTTCTTCAAGGCTGGCGGTTTAGTTCCAAATAGCACGTCAGAAGGAGCAAGATGCAGTCGATGGTGCTCAAGTAAATCCTGGTTCTGCTCGGATGACCTTTTCTTCTCAAACTTTCCTACTGGAGGAGGAAAGAGATAGTATGGTGTGTTATTATCAATGATTGCAGTCTGCTCCACACCAATATCATCCAAGTTGCTCTTGCAATTTAGCACATATGCCTCATAATCATTGCCCTCCTCAGTTTTGGTTGTCTGAATTACCAATGAAGGTGACTCCTCGATATCCATGTGCTCATCTCTATCTGGAACTACAGGCTGGCTCGACGGAAGCATAAATGAGGAGGATAACTCCTCAATATCCAGATGCTCATCTTCAGCTTCAGTCAAGAGATGGATAAGCTCCACATCTTCATCTACCAACATTGTCAAAGATTCTTCATCAGATACCTCTAGCTCACAACAGTCATGGGCTAGGTTATCATTTTCTTCTTCGACCAGTTCTCGAGCATCTTCTTCCATCAGTTGATTTTGTTGCTCAATCTCGACGTCCACAACATTAGGAGCTCATAGAGTCGAAAGGATCTAATTCAAGAGAAAATCTGTATAAGACTCCTGCTGTTGGTACTGGTGTGGATGTAGATATTCCTCCTCGTAATCTTGGTGGTAGTGTGTAGCTTGTGGCTCTGGCCAGTAAGGCAAGGGTGGTGGTTCCTCATTCCAGTTTGGCATAATTGGTTGCCATGATGTTCTCCACTCTTGGTTGTAATCATCAAATGGCATTCCATTGGTGTACCACCCTTAGTTGCTATCGAACTTGTAGTCCTGCATCTCAAAACTCAAGAGCACTACCCAGATAAATCATGAAAAAGATGGAGAGAAAAGAGATGATAAAAAGAATGAATGAAAAGCTTAAACGCACAATGCCTTTCCTAGAAAAAGAAAAGTCCCGGGCAACGGCGCCAAAAACTTGATGCACAAATTAACGCACACTAGTTTTACTCGAAGGATTGCTCCTAAGAGATCGTTATTTCCCAAGGGTATTCATTTCTCTATTACTCATAAATGTGAATTAAAGCTTATCGAGGTTTCATTTTGGTTTGAGAAATGGTTTTGAAATGAATTAATCTAAGAAAGCAATTAAATCAAACAAAGCAAGTAAAGCAGATTGGGGTTTTGCAGATAGACTAAGGTGGTTGCTCAGACTCGAATCCACGCTAGTTCGATTAAGATGGATGAACTGTGCAATCTCAGTTTCAACAGACTAGATGACTCGACACTTCCTTTGGTAATCTCTACTCCATGGTCAGGACGCAGAGAAACTATCCTTTCAAACCTACAAGTTCCTATGGTCAAGATAACTCGCAAATTGTCAAGAATGCACGAAGAATGATAAAGTGTCACAAAGATATGCAAAGAGATTAGTTTCACCGGCCCTATGGTCAAGACACCGGCTAATTCTAATGACCTCCTAAACTCTAGAATGATTCACGTCCATGGTCAGAACCACGAAATCAAAGGTAAACTCAGAAACTAACAATTGATCAAGTTGTCAGGATCAAAACGTTTAAATTAGGGTTTAGGAGAAATCGCATCTAAGTCTGAATAAACATCGATTAACATAAACAGGTTAGAAACCCGAAATCATCCATACAAAATCCTTACTAACGCTTCATCTAATCTAAACAACCCTAAAAGAGTTTAGCTCGACATAAAAATAGAAGAACTCAGAGATACAATGAAAAAGAAAACTGGAGAAGAAGACATCTTACTCCGAGTAAACCTAATCTTGAAGAATCAATGAAATTCCCATGTTCTGATTGAAGCTGTGGCCTCCTGCTCTCTCCTTCCTCCTGGCCGAAGCCAACTGCTCCTCTTAATCTTCTCTAATTTTCTTTCGTCCTCTGACTCTTTCTTTCTTTCTCTTTTCTTTCCCCCCTCTCCTTTCTCTTTCCCGTCTATTTCCCATATATATGTCCACTTCAGCTGATTGTCATGGGCTTTGAATTATGATCATTATCCCATCATTACATGATGGGCTTTCCATTAAACCAAAATCAACGCCAAATCCATTGTCCATATAAGCCAAATCCCATTTTAATCATTTGATGATGAGCTGATTAATAATGCTGATCATGGATGGCGGCAGGATCCATATAATTCCCCCCCAAATGACTCTCTAGTCCATCCAAACTTAAATTGGTTTGATGTCCAGTGTCGTATATATCATGAAATGCATCAAAAACATGCAAAATGACATAAAACGACCCCAAGGGCCAAGGAGTACGAAACTTTCACAAAATCATGCAAATTGGACAGATAATTCACCGAAAATATGTCTAATGAGGGAATGAATACGTCAATAATAAGGCGCATCAAATCACCCCACACTTAGACTTTTGCTTGTCCTCAAGCAAGAACTCTCGCAACTCTGCACCAACCTAAATGAGCAAACCGAAAACCTCTTGGGTCCTAGAATGATGTATATGGTGCGTCTATCAAACAAGAGGAATACCCGATTGACCACACAGTTAAAACCAAACTCTACGAGAGTAAAAGAGGAACAAGACTTTATCGAGCTAGTGAACAACCTGACTTGGTAAAGGCAAGACAATACTTACTTCGCTACACTTACTCTAGGACGCAACCCGACACTTGCTAGATAAGGGGACACGACTTTGAACAAAATTAAAGAACATTTTTTTTAACTTTTAACTTTTAACTTTTTACTTTTTTTTTTCTTTTTCAAACATTTATTTCTGAATGGTCGGTACAGTGTGGATACTACCGGGTATGGAGCAGCCAGAAACCTTTGGAATTCCGCGTTATCCTAGACCCCAGCCACGATCGGGAGTAGGTTAGAAGAAGAATGCCACATTGAGACTTCCCTTTGGGACTACAACAATGGGCAGGCACGTGTGCCAGCTCGTGAATTGACCCACACCTTCAATACCAAACCACTCATTTATCAGATTTTCTCTGATTGGGAACATTAACAACAATTAAAAGCACGCAATTAGAAGATCCCTTATCTAGACTCGGTCATGGCATTGAACTAGAGAATTTGAGCATCAGACAGACCAAGTCTTGCGCAACACCAAATCACATGTTCACTAATCCAATAAGGACAAGTTCATAGACTACTACAAACAAGAAGAGTGGGAGATGGTCATAATACGGGTTCTCACACACACATTTGGTCATAGCTAAAGCACCACATCAATCTCACCATATGGAACACGGTAAGCAAATCCAAGAAGATATTAAGCAATGTGAAAAGTTACTTGCAAAGGAGAATGAGAAGTAGTAGAAGAGTGACAAAACAAGGTACAATCACCACCCATCTAATGACAAAACTCCGTACATATCATGCAAATATCAGCCCACCCCACACTTAAACTGGGCATTGTCCTCAATGGACCACATAATAAAATGTAGAAACAGAGTGTATAGGGTTACCGAAAGGTGAACATGAGGATGTCGGAGAAAGCATGAGTTAAGTACCGGAGGACAGTCATGGCGGAAGCTAAGGACAGCCTAAAACAGGAGAGAACCTCACAACAAGATCAGAGCATTCAAAGTACAGAATAGATCACTGACTCAAGGACCACTAAAGTTAGACACAAACTCAAAATAAAACAACTGACTCAAAAACTCAAAACAGACTCCAGACATGGGTTGCCTCCCATGAAGCGCTCTTTCTTTAACATCTTTGAGCTAGACGATACCTGATTATGGACCCCAACTCAAGAGTTCCTTGAAGTCAAACATCTTCTTCAAGGCTGGCGGTTTAGTTCCAAATAGCACGTCAGAAGGAGCAAGATGCAGTCGATGGTGCTCAAGTAAATCCTGGTTCTGCTCGGATGACCTTTTCTTCTCAAACTTTCCTACTGGAGGAGGAAAGAGATAGTATGGTGTGTTATTATCAATGATTGCAGTCTGCTCCACACCAATATCATCCAAGTTGCTCTTGCAATTTAGCACATATGCCTCATAATCATTGCCCTCCTCAGTTTTGGTTGTCTGAATTACCAATGAAGGTGACTCCTCGATATCCATGTGCTCATCTCTATCTGGAACTACAGGCTGGCTCGACGGAAGCATAAATGAGGAGGATAACTCCTCAATATCCAGATGCTCATCTTCAGCTTCAATCAAGAGATGGATAAGCTCCACATCTTCATCTACCAACATTGTCAAAGATTCTTCATCAGATACCTCTAGCTCACAACAGTCATGGGCTAGGTTATCATTTTCTTCTTCGACCAGTTCTCGAGCATCTTCTTCCATCAGTTGATTTTGTTGCTCAATCTCGACGTCCACAACATTAGGAGCTCGTAGAGTCGAAAGGATCTAATTCAAGAGAAAATCTGTATAAGACTCCTGCTGTTGGTACTGGTGTGGATGTAGATATTCCTCCTCGTAATCTTGGTGGTAGTGTGTAGCTTGTGGCTCTGGCCAGTAAGGCAAGGGTGGTGGTTCCTCATTCCAGTTTGGCATAATTGGTTGCCATGATGTTCTCCACTCTTGGTTGTAATCATCAAATGGCATTCCATTGGTGTACCACCCTTAGTTGCTATCGAACTTGTAGTCCTGCATCTCAAAACTCAAGAGCACTACCCAGATAAATCATGAAAAAGATGGAGAGAAAAGAGATGATAAAAAGAATGAATGAAAAGCTTAAACGCACAATGCCTTTCCTAGAAAAAGAAAAGTCCCGGGCAACGGCGCCAAAAACTTGATGCACAAATTAACGCACACTAGTTTTACTCGAAGGATTGCTCCTAAGAGATCGTTATTTCCCAAGGGTATTCATTTCTCTATTACTCATAAATGTGAATTAAAGCTTATCGAGGTTTCATTTTGGTTTGAGAAATGGTTTTGAAATGAATTAATCTAAGAAGCAATTAAATCAAACAAAGCAAGTAAAGCAGATTGGGGTTTTGCAGATAGACTAAGGTGGTTGCTCAGACTCGAATCCACGCTAGTTCGATTAAGATGGATGAACTGTGCAATCTCAGTTTCAACAGACTAGATGACTCGACACTTCCTTTGGTAATCTCTACTCCATGGTCAGGACGCAGAGAAACTATCCTTTCAAACCTACAAGTTCCTATGGTCAAGATAACTCGCAAATTGTCAAGAATGCACGAAGAATGATAAAGTGTCACAAAGATATGCAAAGAGATTAGTTTCACCGGCCCTATGGTCAAGACACCGGCTAATTCTAATGACCTCCTAAACTCTAGAATGATTCACGTCCATGGTCAGAACCACGAAATCAAAGGTAAACTCAGAAACTAACAATTGATCAAGTTGTCAGGATCAAAACGTTTAAATTAGGGTTTAGGAGAAATCGCATCTAAGTCTGAATAAACATCGATTAACATAAACAGGTTAGAAACCCGAAATCATCCATACAAAATCCTTACTAACGCTTCATCTAATCTAAACAACCCTAAAAGAGTTTAGCTCGACATAAAAATAGAAGAACTCAGAGATACAATGAAAAAGAAAACTGGAGAAGAAGACATCTTACTCCGAGTAAACCTAATCTTGAAGAATCAATGAAATTCCCATGTTCTGATTGAAGCTGTGGCCTCCTGCTCTCTCCTTCCTCCTGGCCGAAGCCAACTGCTCCTCTTAATCTTCTCTAATTTTCTTTCGTCCTCTGACTCTTTCTTTCTTTCTCTTTTCTTTCCCCCTCTCTCCTTTCTCTTTCCCGTCTATTTCCCATATATATGTCCACTTCAGCTGATTGTCATGGGCTTTGAATTATGATCATTATCCCATCATTACATGATGGGCTTTCCATTAAACCAAAATCAACGCCAAATCCATTGTCCATATAAGCCAAATCCCATTTTAATCATTTGATGATGAGCTGATTAATAATGCTGATCATGGATGGCGGCAGGATCCATATAATTCCCCCCACCAAATGACTCTCTAGTCCATCCAAACTTAAATTGGTTTGATGTCCAGTGTCGTATATATCATGAAATGCATCAAAAACATGCAAAATGACATAAAACGACCCCAAGGGCCAAGGAGTACGAAACTTTCAC
The DNA here is from genome assembly GCA_034768395.1 of Linum lewisii. Classification (NCBI taxonomy): domain Eukaryota; kingdom Viridiplantae; phylum Streptophyta; class Magnoliopsida; order Malpighiales; family Linaceae; genus Linum; species Linum lewisii. Next base: position 18,890,524 of record CM068299.1, on the reverse strand, counting down.
AAAATCATGCAAATTGGACAGATAATTCACCGAAAATATGTCTAATGAGGGAATGAATACGTCAATAATAAGGCGCATCAAAACCTCACTCGTTGATCCGGTTCCCGTCAAACGATTAATTCGGAATTATCACAATATTTGGTTAGTGACAAAGTTTAACCAAATAGCTATTTAAATTGAGGAATTAATTAGTCCAAGGAATTTACCCCCTTAAACCAACCCATCTATAAATCGAGTCGGTTGACTTGGAAATCGGTTTCGTAGCTTGAATCGGATGGAAATAAGGAGTTAACGAACCGGCGTAACTCTCGGGCCAAATTGTAATAACTGAAAAGTTAGTTGGGCCAAATCTGTCACCATTTAGAGTTTAGGATTAAACTAAGAGAATAGAATATCTGAGGGGCCAAACTGTCAAAGACTAATAGGCTTGGACCATGATAGTAATTAAATTAAATTGGAGGACTGACTGTCACCTATAGAATTTGAGTGACCAAAATGCAACTCTGCCATCATCTTCTCCAATTTGTAGGAGACGACGCCCTCCTTTTGGTGAAGCTCGAATTCCCCTAATTCTCGCACGAAACTACCTTTTGAAGGTCGGAAAAGATTCCCATGCTTAAGACGATGTCAGATTTGTATTTTCCAAGGGTTGGGCATGCTTGGAACGCTCCGACGCAACTCTCGTCGGAGCTACGACGGTGAGGTTCCGTGACTCAAAGTCAAAGGCTTGTTGGCTTTTATAGCCGACTCATAAGCCTCTCGATGCCCTCTGGAGTACCCCAAAAGTCAAGGTCACGAAAAGGAAAGGAGTGAAAGGTCGTTTATTTGTGTGGTCGACGTAGTCTGACGAATCCGACAAGGTAGCTTCGTTTTGGCGATATTCAGGCCAATAATGGAGCAGGAGGGGTCGGAATTCATGTGGTGATGATTTACAATCATCAAAACCCGACAAACATCAATAATGTGGAGGATTGGGCCCTCACCGGAACTATAGAGGAGTTGCCGGAAAACAAAGATGCGACGGCGGCCTTGGTTCATGAAAGATGATGCTGACATAGTGGTGACGTCACCATGACATCATCATCTATCGAAACTACGTCGTTTTGAAGAAAGACTGAAAACTAATAAAAATAAATGATTTGATGGAGCAGGGACTCGAACCTATGACCTTTAGGTTGTTGGTTCAGTTCCTCAACCAACTTGGCCAAGTAGAGTTCTTGACTTCCATGCAACAGTGTTCCATTAACCCTTACCCGCCTTCCTTTGGAATCCGAGCTTAACCAAATTATAAAACCATTTGATTAACGAGGACTACCGCATCGAACACTTCACGATATACCGGGGTTAAATAAATTCGGGCATAGATGACCAAAATTTTAGCGGGAAGGTCGTGCGTCCAATCCGAGTCGAACCCAGGTCCGCAAGAGTCGAGTTAGTCACTTAACCTCTCGCTTCGTCTTCCATGAGTGAAATTAACTTGCCTCGAAATCATTTAAACATCAAGTTGCGGTCATTTCTCAAACGTATGGAAAAAAATTTCTGGTTCCGAGATTCGGGGTGTAACACAAGTGATCTCAAAGGTGTCCTCACTGCGGATTGATACTTACATCAGATGGATGACAGGGCCGAGCGACTGTGTTACGATTAATACAAATTGTTCTGTCCTCCAACCCCACTCTCGTGCGGCGACGGGTGGCATTCTCCGTACCTTCCTGGGACGTCCGGTGAGCACCTTTGCAGCTAACCTGGGTCATTGCTCCATCATGAGAGCTGAGCTTCGAGCAGCGGAGATCAGACTTATGATCGCTTGGGATATGGGCTACAAGAAGGTCCATATCCAACTTGATTCTCTTGCAGCGGTCACAACCATCCTTGGGAACTAGGAGGAGGACTCCAGACATGAGCGGATGCTTGGTTCCATTAAGGAATTCCGCAGTAGAAACTTTTTTTTTTGTTAACGCAGTAGAAACTGGGAAGTCACTATTTCCCACTTTTTTTGCGAAGGCAACAGAGTCGCTGATCTGCTTGTCCACCACAGACACTCTCTTGATTTTGGTTTTCATGTTAATTGTACCTATCCTCACGAGGTCGATAGAGCTATCTGGAGTGACCATGTAGGGACCTGTTTTCCCAGAACTATTCTGATGAATGAGTAAGGGTGTTTCGCACTTGCTTTTCTACAAAAACAAAATTATACGAACTAGTTAACACGTTATTCGACAATAGGTTAATTTAATTCAAAGGTTATTCCAACAATGTCAACGACATAAAAAATAGTGATTGAAATTGTAACTTTTAATATTGAGCAATCAAACTATCTATGACTTAAAATATTGTGACTAAAATGTAATTTTTAATAATTATTAAATAAATACACTTCGTCTTCAACCTGAGCTCTTCTTCGGATCATGAACAAGCCACAACTGCTCCACCAAACAAGGGGAGAACAATTGATCATTAGCCAACATGAAAGAGAAGATGGGGATAGTGAAAGTTAGATTTGACAACGAGGAAACCGGTGAGGGTGTAACCGCCGTTGGTAACCGCTACCGACGATTTGCCCATTATCGGGATTCAAAACAGGGCTGATGAATTCTTCAGTCCGTGGACGAAGACGGACGTTCGAAACGACGAGACATACGATGATCACCATGAATGGCAATGGAAGGTTGATCAAGGCGTAGGAATCTAGCATCTCGTATTTGGAAAAGTTGGAAGGGGCGAATTAGGTACTCGGCATGGATGATCTGATCTGTGTCGATGTTGTCCCCGGGTACGTAGCACATGCCGTGGAAAGTGAGGTAGACGAGGAGGATTCCAAAATGGCGCTTGGAGAAATAAAAGAACCCGTTGAGTAGAGATCGATCGAAGCCTTGGATATTTGGGATCGTCCGATGAAGCGACGCTTCGAAGAAATAGAGGGAAAGTTGACAACTAGAGAAGACGACTGAGAAAAGGTCAGTTTAGTTTCGGAGAAGGAAGCGGACGCGGCAGCGAGGATGGGCACTGGTGAGGATGCTTGAGACGCCGCCATTGCTGATTTATGGGGTGCAAGAGAAGAAATGAAGGCGGCAGTGGAGTGAATTTCGTGGTCGGGGTTCTAATTCGATAATCCATACAGGTTCTTGGAGAGGCGAGTTGGGTGTAGTCGGACTGCGACGATGGAGAAGGAGCCCAAGTGCAGGGTGGCGATGGAAGATGCTCTGTTTTGGGTGGGGGAGATTTGGGTTAATGACTACGCTTACTTTCTTGGATCTGAAGTTTCCGACGATACGATCCGGAAGCTTGGCATCAGCAGTGTCACCGAAGTCATTGAGGTAAATGAAATAAAATTGTCAATAAATGTACAATTACATTTGCTTCTTAATTTGATTCAAGATGAAACGATGAAGGAGATGTTGCCATAACCGCAACTGATGGGGAACAATTGCATTTCCAGTTGAACTGGAAATTGGTGAGACGATTTTTCGGACAACAATGACGACGATTTTTTACGCAAAGGCAACGATTATTTTCCCGTCTTCTCTTTTCCCTTTTCCTTTACATTTTCATTCTTTATATTTATTATTATTATTTCCTTATCATCTTATGTTGTTTCATATCCTATTTTTTCATTTGAGTTTTTTTTTTGACATAGGCAGCTCCTTGCGGAGATGCGGAGATACGGAGACATCAAGCACAAACAAGGAGAATATAACATCAAGTCCCAACCCGGGAAGTCATGTCTACCTCCATGATCTCCGAGAGGTTAGCCAGGGCCATACGAGCCACGTAATGGGCGGCCCTGTTACCTGAACGGCGAACTGTCATGAAGCACCATGAAGGAGTAGGAATCCACATGCGAATGAATTTTTCAAAGATAGCTACTCCTGAAATGCAAGCGTCTTGATTAGCTGCTCTTGGAAAGCAACAACTCAACATCCCCTTCTCTGTCCTCCTACAAAACACCAGACAAAGAACACAATAGTATATGTGTCTCAAAAAGCAAGAAGATTAATTATAACAGAATCGAGTATACCTGGGTACCCCATAGTTTCGTCCTACCATCTCTGACAATTCAATACATTTTAATAAAAAGATAGGCCCGCGTAATTAAACATCCAACCGTTGAAGATGAACAACGGTAGAAAGAAGAGCCAATTGCTCAACACCATGTTATTAGGCCCCTTGAACTTCGAATAAACCATCTACCACCCACGGTAAGGACACATGAAAAAATAATTAAATAATAGAAGTCATAAATAAAAGGAAATAAAAAGAAAGGAAAAGAAAAGAAGAAGAAAAATAAAATATAAAAGGAAATTTAAAAAATAATAAAACCGTCACAGCCGTAATCGCGACCATCACCCGGGAACCGCCGCCACCGTAGGAGAACCGTCACCTGCCTTCGTCGTCGTCTCCATCTACACAGAAACAATCGAAGAGTCAGATCCACGTCACTTTCCTCTTCGTCATTCGCCTGATTAGTGCTGCCGCCGTAATAGCCTCCGCCGCCGGGACAAGTTTTCCGGTCCGTAAATATGCCATCATCCTCTGTCGCTAACCGTACGGACGCCAGCGGAAACACCAACGCAAATCAACTGAAGAGAGCAAACTTGTGTTGATCATCGTCTTCATCTTCGATCTCATTGCCTTTGGCCTCGATGTTGGTGCTTCTGGGACTCTGGACCCCACCCAACCCTCTATGATAATGAGAAACCACCACCACCGCCATTCTGATCCGGTCCAAAGGGGAAGGAGTTAGGGTCGGTTGCGTCTACGGCGGACATAGAGTAGCAGTGGGCGCGGCGGACGATGGAATTGGTGAGGTTGTTGACGGCGAGATCTATTTTTTCATTTGAGTTGTTAGTAAAGTTTGATAGGTAAGTCTTTCTTATTTATTAATTTTATTATTCTCTATGTCTTTCTTGTTTTGTTACTTATTTTTGTTCTTAATTTTTATAATTTGGTTGTTTGTCCGAGCTTTTTCCATAACTACATGCTTAATAACATGTTGTTGAGCATTTGGCTATGTTGTCTACCGTTGATTTTTATCGTCGGTTAGATGGTTACACTTGCTAGCTACTTTTCTGATGATTTCATATAGGCTTGTTGGCAACTCTAGACATCTATCTTATCTAAGTACATTTAATCCTTGTATAATGAATTTTTTTTTTAACTTTCACGATGTGTGCTCTTGTTGTCGGTGGGTTGGTTTCTTGCACGTGGATATAGAATGAAGTTCGAAATTAAAGATGCGGAGCTAGTATCGTCGAAGCTATTGGCCGGTCAGGTTCATTCAAATCTTGAAGGGGCTATTGTAGAAGAGATTCTTCAGCGGCAAAGGGGAGCTCCTGCTTGGCGCTTCATGACGGTTCACCGTTCAGGTAACAGGACCGCCCATGACATGGCTCGGCCTTGACTAACCTCCCAAGAGTCATGGAGGTAGACATGACTTCCTGGGTTGGGATTTGATGTTCATTCATTTTTGTGATGGTTGTCTATGTCTCTCCGCAAGGAGCTGTCTATGCAAACAAAAAAACATGAGCTCTTCTTCGACCGGTGATGACACTCGATTTGACGTGATTATCAGCCTCATTTGAGCGAACTTTCCTTACTTAAGACATGGTTTTTAGGGGGAGAATATCGAATATTCACTCAACTGCTCTATCTCTTGCCATTTGTGTTACTTTGGCCCGTTTCGGGTCTATTTGATGGTTTTCTAGTGTTTTCATGATAGCACAGGTTTTTGCCGTCAAATAAAGTAGCCAAGGACATGTCTAAGGCATTGGAGCCTCGAGCAAGAAGTCAATCAAGTCAACAGAAATCCTGCCCCATTTTACACTCCAGTTTTCGGCAAAAACTCCTCAGGTTTTCAGCGAAAACTCTAGAAGAAATCGACAGAGCTTACAAAAAGAAGTTTTCGGAGAGAAATCAAGTTTTCGCCGAAAACTCTGAATTTCAGAATCACAGGAGAATCAGCCGACGGAAGCCACCATTTACAAAGAGGTTTTCGGCGAAAACTCATCAAGTTTTCGCCGAAAAATCCAGGCAAAATCCGGCGACTTAGGGTTAAGTATAAATACTTAAGCGGCGGCCCAAAAGAAGATATACCTCATAATACACATCATAATTGAGAACTTTCACGAGTTCTAGACGGAAAGAGTTCGAGAGAGCAGAGTTTTAGAGTTCGAAGAGCCAGGAAGAGATCGTGACGTCATCCCTTCACCTCGGAGACTCGGAGCTAGGATTGAAGATTATCGGAGAGCGAAGCTTTGCCAGAGTCGTCTTAATTAGGTTTTACAGTTTCTATCTGTTTTATCTTTTCATGATGAACTCTGTTTCTGCCTTTGATTCTTTCGTTATGAACATGAGTAGCTAAACTCGTAGAGCTTAGACTAGATGAACCCTAAGTGACCTAGGGCTTTAAAGCGGTCACGGATCGGCGATGATTAGATTCAAAGTTCAATCAGTTTCTCTTTCATGTTTGGTTTGTTCTTCGTTGTTTATGTTTCTTGTCTGGATTGATCACCTAGATTAGATTCTTGTTAAGTTAAGGATAGAAGCGAACGCTCGCCTTACTTTAAAACACCAAATCAATTAATTAACCTATTCATTGGAGTGTGTCTTTCGTAGGAACCAGTTAGGGTTAATCCACTGCAAGAGTAACTCATAAATCGTTAGTAATTCCACCAGTTAGTTTAGTCGTCACAAGAAGCGACCATACTCGGGCGGCTAATTAATCTTGCTAGCTAGATCGGATAGAGCGAACGTTCGCCAGTCTTAAATCTAAGGTCAGGAGTTATGGTGGTGTCTTAGAACTGATTGAATGGGAATTGAAATCCGCTGATCTGTTGATTGCTAATGCTCTGGTGAACAAAGGGGGATTCGAAGTCTCGTCTATCTTCTCGTTAGTCAGCCTTTTAATCTTTGTCTTTTATTTTCCTGCTTTACTAGATTAGAAGTCGTGGAACTCACACCACGCACAACGTGTAAACCTGAGTAATCTGCAAACATATTTGAGTAGACAATTATTAGAAGGCCCGTGGAATACGATCTACTTAGCTCTTAGCTCTGTAGTATTTGATACGCTTCACAATGTTCACCAAATTGGCGCCATTGTCGGGGAACTACTTTTAATTGTTTGAAAGAAGAACTGACATTTTATTCCTCTACTTTCCATCTTTCATTTTTCCATCCACTTCGATTTTATACTGGTTGTGCTTGTTTTTGTCATTCGTAGGTTGTTCACAGGTTTATGCATCACCGCCCTCTCACTCGCTCCCAAACCGCCAAGAACGACAAAGCTAAGAGTGCAGAGAGACCAGGCAGTTTTGCTCCACCGAACAAATCGCGAATTTCAAAGAGAGGCAGAACCAATCCACCTCCATCTTTCACTCCGATCAAGATTGAAGAACTGAAGGAGGATTCCTCATCAGAATCTTCATCCGCTTCATACACCGAATCACTTTCACCTCCTCCATCTCCTAGGATGGGTGATCAACTGGGCATGCCGAAGAGTCTAGCTGACTACAACAAGCCAAGCGCGACTAGCGTTCGATCTTCTATTGCCGTGCAACGCATCGAAGGAGATCCTGACTATGAGATCAAGATTCCTTTCTTGACTATGATCTCTAGGGATCTACAATTTGACGGCAGACCACTTGACAATCCGTGCACGCATCTGGCGGATTTCATCAATCTCTGCGGCACTTTCAAGAATGGGAATCTCGACAAGAACACTCTTTGCTTGAGAGCTTTCCCATTCTCTCTTAAAGGCGCAGCTAAGAGGTGGCTCACTGGCAAAACACCTGGTTACTACACAGACTGGGACACTCTTGCTCAAGACTTCGTCGAAGAGTACTTCCCTCCTTCCAGAACAACCGCCTTCAAGGACAGCATCGCCATATTTTCTCAGAAGGAAGGAGCAAGCTTATATGACACTTGGAATGAATTTCAAGAACTTCTCTACAACTGTCCTCACCACGGGTTCGAGCATAGACAGTTAGCTAAAATCTTTGCTCGAGGTCTTCGTGAAGAATCTGCTAAATGGGTCAATTCCCTAGCTGAAGGAGATTGCACTACCCTCACACCTGAAGCTGCTCTTCTCCATTTCGCGAACTGTGCTTCCAAGTCAAGGAACTGGGAACGACAATCAGAAGGATCAAGGAGCAAGCTCGATCTTGAAGCAACCATTAAAGCAGAAGTTGAGAAGCATCTAAAGAAGTCTTCTACACCTATCAAGCCGCCAGCAGCCTCTGTCTACGTTGCTAATTGTGAGTGGTGTGGAGCTTGTGCTCATAACGGAGGCCGATGCCAGAACTTTGGCAAAACAGAAGTCTGGTCTGCCGAATAAGTCAATTTAGTTTCTCAAGGCTTCAACAACAACCAACAAGGTTATGTTGGCTACCCCAACTACAGACAACAGGGGAATTTTCAAGATCGACCTCCCTACAATGTCGGTGCCAACCAGAACCAAGGCCAGAATCAAAATAGCCGACCAACTGTTCCAGCTCAGGATCAGAAGCCAAACAATCCGATGGGAGGTGTCTACCAGCCGCCGCACCGGAATCTGGGTAACTATGGAACTACTTCTGGCAATCGCCAGAATCAATATCTGAACAATACCTATACAGGACAGCAGCATCAGAACGAGAACAATGTCAGTGAACTCGACAAGAAGCTCAATCAGATCATCACCAGACTTGACGATCATGATAGTCAGTTCAAAGCTCAAGCTCTCCTCAACCAATAACAGATTGCTTCCGGTCAAAGAATAGAGCATGCAGTGAACCAGATCTCTAGCATGCTAGCATCTGGTCGACCATATGGCCAGCTCCCAAGCCAAACCGAGCCGAATCCGAGAAAAGAGAAAGCTAAGATGGTATCTATTCAAGACCCGACAAACTCACCTACTAATGCTTCTTCTAATTCATACAGGGCCATTGAAGTTCCGGAGAAGAAGGAAGCAAAGGAAGAGGCGCCTAAGGAGTATGATCCTCCTCTTGTTCCATACTACGAGAAGCCTCCTTTTCCAAGAGCATTGCTACCGAACGTAAGGATTGAGACTGGCATGTGGGGAAACAAAGAAGGATACCCTACCGCCCGTAGCAAGAAGCCTTCATCGCCATATCCAGCTAAGTGTTCCGACCCTGGTTCTTTCACGCTACCTCTAGTCATTAATGATATTGAGATAGAACGTAGTTTGGTTGATCTGGGTGCATCTGTCAATATCATGCCTATGAGTTTTATTGAGAAATTGAATCTAGGAGAACTAGAACCGACTAGCATGCAACTTGTCTTTGCTGATAGATCATTGAAGACGCCTAGAGGAGAGATCAAAGATATCGTTACTAAATGTGGTCCTTTCACTTTCTTAGCTGATTTTGTGATTATAGATACTAGCGAGGAGGATTCTACTATTCTTATAGGTCGACCCTTTATGGCAACAACCAGAATGCAAATCAATGTTCCGAGTGGTTCTTTGACCTTGAGGGTTGGTAAGGAAACAATAACATTCCGTCTTAAGGACGATATGAAATATACTCCTATGAATGAAGAACCTCACTGTCTTGCTGTTGAAACTGTGGAGTTGACTTCGATCAACTCCGTTACTGAAATCTCTTCCAGTGTTTCTAGATCAATTGTTGTTGCAGGTGTTGAACAGATTATAAAGCAGAAACCAGGATCTTCGGCACAAAAGCCGCCAAAGAAGAAGGAACTGAAGGCCTCTTCTTCACCGCCAAGCAAGGTACTTGGCAAGCTACGGAGGAAGAATCAAAAGAAGACTCAAATGGTCTGGAGGCCAGTTGCTCGCCATCCTCTCCCGAGCCAGCTGCACCACCAATCCCTACCAAGCCACCGGGGCAGGAGCAAGTGAAGAAGAAGAAGCCAAAAGCATCTCCCAAGGAAGCGCCAAAGATCACAGATCCCGGTGAAATGAAACCGGAGGTCAAAGAGAAGATAAAGCCGACTGTCCTCATTCCTTCCATTGTAACACTCACGAAGGATGATCTCTCAAGAGAACTGTTCGGACCGTTCAAGATCACTGATCATCTTCCCGATGGACGTACCAAGCTCACTCATGTTAACGGGAAGAAATTCACGCTCGACGGAGATACCCCGAAGCTCTACTTCATGAATTCTGACGCTAGCGTTAAGGAGACCTTGAGTTGGGATGTCTCCTAATACCGTCCAGGTATCGTCCAGCTGAAGGACGTTAATCAAGAGCGCTTCGTGGGAGGTAACCCACGACTGGAGTCAGTTTTTAATTTGTGTCAAACTCAGTGTTTTAGAGTTGGTTCGGGGGAGCCAAAAGGGTCAATTTGCATGATTTCTTATTTTTCGTGTGTAGTCTGTGTGTCATCGTTTCAATTGCAAGTTGTTTGAGGTTGTTCCAATTTTTGTCATATTAATTCTGATTTTCTGAAGTTTGTCGGGATTGCGAAAATATTTTCAATCGTGCAGGTCAAAGTTTTCGGCAAAAAGCACTCTACTTTTCGGTGAAAACTTCTCTTTAAATCCCACTGTGTTTTCTGACCAATTTTTGATAAACTTTTTGGTGAAAAGTACCCTACTTTTCGGCGAAAACTGGCTTTGAAAACCGGCAGACGTTTTGAACTTGATTTTTCGGCGAAAACTTATACTTCTTTTCGCCAAAAAATCTGAGAAAAATCCAAAAATCTTTTCCCCTATTTCCTTTCTTTTTTCCCGGTTTCCTCTCTCTCTCCCTCACTTTTCGAACGACGAAACCCCCCTCCTCTTATTTTAAAATCACCACCGACCTATTTCTGCCACCGCCGCCCGATTCCTTTGCCATCGCCGTTGCCGACCACCGCCGCACCATTCTTCTCTCTCTCCCGATCATTTCAAGCCATAGACCGTCCGAATCGGAGCTCTAGAGCTCCAGTTCCACCGAAACCTAGTTTTTCGAGTTTTTTCGCCGATTTCTCACTTTCCGTTCGTTTTCAGCAGTCATGGCTTCAAGGTAAGTCGTAGAGCTTTTCATTTTGAGTCTTTTGACATGTTGAATGCTGAATTTCGTCAGGGTTGACTTTGGTTGACTTTTTTGATCTACCTCGATTTGCGTGCTGACTGTTTCGTGAGAATTATGGTGATTTGATTGCTTTGGACTGATCTAGCATGCTTAGGGAGAATTGTGTTGAATTCTAATACCATTTGATCATATGTTGCTATGCTTAAAGAATGATTCTTTGTGGTGTTGACTTTTTATGAAATGTCGGTTTGACCATGCATTGTTTTTGCTCTGTTGGCTGCCCTGTTTGTCCATTCACGTTCATATCATTGTGTTGGTTATCAGAGTTGATTTATGCCGCCATTTCTTGATTCGTGCTAGTAATTGCCATGATTGGGGTTCAACGTGTCCCAATGTTGACTTTTTGAATGTCGTTTGGACTTCTGAGCTCTAATTGTGATGTGAACATTTCGGCTAGACTTATGCATGTTTTGTGATTCATTTTGTTTACCGATTACTCGCTTTGCTTACCCCCACTCGGTTTTCCTCATTTCTTTGTGAAATTGAGTTTTCTTACTAAGTGTGGGGTAGGTTCTTAGTTTGACTAATCCAGTTTCGTTTCTTGCTATAGGAATGTCACTCATGAGTGCAGGACTAAGACTAGACTCGACACTGCCTCTAGCTCCCGAGCACCGGCACCCGTCACACCTGGCATCTCCGGTCCTCCACCAACATTTTCGGGCCGTGTCGGGTACCACCCCACTGTTGCACGCTTACCCGTGCATTATTTCGAGCGCTACCAGAGGTTCGAGCGTGTTCCCGGAGCCGACGTGCGACCATTGTCCATGGACTCCCTCCTCGAGCACGATGAGGATTGGCATCAGAATGTGCTCACCTCATTGGCACCTTTAGGACTTCTGGAGCTGACCACCCTGACTGCTGATTTTCCAGATGTCGCCCTCCAGGAGTTCTGGGCTACATTCGAGCTGGATGAGCACAAGAGGAGGCAGCACAAGAAGGTCATCTCTTTCTATCTTGGCGGGGTGTACAAAGAATTCACCTACGATGAGTTCGCTTGCAGCTCATCTCGGCATCCCCCGAGAGCACTACGAAGGTCACAACCTCGGCTGGCAGAACAACACAAGCAACGGAGAGGAGTATGACGCGCTCTAGAGCCACATCACTGGAGTGCCGGATGCTCAGACTACGTCTCATAACTCTGTCAGGTCACTCTCTCACCCCCTCTATCGTTTTATTCATATGGTTTGGCGTAGGTCACTACTGTTTGCTCCAAAGAAGGACCGCCACCATATCAGCAGAGAGGAGCTCCTTCTTCTACGTGCCATCTGGGAGGCTTATCCGCTTCATCCCGGATGGGTGCTTGCACGCCTATTCCACCAAAAGACCCAGAAGCCAAGGCCGCCTCGCTTACTCCTTGGCGGCAACTTTGTCGGCTGACTCATCATCTCCCTCGGTCTCAGCCAGTCATATGGCCCGGACGTCTCATAACGCATAGTACACATCGTAGGTGGTGATTTAGCGGTCGAGTACGCCCTCCAGTTGGACCTTGGTCCACAGGAGGCGGCAGCTCCTCCTCCCCAATACGAGGCCGAGTAAGAGGAAGAAGACGATTCTGAGGAGCAGCTTCCTCAGCCGGAGCTGGAGTTTGACGATCATATACCCTCGCCACAGCAGCAGGCAGGGTATGCATATCAGTACCAGCCACCCCTTCGGGATCCATTCCAGGACCAACAGCCTCCGCACCGACCACATCCAGCTGATATTGGAGAGCTGTACGAGCGACTCCAGGAGTGGTGAGTCACAGACACCGCCACCTAGGAGGCCAGATGGGTTATTATGCAACAGCACATGTGCCGCACTGACGAGAGATACGAGGCGCAACTGGCGTGGCAGTGACAGGTCAACGACGTCCTCCACATTCCCCCTCCCGATGCACCTGACCAGCAGTGATCGGGTTGTATCCCTTTCCTTGTCCCTTCTTTTTATTTCTTTTTTTCGAATTTCGGTCCAACTTTTTTCTGTGTGGATCCGGGACACTTGTCCCGGTTTCCTTTTTATCTTTCATTTGTTTTTGTTTTGCAGGTAGTTTGGGGGATTCCCTTTGCTTAGGGTCTACCACCTTCTACTTCGCTTTGGTAGATTCCCTCCGCTCCGAGGACCCGTGTTCATCCCCTACATCAGTCATCTCGGTCCAGGTTTTTCTATTCCACTCTCGACTCTAGTTTTAGTCCTGTGAGGACACAGAACGATTTAAGTGTGGGGTAGGATGCTAGAGAACCTTGCATGAACTTGATTGCCCTTGATTGTATTTTTGTGTGTTCCGTGGTTCCTTTCCAGTTTCTCTAGCATTAGAATTGCTCGGTTCTTGATTTTTGATGTTAAGTTGTTGTTCAATCTGTCATAATGATGTTTAGACTGCTTAACCTAGAACCTGAGAACCAACGTGTATATTTTGATGCTAAAATTGCCTGGTTAGAACAGATTTTTAAAATCACACTTGTAGTTTGTCGCCTTGATTGCATGAAAATGACCGAATCCGACTAGCAAACCAACTGTGAGCTTTTGACCCATTGCACATAACTTGCAATTTCAATTCTTTTTAAGTGGTTTTCTGTTTGCTTGAATGAGTTAGAATTTGCATGAGACCTATTCGAGACCACACGATGACACGAGTTCTAGAATGATAGGGGCACTTAGATTCAGCTACTAAGCTAGATAGCCTGCCTAACGATAAATCCATTAGGTTTAAACCCTTGAGCTTGGTCTGTTCTTTTGGTTCGATGTACATTACAGCCATTCCCCATTCTTTCATTCCCCGTTGATCCCCTATGGTTGTAGCCCTAGATTAGCCTACCGGAAGTCGGTTTGTGGTAACTTGCCTATAACCATTAAACAGGTGGTCTTAGCTATTATGTCCAGACGTGTAAACCCCTCTAGCAACTAAAAGAAAGAATCGGCACAAAAGAAAAAATAAAAAAGAAGAAAAATTTTGAAAAAAAGAGAAAGAACAAAAACCAGAAAAGTTCAAAAGTTTCAAAGTTTTAGTTCAATGACGTTCTTCTCCCTACATATGGAAGAACGAATCCAAAAGAAAATTCAGAAAAAATGTGTAAAAAAATGATAAAGTGCTAGGTTTGTTGAGGGTATCACAGGACGAGCGTACACTATTCCACCCGTGTCTGGTTAGACGGTAGGAAGCCATAAGCTAGATTCAAGGGAAGTTAGTCGAAAGCTACACCGCACTAAAGCCATCATCATACATTCCCATCATCCATCTCATTTCAACCCTTGTAGTGTAGAATTCGTTACAGTCCTAGCAGGGAAGTCCTTCTTAACTAGTTCCTCGTGTTGTCACAGTGGTGGAGATGTGGTCGAATTACAAACTTATGATAGAATTCAGTTACAGAAAATGATTGAGAGCAGAAACACGACACAGAGAGTGAGAGTTTCCCTTATACTAAATATTTCATGTGTGAGGAGTCTGGTCGGTCAGGTCAAATTCGTGCATGATTAGTTGCTACTTCTTGTCGTGTGCAGTTTTTAGTGAGACCAGGTCGTTTAGCTGATCAGTATTCATGCTATGTTTCTTGTTCTAGGAATTATCTGTATAATAACTCATTGTGTATGCTTGAACTTCAATTTAATCGATCTTATCATTTGTGAACGTGAGCGTGTTCTATTCAGTTTGCTTGAGGACAAGCAGAAGCTTAAGTATGGGGTTTTTTGATGACACTCGATTTGACGTGATTATCAGCCTCATTTAAGCGACATTTCCTTGCTTAAGACATGGTTTTTAGGGGAGAATAGCGAATATTCACTCAACTGCTCTATCTCTTGCCATTTGTGTTACTTTGGCCCGTTTCGGGTCTATTTGATGGTTTTCTAGTATTTTCATGATAGCACAGGTTTTTACCGTCAAATAAAGTAGCCAAGGACGTGTCTAAGGCATTGGAACCTCGAGAAACCGCACTGGAACCAATCCAAGAAGTCAATCAAGTCAACAAAAATCCTGCCCCGTTTTACACTCCAGTTTTTGGCAAAAACTCCTCAGGTTTTCGGCGAAAAGACTAGAAGAAATCAGCCGAGCTTACAAGAAGAAAATTTCGGCGAGAAGTCAAGTTTTCGCCGAAAACTCTGGATTTCAGAATCACAGGAGAATCAGCAGACGGAAGCCACCATTTACAAAGAGGTTTTCGGCGAAAACTCATCAAGTTTTCGCCGAAAAATCCAGGCAAAATCCGGTGACTTAGGGTTAAGTATAAATACTTAATCGGCGGCCCAAAAGAAGATATACCTCATAATACACATCATAATTGAGAACTTTCACGAGTTCCAGACGGAAAGAGTTCGAGAGAGCAGAGTTTTAGAGTTCGAAGAGTCAGGAAGAGATCGTGACACCATCCCTTCACCTCGGAGACTCGGAGCTAGGATTGAAGATTACCGGAGAGGGAAGCTTTGCCAGAGTCGTCTTAATTAGGTTTTACAGTTTCTATCTGTTCTATCTTTTCATGATGAACTCTGTTTCTGCCTTTGATTCTTTCGTTATGAACATGAGTAGCTAAACTCGTAGAGCTTAGAGTAGATGAACCCTAAGTGACCCATGGCTTTAAAGCGGTCACGGATCGGAGGTGATTAGATTCAAAGTTCAATCAGTTTCTCTTTTCATGTTTGGTTTGTTCTTCGTTGTTTATGTTTCTTGTCTGGATTGATCACCTAGATTAGATTCTTGTTAAGTTAAGGATAGAAGCGAACGCTCGCCTTACTTTAAAACACCAAATCAATCAATTAACCTATTCATTGGAGTGTGCCTTTCGTAGGAACCAGTTAGGGTTAATTTACTGCAAGAGTAACTCATAAATCGTTAGTAATTCCACCAGTTAGTTTAGTCGTCACAAGAAGTGACCGTACTCGGGCGGCTAATTAATCTTGGTAGCTAGATCGGATAGAGCGAACGTTCGCCAGTCTTAAACCTAAGGGTCAGGAGTTATGGTGGTGTCTTAGAACTGATTGAATGAGAATTGAAATCCGCTGATCTGTTGATTGCTAATGCTCTAGTGAACAAAGGGGGATTCGAAGTCTAAGTTTGTCTGTCGTCTTTGTTTAGTCAACCAATCTTCCAATCTGTCTTTCAACTTAGTCTTTAATTTCCTTGCATTTTCTAGAATAGAAGTCGTGGAACTCAAACCACGCACAACGTGTAAACCTGAGTAATCTGCCTTTACATTTGAGTAGACAATTATTAGAAGGCCGTGGAATACGATCTACTTAGCTCTTAGCTCTTGTAGTTTTTGATACGCTTCACAACGTTCATCAACGAAGAAGTTCGTTGGGGAAGGGGATTCAGGGAGGTTTAATGACGAGCCATTGAGGAATCCTCGTCTTAATCGGCGGCGAGAGTAGATCTGCATCGGGGAGGGCGAAGGGGGAAAACAAGGGGGCCTAGATTAATTTTTATTAATAGACGATTTTACCCTCCATTTTGGATTTGGATCCGGTTCCAAACTTGGAAGTTTGGACGCATATCCGAAACCCTAACCCATCTACACACATACACATATGTCGATGATAATATAATGAAACCTTTATAGACTTATAAAAATTTAACTAGGAAGAAGATAATTGAATCTCTATTTTTCATTGATGAATTATATTTAATATATTATCATTATAAATAGTATGAAAATGATAAATTATTAGCTATAAAGATTACAAATAATTCTAATATTTTACATGATAAAATATAAATTACAAATGCTACAAACTAAATAAAGAGCATCACTCGAGGCTGAATAAAAAAGATACGACAATGTTCACGCCAAATATAACTAAGGCCTAATACTATTGTACAGCATAAACTATTGACTTAACGCTTCGGTACGCCACTAAAAGTGACGTACTGAGTATGTCACTTTCTGTGAATCAATCTGGAACGTCCGTTTAAATGAACAGATCTGAACCGTGAAAAATAAAAATTAATTTTATAATGTAATTACGTATATTCAATGAGGTCTCCATTTTTTTTTACTTACAAATTCATCACTCATTGTATTGTATTAGTTTTGTTCAATCCACAACTATATTTTATTTTCAATTGAGTTTATAACTAGGTTAATTAACAGATTCGTGTATATCACCCATCTAACTCCATTTTAAAATTTCATTCTTATCTTATTCTCCGACAGTCGGAGTCCGACTCGTTCATTCTCATCCTAATCTCCACGCCGACGCCGACGCCGATGCCGACTCTACCTCGACGTCGTCCCTGCCTCCTTGAAACCGTAATTGAAGCTAAGAAGCAAGCAGCAAAGGACTTGATCCTGGAGAAGAGAAAAGACAGGGAGGCGGATTTGTTAAAGGAAGAAGAAGAAGAAGTAAAAAAGAAGAAGAGGCGGATCCAGGAGCTTTGAAGAAGAAGAAGATCCAGGAGGATTTGGTACGAATTCGGATTTCGTAAGGTCTATAACTAGGGTTTATAATTTAATTTCATTCTCATCCTCTTCTACGACTCATCATTTTCTCCGACCAGATTTCCTCTCTTCTACCTCCGACGCCGTCCCCACCTCTGACTGATGACGAAGTTCCGGCGACGACGACGACGATGAGGATTACCGCACTGACATCATCGATCAGGCTAATCACACCCTCCTTGCCCTCAAGCAACTCAGCAAGTTCCGCACCGGTAGAACATCTCTAGAGACTGTCAAATATTGGTAAAATTGTGCTTTATGGTTTGGGATTTGGTTATCATCTTGATACCTTCCTTGTTTCAGGAGGATTTGTTACGAAAGGTCTGTTATAAAATTCGACATCTCTCTCTCCCAAGGCATCATCGAGGTTCTCTCTTTCTCCGATTTCTCTCCAATATTTGCTAATTGTATCCACTTTTCGCTACTCTTGATTCATTGTTCTGTGTGCTTCTTCTTATCTGCTGTTGTTGTTCAACCCTTCCTTGCTTCCGATTCATTTTTGAATATCCAATTTAGGTATGTGTTTCAATGTTGGTGGAGAAAAGCTTATGATGATTACCTTATCTCTCAGTTTTTTGTTTTCATTCGTCTGGTGAACTGCTGTTAGTTCAATTGACAAAACTAATTGTTTCAGGATCGATATCGATGTAAGCTTCATATGAATGTATGATTGTCAATTCATAAAGTCTTCATGTTCTTGCTTTAAAAAATTCGTCGTGGTGGAGCGTGATTGTGTGGGAATGGAGATGAAATGGTTCACAAGAACATGAATTGAACTCTTCTACATTGCCTTTAACAATGGGGTTCTGATATGTGCAGTTGAGGATTTGAACTTGAAGCTGTTGAGTCTCTGGAAGGAATCCATTATCTCGCTATTGGAGCACCTTTGTGGACTGCAACTGGTGAGCTAATAAGCAACTTTCAGATGAAGGTTGAATTTTTTCGCCCTCTTGGATCATGAATCATCTTTTTTCGTGTTGCAGATTTGACACTAAAATGTTGCCTCCCTGAAAGATATAGCAAGGCGCTACAGAGAACTGGTAAAGAAAATCCTGCCTCGAGGTTTTGCTATAGCAACGTGTCATCTCTGCCTGTGGATCATTACATAAGTAGATTACTTGTATCCTTTGATTTCTCTGTCTTTATGGTGTAGCTTTCTTATGTAAATGGTTTATGCTTTTGCAGATAAAGAATTCATGTTCAGTTTGGGGATTCTAAAGAAGAGTTTCCACGCCATCACTGGTTCACGAGCTGGGCGTCGATGTGATCATGTGCAGAAGTTTCGACATTGGATTGCATCTCGAACTCGCGTATTTTCGTCATCTTCTTCTTCATCTTCTCTTAATTACTTGCACATTTCATCTGTCACCTGCACTTACTAACTGTTTTATAAAACTCATTTGAAGTGTACAAAACCGGCTTGAAATGTGATCAAAGTTCAAATCATGTATTTGGTATGCAACCATCTTACATATATGATCCTTTTTCAGCTTCTCGACTTACTCGAAACCAGTTCATGCTCTTCTCTGCATTTTTCATCAAACAAACATTAGATCATCTTCATTTTGATCACAGTTCATCAACCATTGCAGCTTATTAATCAACATCGATCAGATTTCGAGCCTAGTTTACACTTTGTATGTTGTCTGTGTTACTTGAGCACAGGGAAAGAGAGCAGCAACTGGCACTGAAGTAGAAAGTGTAGTGAAGAACATAAAACCAGTGAATCGGGGAGAGTTGACGGAAGCAGGAACAGAAGATGAAACAGCGGTTATACAAACCCTTTTCGTTTATGAATATTGTATGTTTCTATTAATGTAACCAAATCAAATATTAATCCAAAAACATTTTTGTTGATTTTTATATCATTGAATATTATAATTTATTGCTTTAAATCAAATGTCAAAACCGTGTCTTATAAACTGGTCTTCTTACTACATCAAGTTTTTTTTCCTCATTACATCAATTGCAGGACTACTTCCCCAAACTGCAGCTACTGAATACCCTCCCATTTGGCCTCCATTTCCAGTAGAATCGGTTTACAGCAAGAATCATTACATTAATTGCAGGCTGCTTATCATCAATTTCCAGCAAGCTCAAACTCTTTCTTATCATCTTTAGTTAAGGAGTTGGACACATACCCTGCAAAAGAAAAACCTACTTCTGCATAAATCATGTCATCCCATACATCAAAGTTCAATCAGAATGCTACTTGACTATTCACTGGTGGAACCTTTATTTATCGTATTAACAGACAAAATGCTACTTGACTAAAGCAAAGTTCAAACGAAGAACAACTACTTAAGCAAAACCTATTAAGCAAAGTTCAAACGAAGAACAGCTACAGAATTCTATTGCAGCTGAACCTGGCACAATAGGTCTGCCAATGATTGTTTCTGTTGGTGACCCTAACAACAGGACCTTGTTTAGAATCAGCTGCAATAGAAATATAGTATGAAAGATCCACTTAATGTCTAGCCAAATCAAAATACAAGAGGTAACGAGTCCACGATAAGAGAAACCAAATGATCAAATGAAACCCCAATTCAACGGTAGACTAGCTTACCTCTGAATGTTTTATTTATTAATGACGAAGAAACAGTATCACACCTGTAGAAGGTAGCACACCAGAGAGTATCCAACCATGCTTTGAACAAAATTCCCCTGAATAAGAAGTACAAACAAAACACAGATTAGATGGGATATTCTTCCAATCAAGATGGAGCATGTTGTAGACAATAAAACCATACAATCATAGAAGTGCCTGCTCATCCATAATAAAATCAAATGGGATAAAAAGGATGCAGTGACTACTACCTGTGCGAGCTTAAAACTTTAGGAGTTTTCTTTGTACCTTGCAACAAAGAAGTCACGCAAACTTGTTACATTAGCATATCTACTCTTGATGAAATGAATTGAGGCCTACAAACGATAAACACTAATGCTTAGACACCATGAACGTTCATCAATGGCTCATTTAGAGAGTCTAAGCAAGCTCCATACCGTATCTGGAAGTGTTTCGATAAGAGCTGTGTACGAAGATGTCACTAGAACTTCATATGGCCGCAGCGATAGAGGAAGCCCAGCTTCTTGGAATATATCTGATATAAGATAATGGTAACTATTACTATAGCAACTTTGTACAAACCCAGCTACTTGGAGCACATCTTATAAAAGAAAATTATTATTAGAATAACTGCTACTATTGGAGCTCTCAATTCTGGAAACTTGAGGAGGACAGTTACAGAAATTATTTCTTTGGAACAAAATCATAGACTGAGCTGCAAGACTACAAATCCACAATCATTGATTAATCTTTAACCTCGCAGTTCAGTTCAGTTAAAGATCTTATTTCTTTGGAACGAAATCATAAACTGAGCTGCAAGAATACACATCCACAATCATTGATTAATCTATTGCCTACCTTTTGAAGTTGGCAATGAGCAGAATAATGTGGAGGCTACAACTCCAATCATTGATTAATCTATAGCATACAAGCTGGCATTTAACATGGTTTATAATATCTACGCTGTTCATTTTCTAATAAAGAGCAACAACAAACTCTATAAACTCTTTCTTCTACATTCTACTTATTCCACGCCCATCTTTCAAATCTTCATTTGTCCATCCAAGTGAACTCAGTAAAAAAATTCATGTTCTATTATCAAAATCCTGGAGCTCACCATAATAAAACACAAGGCATGACACTCCTTGTCCTACACGTACAAGGCATTGACAATCCCAGCTCTAATAATAAAACAAGAAATCCTAGTTTGAAACTTGGTTTCTGAATCGTAAAAGAGTTTATTGTAATCCTATTCCAATTCAGACAAGGTCACATACAGAACCCTATATAACCCTGAATCAATTCATTCCCCATCAACAACACCAACAATTGAGTTAATCTACTCACCATTGAGAGTTCCCGAGAGTCACCTGTCAAACTGCTCCCTCTGCGTCTCTCTCCGGAGATCAGTCTCTGTCGGCTGTAGCTATCTCTGTGTCTCTCTCCGGAGATCGGAGATCGTCTCTGTCGTTGTAGCCTTTCCCAGCGTCTCTCTCCGGAGATCGGAGATCGTCTCTGTCGTAGTATCCTCTCCCGGCGTCTCTCTCCGAAGCTCGGAAATCATCTTGTCGGCTAGCATTGTCTCACACTTAGTTCATATTGCCATCTGAGGTAAGTGTATTCTTATCCAATGGTGAATACTTGTTCCACGTTTGAAGTGAATGGAGCATCAACTGATCCCTACCGTCCACGTCATCAATCCATGTGCAATTCCAAATTTCATTTTTTTTTCATATGCGGCTGTGTAATGCCAAATTTTAAATTCAAATTTGTGTTTACATGTTTTATTCCAAATTTCATTTAAGTTGCCGGCTAAATTTCATTAAATTTCATTACATCTAAGTTGCCAAATTTCAAATTTTCAATTTTGTTTATTTAGTCAATTTTTGTTACATATGAGTTTTAGTTTTTATAGTTCACAGTTAAATGTTATTAAACTCAATTTATTAGTCATTAAATGTTATTATGAGTTTCAGTTTTATTATGAGTTTTATTAAACTCAATTTATTTGTCATATGAGTTTTAATTAAATGTTATTACATGTTATTATGAGTTTTATTAAACCCAATTTATTCGTCATATGACTTTTAGTTTTTATTTTTCATTATTAATTTCCTATGTCACAATTTACATTCATAAAATTTATTGTTAAAATGGTTATCAACGTAAATATTGTTTCCAAATTGAAGCAGAATTATGGACACACCGGAGACAACTGGCACCCATAGTAATGATGGAGAAGGCAGTAATGCTGTAGATGATGGAACACCTGCACATACACCTGATGTTATACCTCCCCAAGCAACAACAGGTGTACAAGAAGATGAACTCGTGAAATTGAGAAACATGACATATGCAAAGGTGAAGGCGCTTACATTCTCAAGTTCTGACGATGGCGAGAAATGGTATAGAAAATATGCATATGCGAGAGGCTTTGGTGTCCGAATTGGAAAATTTTATCGCTCTAAGAAAGGTGACAACGCGATTCTACATAAAACATTCTTATGTAGTCAACAAGGATTTAGGCGCGAGTACAAGGGCGAAAGGAAAACATAGCCTAGGATGGATACTAGATTTGGGTGCGAAGCTCATATACGATTTCGAAAGAAAACACACGACGATACATGGTTTGTTGATGAATTTGTTATTGAGCACGCTCATGAAGACGTCCCGCCAAAGCAAGCACATTTGATTCTTGCACATAGGCAAATTGATGAAGCATCATTGGCTCAACTTCATAATATGACAGAAGCTGGCATGAGCCAAAGTCTTGCGTACAAGTACATGGTACAAACATCTGGCGGACATGAGCAAGTGGGATTCACTAATAAGGATGTTCACAATCAATTATACAGAGAAAGCACTTCCAAGGAAATTGAAGGATGCTAAATTTGTCATGAAGTATACTAAAGATGATGAAGGTAGACTAGAGAATATTTAGGACCGAAAGTATGAGTATTACCGACTACACATCTTTTGGCGAGGTACTGGCATTTGACACGACATATAAAAAAAATGCTTACAACATGCCACTGGTTGTATTTTCAGGTATGAAATTTGTGTTTAAGTGTGATGGTAAAGCAATTATAAATTTTTTAATTAATATTATTGTTCATTACATTCGTGCAGGGGTAAATCATCACTTCTCAACCTGTATATTTGGAAGTGCGCTTCTAAAGAATGAGACTGAGACAAATTATGTATGGGTGCTAGAGAGATTGTGTGAAGCAATGGGTGGTAAGAAACCTCATTCGGTCATCACAGATGGAGACAAGGCAATGAAAAATGCCATCATCAAAGTGTTTCCAGATGCAACCCGTCGCCTCTGTTTATGGCACATTAATAAGAATGTCGGGGAACATGTGAAGAAGTCACAATATGCGGCCAAGTTTATCAGGGGATTTTTTGATATTGCGAAGGCTGATTTGACGGAGATAAAAATTGAGCAACAGTGGTCACAACTCGTGGAATCTTGTGATTTACAACACAACAACTGGATTATGAAGGACTTATACGAGTGTCGTGAGAATTGGGCGCACGCATACTTACGAGCCAAGTTCTTCGCAGGATTGACAACGACATCTAGATGTGAAGGGTTCAATTCACAACTTGCAAAGTACGTGGAGCGTAAACACAAATTGAAGAAATTTTTTCTGAACTACGATCGTTGGTTAGAAGAATTGAGGGAAAAGGAGATTAAACTAGATTTCAAATCTAATTATGGTATGCCAGATTTGAGATCAGGAGCTTTGAAGGTGCTGACAAAGAGTGTTGCTACAATATTCACGAATGAGGTATTCATAAAGGTCAAGAAGAGATCGAGAAGTCGAGTGAGTGTATCAAAGATAAATGTACGAAAACTACAGAGCATCACAAGTACTCGATCAGTATGTATGGAGATTCCGAAGATGTACTTGTTGAAGTCACTTATAATCACACAACGCAAATGACTCAATGCAGTTGTTCGAAGTTTGAGTACATGGGATTGCCATGTTGTCACATAATGTTCGTACTGAAAGAAGAGAAAATCCAAGAATTTCCAAGCACCCTCGTAAAGAAAAGGTGGACAAAGAATCCAAAAGCTCTGGAGTGTTGGGACCAAACAGTGACGATTATGGATGAAGAACAATTATACACCATCAGGTATGGTATTCAACAACAAGATGCTTTCGCAATATGTCATTACGGTGCAATGACGACAGAGTCTTTCATTGATGCTCGCTTGATAATGAAACCATTGTCTGATGATCTCATAAAGAAGAATGAAGGCAATGTTCAAAAAAATAAGAGTCAAACTAACCCAGAATTTGATAGTGTAAAAAACCCTTTACAAGCTAAATCAAAGGGTTCGGGTAAGAAATGGCCTCGGGGGAAACCAAGAATTTGTGGTAGATGTGGTGGTAAGGGTCACACAAGAACCACATGCAAAGTGGTATTGACTAAGAGTAATGTCCAAGGTAATATTGAATAAGGGGGTGATGTTAATAACATTGATGAAGGGGGTGCGGTTAATGACATTGATATGATCGATGACAATACAATTGATATCGATGATGACGATGACAGTAGCGAGGAGGAAAATGATGATGACGGCCTTCATTACAATTCTCCGAGTGACATTGAGGAGCAGGTACACTATAACGTATTACCTCTGGTTCAATATTATATAGATTCTTATTTTCTATTTTACTTTTATAACATAATACAAAATTAATGCAGGATGAATCAAATCTACGAAGAAGTTCTCGACTAAAGAAAAAATCAAAGGCCCAATGAGAGGCTACTTGTCTCGTTTCATGTCACAGTTCATCTCAACGTTTGCCGTTCAGATTCAGCTTGATACTCATGATCAAAGTAGTTTTGATACTTTTTGCCCAAAATTAAGATGACTTTATTATGTTTATTGATTTGTATTTTTTCCCTTAATAATATTTTTGATAATTTGGAACAAATGTGTAATTTCACAATGGGATCGATTCCGATATGTACCTTCTGCAATAACCATCAAACTTAATGCATTTCACAAGAATTCTAGCCAATGAGACGTGTTCTTCCAAGTTTTGATCTTTAGCGACCTCTACTAGCCTGCCAAGAACCTGACCTCTAAGAGCCTGCCAAGCTGCTGAAGTTTTTTACACTATGCAACTTCTTGTTCTTGTTCTTCTTCTTTGTTTTCTCATTCTTCGTCGTGGTAGTTGCAGCTCTTCTCAGGTCATCCATGGTTGTTATTCCATGATCATCTTTGACATGGTAGCTCAGCAAAGTGTCTGGCTTTCTATCTGGCAGTTGTTCAAAGATGGATAACTCTTTGTGTCCAATTGAACATACTAGTCTTCCAGAAGAGAATCTCGGTTTGTTTTCCTTTATCAAGATAGGAAATGGAAGATTCCTGTGAAACTCAGATGTCAGTTTAGATTCCACGGCTATATATAAATTGAAAATTTGAGTATTATCTACATCTTAACTGATTATGCACTTCATATGGTGTGCTTATAGCTTCCTTGATGGTTTCCTGATACACAGAGATAGCAGAAACCAAATATGCACAATTCATTTGAACAAAAAAAAACAAAAGATCAAGGGCCATTAAATTTCTCCATATGAGGGGAACAACTCTTCATCAATAAACCTCTGTAATCTCTTTCTAATGGTCACCCATAAGGCTACAAGAGCCCCATCTGAATGCACAAGTTGTTTAATGGGAAGGCTTAACAAATAACGGTTTGGTAAAGTTGGGCACCTAAACTTAGAATAGTGAGCATAAGCAGGCTAGTTAACAAGTCAGAAAGGAAAATCATGTATGTTGCAAAGTCTCCATATAAGAAATCAGGAACCACCACAAAGTATCTAGCAGCTGTGATCTTCCCTGCTAGCTTTCTACATAACGAATAGCAGAATCAAATGAGGAGAATAAACCCACAAAAGGGTGAAAGTAGCACAATTCGACAACTAAAACTTATATTATCCAATTAGCACTAACCATGTTTCAATCAAGATCCAAAATCAACAAGTGGAATTCCATATAGAAAGTGGATGAAACACAATAGCAAGGTGAAGCTTTTTCAATGATATCCAATTGATGGAGCTCCTTACCTGATTCATCCTGCAGACCCTTATTCTCTTTTAGGGAAAGCCTTATTGAGCTTCAGCTACTGTCTCACATAAGAAGAAGGGCCAACCAAGGAATGTGCTCTAAGAAATCGGTGACAACCACAAAACCAAAGGAGTCAAGGAACTGTCAAGAAGGAGTCGAAGCTGATGATTGAGAAGCAGTGGGTTAAGGCAGCGAGAAAATCAAATTGTTCTGATCTTCTCCTCATACTTTCACTACTGAAATTGAAAACTACAAAGTTATATAGAGAGTGAGGAATACTTTGTCGAAATTTGGCTCATTCTTGTTCATTAACTGGAT
This sequence comes from Linum lewisii, assembly GCA_034768395.1. Taxonomy (NCBI): domain Eukaryota; kingdom Viridiplantae; phylum Streptophyta; class Magnoliopsida; order Malpighiales; family Linaceae; genus Linum; species Linum lewisii. The sequence continues at coordinate 18,864,104 of CM068299.1, read as the reverse complement.
AGCGTCGAGTAAATTCAGGAACTTGGATGCTGCTCCAGCTCCTCAAGCTGATCCGAGTTCACGACCCGGATGGAAAGATCTGAACCCGCCAACCGATGGGGACGACGACAGGAGGCTGTTAGGTTGGCTCGCTTTCCCTTCTGGCTGCCGCCGCCAATGAGGACGTTGCGGATGGTCCATGCTTGAGTCCAGCACCTTCTACAGGTCTTGCAGAAGTATTGAGGTTGCAAGAGGCTGCTAGGGATTTTGACTTAGCTCAAACACAAATTAGATTGGAAGAATGGGTACCTGAGATGATGTCGGAGGTGGAGTACATGGAGGCGAAGGGAGAGGAAACGATATCAGAGAAGAGGATGAGTCGGCACAAGTCTTCTCCGAACGAATGGATGACCTCCGCAGCGACGAATAGGTTGTCGTGGTCATTGACGATGAAGCGGCGGAGGACTAGAGCCGCCATCCTGGCTTCGATGGCGAGAAACCCCTTGACCTTGCGAGGCTGCCGCCGCACCCACGTCGTCAGCATGTGGATCGGCCTCTTCGGCGGCCTCATGGAATCTTTTGTCCGGTGGAACTAAAGAGATCTTGAAGCCTGAGCTTGTGTGTCAAGATGTGAAGATGATATCGAAATTAGGGATTTGATTTTCTGATTTTGGAAATTTTGGTATTTTTTCCAAGAGAACTTCGTCATCAGTTGGAGGCGGGGACGACGTCGGAGGTAGATGAGAAGAAATCTGGTCGGAGAAGATGATGAGTTGGAGAAGATGATGAGAATGAAATTAGAATGAAATGGAGTTAGATGGGGTGTGTAGATGAATCTGTTAATTAACCTAGTTATAAACTCAATTGAAAATAAAACATAGTTGTGGATTGAACAAAAATAATACAATACAATGAGTGATGAATTTATAAGTGAACAAAAAAATGGAGACCTCATTGGATATACGTAATTACATTATAAAATTAATTTTTATTTTTACGGTTCAGATCTGTTCATTAAAACGGACGTTCCAGATTGATTCACAGAAAGTGACATACTCATTACGTCACTTTTAGTGGCGTACCGAAGCGTTCAACACGAGTCTATATATATCCTTTTCGTAATTCCAATTATGTCACGAAATAAGGATGCCGTCTATTTTCGGGGAAAATGACATAACGTCGTCTGCTGACTGGCTTACTGCCCATGTGGCGTCGACGCGTGCGCCACGTCAGACGCTGACGAAGCGGGAACTACAGTAATTGTCACTACAAAAAAATTGACCTTTAGCTACTGCAAAATTACAACGGCATGAAAATGCAGTAGCAAATAGTTAGTATTTGCTACGACAATCACTATTTTATGTAGTAATTTGCAGTAGCAAATACTATTTGTCACACCACTATTTGCTACACCCAACATCCCGTCGCAAATAGTGGTGTGGCAAATAGTATTTGCTACTGCAAATTACTACATGAAATAGTGATTGCCGTAGCAAATACTAACTATTTGCTACTGTATTTTCATGCTGTTATAATTTTGCAGTAGCTAAATGTTAATTTTTTTGTAGTGTGTTTTTCGAAATTTGAAGACAACACGCTTTCCAATTTTTTCACACTTCCCAATTTTAAAAAAGGCTGTACTTCCCAACCCCTATACGCTTTCCCCATATATTATTTCTCTCTTTCTTATTCTATCCTTCTTCTTCCATTTTCTATCTTTCTTCTTCTTTACTCCTCTTCTTCCTGAAACTTATTGAAGAAGCCCAAGCTTTCAAACAATGGTTTCGAATGCTACAAGCTCGAATTCGACTGGAGCCTCGAAGAGTGGTCATGGAACGAAGTGCGAACATCATTGCGAAGCGGGAGCCAACTTGTACCTGCACAAACAATAATAGAATTTAGGTTTAGGTAACAACAAAGGCTTCCAGAAAGGAACAAAAAAAACCCTTTCCAGAAGGAGGACCACGGATCATATACGCCAAAAACGATGTCTGGGAAGCCGACAAAGCAAGAAGAAAGTGGGTAACAAACCTTTTCGTCTATAAAATGTAGCGTCCTTGTCGGTTTGTTGGGGAGATAAATGGAAGAAAGCCCGTTTTCTGAAGATTAACAGTGTTTGGAGGTATGGCGAGGATGGAGCTTGGTATAAAGGAGATGTGCGGCGTTTGGCTGAAGAAGACGAACAGTATTTTTTGTTGGGAAGCGGAAATTGGGGAAACGTAAATGGAGAAGGAAGAGGAAGAATAATGGGGAAACGTGCAGTGGGTATTTGGGGAACTGTGTGTGTCAGATAGGGAAACGTGCTGGTGAAAGGGGAAAGTGGATCGGCACGGATGACGTGGAATATCCAATCCGTCATCGTGGACATTCGTTTCACTCCACCTAAGCGTGTAATCTGCCAAGTCGTAAAATGCGCCACATCGTCGTAACGGTTCCAGACGAAGCCTAACGGCATGACGTTTTGGTAAATGCGTCTATAAGGTCGTGACATAATTGGAATTACGAAAAAAATATGTATAGACTCATAATAAGCCAATAGTTTATGTTGTACAATGGTATTAGACCTATAACTAATCAAAGAACTTTATATTAACCTCCCTACCATCGCAACACCTGAACCCCACTAAAAAGCAACACTGCATGATCATGCCATTCACGCTAACCTCTATCATGAGTAAATGAGTAATAATTTGCATTAGAACGAGAGAGGACAATCACAAAATAAATGGCCCCAACGGTTAATCCTTGAATCACAAAGCGGACAAGTTTTATCCTTCATTTGTCTTCCCAACCAACAGAGTTTTCCCAACTTTCTAACGAGGATAAATAGGGATTTCGTAAAAGTCTAAGGGTTGTTTGGTATAGGGGAAATCCAACTGAGTTTCTTAGAAACTCTATTCTGAGATATCCTTGTTTGTTTACTGTCTAATGGAGCTGGAGTTTTGTATTTCAGATACCCAGAGTTTCTTATTGTCTCCATAATGTGTATTCTGACAATTTCTACTTTTATCAGAAATTCTGACTTCCCCCAAATAGAATAACGGGACCCACTGTCTTCTCCTCCTATTTTCTTTACCAAATATACATACCAAACAATGTAATTTAACATCCTCCAACTTTTAACAAACACTTTTCCACCATTCTCCTTTTTTCATATTTCCCCTAATTCTCAATCCCCTGTATACCAAACGACCTCTAAACCATTTTCCTGATTTTTTTATTTCCTCGGTCCCACAAACTTAAATCATCTATTTCGAAATATGTGGCGACCACGTGAGATGGTTAACCACCTGGATCTAGAGAAATCGGAGAACGTACTTATACTGCTAAATCGTATTATGTTGACACCTACCATTTTAGAACCTACGCTTCGATTTACCGAGTATGGAAAGTGAGGACTTTCCTGAGAACGAATTCTTGTTGACAAAACACGATGTGAGTTCGTGTACCCAGATTGGAAAGGGGGTCACATGATCACTTAAGTCCCTTCAATTCGCTCTCTTATGACACTTTAGTCAAGTAGAGAGGCTTTGGCTTGTAATCAACTCGAACCAAAGTTGTGACTCGGATTATAGTAGAGTCGTGAACGAAATCACTTTTCGTAAAGAACATTCCTACCCTTTTCCAAATCCTATGGTTACAAGGAATTCCTTTATGGGATAAAGCTACTAACACCTTCAAAATCAAGGCTTATGAAATTGAAGAACCTTTGAGACCTTTTTGAGAGGAGATGGAGATGTATAAATTGGTATATTTGAGAAATGAGGAGGAGACTTCTTTATATAGTCCATGAAGGGGTGTGAGGGTGAGGAATTGTGTTGGTTCATCCATGGATCAACACAATCCTTCATTTAAATCAAATTAAAAAACAAACTAATTAAAATGATTTTTCCCTCCCTTCCTTACAATACACGGCAGAAAAAGGACCATGGGCTTGATTTTTATTTAAAAATTCGGCCCAAGTTGACCCAATAATCAGCCGAAAATTCGGTCCAAAAATTAGACCAAGAATCGGTTCATTTGGATTTCGAATCTAACCAAATTTTTAAACCATATAAATCCGAATATTGAAAATTCAAGATTCAAAATTAAAATTAGAAACTTTGGTTTATTAATATAATTAACCATTCAAGCCTTCACTAATAGTAATAGTGTTGCTATGAATTTATATTAATACCGCATATCAACTTAACCAAACAAGTCATCCATGTGACTTATATCATGGAATCCAAAATTCCAATATAGCACATAATCTCAACTAGGTGACATCACGTGCAACTGGTTATACTATAGGTAATCCACTAAATGTTTGGTATTTGTGATTTAAAATATACGGATTCTTCAAAATTAGTGTATTTAAAATGTAGGTTTTCATATTGGTGGTTTTCATAAATAAGTATGTTTGGTATTTGTTTTTTTTTCGAAAGTAGGCCTCAACCTTTCATTAATGTGCTAAGTCAAAACAGATCGAGTTTACAAAACTACTACTCCAGACTGGAGGCACCTCCCCCGAGAGGGTAGATGCTAAAACACGAGATCTACGAGCTAACTCGTGCGCGACCGTGTTTCTACTTCTCCTGATCCACACAACCTTGTAACCTGGTCTACTCTGCAAGATAATCTGGCACTTCCAAGCCATTCTCCCGAACTCAGACGCGTCCACACCCTCGTTATTGATCGCCAAGGCCACAGATTGATTATCTGTCTCGAACACCACCTGCTCATATCCCATGTCCCGCATAAATTGAAAACTATAGTGTCTATTTTGCCCCAATTATATATGAATATCAATTTCACCTAAAAAGCATAATAAGGGCATATGATAGAATAAAAGATAAAAAATGGGGGATTCTCCACAATTTCACCTAAAAGGTGAGATTCTAAATCCATGTATTTGAGCTTCTTTTGGGTTTTACAATACATGGATTTTAGATAGAAAATTAACAAAAAAACAAGGCATTCACCACAATACATGTATTCTTTAAAATCACCCCTCCAAATCACAAATACCACCTTAGGTAATCATTTCATCGTTCCTCGATTCATAAAACATATGCATAAATGAAAATGTCGTGACGATTGAATTTTCATCTTAGTATATCACACTTAACAAGTATTCGAATACATGAGTATCGAATACGTTGAACCCAATAACTCATTTGAATACTCGAAGGTAATACACACATAAGTTCTATAGTTGTCTCAAAAGGCAACCTAGACACTATTTCTGCCATGTGTCCCAATCCGTCTCATGAGCGCAGACAAAACCAAAGTCCAAGTTTCTTGAAGCGACTACACTTCATGCTCACGTAGGTTGATTCTTGTATTCATGCATCTGCATACGTACACTTTCTTAAAGAATCAATTAAGAAGTATCTAAACTTCATCCTCTCCTTTCATGCAGAGTAACAAGCACATCCTTTCGGGATGATGTATTTGTGTGCTTCAATTTCTAAGAATGAGCTTTCCACATTGAATTCAGCCTCTAGCGTTGTACTAGAGGGGAATTGGGTATCCCATTATCAGAAATTTAAGTGAACTTTTCCCATCCCTCATCACTTGAATTGTGCACCAAGTCCCCGTAAGTCACTTCGTCAAGTCACTCATTAATAGTCAAAACTAATTTCACCCCATGAGCCAACTCACTTACCTCGTTAAACCAAACATGGTTAAGTCCCAAGACTCAAATTGATATATTTAGTTGTAGATCATAACTACAATAATCTTTGGTAAAACTTAGTTTAAAAGAAAACTCGTAAGTCAAACATTAGTCATCCGATCATTTCTTGACATGACTAACTTTTATTAATCTGTCGAAGATGCAAGATTTGCTTTTTTGAGATCCATAATATGACACCTCCCTCAAGCAACAACACATTACCACTTATAGAATAAACTTTCTATCTTGGTAATCTATCTTGCGACCTCAACATCTTTTTAAACCAAAAGATAATTTCCATCATAACCAACCATGATTTTGATGATTTTACCTAAAAAATCCAAGCATTTGTCTAAGTAAATTAAACATGTTACAAACAGCTATCACTAAAACTTAGTGTTGCTAATTGTGACACTCATTAATTACTTACTAGTAGTGAAACTAACTTACTTAGTACACCACTAACATTTTTTTACCAACCTAAAACACTAGTCTAATTGCTCTCACGTGGTATAAACTAAGCAGTCTTAGTACACCACACACAATGTTGACTTACAAACATGAAAACAATTGTCTAATTGTTATCCAATGATCAAACTAGGTTCACTAATTTACCATTAACAAGTCAGAGTCTCAATGTTATCATAATGTACGTATCTTCCCATGAATATCATGAAGAGGGTCTTACGATGTTTCACTTTGCACTTTGTCTTATTGTTTTACCAAAGGTATTTACTCCTACCTTTAAACAATTTTAACTATGTGCCAAAACCAACTTTCAAGTATTTGATACATATCATAATACATACCCCACTACTTGAAAGCCAATATTACTAATAGATTAATAGTTTTCAATATTTTGATCCAAAATATTCAATATCGGTTTAAACCAGATATTAGAAACTAACAATATTATTAACATCTTAATAATATTTAATATTTGATTATCATGAAACCAAATATCATAAACCAATATTATTAAAATATAATAATATTAAATATTTGATTATATCCAAACCAAATATTAGAGAACAATATTATTAATGCTTTAATAATATTCATATTTGGTTATTCTAAACCAAATAAACCAAATATAAGTAGCCCCAATATTATTAATAATATCCAATATTATTTTTTCCAAAACTAAATATTAGTGACAACAATATTATTAGTACCTTAATAAAATTTTAACAATATTATTAATACCTCAATAATATCTAGAAATATTATTCATATATCAATAATATCTAAAAATATTAGTTGTACTTCAATATTATTAGTACTTCAATAATATTCAACCATAGTATTAGTACTTCAATAATATTTAACCATATTATTAGTACTTCAATAATGTTTAACAATATTATTAGTAATTCAATAATATCCAAAATATTATTAGTACTTCAATAATATTCAGCATAAAAATTCTAACTTACAACCAAATATAGATAATTTTTTAGGGGTCGTTTGGTTGGATGATATCTACATATCATGATATGTGAGATATATTGATATGTTAGTATATTGATATTGGTAAAAATGATTCTTTGATATCACTGTTTGGGGTAGTGATATTTAATTGAGTGGTGAATTGTGAGTGCATGGATGAATGTACCAAAATACCCTCATTTGCTTGAACAAAGTATAAAAGTAGTCTTAACATTTAATTAAAAAGCATGTGTGTTTATAAATTAAAATTTGTAATCTCTCTTTTTTAATTCTTGAATGTATTTATAAATTAATTACTCGAGTTAATTATACTTTTAGAATAATAAATGCGCATTCATTAAGAAAATAATTAGTATTATATTTACCGCTAAAATATCTCCCTCTTCTAGCAAAAAATAAAATAAAAAGTTAAAATAATTTTCATGATGGTGAATTCTAATTCTAAATAAAAAAATTCTAATTAAGTAATTAAAAACTAAATCATAATTATTTATCTTAATTATTAAATAAATATAAAAATACATAAACACGAGACAATATAAAATGAGAAAAAATAAATTGGGGTAGTGGAGTTGATGACATTGTGAAGGTTGAGTGAGGATAGAATTGTCCAAAAACTATGATATCAATATCACTCTGAAGATATTCACCTCCCCACATGAATATTTGTTGAGTGATATTGATATCACTTTTGGCCCCAGATATCATGATATTCAGGACAGAAAAAACGATGATATCCTGAATATCATGATATCTGCAGTTATCAATATCAATATCACTGCAACCAAACAACCCCAATTAGTAATATATATACTATTATAATTAGTATATATTTTTATGATAACCATATTTAGAGTATGTTATCACACAACCTTTTGAATTGCTTCAAAATCTAGAGAAACACTTTGCAATTGCACCTCAATCGGTCAAGACACACATTTTGAAACTTTAAAAGTTTCACACCAAAAACTTCTTACAAGAAGTGTCATTGCCTTGTGTTTTGACATGAAAGCAAATCCATAACTTTTGTTCAAGTCATCACAATGGATAAATATTCTTTACGATTGTTAGAACCTACGCTTTGATTTACAGAGTACGAAAAGTGAAGACTTTTCTGAGAACGAATTCTTGTTGACAATACACGATGTGAGTTCGTGTACCCAGATTGGAAAGGGGGATCACATGATCACTTAAGTCCCTTCAACCTTATAATTCGCTCTCTTACGACACTCTAGTCGAAAAATAGAGAGCTTTAGTTTGTAATCAACTCGAACCAAGTTGTGACTCAGATTATAGTAGACTCGTGAACGAACTCACTTTCCGTAAAGAACATTTCTGCCCTTTTCCAAACCCTAGGGTTACAAGGAATTCCTTTATGGGATAAAACTACTAACACCTTCAAAATCAAGGCTTATGAAATTGAACAACCTTTGAGACTTTTTGATAGGAGATGGAAATGTATAAATTGGTATATTTGAGAAATGGTCAAATACTTAAGTAGTCCTGAAACTATGGGGGTGGGTTACAAAGTAGTCCCGAAACTTCGTTTTGTTGCAGCCTCGTCCTGTTAGTATGGAATCCGTTACAACGTGGTACTATTCATGCCAACATGAACTTTTTATGGTGAATTTGCCATGTAATCCCGTCTCCGTAAGCTATAAAATAATTAAATAAGACCCAACCGAATTAACCTAAGCCATCTAATCAAACCGAAAAACTTAACCTAAAATCGAACCACGACTCTACAGCTCTCTTCAGCATCTTCCCCACCACGCAGCTCATCGACGGAATAGTCACCAACCTGTCCTCCACCTCCATCTCCTCGTCGTCTCTCCTCCGTCGATTCCCAACCACTTCTTCACTTCTACCGACTCCGTCACCACCCCCATCGGCTTCTTCAGTGGATCCTCTGCCATCAGTAATCACTGCAATCTTACAATGTCAATTCTAGCTAAATGGCAAAAGAACGATTCACATTTCACAAGGATATGAAACCAAAGATCAGCCATGGAAGCAACAATCATTGTTGACTACTGATCAACTTCATCACCAAGACAAAACAACAAGCATATATATTGAAATTGAATCAGGAATCCAATCACAAATTTCAGGCTGTCACAATGTTCATCTCCATCTTCTTCTTCTTCGGGTAAAGAGTCTTACTCGGGGATGAACACCATGAAGCTGTTCCTCCTCAGCTCCTTTAACCCCCTCTTCACTTCATTGGTTATGAAATCATCATCGTCCTCTGCATCTGCTTCTGCTACCACATCAGCTGATTTTTTTGTTGTTCTTGTTGGTAGTACTCAAATCATCAATGTCTTTCTAAGGCTCTTGTGGGTTGGGAACATATATGCTTGTCTTCTGGTTCCTTCTTTGGTTCTGGTTTGTGGGCTCTTCTGAACTTCCTCACTTTGAACAGATCCATCCTCCCCCAGAAGAGATTTAACTCCCAACCCAAATCTAGCCACTACCACTTCTACCTTTTTTTTCTCACTTTATTCAAAACCAGGAGTTATAGACGGTCAACCCCACAAGAGAAATGGAATAAAAAACAGAGATACGAAAAGAATCCAAGGAGATCTGAAGAAAAATCAATATGGGGTGTTCTAGTAAGTTTAAAAGACTGAAACTTTACTGCTTTTATCTACTACCCAGTTGAAGGAAGAAGCTTCACTGCTGCTAAAAAATCAACCACTGAATAAAGGTATGGTGGCGATAGCAGCAACCGAATCGGCTGAGGATTCACCGAAGAAGCCGATGGGGTGGTGAAGGAGTCGGTGGAAGTGGAGAAGTCGATGGGGTGGTGACAGAGTCAGTGGAAGTGGAGAAGTGGTTGGGCACCGACGGAGGAGAGACGAGGAGGAGATCAGTAGCGAAGTCAGGATGGTAGTAAACTCTGGGCCCGATACATAAAATACAATGGGCTTAATATATTTTTATACGAAAAATACCTATATTTTAGCTATTTAGGTCAAGGGGACCCTGGGCCCGGACCCAGGGTAGACCCCCTTAGCTTCGCCAGTGGAGGAGATTGAGGTGGAGGGCATGTTGGTGAGTGTTCCGACACAAGCGTCGTGGTGGGGAAGATGCTAAATGGAGCTGTAGAGTCGTGGTTCGATTTTAAGTTAAGTTGTCCGCTTTGATTAGATGGCTTAGGTTAATTCGGTCGGGTCTTATTTAATTATTTTATAGCTTACGTAGACGGGATGACATGGCAAATTCACCATGAAAAGTCCATGTTGGCATGAATAGTACCACGTTGTAACGGATTCCATACTAACAGGACGAGGCTGCAACAAAATGAAGTTTCAGGACTACTTTGTAACCCGCCCCATAGTTTCAGGACTACTTAAGTATTTGACCCATTTGAGAAATGAGGAGGAGACTTCTCTATATAGTACATGAAGGGGTGTGAGGGTGAAGATTTGTGTTGGTTGGATGAACACAACCCTTCATTCAAATCAAATTAAAAAATAAACTAATTAAAATGATTTTTCCCTCCTTTTTTTTTTGACAAAGGTGTTACCACATTCTCATTGCACGGAAAAATTGTTACAAAGCTGAGACCCAAGCCCCTCGAAGGAGGCCAAGTCTGGCATTACGGGCGACCCAGTCAGCCTTTACATTGAGGTTACGGGGGGTGAATCGAAAGACAATATTATTTCTATTAGCGGTGAGATCCAATATTTGACCGAGAAAACCATAGCACTCCCATGGCCATCTGTGTTTTGGCCCTTCCAAGGCAAGAATGATATCCTGGCAATCGGATAGGATGATAATCTGGTCGTTGAAGTTCATTTCACACGCGCTTTTAGTAGCTTCCAAAACAGCTTTCGCTTCCGAAACAATGGGAGAATTGCAGTAGAACGTCCCAGCTTTCCCATTTAAAACTTGTCCGGCGAAGTTTGATATAACAACTCCGTAAGCCACCTTCTGGGAATCGTGTAAGAACGATCTGTCACAGTGTATGGTCATAGACTGGATACATGGCGGTGGACGCGTATAAGTGGGTTCAATAAGCCTAGGGCGACGAAAATCAGGAGTAGACGTGTGGTCGATTGAGTTCTAGTCTTCAACATCTTGTACAACTAGGGAGATATGAGTTCGTCTGATGGATAAGTGCCTCGAAAATGGAGCTCATTTCTGGCTTTCCAGAGGTTCCAGCAGAGGGCTGTAATTTTAGTCATAATAGAGGCCCCATTATCGGTATCCCGCAAGGCCGCGATCCAATCGAAGAAGGAGGATCCTCTTTTCGGGGGAATAATCATGGGTAGGAATCTATTCCATAGTCGGGATGAGTTTGAACATGCTACCAGGCAATGTTGGATGGTTTCATCGTTGGCCTTACAAACTTCGCAAATTGGTGACTGGGCGCAATGACGATAAAAAAGATTGGATTTTGTAGCTAATGCATTCTTGCAACATCTCCAAATGAAGAACACGATCTTTGGTGGTAGCGAGAGGGACCAAATCCACTTCCAAGTTAGAGAGTTTTGCGTGATAGTGAGATTGGTCTGATGATCTTGAGAGGTTGTTCTGCTAGCATGGTAAGCTGATTTTACCGTGAAAGCGCCTCTTTTTTCAAACTTCCACTTCCATTCATCTTTCATACCTTGAGGACCAATCGGGATTTGACAGATCAGCTCCGTCTGATACTGAGGGTAGTATTGAGCAATCAAATTTCTGTCCCAAACCCTAGTCCCCTCAATTATCCAATCCGCCGCCACCTGAAACGGCCCTGTATCTGTGTTGATAGTCATCGAGGAAGTTGGGGGATCCACGGGTCGGAAGAGAGGTCAATTGTTTCCCCATCTCCCATCACTTTGAATGCTCCCTTTTGGATTAGGGGTCGAGCTTTTAGGAGGCTTGTCCATATCCAGGAGGGTCGAGCGTGTTTCTTTGCAGACATGAAGTCTGTATTCTGGAAATAGAGACTTTTTAGCAGTTTTGCCCACAGTGCATCTTGGTTAGATAGAAGTCTCCAAGCTTGCTTAGCAATCAATGCCAGGTTGAAGTGAAAGAAATCCCTGAAGCCAAGTCCACCATGAGCTTTTGGTGCACAGAGGGTTTCTGCATTTGACCAGTGAATGGCCTTCTTCTTCATCGAACCCGACCAGAAAAATTGACGCACAACCATGTTCATCCGCTTCATAAGGCCTTTGGAAAGTGCGAAGAGGCTCATAATGTAGCTGGGGATATCTTAGATGACAACTTTAAGTAGAACCTCTTTTCCGGCATGAGAGAGCATCTGACTTTTCCATGATTGGGCTTTGTCGTGCATACGGTTAATAAGAAATGAGAAAGTTTCTTTCTTAGATCGTCCCCATTCCGTTGGGACTCCAAGATAGGAAGGAAAGGCGTTCATCTCATTGAATCCGATGGCGGCTGTGATAAGTCCTTTTTCTTGCACTGAAACATTTGCATTGAAATAGATGGCCGATTTGTCATTATTCATTTGTTGTCCCGTAAGCTGACAATATTCGTTAATGATTTGAATTATTTTCAAGGATTCATCCGTAGAAGCTTTCCCAAAAATGATGGTGTCATCTGCAAAGAGACAGTGAGAGAGCAGCGGACCTCTCGGGGTGAGGCGAATACCATTAGTGATCTTTTGATGAATCGATCTATCTATCAAAGTTGTAAGAGCGTTGGACATCAGGATAAACAAGAATGGCGAAAGCGGATCCCCTTGTCTAATGCCCCTAGTTGGGGTGAAAAAACTCGTAGGTCATCCGTTGAGTAGAATATCAAATCTGACTGAGCTAATGCAACTTTTGATCCATGAGCACCATCGCTCCCTGAATCCGTAAGCATTGAGGATGTGGATGAGGCTTCTCCAGTCTACTAGGTCGTAGGCTTTTCTCATATCCATTTTTAGACACATATGTTTCTTCCTTCCCTTGTTTCTAATCTTGAAATTATGGAGTACCTCATGCACAATAATAATGTTGTCTTGTATGCATCTTCCGGTGGTAAAAGCAGCTTGATTTTCAGCAATTAAATTTGGCATCCAAGCTTTCAATCGATTGGACATGATTTTCGTTATAATCGAAATTGCGGCAGCTGATTGGGCGGAATTCTGAGATTGAGGTTGGATTTTTTACTTTTCGAATCAATACAATGTGGGTGTCATTCCAACCTTCCGGCATTATAGCGTCTTAAATGAACTTCTTAATTTCCGCCCAGACTTGATTTCCAATGAGGTCCCAATGTTTGCGATAAAAATGACCGTTAAACCCATCCGGACCTGGAGATTGGGACGCCCCTAAGAAGAACACCGCAATCCGAATTTCTTCATCAGTCACTATAGCTGTTAGTTCATCATTAATGGCCGTATTAACCCTAGAAGGGAGGACAAATAAAATTGGAGAGAAATCGGTATGGGGTCGAGCAGCAAAGAGATCAATGAAGTAGTTTTTTGTGTGGTCTTTAATTTGGATAAGGGAGGTGATCCATTCATCCTCTCTTAGCTTTAATCTCGCTATATGATTCCTCTGACGCCTATGGATGGTAGAAGTGTGGAAAAACTTGGTATTTCGATCACCATCCGTTACCCAATGCTGTTTGGCAGTTTGTCTCCAAAGGAGGACATTATGTTTCCAGATGTCCTCTAATTCAGCTTTCAAGCTCTTCTCTTCAATGGCTAAAGAACTTGATCTCGGACAAGTTTGGATGGAGGCAATTTGATTTTTAATTATCCTTTCTCTTCGCACTCGGTCGGATCGATCCTTCTTAGCCCATCTTTGAATTTCTCTTTTGCAAATTGTAAGGTTAACATTTGTGGACATACTCATATTCCAGTTGTTTCCGATGATTTGGTTTGGAATAGGGTTAGCCAGCCACCTCGTGTCGAATCTGAAAGGAGGGTCTTCTCGATTAACGGTGTAGTTGAGGTCTAATCTCAATGGGGCATGATCCGAGCCTATAATCGGTTCATGGAAGATGATCGCATTTTCAAAAGCCATGCGCCACTTTTGATTAGCTAATCCTCGATCAATTCTTGTCATAATCTCATCTTCGTCCACCTGATAGTTCGTCCACGTATGCGGTTGCCTTGATACCCTAGGTCGATAAGAGAATTATTTTCAATGAAATCCTTGAATGGCCCCATCGATGACAAGGAAGCGGGATTTCCCCCTTTTTTTTCATACGCATACGCTATAGCGTTGAAATTCCCTAGGACTAGCCAGGGTTCATCAGTTACATGTAGTAGACTTATTTCGTCCCAAAACGCCCTTCTACAAATAGGATCGTTAGGGGCATGAACTACAGTACAATAAAAACCATCGTCGTGGCTTACATAGAAATGCATAAAATAAAAAGAACTAGAAATCACTTGTACGTTTATTCCATTAACCCACCACAATGCGAGTCCACCCGTCGTACCTACGGGGTCTTCATAATGAGCGTTAGCATAGTTGAGCTCCAACCTTTTCCTCTCCATATATGATCTTTCGTTCTTTGTCTCCATGAGGAAAATGATGTTCGGGCGAAAGTCACACGATAAATCACGTAAATAATTGATCGTAAGGGGTCGCCCAGCCCCCTACAATTCCACGATAGAATGATCATGGATGGCGAGGTGGCTTCGGGTTGGCCACCGACTCCTCCGAGCTCTCTCTTCCTCTCGGACTCTCTACTCCCTTCTTTCCCCGATTGTATGGGGATGGTCTTTCTTTACCCTTGAACGTCCTGATCTTTCCTATGCAATCTTTGGACTTTCCCTCTTTGTTGGCAGGAGAAATAGATAAAGATCCAATATTCAGATCGACGTTTACCTCTTGATGTGCATAGTCAGTCCTTCTTTTCTTGAAAGAGCTTACTCCACTTCTCACTATCTCCGCTACTGACATTCCCTTGCTTCGATCTTTAGCTGTAGCGGCTGTCTCAAAAGGGACTTGGAACTTGGAGAATCCAGCAAACCGCTCATGTGAATCATTCCAGTAGGCTACAAAGTTTGGGCTCCAGGAAGCGGGTGGGCTATGGACTGAGCTCTGACCTGCCCAGGGCATAGGGCCAGCATTGGTGCTACCAGATTTATTTATCGTGGCCCCGAAACCCGCTTCCTTTGCTGGAGTCTTTTGAATCGATCTGTCAGGAAAAATGACATGGGCCTCGGGCCCTTCCCAGCTATCCTTCTAGCTTTGACCGCCCATCGGTGGAGTGAGGACATTGAATTGGAATCCTAGGTTAGGCGTAGCGATTAGTTCATTCAATTAGGGATGGCAATTTAAACCCTGCCCTAGGGTATCCTATCTTACCCTGCCCGGTCAACGGGGGTAATAACTGTGTTGACCGGGTAAGGATAGGGTAAGGATATTACCCTAGTTAAGAATATAGGGTAAGGGTAGGGTAAGGATTTGAGTAATACCCTACCCGCAAAATACCCTTACCCTTGACCTCACTTATAAATTATATGATTTTCATATAATGTATTCATTACATCAACTTATAATTAAGTTTTGGGTTAATTCATTGATTACCTTTATGACCCAACCAAACCCAATACCCAACCAAACTCAAAACCCAACCAAACCCATAAACATTTCCAAATTCCTATTAGTAACATTCACCCGAAAACACCTTTCCTATAAATATATATTATTCTCGTATTATGTAATGTGTTTGTTGTATTTATATATATATTTTGTATGAGAATGAAGTGTGTTGGTATAGAATCATTGTAAAACATAACGTATAAGATTCAATAAAAATACCCAGGGTACCCATGTACCCTATGGATATTCGAAGGGTAGGGTAAGGATCGACTGATTGCAAACCCGCAGGGTAATTGGTCGGGTATTTTCAAAAGTTATACCCTGAGGGTAAGGGTACGGTTAACCCCATACCCCCACCCTACCCTACCCATTGCCATCCCTACGTTCAATGGGCTCCAAAGTGGGCTAATAGTATTATGCTGAATAGGTGTATTCAGCACCGTGCTGAACGCAATAGGAGCCGTCCGATGAATCGTACGGTGACGGGGAAATGTAACGCGCGAGGGTTATTTCGGTCATTTCCTGTTTCGTAATATTTTCGCGCCTGATTTGAAATTTTGCATTTGTGATTTGACAGGAGAGAGAAAATTAGAACCCTATAAAAGCAGTTCCCGGCGAATTAAATTTCGTACGCCTACAATTTCTCGCTCCTCATTTCTCTCTCACGTAACAAAATGTCACTGGCACGTGAAGGTAATCTAGTTATTTCGTAATACCGTTCGTATTTGTATTAAGCATTCGTAATGTTTTTTTCCAATCGTAATACGTTTCCTGGCCTTACGTCTCTTTCGTAACCTTTTGCAGTCGTTGACGTTTCAATCACTCTGCCAGGTACTACGTAATGCCTTCTTTACGTTTTACGTTTTCCTGTGTACACTTTCCACAACGTTTACATGGTTGAATACATTCTGAACAAATGCAGGAGTCGAGGGGGATCCAGAAATATGCCTATTGATCTAAATGAAATGTTGGTACCTTGTGCAGGTATTACGTAACATTTTCTACGTTCGTTCGTATGATATATTCTGAAAGATCCGT
This sequence comes from Linum lewisii, assembly GCA_034768395.1. Lineage (NCBI taxonomy): Eukaryota > Viridiplantae > Streptophyta > Magnoliopsida > Malpighiales > Linaceae > Linum > Linum lewisii. The sequence goes on along the minus strand of CM068299.1, from coordinate 18,847,478 downwards.
ACTACATTCTATTATCTTTCGTAATAATTCAAACTTTCGTGTACTTCGTAACACATTTACACACGTTTTGCACTACGTACACGTAAATGCAGGAATCGAGGGGGAGTCCACAAATATGCGTATTGATCTAAATGAAACGTCCGTAACTCGTGCAGGTATTACTTGACATTTTATACGTTCATTCGTAATATATTGTTTAATGTTTCGTATTAATTAATACCTTGTATTGCAGGAGAATCTTCAACAACGTTGGATTTTAACGAGGGAATGGAGTTGAATGAGGTGGCTGATCCGGGTCAGTTACACATATATGAAAAAACTTTGTACATAATTGTCGTTGTACCAAAAGTAATAACACTTATCTTACGTAATACCTTACCTTGTACTACGTAATATATATGACTTCCTTCGTATACCTTTTTAAAGCATTTCGTATATAATTCGCTGTCTGTACGTTGTACTTATTTCTTTATCTCGTAACATCTTTAACCTGCGATTCACTTTAACCTCACTTTCGTAGGAGACGCGCTCCCAATGTTTGACAACATGCAAGAAGCGTTTCAGTTCTACGAGGATTACGCTCATCTTGCTGGTTTTGGTGTCAGAATAAGGTACCAGAAAAAATATAAATCAACTCCGACTCTTGATGAAACAGCCGCCGATGTCTTAGCTGTAGACCCCCCATGTCGATACCTTAGGTTCGTTTGCACGCACGAAGGCCAAAAAAGAAAAGGGAAGACAAACAATAAGCGGACTAGACCTGATGAACGACTAGGTTGTGAGGCAGAAATAAAAATGAAATGGGACAAATCTCTCAAAAAGTATTACATATACGACTGGATAAAAACTCATGCACCGCATGAATTGCTCCCAGAAAAATATGCTCATCTTTTCCGGTCAAACAGAAGTGTGAACCGAACAAATGCACATCTTGCCCTCATACACAAACTGGCTGGGGTGACTTCCCGGAAATCATTCGACATAATGAGGCAAATGGCAGGGGGGCCAAACACGTGGGTTTCTTATACGAAGATCTCCGGAACCACAACAGGGAAAGACCAGATTCTGCATTGAGCACCGCTGAAGGATCATCACTGCAACGCTATTTTAGAGTTCGATCAAGAGAGGAAAAAAATTTCTTCTATGAGCTTCAGGAAGACAACTGCAATGAAATCTTGAGTGTCTTTTGGGCTGACAATAGGATGCGTCAAGAATTCTCTGTGTTTGGGGACTCAATCAGTTTCGACACCACTTACAGAACAAACAAAGACTACAGGCCCTTAGGTAATACTCTCTAATTCGTAATATATTATATGTAATACGTTTCATTTAATCTATAAACACGTAACACTTTGTTACCCTTCGTAATATTTCAAAAACTGTTACGTTTTACTTAAACTTAAAAGACGTAATACTTTATTATGTCTCGTAATAATTGTATGTAATACATGTTACGGTAGCATAAAAAACGTAACACTTTACCCTTTTACGTAATATATAATTTATCTTACGTGTTACTTTTTCCTTATTAAATTTCACACTGCCATGTGTAACATAACAGCTTTATTCGTCGGGTACAACCACCATAGAGATATGGTGATATTCGGTGCTGCTCTTTTGTTTGACGAGACGTCAGCTACCTTCGAATGGTTGTTCCAAATGTTTGACAAATGCATGGGGGGAAGAAACCAACCAGTATCTTCACCGACCAAGCAGCGGCGATTGCTGCCGGTATTAGGGCCATATATCCAATGCCGGTTACATACCATGGACTATGTACATTCCATATCCTCAATAATGCTGCGAGGAACTTGGGATCACTCTGTGACAAGGTACCGCAACAAGGGTGTTTATATGTAAAATACGTTTTACTTAAGCATAAAAAACGTAACACTTTATTAGATTTCGTAATATTTCATTCATTATACGTTTTATTTAATCTTGAAAAACGTAACACTTTAGCCACCTACGTAATATATAATTCATCTTACGTGACACTTTATGCTTCACACTGCCATGTGTAACGTAACAGCTTTATTGATATCAGGTATTCGTAGCTGAACTTAGCTACCTGATGTTTGGGGTTGACACTGAGGCTGAGTTTGATGTCCACTGGGGTCTTATGAAAAAAAAATGCTTCCCTGATCGTGAACCAGAAGGACACCCATGGCTCACTCAGATCTACCAAAAAAGGACACAATGGTCTAGAGCATGGATGCAATCACATTTCACTTGTGGCATGCGTAGCTCACAATTAAGTGAAACGTGCAACAGTAACATGAGGCACTACCTGGCACCAAACCTTTCCTTGGAGGAATTTTTTCAGCAGTTCAGCCGACTAGTGGAGAACAAAAGAGAGGAGGAATTGAAACGGGACTTCAAGATGAAAACATCGAAACCGTTCAATAGGTGATACTACACGTAATCCTTTAACATATTTCGTAATATTTTATAAGTAATACGTTTTATTTTAGCTTAAAAAACGTAACACTTTGTAAACATACGTAATATTTTGCTTATATTCCGTAACACGTTTTGAATTGTTCGTAATATTCTATCTATATCTTCAATATACGTAACAAATATATGTATTTTTCTCCGTTGGGACAGGTTTGTGCACAGCGAACTGACAAAACAACTAGCCAAAGAATACACCCCAAAAATTTTTAAAAAGTGGTTGTCTGAATACGAGCAAACTTTAGCCTACGGCGTGCTGGCGTTGGAAGAAAAAACAAATGCAGGTGTGATGACATTCAGCGTGTTCAAGCAGGATGTTAATGGGTCAAGAACTGATGAAAGAATCGTCACATGCACAAGGGATTGTTCAATTATAGTCTGTGGGTGCCACATGTTTGAAATGGAGGGCTTGATGTGCAGACATATAATACGATTCAGGGAGGTGCTGGGTAGTAACGGAAATCATTTGCTGCTGCATATACCTAAACCATTAATCCTACAAAGGTACACACTTAATTGACATACTCGTGATACTTTTCTTATTATTCCGTATTATATTGTCACAATATTCGTCATATATACTCTTCTTTTTAGTTATACATTGTATAAAATTTCGTATAGGTATTGCCGAACAGCAAAGGATGGCCTGCTCATTGCAGACACAATCCCAGAGGTTTCCCACCCAATGTTGCCCAAATGTCCGAGTTAATTACTGCGATGGCTAAGCTTAAGTCTACGGTACTTCCCGTTTATATAATTATCAATTACGAATTTGGTACTTTATACATACGTAATACTTAACATGTCTTCATATACTTCTATTCAGGTTAATGGGGATACAGCCAAGACAGCTACAGCCATACAGTGCATAATTGATCTGGAGAAAAGGATGAGCACTGCAATCAACCTAAACGAACACCAAAAGGAAGGGCCCTGCCAGGCGCCCAAAAAATTGAAGAAACGAACAGAGACTTTCAAGCCGAAGAAAAGGCCCATATCTCAAAGGGACCGGAATGCATTCTTGCACTCAGTTCGAAAGGACAAAAATGTAATCTTTCAGAACCACGAAATGGGTGGGACTGACCTCCGTCTTTAACAAACAATGTAAAAAACATTAATTTCGTAATACATTACTCCATATATAATATCTTCGTAGCACATTATATTTAACTTCGTAATAGATACAATACCATTCGTTATACTTTACCGAACGCAGGACCGACAACTAGACAGGTATTCGCCGGGACCTATTATGCAAGAGTTACGAACTCTAGAGCTTCTGGATGAAGTTTCAAGTCTTCAATCAAGGGTGGAATTCCTAGAGGGCCAACTTAGAAACATGGGGTTGAACTAGATCTTGACATAAGAGGTTGTTTCTTATGTTTCTTGTCTAAGTGTAACGAATAAATTTCCCAAGTAGTACGAATAATCTTATATTGTATATATTATTAAGTTGGTAAGTGGTACGAGTGTGCACGAAATGAATTACGTTAGCTCTTATTTGTGATACCTTGAACACGTAATTAATGCAGGTCAAAACTGATTGGGTAACTGCACAATCTCCCAACAACCAGCATTAAAAAAATCAATCTCCCTTGGTAACCCCAACGACACCAACACAACCCATTAAAACAATCTCTCTTGGGTCCATATCCTCTTCTCTCTATCCCAAAATCCCAAAAACAAAAAATGCCAAACTTCATCCCATACTGTGGCTGCAATCTCCCCTGTTACATTTATCAGGTTAACCGTCCGACGAGCAGTCCGTATCGCTTCTATCTGGGATGCCAGAAACCAAAAGCTGAAAGATGCAGCATGTTCATGTGGTGCAAGCAGACAACTAACAACGATTCTGATGATGCTGAACATCAGATCAATGTGAACCCAAACTCGTCCACAAACGCCGACGGAACAACAGGTAAAAAAACATTAAAGTTTTATTGTAAGTTATTTTGGGTAATTATATAGGGATGAATCCTCCATATTTATTATTCCTCTTCCTACAGGCAATAACAACATCTGACCTTGTTTATATAGCTTTAGAACGGAGTTCAACGGTTAGAAGAGAGGTCAATGCTTGGCTTAAGAGGAGAAATAATGGTGACTCAGGTTAGAAAAAAAAGGATGGTGTTTTGGTTTCTGTAAGAGATATTATTTCATGAACATGGTGGTTATGTGTTACGTAATGAATGCAAAAGAATTACGAATTATATTATATGTGTTACTTAATTCAAAATTTAGTACAACATAATTAAGTTGTATGTACTACTATATCCAAAAGTAAGCATTACTCTTCACTCTGATGCGTAACTCATATGTTACGTATCACCGTGAAGGGTATTACGCTCAAATCGACTTCATCCTCCTTCTAAACCACCTTCTCCTTCTCCATCAGGTTTTGACGTCCTCAAATCCCTTCCCCCACCCCTATCCCCCCTTAATCTTCCTAACTTCCTCTGATGCCTTCTTCAGCACTTGATCCCCAATAACGTTGAAAGGGGAAATTAACAAAAGTAGACAAACTTCCTGCCTCCTCCTCTCAATCACCACTGGATCTGACCACCTTAAGATCTCAGACGTGACCGCTCCTTCCCATATCTCCAACAAGTTCAACGCAAAAATGCCACAGGAAGTGTTATCTGCCTGTCTTATACTGCGATGGTTAACCCATTTATTGACATCGATTGGCTCCGGTGGAAGATCCGAACGGAACATGGGGATTAGATTGTTGGCCAACTCCATGATGTTCCTTGATGTCCGCATGTATATCTCTGGGACTTCTGCACGGTCTAGACTATCCAGATAGTCACCACACCGGTTCTTTAGATTAACACAGAACACAACAAAGTGTTCTTCGTGACACATCGGAAAAAACCACTGCAGGAAAGTGTCACGAAAAAGGCCGGTTACGTTAACGTAAACCATAAAACAGTTACGAAATGTTAAAACATATTATACGAAAATAACGTTATTTAATAATTAGTAATACTTACGTAGTCAACCTTTCCCCAATCCATATCGGAGGTCCAATCCTTTCCTTGAATGTATTCTAGTGCTTCAGGGAGGTCAAATGCCTTATTGCTGCACATTGACTATGGGGCAAAAACACACCAATATTAGGAGTTCAAGTTATATATTACGTACTTATTTAACAGAACAGCATAAAAAACAGAACACTTACAGCGCACTCCATCCCGAAAATGAACCTATCACAGAACCCGGTTTGCTTGAATAAAATATTTGTGCACTGTTCATACGTGTCAATAAAAAAATTAGACAACATGTGCCCGGGTCTGCAAGTCATGAACTCTTCCCTGCTCAACCTTCCAATATCATGTTGGCTATAGAAAAGAACTTCTTCCCTGGATGACGATAAACATGCAAACCCAATTAAAACGTACGAAAAGAAAAGTATTACGAATTCATTATTAATAAAAATTGAATAAAACTGATTAGTTATAACTCACTGGTCTAAATCATCATTCCACATGTACATTGTGAGCGCCTGGCACCTCTCAGTGTCAACCCATACATCAGTGTTGTATGCGTCAATTTTATCCACAATCGCGACCATTTCCTGCGTGACAGGTCCGGGGGAATACTTTATCAGTTGTTGGTCCTGCGTTCACGAAAGTATAACGAATGTTATAGAAATCGATTACTAAAGAAATTAACATGTATTACGAGAGTATGTACCTCTGGCGTTTGGTCTAATTCTTTTCCAACAGCCGCTGAGTTCTTAATATGTATTTTAGTGTATTTCTGCGCTTCGTAGGGAGACTTCACATACTTGGACTTCGCCTTGACCCTTTTTGATGCTGACCTAAGCTTCTTATTCATGTTCATCTGTGAACAAAAAATATAAAAATTACAACTCTTAATATTAAGCATATGTTTAACAATGAAAATACATTAATGGGTGTTAAAATTACACTTAATAAATTAATTAATTTGTATCAGTTAACACCCCCATGTGGAGCGGACCCACATTTGTCCAACATATACGAAACACCCCCCACACAGGATACGAAGGCGGTAAAAAGGTATAACTAAATCTATTAACACATATAACGAAAAAGTGCATAAACCTATACGAGATTTTTGTTTTCAACTATACCCCCAGAAACTACCTTTTCCGACTTCTTCAGCTTGTCATCTAGTAGAACAGAAATTGGCAGATCATCTTGCTGCTGAGAAGAACTCTCCTTTTCCTCATCAGCTGTCCCTTCGACAATAGACTTGCCAATATCAACTGCAAGGTTGAAATCAAAAATTTCACCTTGGTCATCTCCCTCCTTATCTCCACCTTTGCCCTGGTTTATCAAATTCTCCTGCCCCTTTGCGACTTCATCCTCCTTCTGAACCACCTTCTCCTTCTCCATCAGGTTTTGACGTCCTGAAGTGTCGCCCCCTTCCTTGGCATTATCCTCCTTCCTTGCCACCCCCTGCAATGGCAACTCCTTCCTTGGAACCTCCTTCCTTGGCACCTCCTGCCTTGGCACCTCCTCCCTTGGCACCTCCTTCCTTGGCACCTCCTGCCTTGGGGACTTCTCAGGCATCGCCTGGCTAATTGGCACAACATTCCTTGGTGACTTCTGCTACTTTTGCAGCGGCTGCTCACCCCGATACCCCCGAACCAACTGACCACCTTTGGCCAACCTCTTCCTCTTCTGTCCAGACTTATGGGGTGAAGATACCTTGACGGAGCTCTCCTTAGTGATAGCTGCATCGGGTACCTTCTTCTTCCTCTTACTAGACTCCATCTTGGCTAAAGCATGGTTGATGTCTGCATCTGTGTAGCTTGCCAAAGCGAGATCCTCGGATATCATTCGACGCTCACCAGATAAACTGCGCTCTGGATCACCTGCGATGCGATCATCACATTGCTGCTTCATATCCAACAGAGTGGCAAGTGCACCCCTGTGGAAATGGATGTAGGTATTCAACCATTCCCTCCTCTCCTCTACCTGTATGAGGAATTAAAAATACAGTAAGTATCACGTGAAAAGGGAGAAGGTATTACAAAGTGATAAAAAGTATTACAAATTTATAAAACGTATTACTGAAAATGCCAGAATGTGTTACGGACAACTGTTTCACTCAGTAATTCGTAACACTTACCAGTTAACATTTTGTCCGTAATACCTGTATTATATAGAGTCTTACCTCGTCCAGGGACATATGATCGATGTCTAGTCTGGTGAATGGCATGGCTGATGGGTAGATATCCTCCGGATTAAGCCTCGACTTAGCCCTTGCCTCCTGCTTCTTATTCTTCTCACCTCTTTCCCTTTTCTCATTCTCCCTCTGTAATAACACCAACTGACCTTTGCCAACCGATGGCCTCCCAGGTGCATTTACATTGACAGGGCTGTCGTCCTGCGTCAAGTACTGCCTAATGTCGGCATTGACGACTCGGGATCCAATTGCTGTAGCTTCCTCTTCCTCTGGCTGCCATTGAATAATGGTGCCTGTGCTCAGACCCCCGTTCGCCTCCAACCTTGAAGTCTGGGCATTGACAGCCCTCTGGGTCCAGTTAATGACCGTAGGTCTGATTCTCGGGACTGAGTCACCGACTAGTCCCACCATGTCAAGATAGAACAACTGTTTTTCCAAACAAACAATGACGAAGACGAACATGAATACGTAGTACTAAAAAACTTAAAACGTAATATTTTCCTCCATAATAAGTAACACTTATTTAAATCTAACCATAAGTAGACACATATCTGCCTCGATGTATCCTTTGTCCGTCCGTCCTACTTGACGGTATACCTCCAACAGGAACGCGCACCAGTTGTACTCTTCGAACCTATGTGCTCTTCGACCGAATATAACACCCAAGTATTGATGCGGGACCTTCTGGCTGGATTTTGGGTGGAACATATTTCCCAGCAAAACCAAGTAAAACAACGAGAACCACTTCTCGTCGTCGGTTTCGATCGACAACTGATGTTCGAGCACACCCAACTGACAGGATGTCGCCTTACCTCTCTGAATCCCTAGATGGCGGGTCCAGACTCTCACCTCTTCCGTAGTGTAGTTCAACTGATCGAAAACGGATGCATGACCCCTTGGTAAGTGATATATCCTTTGAATATGATCCTCGGTCAGGGTGATCTGGGCACCAGGCCGCACAGTGAGGATTAGGTTTGTAAAATCGAAGTGATTAATCAGCCAAATCAGTTGTCCTGACTTGAAATTTGTCACATTAAGGTGTTGTACAAACCCTAACCCCCTTGTTTCCACCAATTTTTTCCGAGCGGGGGTACCAGCATCCCACCATTGGCGCATCCTCGACGGGCTGCACCGACTTTGTGTACGCCTGGGTAGCACTTGTTGCTGCAGTTGATTTCGCTCATCCTGTCCTTCCATTTGAAAAATATTACGAATTCCCTTTTCTGGTGTTACGAGACTCACTGATTCCTATCAAAAGTGTTACGAATTTCGATACCTACTACGGTAGCACTTTGTTTCTATTACGGTTAGATAGAGAGAGGAACACTTTAAACGAGAGTAAAAGCTGCGTGCAGAGAGAATGAATTTCGATATCCGTTACCTCTCTCCTGAAAATCCGTAAAAGTTTTATATATAAGTTGAAAAGTAACCATTGAAACGACGCGACGCGACGGCTGCACGGTTGCCCATGTCTGCACAGTTACAGATACACGCCGTCTGATTTTCCCGCTCATTTATTTCATTTGGTGCGAAAACCCCATCCTACCCCTTAAAAGCGGGCCCCGTTTAAATTACATCCTAAGCGTCTATATGTGGGCCATATTCAATCGACGGCCCGGATGCCGTTCAGCACGGATTCAGCACCAATCCGGGTCGGCACCTGACTAAATTCCTCCAAAGTGAGTTCCCATCCTCCCTTCCTCTATTCTCAATTTCCTTTGAGAAGTCTGAAAGATTGAGGTTGAAGACCTTTCCAGGGATAGAATCTAGCGTCAGTGACCCTGAAGAAGCAGCTTCTTTGCCCTTGGAAGTAGCTATTGTCGTAGCTGGGGTGTGGACAGGAAATGGAGCACTTACAGCCGCCCTGGTGTAGTCAAGAGATACTCGAGGAGCCTGCACCGAAGAAGCTCTCCTGGTCGCTATATGATCTGGACTAAAAGTATTAACCCCTTGATTATCTCGGTCTCTGAGGATAGGGGATAGGTGGTTCTCGAATCCAGGAGGAATGCTATGGAGGGAGGGTGACATAGGCGAAAGATGTAGGTTAGTCGGGGAAGACTTTTCAAAAGCATAGAAGAGGTTAGTAGGTCGGATGGGAGAACTAAGATTATTGAGGAAAGTAGTTTCCGAGAATAGATTTTGAAGGGTAAGGGTCATCATTTCTGGCGAAGTAGTCCGACTATGGCCATTGGCAATGTGAGGATAGTTCGGGTATTGAGGGGTTCCGACCGAATGAGAGAGCGAAACCGATTTGGATGAGCTGGAGGCTTGGACGGTAGATGGCGATCCTGATAGGGAGAGACTTTGGTAACTTCGCATTTCTTCTTTCTCGATTTGGCTGAAATCATCCTCCTCGGATGAAGTGGTTGAGGCCACCCCCACCTTTAATGACGGTTTGAATTCCCCGAGGGGATACCATCCATACATGCCGCCATATCCACTCTACGACGGACACAAGCTTCCAAGAGATGACCTAATCTGCCACAGTATAGGCAAAGAGGTTGAATCCTCTCGTATTTGAAAGGGATCAAATACGAGCTCCCATCCACTGTTTGGAGATCGAACTTTGTATGTAGAGGATCAGCTGCTCTAATTTCAGCAAAGAACCTAACCCCTCTTGACCATCTGTTCTTTTCGAGGCCAGCCAGGTCGATAGAGTGTAGCCCAAAGAAGAAGTTATCGGCTATCTGGTTGAGTAGCTCTTCCGATCTGAGCAGGGAAGGGATGTCTAGTAGATGAACCCACAGAGGTATGATCTGGAAGCTAACCTGCTCAGCTCTGGTGCTCTCATCCCACAGATTCAGACTTAAAAGGGATCCAGAAATCACTAGAGGCTGCAAACTCCATGCTAATCTCCTTTTTTTCTCTGATAGGAATGACAGCACGAAGAGGTTAGGTTTGTTTTCAACCTCTTGAACATCAATGTGGCCAAGGTTTGGCCACACCTTCCTGGTAACAGCAATGACAACCCCCTTGTGGATGGTTTTTGTAGTTAGACAATGCCCTACGAGCAGATGAGTCGTATGGCTACTAGAACTCTCTCCCGGCGAGATCAATAATCGATTTCGGTAGCCTATGGAGGGGTGGGGGTATCCCTACTGAAATTCAGCTGAGACATTTTCAGAAGGTTGGGTGGAAACGAAGGTTGGAAAGAGATAAGTTTGGGGATGCTAGAAGTGGTAATTGGACGGTAGATGAGGAGGATTGAGGTGAGATTATATGGGGTTAAGGTTTTAATTATCTTCTGCATGTAGTAATTGCTCTAATAAATGCTACTAGAGGTATAGTTGCTCTTGAAGTTGTCAGGGGAGCAGAGTTTTCTTACTTTACCGTAGTCTCTAGGGAGTACAGGCATAAGACTTGCCATTAATTCCTTTTGTCGGATCAAAGTTAAGGAAGGGCTACACCTCTCCTTTTTTCTCTTAACTTGCATTGAGATTGGGTCTGCAAACTGTGCTCTTTCGCCAGAAACTTCCTTACGCCGCTTGGGCTTCCATCTGCTTTACTCGTTAAGGAAATATCGGTCAGAATAATGAATGACCTGCAGATCCCTCCAACTTCCAGATCTGGTGGGATCCAGATCAGGAAAACAGTACATCTCCAGTTCTTATTTCTCCTGCCATTTAACGCAAGGCAGAGTTGAGATATTAAAGAGCTTTGAAAGGGTTGGGGTCAGGGGGATATGCAGAACTGTCGGTTTATTTGTAGTTGGGCATTTAATCTCTGATGAGGAAAGGATTTGTGTAGGGAATAAATGATTTTGACTGCTTGTTGGGAAACAAGAGTTAAAAGCTCTTTTTCCTTAATGATCAATGCCTGAAAAATCTTTGGTTTGGTTGTGCAGAACTGGGTATTGCAGGCGTGAAGTGGGTGTTCATAAAGAGGATGATTGAAGACAGACTTCTTCTATCTACCAAAAGAGAAGCCAGAAGCTTGGAGATGCCCTTTGCAGGTGTAGCAGCCTCCCAAAGGAGTTTGAAAAATAGAGTCGTTGGACTCTTAGAGGGAAGTCAGAGAAAAATCTCTCTTTTCCCTTCCTAACATGATATACACGGCAGAAAAAGTACCTTGGGCCTGATTTTTGCCCAAGTTGACCCAATAATCAGCCCAAAATCCAGTCCAAAAATCAGACCAATAATCGGTTCATTTGGATTTCGTATCTAACCAAATTTTCAAACCATATAAATCCGAATATTGAAAATTCAAGATTCAAAATTCAAATTAGAAACTTTGGTTTATTAATATAATTGACCATTCAAGCCTTCACTAATAGTAATAGTGTTGCTATGAATTTATATTAATACCACAAGTCAACTTAACCAAACAAGTAATCCATGTGACTTATATTGGGCATTTCACTAAAATAAATAAAAAAAATTAACTATTAACCTAAATAAATACGTTTCAAAACTATTGATTTTTATAGATAAAATCGCCCCAGGCCTAGGCGATATCGCCCAAGTCCTAGGCGATATCGCCTAGGCACCAAGGATTGTCACCCGTGACTCTAAAACGGGTCCGTGATTAGATTCGGTTGAGTCACGGGTGTGAAAATAGCCAAGGATTAGGCGATATCGCCTAGGGCATGGGCGATATCGCCTAATGCATAGGCGATATCGCCTACATCTCGGATCACTAACCACCCTATAAATCCTTGTTAGTTTCGGGGGTTAGTCACCAAATCGAAAGAACTAACATTCTAAAATGGCCGACTACACTTTGTCACGAGAATTCCGAATCCAAGTTTTCTGGGGGGGCCGTATCGTTCAGGATTGGACCGGCTTATCCTACGAAGGGGAAATAATGTCCGTCTGAAGATGACCAAGCGAGCGACCTATGATAGTGTGGTTACCGTGTTTCGGCGGAAAATGGGTCTTGGAGCGGATCAGATAATCCAGTCATTTGTCTGGAGAATGCCGATATACAGTTCTGAGGGAAATCTGTCGCATTTCGTTTCTAGGCCGATATCGGACGACAACGGCGTACAAGTCATATACGACTTAGTTCGCGTCAACCCATTTTTCGAAGTTGCCGAGTTGTACGCCTTGATGGAAGAGGAGCCGTCTCAGTTCTCCGATTTCTCGGGGGTGATTCCAAATCAGATGGCAGAGCAGAGCCAAACGTATGATGGGGAATACATGGCGACCAGTCATATCGGTCCGGAGGAGGAGGAGGTTGACCAAGAGGGGTTGGCGCGAGATGAATATGTCAGCACTGACGATTCTGGAGATGAAAGGAGTCATTGCTCGGCGGACGAAGGGAATCCAAACGTCGACGATGACATTGGCCAAACCGACGAGGAAGACGACGATGAAGAAGGGGGAGCCACAGCAAATAGCGTGGAAGTTCATGTGCCACTGGAACATGCCACGAGCGAGGGTGACGACTGTGACGACATTATGACAATCTCCAACACCTACTCCATGGACAGGCGCTTCCAGATCCCAGCGAAGGCGTACTGGTCGGTGGAGATGGAATTCTTCTTGGGTCAGACATTCTCTACCAAAGGTCAACTGGTGTCCCTAACGAAGAGCCAAGCAGTCATCCGCAACTATAAGTACAGGGTAATCACTTCCAACCCGAAGGAATGGGCCATCAAGTGCATCGACCCGACGTGTCCTTGGAGGATGCGTTCTACACTTAGCAACAGATATGGATTCTGGATAATACGACAACTCAACAACGGCCACAGTTGTGACCGGTCAACGATACTAGGGCCCCACCCACAGCTCGATGTCACGCTGATCTCAGATGCAATCATGCACATTGTGCGCAGAGAGCCGGGGTTGAAGGTTGAGACAGTTATTGATTGCATTATGGAGAAGTACCACAACAATATATCGTACCGGAAGGCGTGGTTTGGCAAGCAACGTGCTGTCGAGAAGCTGTACGGTGACTGGGTGGCATCATACAACAACATTGAGACAATCCTGAATGCTATTCGTCTCACAAACCCCGGGACACGGTACGAGATCATAACCCACCCGGCGGGTAACTGTAGGATGTTCAAGAGTGTGTTTTGGGCGTTTGGGCCATGCATAGAAGCCTTCAAGCACTGCTCTGGGGTCATGATCATTGACGGCACATTCCTCACGGGCAAGTACAAGCAAGTGTTGTTGATGGCTAGTACATTCGATGGGCAACATCGGATTGTTCAATTGGCGTACGCCATAGTTGACAAAGAGGATTCCGATAATTGGAAGTGGTTCATGGAGAATCTACAGAGACATGTGACCAATCGGGCCAACATCACAATCATCAGTGATCGACACAAGGGGATAGCAGCGGCAATGCGCAACATTGATCGAGGGTGGGTATGGAGGTGGTGTCTACGCCATTACGTAAGCAACTTCAACAAGAAATACCGCAACCAAACTTTAAAATCTCGCCTTTGGAACTTAGGTATTTGTCAACTTGTTTACAGTGTATATTTGAACTTAACTAATACAATATTGTCATACAAACTAGATATTCATAGAAGTCTTCATCGCTACCCGCAGGAATAGAAGGGAATGTGCGGAAGTTTGAGGCAAAGAAGGCAGAATGGTTGGCGATCCATGATGAACAAAACGTACGGGAGCCAAAATGGGTGAATGAGGAACTACCCTTATGGAGCTTGGCCTATGACAACACTGAGGGAGGCGGTGCTCGGTGGGGAACCATAACGACCAACGCGCAAGAATGCGTGAACGGAGTACTTAAGGGCGTGCGACGTTTGCCCATGTCTTCTGTGATCGAGCACACATTCCATCGTATGGTCAAGTATTGGCATAGGCGCCGTGGGGAATACCAGGGAATGTTCGCAGAAGGGAACGCGTATACGAAGTACTGTCAGAAATTAACCAAAGAATCTACGTCAAGTCCCGTCAGACACTACGTGCTGTCGTACGATGCGGCTAACTGGGTTTACAAGGTTAAGTCTGGTCCAAACAATCAGAACCGTAGCGGTAATAATAGCTACGTTGTTCGGTTCGATAGGCAGTCGAATCGTAAGGGGACTTGCACATGAGGGAAGTTCCAGGGGTACAAGGTACCGTGCTCCCATGTTGTAGCTTGTTGCACATTTGCTGGTGCTAACTGGCAAAACTACGTCAGCCCCTTCTATCTGGTATCCAAGACCCAGCTAGTGTATGCTCAGTCATTCCAACCAATACTGGGTCCTAAAGACTGGATCCCACACACGGGCCTACCAGTGATCCCGCAACCTCATCTTTTTCGTGGACGGGGTCGTCCACGACACTCTCGAATCAGAAAGGAGATGGATTGGCGTGAGGAGGGTCGCCCAAGTAAGTGCAGGACATGCGGTCTCGTGGGTCATAATGCAAGGACATGTGGAAGGAGACGGGACAGTGCTGGGGCGTCTTCTAGTAATCAAGCGTGAAATAAAATAGTGTATCTGTAACGTTTTTATCTCGGTTCGTTTAATAAAATAGTAGTCACTCTAGGCATAGGCGATGTCGCCTGTGACATGGACGAGATCGCCTGGGTCACGGGCGATATCGCCTGTGCCACAACAGGGGGCAGTATGCATCATAAAACCCTCCTATCACCAGCTTCCAGACACACACCACTACTTTCAATTTTCGAATTCAGTTTCCATCCACCGCGGTCACACTATGGTGTTCACACATGGGGAAAGAAGTAGAGCTCGTGATAAAGGTAAAAAACATGTCTTGTTTCCCCCGTCTACTTCACGTTTTGCACTAATTACAATTGCTATTGTCGTGTAGTTTCAGAAGTTGATCGTATAATGTACAAGATGAAGAAACCTCAGGAAGACCTGTTCGAGTATGAGCTAAGTGAGGTGAATTGCTGGTGTGATTTGAGGGCAACAAGATCCATTCAACTGAAGGATCTCGAACCCTATTTTGGGTGTCCGCTTGAGAGGGAGGTATAAAGACTGGAATGATTTTCTTAATTTGTCACCTATCCCATTAATATTTCCTAACCACCATGTTTCGTTGCCATTTTGTAAAGAACAAGGGTTGTGGTTATTTTGAAACATTGGTGGTTCGGGAGGCTATGGACAAGATCAGAAGGGAGAAGGACAATATAATTCGGGCGAAGGACAAAGAACTTGATCGAGCTAAGAGGGAGAACCAAAGGGTCGTTAGGGAGAAGGACGAGATGATTCGACAACTGAACCAGAAAATAAAAGAACAACAAGAGCTTATGAATTTCATTATGAGAAACCCTCGGACCTGAACCGTGTTGGAACTGTTGTTTATGTAATTTTCGTAGTGAAGTTTGTTATAATAAAATGTGGCGCAGTAGTGTTCCATCCACATATAGATCGAAATGGTTGAATTTCATTGCAAAAACATTAACAGCGAAAATGACATGAAAGTGCAAATCAGTAAAATCGATCACCATAGTACGACAAATAAATACTACAACAGCCGAAACAAGTACAATCGATCACCATAGTACGACAAATAAAAACAGTAAACCATAACATAAATCCAGAAACAAAAAACTAAAAATGTGAGTGTCAATGCCTCCGACCCCTCTGGCGTCTCTGTCGCTGCTCGTCCGTGTAGCAATCCGGTGGACGCAATGTAGTCCGATCACGTAACATGTGAGTGTACGGTGGTGTCTGGGTGGACTGCGGTACGAAATCAGGTCGATGGGCCCAATCCTCGAACCCACTGTCCTCCGAGAAACCCTGGGAGCCGACCGGATGGCTCTGATCAACGTGCTGGCTGGTGGGCCCATACGGCTGGCTACTCGACGCACCTGGGTGTCCTGCATGCTGGTAATGAGGCGCCGTCGTCTGGTACTGAGGTGCCGTCGGCTGGTACTGAGGCGCCGTAGCCTGGTACTGAGGAGGGTCATCGAAACTGTAAGTCCGCCCGTCAGCGAAATCCTCGTTCCACACATAGTAGGGTGGAGGTGCGTATCCCACATCATGGTGCGCGAGACCGCCGTAATCGACATCATCCAACCCTGTACTGTGACCTCTCTGTGGGATGGGATAGCCATCATAGGGAGGGTATGTCGGCAGGCGTGATGCTGCACGTGGGCGGTGTGGTCCTCGATCGGGAAGGCGCTCATATGCTCCGCTCATAGCCAATCCAGATCGGAGCACATGACTCATGTGAGAATCACTCGTACCACTCAAAATGGTAGCCTGCTCCAACGAGGCGATCTGAAAGGCAAAACAAAAAGAAAAGTTAGTGTACCCTAAGGGAATACTAAATTGGCTACAGTTACTCAAGTAGGTGGCCACTAACCATCCCCTGAAACTGTGCACCATCGTGTGATATGGCCAGGCGTGTCCGTCTCCTGTACCACTCGTCGTACTCATCATGGAAGTGGTGGCTCAATGGATCTGCTCTCACCTCGCCCTCGGCAATGTGCTGATCCCGCTCCTCCCAGAGACGTAAGTACTGTAGGTACCTAGCACCCCAATCATGTACTGGTGCTCTGAAGTCTAGTCCTAGTAACTCCTCGACGCGAGCAGCAGGCTCGGCGTCCTGTGGGATACGCTGACCATGTCCGAACTAACGCATGCAACGATCAGGATGGTGCCATGAGACACAGTCTATGCACAGCATGGGGCAAATAGCTCGCCAGAACACATCGTCCTGCAACTGATAGTCCTCCTCTCGAAAGGCATACGGCATCCACTGGAGAATTAATAAATATGTTGTAAGGAAGAATTAAGAAAATCAGAGAGAGTATGTACATGAGGTTAAGATTCCTAACCACGAACTCCGTGTTCCGATCAAGTGCGTAGCGTATTTCCTCCAGCTTCATAGCTACGCGATGCTGGTGGCGCCGGATGACAGACATCCAGCGCACACCACGAGGAACGGTGTCAGCATCTGGTGAGTCACCACCTGCTACGTAGCGCTCGGCTATGATCGGGAATCTCTCCAAGGCCCAGAGCTGGACCAGCAAGGTGAAGCCTCCCAAGTCACCTGTACCCCTCTGACTCCCAGCCGTGAAGAAGGCCGCCCTCCCCATGGCCTTATACAGCCATGCTAGTACCGCACTACCCCAACTGAACGTGGATGCAACCGCAGAGTCCCAATAAGCCGGAGTAGATGAACCGGTATCAAGTCTCCAGTCCGGTCAGCTAGTAGAATGGCGCCAATAAGAATCCAAGTGTAGGCTCGTGCGTAGCGGAGAACAACATCTGCTGGAGCTTCAGCCGGTAGACGATCAAACATTCCCTTCACCCACGATATCTTCACTGACTGTCCCGTACAACTCCCAGCTGGGGGTCGGGCACCCAACAACTCCTCACATATGACACCCGGATCACGTCTGTCCACCGCTACGGTAACAGGAACTCCATCGATAGGAAGACCCGTAAGTACCTCAACATCCTCCAAAGTGATCGTCGCCTCGCCCTGTATCAGGTGGAATGTGTTCGTCTCTGGCCGCCACCTCTCAATCAATGCTGTGACGAGCTCCTTACATGGTGTGAAACCGAGTAAACGAACAACAGGGAGGAGTCGACACTCTCGCAAGAATGCCTCGTACTCTGAACTCCACTCTAAGCAAGAACTACGCTGTCGCAACTTCAGCGCCTTGCACGCATGAGGGTCACGCCACACTAAAGTAGCCCTATGCTTGTTCTCCCCCCACAATAGAGAACAATCACCAGGTTGAGGCCTACAGCCCTCAGGAGTCTGATCAACCAACGGTTCATCCCATCCATAGTTCGACATCTATTGTATAGTAAATTGTTAGGAAAACTATTTTATACTAATTCTCTTTCTCAAAAGTATACTAGTTCTCTAACCTCAAAATTATACTAATTGTCTAACCTCAATATTATACTAATTCGCTAACCTCAACATCATACTAATTCTCTAAGCTATCCATAAATAATGACATGGTTCACAATGACATAAGAACAATAAATAATGTATGTACTACGTACCTTGTGTAATGGTGCGAGAAAAGGTCCTCTCCGTTTTATAAAAATCCTACAACGTCAATATGACAGTGTAAATCACTTTGGAAAAAATTATCTACCATAATAACCCTAAACTAATTCTCTAACCTAAAACCCTAAACTAATTCTCTAACCTAAAACCCTAAACTAATTCTCTAACCTAAAACCTACTAAATAATGTAATTTAAAAAAAAAAGGAGAAATGAGACTTACCTTTGCCTTAGGGGTTAAAGAGTAGTGTGGGAGAATGGGTTGAAAATTGGGGTATTTATAGGGGTTGGGGCGAGATTGCCCGGTGTCTAACCCTCGGGCGAGATCACCTGTGGCTGGGGCGAGATCGCCTATGGCTGGGGCGAGATCGCCATGTGTCCAGCCAGACAGCATTTACTCAGTTGGTTGGGCAGTTTAGAATCGGTTTGATCAACAATCCTTGGCGCTGGGGCGATATCGCCTGGGCCTTGGGCGATATCGCCTAGGCCTGGGGCGATTTTATCTATAAAAATCAATAGTTTTGAAACGTATTTATTTAGGTTAATAGTTAATTTTTTTTATTTATTTTAGTGAAAAGCCCGACTTATATCATGGAATCCAAAATTCCAACATAGCACATAGTCTCAACTAGGTGACATCACGTGCAACTGGTTATACTATAAGGTTATGGTAGACCTGGCAATATTGGACCCGACCCATTGACCCAACCCGAACCCGCCCGAAATTTTAGGGCTGGGTTTGCTATTTTGGGACCCAAACCCGAAATGACCCTAACCCGCAAAATTTTTTTGGGTGAGTTACGGTCAGGTTTAAGGTCGACTCGTTGACTCGGAAAATCTTTATAGTACCTATAAATATTACTATTTTTAATGTTACTTATGTCCTTTTTTAATATGCAGTCTTATTTATCATTTATGATTTTCAATTTTATAACTTTTATCATTTTGATTCTTTTATCATGTAAGACATAACTCAACATATGTCATGTCGAATGTCACTGAAAATCATTGATGTCGTTACTAACAACATTATTGGTTGTAAAATTCTCACAAAACCATAATATGGTATATATTTGATATGAAATTATGTTTCAATTCATCTCACATAACAGAAAAACTTTTCCGACCGTTGGAATGTTCTGACCATGAGCTCCCAATTTCTTGAAGCTCATTGCTTCTTCCAGATTCAATCTGAATCTTCTTTGATCTGCAATGGATCCAAAGCCTTCATTGGCACTTTGACTTGGCCAAGAGGGCATAAAGAAACTTGGAGCTGTTTCCAGAAGCTCCATGGGAGGAAGTGTTGTCCTTTCACTCTCTTTGAATGCTTCCTCACCTTTCTCCAACAACTCTACAAATGGAAGAAAGCTTCAATCCTTACCAACATTAATTGCAAGATGAAGGTTTATGCAAAAGTAATGAAAAGGTTGTGTCGTTCTATCATCCTAGGAAGCATTTATCAGGCTTAGGCCCTCTCTGCAACTTCAGCTTCATTCCTTTTCTATGAAATGGGCGCCTGCAAGAAGAAATTGAGGAGTATGGGGAAGGATCAACTTCCTAGGTTTGACAGAAAGATTGTTCATAGTATAGGTTGGACTCATCAAATCAAAGTAGATAGAGAGGATTTAAGGCCCTTAATTAAGACAATGAGAGATGGAATGCTTAAGAGTGGAGAAGCAGAGTATATAATTATGTGGTGCTGCTCTCTTAAAGATCTGGAAACTTACCTCGCCTCTGCAAACTCAAAACCCCTGATCCACACAAGAACATACTCAGCGGCTATCCTCCTCCTGAAGAAGATGGACCTAACCGAGCTAGTGCGGAAGACTCAAGAGTGGAGTTGCGATGAGCCCGTTGTCCAGAGGCAGCCGAGAAGCCATGGAACAGGAGAGCTGCAATTGTTAGCTGGAAAAATGATGTCCACCTGACGCTTTACGTGCAAGCAATGAAGGAAATCATCAGTAATGCGTGGCCTGAAGGTAACCTGATCAAGAGCAGTGAGGCGGGTCGGAATACCTTCGTATTCCAATTCCCAACAAAGAAATCCTTGGATAGGGTGTGGAGGAACCGCCCCTGGAAACTCTGCTTTCCTTGAAGACTTGGGATTCAAAAGGGAAGCTGTCACGAATCGACTTCTCCAGCTGTGATTGTTGGGTCCAAGTCCACGACCTTCCCATCTCATGGAGAACTCCAGAAGACATTACAGTTATCCTCTCGGCTCAGTTTCCCAGCCTTATGGAGCTTGATTCTGCTGGTGCCGATCCGTCGATTTGGGTGCGTTTCCTCCGAGCGATGGTGAATGTGAATCTCAATAACCCACTTCCGTTCGGGTTTTGGGCAGGTGAAGGGGGGGGGGGGGGGGGGAGATGGAATGGGTCAGCTACAAGTTTGAGAAGTTGCCATCAAACTTTTGTTATGTCTGCGGCAGAGTCGGACATAGCTCGTCAAGCTGTGAATTCAGATAGGAGATGGTGGAAGGGAGATACGGTGGCCACACCAGGGCCGGAGCCAACTCTCCGGCTGCCCACACCCCAAAGAAATCGGTCAGGACTGATAGAGCAAGAGAGGAGGATGCTCGAACGCCACCGAGAGCTAACTGGAACGGGGAGGAGGATTCAGTGCCGATTAATAGGATATGGGCGGAGCTCCAAGGCTCTATTGCTAGAGAAAGAGGCCAAAGGACATGGAGGAACGACCGGCGGCGGGGCGTGATGGAAGAAGGTGGCTGGACGAGAGAGAGGCAGCAGGTCGGCGGCGGAGAGGAAGAAGGTAGATGGACGGCGGCTAGGGTTAACCAAGAATTCTCCAGGAGTCTTTTGGGGATTTCAATTCTTTAAGGGCCCATGAGGAGTTAGGGAAGCAAAATGAGGCCCAACAGAATCAAGCCTTCCTCCTTTACAACTTGGCCCCAATGAGTCCTTGGAATGGGCCTGATGACTTGAGCCCACTACATCTAACCAAGAAGAGGAAACAAAGTGCAGGAATTGTCATTCGCGAGCTGCAGAACAATCCGATCAACATCGATACGGACCAAAGGGAGGGGATTGGCGATAATGGATTGAATCAAGCTCAAGAAGCGGCCTCACCATATATCCCGATGGAGCCCATTAACCAAAGGAGCTGGTTTAATCACTATGGGTTGGAAATGGGTCAATCTTTGAGGGCAAATCTCGATACTTCTGAAGGGGAGGTGGATACCCGGAAACCAACGGGATGGCCATGAGGATACTATGTTGGAATTGTAGAGGAATTGGGCCCCCTCTAACAGGAGAATACCTAAACGACCTAATTAGGAAGTTTAGCCCGTCTATCGTTTTTATTTCAGAAACTAGAAATCCTAGGGCGGTTGATGACACTCGATTTGACGTGATTATCAGCCCCATTTAAGCAACATTTCATACCTTTTGATGCCATTTTAATGAGTATTTGGTGCATTTGTCATAACTTTGTGATTATCGGCTCCTAGTGCGTACATTGTCCATTTCTTGTCTATTTTTACCCTTTTTTTGAGCTTTTATGTTGAGCCCCCACGTTACCACATTATAGAGGACTTTCTCACGAGTCCAACGCTTCAAACGGGGACCAAATCGGAGTTCAAACAGAGCGGGAATGATCGAAACAAGTTGAAACTCTGTACAGTCCAAAACGCTGCGTTTTGGAGCTTACATGCCGTGTAAGCTAAATGCACTGTGAGCTTACATGCCGTGTAAGCTCCCCAGACGGGAAATTTTCAGCTTTTCCAACAAGGAAAGGGTTTTCGGGGGTATTAATAGACTTTTCGAAGCCAGATTTGTTAACATTCAATTTAGAGAGATCAGCCACGACTTGAGGAGAGTTGAGAGAGTATTCCGGAGCTATCGGAGAGATCGTGACGCCATCAATTCATCCCGGAAGACGCTCGGAGCTAGGAGTTGAAGATTCTCAAGATCGAAGCATCACGGATCATCCGAAATTAGGTTTTTTCAGATCCTTTTCTGTTCTTCCTTTGTATAAGATGAATCCTTCTGTCGTCTTTGATTCTTGTTTGTCAGATATGAGTAGCTAAACTTGTAGAGCTTAGATTAGATGAACCCTAAGTGACCCAGGGCTTTAAAGCGGTCACGGATCGGCGGTAATTAGATTCAAAGTTCAATCAGTTTCTCTTTGCATGGTAGTTTTGTTCTTGATTGTTGTACTACGTTTCTTGTCTAGTTGACACCTAGATTAGTTTCGTTGTTCTTGTGTTTCTTTTCTGGTTGATCGCCAAGATTAGGTTTGTGTTGAGTTAAGGTTTGTCGCCAGACAGCTTCCCTGCTTTAAAACATTAAAACTTGTCTTTCTTGATCACCTAGTTTAGATTCTTGTTAAGCTGAGGATAGAAGCGAACGCTTGCCTCACTTTAGAACATCAATTCAACCAGTTAACCTATTCATTGGAGTGTGCCTTTCGTAGGAACCAGTTAGGGTTAATCCATTGCAAGAGTAACTCATAAATCATTAGTAATTGCACCAGTTAGTTTAGTCGTTGCGAGAGGCGACCGTACCCGGACGATTAATTAATCTTGGTAGTTAGATCGGATAGAGCGAACGTTCGCCAGTCTTAAACCTAAGGGTCGGGAGTTATGGTGGTGTATAGAAATTGATTGAATGAGAATTGAAAATCGTTGGTCTTGTGATTGTTGTTGCCTTGGTGATCTAAGGGGGATTCGAAATCTAAGCTTGTCTGTCGTCTGTCTGAACCAACCAATCATTCTGTCTTTTTATTTCATTTTCATTTTCTTGCATCTTAGTCTAGAAGTCGTGGAACTCACACCACGCACAAAGTGTTTAAACCTGAATAAATTGCCTTCATATTTGAGTAGACGATTAGAAGAAACCTGAGGAATACGATCTACTTAGTTTTTAGCTTGGTAGTATTTGATCACTGTTTTACAGCTCATCAAATTGGCGCCGTTGTCGGGGAGTCTTCTATATTGTTTGAAAGAATTGTTGGCATTTTATTCTTCTACTTTCCATCTTTCATTTTCCATCACACTTCGATTTTACACCGGTTGTGCTTGTTTTTGTCTTTTGCAGGTTAAGAAAATTCAGAAGCAAATCACTTCCGATCCACCTTCCACTACAGCAATGGCTGCTCAAAAGAGTCTTGCGGATTACTATAAACCGAGTGCGGCTAATTTTCGGTCTAGCATCGCTGTGCCGCACAACGATGACGATCCTGACTATGAGATCACGATCCCCTTCCTGGAAATGATCTCTAGGGACGTTCAGTTTGAAGGGAAGCCGCAAGATAACCCATGCACACATTTGGCGAACTTCCTAGCCATGTGCGAGACGTTCAAGAGTGGGAATCTCGGTAAAAACACATTATGCTTACGAGTCTTCCCATTCTCCCTTAGAGGCGCCGCCAAGAGATGGCTCAGTTACAAGCCACCTGGCCACTACACCGATTGGGATAGTCTAGCTCAAGACTTCGTAGAGGAATACTTTCCTCCTTCAAGAACTACATTTTACAAGGACAGCATTGCCAGATTTATTCAGAAGAAAGGAGTAAGCCTATATGATGCTTGGAACGAATTCCAAGAACTCCTCTACGATTGCCCTCATCATGGATTCGAGCAAAGACAGCTAGCTGAGATCTTTTCCCGAGGGATGAACGGAGAATCAGCTAAATGGGTCAACTTCTTAGCTGATGGCGACTACACCGCACTCGCACCAGAAGCTGCTCTTCTTCACTTTGCAAACTACGCATCTAAATCTAGAAGCTGGGAGAGACATTTTGGAGCAGCTTAAGAGCCAACCAAGCCGTGAAGATCAGATCAAGAGCGAAGTGCAGAAAGAAATGAAGAAGATTTTCGGTACGACAATAACTGGTCTATAGGGGAAGTGAATTTTATTGATCAAGATCCCCCTGGATTCACCGGAGGTCAGCAGCCTCAGAATTATACGTTTGAGAATACTTGGGAAATCGAGGTAGACAAGAAGCTCAACCTGATCTTGGCAAGACTCGACGACCACGAGGAGAGATTCAAGCTTCAAGCCCTCTTAAATCAAGATCATGAAGCTCGAGGTCAACGAGTGGAGAGCATGGTGAATAACATGGTTAGCCTGCTAACTAGTAGCCCCCTCTTTAATTAATCATCAGTTCAAGACGACTCTACCATTAGGAAGGAGCACGTCAAGGCCATCTCCACAAGAAGCGGCAAGCAATTAGCTGGTCCTGCAACTTCTGATCCGACCATAATTCCTGATGCTATAGCCATTGACACGCTAGAGATCGAGGAGGAGGTGACTGCCCCGCCTCCCCTAACAAAGACATCACCTGCGCCACCTCTTCCTCCATATCAGCCTCGAATTCCATTTCCTAAGGCTACACAATCAAAGGAGAAAGATCATGATACCCGGTACAGAAAGTGGTATGGCTACTTGAAGAACACAGATATCAAGATACTAGTTACTGATGCTGTCCGGATGATACCGGAGGTTGGAAAAGTCGCGAAGGATCTTGCGAAGAACAAGAAGAAGGGAGAGTTGTCTTCCGTTTCCCTCGAGGAAGAATGCTCCGTGATCCACAGCCAGACGACCGCCATACCTCCCCCAGCTAAGTGTCGCGATCCCGGTGCTTTTACTTTGCCTTGCACTATTAATGATGTGAAAATTGATCGTAGTTTAATTGATCTAGGTTCTTCCATTAATGTCATGCCTACCTGCTTGTATGAGAAATTGAACCTAGGAGAATTGAAACCGATTAGCATGCATTTAGTGTTTGCCGACAGATCTGTTAAATTACCTAGGGGATTAATAGAAGACGTGGTTGTCAGTTGTGGTCCTTTTACTATTTTGGCTAATTTCGTTGTTATGGATACCCGAGGGGAAGATGTCACTCTTCTCCTAGGCCGGCCGTTTATGGCAACAGCCGGCATTACCATTAATGTCCCGACTGGCTCGTTGACATTAAGGGTCGGCAAGGATACCGTGACATTCCGTCTCAAGGACGGTATGCAAGTGCCTGTCAAAGAAGAGGCGTATTGCTTATCTGTTGAAGCTGTGGAGTTGACTTCGGTCAACTCCGTTACTAATGAAAAATCTAGAGTTTCTTCAGAAATTTGCTTGCTAGATGTTGGACAGGTCCCTATCCTGAAGAATGAGCTGCCGGCATAAAAGCCGAGAAAGAAGGAGGATCCGACGACATCCCCTCATGAATCGCTAAAAGTTAAAGATCCTGGCGAGATAAAGAAGGAGAATAAAGAGAAGGACGCTTCTTCGAAAGAACTGTTCAGGCCTTGTAAAAATTCTGGTCATCTTCCCGAAGAACGAACCAAGTTAATTCACGCAAACGGGAAGAAGTTCACACTTGCCAGAGGATATTTCATGAACTCCGACTCGGGCCTAAGAGAAATCCTGAGTTAGGATGTCTCTTGATCGCCATCCAGGTATCGTCCGGCTCAAGGACGTTAAGCAAAAGCGCTTCGTGAGAGGCAACCCACGGCTGGAGTCATTTTAAATTTATTGAGTCAGTTTTTATTTATTTTGAGTCATTTTTAGAATTTTGTGTCAAGTTGGTTGAGTCCGGATGATAGAAAATAGTCGAAAAATATTTCTTGGGTATTTTTGGGCTGAATTTATTGTTTGCAGGAAGAGGAGTGACCAATTTGCAAGAAATTGGCCAAAATCCGGAATAGAGAACCCAAACAGAGCTAAAAAACACAGTGGGTTTACACAACCATGTAAGCATCCGTGTAAGAGCTTACACGCCATGTAAGCTATTGCACTAAGGAGCTTACACCCATGTAAGCTCAAAAAGTCAGAGGTAAGTCCCATTTCCCTTCTCATTTTCGGATTTTTCCACTCTCTCTCTTCGTTTCTCTCTCCCAAAAACCTCCCAACTCCTCTCATCCAACTCCTCTTACCCATCTTCCTCCTTGAACCAAAACCCCAACCACCAACAAATCCCGCAGCGGCCCCTCGCCGGACGACGACGGTCGGAGCACCACCGACCAGACCGCTCTCCCAACCCAGCAGCTGAGTTTCGACCCAGCCGCCAAACTCGAACCAGCCCCCATTCTTCTCATTTTTCTTCGATTTCTTGAGTTTAACTCGATTCCAGGTATGTAAATCGGCTCCCCTACCTCCTATGATGCCTATATTAGTGATTTCCAACCTCGATTTCAATTTTCAGGTGTTGAATCGGATTTGTGTTCTTGAGCTCAAGAACCCTAATTTTTCAATTTTGGGGTTTTGTGAAATTGACTTTATAGAAATGAAATTGATGGTATAATATGCTAGTAGTTTGAATCGGGGGTCATTTCGACTTCGTTTGCCTATCCAATTGTGAAATTTCATAGACTTTCCATACCGATTTTTGTCGAAATTGGGGATTTTTTATTATGGATGAAATTGGATGAATGGTTGCTTTGAGATTGATGTTATGATGATTATAGACATGTATGCATGCTTGTTCCCGAATATCTATACCTTAATTAGCTCGTATGATTGATTGAGGTACACTTTTTGCATATCGATTTCATGAGTTGTGAGCTTAGCTTGTGTGACTTACATGGCTGATTTGGACTTGCTTATTACTTGATTATGACTTAAGTTTGAATTGCAATTGGCCATTTGCTTCAATGATGATCTTTTCCAAGTTTGCTAAATGCCTAAATGTTGATCTTGCTAAGTGTGTTTAAGACCTAGATATGTGCTTATGGGATTGTGCCTTCACTTGTTGACATCCTACTTGCATTCTTTGATATTGATATCTTTGATGTTTGTTGTGGTTGTCATTGATTGATACTCCCTTATTGCTCGGTTGATTCATAGGTTCAATGCCATGATCTCATGTGTCTCATACCTTATTCCATTTGCTTGTCTTATATGCACAAATCTCACTTGTTATATGCTAAACTTGGCATTTTTGTTTGTGATTTATTTTCAGGATGGGAAAATCCAAAGGCAAAGGAGTTGCTTCCTCTTCCTCCTCCCCACATCCGGCGAAGAAACTGAGAAGAACCGCAAGGCGCGACACCCTCCAGGTGGCTTCCCCGCCGGATAACATCTCCAACAACATCTTCAGCTTCCCAAGGGAGGTTGATCGGGTGACATGGATGAACATTCAGAGGAAAGCCATTGGTGCCATGAGCCAGATTGATTGGGAGGCCATGGAGGAGGAAGATTGGGCTGATGGTATCTGTGCGACACTTAACCGAGTCGGTTTGCTCCCGCTATTCCAAGTCACCGAGCCGGCGTACGAGTGGCCAACCAAGGAGCTCATCTCCACTTTCCGTATGGAGAGGGTGAATGAGAGGATTAATTCTGTCACCACGACCAAGTGCATCTACTTCCGCCTAGGAGGGATCGAGAGGTCTCTCACTCTTGATGAGTTCGCCATCGACCTCGGTTTCTACACTGCGGAAGAGCTAGCTTCAGCTCCACCGACTACCATCTTCCGCAACACCAAGAGTACTACGGAGTGCGAGATGTTCTGGCGCACCGTAGCTCCGTCAGACCCGGCCAAGTATGACTCTAGTGCATCCAAGGCTAGTATGATGGAGAGGCCAATCTACCGGTTCTTGCAGTTGGTCTTCCGGGAGTCTATCACTCACAGGTTGAACTCTGGCGGTGTCTGTAACGCTAGAGACCTGTTCATGCTGCGGTGCATCGAGGAGGGACGGAAGGTCCATCTTGGTTCTTTGGTGGCCAAGTTATTTCAGCTTCAGCGCGAGCGAGGCACAAGACTTCTCTTGGGTGGCTCCTATGTCTCCCGTCTGGTTCACAGGTATGACGTGCTCGCTTCATATGGCGCCATCCGCCTTCATCATCGTATTCCTCAGCTCTGGATCACCGGCAACCTTCCTCGGTCCAAGAAGATTCCTGACATCCTCGCTCCCCACTGTGATCCTTTCATTGAGAAACGTGGAAGATCGACACCAGCACTAGAGCCAGAGCCGGAAACGGCCCCAGCATACGACTTCAGTGGACTGGAGCGTGAGCTTAGGGAGATGAGAGCTGATTCCGACGCGCGTTGGGAGGCCACTCAGAAGTGGCAACAGGAGTCCGACGAGCGTTTCACCAGCCTCCAGGAGTTCACTACAAAAAAATCTAGCTTTAGCCACATAAAGGTTGCCACAGTGTTAAACTACTGTGGCAAACAACATGCAGATTGCCACAGAAAGGCGTTGTGTAGTGCTGCAACCTGTATGTTTGCTACGGCTATCTTCGTACTGTAGCCAATAGATTTATAACTTGCTACAGGGAGATAAACTGTAGCTATATACATTTATAGAAATTCGGTATTCTCATATATAATCATATAAATTGTTACTTTAAAAAATGAATAAAAATTAATTCCTATTCAATCTAAGATTTAACGAATAAAAATAAAATATATGATTCATTTTGTATATATATTGAAATTTGGTGAATATAAAAACAAATTGAAAAACTAATTAATGAAAAATACCATTTACGCAAAAGTTATAAACCCAAATCATTCCCACAAATTCAAACCCTATTACGCCTATCATTTATTTTACTCCAGCCGAAGTTCTAAATCTTCAGAGTCGTCTTCTTCTATTCTCTATTTCAAGGGTCGGCGATCTCTTTTTTGTTTCTACTTCTATTCACTACATCATCACCTCTATCAGGGTCATCCATCGTATGTATATGTTCATCGTCCTAATTTCCATTCATCTATCAGCTGCGTAGGTGTTTCGTTCTCTTCTTATACCTTCTCTTTCTCAGCTGCGTAGGTATTTCGTGTCAAAGTCGGAGCTCGCCCCTACCTTTTACGATCAATACATCCCTCAGGTTTGTCGATTAATATTGAATTCGCGGGTTTGGGTGGAATTGAATTTTAGGGTTTTTTAAATTGAAATAGCTCTAGCTTCGACTCAATTGCAGGGGAGGGATTGACGTGCTTTGATTTGTTCCTTCCCTGGCTAGTGTTTCTGGTTCGGATTTAGTTTTTTCTAGGCAGAGGTTTCTTGGTTTTGCGATACAGGGGAGGGACTTTAGTTTTTATTGATTAGTTGATACAAATTAGGCTTTGGTTGAGGTTCCAGGTTTTAAGTGCTTGTACTAGAATCTGCTAGAAAAAGGTTTGATAATTGGGGTGAGGAGTTTTAAAATGGTACTGTATCTTGATTCTTCTCCTTATTCCAACCAGATAGAGAGAAGCTAACCTATGATCATCATCATATGTAGCATAAGCTAACGATAATGATCATAATAAAGAGTTAAAACAGATAAATCAAAAACCATATAAAAAAGCTACATTGTGGAGGCTATCTCGCATATAAAAAAAGGCCGCACTTATGGAAACACAAAGCCTAAGTCGCATATCTCTTGGTTTCCAATTCATGATGCATTTGTGTGTGTATTGTATTGTGTATAGTTGTTTGTTTGTTGTGAGAATGCCATTTAAAGATATATCTCATATACAATCAACTTAACATCTCAAGTACACTGACTGTGGATGCGAATTGGGGTTTAAGTTTCTTTTTTATAGATCCAATTTTTTTAGGAGGATTTTTGTAATTCACGATTGGAGATGGATACTTAATATGTTTTTTTATAGATCCTATTTTTATGTTATCATGTGTTTCTTATAATGGTTGGATGTGAATGTTGGTTATAAATACAGTTTTCCTATGTTTTAAGTAGTTAATGTCCGTTTGTTTAGATCATAATGAAAAGAAGAAAGTTCAATCGTCCACGCACAATGAGTGAGGCATTGAGTAGTAGCAACTCATCAGTACCGCCTCCACCTCCGCCCCCGCCTCCACCTCTCATGTACGACAAATCCTGATGTAGCTGAAGCGATTGTAAGTACTTTTTTGTTTTCACAAGTTGTTAGTGAGAGTAGACTTTCTTAGGAAATTGAAAAAACCTTGATAGATAAGAATATGTTGCTGGGCTCTTGTTATTTAGTCTTATATGCTTTTTGATTTATGAACCTTACAAAAGTCATCTTTTAAGTTCTATCTCCTGTTCCCCTTCCCAGCTCCTTTGGTCAATGTGTTGATTTGGTTCTGTTTTTTCTCTACACGGGTTCTTCTTTTCTCCCAAATGTTTGATTTTCAGCTTTCCTGTTACTGGTTAACTTTCTAAGTCTGTAGTTCATTACACATTTCCTCAATCTTGACTCTTATCCTTAGTATCCAAGTATATAATGTTCCAGGGATTGTAAAGATTATACTATATATGTTAGGCTTGTACAGATTTAGCTTGAGTATATTCAAAATTAGCAGCCTTGGTTTTCACTTTCTGTGAAGTTCTGCTTGCATAGTTGGGCATAAGGGTTTTAGCATGGCGAAGATTTGATTCCTACAATCTGAGAAGATTTTATTCCTGTAATCTAAAGAATTTGTTTTGTCTTTCTGCAATTGTTCTTTTCATTTCCTTTTGGTTCATGCTATTTTCCATGCGTCTGTAAAGTTTCAAAGTTAGAGGAAGAGAGAGCAAGGCTTTCAATTCAGTCAGCTCCTTTTCATTTTAATTTGATGATCAGAGTATGACGTTTCCCTAAACCTTTCCTTTTAATCATAGATGTAATCATGCAGCTTAATTAACCACTTGTAGTTGTTTTGTGTCGTTTACTTGAAGTAGTGATAAGTTTATCTTTTGTTTGCTTGGTGATGAATGTGTCTGATACTTAAGTATTTTCATTTTCATTTTTGTTAGCTGATATATGAGTATATGAATCTTTGTTGAGTTGTTTGATTTTCTGTTTATATAACTAAATGTAGGCAGAGTATGAGGAGCTACTCTTACAGGAACCTGAGGATCAAAGAAGTCTTGAATTGGTTAAAGATAAAGTTTTTCATATAGTGATGGGTGAGGATGGGCATGGATACTGTCGCACGTATGGTTCTGGTGTGCCGCGAAATCTTGTGTATCCACCATCACCGACATCACCTGAGAATAGTATTGATGTGCTTAAGAGTTTGACTGAAACAATATCTCAGCTTGGGGAGAAGTTTGAGGCGATTAACAATCGGTTGAGTTCTTTAGAGAACAAGTTGAAGAATAATAATGAACAGGTACTCAATAGTTTATGGAGTAGAGATTTTAGCTATACGCATTGTTTTGTTTATGCTCTCAAACGTCAAACCATTTTTTATTTCATTTTCAGGTTATGGCTGGAATCAATGATTATGAAATGAATGGAGGATCTTTTGATGGAGACAAAATACTTCTTTTGCTCATTAGTAATGAAGATGATATAGAGTAGAAGAGACTAATGGTTATTTCAACTATTATTTCTCGTTTTTTGTTGAATGACATTTTATCACACTACTCTACAAAATACTTTGTTTGTCGTGAATTAGGATTTCACTACAAAAATCCGGCACTTTAGCGTCGGTCAAAACCGGAGTATAGCGTCGGTTGATGACCGACGCTAAAGGTTTTAGCGTCGGTCAGAAAAGCGACGCCAATTTCACCGACGCTAAATTTTAGCGTCGGTTGTTTAGTGACCGACGCCAAATTCTTTTCATAAGCGACGCTAAATTATGGTCCGACCAGTCCGGCCGAGAACCAAACCAATTTTTAGCGTCGGTCATCAGGCGACGCTAAAAGTAAGAACCGACGCCAAATTGGTCAACCGAAGACCAAACACTCGTTGGACACGGACAAATTATTTGCTCTCCTTCATGATTATGCGCGAAAGCGAAATTCAAAAAGATTTCTAAACCATCCCTATACTCCTGTGACAACCGATGCTTGGTTATCCAAGACTTATCCATTTGGAAGATGCCTGATTTAGTGTAGGTGATGGAATTAATTAGAAAGTTAAATCGTAATATCTATCAGTTAACTATATAGCTATATTATATTAGGTAACAATGGGATATGCAATATAATTATAATTATGTTGACTCATAATAAAGTACCAATTAGTTAATGACATGGCAAATTACTGAGAAAACTAACTCATACAATAACACTTTAATTGCAAGATTAATAACATAGCAATGTAATAACATATCATTTTAATTGCAAGATTAATAACATAACAATTTCATTGCAAGATTAATACCATAGCAATTTAATAGCAATTTCACATACCAATTGAACATAGCAATTTCAAATAACAAATTAACATAGCAATTTAACATACAATTGAACATAGCAATTCCAAATAACAAATGAACATAGCAAGAAGCTAATAACATAGTTAAAAGAATGCATACCGTACACCTGGGATGAGACGCGAAACAAGGAGAAATGAGGATAGAAGAAAGACGGTCACTGATAAATGTACGACACAATTAGTAATCAGTAAGCATAATAATCCAAAAAAAAAAACAATGAGACGACACAATTGCAAAATTAATATATACATACCTACTACCGAAGAAGAGAAAACAACGAAGAGACGGCGTCACCGCTGCTCCTAGCTCAAACGAAATTACGCCTACCAAAATAAACACAATTTAACTCACTAACTAATAATGCACACTTATTCTGAAATAGATTATTTCACTAACTAGATAATAATATAAAAATCCTAATTCATTAGTTCACAACCTAACAAACTAACTACTAACCCTAAAATCCAATAACTAACTAATTCACTAACTAAATACAACAATATGAAAAAACAAACTACATACCTTAGAAGAGTTGAGAGAGTGGAGAGAGTTGAGAGAATTGAGAGGAGTTGCAAACTGCACAAATGATTCTGGCTGTCCGGCCAGGGGTTTTATAGTTTGGGAATTTAGCGTCGGTCGCTGACCGACGCTAAATTGGAAATTCGGCCGACGCAAAATTCCCGTGTTTTTAGCGTCGGTTGGAACCAACGCTAAGCCCATTATACCAACCGACGCCAAATAATGACTGGTTTGCACCGCCGGTTTGGCCCGGAATCAATTTTAGCGTCGCTTTTTGGATTGATGTTAGCGTCGGTCGGTGTATGACCGACGCTAAACCCTCGGTCAAACGCGAGTCAAGGGTTTAGCGTCGGTTATCTGTCGACCGACGCTAAATTCTTTCCTACCGACCGACGCCAAACGTCTCTTTTTTTGTAGTGTTTGATATACTATTTCTTCTTTTATGAATATTCATTTGATATCATCAATCAGTAAATAGCTTCTGTTTGATAACTTGATTGTATTACAGTAAAAGTTATAATTATTATATTAATTGAGTAAAGATTTTCCATTCTGGGAAAAATATGGCAAACTAATTTGGTGAAATAAATGGCAAAAAAATAATTTTAGCGATAATGAAATTTGGGAACAAAAATATTGGCGGGAAAAAAAATTAGCGAGAAATAATACGGCGGGAAATTAATTTAGCCGAACTCAAAATTTGGTAGGAAAATAAATCTGGCGGCTAGTAATATAAAATGGTGAATTTTCAGTATTTGACAAATATTATTTTGCCACAGAAAATGCCGTAGCAAGCACCGTAGCAAATCATTTGCGACATCATGTGTTTCTGTAGCTAATAGCAAATACCACGACACTTTTTGCCACGGAAGCATTGCCGTAGCTAGCACCGTGGCTAATGCTATTAGCCACAACATTACTCCTTTTTCGCTACGGTAGTGTGCCGTAGCTAAATTACTTTTTTTTTGTAGTGGTTGCAGCAGCGGATGTACCAGTCACAGCTTCAGTTCTTTAGGCAGTTCCAGCCGCCAGATGATCGCCCGCACCCTCCGCCCCAGTGATTTCAGGATTTTTCTTTATTTTTCTTATCATCCGGAACTCTGTACTTTTTGTTTTTGTTAGTGTCAGTTTATGTTGTTTTGGGTCTTTGTTGAACCTTTGCGGTCAATCGAGTCTTCTGTACTCCAACTATTCTAATCGTGTGATGGATCCTCTCTTATTATGTTTTCAGGTTATGAACTCAGAATTCTCTATGGTTTTATGCACGTCTATACCCCTGATGTCTCGCCAGCGCCATCTCCGGCGCCCTCACGCTCATTTTACGGTACCCCTGTACACTTTCCTTCTCTTTGTTTGGTCCATTGAGGACAATGTCTGATTTAAGTGTGGGGTGGGGATTATATTTCTGAGGGATGTTATTCGTCTGTGGCATTTGTGAGATTTCTCTAGCATAGAATTGCTCAATTCTTGACTCGTGATGTTAAGTTAGTTTTCAATTTTTCATAATGATGCTTAGACTGTTTAACCTAGAACCTGTAATCAACATGCTTGCATCGATGCTAGATTTCCTGGTTAGAACAGAAAAGCTTATCACTCTTGTAGTTTTTCACTTTGATTGCATGATAATGACTGAATCCGACTAGCAAACCAACTGTGAGCTTTTGATCCATTGCACATAACTTGCAATTTCAATTCTTTTTGAGTGGTTTTGTGTCTTCTTGAATGAGTTAGAATTTGCATGAGACCTATTCGAGACCATACGATGACACGAGTTCTAGAATGATAGGGGCACCTTGATTCAGCTACTAAGCCAGATAGCCTACCTAACGTTAAATCCATTAGGTTTAAACCCTTGAGCTTGGCCTGCTCTTTCGGTTTGATATACATTACAGCCATTCCCCATTCTTTCATTCACCGTTGATCCCCTGTGGTTGTAGTTCTAGATTAGCCTACCGGAAGTCGGTTTGTGGTAACTTGCCTATAGCCATTAAACAGGTGGTCTTAGCTATTATGTCCAAACGTGTAAACCCCTCTAGCAACTAAAAGAAAAATCGGCACAAAAGAAAAAAAAAAGAAAAAAAAGAAAGAAAATTTCGAAAAAAATAGAAAAAGTTCAAAGTTTCAAAGTTTATAGTATCGTTCAATAACGTTCTTCTCCCTACATATGGAAGAACGAAGTCAAAAGAAAATGTAAAGAAAAGAAAAAGAAAATATGCAAAACAAAGTGCTAGGTTGCTTGAGGGTATCACAGGACGAGCATACACTATTCCACCCGTGTCTGGTTAGACAGTAGGAAGCCATAAGCTAGATTCGAGGGAAGTTAGTCGAAAGCTACGCCGCACCAAAGCCATCATCATACATTCCCTTCATCCATCTCATTTTAACCCTTGTAGTGTAGAATTCGTTACAGTCCCAAGCAGGGAAGTCCTTCTTGACTAGTTACTCGTGTTATCACAGTGGTGGAGATGTGGTCGAATTGCAAACCTATGACAGAATTCAGTGACAGAAAATGATTGAGAGCATAAACACGTCCCTAAACATAGAGTGTGAGAGTTCCCGTGTACCAAATATTACCTGTGTGAGAAGTCTGGTCGGTTAGGTCAGAGTCGTGCATGATTTGTGTTTGCTACTTGTTGTGTGCTGAAAACTAGTGAGACCAGGTTGTTTGGTTGACGTGTAAGCATGTTAGGTCACTTGTTCTAGAAGTAGCAGTTTAATAATTCATTGTGATTGCTTGAACCTTAACTTGATAAATCGTGTCATTTGTGAATCTGAGTTCGTTCTAATAGTTTGCTTGAGGACAAGCAAAAGCTTAAGTGTGGGGTATTTCAATGACACTCGATTTGACGTGATTATCAGCCCCATTTAAGCAACATTTCATACCTTTTGATGTCATTTTGATGAGTATTTGGTGCATTTGTCGTAACTTTGTGATTATCGGCTCCTAGTGCTTACATTGTCCATTTCTTGGCTATTTTTACCCTTTTTGTGAGTTTTTATGTTAAGCCCCAGGTAACCACATTATAGAGGACTTTCTCACGAGTCCAACGCTTCAAACGGGGACCAAATCGGAGTTCAAACGGAGCGGGAATGATCGAAACAAGTTGGAACTCTGTACAGTCCAAAACACTGCGTTTTGGAGCTTACATTCCGTGTAAGCTAAATGCACTGTGAGCTTACATGCCGTGTAAGCTCCCCAGACGGGAAATTTTCAGCTTTTCCAACAAGGAAAGGGTTTTTGGGGGTATTAATAAACTTTTCGAAGCCAGATTTGTTAACATTCAATTTAGAGAGATCAGCCACGACTTGAGGAGAGTTGAGAGAGTATTCCGGAGCTATCGGAAAGATCGTGACGCCATCAATCCATCCCGGAAGACGCTCGGAGCTAGGAGTTGAAGATTCTCAAGATCGAAGCTTCACGGATCATCCGAAATTAGGTTTTTTCAGATCCTTTTCTGTTCTTCCTTTGTATAAGATGAATCCTTCTGTCGTCTTTGATTCTTGTTTGTCAGATATGAGTAGCTAAACTTGTAGAGCTTAGATTAGATGAACCCTAAGTGACCCAGGGCTTTAAAGCGGTCACGGATCGGTGGTAATTAGATTCAAAGTTCAATCAGTTTCTCTTTGCATGGTAGTTTTGTTCTTGATTGTTGTACTGTGTTTCTTGTCTAGTTAACGCCTAGATTAGTTTCATTGTTCTTGTGTTTCTTTCCTGGTTGATCGCCTAGATTAGGTTTGTGTTGAGTTAGTGTTTGTCGCCAGACAGCTTCCCTGCTTTAAAACATTAAAACTTGTCTTTCTTGATCACCTAGTTTAGATTCTTGTTAAGCTGAGGATAGAAGCGAACGCTCGCCTCACTTTAGAACATCAATTCAACCAGTTAACCTATTCATTAGAGTGTGCCTTTCGTAGGAACCAGTTAGGGTTAATCCATTGCAAGAGTAACTCATAAACCATTAGTAATTGCACCAGTTAGTTTAGTCGTTGCGAGAGGCGATCGTACCCGGGCGATTAATTAATCTTGGTAGTTAGATCGGATAGAGAGAACGTTCGCCAGTCTTAAACCTAAGGGTCAGGAGTTATGGTGGTGTATAGAAATTGATTGAATGAGAATTGAAAACCGTTGGTCTTGTGATTGCTGTTGCCTTGGTGATCTATGGGGGATTCAAAATCTAAGCTTGTCTGTCGTCTGTCTGAACCAACCAATCATTCTGTCTTTTTATTTCATTTTAATTTTCTTGCATCTTAGTCTAGAAGTCGTGGAACTCACACCACGCACAAAGTGTTTAAACCTGAATAAATTACCTTCATATTTGAGTAGACGATTAGAAGAAACCCTGTGGAATATGATCTACTTAGTTTTTAGCTTGGTAGTATTTGATCACTGTTTTACAGCTCATTAGCGGTGGTAGAGGAAAAAAGAAGACAAGCAAAATTCCCAAAGTTTTGGTATCGAGACCCTATAGGTCGTAGTGGGGGGCTTGCTCTTTGGTGGGTGGGTAATCTTAACATAGATGTTATTGGTTGTAATGATTTCTTTATTGATCTTTCAATCAATGGAAATGCACGTTTCTTTTTGTCGTTTGTTCATGCTCCTAATGATTCTATTGAGAGAGCGTGCTTTTGGGAAGTCCTCGGTGCCCTTTGAAGTAACACAAATGAGGCATGGATGATTATGCGTGACCTCAATGCAATGGTAGATGGATCGGAGAAAGATGGAGGTTTACCCATCCGAGATGACAGCACTATACCCTTTAAGGAGTTCATATTTAATAATGGCCTTATGGATATAGGGTTTACCGGCCAACGCTATACATGGACAAATTATCACATGGGCAATGGTAATATCAAAGAACGACTAGATAGAGCTCTATGCACCCAAGAATGGAGGCGAAAGTTTGACTCAGTGAAGCTGTTTCATGAGCCCATAATAGGATCAGACCATAGCCCGCTTCGCCTTGAGTTAGTACACAAATATCAAAGAAACAAGGCCCCTTTCCGGTTCGATAGACGTTGGTATGAATTCTCACAATGCGATGATATAATTATTAATGAGTGGACTGAAAGTCTTCCGTGTCACGCCAACCTAACCATCCTCCAAGGACATCTAAGAAGCTGGAGCAAGGATAATGTACACAATGCAAAAACAGAAATCCATCAGTTGCAAAGACAAATAAGGGACCTGATGGATAGGGCAAGAGATGAAGAAGTTATTAGAGAAGAAAGGAGCCTTCTTCATCGCCTTGATATGGCTTGGAGAAGTGAGGAGCTTTTTTGGTACCAAAGGGCCAGAGTTAATTGGATGTTTTACGGTGATCGAAACATGCACTTCTTCCATGCCACTACTAGCCAAAGACAGCTGAAAAATCACATTACCAAACTCAAATTGGAGGACAATAGCTGGGTGGATAACGAGAAGGACCTTCACTCTCACATTGGTGACTATTTCAAGAACCTTTTCACGGCCCCCGGAGAGTTTACCGAGTATGATATGATAAACGAGATTCCCCAAGTAGTTACTACAGAGATGAACGAAGAGCTGACAAGGCCAATTCTCGATGAGGAGATAAAGAATGCAGTGTTTACCATGGGACCTAACAAAGTGCCTGGACCGGATGGTTTCTCGGGACACTTCTACAGAAAGTACTGGACTGTTATAGGGCGCAAGGTATGCGATGAAATCTGGGGTTTCTTCAGAAATTGCACTATGCCCCCGGGCTGGAATGATACTAACATTATTATTATCCCGAAAATCCCAAACCCTGAGGAAATTGGTCAATTCAGACCTATTAGCTGATGTAACTTCAGCTATAAAATCATTTCCAAGATCTTAGCGTCTAGACTGAAGAAGTGGATTCCAAGCATAGTATCAGACATGCAAGCTGCCTTTTCTGGGGGAAGGGCTATACAAGACAACATTTTGATTGTTCATGAGGTAATCCACCACTTTAAGAATCGTGCAGGAAAATTTCAGTGGGATATGATGATGAAGCTTGACATGAAAAAGACGTATGATATGGTGGATTGGAAGGGACTTGGAAAAATCCTTCAGGCAATGGGCTTTAATGAGAAGTGGTGTAGTTGGATTGAAGAATGTATTAAAACAGTACGATTTTCGTTTATGGTGAATGGCAACCCGACAGAAACACTTTCCCCGTCTCGGGGTATCCGACAAGGGGACCCGATTTCACCCTTCCTCTTCATCATCCTCACAAATGTCCTATCCTTCCTTATCGATAAAAGAGTCTCTCAGGGTAAACTCAAAGGTCTCAAGCTCAATCGAAGATGCCCAACGCTCATACACGTTCTCTTCGCTGATGACACAATCATTTTCGGGGAAGCCTCGGTTACTGAAGCAATAAATATTCAGAAGACAATGAAGGTTTACGCTAACCTAACGGGGCAAACAATCAATAACCACAAGTCGACGATCATGTTTAGTAGGCATACACCCCAGGCTCTCCAGGACAAGATCTCGGGAGGTCTCGGAATCCAGGCTAATAGGTCATTTGGAAAATATCTAGGAGTCCCGTCGGAGTGGGGAGGATCAAAGAAGGATGTCTTCAAGTTCTTACTAGACAGAATGGAGTCCCTAGGCCAATCATGGAAAAGCCAATGTCTCTCGCACGGGGGTAAAGAGACCCTCCTCAAAGCAGTGTATCAAAGCATCCCCGCTTATTGCTTTCTGCTCCCGAAAGACTTGACAAACAAGATGGATTCTCGGTTGCGTGCCTTTTTCTGGGGAGGATCTATGACAAAGAAAATGATTCACTGGACTAAGGGATGTTTGTTAACAAAACCAAAGAGTGAAGGCGGTTTGGGTTTCAAGAACTTTAGAATGTTCAATATGGCCCTTTTGGCTAAACAAGGCGACTTCTTCAGGGAAAAGATCAACTCTGGGTGAGATTACTCAAGGGAATGTACTTCAGCAATACTGACTTCCTGAATGCCCCTAAAGGTAAATGTCCCTCGTGGATCTGGTCTAGTCTTTGTGAATCTCGCACCATCCTCTGGAAAGGGGCAAGGAAAAACATGGTCAATGGGGAATCTATAAAAGTTGACTTGGACCCGTGGGTACCTACAATTACGAACTTCAAGCTTTCCTCGACAATCCCCTACGGCACCCTGGCTAGCCAATGGCTCACAGATGGCAGAAGTGAGTGGAACCAACAAGCGCTCGCAACATCCTGTTCCCACGAAGAGATTAAAGAAATCTTGAAAATCCCAATTGGACCACCACAGGACGAAGATCGGTGGGTTTGGCATTTCGACAAGAAGGGAAAATTCTCCGTCAAATCTGCTTACCATACTATTCGAACTTATTGTGAAACTACACCCATGGACCCAATTGGTAACCTGGATTCTGAGATATGGAAATGGTTGTGGAATATTGCCATTCCCCCGAAATACTCCTTTTTCATATGGAGAGCAGCCCGCAACGCACTGGCTACTACCACAAATTTGGCCAGAAGGAGATGCGCTTTATCACCACTTTGCCCACTTTGCTTACAACATAATGAAACTGTCATCCATTGCCTTTTCCTATGCGAATCAGCTTCTGAGGTGTGGGATCGGACCTTTCCAGATCTGATCAAACCGTTAGAGGAGGATAATGTGTTAGGTTGGCTTTTCTCGGCTTGTAACAATCCGCAACCGGCTAACGTTAAATTATGTGTGGCAACTCTGTGGTGCATTTGGAGAGCTCGTAACGAGAGAATATTCCGCAACATTAGGCCCAACCCTAACTCAATATGCTTACTTGCGGGGCGATTGTTTGAAGACTGGAATCGGGTTATTAACAACCATCAACAAGTTAACGATTCCAGACCACCTACCAGACCCGGATCGATACCTAGACCACCGCCTCATGGACAAGACCATCACGTTATAGTTTGTGATGGATCATTCGATCCAACTTCATCTGCGGCGGAATATGGGGTTATCATTACAAACACCCATGGTCAGGTGTTCGATGGACGGGCAAGCAAGCTTGTGTGTTCGTCTGCTCTTGTGACAGAAGCAAAGGCTCTTCTTGTGGCCTTGAGGTTAGCGGCTTCTTCAAATCTACATACAAAAATCAAATCTGATTGCCTTGTCCTTGTGGACGCTCCTAGGAAGGACCGGTCGACGTGGCCATGGGAATGCTTTGCATGGCTATTGCTCATGGAAAGTATTCTCCTAGCACATGATCGAATTTCTTTATGTTTCATTCCTCGTAGAATGAATAAGGCAGCAGATTGGGTTGCT
The DNA here is from genome assembly GCA_034768395.1 of Linum lewisii. Classification (NCBI taxonomy): domain Eukaryota; kingdom Viridiplantae; phylum Streptophyta; class Magnoliopsida; order Malpighiales; family Linaceae; genus Linum; species Linum lewisii. The sequence continues at coordinate 18,806,107 of CM068299.1, read as the reverse complement.
AATTCAGCCCGCTTGGATAACCTCCCTTATGACTGGCTCTTAAATTCTGATATCTGTAACTTGTTGTAAGATGCTTCCCCATGGTGGATGAATAATATTACTAATTCAATTGTCAAAAAAAAATTATGTTTCAAAACTACTTTTAACACTTTTAACATCCTCGTACATTATCTTACATCATCGGTTCAAGTGCACTATGTATAACTTACATCATTAGTATGTGTCTTTTATACATGTTGTATAAGCTATGAACTATAATTTTATACCTATTTCTACCTCTCACATTCATAATTTATTAGTTTAACTTGATTTAGTTAAATTTGAGTCTATTTGTTTTAAATAAATTTGTGATGATGATGTTTAAATTTTTTTATGACTCAAGCGCTTGTAACCCGAAATGGCTCGCAACCCGATCCAAAAATTTAGGGTTAGGGTCAATTTTCAAATATGGCAACCCGTAACCCGAATGACCCGACCCAAAATAACTCGTAACTCGTAGTGACCCACCCAAATCAACCCGACCCGCCCGATTTGCCAAGTCTAGGTTATAGGCTAGACGTCATCCAAGTAGCTTGTCACGAGTAATTAACAAATATAGAGTAGCTAACCACGCTAGGAAGGCATTCTACAAAATAGTTTTTTCTTCAAATAAGGCAGCTCCAAGTGACTTGCTGGGCAGGTATCCTAATATTCGATCAAATCTCAGAGACAAATAACTTAAGGGGTGGTTTGGTTGATGGAATTGGGTCTGGGAATTGGATTTCAATTCCCGACCCAATGAGAATTGTAGTGCAATTATTTGAGTCAATTCCCAATAGACCGGGAATTGGGTCTTAATTCTCGGACCATATTCCATCAACCAAACGGCCCCTAAACCATATTTACACCATTCCAAACAAGTGTCCTGTTTCCAAAAACTTAACCATGTTGATTTTTTTTTTAAATAAACGACTCATCTCATTAATGGGTAGAAATCAAACAAACATCGTTCACCGACTCCAGCAACCAACTAGGAGAGGTCAACCCAATAGTGGGTGACGGAACCGAACATGAATTTCTCGCAAGCGAGTGAGCAACCATGTTGGTCGATCTCCGAACAAAAACAACAGAAAATAAAGGATGTGACACCAAAATGTCTCTGCATTTCCTAATCCAATCTCTGAACTCTCTAACGTCCACTTGCCTGCCTTGCAACTTGTCCACCACAACCTTGGCATCGCTCTCGAAGATCACTCTCTGCAACTGATATTCCTCTGCCCATCTCAACCCCTCCAGAAGAGCCCATGCTTCACATTCATTCACAGGTGCTCGACTTCTTCGATGAAGCATCTTAACTGCCACCACTCTTCCTTCCCAATCCCGTAAGCTCAACCCCGCACCCACCATACCCCTCTCTTCGAACACAGCCGCATCAATATTACATATAATCATTCTTTCAGGCGGCCTGTGCCACCGATGACAAGCTCCTCCACCTCCGACGTGCGCTTCTGCATAGCACGATGCCTCTGTGCTTCCTGCCACTCCTCGATAGCCTCCCGAGCATTAAGCACCGTCCTCACCACACCATGCGCTTTCTGATTCCACACCCTATCATTTATCTCCCTCCACAACGCCCAAATAATTGCCACGATCAGCCCTAGCTGCGACTCATCACTATTGTCAACCAGCTTCATGAACCACTCTACAAATGAATCGCTAGAATTCATAGCCTCCACCACACACTCCTCAAGTCCACCTTCACGCCAACAATCCAAACCATAATCACAGCCAATAAACAAGTGCCACGTATTTTCTGGATTACCTCCACAGATGCCACAATTCCACGGAATGTCCACTCCCCGCCGTTGGAGTGGCACGACCCCTCTAGTTGCCCGCCATGCAGCATGTTTCAGCTTTGGAGGAACCTTTAATCGCCATGACTTCGGCCAGTTCCCATGCACGTGCAGGTACTCTCTTGGGGCAATATCATCTACCACCATGAGATAGGCCGATTTTACCGTATACTCACCCGATTTGCTCAAATGCCAGATTCGCTGATCACGGCTCAACCCCGTTAAGTTCATACCCAAAATCTCCTCAGCCTCTTGCGGATGAAACAAAGACCGAATTCGCAGCTCGTCCCACTCCATAAGATTAGGTAACAACAACGCGCCTACCCGTAGGTCCCATCCCTCGATAGGAGAAATTGATGACACCCACGGGCTCCCCTCTCTACGCACCCAAGGATCCGACCAAACCTTCACGGCTGCTCCATCTCCGATTTTCCACCTCGATCCACTCGCCACAACCAAATGTGATTCCCAAATACTCTTCCACACGTAGCTTGGATTAGCTCCTAATTGAGCTGATAAAAAATCCTCATTCGGATAATGTTTAGCTTTCAACACTCTACTAGCTAACGACGTAGAATCAGTAAGAAGTTTCCACCCTTGCTTGCCAAACATCGCCAGGTTGAAACCGTATAAGTCTCTAAACCCCATGCCTCCAACTTAACCATGTTGATGTTTACACCATTCCAAACTTAACCATATTTACACCATTCCAAACATGATGCAATTTAAGCAATTTCAGCCAAATCCAAGATCCAACATTTGTCTCCTTTTTTTTTTTTTTTTTGACTGAACACATTTTTCTCCCACAAGTCCCAAAAATTGCGACCCTTGATTCTGTAGCTTCTCACAACAAGGTTTCCAGTCTAACCTTAGAACCGCTTCGTTAACTTATGAACAGAGAATTTCAGTCTTGTCTATTAAATTTGCCAGAGAAAAAAATCATGAAGTTCAAATACTATTCTCATCATGTCGATTAGTTACAACAACTTTGACATCCCCAATAATATGAACATTAATGAGGCACTAGATTATCATAGGCTCGTTGGCCGATTTTTTGTGTTAATTTTAAGTAAAATTTTATTATTATTTTTATTTAGATTACTTAGATGTGTCGTTGAATGTCTTTTTTTTACCTTTTTTATTTCTACTTTTTAATATATATAGTTTGTTATAGAAATTAGTATCTATCCTAATTATAACTAGATTATTTTCGGCCAATTGGCCGATGTTTTTGTCATGGCAACTCCTGAGCGGGAGTGATATAATATAATTTTTACCTGGAATTATATGAAGTGAAATTTAAGAAATAGAAAGAATAAAATAATAAAAATAATGCATATTTGTAAAACAAAGTAGCAATTAATTTTGGGGTTGGTTACCTAAATAGTCACTGAACTTTGGCCAAATAACCCGGAAGTCACTAAACAAAAAAAATTGCTATTGACATTACCATACTTTGACTCATTATCCAGAAGGTCACTGTTAGCTACGGACATCCATTATTTTGTCCATCTGCCTATGTGGACTTGCCAACTCTACTGCCACGTCATTTAAAGTACACCACGATCATATTAAGTTTTCCCAACATGCCTAGTCATCGACCAAAGAACTCATTTCGATTAAACCTCAATCCAATCAGATCTGGCCGAAATATTCGATTCATCTTCCTCCTCCGTAACCCAATCAGATCTGTCAGCTGTTGATAGCGGAGGTCAGGCGGTTGATGTCGCCGGAGGGAGGAGTTCATGATGGAATTCACAATCAACTTTGCCGGAGGCGAGATGGGAAGAGTGAAATTGTGGACTTAATTTACACAATCGGAGTCGGAGATTGAACTTTCTTATACCCACAGGTCGTCAACTCCGGTAGATCTTTATGAACCTCAAACGCGATCTCCGCCGGCCCCAAACTAACACCTCTCCGATTTAATTTAGGTTTCAAACTCCTGTTAGTACAATCCTCCTTTCGGCTTTATTAGCAAACTCCCATTTCCAAGCTCAACCAGCAAATGCCTATCCACTTCCTCCCCATTCAACCAGAAAAAATAATGGAGAAGATGAAGCAGGTTGGTTCTCATTATCCCTCCATTCTTCTTCTCCTGCTTCTTCTGGTGATATCGTCCGCTGCCAATCCGCCGCAGCAGATGAGAACTTACCTTCACATGGCAAAATCCCAGATCCGCAACTTTAGGCCTCGTGGACGAATCTAAGGAGTCCATATCTCCAAGGGACGATGACGGCCACGACACTCACACCTCCACCACTATCGTCGACGAAGCCAGCCTCCTCCCTTCTCGTTATCGATCTCTTCAATCCCCTGTTTCGACTTCAGAGGAACGACAGGCTTAAACTTGAACGGAGTGGACGAAATCGGAGCTGGGTTCAAGTTTTCTTTGCTTGAAGCATCGGATTCAATGGACTGAGACCACCAAGAATCTTTCTCAAATCGATGGTGCTGGGTTCGTTGAAGAGGACCGGGTGAGTTGGGGAAGATGAAGATGAGGAAGGAGAGTTTCAGATCTGGTTTTCTGACCAGATCTGCTTTTTCGGTTATATTAGGTAATTGGGTCGGATTGGTAATTGGTTGGGTGCTTGGATTGATTTTGGGTAGATAGAATTTGATGTGGCACTTTAAATGATGTGGCGGTAGAGTTGGCAAGTCAACATAGGCGGATGGACGGAATAATGGATGTCCGTAGCTAACAGTGACCTTCTGGATAATGAGTCAAAGTATGGTAATGTCAATAGCAATTTTTTTTGTTCAGTGACTTCCGGGTTATTTGGCCAAAGTTCAGTGACTATTTAGGTAACTAACCCATTAATTTTGTGGTTCTTTATTCATTATAAAAAAATTAATTTATTTTTTGATGAATGGTGAATATATTACTATCAAAATAGCCGATCAAAATATCAACACCGCTATACAAAAACAAATAGTGGTTATAGGAATTGAACCCGACGTGAATCGAACACGCAACCTTCTAATCTGGAGTAGCATGAGAGAGAATCAAGGAGAAGACTTAAAACTTGAAAAATGCTGATGTTGAACCCGACGTGAATCGAACACGCAACCTTCTGATCTGAAGTAGTAGGAGAGAGAATCAAGGAGAACACTTAAAACTTGAAAATGCTGATGTTGAACCCGACGTGAATCGAACACGCAACCTTCTAATCTGGAGTAGCAGGAGAGAGAATCAATGAGAAGGCTTCAAACATGAAAAAATGTTGATGTGGCACTCCAAAATAGAGAATATCCTTTAATGTATTTATAGATTTATTAAAATAAAAAGGAAATATAAATAATTTAATTAAAATGATGTCAAAGAATTACAAATTTGTCATCAGTTGTTAGGATATGATAAACAAAAAGATAAACAAAAACATTATAATTATACTTTCTTGTTGTTATGTTAAAAATACTGCTACTTTTCCTTGATTAAACAATAAGATATTCTAATTATTAGGTGTGGCATTGTTAGTTGTTTACCTTATCTCTTACTCGTAAGGTTGAGAGTTTGATCCTTATCCATGTGAAAAGAATTAAAATATTTTATTTATCAAAATCAATTTTGATCTAAAATAACCTCATTCCTGAAACTCTAGAATTCAAAATAGCATCAGTTAACCAAAGCAACCTTTTAACCCTCAGATTCACCATGTTCTCTAATCAAGATTTGCAGAAAGAAAGTAAGAATTGATAACCAAGTAAAAAACTTAATTACCAAATAGGTTGTAGATATCTTAGGGGTCATTTTCCGCGTGGAAATGAATTGCAATGGAATTAAAATCCGGAAGGGATTCGATTGCTAGGGTTCCTTCCGGATTTTAATTCCTTGTTTTCCACAATATCATAACCATATGGATTTCAAATAAAGGACCACCTAGCATTACTGAACTAACCTTCTTATCAATCCGAACAACCTCTACATTCTTTCTACATCTCATTTATGCCATTATCTACACAAAATACTAAAAAAATTCGAGCTCACCATTATTATAAAAATATTCAAAGTTTTTTATTCGACCAAATTCAATATTCAAATAATAAACATTATTCGATCAAACATCAATATTCAGACGATCAACAATATTCTACCAATATTCAAATAAGGTCTGTCTGTGAAACTCTATTCTATCAACGAGAAAAAAAATCAAACATAGAAAATAATTGTTCGTTATCCTCCTCAAACAAATTTTTCGTACATACTTTGCGATTCTGGGACAATGGAAAAGAAGGATAAGGTTCAGATTCGAGGTATTAGACGGACTCGAAGAAAATAGAGCAAAAAAAATTTGGGGTAAGTTTGGCAAGATGGGAAAAAAATTGGGTTGGGACCTTAAAATCCGCCCAACTCCTTCCAGTTTCAAAGGGAATTAAAAACCTGCCCAGGGGTGATTTGAAAGTCTGCCAGGAATTGAACTCCCCCGAATTTGGGTTATTTAAATAGACCGGAAAACATGGAATTTGGGGGGAAATGGATTTCAGCCAAATCCAGGTCCCAAAACCTGTACGGAAAACGACCCCTTAATCTTAATAATCATAATGGTTGCATGGTATAATTGGTTTTGACACATAGGATAGAATCCTTCACACATTTTTTTTTTGGATGAATTCCTTCTCACAAATTTCCACATCATCACTCAATTTTTAAATCTAAAATTCAATTATTTCTCTTTCTTTTTTATTAAATATTGAATGTCTCAAAGTAAACACCTATGAATGAAATTATAATTACATTAATGTTAAACTACATCTTACTAAAAAATGTTAAACTACATTATCTTTATTTAGGTAACTATATTATATTAACATAAACTATTTATATGAAAATAGTTATAAATTATAATATTTTATAACAAATTATTATATTTTTTCTTTCTAAATGCATAAATTTTATTCAAACACTTTTTTTATTCACATCGACAATAATCATTCATTTATTATAGTTATATTACTTATATTTATAAATATATACATGAAAAATAATAACATGATATTTTATAAATATTGATAACTTAATAGAAATAAAAATAATTATTTAATAAAATGTAAATTAGTTATGGTTAAATGACGATAATAATAATAAATAAGTATTAAATACTTGATAATAAATCATCATAGACACTTTTGGAGGTATCTGTGTTGCATACTTTTCCAATTTTAAATTATTTAAATTAATCTATAGATCTATAATTATTCAATCGATATATCATTACAATTTTTTTATATATATTTGTGGGTTCATGGATTTTGGCCATGAATCAAGTTCGATCATATTGCATATTAGTAAGAATTATTTTTGAAATTTGTGGAAGAAGTATCAATATAGCATTGGAGTATTTTGATTTATGAGAAGTATGGTCCACTAGATAACAAGTTAATAAGATTATACGAGTTATATATGTTGTGGCCAATTGAATTGAATTATGAATAGGTTGGACGGTAATTATCATGTACTTAAATAATTATTTACCTTTTCCATGGAATTGAGGAGTTACACAAGCTAAGTAGTCTCGGGTTGAGTTTAATAGGAGACATGTTAGTCAAGTGACATGTAATTTAAATTATGAATTTATTCCATTGCAAACTTATAAGTGTCTCTTGGCAATAAATTTTAATCACCTCAAGTAAGATTTGAGTAAAAATTATGGAAATATTTATAGAAATATTTAAGAAAATAATATTAAACTTTTTAGAAAATTAATATTAATAATGGTCAAGACACTTATGGGTTGAAGGCATTGGGTAACCCGTGATACTTGGGGAAACAAGGATAATATAAATTTGGTCGTGATTGATGTTCCAACATATGATTTTGATGATATGTGTATTGATTGCCTAAAGCGGTTGATGGTATCTGACTAAGGAAAAAGAATGTGACTCGAACAATGTTGGAGATTTTCATGGAATGGCGACGAGAAGCTATTGTGGTTTAAGACAAGGATATGATTTTGAATATGGATATATGATTCTCATTAGACACTGATTTTTGGATTCGCGACACAGATATAAATTTGTATTTAAATAAGTATAGATTACTTTTCGATTAAATATAAATAAGTATAGGCATACGTTTGAAATGAAACATATTTGTACCATTCCTCACTCCTAAATCTAATAGCTTTCAAGAAATAAAAATATTATATGACAACTATTCTTAAATAAAATTCCCGACCAACAGGTCGGGTTCAAAACTAGTTTAATAAACCTTTAGTTATGAAATCAAAATCCAACAAAAGGCAGCAGAATCTGCAAGTGTGGCCATGGATTAAACGCATGTCCCCCGTTGCTCATACTTGTTTGTCATATAATGTTTAAAAATGACTACCGACGTGAGCCCGTGACACATGTCACGATATTACCGACCCACTAGACCTCGTCGGCACTGTGAGGGATCGTGACTCGTAAAAACATAGCCTCATTTGCATATACATCATTGCCTTATGCGTCATAACATAATGGTCATTCAAAAAAAAAAAAATTTTATGAAAAGTTAAGGTTTCATTTCATCAAATTTGTAAGGTTCATAGCTGTACAATCTAATCACAAGAGAAAGACTAATCTACTATAAGGAAGCTAAAATAAGCTGCTCATCCAATCTACCCAAAATAAATTAGTGTATATCTTTCTTGACTTTCTCTATTAAGGCATGAATCGAATATTGTCCACTTCCATGCATCCTTGCACAAACGTTCCCTCCAAATAGCACTGGTGACTATCCCCCAAGCAAGCTTACGAACCTTACTACTCAGTGAAGATGAAGTCAAATGACTCAGAGCATATTTCATCACTCCCTCCCATCTGAAATTAGTAATCCCTGAGAGGAAATCTTGTAATACCTGCTGTGAAAAACTGCACTCCCAGAATAAATGTTTCCTGCAATCAACACCATCCGAGCATAGAACACAACTTATATCCAGAGAGAGGCCACAAGACACCATGCTCTCCTTAGTAGTTAATCTTAGGGGTGGGAATTCGGTTAAGGTTAATGCTTAAAACTGATTAACCGACCAAAATTGGGTAACCATTGGTTAACCAATTATTTGGTCGGTCAAGGAGGCGGTTAACCATTTTTAGCAAGTCAGTTAATGGTTAAAATGCGGTTAACCGACCTTGACCGACTTTGACCGAAACAATAATGGAATAATGAGTTCTAGTGCAAGTGTTTATAGTGCAAGTGTTTATTTACAAATTAGTAACCCATGGGTCGTTTGGTATAGGGGAAATCTACCTGTGTTTCTTGGAAACTCTGTATTCTGAGATATGCTTGTTTGTTTACTGCCTAGTGGAGCTGGGGTTTTGTATTTCAGATACCCAGAGTTTCTTATTGTCTCCAGAATGTGAATTCTAACAATTTCTACTTTTATCAGAAATTCTAACTTCCCCAAATAGAATAATGGGACCCACTGTCTTCCCCTCCTATTTTCTTTACCAAATATACATACCAAACAATGTAATTTAACATCCTCCAACTTTTAACAAACACTTTTCCACCATTCTCCTATTTTCATATTTCCCCTAATTCTCAATCCATTGTACCAAACGACTATAATTTATGATATTATTTAATTTATATGAAATTTTAAGGTTAAAAGTAGATTAAATCGGTCAAAGTTGGTCAAAATTGGTTAAATCGGTCAATTGTTGGTTAGCCAAATTTTGGTCAATTTTTGACTGGTTTTATTTCAGTCAATCATTGGTTAAAACTTCTTGGAGGTCGGTTAACCTTAACCGATTTTAATCGGTTGATGACCGAATTAACCGATTCCCACCCCTAGTTAATCTCCCCATAACAATCAACCATACCATCAAACTATTCCCCGGAATTGAGAAGCCTGACCAGACCAGCTTGTACTAAGGCACCTCAGCTGCCTTTGGACGAATGATATTCCAAACAGTCTTAGTTCTGTACTTGGCCATTTCTGCTCCATTACACAAAACCACTCCATTACTCTCTGCAAAGATAATATCACTATTTTATAATTTTATTTTATATATTTTCAGTTTAGGTGAATCATTATGAAATATAGATGAAATTCGTCAATGTGGCAAGATAATATCATTAATAATGAATAATTCATATTAGTGAGTCATCACTTAACGAAATTTCAGATGAAAGTTATTAACAAATGGATTGAGTAAAGCGGAAAGTGTGCCACTCTAGGTGGCCTTATCATTAATATATAGGAAAAAGATACAAGAGAATTACAAATAGATCCTCTATTAATAGACAATAACCAATCTACTCTTACATATATTCACACCCCCTCAAGCTGGACTATGGATGCTAAGGAGGCCAAGCTTGGAGACCAAATAGCAGAAAATCGTTGCTCCAAGAGGTTTAGTGAGAACATCAGCCAACTGGTGAGCCGTCGGAACCTGCAAAACACGAATAAAACCAGATGCAACCGAATCCCTAATGACATGACAATCAATCTCAATATGTTTCGTTCGTTCATGAGCAACGAGATTTTCAGCCATCTTAATGGCAGAAGAGCTATCCGAATATAATGAAATAGGTTGTGGGATTGCAATATGCAGATCACTCAAGAGATAACTAAGCCATTTTAATTCACAGGTTACAGCTGCTAAGGCCCTATATTCTGCCTCAGCAGATGATCGAGAGATAGTAGTTTGTTTCTTTGATTTCCATGAAATCAAAGAATCACCAAGATAAACCAAAAAACCTGTCGTAGAACGTCGAGAATCTGGACAACCAGCCCAATCGCTATCACTAAACGCGTGCAATTTAAGCTCTGAGGTTGCTGAGAAAAATAAACCTTTCCCAGGATCACTCTTAATGTACCTAACAACTCTGGAGGCTGCCTGCATATGTAAATCAGTAGGGTGACTCACAAATTGACTGAGATAGTTGACAGCAAAAGAAATGTCAGGTCTGGTCGTACATAGGTAAACTAACCGACCAATGAGCCTCCTATAAACAGTTGGATCAGACAATGGATTTCCAGATTTTGCAGATAACCGACTGACAGCATCTGTTGGACAAACAGAGGGTTTTCCAGCAAGTAAACCTGAGTCATTCAGAATTTCTAACGCGTATTTGTGTTGACAAACATTGATACCTTTACTAGAACGAGCAATCTCAAGGCCAAGGAAGTATTTAAGAAAACCAAGATCTTTAATTGTGAAGGTTTTATCAAGTTGAGCCTTAAGATTCTGAATACTAGACGAATCAGTCCCTGTGATGATTATATCATCAACATATACAAGCACAGCTATGAACAAGCCACTGGTTGATTTAGTAAACAACGAGTAATCACATTTGGACTGAACATACCCAAATTCTAACAAAAATTCAGTAAGTTTAAAATTCCATTGTCTACTTGTTTGCTTCAAACCATACAATGATTTGTTTAACTTGCACACAAGGTTAGGAACTGACAATGTTAAACCAGGAGGAGGAGACATGTAAACTTCCTCATACAAATCACCATGCAAAAAGGCAGTATTAACATCTAGTTGGTGTAAATCCCAACCCTTAATAGCTGCAATGGTCAAAAGGACCCGAACAGTAGTCATTTTGGCAACTGGGGCAAAGGTTTCAACATAATCGATACCTGCCGTTTGAGTGTAACCTTTTGCAACTAGTCGGGCCTTATATCTCTCAATAGACCCATCAACTTTGTACTTAACTTTATACACCCACTTACACCCAATTGGTTTCTTACCATGAGGTAACGGAACCAAGGACCGAGTGTTGGTTTTATAAAGAGAAGCAAGTTCAGAATCCATGGCTGTCACCCAATTGGGATTCTGAATAGCAACTTTATATGTGGCTGGTTCCTCTTCGGAATTAATAGCCAATATAAAGTGATTAAAGTTCTGTGAAAGTCTATTGGAGGATGTGAAATCCTGAATAGGATACCTAATGGAGTTGCATTGATAATCTTGTAGATAAGCAGGAATTTTAACAACCCTTTTAGAAACATTCCTAGGAACAGGTATGATACTGTCATTTGAATTGGAAACTGGTGACTTTGGACAACTAGGAATAGACTCAGGGGCTTGGACAGATTCAGAAGTTTCAATCAAATCAGTTATACTGTCTTGGGAATGAACTTGGACAGATTCAGAAACTTTAAACAGCTCAGCTGTGCTGTCTTGATAATGATCTAGAAGTTCATGAAAATTGGAGAAAGGGAACAAAGATTCATGAAACACTACATCCCTGGAAACACAGATCTGATTATTCTCTAAATTGTACAACCAGTAACCCTTGGTTTTGGCAGGGAAACCAAGAAAAACACAGGACGAAGCTCGTGAATCGAACTTTAAACGGCCTGGAGTTAAAATTGTGGAGTACACAAGACAACCAAACACCCGAAGGTGATCATAAGTGGCTGCCTTGGAATTCAAGACTTCAAAAGGAGTTATTCCTTTGAGAACAGGCGTTGGCAGCCGATTTATTAAGTGAACTGAATGACTAACAGCATAACCCCAAAACATAACAGGCAAAGAAGCTTGAAAAAGCAAGGCCCTAGCCACATTAAGGATATGCCTATGCTTCCTTTCAACTCTACCGTTCTGTTGTGAAGTATATACACAGGTAGTTTGATGTTCAATACCAAGAGAATTAAAAAAATTCAGGCATTCGAAATTCCAGGCCATTATCGGTTCTAACAACTTTAATCAACCGATTGTACTGATTTTGAATCATGGCAACAAACTCAGTTATGAGAGAACGAACATCAGACTTAGATTTCATCAATCGAATCCACGTATATCTACTATGATCATCTACGATGGTCAAAAAGTACCTATGACCACCCATCGAAGCAACTGAGTAGGGACCCCATATATCCATATGTACTAAGTCGAAACAATTCGTAGCATAACTAGAACTATCAGGAAAAGGAACACGAGTCTGCTTAGCAGCTGGACAAATCCTACAATGAAACCTTTTATTCACTGGTCACTGAGATAAGGACTGATTCTGAACAGAGGAGTGGCCTAACCTGTAGTGCCAAAGATAAAAAAAACTGGAGTAGCACCATTAACCATCAAAGCGCGTGAATTAGCACAATGGTCCATCAAGTAGAGTCCACCTCGGAGCCTAGCTATACCAATCGTCTGTGAGCTGCGTAGATCCTGCAGAACACATGATACCGATGAGAACACAGCTTTACAGGCAAGCTAGCTAGTCAATTTACTTATTGAAAGCAAATTGAAAGAAAAAGAAGGAATAACTAGCACATTATGAATGATTAATAATTCAGACAACTTTGCTGAGCCAATATGAGATACAGATACTTTGTTTCCATTAGGGAGAGTCACAGTTAAACCATGAACTGATTTATACTGGAAAAGAAATGACACAGAGCAGACCACATGGTCCGATGCTCCGGAATCGACGACCCAAACGTGATCGGAACTAAGAGATCGAGAGGCATTAAAAACCATACCTTGAGTTGTTATGGCAGCATCATCGTCAGAGGTCTGTTCTTGAGTGGACGTCGGAATATACGACACATTATCAGCAGCCAAAGAAGCGTTATCAACAGCAGCATGACTCCTGGTGACGCAACTAGCAAATCCCAGATTAGGTCCCAGAGCTTGTGACGCAGAACCATGTCCTTGAAAAAGGGAGTACAAGGACTGGTATTGCTCATGAGAAATTGTGACCCCTCCAGCAGCATCATCGGAACCGGAATTTCCACCAGACACCGGATTAGTACCAGACACCGGATTAGAGGACTGAACAGCATTGAGTCTGCTTCTCTTCTGGTATCCAGGAGGATAACCGATTTTTTGTAGCATTTTTCCACGGTATGTCCAATAAGGGCACAAAAGAGCACTGTGGTCTCTTCGTTCCTCTCCTAAAATTTTGCTGAGCCGCTACAAAAGCCTGAGAAGCCCCGCTAGTATTCGTCGTAGCTGCCAAGATTTGGGAAGAACTACCAGCATCATTACCAGAAGACGGAGGCACTCCTAGCTCTCGCTCTTCTTGTGAAACCATGGCAAACACCTGATTCATAGCAGTCAAAGGCTCTGTTCGAAGGATTTGAGATCTGACCACCGCGAACCCTGGATTGAGACCCCTTAAGAAGCGTATAATCTGCTCTGACTGAAAATACCCTCTGACTCGACCAAGAGCATCGCAAGAACACCTCAGATCGCAAACGCACGACGGAAGCGGCCGAAACATTGTATACTCATCCCATAACATTTTGAAACGCGTATAATATGAAGAAACAGAGAGGGATCCTTGACGGAGATTGCTTATCTGATCGTGGAGGTCATTAATCCTCACCAGATTCGAGCGGCTGAATCTTTCCTCCAGATCTATCCAGACATCTCGTGCAGAATCCAACCACAGCACACTTTGCGCAATCTCTGGAGCCATAGCTTTGTTCAGCCAACCAAGAACAAGGACATTAGCTCTTTCCCAAGCGGAATAGGTCGAATCCGTAGGCGCCGGCGGAAGCCTCGAGCCATCGACGAACACCACCTTGTTCTTCGTCATCAGGGCTCGTTTCATCGACCTAGCCCAAGGAAAATAGTCGCCTGGTCCCGTGAGCACCATGGGAACCAACATCACTCCAGGATTGTCATTAGCCCCAATGTAAAACGGATGATCTACACCGATCAGAGGAGGAGCATCGCGATCGGAGTTAGAAGAATTATTCCCACGAACCATTTTCTTTCTGGAAGAAAAGGAAAGAGAAGGGAAAAGAAAGTAAAGAATGGGAAACAACGCTCAGACGCGTGAGAAGAAAGAGAAAGAATTAACACACGTGAAGACTACACGTGGAGAAGGCAAAATTGCTCTGATACCATATTAACAGATGAATTGAGTAAAGCGGAAAGTGTGCCACTCTAGGTGGCCTTATCATTAATATATAGGAAAAAGATACAGGAGAATTACAAATAGATCCTCTATTAATAGACAATAACCAATCTACTCTTACATATATTCACAAAAGTTTGGATAGAAGGGCTTAATTGTTAGGTTGGTATAGCAGGAGGGGATAAATCGAACATTTTATAGTGAGGGGGCTATTTGTTAACTTGACAAAGTAGAGAGGGCAAAGTACCATTATCCCTAAAAATATTATTATATTTGTGTGAAGATTTTTTGACAATAAAGTATAGTGATCGATCAATTCCTTTTCCTTAAGTCTAGTGACCATTTATACAATACCGACTCATGAACCTTCTCGAAATATCTATATATTCCTCAAAACATCTCGACGGGGCCCACCAGCTCATCTGCCCTCCTCGTGGCCGGATGGTATTTCTTGGTTGTCCTGTAATTGCAGATCTCTACGGTGGACCCATTGTGCCTATATCTGCCGGAAAACTGCCAAATTCCTAAGACGAAGAAAAAAAAAGCACAGAGAGAGAGAGAGAGAGAGAGAGAGACGGGATCGTCCTTTCTTCCGCGCTCTCTCTCTTTTTCTACAACCTTCATTTGATCCTCTTCTGTTATTGTGGTTGTTGTTGCTTCTTCTTCCCCAATCTCCATTTATTCTAAACCCTTCTCTCTACTTCATTTCACATTCACAAATGTTGGTTTCGCTTCCTTTCTTCTTCATCCTCCTTCATTTATCCCTTTTTTAAGGGCTCCAGCTACCAGCTCACAACCCTAATCACAACCTAATCTGGGATTCTCTCTCTCTCTCTCTTTTCTCCACCTACCAAACCTAGTGGAGAAAAGCTGCCTCCTTTCTCTCGAATCCTCAACTTTTGGAGGTGGGGTCATGATTCAATCTTTGGTTCCAACGAAGAATCCCATCGTTACGAGGAACCAGGCACTTGCTTCCCCGTCTCGTCCTCTCAAGTTGTTGCTAGCTTTAGGATTGAGACGCCGAATTGCTTGTGTTTACAATGATCAGAATCCTCGGACCACAGACCATCATCTGCAGCAGTCCGGACCTAGACTCATTACCAGGGTCTATTCCGAACCCATTGTGGTTAGCCCGGCTCGACTTCCTGGTAACATTGAGAAACGGAGGAACAGCGGTATCAATGTCAAGAGCGATGGAGGAGAGAAGAAGGTACGCACCGGAGGAACAGGAGGAGGAGGAGGGTTCAGTGGCCAATTGGGTTGGGAACATATGATTGTCTTGTGTGGGTTTGGGTGTTGGGTTCAAGGATTCAGAGGGTTCCCATGGTTAGGTCTCAACTTCCATATGGCTAACAATCTCAGCTTTAATCCTTCGGTACTACAGCTTGTCCAACACGCTGCAAATCTTCCCATGGTGGCCAAGCCTCTCTTTGGTCTTCTTTCTGATGCTATTTACATCGGTGGAGCTCATAGAATACCTTACATTCAAATTGGAGGTTTGTTCCTCCTCTTACCTGTGCTCTTTATTCACTTTCTTTTTCTTCCTTCTGTGAGCTTGAACTGATGGAAATCCCCTTGTATCTGTTTGTTCAGTTTGTCTGCAGGTGTTAGCTTGGGGTTCGTTGGCATTGTTTCCTGCTGCAAGAAAAGCCCTTCCCATACTCATGGGATGCATCCTTTTAAGCAATGTTGGTGCTTCGGTTACTGAAGTAGCTACAGATGCTCTTGTTGCTGAGTATGGCCAAAAGCACAGAATAGGCGGCCTCCAGTCCTATGCATTCATGGCTTTAGCAATTGGAGGAGTCCTTGGCAACTTACTTGGTGGCATCTTCTTGCAAAAGATAGCCCCAAAACCATGTTTGTTGTGTTTGCATTTTTGTTGTCTCTACAACTTGCTAGTTCATCACTAGCCAGAGAGGAAACTCTTGGCCTGTCCCAAGAACCTGACCTTGCTGTTGTTGGGAAATCATTGTGGGAGACCATTGGATATCAGATAAGCAATCTCAAGATGGCGTTAAGTGATGACAGAATTTCCCGTCCTCTGATGTGGATGGTAGCTTCCATTGCCGCGGTTCCTGTTCTTTCAGGCTCTGTCTTCTGCTACCAGACGCAATGCTTAAATCTGGACCCTTCAGTTATTGGATTGTCCAAGGTAATTGGCCAGCTGATGCTTCTTTCCATGACCGTGCTCTTTGACCGGTACTGGAAACAACTTCCCATGAGAAAGTTGGTTGGCACTCTCCAGGTTGTATATGCTGCTTCGCTTCTTCTCGACTTTGTCCTTGTGAGGCAGATCAATCTGAGGATAGGGATTTCCAATGAGTTGTTTGCTCTTTGTTTCTCGGGTTTAGCTGAAGCACTTGCGCAGTTTAAACTCCTCCCTTTCTCAGTGTTGTTGGCAAGTTTATGTCCACAAGGATGTGAAGGATCACTGACTTCCTTCTTGGCTTCAGCTTTTGTTCTTTCATCCATTATTAGTGGATTTCTGGGTGTGGGATTAGCATCACTGGTTGGAGTGACATCCACGAACTACTCGCGTCTGCCTGTGGGGATTTTGATACAGTTTCTTCTAGCTTTAATCCCTCTGGCATATATATGTAATGTACCAATGTCTGAATCTGTTGTCAAGAAGGAGAAAAGGAAAGGCGCAAGTAAAAGAGCCAGGAAAGCCAGAAGGATTGGGAGAGTGATGATCAACTACATTTGTGTTTACCGGCGTGAAAGAGACCTCGGCTGGAAGCCTTGAACGACTGAATCTCTTCAAACTTGCTGTCATCTGCCCCCATTGGTGAAGGTGATAAGATTTTGCACTGGTCAGAAAGATATCTGAGAATGTTATGGTGGGGAACTATAGCCTGAGTTCGAGTCTGGTTATTTCAGAACCTACAAGCAACGTCAATCCATTGGTGTGAAGGGCTGCTGATGAAAGCTTTACCTGTTTCTGTTTGGGCGGGTTTGGTGTGCAGCTGGCGTTAAAAGTTCGGGTTGCTGAAGGAAGCTCCATTGGCAGCAGTTGTGCTCCACCACTGACTGGCCTCTGCTAATCGAGCAATCCTTCACAAGCCAAAAGTATAAAGATTGCTTCAGAGTTTGGGAATGTCTCACACTCTTTGTCAATAACTATGCCACTGTTGTAACTTCAGCATCTCCTAACCTCTCACTGTAACTGATTGCCTTGTAGAAAACTGTATGCGAAAAAGTTGAATAAACTCCATGGAGATAAATTCCAACGAATGCTTAGTGAATACTTCGTCGACATCATGATAATCTGCCCACTTCATTTCCTTTGTGGTGTTCGTTTCATGTCAAGTTGTGCGAGTATGTTACCATAATCAGCATCGCCTTATTGTTCAGAAAACCGCGTTCTCTTGGATCTCCAGGCTCACCACTGCGAGCAGTTTGAACTCAATTAAGAGTAATGATTGATGACCAGAAAAACAGCCAATCTTTTGATAAATTTATCTAGCACGCACTTCGCAACACACGGGTTGTGAATAATGCATTGACAGAAACCATGTGTGTCCTATCTAATGTTGCATCGTTCGGAGGCACATTGGATGACCATCTGTAGCTTGTATGCGGCTTTTTTGCCGGGTTATGCATGTTATAGCCAGGACTTGGAGATCGAGAACTTACTGCATTTCTCAATGGATTCTGCCATGTTGTAAACAGTGGTTCTGTCTGCTTTTGGATTTTGATTTCAATCGCATAAAAAACTCATGACAGTTTGATACGGCTTGACGGAGCTGAGTTGAACATTCTCCCATCCAGAAGCTGATGTCGCTACCCAGGTCCGAGATGAATCTGCATTGATGACCTGCAATTTCAAAGACATCTCAGACTAAGAACTTGGTCGCAAGTAAAGACCGGGTGAGGCTTGGAAAGACAATTCTGCCTTCACACCGTTGCACAGTTTTCTTTAGCTATAGGGGAATTGTTTATAGTTATACAACATGATATTAACAGAGGTAATAGCCGTAGACATACCTTCGGTGTCAATGGGTATGGGTTAAATTCAATCCACCATGAATATCATTTCTTGGGAAGTCGAGAACCTCAATGAGTAAAGTTTCGGCCACCAGCACAGAGCCAGACGTATGACACAATTATATAATGATTCTTTCTTCCTGCAAAAGTTCATTATCGATCTAGATGCCGGGATGTTGAGAGTCATTGATGGATTCTCATGGTAGCTATGTAACATCTTCAATAGTTGGAGAATCAGGAGCTTCTTTCATCACCAAGACGAGGCTTTTCAGCATCTCATGTATTGGTTCTCTAGAGGGATGAACCTTATCAGCGACAAAGAAACTATGGGTTCTGTTGCCAAGGCATATCCAACTGCATCCTGGAGTTTTCTGTAAACCCCTTTCTTTCATCATTGTTCTTACAGCAGCTACATCATGCCATCTTTTAGAAGAAGCATGTAGATTAGAAAGGGAGATGTAATTTGAAGGGTTTTCAGGTTCCAAATGTGCAAGGCACCTGTACGCTAGATCTTGCATCTGATAATTTCCATGCATTGTGGAAGCACCAACAAGAGCCCCCCAGACACTTGGACTAGGTTCTATTGGCATTTTTTTGATGAACTCTAATGCTTCTCCAAGCTGGCCGATCTTCCCAACATATCCACAACACAAGCACAGACCTCAACTGTTGGCTTCAGCCCATAGTTGTGTACAGCAGAATAATAGAGATGAAGGCCCTCGTTTACCAATCCTGACCTCCCACAAGCAGAAAGAACACCAACTACTATTATGGTGTCTGGTTTAGACCCTTGATGAAGCATCTTATTGTATAGACAGATGGCTTCCTCTCCTTTCCCATGCAACCCGTAACCAGAAATCATTGAGCTCCAAGAGATCGCATCTTTAATAAAAGAAACATCATCAAACACACGTCTTGCATAATTTAAGCTGCCACATTTCGAGTACATGTCAATCAAAGCATTGCGTAAAGCAACATCAGAGCTTAATTCCTTTCTGACTGAATATCCATGGACTTGTCTCCCAAAAAGTGAACCAGCAAGTGAGCCACAAGCTGGAAGAACACTCAAAAGCGTTACACTATTAGGCTCTAATCTATCTCTGATCTGCATTTGACGCAAAAGACTTAGTGCTTCTTCAACCTTTCCAGTTAACATATAACCATTGATCATTGCAGTCCAAGCATGAACGTTTCTGTTTTTCATTTGGTCAAACACCCTTCTCCCTACACCAACTCTATTGCTCCTTGCATACATGTCAACTAAGCAACAACCCAGATGAACATCCGAACCCATTCCACTACCCAATTCATGCCTCAGTATATAGCCATGAAGTTCTCTCCCATAATCCACGCTGCAGCTAACATCATGACACAAAGGCAGAAGACTAGACACTGTAAATGCATCAGGCTTCAACCCATCATTCTCCATAGTTTTTACAACTTTAGACATCTCCTCCACAAAAGTACCATCTCCTAAGCTTGCATACCCAGAAATAACCACATTCCAAGAACCCACACTTCTCAGCGGCATTTCATCGAACACTTTCAAACATTCCCCAAACCCTGTACATTTACAGTACATCGACATAAGAGAATTAGCAACCACAGTATCCCACACAAACCCAATTTTCATAATCTTCCCATGAATCATTCTCCCAGAATTTAAGTCCCCAAATTCTCCATATAATTTGGACATCGTTGCCAGGGTATAAGCATCAGGGAACACAGAACCACGACACATCTCGCGGAACAAACCAAAAGACTGTTCATAAGCTCGATTTTTCACGTACCCGTTGATAAGTGCGTTCCAGAGGAACACGCTCCTGTCGAGGAGTGAATCGAAAACGAGGTGCGACTCATTTGGGAGGCCACAGCTAGCATACACAGAGATGAGTTTCGTTGCCAAGAAAGGGTTTTGTGTCAACCCTACGGTGAAAATGCGACCATGACACTGTCGAATCAAGTGAGGGGATTTAAGAAGATTAGCGGAGTCGAGTAAATTCAGAAGAACTTGAGATGGGTAGATGCCGTCGCCGGCGGAATGGTAAGAGCGACTTATCAAACGAATGTTGGAGATCTTCGGCGGCCGGAAGAAGTTCATTTCGACTTTCGAGTCAACGGGGATTTGAATTTGGCGGGTCTTATTTTAGCCTGCTGACATTCTTGATTCTACTACGTACTTCCGCCGAATGTTTTTGGGCTTTTATATTTTAGCCCAAGTATATGCATATGTTTGTATTGATGATAGACCAAGCAAAGGATTCGGACCCAACCCTTTCAAAGTTGGATCAGTTTCAATAAAAAATTGGAGGAATAATATTGATATTTTCAAAAAATTGAATTAACCCTGACCCTAAGGTCTCCTTCCATTCCCTTCCCCCAAACATATCACCGCCGC
Source organism: Linum lewisii (assembly GCA_034768395.1). Taxonomy (NCBI): domain Eukaryota; kingdom Viridiplantae; phylum Streptophyta; class Magnoliopsida; order Malpighiales; family Linaceae; genus Linum; species Linum lewisii. The sequence goes on along the minus strand of CM068299.1, from coordinate 18,785,082 downwards.
ACAAATCTCATCTACGTTGATGAAGCTCAATCGAGGTTCTCAGCTTGCCATCCTCCCATTGAGGATCCGCTTCTGCCTCGCTATCGAAAAAATCACTCCTGCCCAACCCCTTCTCAGCAACCAAACCCTTGTCTCCGCCGCCGGCGTCTTCGAGCTGGGTTTCTTCTCTCGGGAAATTCCAAAAATTCATATTTTGGGATTTGGTACCACAACGTTTCACCACCAACTGTGGTATGGGTATTAAACAGGAATACTCCCATCATCGATTTTTCTTCATCGGAGCTCAGCTTCACCAACGGAATCCTATTTCTCTTCAGAGCACCCGGATTCCCAATATGGGCTTCTTGGACATCGGACGATACCGTAACTAGTTAACATGTCTTCGCCGGAAAATTCACCGGAGTCACGCCGGAAGTTGGCCGTTCGCGAGAAAAGTCGCCGGCAATGGCGGCCGGTCGCGAGAAAAGTCGCCGGCGACCGTGGCCGGTTGCCGAAGAGTCACCGGCCGGTCACCTGAGAATATTAATTATTTAAGTTAAATATAAAATAATAAATTATGTGTGTAAAGTACTACCTCTAACAATCTAGACCATTAGATTGGTCAAAATGTCAAAGGGTGATCTAATGGTTGAGAAAAGGTTGGTACACTTCCAACCCTTGGAGTTAGATCTTTTGCCATAGACGTGACTAATAGTGAGGTTGGTTACCCAAATGGTCACCAAACTTTGACCAAATAACCCGATAGTCACTGAACTCAGAACAATTACATAATAGTCATCGAACTTCAACTCATTATCCTAGCAGTCACTACCGTCAACGGACTTCCAAAATTCCGTCTAACAGCTTATGTGAACACGCCAATTGAGACTCCACGCCACACTACTTCGCCTAGGTAGCATATTTTCGTCCAATCACCCTAACCCGTGTAACCAAGCCTAAATGACCCAACCGATTCAATCCAACTCGAACCCAATCCTCCTCCTCTTCCCTCCCTCCCTTCACCACCCTCTTCCTCCTCCTCTCCACCACCTCCTATCTCCTCCCAGATCTAGGTTCCTCCCATCCACCCTCTTCCTTCCTCCTCCACCCTCCACTCTCCGACAAGCCCTAAGCTCCTATCCCGCCCGTGCACAAGATGGTGAACATCTAAGATCAACAAATAGATGCATAGAGGTGTCGATTAACCAATCATAATCACGAAACCATATTCGAAACCAGTACCCAAAAAACAAGATACCTACCATGGTGGGGCCAAAGTATGACATTCGATTTATCACATTACTAAGAGGATGCGAGTAAGAAACTCCAACTGTCTGTGCTTGAAGCCTCGTCTGTTTCAATGAAAACTCTAAAATAACACACTACAAAAAAAAGAGCGTTTTGGCGTCGGTTGAAACGAAAGAGGATAGCGTCGGTCGACCGACGCTAAAGAGAATCTCGCGTTTTAGCGTCGGTCGTTTGGTCGACCGACGCTAAAAACTAACCCTAATGAGCTGAACGCCTCCTCTCTTCTTTCTTATCTTTCTCTTTTCCCTTCTTCATCTTCCACTCCCAAACCTCTCCTTCTTCTTCATCTTCATCTCCTAAACCCAAACCTCTCTTCTTCTTCTTCAGCCGCCCACCCCGCCGCTCCACCTATTCCGTCGCCGCCCGCCCCCACCGCTCCCAAGCCCAAGCCGCCGCCGCCCACCCCGCCACTCCCAAGCCGCCGCCGCCCACCCCGCCGCTCCACCTATTCCGCCGCCACCGCCTCCCACCCCGCCGCTCCCAAGCCCAAGCCCAAGCCGCCCACCTATTCTGCCGCCGCCCCCGCCGCTCCCAAGCCCAAGCCGCCGCCGCCTACCCCGCCGCTCCCAAGCCCAAGCCGCCCACCCCGCCGCTCCACCTATTCCGCCGCCGCCGCCGCTCCACCTATTCCGCCGCCGCCGCCGCTCACCTTTTCCTAAGAAGAAGAAGGAGGGAAGAAGAAGAAGAAAAAGAAGAAGAAGGAGGCTAGAAGAAGAAGAAGAAGGAGGCTAGAAGAAGAAGCAGATGCAAGATGGAGGGAAGAAGAAGGAGGGAAGAAGAAGAAAAAAAGCTGCAGCTGGATCTGCAGCTTTTTTTTGTGATGTGAACGCATATTTAGCGTCGGTCGGTCTGTGCCTAGCGTGGTCGACCTAAAAATGACGCTAAATATTAACGTCACCACATCTGGCGTCGGTTTTGTCGACCGACGCTATTAAATTTAGCGTCGGTCGGTGACCGACGCCATAACGCGCGTCTGACCGACGCTAAACGACCTTTTTTTGTAGTGACAAATCCATGAAAAATCCCCAAATCAGCAAAAATCCAACCAATAATCATCAACCGCCATTAATCTCAAAAATCAAGAAACAACTCATGAGCAACCAAGCAAAACTGAAACAACCATAGAAAATTATCAAATCTTTCCTAACTTCAGCTCCAAAGATTCAATTCATTGACGAAAAAAGTTAGGATGAGCGATCCGGAGAATCAGGATGGAAACCCTACGGCTCAAGGCGCCGCCTCGTCGGCGGAACTTCCGCGGCCGCCAGACCAAGGGATGACTCTGCCCTCTACTCAGCCATCCATGACGCAACCAGTAGTTCCTGACTCTGCCCCCAGGAAACGAATGAGAGAGACCCTGTTGAATCCGATTTGTCATCAGTCGGATATTGCTCAGAACTCTTCAAAGATACAACAAGAGCCTCCTTCTGGTTGCTCGAACCCCTCTAATGGACCCAAATCACAAGCTCCTAAATCCTACCGCTCAGCTGCTACCTCTGGCCAATGGATTACTGATGATGGGGCTAAGTTTCAGAACAATCATACCTCTGTTATGCAGGATGACAGCGTAGGAAACCCTAGATGTCCGCGTATTGCGTTCTCTGAGGAGGAGATTCATAGCTTCTATAGACCTTGGTCGAAAGCAATCGTGGTGAAGATTCTGGAGAAAACCTTCTCCTTCTTGACAGTCAAGCGACGTTTGGAATCGCTTTGGGCAAAGGCGGGAATGATTCAGGTGTCTGATATGGCGAACGACTTTTTTCTGGTAAGGTTCTCGGATCAAGATGACTACCAAAAAGCAGCGTTTGGTGGGCCATGGAAAATCTATGATTACTACATCTCTGTTGCTCGATGGTCCCCCCTTTTTAATGACGAGGAGCCGATCTCAACTATTATGACGTGGGTTCGCCTCCCAAAGCTTCCGATTCACTATTTTAACCAAGTGGCAGTTAATCGTATTGGGAATTATATTGGGAAGACGATTCGGATGGACTTAGCAACGTCGGAAGGAGCGAGAGCACGTTACGCGAGGGTTTGTGTTGAGATTGATCTCACGAAGCCGCTCCTTGGGAAATACATGATCGAAGATAGGGTGTACCACATTGTTTACGAAAGCCTTGAAAATATATGCTTCAATTGTGGTTTCTATGGCCATAAAGATGATGTATGCCCAGCCATTCATAAGGATCCTGTCGTTCCCCAAGCGGACGAAGCAAGGATGGAACAGGAGGTAGAGACGGAAGGGGACATTGGCCAATGGATGACGGTCTGCCACCGTCAGAAAAATCGACCAAACCCCCAAAAGCCTAGCTTGGCCAAGCAGCTGGTTTCAGGTTCGAGATTTGATATCCTGTTGAATGAGGACGGTAATCCACCTTCCCCGATGGCTCCCAAGGGCAATAAGGAAAAGGAAAAGGGAAAGGGTAGTAAGGAAAAGGCGTCTTCTGCTGGGTCGGATCCTGGTCCGGATATTCTGTCGAGCCAGGCAGCAGCTCTAAAGAAAATGCTGGACGCGGCTCTAGCTAGTGACAACTCGGCAGCTTGCAAGTCTAGTCAGCCTCCCAAATCCCAGCAGAAAGAGCCACTCAAGGATGTCACCAACACTGCTTCCTTGAACAAAAATAACATAAAAGCAGGAATTGGAGGGAAACAGGGTGTGAAGAAGGGCTTAGAGGCTGAACTTGTTTCGGTCCCCGTTACCTATTTTAACCCCACTTTCCTTGCTGAGACGTCAGCACCCAGTACTGTTAAGCCAACTAGCTCGTCGCGTACAAAGTCGATGACGACTAAAGCAAGAGTCTCCACCACAGGTAGTAAGAGTTCTACTCCGAAAGTTAAGAGCACACCAAAGGCTCTCAGGAGGTTTACCCCCAAAACGAATAGCCAATTAGGCCCTCTTGTTAATTCAGAGGAAGGTTCCAAAGCTGGGCGGCCACCCGATGACACGAATTAGTAGCTGGCTCGCCTTCTTCCTCCTTCCAATGATTATCTTCTCTTGGAATTGTAGAGGGGCGGGACATGCCGATTTCATCCCTTCCCTGAAATTCTATATGTCTTCATATAAACCTGACATTTGTGTTATTGTGGAACCACGTATTAGTGGCGCGAAAGCTTCGAAAGTCCTTAAGAAGCTTCGTTTTGACAGATCCTTGGTGGTTGAGGCTCAAGGGTTCTCGGGAGGTATCTGGGTCCTGTGGAACGACATAAACTTTGCTATTACAGAAATGGGCAGATCGGATCAAGCTATTCACTTCGAATTAACAATCGCGGGAGCCCCTTCCAGTCTTATCTCGGCTGTGTATGCGAAACCTTTCCCAACGGGTAGAGCTTTACTTTGGGACGAGCTCCGTGATTGGGCGGCTAAGGTGGCGATTCCGTGGTGCTTGATCGGAGACTTTAATAACATCACCTCAAGTGATGAGAAATCGGGAGGAGCGCCGTTCTCACCCTTCCGGGCAGCTTCGTTCATTCGGTGCATCAATGATTGTGGTCTGATCGATCTTGGGTTTGTCGGGCCTCGCTTTACATGGTTTAGGGGATCCTTGAAGGAGAGATTAGACCGTGGTTTGGCTTCCATGGGTTGGCGCTCCGCATTCCCGGAAGGATTGGTAAGTCATCTCCCACGGCTCAAATCTGATCATAGACCGATCCTTTTGAACTTTGACGGGATTGGTAGACCCCCGGCTGTCCGCAGGCCATTCCGGTTTCTAGCTCCATGGATGGCACACCCGGATTTCAAGCGTGTGTTAGCTCGAAATTGGCTGCAAGGGCGGGCAGCAAATAAGAATCTCTTACATCTCTCCCGGGAGCTTCGTAAGTGGAACAAAGCGACTTTCGGTGATATTTTCCAGAAAAAGGAGACTCTGCAGCAACATCTCTTGGAGCTGGAAAATAGAAATACTGACGATGATAATGAGCTTTCAAAGAAGGCTGAAGCGGATACTAGAAGGGAACTTGAACACGTCCTCTGGGAAGAAGCAGTGTTGTGGGCCCAGAAATCTCGATTGCAGTGGGTGAAGGATGGCGACAAAAACACTAGATACTTTCACCAATCTACTTTGCGTAGACGAAGTGCTAATAAGATTTTGGCTTTGCGACTTGCAGATGGTACTTGGGAGGATGACTCTGCAAAGCTGCAACAGTTGGCTGTCAGCTACTTTACCCAACTCTTTCAAGAGGATGATTGTTCAGGAGATCGGTTCGAGCCAATCCCTAATGGCTTTGTACCTCTCATGGCAAATCAGATCCTCGGAGTTTGTTTGCCGCCTGGGGCTGAGGAGGTTAAAATGGTGGTTAATACGATGAGCGGCCTCAAGGCTCCTGGGATTGACGGTTTCTAACCGATCTTTTTTCAAAAGCAATGGGATGTTGTGGGCAAATCTGTTACTGATCTGATCCGTAGCTGCTTTGAAAATCCTGAAGCGGTTAAGCCTCTTAACGACACAATCATCGTTTTGATTCCTAAGCGGCCGAATCCTGAAGCTATGCATCAGTTCCGGCCTATTTCCCTATGCAATGTTTCTTATAAGATCCTAACCAAATGCTTGGCTATGCGGCTCCGTCCCGTTATGAAGTCTCTGGTTAAATCGACTCAAGCTAGTTTTGTTCCAGGCCGTCAGATTTCAGAGAACATTATTATCCTACAAGAGGTGATCCATTCTATTGAACATGACAAAGGGAGATCGAAGAGGATGGTTGTCAAAATTGATCTGATGAAGGCATATGACAGAATCCGTTGGTCTTTCCTTCAGGAAACCCTTCTGGCGGCAGGGCTTGGCGATTCTCTGGTCAGTATTATTATGAATTGTGTCACCTCGACCAGGTTTCAGGTACTTTGGAACGGAGGTTTGACGGACAGCTTCCAACCCCAGCGTGGAATCCGCCAAGGCTGCCCTCTGTCACCATTCTTGTTTACACTATGCATGGAACGTCTAAGCCACTTAATCGACAACGCTGTAGACGAGCAGAGGTGGCAGCCTATATCCTTATCGCAGGGAGGACCTCAATTGTCACACTTATTCTATGCAGATGATCTTATTCTCCTCGCTAATGCATCTATTGAGCAAGCTAGGGTTATTTCGAGCTGCCTGGACATGTTCTGTTCTGAGTCAGGACAAGCTGTGAGCAAGGATAAATCAACAATCTTCTGCTCGAAGAATATGGATAGGAGTTTATGTAGAGGGATTTCGGATGCTCTACAGATTCCTCTTACCCAAGATCTCGGGCGCTATTTGGGTGTTCCGATTCTTCACGGAAGAACAACAGTCTCAACTTACCAAAGCATCGTGGACAGGATTGACATTAAATTGAGAGGCTGGAAAGCAAAATCGCTGTCGCTGGCGGGTCGTGTCACGTTAGCCCAGTTAGTACTCTCCTCCATTCCGGCGTACGCAATGCAAACTTCTGTCTTACCGGTGAATACTTGTACGGAGATTGACAAGAGGATCAGGGATTTTGTCTGGGGCTCTTCGCATGACGAGAGGAAGATCCATTTGATTTCTTGGGAGAAAATCTGTGCACCTAAGGAGGAGGGTGGTTTAGGTTTAAGATCGGCGAGGTTGCTTAATCGTGCTTATATGGTAAAGCTGGCCGTTCTTTTTCTACAGGATAACGACAGCCTTTGGATTCAAGTACTTCAAGGCAAATATTTCAAGGAGACTCCCGGAGGTCTGAGGCGCCGATATCAGAAGTCTCAATCGGCCATTTGGAGAGGAATTACGGGTGAATGGGAGACGATGCTCCAGGGCTCTAGATCGGCGATTCGGGATGGCCGAGGAACTCTGTTCTGGACTGGCCGTTGGCTCGATGGTGGCTCGCAGCTGATCAACTTCCCCGGTATTGACCCCAATTCTGTTAACCTCGAAGATTTGGTGTGTGATTTCACTTCTGAAACAGGGTATTGGGATGTGGCCAAGCTCCGACAGTATTTGCTTGAAGAAGCAGTTGGTATGGTTTTTGGTATGGCACCACCCAGAGACGATCACGGTGAGGATTTGTGGTCTTGGGGACTCGAAAGAGATGGTCGCTTTCGCGTTAAATCTGCTTATAAACTCATCGCAAAGACTGCCGGCTCTCAGTCTACCGCTTTTTGGAAGACTATCTGGGGATGGAGAGGGCCGAATAGGGTGCGCTGCTTCCTCTGGTTGGCTGGACATGACCATCTCTTAACTAACAGCCAGAGATTGAAACGGAAACTCGCCACTGATGCCTCATGTTCTCTGTGCCCAGCTTCTACTGAGGACACTGCCCATGTCCTTTGTGATTGCAGTTTCGCTACGGAGGTCTGGAAAAATGTCGGGTGCTTCGATGTCACGAACCCAGCTTGGTCTGATACTCTCCAGGGGTGGCTTGAGAGATTCTTACTGTTGAAAGATAGTCTCCTATTTGGATTGGTGTGCTGGGCCATTTGGAACTCAAGGAACTCTCGGATTTTCACTGATGAGGAGGTAAATCCAATTTGCGTGGCTAGACGCATTCTTGCGTGGTCAAAAATTGTGGAGGAGGCCCAAAAGAGGGACGGGGCAATGCTGGATAATACCCCAGCTAGGGAGGATTCAGACATTGCTTGGGATCCCGGTCCCCCGGATTGGTGCACGGTGAACACCGACGGTGCCGTGTTGGTTAGTTCCACCTCTGCTGCTGCAGCTGCTGGTGGTTTGATTAGAACTGCAGATGGGAAGTGCTTGGGGGCCTTTACTGCTAATCTCGGGTGCTGCTCCATTACTCGGGCGGAAATGAGGGGCGCCGTGTTTGGGCTCCAACTTGCTTGGGAACTTGGACAGAAGAAAGTGGTTCTACAGGTAGACTCCTTGGCTGCAATCCAGCTACTCCAGGAGGAAGGAGTGCCTCTACACCACCATGCGATGATTTTCGAGAACTTCTTGATCGAGACTGGGAGGTCTCAATCCGCCACACCTACAGGGAGGGCAATCATGCTGCGGACTTCTTGGCAGGGATCAGACACAGGTTTCCTTTGGGTCGTACCATTATTCCGATTTCTGACCCCAATTTGGGATATTTCTTAAGATATGATTGTATGAGGATTTCTGAAACTCGTTCGATTATTATGAATAACTAAGGCACGCTGTGCCGCTTTCCCATGAAAAAAAAGATTCAATTCATTTTCACAAACCCTAAAACGAACAAAAGCCAGCTACCAATAAAAAATACCTTGACAACGTCGAAAGGGTTAACGATAATAGCCGAAAGGAAAACGACACCAACAACAGAGAAATCTCTCTTGCCAAGCCCTAAGCTCCCATCCCCTCCATCGTTACCAAGTTGCTGATCAGAGCAGCTCCACCGCTCGCAGCCACCAGCAACGACCATTTGCTTGTCAAACATAACCAAAGCTTCTTCTTCCAGAGCTTTAATTGAGATCGAGTCCGCCCTATCACCCATTGAGCCTCTTCGACCATTAGTGAAATTTAGCCCCTTTCAATTTTTAGGTTCCATCATGTTAGGAGAAAGAAAGGAAGGAAGAAATTAGAATATGCTTTACCAGAAAGGGAAAACCAGAATATTGGGCCTGTGTTTGGGGAGTCATCGAAAGTGACGTTTGGAACTTTGAGATAAGTGATGTCATTGGAGCTCCACGACTGATTCCTCTTCCGCGGATGAAGGAACTAGACCGTCGCTCGACGCCGGAGAGGACCACATCGCCGATGATGACTTTGTGATTCTGATATGTTGTCAGAATCTTCGTAGATCTGAACGAAGTAGAGGATTCCACGAACAATTTTCACAGCGGCAACAATGGGAGAAGCTCTGATCCTTTGTGGGTGGAGGGTCGAGGAGAGTGGAGGGAGGGCGGAGGAGGAGGAGGAGGATTGGGTTCGAGTTGGGTCATTTAGGGTTGGTCACATGGGTTAGGTGTGATGTGGAGTCCTAGTTGGTGTGTCCACGTAAGCTGTTAGAAGAAATTTTGGAAGTCCGTTGACGATAATGACTATTAGGATAATGGGATAAATTTTGATGATTGCTAGATAATTTTTCTGAGTTCAGTGAATACTAGATTATTTGGCCAAAGTTCGGTGACCATTTGAGTAACCAACCCATTAATAGTGTAATTGGAGTTTGATTTTCTAGGTGGAAGAACCAAAGGTAGTTAAGAATTATGTCAATTTTTTTTACTGTGAGTTGCTCACAGATTCAATGGAGGTTCATGTTTACTCCTTGTTGACTGAGTTCCCGGGGGTTGTGACTACGGAGATGAATAAAGAGATCACTAGAGCAACAATAGTTGGTTAGATCAAGAATGCCGTCTTCCAAATGGGACCCCTAAAGGCGGCAGGCCCCGACGGTTTCCCAAGTAAGTTCTTCTAGCACCACTAGAATCTGGTAGGAAGGGAAGTGTTCTCGGAATTGGATAGGCTGCAAAACAGGGTATCAAATACTAACCTAAAAAAAGTAGGATGGATCGTATTCCACGGGTTTTCTTCAAATCGTGTACTCAAAGTTGACAAATTATTCGGGTTTTTAAACAAGTTGTGTGGTGTGAGTTCCACGACTTCTAAACTATTATGCGAAAGAAATGAAATTGAATTGAAAGGCAAATTGATTGATTAAGATTGGTTGACGAATGACAGAAAAAAGCTTAGACTCGAATCCCCCTAAGATTACCAGAACATTGACAATCACAAAACCGACGACTTTTAATCCTAATTAATTCAGTTCTCAGACACCGCCATAACTCCTTACCCTTAGGTCTAAATCCGCGAACGTTTTCTCTATCAGATCTAACTATCAAGATTAATTAACCGTCTGTGTGTTGACTTCTACAACAGATAACTAATTGGTGCACCTGATTGACTTTAGTGAGTTACTCTAGAAGCAGATTAACCCTGAACGGTTCCTACGAAAGGCACACTCCATTGAATAGGTTAATTAATTGATTTGAGGTTCAAAAACAAGGCAAACGTTTGCCAACTATCGTTATTTGAACAAGAATCTAATCTAGGTGATCAAGCCAGAAAAGAAACACGAATTAAGAACAAATCAATTATGAAAGAGAAGTTGTCTGAATTAAAATCTAATTACCGCCGATCCGTGAACGCTTTAAAGCCCTGGGTCACTTAGGGTTCATCTAATCTAAGCTTAACAAGTTTATACTCATGTTCGAAATCAGAGAATCGAAAACAACAAGAGAGTTCTTCTTAACAAGGAAGAACAAAGAAGAATTGTAAAACCTAATTGTGATGACTCTGACGAAGCTCCAAACTCGAGAAATCTTCACTCCTAGCTCCGAGCACTTCGGGATGGAAAGATGGTGTCAGGATCTCTCCTGGAACTCCAAGAATCACTCTCAACTCTCTCCTATCGGTGTAGAAGGTCTGAAATTTCGTATCATATATATTGTACCCTTAATTGGGGTTGAATCGCTGTTATATAGGAATTTTACCAGATCTCAGCCGTAAAAGAGGTAAGTTTTCGGCTAGAATATTAGAAGTTCTCGTCGAAAACCTGTTTGCAAAGTTACTCAGAACGGCGACGAGATTTTTTCATTAAATTCTTTACAAGTTCTCGACGAGAACTTGGAGGTTCTCGCCGAGAACTCCTTCACAAACTGCTGGGGACTTCTGACGAGAATTGGCTTGTCTTTTGGAAAACATTCTCGCCGAGAATATTGACATTCTCGACGAGAACATCTTTGCTAGGCAGGTGCTTTTAATTATTTAATCGGTTTGATTTCTCTAACGATCCCGGATCACTTCTTGAGGTTCCATTGCGTCCCGAACACTTCTGACGACTACATGTTTTACGACAAAAACCTGTATACTCAAAGAGACACTCGAAAACACATCAAATAGACTCGAAATGGGACAAAATAACCAATTCGGTAAGAAATAGCATTAATGAATGAAAACCCACTAAAATACCCCAATAATCGTGTTGCAAACAATGAAATGTCACTTAAACAGGGCTGATAATCACGATAATTCTAGTGTCATTAGAAGTGCGAAATATTTTCAATACGGCGGTGATCCACGACGAGTGAATGACAGAATATCACACTGATCTCGAAAGTGCGGAGCCCTAAATTGCTATCCCAATTCAGGTCGATCAGTACGACAATTTTTTTATCAAAGATTATATCCAAGATCAATACCACGAGACTTAATCCCTTCATCCCGTCCCTCATCTTGGAGTTTCAGATTGCTTTTACAGGTAATCAGGCTATTCAAGATAATATCTGCGACATCCTAGGAAAATCCCACATCGACAAAGCATGAGAAAGATCCATGGATACGAGGAATAGTTCAACCTTAACTGACATGACGCGTTTTGGGGTATAATGGAGGATTTATTGTAAGAAATCAAAGTTAAACGTGCTCAGGGTGGAGAACTTTAGAATGGGTGACCTCATGGGAAGTCAATACTATGCACCCAAAAGAAAATATGTGAGGGCCTAGGCCCAAAGCGGATAATATCTTGTCAGAAAAGGTTGGGATGTTACAAGTGGTATCAAAACCTCTCTGCGTCCCTCTTGAACGATGGTGGGGCAAACCTCAATGAGTGCGTTGAGTCCCTGGGGTGTATATGTGACATTGTAGGCAAATCCCACATCGACAAAACATGGGAGAGATCCATGAGCTATGAGGGATAGTGCAACTTTAACTGACATGACACGCTTTGGGGTGTAATGGGGGAGTTCTTGTAAGAACTCCAAAGTTAAACGTGCTCATGGTGGAGTACTGCAGAATGAAACAATCTACATTAAACAACCTAAAGGGCTTGTCGACAAAAGCTGTCCTAATCATGTTTGCTTGTTAAAAAGGTCCATTTATGGTTTAAAGCAGTCCCCAGACAATGGAATATCAAGTTTGATAGTTGCATGCGAACCTTAAGGATCACCAGGAGTAAATATGACACATGTCTGTACTTTATTTCTAACAAATCTAAAGCTCCCTTGTATGTCTTGTTGTATGTTGATGACATTCTCTTGATGAGTGACGTGCAAGAATTAACTCACAACAATCAAGGTCGTATTTCCACGAGGGCTCTCTCAATTGCCACTACTCACACGGTTCATGGACGGTCTATTCATTTAAAAGGAGGGTGGTTTGAAAGCAACGAAATCAAAAACACAAACGAAACTAAAGCAAGAAAGTAAAGCGGTGCAAATCAAAGATAAAGGATGTTCACTTGGAAAGATAGCTTTATTATGCTCAAGAGGAACAAATGCGCAAACAAGCCAAACATGATCGAGGTTGCAATCGAATGACCACGCAAATCCCTTCTATAGACTCAATGCACTCTCGTAGCACTAAGTTCCTATCTAGAACCACTCAACTTAGGCTCTCGCTCTCAAGCTAAGTGACTAAGGATGCATTAAAGATGTTTGATGAAATGCCAAGCTACAAAACCCTCTCCTATGACTCTATGACCACAAGGCTAGACATCACACTCTCATGTCAATGTTTTAACAGTAAGAGAATCATCAAAAGACTAATCAAAGTTCAAATGAATGAAAAACCAAGTGCACGCCAAGTGTTCGATAAAATGCACAAGAGAGAAATCATGCAACTATGGTTGAATTGAGATGATCTAATCTCTTAGAACACACTCTCTTCAATCCCTAGACCTACAAACCATGAAATCTAAGCACTCTCATGCATTACATCACAATGAATAGACCAATCAAGCAATCATAGCAATCAATGGAATTAACAACAAGTCTAGAGATCATCTTTTTACATCCAAGATCAATCATAGCATGTTTACACAATCAACCTTTATCATAGCACAACTATCTATCAATCCAAGAAAAACCTAGGAAATCAGCCACACATGGTCAAGGAAATGAAGGAAAGAGAAAGAGAGATGATCACCAAGAACACCATGGCAATCCTCCTCTTACAAGCTCCTCTCCCAAGATTGTGGACTTCAATCCAAGCTCCTCTACTTTGAGTTGCACCTTTCTCTAGGGTTGTGGATTGGAGATGAGGAGAAAAGCAATGAGAAGGGAGAGAGAAGCGTGAGAGGCTGTTGTGTTTTATGAATAATGAATTGCCCCCCTTCTTTCTCCCGAAAATTTGCTTTAAATAGGCTGCTGGAAAGCCTAAAGTTTTCGCCGAAAATTCCTTTAAAAACCCAAACTCAGCCTTCTGGAAATTTTGGATCTGAAATCCTATTAGTTCTCGGCGAAAACTATGGAGTTCTCGCCGAGAACTTCTTCAGAAACATTGTGCAGAAATCCTGAACTTGTAACGGCTCTATCTCCTCCGTCCTAGCTCCGATTGACCTCCCGTTTGCTCCTATGTGTTCCTTGTCATCCGTACTTCGAAGCTATAACCTGAAAATGCACGAAGAAACATCCAATAAACCACTAAATTGGCTCCAAAGCGGCAACCGGACAACAAATGGACACTTTGCACAAAACTTCAATAAAAGCATATAAGTCATGGCATTTCACGATCAAACACGGGCATTTGATAGGTCAATCATAAGCTCAAAATGTACTTAATAAAGTCACATCAATGAGTAACTCTAAAGTCCAGTTTTCTGGTGTAAAAAATGACCTCAAAAGGTATTTTGACATGAAAGACTTAGAGCCTGCTCAAAAGATTCTAGTGGTCAAGATTGTTAGAAACAGGAAAAAGTGGACCATCATGTTGTCTCAATATATTACATGCTCAAGGTGCATGAAAATTTCTCTATATGCTGAATGCTAAGAAAACCCTCTATACCTCTATGAGCTCGCTCACTAAGTCTTGTTGTCCTTCTAATGCTGAAGATATGAAAAAATTGAAAAGTGCTCTATGATGTGTCTATTGGTTATGTGACGACCTAACTTTTGCGATTAGTCTAATTAGTAGTTTTATGTCCAACTCTGGTCAACATCATTGGGGTGCTATGAAATATTGCTTGAGGTATCTGTAACGGGCTCATTCTGATGATGAGATGATGGATGATGATGACTGAGTTTGATGATGAAGGCGAAGATGATGATAGAAGAGAAAAGTAACAGACGGCGAAAGAGTAAAAATAATAATTAAATTGGTTTTCTTTTCTTATTCCTTAATTCGTGTAACCTTTAAACTCTTAAAGTAATTTTCTAACTAATAAACCTAAACAAACTCAACCACTAATTAAGATAATATATATCCCACTAACAAAACTTATCGTATATCTATAAAAAGCTAATTAAGAGACAGATTATAATAAATCAAAACTGATAATTAATTACTAAAATTAGGCACGTAACATATCATCCCCTCCAAAAGAACCTTATCCTCAAGGTTCGAGTAAACTCTTATCTTCGTCATCCATTATCGAACAACTTGAACTGTCTGTCATCTGGTTCATCCCAATTGACCAAAAGACATAAGGAAACACAACACAAATTGGAGGTAGAGTTTTCCATGATCAAAGTCATCAAACTAGTAGCTTCATCATTAGTATTTCCATCTTTGAGTTGGAATCCATCAGTTGCAGTTGCATAAGTGTTGATATGTTGTCTTTCAATAAAATATGATTCAACTGCCACATCTTCACTTGGAGAAATATAAGAGCCATAAAAAATGTTAACATAGAATTCTTTGTTTGGATGTGTACCGAAGATTCATCTATTTTTCTTGCATTCTTGGATTGGAAAATCTTCTAATGTAAAACTCTCGTTGTTATAAACTTCTGAGCTTTCGATCAAGCTATACCTGGTGTACAACCATTCCTTCAATTGCTCCCACGAAATCTCGTGTGCCTACTCGTTCATCGCTCGAAGCCACAACTGAGCATCTCCTTCTAGGAAAATCAAAGCAATAAAAACCTTATCAGTCCCGGCAGTATGGTAGAACTGAAAAATATTGATCGGCTAGGAAGATCCAAGTCGTAGGATCCTCATCTTCAATAAATCGTGGAAAGTTGACCTTGAATCTAGTTCGCATGCCAACTTTGAGCTCCTCCCACGTGATTTCCTTGTCGACTTCTTTCTTCAACTCTAGAAGCCACCGTTGAGCTTCTCCCTCCAAATATATTTGTGCAATCATAACCCTACACCAATCGTCTGACATATTGACGAATCTAAAATATTCTTCAGCACGATAAATCCATGGCACTGGATTATCGATTCCCGCGTACCTTGGAAAGCTTGATTTTATCGTCGATGGAACGTCCGACTCTGATACCACATGTAACGGGCTCATTCTGATGATGAGATGATGGATGATGATGGCTGAGTTTGATGATGATGATGGCTGAGTTTGATAATAGAAGAGAAAAGTAACAGACAGCGAAAGAGTAAAAATAATAATTAAATTGATTTTCTTTTCTTATTTCTCACTTCGTGTACATCAAAGGCATTATATAGCCTTTAAACTTAGACTAATTTTCTAACTAATAACCTAAACAAACTCAACCACTAATTAAGATAATATCCCATTAACTATCTCTAAAAAGCTAATTAAGTGACAGATAATAATAAATCAAAACTAATAATTAATTCCTAAAATTAGGCACGTAACAGTATCTTGCAGGACAAATGAACTTGGGGCTCATATACCATGAGCACACTGACAAATCATAATTCATGGGATTCGTCAATTCTGATTATGCGAGCAACAAGGGCACTAAAAGTATTTTATTGCTTATTGGCCAGGAAATTATATATCTTGGAAATCATCATAGCAGTCCATCGTTGCTCTCTTTTCAACAGAAAAAAGCAGAGTATATAGCTGCTCCTGAAGCTTGCAAGGAAGCCTCTTGGATTCATGGATTACTTTGTGCAAGGAAGCTTACACATGAGAGCATTATGGTTAGAACATCATTTGTTGTTCGGATAACCATAATACTATGGTCCCACTACAAAAAATTGACCTTTAGCTACTGCAAAATTACAACGGCATGAAAATACAGTAGTAAATAGTTAGTATTTGCTACGACAATCACTATTTCATGTAGTAATTTGCAGTAGAAAATACTATTTGCCACACCACTATTTGCTACACCCAACATCCCCGTCGCAAATAATGGTATGGCAAATAGTATTTGCTACTACAAATTACTAAATGAAATAGTGATTGTCGTAGCAAATACTAACTATTTGCTACTGCATTTTCACGCCGTTGTAATTTTGTAGTAGCTAAAGGTCAATTTTTTGTACTGTTGCGCCTTTTGTAATCCTAAAATCATATGAAAATTGCTGCTCACCGTTTCATTTATTGGGTCGTATATATTCTCCACACTCTGTTTTTGGAAGTCGCCAGAAGAAAGAGAGAGAGAGAGAGAGCAACTACAACTGGTGTTCTCACTCTAAAAAGGCTAGGGTTTCCGATCTTTGATTGTTGCAGTCAATCTTGAATATCCTTGATGATCTGCGATATCTCTGGTGTCGAAGGCTTGGTTCAGAACCTTCCAGCCTTGAGAGAGGCCGAATTCCCTCACTTGTTCGCCTCTTGTTACCTCTTGCAATATGTAGTTGTTTCATTCTTGTGGTTCTGTAGCTTGTATTTTTGTACTCTGTTCTTCGTTCTAATGCAATCTTTCGACATCCTCCCCTCACGAGTATCCATAGACCAAGGTTTATCCGAACTACGTAAACAAATATTTGTGTGTTTCCTTTTGCATTCATATCATTTTCATGTGCGAGATTCATTATCTCGTTGATATTTTAGGTTTTGGATCTTCGATCGGGGTTGTCATCTTGGTATCATTCTTTGAGAGGTGGGGCACATTGAGAGCTGGAGGATTTTGTTTGGAGGTTGGATAACAACCCGCCTAGTTTCGCAGGGACAGAACCAGATTCATCGACCTATGAATATAAAAAACTAATTTCTATAGCTTCTTTCTATCAACCTTTGAGATTGGTGAACAAGTAATGTGCGAAAGCTGATTTTCCTTGGTCTACTATTTGGGAGAAGCGGGCTATTATGAGAGAAAGCATCTTCTTATGGAGAACTTTTCACGGAGGGTGCTGACTATTGATAATATAAAGAAAACACAGTTTTGCCTTTGACTATTTGGTGATCCTTGTGTAAGGCTAGTGACGAAAGCATCATTCACCTGTTGATTCATTGTGAGTCTTCAAATCACATTTGGGTTTTCTTCTTTAAGTTATTGAGTTTGACGGGTGGTGGACCGCCCGGTCGTTGTTATGCGGACGATTCAGCCAAAAAACTACTAATGCTAAGAAAAAGCTATAGCAGATCGTATTCCAAGGGCTTTCTATGATTGGTTACTTCAGAACTAGCAAAATACTCAAATGCAAACACGTTGTGCGTGGTGTGAGTTCCACGACTTCTAATTCTACGAAAAGCAGAGAAATTAAAACGATTTTAAACTAAAGCAGATTGGGAATTAGGGTTTGAAAACAAGGATGACAGACGAACTTAGACTTTGAATCCCCCTTCGTTCCCCAGAGCATTGACAATCAACAGATCAGCGGATTTCGATTCTCATTCAATCAATTACTAAGACACCACCATAACTCCTTACCCTTAGGTTTAAGACCGGCGAACGTTCGCTCTATCCGTTCTAACTACCAAGATTAACTAGCCGCCCGGGTACGGTCGCCTCTCGCAACGACTTAATTAATTGGTGCAATTACTAATGATTAATGAGTTACTCTAGCAGTGAATTAACCCTAACCGGTTCCTACGAAAGGCACGCTCCAATTATAAGGTTAATTGTTCAATTCGATGTTCTAAAGTAAGGCGAGCGTTCGCTTCTATCCTTAGCTTAACAAGAATCTAATCTAGGTGATCAATCCAGACAAGAAACATGAACAATGAAGAACAAATCAAACATGAATGAGAAACTGATTGAACTTCGAATCTAATCACCGCCGATCTGTGACCGCTTTAAAGCCCTGGGTCACTTAGGGTTCATCTAGTCTAAGCTCTAACGAGTTTAGCTACTCATGATCATTACAAAAGAAACAAAGACAAAGAAAGAGTTCATCATTCAGAGGAAGAACAGAAAAGAATCTGAAAAACCTAATTGAGACGACTCTGGCAGACTTCGATCTTCGGTAAGTTACACTCCTAGCTCCGGTTCTCCGAGATGGAAGGGATGGCGTCACGATCTCTATCCGGCTCTTTGAACTCCAACTCATCGCTCCAGAACTTGAGAGGATTCTCTGAATTCTGATCTCGAAAAGTTGTATTATGATTAATTATTCATCGTCTCCCTTTTGGGCCGCCGGGTTAAGTATTTATACTTAACCCTAATCAGCCGGATTCCTCTTATTATTTTCGCCGAAATTCTTAAGGAATTTTCGGCGAAAATTCCTTTGTGAATGGGAGTGCTTTCTCTGCCTCTTCTTTTCGGTCCGAAGAACACAATGTTTTCGCCGAAGTCATTCTTCACTTGGCGTCAGTTGATTTGCACTATTGTTTTCGCCGAAGATGTAAGCTTATTTTCGCCGAAGATGCAAGTATGAATGGGCAGACTTTCGG
Source organism: Linum lewisii (assembly GCA_034768395.1). Lineage (NCBI taxonomy): Eukaryota > Viridiplantae > Streptophyta > Magnoliopsida > Malpighiales > Linaceae > Linum > Linum lewisii. The sequence goes on along the minus strand of CM068299.1, from coordinate 18,766,402 downwards.
TTTGACTTGATCGGCTCCTTGGATCGATTCCGGTTTGATTCCTCGAGGTTCCAACGCCTTAGACACGTCCATGGCTACTCTATTTGACGGCAAAAACCTGTGCTAACATAAAAACACTAGAAAACCATCAAATAGACCCGAAACGGGCCAAGGTAACACAAATGGCACGAGATAGGACAATCGATCGAATATTCGTTATTCTACCCTAAAAACCATGTCTTAAGCAAAGAAATGTCGCTTAAATGAGCCTCATAATCACGTCAAATCGAGTGTCATCAACGGGCCAATGTCAAAGGATCTCAAAGGTGTCGTTTCTATGTGGGCGAGATTGGAAAACAACTGGTTTGGCTTCTCGTCGATGCTACGTGGTCTTCCCCATGCCATTTGTTGGGTTATTTGGAAGGAGCACATTACTCGCATTTTCAAGGGCGTTCAGATAAGTGTGTGCGACATTGTTAATCAAATAGGTCAGTGGATTGCATGATGGATTTGTTCGACAAACGAGGATGTTTCTTCTAATTATGAAGAGTTCCCGGTGATGGTATTTGATGGCCATTGAAGCCTTTCTTGTTTGTCTATTGAGGTTTCTTTTGTGTGTGTTAGCCTATATGTACTTTGGTATTTTGTAGTTAAGTCATGTTAGAATTTAGATCTTCTTGTTGTTGTTTTGTTCGGTGGGCTGATGTGTCCGTTTTAGGCCACCGTCCTGACTATTAGCTCATCTAGCTAATTCTCCCTTGGATCTCATCTAGTGACGCCAATGCTAGTTCAAGATGCGGGTCTTTGAACCATGAAGAACTTCTTGGTCTACATTTTCTTATCAATAAAACAAAACATTTATATAAAAAATTATTAGTAAGTTGAGCTATAAAGTCGACGATAATTCACCAAATTTGGTAGGGGAAATATACAAGTTGTGAATGCTCTGGTAACGCACGTTACCAATTACGCTGAGACGTGTCAACATGTAATTGGCTAGGAAAACAATTTACAAAAATTACACTTTTAATCACTATACTTATTTGTATTATAATTTTTTTTGATGAATTAGTAATTTCATTCCATCAAAAAACAGTTAAGAACCTACAAAGAGATAATTACAAGACTAGAAACAAACTCTATACAAGTCTAAAAATTTTTGAGCATTCACTCGAACTTCTGGCAAAAGCTCCTATATCCCACTTAATTTGCTCTATGCAATCATTAACTTCACTGTCCTTGATCAAAAACACCTTCGCGTTTCTGCTTCTCCATACAGTGTTAACAATTAAGGTCCATTTCAACTTCTTTACCTTGGCATCAGTGCTCCCATCACCCCAGCTCACTGCTTTAGTGTGCACCTCTTCCCACTCTGTGATGCCCCATAGTTCCAGAAGGAGAGCCTCCAACAGCCTCTGGGTAAACACACACTCATAAAATAGATGATCAGCTGTCTCTTCACTGCTATTACACAGCACACAATCCTTCTCCACGTTACTATCCCATTTTGCCACCCTATCCTTAGTCATGATCTTTCGAATCATGACCAACCAGGCCACAAAACTGAACCTGGGGATGGTAAACCCACTCTACACTAGCCTGTGCCAGGGTACCTCAGGGAGCTTAGGCCTTATAGTTTCCCTAATCACCCTAGGTCTTAGCTTTTGCACTACCTTCCCATTCCAGCAAAAGCATCCATCATTGTCCATAGTCATATACTCTCTAACAATCGGCCTTAATTTCATCAATTGTTTCCAAATCCAGGAACCATTATCTGCTCTTACTTCCCACATACTCTTACTTTTCAATTTGTACTTTAAGATCCAGGCAATCCATAACGAGCCTCCTCTAATAAACAGGTTCCATAGGTGTTTAGCAGCATTTGTAACATTCCAACACTGAATGTCCCTAACACCTGCACCCCCCCCCTCTACAACAGGCAAGGCAATGTGCTTCCAAGCAATCTTTGCACTGCCTCCGTCAACTTTACCCCAAAGGAACCTATTACAAGCTTTTTCTATATCAATCATAAGGCTCCTTGGCAACAAGAAAACAGTTAACCAATACTGCAGAATGCCCCAATAACCGATGTTACCAACTGTAGTTTACCAGCATAGGACATAAACCTTGTTTTCCAATCAGAGATCCTAGCTGTAATTCTGTCCAGAAGAGCCTTACATTCTGCTTTCTTAAGCTTACCTGCATTCAAGGGTATACCAAGATAACGGAAAGGCAAATTCCCCTGTTTGAATCCACAAGCTCTCTTAATAGCTTCTAGGTCAGCATTTGAAACTCGAGCAGAGTATAATTCACTCTTCTCAGGGTTACTCTGCAGACCTGAGATTCTGTGAAATTGATCAAGAATAGCCATAATTCCCCTTACTGACTTCTCATTACCCTTAGAAAAAATAAGGAGGTCGTCAGCAAATGCCATGTGAGACATCAAGTTCTTACACTGAGGGTGGAAATCAAATTTCCCTTCTCTCGCCCCCTGGTCAAGCATCCTACTCAGAACTTCCATTGCAACCACAAATAGATAAGGCGATATTGGATCACCCTGGCGCAGACCTTTGCAAGCACTAAAGTTACCACAAAGTGTTCCGTTCAGATTGACTGTAAGCATAGTCGATTTCAAACAAACTTCAATCCAACTCACAAAAAGAACAGGGAAACCCATAGCTTTGAGCACTTGAATCAGAAAAACCCAACTAACACTACCAAAGGCCTTCATTAAGTCAACCTTCATAGCAATTCTAGGGGAGATGTTCTTCACATTATAAGTTCTCAGCAACTCGTGAGCCAACAAAATGTTATCACTGATGAGCCTTTGCTTAATAAACGCTGACTGAGATGAACTAATTAACCCAGACAATACAGTTCTCATTCTATTTGCAATAACCTTAGAGATAATCTTATATATTACGTTGCAACATGAAATGGGCCTATAATCTTTGATGTCACAAGCATTAGTCCTCTTTGGAATCAAAGTCAAGATGACTGAGTTAACAAAAGCAGGAATCTTACCTGTGCTGAAGAAGTATAGCACCACATCCAACACATCCCTCCCAACGATATTCCAATGCTTCTTGAAGAAAGAAACTGGGAACCCGTCTGGTCCGGGGGCCTTATCCCCTGGCATACTTTTGAAAGCCTCTGTTGAGTTAACCGAGTTAACCAAACTTTTGCTAACCAAACCAAAAAGAAAAGTGAGTTGGTGTTTGTTGCAGGAGATAAGAGTTAGGGCACAAATCAAGCAAAGCAAAAATCAAGGGATTGTTTCCCAAGGCGTGATCGGTGCAGAAGAAAGTGACTGTGCAACGACGCTTAAAAGGATGATCCGACTTGAGGAGAGGACGACGATTGTGGAGAAGCAATCGGGCGACTGATTGTCACTCACGAGTTGTAGTGAGGAATTGTAATTGTGATTGTGTAATCGCGGTTGTGCTGTACCCAGATTCAGTCTGTGAATACTGGGGGTTCTTGTCTTTGCATCTTTATAATATTGACTCTCTCGAGTGAAAGCTCGGGACGTGGATGTAGATAAGTTATACTTATCGAACCACGTTAAACACCGGTGTCGTGTCTCTCATCTTACTCTTCCTCGGTTTTCGATCGGGTTATCAGTTGCTGGAGCTTGATTAACAATCAAGGACTGTGTATCGAGTCCTTGATCCATTTCACTCTATCTCTATTTCAAAAACTGCTTCTTCATTTACGAAGCCTAACCATCTTCTTGTTTCAATTGGTATCAGAGCGCTCTTGCCGATTCGAGTCAACAACTGCCGGAAGGAACACTTCGAAGATGGCTTCAGGATCAGGTCATGCTCCAGGGATCGAAGGGCTTTCTCACTCGCGACCACCCTGGTTTGATGGCTCCAATTATCAGTTCTGGAAAAACAGAATGAAAGTCTTCTTTCAAGGTATGGATTTCGCAACCTGGAGAATTGTGGATAGGGGAGGTGTTGATTTAACTGGTGACTATGAAACTTGGGATGAAGCTAAGAAACAAAAAGCTCAACTGAATGCCAAAGCTTTAAATGTTTTCTATTGTGCCTTGTGTAGTGATGAGTATAATCGAATTTGCTCTTGTGAAACTGCTCATGAGGTCTGGAAAACTCTTGAGGTTACCCACGAGGGTACATCTCAAGTCAAGGAAACTAAGATAAATGTGTTGATGCATGAGTATGAATTATTCAAGATGACTGACAATGAGACTATCTCTGCTATGTATGATAGATTCAACTTAATTGTGCCTAAACTAAATCATCTAGGTAAAAAACTGGATAAAACTGACCTTGTTAGGAAGATTTTGAGGTCACTGCCTAGGGAATGGATGCCTAAGATCACAACAATAGAAGAGACAAAAGACCTTTTTGTGCTTTCTCTTGAAAACCTTATTGGTTCACTTATCAGTCATGAGGTTGTTTTAAAACAAGTGGATACAAGTGAGGATTTTAAAAACTCCAAAAACATTGCTCTTAAAGCATCAAAGGGTCATGATTCTAGTGATGAAGATGAATTTGATGATAACGAGGTTGCTCTTATGACAAAGAGATTCAGACAATTTCTAAAACAAAAGAGTGATCAAAACATAAATAGAAGTTCTAGCTCTAAATCTAGGTTTCAGACTAAGTTAAGGAGGGATGATGAAAAATCTAATGAAGATAAAGATACTATAACATGTTTCAAGTGTGGTAGGCCAGGTCACATTCGATCTGAATGTCCTAATAAAGGATATTCTAAGGAAAAGGCTTTCAGAGTCACTTGGAGTGATACAGATTCAGATGATGAGGAAGCACTCATGGCACTGTCTGATAATGACACTGATTCGGAGGCATCGTTTGCTGAGGTTTGTCCTAATTCTTTTTTTTCAAAAGAGTCAGTTATGCTTGCTTATATTTCTCTTGCTGAATCTACTAAATCACTTAAACTTAAGTATAATGCATTGCTTAAAGAAACTGAGTGCCAGACAGTGAAATGTTCTTGTGAAGATACTATTAACACACAGGCTTTACACATTCAAAGATTAAATAGGAGTATAGATGTTCTGCAGCGACAGAATTATTACTGGGAAAAAATCAAAATGCATCAGAGAACTGAGTTTCTCTACTGGAAGCCTAAAAGAAAGTTTTTTCGTGAATCTCAAAACAGAAACTACAAAGGCAGTTTTTGCAACTACTGTTTTAGTTATGGTCATTCTAGTTATACCTGTACTTTCTCTCATAAAAAACAAATACCCAAGAAAATCTGGGTACGCAAGCAAACTAATCATGTTGCATGTGCAGGAAACACAGATTAATACGGAATGGTACTTAGATAGTGGATTCTCAAATCATATGACAGGAGACAGGCGACATTTCTCGTGTCTGGAGGAATTTAAAGGAGGTAAAGTGGTTTTCGGTGACAATAATAAAAGTCGAATTATGGGCAAAGGTATGATTGGAAATAAACTTCAACCTACTTTTCATAACGTCCTTGTTGTTCCTAATCTTAAACATAATCTTCTGTCGATAAGTCAACGTGGAACTCAAAATAGAGTAATCTTTGAAGCAAATTTCTGTAGAATTGAAAGAATTTCTGATGGGAAGACTTTATTCACTGGAACTCGTAATGGTAATATTTATACAATAAATATGAAAAATCAGGAGGCCTTTCATGAAAAATGTTTTTCTGCATTTAAATCCTCTCTTGAATTCTTATGGCATAAGAGGCTAGATCATATTAGTTCAGCTCGAGTTGCTAAACTTCAATCCCTAGGGTTAGTAAGAGGACTGCCAGTTTTAAAAACAACCAAAGATTTTTTCTGTGATGCTTGTGTTAAGGGCAAGCAGACCAAAACTTCATTTAAGAGTATCTCTTCTATTTCAACGGAAAAACCTCTTGATCTTCTTCATATGGATCTTTTCGGACCAACAAATATTCAAAGTCTTGGTGGAAAACTTTATGCATTTGTTGTGGTTGATGATTTTTCTCGATTTACATGGGTTTTCTTCCTTGCAAAAAGGATGAATGCTTTCAAAAATTCGTTGAATTTACTCATCAAATTACAAATTCTCTTGCTTTACAAATCAAAACCATTAGAAGTGACAATGGGGGTGAATTTACATCCTCTTCTTTTGACAATTTTTGTTCCTCTCTTGGTATTAAACATTCGTTTTCTGCTTCTCGAACTCCACAACAAAATGGAGTTGTTGAACGAAAAAACAGGGCTTTACTTGACTTATCTAGGACAATGCTTCTTGACTTTAACACACCAAAACGATTCTGGGCTGAGGCTGTTTCTACTGCTTGTTATGTGTTAAATAGAACATTAATTCATAAAGGACTAGATAAAACACCTTATGAGTTACTTAAAAATAAGACACCTTCAATTAGTTATTTTCATCCCTTTGGATGTCGTTGCTTCATTTTGAATACATAAGACCACTTAGGTAAATTTGATGCCAAGTCTTGTGAGGGAATCTTCCTTGGTTACTCTTCTAAAAGCAAAACCTTTCGTGTTTTCAACAAGGTTTCTGGAAAAGTAGAAGAGTCCATTCATGTTTCTTTTGATGATAAAACAATGTCTGCCAAGTCTTCCTCTGATGATGAAGATAACTCTTTTCTTCCTCCTTCCACAAGTGTGGAAGGTTCTTCTTCAGACCTGTCCACTTCATCTCAGTAGCAGGATGATCAACTTCAACCTCTTTCCTCTCATTCTCTTCAAAATGATTCCTTAAATTCCTCTTCCACTCCTAATCTAGATCCCTCACCTAGTCCTCAACCACCCCCACATATTCAAAAACGCCACCCTTCAACTCTGATTCTGGGAGAAAACCAGAAAAGGGTCATCACCCGGTCAAAGAAGCTTCTGGATTTCATGGCTCTTGAAGAAACTGCCCTGCTTTCCAAATTAGAACCTAAGACAATCAAGGAAGCACTTCTTGATGAATCCTGGATCCTTGCGATGCAAGATGAACTGCTTCAGTTTGATAGAGCTAAGGTTTGGGAACTTGTTCCTCCTCCCTCAAATAAAACTATCATTGGAACGAAATGGGTTTTTCGTAATAAAACAAATGATAAAGGTGAGGTGGTTCGAAATAAAGCCCGTCTTGTGGCACAAGGGTATTCCCAAGAAGAAGGGATCGATTTCGATGAAACCTTCGCCCCTATTGCTCGTCTTGAGGCTATTCATATCCTCTGTGCTTTCTCTAGCTTTCTTAAGTTCAAATTATATCAAATGGACGTTAAAAGTGCGTTCTTAAATGGGGTTATCAAAGAATAAGTTTTTGTCAAACAACCTCCTGGATTTGAAGATCCATCCTTTCCTAATCATGTCTTCAAACTACAGAAAGCACTTTATGGGTTACGTCAAGCCCCAAGAGCTTGGTATGATAGGCTCTCAACTTTTCTTCTTTCAAACGGTTTTGTTAGAGGGACTGTTGACAATACTCTCTTTCTTAAAAAAGACTCTGTCGATATTCTTCTTGTTCAAATTTACGTCGACGATATCATTTTTGGTTCCACAAATTCTTCATTAAGAAACTCCTTTGGGAACTTAATGACTGAAACTTTCGAAATGAGCATGATGGGGGAATTGAAATTTTTCCTCGGATTACAAGTTGAACAAACTTCCAATGGGCACCTTCATTCGTCAAACTAGCTACACTAAATCTCTTCTTGATAAATTTAACTTTTCTTCCCCCAAACCGGCATCTACACCAATGGCCACAACAACAAAACTTTCCTCTGCTGATTCCGATGAGCCAACGAACGACACTCATTACCGAGCTCTTATTGGTTCTCTTCTGTATCTTACTGCCAGTCGACCTGACATTCTGTTCTGTGTGTGTCTTTGTGCACGATTTCAATCAAATCCCAAGACTTGCCATCTTTCTGCCCTCAAACGTGTACTTCGTTACCTCAGTGCAACCAAAGACTTTGGTCTCTAGTATCCTTCTTCAAATCAGTTTGATCTTGTTGGATTCAGTGATTCAGACTATGCTGGTAGTACTACCGATCGTCGAAGCACTTCCGGCTCATGCCAATTTCTTGGACCAGCACTGGTTTCCGATTCTAGTAAGAAACAACCTTCTGTTGCTCTCTCTACGGCAGAAGCCGAATACATTGCTGCAGGAAGCTGCTCAACCCAAATTTTATGGATTCGGTCACAATTAAAGGACTATGGAATTTCTCTTCCTCTTACACCCTTATTTTGTGATAACACTAGTGCAATTAACATTTCCAAAAAACCCAGTGCTTCATTCACGTACTAAACACATTGATGTTAAGTTTCATTTCTTACGTGAACTTATTAGTCAACAAGTCATTAACATTCAGTTTGTTCCCACAACTTCACAACTTGCAGACATTTTTACAAAACCTCTAAAAGAAGACCAATTTGTTTTGAATCGACAGAATTTAGGTGTTCTGAGCCGATCGGATTTACCCAATTTTCAGTAAATGACGTTTCGATTTTTTTTGTTTGTTTATCTTTACTGCTGATTTTAATTTTCATTATCTAACTTTGATTGATTTGACTTACCTTCTTTCAATTCCAAAAAATCCAAATCCGATTCACTCTGATCTCTCCAATCGATTTTTTCGTTGATTGATGATTCCTTCACATACCTTTTCTTCTTTCGAATTTTCTTATTTAAGAGCTGAGCTCCAACCTTTCTTCACACCATCTCTTTTCTCTTCGACTATCACTTGCTAAAACATGGAAGGCCAAACTGTCTTGTCTGAAGTCAATGGATTGACCCATTGCTATGATGCAGCTCGCCATCGGTACATCCGTCGCTTTCGAACCCGACCCCTGATGCCAACCTTCACGCTCCATCCTGAAGGTCTTGCTAAGTATGGTATTGACATCTACAAACCTTTTTTCTATCTTGGCTGGTCCAACTATCTTCATACTAACCAAATTGCCTGCTTTCCCGAGTCTGTTCGACTTTTCTATGGCAATATGCATGCTCTTTCCACTTCACCATTTGTTTTACAGACACAAGTTTATGGGCATCTCATTAATGTTACTCCGGAGCTCCTGTCTCGTGTTCTTTGTTCCAAACCAACCATCTATGGTCACCAGGTTCATAATGAGATGCAACTTGCTTTGTCTGGTTTTGACATTCGTGGAGCTCTGGGTGCGTTAAAAATTCTTCCCTCTCCATCCTATCCTCTTCGTGTTGCTCAGCTTCAACCACATTACCAAGTTTTCCTCTTCTTTCTCACCCGTCTCTTTGTTCCTCGCTCCCATAATCTCGATACTATCCTGCCTTTTGACATTTGGGTGATGTACCAAGTTTTCGTCACTCAACACCCTATCAGCCTTCCCCATCTTCGTTTGCAAGTTCTTCTTGATACCTCTCAATCAGCTTATACTGGTCCTCTGCCACTGGTGTCTTTTGTTACTGAGATACTTCTGTATCTGGATGTGGATCTTGAATTCAAACTAAAGGACTCTACAATCTATAATCTCCGGCCTCAATCCATTCTCCGAAAGTTGGGACTTCCCACTGCTCCTCAAAAGTCAAAGTTGGATATCTCCAAAAGGGGAGACAAAGGTTCTGGTTTCTGCTGCCCAAAAGTCCAGATCATCCTTAAACTCAATCTCCTATCAGTTTCAGTCACTGCTGCAAATAACTGGGATGTTTCATCAGACGCAGTACGTCACGGCTCATTGAATCAAAGTATCACATCGTTTGTGAAGGCTCTTAAAGAGCGTGGAGATTGGGAGATTGAAGACATCCAAAAACTGGATCTTGGACAAGGACAAGAGGCTGCAGATGTGAAGCAAATCATTCTGGAGAAGTATCTGAAGAAACCTGAGAGAGATGATGCCTCTGATTACGAAAGTGATCCCGATGCTGAGTTCTGAGAGTCGTTGTCTGCTTTGTTGCTGCTGTCTTTCTGTTTTTATCTTAATAATGCTCCTGCTTGTTTAAGATTTTGCTTGGTTTGTTCTTAGACATTTTGGTTGTTTGTTTTCCTTTCGAAAGATCCTTCATGTTCTTAATTGCTCATCGTTGAATTATCCAAATCTATTCTGGTTGTTCCAAGTTTCAAATTTTGAATGATTCAAGAATCATTCCTCTATCTTGGAGATATCCAACTTAGGGGGAGATTGTTGAGTTAACCGAGTTAACCAAAATTTTGCTAACCAAACCAAAAAGAAAAGTGAGTTGGTGTTTGTTGCAGGAGATAAGAGTTAGGGCACAAATCAAGCAAAGTGAAAATCAAGGGATTGTTTCCCAATGCGCGATCGGTGCAGAAGAAAGCGACTGTGCAACGACGCTTAAAAGGACGATCCGACTTGAGTAGAGGACGACGATTGTGGAGAAGCAATCGGGGGGTTGATTGTCACTCACGAGTTGTAGTGAGGAATTGTAATTGTGATTGTGTAATCGCGGTTGTGCTGTACCCAGATTCAGTCTGTGAATACTGGGGGTTCTTGTCTTTGCGTCTTTATAATATTGACTCTCTCGAGTGAAAGCTCGGGACGTGGATGTAGATAAGTTATACTTATCGAACCACGTTAAACACCGGTGTCGTGTCTCTCATCTTACTCTTCCTTGATTTTCGATCGGGTTATCAGTTGCTGGAGCTTGATTAACAATCAAGGACTGTGTATCGAGTCCTTGATCCATTTCACTCTATCTCTACTTCGAAAACTGCTTCTTCATTTACGAAGCCTAACCATCTTCTTGTTTCAGCCTCCATTATCTCTTTTTCTGTAACATCTTGGATCAGAGCATCCCCTAAAGAACTTGTGAGCTTTTTACTTATAAGCTCATCAAGCTCCAATCTCTTCACCTGCTTCTCAGTACCCAGCAGATTACTATAAAACTTAACCACAACTTCCTTCATATCATCAAAATCTTCAACCATAACCCCATCAGCTCTCCTTAACTGTCTGATTGTGTTCTGCAAAGCTCTAGTCCTCACCTGACTGAAGAAATACTTAAGAGTTTTTATCTCCCTCTCCAATCCAGAGAGCTCTTGACTTGAGCCGGAGAAAACTCTCCTCATCTTTTTCCAGTTGATCAAGGTCAGCTCTGCAGTCTTTAACACTATTTATGTTAGCTGTACTCGGATCCTCAAACACCAACCTTTTCTTAGCAATCAACTCTTCAAGGTTCTGGATCACCCTTTTACTAATATCAGAGTAGTGCTCTACATTTAGCTTCTTCAATTCACTCTTCAAACGTCTGAACTTTCCATAAAGTCTATAATATGGATTATCCGTTGTTCTTGTACCCCAAATCCTATCCAGAATCCCTCCAAACTGAGGATGTTCAGACCAATACTTATAGTATTTAAAAGCTTTTGGTCTGGACACCTGATCAGACCCCGTTGAGAAAAGCATAGCACAGTGGTCAGAAACGCTACAAGGGACATTCATTAATTACAGTACTACCAGGGAACTTGATCTGCCAATCATTACTAACCAACATTCTGTCTAATCTCCGGGAAATAGGCTCTAACGCTCTATTGTTTGTCCAAGTATAGAAAGGGCCAGAAGAATAATGTTCCTCAAAAGAACAATTTCTCACAAAGTCTTTGAAATCCTCCATGCTCGTGAAAGAACACAGCCGATTAGAAGCTACACATGTGTCCAAAATGGCGTTAAAATCACCTCCCACCATCCAGGGATAGCTCCCCCTCCTAATGGACTGAATATCATCATAAAGCTCTCTACGTTTATATAATTCTGTAGAGGCATAAACAAAAGTGCATAACACAACCTTAGGCAAATCAATACGTACATGGATAAACTGACTACTCTTCTGAAGAATCACCATAGGCACATCCAGCTTCCAGACCAACCAGATTTTACCAAGGCAGTTCTGTATTATAATTTAATACTCGTAGTATTTCCATTTTTATTTTTGACCCGGATGAAATTTCGTTTATCCCATTAAAATTTATCACATCTCATTGGGCCTAATGCGATGAATACTTAGGGTTTGGCACCACGCCATCAACTACATCAGGTTAGGTCAGAGCCCCGCCACCATTCACTACAAAAAAATGGACCTTTAGCTATTGCAAAATTACAACGGCATGAAAATGTAGTAGCAAATAGTTAGTATTTGCTACGGCAATCACTATTTCATGTAGTAATTTGCAGTAGCAATTACTATTTGCCACATCACTATTTGCTACGTGGAACAACAGCTATGGCCACGAAGGCTGTATAAATATAATAGTCCCCCATATAGTGGAGAACACAACACACGACCATACGCTTGATATTGTACGCTCATACGCTGCACGCTAAGGGTTGTGGCCATCCGCCCTATTCTAGGGAGCACGCCCCAGTACTTCTCCGTTACCCGTTCCTCTCTTACATACCACAATCATACACGCCCTCATTTTCTCTGACATTCTTTATACGCCTTGCCAAGATCACTCATCCGGAGCCAAGGCGCATCAAGGACGTCCTCACTTCAACTCGTCGGTTGAATCCTTTATTGATCTCTAGCCCCAACTGGGCGGGTCATTTAATGTTTCAATTATTCTGAGTTATCTTCCATTGCTAACATATATAATGCATATATAAAGGAGACGTAAAAGAAAAGCAGGAAATGAAAAAGAGAGAATTAGGAGGGTTAATGTTAATAATGGATTAGAAGAAGAGAAAAGATAACATATGAAACAAAAGGGGGGAAGAAGAGAATCTCAATCTTAATTCTTAACACGTACGTACATATAAGTACAGTACCTAGTTGGAGTTGTCCGAAATTAAGGAATAAATTGGTTACAATGAATGGATCGTCAAGTGATACAGTGATTGTGATGCTATGAGCATATACTGGCTGGCTGGGGGATAATATTCACGACATCAATTGTTGGTTGGTCGATGGGATGGTGTGTTGTCATTACTGGATTGGAAGGCTAAAGGCTTGCTTTTACTCCTTCCTAGTAAAGCAGACGACAAATATAAACATCATCAACACCCTATATGGCTATATATATATATATATATATTAATTAGCTAGCTGTAGATGGATGAACAAAAAGGCAGCCGCCGCCGCCACCACCACCACGGACATGTACTATTATCTTCTAAATCCACACAAACTGTACTATTCATTCTCATCATATTGGGTTGTTTGGTTGCAGTGATATTGATATTGATAACTGCAGATATCATGATATTCAGGATATCATCGTTTTTTCTGTCATGAATATCATGATATTTGGGGCCAAAGTGATATCAATATCACTCAACAGATATTCATGTGGGGAGGTGAATATCTTCAGAGTGATATTGATATCACAGTTTTTGGACAATTCTATTCTCACCCAACCTTCACAATTATAATGTCATAAACCCCATTACTCCCAATTTATTTTTTCTCATTTTATATTATCTCGAGTTTATGTATTTTTACATTTATTTATTAATTAATATAAATAATTATGATTTAAATTTTAATTACTTAATTAGAATTTTTTAGTTAGAATTAGAATTCACCATGGAAATTATTTTCACTTTTTATTTTATTTTGACTTGAAGTGGGAGATGTGTTAGCAGTAAACATAATACTAATTATTTTCACATTCATCCATGCACTCACAATTGACCACTCATGAGATATATTGATATGTTAGTATATTGATATTAGTAAAAGTGATTGTTTGATATCACTGTTTGGGGTAGTGATATTTAAATAAGTGGTGAATTGTGATTGCATGGATGAATGTACCAAAATACCCTCATTTGCTTGAACAAAGTATACAAGTAGTGTTAACATTTAATAAAAAAGCATGTGTACTTAGAAATTAAATTAATCTCTCTTTTTTAATTCTTGAATGTATTTACAAATTAATTACTCGATTTAATTATACTTTTAGAATACTAAACGCCCATTCATTAAGAAAATAATTAGTATTATATTTACCACTAACACATCTCCCTCTTCTAGTCAAAATAAAATAAAAATTTTAAATAATTTTCATGGTGTGATTCTAATTCAAACTAAAAAGTTATAATTAAGTAATTAAAAACTAAATCATAAATATTTATCTTAATTAATAAATAAATATAAAAATACATAAAAACGAGACAATAATAAAATAAGAAAAAAATAAATTGGGGGTAATGAGATTGATGACATTATAATTGGGAAGGTTAGATGAGGATAAAATTGTCCAAAAACCGTGATATCAATATCACTCTGAAGATATTCACCTCCCTCCATTAATATCTGTTGAGTGATATTGATATTACTTTTGGCCCCAGATATCATGATATTCAGGACAGAAAAAACAATGATATCCTGAATATCATGATATCTGCAGTTATCAATATCACTGCAACCAAACGACCCCTATATCTCACATATCATGATATGTAGATATCATCCAACCAAACGACCCAATCCATGAATTCTACCTACATGATAATATTTTTTGGTGAACAACACATTAATTAATATCTTAGATAATGGAGGCATAACACCTTTTTAACATAAGAGAGACAAATTCTATTAATTATTATTTGTTGAGATTTGTAATATGAACATATCGTAACGTACGGATGTTAATTAATATGTAAAGTATCATCTTTAATTTGTTCTCATATGCTTTTTATGAGATCGTTAATGATCATAGTGGCTAGCCTCTTGTAGATGTCACAAAGATTCATCAATCAATCTGTTATTATATTTTATAAATGAATTTGTGATGGAAGTAGAAACAAAAAAGAAAAATAAGAAGAATGGAATCAGATTAAAATAAAATTAATCTTTTGCTAATATTACTTGTTAATTCTTCCCATTTCATGATATACCCAAAAGTTGTGAGATATTATTTGATGATTAATATCTAGTATGGATGAGATAATGTAATATATATAATATATAATATAATTGGAGTGTAATGAGAAGTGAGTGGAAGCAAACTTTTATGATATCGAAGACCAGCATCATCCTGGTTTGATTTTTTAACAAACCGAAATCGGAGACTGATTTGAACCGAGAAAACTCCCAGGTTTAGGAGTCCCGATTCAGATTACAAGCCAGACGTACACATATATAGAAACAAACAAACAAACAAACTTGCGATTGAGCTAGCCGCTAAGTATGATAGCTTGACGATCGAACTCAAAGCAAAGCAGATGCCTTTCTTTATGAATTCAGCAAAAGGGTGCAACTAAATTTGTGATGCTGCCACTAGTAGTAGCAGCAGCTCTTCCAGCAGCATGCAAATCCTCCAAGCTCCACAGCCCCACGTCCCATGAATTTATAATCTCCTCATTCACTCCTGCCATTAGCGAGGATGACGTGGAATATGGATTATTATTATTATTAGCGACACCCTGCATATTACCGTTGCTGAAGTAGATTCCATGATGCTCCTCCTCCTCCTGGTTTGTGTAAATACTATTGGGAGCAGCAACTTCTTGCCTGCCGCTGAACTGAGCCATCTGATTGTTGTTGTTGTTGTTGTTGTCGTCGGTGGTGTCGTCTAGCAGTAAAGACATGATCTTTTTCATGTCGAGCTGGTTGAGTTGCCTCAGTAGCTGATGCTGATGCTGCTGTTGCGATTGCATGATCTGCTGATGGAACTGCTGCCTTTTCAGTAGACGGGTCTTGGCCTTATCGGATGAGGAACTCTGATCAGCAGTGGGTGTTTTGGTCTTTTTCTTGAAATGGGTTCTCCAGTAATTCTTTATCTCGTTGTCTGTTCTACCTGGTAAGCTCCTCGCAATCGTGGACCACCTGGATAATCGACCAAACCACACGTATACAATAGTTTAATTTTAAAAATTATTATAATATATCAAAAGGAAGGAAGTCATAAGTAGAATGTACAAGTACCTGTTACCCCATCTGGCATGCAAGTCTAGAATGATGGTCTCTTCCTGAGGAGTGATTTGGCCTCTCTTAAGGTCTGGCCTCAAGTAGTTCACCCACCTCAATCTGCAGCTCTTGCCGTTCCTCTTCAGTCCTGCTTCATTCATTTATTAATTATTAATTAATAAAAGGTGATCGATCAGGTTCAAATTTACGATATTTATAAAGAATAATAAAGTAAAGTGAAGTGAAGTGAAGTGAAGTGTTATATATACCAGCAAGCCTAGAAACAGAGTTCCAGCGGCCTTCGCCATGGATGTTGACATATTCGATGAGCAATTTGTCCTCATCACAAGTCCAAGGACCTTTCCTCCAACCTGCTTCTCCTTCTTCAACCAAACCATTACTACTACTACTGCTACTACTTCCCCACCCCAAATTCACTCCCCAAGATGACATTTAATCTATTTACTACAATGAAAATATAATAATATTTTATAAGGGACAGTGTTTGGGTTTTTTTTTTTCACCTCACCAAATTCTGTATGTGCAATGCATCCAAAGGGACAGTGCTTTGGTTGCGTATTTATACTCACACCCTCAACTAGTGAACTGCACTAACCATCTCTCCTATCCTCCATTTTGTAAAGATGATCTAAACCGTCACTATCAAATCATCCTAATCTCTTTCTTTACTTCCCCATTTTTCAGTTTTCCTCCCTACACTTTGCACTACTTACTAATCACTCACCTACTTCACTTTTTGTTGCCTTTTACGTTGTTTTCTACCCCATGCAAGATATTAAATTTCAATTTTGGTGATGGGTTTATGTCTTCATCTATTAACAACATATCTGATTGCGCTTCATATCCGGTTAACTTGTGTAGGAATAATGTAAGACAAATTGAAAAAATTTCCTGCTAATTATTCGTATTTGTATCTGTATGCTTTTTACGTGATGAGAAAGTTATTTTATCATTAAAAGATGAAAACCCATGTATTATTTTCCTTTCTACATCTAGCATTTATTGTCCATATTAACACTTAATAGATTATATATTGATCTCAAAATTACCGTGTAAATAGTAAATTTAGTGATCAAATTCGCACATAGAGAGTAATTTGGCATTGCGGGAATTCCATATGTTGACTAATATAGTAATATTCCCCAAGTTGTAGGGTCTTGAGGAATTTGTTGTTGTTTTTCCTCTTTTAACATAAATCCGACGGTTGTGATGAGTTGATGACTCGGGTCAAGTATTCTAGAAATAGGAAGGATGATGGATGGGAGACCTCCACATGCACATTGTGATAAGTGATAACACCACAAAGGACAATGGAGAAATACCAAAATAGTGTTTTTTTTATAATCGTATGTGTCAAGGAATTGAGTGACATGTCCTTTTGAGGATCAAAATCCAATATATAAATAATGATTTCCAAATGCTAAAGTGAAAGACAAACATATGCCACGTACGTACTAGAGCTTATTGCATCGATGCACAGAGAAGGGGGGGGGGGGGGGGGGGGGGGGGGGGGGGGGGGCAAATTAACACAATTTATTATAACCAACCTTCTATGAACATAATCTAATTACAGATTCTACGATAATTAATTAAGGGGAAATAGCCGTTTGTCTCCTTTACTTTGCCAACTTAACAAATAGCCCCCCTATACTATAAATTGCTTTTTTTTACCCCTACTACTTCGACTATTTTATTCATTTTATTCATCGATTTAATCCTATCTCCCAATTAAAAAATGGTTAGTAAGTTAATACATGGCTTTGGAGCTAATAACATGTTGTACTGAATGCACATCAATTGACGTTTTGAAGAGAAAAGTTAAAACGAAAGGATCCAAACGGCAAAGTGGTCAAAGTAAGATGGGTAAAAAGAGCGATCTATAGTGTAGGGGGTTATTTGTTAAGTTGGAAAAGTAGAGGGGGCAATGTGTTATTTTCCCTTGATTAAATACATGGGTGGGTGTTATGGTGGCAAGGTTAATTTTTATTTTATTGAAAATTACTTGGCGACCAATGGTTTGCACCCAAGTGTTTAATATGCTTACTTGTTAAGGACAAGTACTGAATTCCTGTTAATTATTTTTCTTTAACTTTGTTGGATTCCCATATCTAGTAATAATAATGGTTAATTAAAATAATATTAGCTAGTAAGTAAGGGCTCGTTTGTTGATGGTTTTAGGGACGTCATTTTTTAGGGACAGGTGTAGGGTTCTGGTGTCCTTGTTGCAAAAAGACAATGCTGGTTTAATGGTTTTTTAAGGTGGGTAAATTAGTGGAGGAGTTGTGTATTTTCTTCTTCTTTCTTCTATGTTTGTATATGCTTGATGCATCCCCTTTGGAATATTTTGAGAGGTAAAAGTTCACTAATTAATATGAATAAAAACAAGAAACAATTCATCATCATTATTAATTAAGGAGAAAAATCAAATGTCTTTATAATTTGTTACGTTGAGTAAAAGATATACACAAAAGAAACATGGTACCTTTATATGGTAGATTAAGGTGTGGAAAGATACGAGCATGAGTTCTCCATAGGAAAATCTAAAAGGTGATATCATGATGATCGCGAAGACTTGTCGTGTCCAACTTGCTAGGAATCGAATTTGGGAAGGACTTTCACTTATGGCGGCAGTCAGAAAGAGGAACCAAAGAGCGTTAAAGTCATCATAGAGACAAGTTGCTTAAAGTTCCGTAAACATTTAACAAATGATAAAAATAGTGTGAATGGTACAAACGATACAAAGACCAAGAAAACGAATTAAACCAAACAAGAAACTAAAAAATAAAACTGAATTAACGGTTGGTTGAGGGGTTCGGATTCCTGCTGCTACGCTTGGCCAATGCACATGACCTTCTGTTGTGTTCCTCTACTTTGTAGAAATTGTAGTGAGGCTCAATGTCTTCAATCCAGTCCATCCATGATTATGCAAGAATGTCGAGGCCCCCCCATTGCGCAAAGTGATCTTTAGTATGGGACGATTGTGGTCCCAAAATGGTGCGTCTAGTCATTGCCCCCCTCCCCCGATTGGAAAGAAATTGTTTCTGTAAACATCGCGTACTCTTGACAACTTGAACATGAGGTGGACATAGTAGCAGGGATCTTGATGCACAACGCACAACAATGCATACGCTAAGGACGTGTGAACATGGGATCTTGGATTGTTGGAACTTGTCCCACAAACAATCTTGTTCTTCTGCATCTTCATAGAATAGCTACACGGTATTCATGTTGTTGCCCTTTCCAGTTTTCGTGTCTATCGCAGTGACCACGTCAAATACCTCGTCGTTGTATTTGTTTGTCCTCGCATTGTGGGTATTTTACTTCGTCAATTGTGCCTCCATTATGTCACGACACCATTTGGTCTAGAGTTCACCTTTCGCCATTTCAGAGGTAGCGAGATTGCGACGATCATCAAAGTACCTAGGTGATATGAGAAAGTGGATTTGATCAAAGCAGAAACTGGGAGTGCGCGAATACCCTTGAAAGCCTCATTGACGCTTTCATGCATGTTGATTGTCATGATGTCGAACCGCGAACCACCCTAGAAAGAATCCACAACTATTGACCAATAGATCGATCTTCCCAATGGATTTTCTCGTGTCAACTACCACAAATGCTCTCATACCTCTATCAAATTTTCTCATGGAATTTTTCTAAGCACAGATGTTACAAGAATCGATATTAGTATATTGCATGGTTGACTCAATACATATGAATGTGATGCACCGAGTTACATACCTAACACATTCAGTCTACTCTTCATGGTTGGGTTCTTAACGGCAGTGTTGTAGTTCCTCACATAGTGGTGTATGCACCAACGCCACACCCAAGCTCGCTCAATTTATGCCATCGCATATCGCAAACTAGTATGTCAGTTTGATATCACACAAATTTCGTTTCTTTCTGTGACTAGACATTATATGTAGTAGAAGAACCACTTTCACGTATCAGAGCTTTCTTTGTCAATAATCACAAATGTTACGATGAAAATATTGTGATTCCCATTGAAAGAACTAGCCATAAACAAAACTCGGAAGCAGTTCCCTGTTTAAAATGTTCTGTCCACGACTAAAACAGGAGGAAAATACTTAAAACCCTTGATGCATGGTTATCAGAGTCGTGACGAATTTCACTTGGGTCTCAGGGATCTAGTTCTTCATTATATCAAAGAAATTTGGCAGCTCGTTGCACGAACTTTCCCAACTCCAATGAATTTTCTCCATAGCTTGTTGCTTCCTGTGCAATGCCTTCTTGTACAAAATTTTTCTATGATACCGGCTTGGATTGAAGAAGTTTGATCTAGATAAGTGGCCGAATGGACACTAGATGCATATATAACAACACAACAAGAACATTAACATCGAGTTGCTTCAGACTGATGTTGTGACGGTTTCCCAAACACAAGTGCTCTATATTCAACTACTTTACTATCCATAACCCACTATTGTCGTATGTGATTTTGGTCCTCCATAGACACCCATTATTTTCAAAGACGAAACACTTCAACTCAAGTTCTCAAAATCTGGAACCCGTTGTGGATAACATCAAGTTGTGCTTTAGTGCATACTGTTTGAGGGCTTGTTGGACGACCTACTTTGAATGATTTTTTTATCCAATCGTGAACCGAACCCCGCCCTCTAGGTCATATGGTGGAAATATGTGATTGTCATACTCTTCATTGTTCATCGTCATCTTCTCTCCAATATCGGTTGGCAAGTTAAAATGGTCAAGTGGAGTGTATGCTTGTGGAGGGGTTGTCTAAGAGGATGGGAGAGCCTCAACAACCACTAGAAGCATGACATCAAGTTCTGAATCTTATTCATATTTGGGAATCGATCCTACACATGAATTAGCTTCACTCTCTGATGAATCCTTTTCATTAGGATTTTCAGCATCATCATGGTGCACCAAAGAGGATTTCTCGCGCTTACCATGTCGTGAATGGATGGTATTATAACTTTGGTGTGAGTGGTTGTACTATAGAATCGCACTGTCACTTTGGAATGCCTCCATGTCTTAGTGTTGCATGCCATCTTATTCAAACTCGAAGAATATCTTTGGGGTCCGACACTCAGATTGTCCGCCATCATGTTATAGACAATGTCCAACCCATTATTGTCTATCAGTGGGAGTGGATAGTTAGCCCCGATTTCCCCATTGGCAAACACTGGAAACCGATAGATGATGTTTTTCACCATAGTGGTTTCCCCCACGCCCATCTTTCAAAGAAAAACTGTGTAGGATTCCCAACGAGGAGGGTTTTTTTCATGCCTAAGCGGAGTAATTTTCCACCACTATAAGTCACCCCCAATTGATGAACTATATATACTGCCCCCATCGAAGCCAGTAGGAAAACTGTATCTGTTGCACGAAGGAAGGAAATGAAATTTGTTAGTGGATTTCAAATAAAAAGAAACAGGAATGAGGGAGAAGGAAGAGATGTGTGACAATTGTACGTTTGGTCCACTAGATCTGGTGACTAATATAAGGGGGAAATAGAGTAAATTACAATTATTAGATTTTCACCATTATTAGATGCTCTCCATTATGAGATTCACATTCTTTCTGCAACTTTTGACCATTGACTAGTTAAAAGTGAGCAAATGTCTACAACTTTCTGTAGCTTTATATACAGAGACTCGGCAAGAGTGGGCACTGTCCAACAGTTGAATTACATTGACCATTGCACTGACCAACAGTTGGATTCCATTGTTCGATCTAAGGTTTGTGGTCAGCCGACTAGCCCAAACCCTAGATTGACCATCATTATCGTTACGTACGTATCGTTCGTTATGGGACATGTGCATGACACGACGTTGGTTGGGTGACATCGCACCATGCATGCAACTATCAACATAGTTTAATTTCGGACATACTTAAACAATATATCACCCACTATACATTTTTACGTAATCTTATCCAAAAACTACAAAACCCAAAATTATACATACCTGTTGTTGATATGCATTTTAAAGAAGCCAACGCTTAAGCATAACCAAGCAACAAAAGTAAAATGAAAAAAAAAAACAAATTAAACAAGTATATATTGTGATGATGGGAATTGGAAATGAAGTGTGAAAAGGGAAACATGCCTTGAATATTAGAGAAGTAGAGTCTTTTTAGTTAGAGAAAGGCCTAGAGTAATGGAGATGATTGAAGTTGCAATCAAAGATTATAGTAGTGGGGTAGTCATCATCCTTTTTTTAGTTTATATATATTTCTTTGAAGCAAGTGAAGGATGAGACAAACAATTAGGTCACTAAAGAAATTTTCCAGCAAATAATTTGGCTTCTGACTACACAATAAATCAGCACCAGCCATCTGGTTCATTATTCTGCCATGGTTACTCCGACAGCACCTCAAAATATCTCAAAGCTAGCTTAGCTACATAAGTGTACGATGAAATGAAAGTTCAATCATATGTTATATCTATCTCTCGTATGTAAATTAGTTTGTCAATTCCAAGGGAAAACGAAAGGGAAAGGAATCCAAGTCTTTTCGTTATTTAATATTATATATGTATTCGTGGGGATTAGTTAATCATGAGATTAAAAAAGTAATATTATCTCCCATATGAGTATGAGTTTGCCTCAATCAAAACTTGATTCTTACAGCACAACAACCTTTGCGCAGCTTCTAGTATTCGTGATTGTATGAATTATCATCACACTACGAGAAAATATAGGTTTAGTCACGGATTTTTAGTCACGGTTTTTGAAACCGTGACCCATTGAACACGGTTTTCTGAAACCGTGATAAATTAGTCACGGTTTCATAAAAACCGTGACTAATTTGTCACGGTTTTATGAAACCGTGACAAAATTAGTCACGATTTTATAGAAATCGTGACTGATTTGTCACGATTTTTGGTAGCCGTGACAAAATTAGTCACGATTTTATAGAAACCGTGACTAATTGTAATGCCACGCTGGCAATCTGAGGCTTCCTTCCTCCTTCTCTTTCTTCTTCCTTATCTACTGCAACCTTCAGCCGACGATTTCTTCTTCTTCCTTCTCTTCCTCCCTCCTTCTCCTCTTCTTCTTCTTCCTTCTCTTCCTCTGTCCTTCTCCTCTTCTTCTTCTTCCTTCTCTTCCTCCCTCCTTCTCTTCTTTTTCTTCTTCTTCTTCGTTCTCTTCCTTCCTTCTCCTCTCACCGTCGCCGCTGCCCAATCCATAGACTCGCCGAAAAATTGAGATTGACACTTGCTAGAAAATGGAGATCGACGGAGAAGAGGAGGAGTGGAGATTGAAATAGAAGAGGGAGAAGAGAAAAGAAACAGAGGGAGAAGGAAGGAAGCTCGCCGGAAACTGAAGAAACAGAGGAGGAGACCCGCCGGCGACGACGGAGTCATCGGAGAAGACAATAAACATTAACGAAGGACTGATTTGTTAACTAATGAAATTTATGGACCAAGTTGCATAACCAGAAAACTAGAGTGACTGATTTATAAAATGGAAGGAATAAAATTGGAACCTTTTTGTTAACCTTATAAGTTTATGGATTAGTTTGCTTAACTGAAAGAGTTGAGGGTTTGAAACAATAATTCGAAGAAACTATAAATTCAGTCACTGAAAATTTTTAACTTACACTTTGGTCATCAAATTAGTCACGGTTTCTTGGTAAACCGTGACTACCCTTAGTCACGATTTTTGGGTAAACCGTGACTAACGTTCGTCACGGTTTCCACATAAACTGTGACTAATGGTAGTCACGGTTTACCAAGAAACCGTGACAAACGTTCGTCACGGTTTCAGGGTAAACCGTGACAAAATTTGGTCGATTTTGTCACGGTTCCTTAAATCGTAACAAAGGGTGACTAAGGGTACCCAAAAACGTGACAAATGCCTTGTTTTCTTGTAGTGTCAATTAATTCTTATTTTAGGTTAGGATCATGCTTAAATACTTAATAAAAATTAGCAACCTTTCAAATATCGTATATGTACTCAATCTTCATACAGGCACTGAGATGTATTTTCATTCTCTATACTTATATCTATTAACTTATTTTCATTATTTTTTTCTTCTCGTTATCTTTGTAAATTATATTGTTCCTCCAAAATAATTTGTTTTATAAAATGTATTAACATTAACGTAAATTTTTTTACTAGCGTGTCAAGCTGATTGAACACTTTCTCATGAAATATTAAGGCCTAATACCCTAAAATGACACCAACTTTGCCTTTAATATAAGAATATACACAACCTTTCCGAAGTACATTGGGCGTCACCATCTATCCTTAGTTTTTCCCAACCTACCACGCCGTTAGTTTTCACTATTCCATAGCTTACGTGGCATAACGGTTTGCTTGCATGGCATGACGGTGTTAGATTATTGTACATAACAACCAAACTAACATCCAACTAGAAATTTATTATTATTATAAATCATCAAAAAATATGACTAACGGCGTTTCAGGAAAGCGGAAAAATATGACGTGGAATTTTAATTAAGGTGGCAAACGATTGTTTGCGCAAGTTAACTTTATATGCGTGTTTAAATACGTGCTATGGTAACGAGAGACTAACGGCGTGGTAAGGTTGGGAAAAACTAAGATAGATGGTGACGCCCAATGTACTTCGGAAAGATGGTATATATTCTTATATTAAAGGCAAAGTTGGTGTCATTTTAGAGTATTAGGCCAAATATTAACCAAGAAAAAATCAAAAGGACTTAGTTAATAAATTAACTATAATACGAGGAGGTAAATCAAATATTTCATAGTGTGAGAAGAACTCTGCTGACTTAGCAAAATAGAGGGAGTAAAATTGTAATTTTCCTTATTTTTTTCAAGTTTTGTAGCCCTGATAGATTGAACATTATATGTTTGAGATTGCGACTTGGACTAGACATGGTTACATGTAAAATCAGGTGTCCTAGTTAATTTGGGTAAACTAATATTGGTTGTGGGTTATTTTAGTGTCATTTCAGGTCACAAATCGTTATGTTTGAAAATTGATCATAACACTAAATTTTTGGGTCAGGTTGCAATTCATTTTGGTCATAAAAAATTACAATCATCATTATGAAAAAATTATCAAGACAAATTGTGAAGTATAGCTAGGGGTAGTATAGTATTTTATACTAAGCAATGTTTTTATTAAGCAATTTTTGGGAATTTCATCCTAATTATATAGTAACTCCTTGTGGATGAATAGTCTATCACTATTAACACCTATTATTATGAATTATTAAGACATCAAAAGCAAAGGTGTTTTACACTAGCAAAGGTGTTTTACACTATTCATTACTATTCCTTAGGAATAGTATTAAATAGTGACCATCAACCATCAATTCTCTTTGGTTCCCCTCTAATTTCTTTTTCATTATAGTTTGTTTTCAACCACTAATATGTTCTTTCTATTTATCTTTTTCACCCCATCTTTAGATCATTTCTCATTTCTCATTTCTCATAATTCCTTTTGTCCTTTTTTCCCGACATATGATTTCATATTCTTTCGCTCTCCCCCACTACAATAGATAATAACTTATATTTTTGTAATTTTTTTTTATTTTAACCAATAAATTGCCATAGTTTATAAGTTTGTTTGAATGTACATTTGTCAATTTATTTCAACTCCTAAGTGCCAATATATTCTTTGATTATTTCGCACAAGTAATCATTGTCTCCCTAATATAAAATATTAAATAATTTAATATTTCATTCTCTAATTATGATTGTTGATACATGTTTTGCATTATATTGAAGGTGAACGCTCCAGTGACGCGGTTTAACCGGTTACGCCGATTTGCACCAACAGAGGGATCATCAGTTTTACGATCGAGAAATGTTACAAGCAAATTGGCTATTCACCGGGTTATTTTCAGAAGGGGAAATTCGTCTCTTTGAATGTCGTTGATGCGGAAAACCCAGTTTTGACTCATGGAGGTGCTGGTTCGTTACTAGAGGGGTGACGATTTCTCACGACCAAAATCAAGTGTTGTACTGCTAGAATTCCAATGGGTTTTCTGTTGGAGCCTCCATAAGCACTGTTAGTTGTGTTGTTGTTGCTCCACTAGTTTTGCCTCCTTCCACCGGCATTGAGGGCTACCTGCCTACTGACTTTGCTATTGTGGCTTAGCGTTAGGGGTACCTTACATAGTGTAAAAGGTATATAAGGGGATGATTATATGGGGGAAAACGTCTGAGGTATGCAAGTGTGGGAGACAAAGAAATACATGGGGGTTGCCTGAAGGCGTTTGGGGGTCTAGGGCGTATGAACTATAGAGTGTACGTCCTAGGGTGTTTATTGTTGAGGCCAGAGACTATTTATAGCTCCTTGGGATCTGCGATGGGCTTTCACGTGTGAGCTGATGGTTGGTGGCCCGACTAAATGTTGATATGAACCATCAAAGGGTTTAAAGGCCGAGATGGGATCTTCGGCGTCTGAAACCCTAGGGAGGTGCTTGGCTTCCACGGGTCTGATGGGTCGTTGATGGGCTCTCAGGTGCTTCTTCCTTTGAGGTCTGGCCTATCAATTACATAGTTTTTTTGAACTTTATAAGTTACATAGTTAATAACTTAAGGGATAGGTCGGGAGGCCCCTGTACTACTGAAAGATAACAAACATGACCTCATACAATTATTTGCGCAAAATACGCCACTCTACTTAGAACGCATAACAAAGAAGCCCTTCTGTTAGAATTTTGATAAACGTTGTTATGATTTTGCTGACAAGTTATGCTGACTCAAGCCGTAAGTTGTCAGATTTGACATGTTAGCAAACCGAAAAGACGTTGGTTTGCCTTTGGGTAATTTTTATTGAGAAGGGGATTTTCATCCCTTATCCTTTCTCTCGTAATCATTCGACCTCCACCATGGGCTCTCCATTGCCGATCTCCAATCGGAAAAGCACGGTAATCCATCTGCTAATAATGACTGCAATCACGAGCCCAAGAAGGACAAACTAGTTGGTGACATGTTTAACACAATAGGGGAATGGTCAGATATTTGCGCCACCCCATTGCATAACTGTGCCGACGGAAAGAGCTCACTCTAGCTTCAATTTTCCATAGCCCGATCCAATCTACTCTCCACCCCATGCGGCTCTCCTTTGGCACGTGCCCACATAAATGGGTACCCATGCAAAGGTACGTCCATAATGTTACAATCATCAACTACTGCCCTAAATCCTTCAATCCAAGGTTGAGGCATCGGGTTCAGCCCCCTTCTCTCACCTACATCCAAAATATCATTAAAATCACCAACAACACACCACGACACTTGCTCCGACATCGCCACACCACAAAGTAGATCCCACAACTGTTGTCGTCTTGTACTCTCTAGGAACCCATAGAATCCGGTAAGGTGAAAAACACCCCCCGCTCACTAGTAACGTCTACATTAATAAAGTTTCGCGTAAAGTTAATAATGTTGACTTTGTGTGCTTCCCTCCTTAACAACCCAAACCCACCGCTTCTCCCCACGACTCCACTGCCATACATACTTCAAAACCTAAAATCACCCTAATTTCTTCCAGCTTCTGTCTGGCTACTAGAGTTTCAGACAAAACACTACATGGGCCCTATGAGTTTTTACCAATTCACGTAACACTTGAACTGCTCGGGTTTGGCCAAGTCCCCGACAGTTCCAAGCCAGGATAATAATGATGATGGGCAGGTCAAAGACTGTCGACTTGCATGAGACATGTTTTTTGGATCATGCCCATCCTTTTTTGGTGGTTTATTAGGTTTTCCTCTAGTGAACACCACTCCCTCCATTCCTTCTTCATTTGTTCCTTCCCTTCAACACTTTCTTTGCTTTTCCAAAATTTCCAACGACATCTCTTCCTCCTCGACCACATTTAATCGGTAGGTACTTCACCTCATCACTAGCTCCAAGGTTCCCCATCAATTCCGCAACACTCTTCGGTATATCTCTATCTCTTATTCTCCGCCATCCTCCTCTACCATCTTCAGCTCCCGAGCTCCTCCACGTCCTCCTCCACTACTTCCAGTCCCACCCTCACCAACTTCCTCCCTCCGTCGCAACCATCTATCTCCTTCCCTTACTTTCGATTTCCTCGATGGTGCACAAAGAGATTTATCCCACAACCAAACAATATTGTCTTCTGGGACTCGACATAACACCTCACAGTACCGATATATATGACCCATCTTCCCACATATATAACAAAAATCAGGCAGCCTCTCATATTTAAACTTGCACATCTTTGCTTAACCGCCTTCCACCTCACTTTCTTTTCTCTTTTCAACGGTAGTCTCACATCAAGGCACACCCTCAATCTCATATACGAATCGCCCCTGTGTAATCGTTGTTGGCGTCCTACTCAATGAATAGCCCCACAAAATCTCCTAGCCCCTTGCCAACTGTTGTTGAGTATAACCCTACTGGTAGATCGTAAACGTGTACCTAGAACTCTACATATCTAAGCTCAAATGACGTTGGCGTTTCCCCCATTTTTAATTCTCGCATCACCAACAGACTTTGATCAAACGTACATGGTCCTGACTCCATCACCCTTTTCAAGTCAATTGAGTGGTAAAACCTGAATAGGATTAGCCTGTTACCAATATCTTTCCATCCTCCGACCTGGCCTCCAGACTCCGGCCATTGTACTTTGGAATGCTTGAAAATTAAAGCGTTTGTCAGTCAACAAAAATCCCACTACACACAGCTCATAGCTCTCTGTCTTCGTTTCAACAGCCACTCCTTCGAACGCCAACTCTTCTTCCTCATCTGCAATCATAAGTTGTGCTACCTACTCCTCCATCGCGAAACCTGGCTTCGCTCTTACTTTTTCGACTCATGCTGCTGCGATTATTGAGAAGCAAGCTCGAAACCCTATGACAAAACCCTAGAATTAGCACTGCCATTGTTGCAAGGAAGAGAAACTCCTATTACAGGAGAGAGAATTAATTGAAGTGAAAACCCTATGAAGTTTGCAACCTTCCCAAATTAAAATGATAAGCGTTGTTGGACATGGATTTTAAGAAAATTATACTCCAAAACAATAACGATATTTGTACCGTCTAATTGAACATAATTACTTTATTATATCGTTTACAATTTATATTAGATTCAGTCAATCAGATTGTTGACTGTCAAGAATCGTTGCATCTCAATAACTCAAGTTGTTTGCAGAGGGTTCTGAATGGATCTTATATTATTTACTAACATGTCCTCTCAAACGAAAGCCCATGAAAGAGAAGCCCTTAAAAGGGGATTAAAGTTTACAAAGATCCACCAAATCTCATGCAAGATAAATTGTTATATTGTGGGCTACCGAGATTCTATATCAAGACCTTTCGGCCATCAAAGACTCTAATACCATGTCAAGAACTATTGCATACCAATAACTCGAGTTGTTTGAAGATATCAAATGGATATTATATTATTCACTACATAAATTAATCATACACAGTAGTGGAGAAAATCTTTTTGGGGGCACCTGGTCTCAACTTAAAACGAGTCAAATTAAGACTGATGCTGAGTCAGGATTTCACCAAGGCCAACTTAATAGATTAATACGTGCAGTCACAGACATGTAGATCTTGGTGGGATTGATATTAGCACATTAATTAGATTAGAGAAGACGATAGTAGTATTAAGTGCCACAATTAGTATGATCTGTAATCTCTTAATCTCTAATTAACTATAATCAAATATCTCGCATGCATCAAGTATTGTTCGATTAGAGATATGATCGATCTTTGGACACAGAGAGCAACCATTCATGATCTCATCAAATCATCAATTCAAATATTCGCTGAATCAATTTTTCTTTGTGGACAAGGACACTCATAAAGTATCACTGCTGCTTTTTTTTTCTATGGACAAATTTATGTTCATCATATAATGTATAGGTAATAATTCCAAACTGATTTTTCACCTAATCTAAAAAAACATATTATTAGTCTATTTTAAAAATAAAAAATTAAGTTCCTTACATGAGAATAACGTTTAAATACTTGATTTTTTAATCCTTTAAATTCATCTATTTATTTCGCAGCGGATCTGGATCCAACCTTTAAAGGTTAGACCGTTTCAACCAAAACCACATAAGCTCATAATCCCCTGCTTCTTAATTACCCCTTTCTCTCCTCTGTCAGTTAACTAGATAACGGCGTTGACAAAGACAGTCACCTATTTGAACAAGAAAAAAAAATATCAACCATTAGATGAAATCGACATTGATCTAACGGTCCATAAAAGATTGGAACCAGTTCCAACCCCTTGCAAGGGTTGGATGCTGATCCTCCCCTTTTTATTTAGTTGATCTATATAAAATTAATATAAAGTTATTTTTAGGGGAAATGAATATAAAGTTGTATTGATTACTTGTTGCAATTTTCGATTAACTTACCATGCATATATATAATAATTAAAACATCATCATTTGATCACATGATTTTACAATAGATCAAACTACAAGTAGGGCAGATCCAAGATTAAATCATACACTGAGCCAATATTTAAAAATGCATTAAGCCGAATTCGAAATACCCAAAAATATATACTCGATTTTCAAGTACGGGATCGAAAGAGGGGCTAGTCGGGGCTCACCCGGGCACCCCCTGAACCGCCCCTGACCACAATTACACATAAAATATGAATGATTTAGTTATTGATATGAGAAAACACTGTGCTCAAACTTGGGTCAACCTTCTCGATAAATTATTTTTGCCGTAGATAACTCCCATGATACTGTTTCAAAAGTTTAGTTTTAGGCGGATATTTAATATGTATTTCTCTTATGATTTTTTTTTAATAAATAGCTTCGTTGGAAGACATCTCACGTTGCAAAAAAAAAAAAAAAAACAAAACAAAACAAATAAGACTCTAAGGCTATGTTCACTAACAATTATCTAAAATTTTAAAATTGAGAGAATTTTATAATTTTAGATAATTGGAATTCGAAATTGAAATTTTGTTTACCGGTTATTATGTAACATTTCAAATTATAAAATTGAAAATTTATACTTGTGTTCATTAGTCAAGTTGATGACTAATTATGCATATTTCTAGAATTCTAGTGAATCACATATAACACTCGTCCAAACTCGATAAATTACTAGTATTACAAGCCTTCCACAACTGATCTGCAATAGCGTCACGCTTCATAACCATATCTTGCACCTGTGTAGAAGACGTGCTAAATTCTGTATATGACACTGATTCACCCGTTTCACCTTGGACATCATCACACTCTTCAAATTAAAAAAATAATGGTACACTGATTGAGTAAAAAAAAAGAACACAATAGTATTGAAAAAGCACAAAGCAATTGGTAGCTAGCTTCCATTGTAAGTCACAAATGATACAAATACGCTTCTTATTTTAACATGTGGGCTTCTAATATTATAACTAAAAAATGTAATAATGCTCATTATTTGTTAACACGTGTTAGCATTCAGCTCATAGACGTGGCCGTTTGAAATCATCTAATAATTCACAAAAGGAATTGAAAGGATTGTAAAGTGATTAGCGTGTGATGGAAATGGCCAGGACTGCCAGGTACAAGAGAGTGAGGATATCGAACTGTGTAGCGAAGCTGGAAGTATACAGATGCAGGAACAGAAGGGTTGCGATGTGGTGAAGGTAATTTCAGCTGAGGAAAATGAAGACCGGGGAAATAGGTCTGTAAAGGAGGCTGTTGCAAAGCTGAGTGTTGTGGAGGAGAGATTGTTGCTTGTTGATCGACAACCGGAGAAGAGGCTCAAGGCTTCGTGATATAATCGGGGAGCTTGGTGGAGCAATCATGATTTGCAGTAAAGGGTTTAGAGTTAAATAACAATAACTTGATTTTGTCGTAAAGGATTTAGAGTTGTATACCAAATAACAATAAGCTGAAAATAATTCGCTGTTGTTGAGATTTGAAACGTCCAAGGATCCTAACAAATCTTTCCATAATTCCGGTCTTTTGTATTGTCAAATTGAATTTCATAATTAATGAAATTCACTTTTTTCCACTTTTATAATTTGCCGCAAATTGTTAAATGTATTATAAAATTCAATTATGATTTTTTTTACTAAACAGAATTATGGCTTTAATTTGAAATTAAATAAATGAATTTTGAAATTCTCGGATTATTAATTAGTAGTGAACATAGCCTAAATTTTTACTTCTATATCTATATTACCTATTATTACCTATAATATATATGCAGAAATTAGATTTTTCAGTTGACACATCAGCATTTTTTCAAATTCCTTCTCTCCCCATGATTTTAGGAATTGGCAAAAAAACTATTTAATAAAATAGTTATTTTTCTATTATTCTACTAGGAAATAATAGGCCAAAAAACTACTTAAAATTTAACTGTTGGCGTTTACTTGCCATGATGCCAAAGTCAAATTTTTACAATATTTTTATATACATTTTAATACAAGAAATTTTATTTTTTAGAATAAGAACCATAATTTTTATAACTGAATTATAATAATTTATTATATCTCTACATTTTTATTCACTAAATTGTAAAAAAAAAAAAATAGATTAAGTTTTTCAATTTTTATTACTAATCATTAGAAAGAAGAATATCATTTCAAATACCGGCCAATTTAATCACATATCGGCCAACTGGCCAACCTTATCTAGTAGTGATATATATAAGACTACCAATAAGTTTCCTAGAAGGAAATTGAGAGTCATGCGCGACACAAAATGGACGACTCCATTACCAACACGACGATTCAAGCAGAAGTGAAGAGAAGGGGCATGACGATGCAATAATTGAAAAATCTCATCAACGGTGGCTTCCCCTAGGGATGCCAGAACATGAGCCGAAGAGTGGTGTGTGAAGGCGAATTTAGCATCTCTCAATATCAACATGTAGAATATTAAAACGAAAGCACTACAAACAAGCATTTTAGATAACCAGCAGTTCAATAATAAAGAGATAAAAGGTACTAAAGTATGAGATTTCTAGTACTTTCCGATCCCTCATATGATGTTGTTTCATTAAGGATAATAATTGTTGGAAATGATGCATCAATTAACAGGGCTTTAAAATGCATATTATATGTAATTATCAAGTATAATAAGCAAGAAATATTCTTGAAAACAGATCATATTAAGCCACGAAAAGTGAAAATTAAGCTGATATAAATACCTATTTAAGTGTGGCATTCATGTCTCTTGACACAAAGCACCATGGCCACCTCCAGCTAATGATAATTTCATTTGATTTGGGTGGGGTTTTCACTTAAATAAATAAAAAAAATAACTATTAACTTAAATAAATGCCATTCAAAACTAATGATATTTGTAAATATAAACGCCCCAGGCCTAGGCGATATCGCCCAGGCCCTAGGCGATATCGCCCACACACCTGTTATTTCCGATCCACCCGATCCAAATCTGCCCAACCACCGATTAAATGCTGTCTGGCTGGACCCCAGGCGATCTCGCCCGGACTACAGGCGATCTCGCCCAAAGCCTAGGGATTGGGCAAACTCGCCCCAACCCTTATAAATACCCTCATTTTCAACCCCACCATTCCCCACACCACTCTTTAACCCCCTAAGGCAAAGGTAAGTCCCCTTTCTCCCTATTTTTTTAAATTACATTATTTAGTAGGTTTTAGGTTAGAGAATTAGTTTAGGGTTTTAGGTTAGAGAATTAGTTTAGGGTTTTAGGTTAGAGAATTAGTTTAGGTTTTTAGGTTAGAGAATTAGTTTAGGGTTATTATGGTAGATAATTTTTTTCAAAGTGATTTATTAACACTGTCATATTGACGTTGTAGGATTTTTATAAAACGGAGAGGACCTTTTTTCGCACCGTTACACAAGGTACGTAGTACATACATTATTTATTGTTCTTATGTCATTGTGAACCATGTCATTATTTATGGATAGGTTAGAGAATTAGGTGAGACAATTAGTATGATTTTGAGGTTAGCGAATTAGTATAATATTGAAGTTAGACAATTAGTATAATTTTGAGGTTAGAGAACTAGTATCCTTTTGAGGTTAGAGAATTAGTCTAACTTAGTTTTCCTAACAATTTACTATACAATAGATGTCGAACTATGGATAGGATGAACCGTTGGTGGATCGGATTCCCGAGAGCGTTAGGCTTCAACATGGTGATTGTTCTCTATTGTGGGGGGGAGAACAAGCATATGGCTACTTTAGTGTGGCGTGACCCTCATGCGTGCAAGGCGCTGAAGTTGCGACAGCGTAGTTCTTGCTTGGAGTGGAGTTCAGAGTACGAGGCATTCTTGAGAGAGTGTCGACTCCTCCCTGTTGTTCGTTTACTCGGTTCCACACCGTGTAAGGAGCTCGTCACAACATTGATTGAGAGGTGGCGGCCAGAGACGAACACATTCCACCTGATACATGGCGAGGCGATGATCACTTTGGAGGACGTTGAGGTACTTACGGGTCTTCCTAGCGATGGAGTTCCAGTTACCGTAGCGGTGGACAGACATCCTCCGAGTGTTATATGTGAGGAGTTGTTGGGTGTCCAACCCCCAGCTGGGAGTATTACGGGACAGTCAGTGAAGATCTCGTGGGTGAAGGGAATGTTTGATCGTCTACCGGCTGGTGCTCCAGCAGATGTTGTTATCCGCTACGCACGAGCCTACACTTGGGTTCTTCTTGGCGCCATTCTACTAGCTGACCGGATTGGAGACTTGATACCGGTTCATCTACTCTGGCTTATTGGGGACTCTCGGGTTGCATCCACGTTCAGTTGGGGTAGTGCGGTACTAGCATGGCTGTATAAGGCCATGGGGAGGGCAGCCTTCTTCACGGCTGGGAGTTAGAGGGGTACATGTGACTTGGGAGGCTTCACTTTGCTGGTCCAGCTCTGGGCCTTAGAGAGATTCCCGATCATAGCCGAGCGCTACGTAGCAGGTGGTGACCCACCAGATGCTGACACCGTTCCTCGTGGTCTGCGCTGGATGGCTGTCATCCGGCGCCATCAGCATCACGTGGCTATGAAGCTCGAGGAAATACGCTACGCACTTGACCGGGCCACGGAGTTCTTGGTTAGGAATCTTAACCTCAATTACATACTCTCTCTGATTTTCTTAATTCTTCCTTATAACATATTTATTAATTCTCCAGTGGATGACGTACGCCTTCCGCGAGGAGGATTATCAGTTGGAGGACGATGTGTTGTGGCGTGCTGTTTGCCCCATGTTGTGCATAGACTGTGTCGCATGGCACCACCCTGACCGTTGCATGCGTCAGTTCAGACATGGTCAGCGTATCCCACAGGACGCCGAGCCTGCTGCTCGCGTCGAGGAGTTGTTGGGACTAGACTTCAGAGCACCAGTACATGATTGGGGTGCTAGGTACCTACAGTACTTACGTCTCTGGGAGCAGCGGGATCAGCACATTACCGAGGGCGAGGTGAGAGCAGATCCATTGAGCCACCACTTCCATGATGAGTACGACGAGTGGTACAGGAGACGGACACGCCTGGCCTTATCTCACGATGGTGCACAGTTTCAGGGGATGGTTAGTGGCCAACTACTTGAGTAACTGTAGGCAATTTAGTATTCCCTTATAGTACACTGACATAATTTTTTTACCTTTTAGATAGCCTCGTTGGAGCAGGCTACCATTTTGAGTGGTACGGGTGATTCTCACATGAGTCATGTGCTCCGATCTGGACTGGCTATGAGTGGAGCATATGAGCGTCTTCCCGATCGAGGACCACACCGCCCACGTGCAGCCTCACGCCTGCCGACATACCCTCCCTATGCTGGCAATCCCATCCCACAGAGAGGTCACAATATAGGGTTGCATGATGTCGATTACGGCGGTATTACGCACCATGATGTGGGATACGCACCTCCACCCTACTATGTGTGGAACGAGGATTTTGCTGACGGGTGGACTTACAGTTTCGATGACCCTCCTCAGTACCAGTCGACGGGGCCTCAGTACCAGTCGATGGGGCCTTAGTACCAGTCGACGGCGCCACAGTACCAGTCGACGGCGCCACAGTACCAGCATCCAGTTCCACAGTTTGAGCATCCGGGCCGAGGACATCCAGGTGCTTCGAGTAGCCAGCCGTATGGACCCACCAGCCAGCCAGTTGATCAGGGCCATTCGGTCGGCTCCCAGGGTTTCTCGGACGACAGTGGGTTCGAGGATTGGGCCCACCGACCTGATTTAGTGGCACATAAACTTCCACACTATTTGTTGTGGCTCCCCCTTCTTCATCGTCGTCTTCCTCGTCGGTTTGGCCAATGTCATCGTCGCCGTTTGGATTTCCTTCGTCCGCCGAGCAATGCCTTCTTTCATCACCAGAATCGTCGGTGGTGACATATTCATCTCGTGCCAACCCCTCTTGATCAATCTCCTCCTCCTCCGGACCGACATGACTGGTCGCCATGTATTCCCCATCATACGTTTGGCTCTGCTCCGCCATCTGATTTGGAATGACACCGGAGAAATCGGAGAAGTTAGACGGCTCCTCTTCCATCAAGGCGTACAACTCAGCAACTTCGAAAAATGGGTTCACGCGAACTAAGTCGTATATGACTTGTACACTGTTGTCGTCCGGTATCGGCCTAGAAACGAAATGCGACAGATTTCTCTCAGAACTGTATATCGGCATTCTCCAGAAAAATGACTGGATTATCTGATCCACTCCAAGACCCATTTTCCGCCGAAACACGGTAACCACACTATCATAGGTCGCTCGCTTGGTCATCTTCAGACAGACATTATTCCCCCCTTTCGTAGGATAAGCCGGTCCAATCCTGGACGATACGGCCCCCCTAGAAAACTTAGATCCGAAATTCTCGTGACAAAGTGTGGTCGGCCATTTTAGAATTGTAATACTTTTGGTTTGGTGACTCTCCCCCGAAACTAACAAGGATTTAAAGGCTCGTTAGTTGCCCAGGCTTTAGGCGATATCGCCCAGACCATAGGTGAGATCGCCCAGGTCCTAGGCGAGATCGCCTAAAGCTTGGCTATTTCGGACCCGTGACTCTGACTCTGGTCGGGAATCTAATCACGGGTGGCTTTTACAGGTGTGGGGGCGATATCGCCTAGGGGCCTGGGCGATATCGCCTAGGCCTGGGGCGTTTATATTTACAAATATCATTAGTTTTGAATGACATTTATCTAGGTTAATAGTTATTTTTATTTATTTATTTAAGTGAAAAACCCGATTACGATTGCATTATATTTGGATACAATCTTGATCATCCACTTGCTTAATATAATAATAATTGATCATCCACTTATTTAACAAATTACATGCGACCGCAAAATAATTTTTTGCCGTGTGACTTGTGAATTTCTTTTATTGTTTGGTTGGAGGGTTAGTTACATAAATAGTCACTAAAATTTGGAAAATAACCTATCAGTCACTGAATTCAGAAAAATTACTTAGCAGTCACTGTCATCTATCGACATCCAATTCTCTATCTATCCGCCTACATGGAGCTGCCACCTAGGCCACCACATCATTTAAAATTCACATAAGCTAAACCCAAACCCAAACCCAACCTAATTACCCAATCATCTTCTCTCTTCCTCCTCTCAGATGTACCTCCTCCCTCCATTCTCAGCCATAACAAGAACTCACCACCGCCTTAGGAGACTTACCTGTGTCATCCTTCTTCTACCTTTTCTTAGCCTCTTTCATCACCAGCTTCGCCGCTTCGAACGATCTATACTGCTCCAAGAAATGCTCGCCTCGTCCGGAGCGGCGGCTCCAATTCCATCTATATCCGATACTAAAATAGAAGCTCTCACATCAGAGGTCATTGTTCTTCCCTACGCCGTATCCGATCCCGAGAAGGCCAACCACTAGAGGAACTCCTCCTCCTCCCCTTCCATCTCAATCTCTCCCAAATGGTGGTCCCCGCTCTTCGGAGCTGGATTACGTCGGAATCGGTAGAAGAGCCGATAATCCGGACAAGGATTTGAGCAGAACAGAGGTGCATCTGGAGGGGAAGCAGGCTAGATCTCGATTTTATCCTGGATGCTTCACAACCGAGTTTGGGTTTGGATGCTAGATCTCGCTTGTCCTCGATCCATTTCTGTTGTTTCCATTTTATTAATTAGAAGTTAGATCTGTAAAATAAACGCTTGATTTCTGTTGTTTCCAGTTTCTTCTTGTTTTAGCAGACGCATGAAATTAGGGGTGGCTTGTTCGGTTTTGGTTTTCGGTTTGACCGAATTGAGGCCGATTTGAAATCGGTTTTGGTGACCAATTAACCGAGTTCATCAACTCGAAAATGGCTGCGGTCATAGGTTTGAACCCATCGGTCACATGCCTCTAATTCGGTCATTGACCGATTTGGCCGATTTGACCGATTTGGCCGTATCTCCTCCTCTGTCCATCCTCTTTCCCTTCGCTTTCCCTTCGACATTCCCAACCCCAGCACCTCTTCAAACTTCCCTTCCCTTCAACTTCTTCAACCTTCCACATTCCCAGCCCCAGCCGATCTATTTCACCGATCTAGTCCCACTTCCCTCCACCGGCGACGAAACAAACCCCAGCACCGTCGCCGAAACAAACCCCAACAGCAGCAGCACTTCCCTTCGATCTATTTCCCTTGTTTCACCGCCGCCGAAACAAACCCCTAGCAGCAGCAGCACTGCCTTCGATCTATTTCCCCAGCACATCCTGCGGCCTCCTTCCTCCGCCCGCCGAAGCTCCACCCCGCCGACCAAATCCTCCCCATGCCGACCAAACCCTCCGCCGGCCGACCAAACCCTCCTCCAGCTGACCGAACCCTCCGCCAGCCGACCCATCCCTCCGCTTGTTCTTCTTCCTCTTCTTCTTCTTTCTTCTTCTTCTTCTTCTTCTTCTCGGTCACCGTCAAGGGCTACTGAAAATAGAGGCTTCAATCTCAGATCTACTCAAAATCGGGTAGAAATCGATCAACTTGGTTGATCGTGACCGATTTGAATTCGATCATGGTCAAACCGAATTCAAATCGGTTGCGGACACGATCCCAGGTTTGGGACGAACTCGAAATCGGTGACCGACCAAATTTGGTTCGGTTTGACCGATTTAACCGAATAGCCACCCCTACATGAAATAAGTCTTGTAAAAGTTATTGTCCTAATCCTATTTCCTAAATGGTGACCGACCGAATTTGGTTCGATGTTGATGCTGCTGATGGATGCTATTTGTTTTCATATGCTTTTCATCTTCTAGCATAGTTTGTTAATCGTTTTGACCGGATCATAAATTCGAAAGTCTGATGATGATGTGATGATTATAAGATTAATCTCTTTGGCTTGATTTGACTGAGGAGGATTCTACTGTCGGAGAATAGCTCATCGTTGCTTTGGTTTGACTCCTCCTCTGGCCAACACCTCACTTACGGCCACCTCTATCGCTCCATCGTATCCCTCTCCGCTGGGCTTAGAGACGGCCCCAGAGTCTAGAAAGGTGACATCTGCTGCTCCTGTCCCCCAGTTCCATCCTGTACCCTTCCATCATCTCAATCGGAGCAATTCTCACCCCTACTAACCCTGTCAACACAAGTGCCAAAATCTTTGAACAGGCCACTAACTCTGGAGCTAAACTCGTCATCTCGGATCTCGAACAGCACCCCAAGCTGAGCTCGCTACTCGACGGATGAATAATCCTGGTCATGACCACCACTAGGTCGGATCTCGACGGAGGAATCATCCTAGTTGTTGGTGAAGGCGAACGTCGGGGATGGTGGAGGTACAAGAGTGGGCTCACAAGTGGGTTCAAGACAACCCTAAACCATGAAAATGACCCCATCTTGTTTGGTTAATTGGGTCGAGTGGGTAATTGAGTTAGATGCTTGGGTTAATTTTGGGTAGATAGAATCCGAGGTGGCAACTTTAAATGACGTGACAATTGACTTGTCATCGCCACATAAGCAGACTAACGGAATTTTGGATGTCTGTTGATGGTAGTAACTGTTGGGATAATTGACTTGAGTTCGGTGATGGCTAGGTAATTTTTCTGAGTTTAGTGACTGGCAGATTATTTGGCCATAGTTCATTGACCATTTGGCTAACCAACCCATTTTTTATAAGGGGATCTAAAACCATCGGGAGGTGATCCCAAATAGTATGACCGAAGAAGTAAAAATAAAATAACGGATATAAGAATGAAAACTTGTCGCTGACTAATCTTCAATTCCGAAGCCAAAATCGCGGAAAGTAACTTCCATAATATTTCATTATTTGAGATGATTATCAAAAATGAAATAAAATAGTCTCTTGAACTTCATGCACCTATCATTCCCTTTCCAGGCTGACACTTTCTGCAAAGATAGCCCCCAGCTCAATCCTGTTAAGTCAGGGAGGAATCTTCCAAGCACCTCCTGTGTATAGAAACAACAAGAGAATAGATGTTCACGACTTTCAGCAAACTGCCCGCAAAGCAAACAACTATCGTCAATATTGTTGTCCCACCTTTTGATTTTATCCCTCGTTGAAATCCTGTTGGTAATGATGAGCCAAGAGATAATAGAGCACTTCTTGATTATATGCTCAGACCAGACCAAATCATACCAAGGAACTTCACAGCCCTTCATACGAATTGATTGCCAAATCGTAGTGAGATTGAACTTAGGCATGATGATACCTTCCCAAGTCAGGTCACCATCCTCATCCATACCTACCAAATGCTTTATCTTATCTCGTAGCTTTACCAGTTTGCACCAGTGCCAAGAGCCATTAACAGAGGTGGCATCCCAAAAACTATGACCTTTCAGCCTGTACTTATTCAGCCATGCTATCCATAGAGAACCTGCTTTAGCCGGAATGTTCCAAATATGACGAACAATATTTGCAGAATTCCAATTTTTGCATTTTCCCTAAGCAACAATCAGGACAAATAGCAGGAAAACGCTTATTAAAAAAAGATAAATTATTCGTGCGAAGCACACGCTTCACAGTCTCAAGATTCGCATGCCCAAGTCTATTATGCCAAGTCGGTAATGTAGCCGAATACACATGTGGCTTAGTCACACCACCAAGCACGTCCAAAGGGATCGGGTAAAGCCCGTCGCTACTCCAGCCTCGAAACATCACCTTGTGTGTTCTCAAATCCTGTATGGTCACCAAGTTTTGATAAAAAATAATAGCCACGTTATTGTCACAAGTTAAGGCACTAACAGAGAGCAAATTTTGGCATGACCGAGACACATAAAGAATGTGATTCAGAGTAATTGGAGATGTATAAAAAAGCATAGTTGAAGTGCCAGAGTGTGAGATAGGAACGTGTTTACCATCGCTTAATTAAACTTGATCCGTCCCTTGATATTCAGAGTGAATGGATAGGTTGGTCAGGTCATTGGTGAGGTGGTGGTTTGCGCCCGAGTCCAGCGTCCAAGTAGAGGGATTGGTGTGATGTGGCGAGGTAGCATAGTGAGCAATCGGTGGGAGTTGCGAGCTAGGTTGTCGGGGAGATAGCAGTACCGGTAGTGATGACCCTGACCTTGGCAATTGTAACATATCATTGGTCTCTGTCCAGTGGGCTCCGACTGCCGGTTTGGGCCTTGAGAAGCAGTGGGCCCATTGTTAGAGTGGAACACAGGGGCTGTCTTTAATATTGATAGGCAGCGGTGTATGGGCCAGGCCCATATCCAGGCTGCTGCTGATTAGGGTTGGAGCGCCGACTCATCCGCCTCAGCTGCTGGCCGCTTCTCGCACGTGGAGGCTGCGCGTTCTGGCGGGAAAAGTTGGCCTGAGAATGGCCAAGTAAATCGTTGGCGCCGATGTCTTCCTCTTCTGCTACCAAGAGGCCATGGACTTCTAGAAAGGGAGCTGGTTTCGGACGGTGTCTGATGCTCCTCAGGAACGGACGGAAGGATTGATTTAGGCCCTTCAGCAACAACTCAACAAAGTCATCTTCAAGGACGGCAGCACCTAGAGAGTTAAGTCGGTCATAAATCGACTTCACCCCAGTTAAATACACCAAAACTGAATCCGAATCCGAATTCTGTTTCAAATCATAGAGCTGAGATTTTAAAGTTCTTATCTAAGATTGGCTGCCTGAACCATAGGCAGCAGCGAGGGCCGTCCAAGCGGCACAGGCGGTAGTGGCTCCGACCAGGGTGTGTAGGGCCGTCTCTGTCGCCGAGCTAATGATCCATCCAAGGACGAACTGGTCCTTGCGTCTCCAGGAAGAATACAACGGATTGACTGCACCATCGACAACATTGGCTTCAGGGCGGGTGTGCTTCCGTCGATGTGGTCGTATAAGTCGTGGCTCGAATTGGAGCTTCCATAATAGGTAATTATCGGTAGATAACTTGACGGAGATATTGGTGGGTAGGGATGGTAGGGATAGTGTGGCGAGGGTAGTGGTTGTCATGGTTGAGAGAGGGAGGGACAACAGGGAGGAAAAAAAAGGTTGAGAGAGTTCTGTTATATTGAACCGAAATCAAGCTCTTGATACCATGTGAAGGGAATGACTCACCTGCCAACCTTGGCCTGGTGGAATTTATTAAATAGCCATAAAAGGTACAGAGTTTGTAACAAAGTAGGTAACAAATAACAAAGAGATAAACTCTATATCTATACAAGGTAACAATTATCTATAATAAAGGAAATAAATAATTACACAAAATAAACAATTATTTCGTATCCTCATTAAAGATAACCCTAAACCATGAAAATGACCCCATCCGGTTTGGTTAATTGGGTCAGGTGGGTAATTGGGTTAGGTACTTGGGTTATTTTTGGGTAGATAGAATCTGAGGTGGCAACTTTAAATGACGTGACATTTGACTTGTCATCGCCACGTAAGCAGACTAACAGAATTTTGGATGTCCGTTGTCGGTAGTGCTACTAGGATAATTGGCTTAAGTTCGGTGATGGCTAGGTAATTTTTCTGTGTTTAGTGACTGACGAATTATTTGGCCATAGTTGATTGACCATTTGGGTAACCAACCCGTTTTTGTAAGGGAATCTAATACCATCGGGAGGTGATCCCAAACAGTATGGCCGAAGAAGTAAAAATCAAATAACGGATATAAGAATGAAAACTTGTCGCCGACTGATATTCATTTCCGAAGCCAAAATCGCGGAAAGTAACTCCCATAATATTTCATTAAGTGAGATGATTATAAAAAATGAAATTAAAATAGTCAATATAAATTTGTAAATTAAAAAGCACAATTACCCTTCTATCCATTTAATCGGGACCTTTAGATCCAAAAAAGAAAATGGATGGTGGATATTGGTGTCCTCATATGAGGACAAATCATATGTGTCATGATGGTAGATTTTCTCGTTTTGAAGCAAGAATTAGACATCAAAACAGGGTCTTGAATATTTTATGGAACTTAATGCCCAATCATTAATCAAAACCAAATAATATTTGACATCGTCAAAACAGTCTTAATGAATAAAATAACCAAGATTATAGTTTGTCACTCGTATCATGTGTAATCTATATGATTAGCAATATCCCAATCTATCAAGATAGTCCATTGTGTGGGTTTCCTCCATGTAGGTATGCTCAACCACCACTCTCGAAATGCGTCTACGTAGTTCATGAAATCGGATGGTCTTCATCCTGTGTTGGTGACCCGTCACATTCTTGTTGGCTAACAACGAGATGGCTGCCAAGATGTCAAGCTTCAGGATCACCTTTCTTTGTCCATCATCCTTTGTGCGCTCCAAACCCATAATATCTACACGCATTTATGCTCGAGTAATCTAGCAGGACCCGTGGTTCATCGTGTATGCAAAGAAGCAATGACCTTCGACATCTCTTAGTAACCCGCATGTAGTCCCCTTCTTTGTCGAGTAGTATACCGATCCATCTGTGTTCAATGGCACCAATCCATCCGGGCACGGGTCCCAAACAAGGTTTACTACTCGTCTTTCTCATGAGCTCATTAGGTTGACCCGATCCCTCTCCATGGAATCTTCCACCGTCTGGGGCCAACTACTCAACCGAAGTGCCACATAAGTTGTTGTGGCTCTTGGATATGTGAATAGCCTCTCATTTCGTGTTCTCCATAGTTGTTGGTACACCACGCCAAACAAAAGTCTACTTTTCGTGTGCAAAAATTGATAAAGCCAAGGGAGTGTGTCTAGGTTACAATGGTTGCCAGATAAATCAAATCCACTCACTTGTTGCCACACATCCTTAGCAAAGCTTCAACCCATTAGCATGTGTCCCACTGTTTCCAACATATGATGGCAGAACGAGAAGGCCGCATCATTTGTCATGTTTCTCCCCAGTCCCATTTGTTAAAAGCCTCTCATGCATCGCTAGCCAAATGAAAGTGTCTAAAATTAGACTACTTCGACAAACGCCTAGTCTTAGAATACCAAAATTAGTTGCTATCTCGATCAGTTTCACTCGACAGAGGGTCGGTTGGATTAGTCAGTTGTTAGAGCGGTTCATAGATTTAACTTAGAGCACCAACTAGGCCTTAGATGCAAGAAGTGACTGCTCGGTCTAGGGAGGTCAGAGGGGTCCATTAGCATGTGCTAGGAAGACCTACAGCACAAGGCCTCAAATATTTGGGGCCTCATATTTGGTCCAAGTCACCAACTATTACTAATATAATTAAATGATTATAGTATTATTCGAATTATCGGCATCTAAAACTAAGTTAATTAAGAGACAATTTTGGGGCCTCAATTTTTATGCCGCTAATGAGTAAAATATATAAGATACCACTGAACTATTATTTCCTTTCGCATTCACCACTAAACAATATGTTTTCACCAAACACCATCAAACTTGTATTTTTCTTTCACCAATTACC
The DNA here is from genome assembly GCA_034768395.1 of Linum lewisii. Taxonomy (NCBI): domain Eukaryota; kingdom Viridiplantae; phylum Streptophyta; class Magnoliopsida; order Malpighiales; family Linaceae; genus Linum; species Linum lewisii. The sequence goes on along the minus strand of CM068299.1, from coordinate 18,721,951 downwards.
ATTTTGTCCTATTTTGGATGGGATGATGACGTTGTATGAACGAAAATAGTCACATCACCGTATATAATCGATGAATCTCAACGGAAGACATCGACGACAATGCCATTTGAGAACTTGTTGGACGACCTCTTAGGATGGATGCAAACCATTTGAAATTTTTGTAAATATTTTATGATTTTTTTCTAATAATTTATTTGTTTTATTATGTTTTTAACAATAATGGTTATAATTTTTTTTGCCACATCTAACTTTTAGAACAGGGCCTCCAAAAATGATTGGACGCCTCTGAGGGAGGTAATTAGGTAATCAGTTTAATGTGACTATCCTTGAACTTAGGCCATATAGCTAGGAACCGCCACAATAGATGAATAGCTGAGTGAATTGAACTTAAAACCTAGTTAATTTTATCTTGAATCTGTCTTGGTAGTTTAGGGAGATTCGAGTCTAAGTCTTTGTTTGTCTGAACTGAAATCAACGTTCTCCCGACATTAGTTTGTTAATCGGATTGTTTACCTTTCTTGTTTTATTAACCTTAGAAATTTGTGGAACCTACACCACAAAACCTTGAGTAGCTACATCTAGAAAATCCTTGAAAATTTGAATCTTCTCGATTTTGATGATTTAGATTATCTTTGACCAATATTTTATGATGACCATTTATTTTTTAAAGATTGATAACCAAAGTGAAAAGATTGATAACCGAAGTGGTTTTGTAGTTTTGGGGTCAGAATTACGTAACTATGTATCGTCAGTGGCTAAAAGTCAAAATATGTCCAAATATGGACAAATGCGAAAGGAGACCAGCGCCTAGCTCACCAAGGAGCGGCGCTAGCTGACCTCCTTTATTTTGTTAGTAGTTACATTTTCCTTTTAATTTGTTCATGCATGCATCTTTTGTTCACAATACATTCTCCTTTTTATTTTTTCATGCATGCATGCAGCAGCAACTAAAGAGTTTCCAGGATTTTTTTTTTTAATTTGTTCATGCATATACGTGTCGATATAATGTGGAAGAGGGTTTCAGGGGTGGAGACAAGGGGGCTGGGCTGAGCTCCGACTTATCCCATTTTCGATTCCGAGCGTTAAAATCAAATATTAATTTATTATTATTTTAATTACTGACTCGGTGTAAATTTTAATTTCTGCTCAGTGTCATATTAATTTGTCTCAGTCAGTACTATAATTTAAACTTGAAAACCAAATACAACTTAAAATCCGTGTATTTTAGGAAATCTAATATAGTGAATAGACTTGATCATATTACCCATATCCTACTTTAATATTAATATCTCGTCAACATGTATATATGGTTAAGTACTTCCAATATTATTTCGTATTGACTTGTGAACGAGTAAGAATACCATATTTGATGATAAATATGACACATCATCGCTAACAAATATGACACATTGTGAACGAGTAAGAATACCATATTTGATGATAAATATGATACATCATAATTTGATGATAATTCATATTATCCATTTTTGTTGTAAGTCGAAATCCATTTAGCTGCTGCTGCATGCATGAAAAAATAAAAAGGAGAATGTATTGTTAACAAAAGATACGTGCGTGACCAAATTAAAAGGAAAATGTAACTACTAACAAAATAAAGGAGGTCAGCTAGCGCCGCCCTCCTTGGTGAGCTAGGCGTTGGCTGGCTAGCGTGGCGCTGGTCTTCTTTCGCATTTGTTCATATTTGGACATATTTTGACGTTTAGCCACTAACGATTCATAGTTACATAATTCTGACCCCAAAACTATAAAACCCGTTACAAATTCAATAAATTAATTATGACAATAGATATTAAGTCGTGAAAAAGGCGACAGAGTAACTCACTTACGCAAAACCTTTGTTCAATTCGTAGGATGACAATTCACAAAGTGGTTCCCAACATTGAGCTAGCTTTCAGTAATTAAGTTTGGGAATTGGAATTTTGTAGCCTAATTTAAAATTTTATGTACCGTCAGTAGCCAATTGCTTAACTATGTCCAAAACTAGCACAATGTGACCCGCAGCCAGCGCATTGCTGTCCAGCCAGCGCGTAGCTGGCCAGCCAGCGCAGCGCTGGCCAGCAAGCTAAGTCAAAAGCAAGTTTGTTTCTTCTGACAACACAATTGAAAATATAGGAAAATAGCAAATTGGTCACTTTACTTTACATTTTTTATAGATAGATTATAAATTGGTCACTTTATTATTATTATTTTGATGATATAAGTCGGCCTTGATAAAATGATAATATATATAAACTAGGATTAATTACAAAAAAAATTATTAACCGCCACAATTTCTTGAATTACGGATCACGAGGTCACGTTTGTTGGAGACACAACAATGAAGAAGAGAAACGACAAACGTGACTTCGGGATCCGTAATTCAAAGTTAAAATAACTGTGACCCGATGTCCTGTCCTGCTGGTCTGGCTATGCGCTGATTGATTCCATGTTAAAAAAAGTATTGCAATTTGTTCTCTCCTTGATTGTTGTGTCTCCAATAAACGTAACATCGGGATCCGTAATTCAAAAGATTGTGACGGCTAATAAACAATTTTCTTAATTAATCCTAGTTTATATATATTATCATTTTATCAATGCCGACTTATATTATCAAAATAATAATAATAATAATAATAATAATCTATCTATAAAAAATGTAATGTACAGTGACCAATTTGCTATTTTACTATATTTTCAATTGTGTTGTCAGAAGAAACAAACTTAGCTTGCTTTTGACTTCGCTTGCTGGCCAGCGCTGCGCTGGCTGGCCAGCTACGCGCTGGCTGGACAGCAATGCGCTGGCTGCGGGTCAGATTGTGCTAGTTTTTGACATAGTTACGCAATTGGCTACTGACGGTACATAAAATTTTAAATTAGGCTACAAAATTCTAATTCCCATTAAGTTTCTACTCTTTTGGAATTTAATGGACAGTTCTACCTACAAGTAAGTAATATAATTATGTCCATTCCCAACCCAAGCATGCTTAAGTGACATAGGCTCAAAAGTTTATACGAGGAAGAGAAATATGAATTATTAATGACGTCATAAACGATCCAACTTTTGGGTGATCAATTATGTGAAGCTGATTGAATGTTCCAACCTTGATTTCAACTACTAGATCACTTTTTGACTCTTCACCAATCTAATGGTTTAAATTTGTTATAGGTATTTAGGACATTAGACACATTATTTAATTATTTATATTTATATTAAAATCTTAATATTTTCGGACAAGTCTCTGGTGATCATCCACAGGTCTTCAGTCACTTTTTCAGCGACCGACCACCGTCTCCGACAAGACTCTAGTGACTTTTTCGGTGACCGGTCAAACTTTGACAACTTTTTCGGCAAGGATCTGTTAACTAGTTAACACCTGTTTTTGTAGATAGCTAGTTAACACCTATTTTTCCTAATAACTAGTTAACACCTGTTTTTACTTATAACTAGTTAACACCTTTTTTTGCTTATAACTAGTTAACAATGTTTTAACACCTGTTTTTACAGATAACTAGTTTAACAATATTATTTTTTTACTGATGATAACTGGTTAACAGGTTATAAGAAGATAACTAGTTAACAAATTAACATGATCAGTTTAACCAAATTTTTCTGTTAACAGGTTATCTAACTAGTTATATTTTTTTAACTAGTAAACATCATGATTTAGATAATTAGTTAACTAGTTAACAAATCAAATTATTTCAACAATATCAACAACATAAAAATATAGTGTCTGAAATTACAACTTTTAATACTAAATAATCAAACTATCTATAACTTAAAATACATGGACTAAAATTATTTTAAGTTATATATAGTTTGACTATGCTTCCTAGAACTGGAAGAGCCTCGTTAAGATTAGAAGCTATGTCTAGGGTATATGTCTCAATGGTGGTTTCTGTTGGAATGGTGTTGTGCTGGACAGGTTTAAGCCAAAGGTGATATGGGAGGTTATCAGGGACAAACAGCCCCAGGTCCCCTGGAGGAGTCTTGTTTGGTTAGGTTACATCGTTCCGAGACTTAGTTTTGTAGCATTCACTACAAAAAAGTTTACCTTTAGCTACTGCGAAACTACAATGTCATGAAAATGCAGTAGCAAATAGTTGATATTTGCTATGGCAACCACTATTTCATATAGTAATTTGTAGTAGCAAATACTATTTGCTACACTCAGCATCCCCATCACAAACAGTGGTGTGGTAAATAGTATTTGCTACTGCAAATTACTAAATGAAATGGTGATTGCCGTAGCAAATATCAACTATTTGCTACTGAGTTTTCATGTCGTTGTAATTTTGCAGTAGCTAAAGACAAATTTTTTGTAGTGATTGACTATTGTGCTAAACCGAATCTATACAAAATAAGCTATCCTAAAGTGGAACCAGAACATTGATGTTGCCTGCTCTCTTTGTTCAGCTGCATTGGAAACTCGTAATCATCTTTTCTTTGAATGCTCTTTTACAAGAGAGATTGTTGACCGCCTGCTTCCTGAATTGAAAAGGTGCACTGCTTGGGAGGACTTGTTAGAGTATGAAACGATTTCGTTTCATACGGTTAGATGGTTGGAGTCCGTTAGTTTGTTATTAGTTTGTTAGTGACCTAACAGTTAGTTAAAGAGTTTGTTATAACCACTCTCTATAAATGTAACTCAATCCCTCTGTAATCGTCAAGCTTTCTATTCCAATTTCTTCGACTTCTGTCATGGTATCAGAGCCTCCTAAGGCCTATATTTTTTTTCTCTCAGCTTTTCTTTCCTTTCTTTCGTCTTCCTCCCATTTGCAGTTTCTCTCATGACTTTCAACGATTCCAATTCCACCGCCGTCCCTAATGCTCCACCTCCACCGGCGACTGATCCATCCAGTCCGTTCTTCATTCATCCCTCTGAGAATTGGGGCCAGTGCTTGGTTTCAGCTGTTCTCACAGAAACCAACTTCACTTCTTGGGAACGATCGATAGCTCTTGTTCTTGCAGGCAAGAATAAGCTCAGGTTTGTTGACGGATCGATCCCAGTACCGACGCCGGGCGATACGATCTTTCCATTGTAGACAAGAAATAACCAGCTGCTGCTGAGTTGGATTCAGAGGAGTGTCTCTCCGTCGATTATGCAGAGCATCTTGTGAATGGAATCGGCCCGTGACGCTTGGAACGAGCTGAAGGAACGCTTTTCTCAGGGAGATGTGTTCCGTATTGCTGATCTCCAGGAACGTATTTTTGCTTTCAAACAGAGTAATCTCTCGATCTCTGAATACTTTACTCAGTTTAAAGCTCTTTGGGATGAGCTTGCTAATTTTCGATCCATTCCGGCGTGTGAATGTGCTCCAGTCTATGTTTGTATCTTGGCACCAATCCGTACGTATCATCACAGTGATTTCGTCATAAGATTCTTGAGAGGGCTAAGTGACTCTTTTTCAGCTGCGCGTGCCAGCATCATGCTCATGGATCCTTTGCCCTCTGTCAATCGAGCCTTCTCGATGATGCTGCAGCAAGAACGACAGCTCAATTCATCTCTCTTACCAGTTCCTCACACTGAGAACATGGCATTCATCTCAAGGACTGCTGGGAATTTAGCTCCTCATCCAACTGCTGGCTTCAAGAACAAAGGCAAGAGGCCTGTCTGTAGCTTTTGCAATTTTGTTGGTCACACTGCCGAAGTCTGTTATAAAAAGAATGGATATCCGCCAGGCTACAAGCCCCGTCCACGGTTTCAGACTCAGAATCAGCCACAAGCTCATTGTGTTGCTACTTTTTCCTCTGATCAGTCACAGAATGTGGCTTCTGCAGTAAGTGACGCTCCTATTACTTTGAGCAGATCTGATTGGACACAATTCCAGCAGCAATACAACCGAATGGCTCGGATGGTTCAATAGCCTCAAGCTCAAGCTGTTAATCAATCTCAGGCTTCTATGCCACAGAGGTCTCCTTCACCCTATACCTCTCCCAACATTCATGACATTTCAGATGTCGCTACTGATCCTACTCAGGCTGTTCGAGTCAATTCAATTGTTTCTAATCAGCCAGGACCTTCAGGTAATCAATCTTTGGTCTTAGCATGTGTTTAATCTTCCTCTTTCTGGGTACTCGATACTGGTGCTACAGACCACATTGTTTGTGATAAATCTCTTTTTAGTTCTTATCGCTCTATTGATGGCATTTCTGTTCAATTGTCTGATGGTTCGAAGATTAGTGTTGTGTGTAGAGGGACAGTTCATTATAGTCCTTCTTTGGCTCTTCATAATGTCTTATTAGTTCCTGGATTTAGTTTCAATCTCATTAGCATTAGCCAACTTGCTCAGTTTCAAGATTTGGCTATCACATTTTACCAAATATTCTTGCTTAATTCAGGAACATCCCAGTCTCAAGAAGATTGGTACAGCTAAGCTGCGACATGGACTGTATGTGCTGGATTTTGTAGTCGATCTCTTTGACGTCAATGATCGTACTACTATCACTGATGGTAGCATCATCTCTTCTTTTGTAACTTCTTTGCCACAATACAGTTGTAAGAATCACAATTTTAGCATTTGGCATTATCGATTAGGTCATATGAGTTTGCCTCGAATGTTGTACTTGCAATCTACAATTCCAAGCATATGTGCTAATAAAGATGTTCACTGTTCCATTTGTCCCTGTGCAAAACAGAAATGTCTCTCATATCCTATCAGTAGTTCTTACACTGATAAACCTTTTTTTCTTCTTCATGTTGACATATGGGGTTATGCCTCTACCATCTCTATAACTGGTCATCACTATTTTCTGACAATTGTAGATGACTTTACTAGAACAACTTGGGTTCATTTGCTTTCCACCAAAGCTGAAGCACGATCACTTCTTATGTCATTTTGTGAAATGGTTCACACTCAGTTTCATGCTGTCATTCAGATAATTAGAACTGATAATGGGAAGGAATTCTTGATTCCTGAATACTATGCTTCCAAAGGGATTATCCATCAGACCACCTGCACTTATACCTCTCAACAAAATGGTATTGTTGAGAGGAAGCAACAACACATTCTCAATGTAACAAGATCTCTTTTGTTTCAATCTTATTTGCCCTCCAAGTTTTGGAGCTTTGCAGTTCTGCATTCGATTCATTTAATTAACAGAACTCCAACTCCAGTCTTGGGAAATAAGACCCCGTATGAGTTGCTATACAAATCTCAAGCTGATTATTCGAATCTTAAGGTCTTTGGCTACTTGTGTTATGCCACTTAAGTAAGACCACATCAATCCAAGTTGGCTCCTAGAGCTATACCCTGTGTGTATCTTAGAAATGCAGTAAACACTAAGGGCTACAAACTAATGAATCTATCAACTGCTGAGATTTTTACTTCTCGAGATGTCATTTTTCATGAAACGATTTTTCCTTTTTATCAAGAGAATTCACAACATGATTAGCATGCTTTCATTACGTGCTTATGACAATCCTCTTCCTGATTTAAGCATGGATATTGATACCTCTAAAAGTGCTTATCCTAATCATCCTGTTGGTGGTAATGTAGCTCATCCTAACAGTCCAGGTCATCATAATGTCATTACTCATGATAATTCCATCACTCACCAAGGCTTAACACCTTCTAATCCTCCGGTTCGACGGTCGACCATAGTGCATCATAAGCCATCTTATTTGTCTGATTTTCACTGCAATTTTACACAGACTAATTCAGCTATTCATTCCGTCCTTTACTCTATTGAATCTAATCTTACATATTCTCGATTGTTTGCTCAGCACAAAGCCTTTAGTGAGCTGTTGTAGTTAACTCAGAACCTCATTCCTATACTGAAGCTGCTAAGTCAGCTGATTGGCTTCAGGCTATCAACTCTGAGTTAGTATCTCTCAGTAAAACCAAGACCTGGATTTTAACAGACCTACCTCCTGGCAAGAAACCTATAGGCTGCAAATTGGTCTTTAGGATTAAGTATAAGGCAGATGGCTCCATTGATAAATACAAAGCGCGTCTTGTAGCTAAAGGGTACACTCAAACCCCTGGTATTGATTATCTTGATACCTTCTCTCCTATTGCTAAGATGACAACTGCTCGGGTCATTTTAACATTAGCTTCCATTAACAATTGGTACTTGGAACAACTAGATGTGAACACTGCTTTCTTACACGGTGATTTACATGAGGACATTTATATGAAGATTCCTCCTGGTTTGACTATTTCAGCTAATGAAAAATGGAAGGTTTGTAAACTTACCAAATCGTTATATGGATTGAAACAAGCGAGTCGTCAATGGTTTGAAAAACTAACCACTTCATTAATATCCCTTGGTTATATAAAAAGCAAATCAGATTATTCCCTTTTTATTAAGAAAACCAGTGTGAGTTTCACTGCTTTTTTAGTATACGTGGATGACATGATGCTTGCAGGTAACGATATGGCTGAAATTATGTCTATCAAACTGCACTTGGATCAGGCTTTCACTATTAAAGACCTAGGGCCGGTGAAGTACTTTTTGGGAATGGAGGTGGCAAGATCGTCGAAGGGTATCCATCTTTGTCAAAAAAATTACACTTTAGACATCCTCAAAGATACTGGATTCACAGCTTCCAAACCAGCAGCAACTCCTTCTACACCAGGTTTATCCTTATCCACTCAAGAAGGCAGCAAACTTGATGAAGTTGCTTCAGGGGAATACAGGAGATTGGTTGGCAGATTGCAGTACTTATGCACAACAAGACCGGACATATGCTATACTGTGAATCAACTTAGTCAGCATGTCAGCTCTCCCTCTACACAACACCTACAGGCTTCACATCGGTTGCTTCCATATCTCAAAGGAACACCTGCTCAAGGCATCTTACTCCCAGCTACTTCAACGTTGAAAGTTCATGCCTTTTGTGATTCTGACTGGGCTGGTTGCCCTGATACGAGGCGTTCCACGACTGGATTTTGTACTTTCATTGGTGAATCCCTTATTTCCTGGAAAAGTAAGAAGCAATCAACTATTTCAAGGTCTTCTGCAGAGGCAGAATACAAGGCTATGCCGGCGGTTGCTGCAGAGTTACAATGGCTTCAATTTCTCTTCACAGAGTTGCATCTCTCAGTTCCTCAGCCTTACACTATCTATTCCGACAGTCAATCTGCAATAAGGATGGCTGAAAATCCAGTTCAACATGAAAGAACCAAACACATCGAATTGGATTGCCATTTCATTCGTGATAAGGTTCAAGCAGGGTTTCTTCAGCCTCAATACATTCCGACCACACAACAACTTGCTGATCCTTTCACAAAGTCCCTGCCAGTTCAAGTCTTTCAGACATTGATTTCCAAGCTCAGTCTTCTCTCCATCCACGCCTGAGCTTGAGGGGGTGTTAGAGTATGAAACGATTCCGTTTCATACGGTTAGATGGTTGGAGTCCGTTAGTTTGTTATTAGTTTGTTAGTGACCTAACAGTTAGTTAAAGAGTTTGTTATGACCACTCTCTATAAATGTAACTCATCCCTCTGTAATCGTCAAGCTTTCTATTCCCATTTCTTCGACTTCTGTCAGGACTGTCTAAAAAATGCTACCTCTTGGAATGGCAGCTGCAATGGAAAAGTTAAAAGACTTAAGTGGATCATGATATTGAATATGGTTTGGCGGGAAAGGTGTTCCAGGGTTTATAGTAATAGGAGGAGGCTGGCCAACGAGTATTTTGCAGCTTTGGTGGGATATTCAAAAGTTTGCTAAAGGAAGAAGAGCTGAACAACAAATTTTGAGTTATATATAATTTCCCTTGTAATTATTACTTAGACCTTCTTGTATGAGCTTCATGCTATTTTGATGAAATGAAACCCCTCTATTCATAAAAAAAATTATAATTTTTTATAATTATGAAATAATTATTTGCTTCTTCAATCTAGAGCTCTAGGCTTCTCTGCTTTTGTCGGCCGTCATTTTTTGTTGCTTTCGATGGCAGCATTGCTCCGATGTCGACCACAGCGTACATAAAGAATGCAAGGGTCTCCATGCCTCCTAAGTGCTCTCCTCCACCTTTCGAAAAAGGATGACCAAATCATATCAAAAAACAAACAGATCGGATTTATATTTACAGACCATACTGTCGCTTTCTTCCTCGATCTCTCCACGGTCACTGACGGTGGAGGAAGGTACCTAATCTTCATCCACGTTGTTGCTGCTTTTGCAATCCCCGTTCTGCAATCTGTAACAGAGCATCATTCCTCTTCTGCTCATTGTTGTTCCCTTTCATCTCCTTCAAATTCCTCTCCACCGCTTCCTTCGATCTGATGATTCAAGAGGAGCAAAGGCAGCGGCTGGGTGATCGGTGGTCGAGAGCGGCCGGAAGTCATGGATCTGATGATTGAAGAGGAGGAGGGCAGCGGCGAGAACTTTGGATGGACGTGGAGGAGGAGGAGGTGGCTAGAGTAGGAAGTTGGATGGAGCGTAGATTGGAGGAGAAGACGAAGAGGAGGCGGCCGAAGGAAGGGTGGATCTGAGAAGAAGGAGGAGGGACGAAGGAGCTGTCGGAGGAGACCATCAAGAAGGAGTACAACAGCTTTTGCTAAGGATAATTAGGATTAAATTAAATTTTCTGAATTCCGAAAATACCCATTTCGTTTAGTTGGTTGGAATGGTCCAACCCAAAAAGATTGAACGTAGATCGCGTGCCCAATTATGCGTGCTTTTGCATTTTGGAACTGTCTATATATTTGATTTTCTTTACATTATCTAGATAATTGTTTTATATATATAAATAATATTATAGTACTGCAGAAGTATCAATTATCTAATACTTCCTAAGTTTAAAATTCTAAATTCTAAAAATCAATCATCTAAAATGTTAAATTCTTCAATTTAAAATTGTAAACCCTAAATTATAAGACCTAAACCTAATTCATAATACTATACCTAAAACCTTAAATCAATCATAAGACTTTAGAACACAAAAATTCTAGACCATAAGCTTATACCAAAAACCCAAACTTAAAAACAACAAATTATATAAAAAAAACCACTTTAAACTCTAGAACCTAAACCTAAATTGATTATATATGAATTGATAAGGATCAGAATAATCTTTAGATATATATTGTTACTTAATGTATTTATTTGTATTTATCTCCTACTATTTCTGTAACTATTCTGATTCTATAAATATACAAACACATGCACACGGTTGGGTGTGGGTAAACTTTCCAACCAATTACACATGGTAATCAGAGCCCCCAAATAAATCTTTTTTTTTCCTCTTATTCTTTTCTTCGGCTACAACCCTAGCCGCCCAATTCTTTTAGCCCTAGCCGCCGGCCCTTCCCAGCCTTCAAATGGCGGCCGCCGCCCAACAGCTCCCTGCTCCGCCGTCCCAGCTCTCGATTAAGCTCGAGGCACACAACTATGTGCTTTGGAAGCTCCAAATAGAACCCTTCCTTGCAGGCTATGATCTCATTGGGCACGTTGATGGTAAATCCGTAGCTCCTGCACGCACCACGGAGGCCGGTGCGGTTTCTCCACAGTATACTAAATGGTTTCGCCAAGACCAGCTTGTCTTGGGTTGGCTTATTAACTCCCTGTCGGCATCGGTGATACACACGATGGTTGGTGTATCCACTGCACGGGAAGCATGGGTTGCTCTAGCAACCGCTTTCGGATCTGGCTCCCCCTCCCAAATCAGGTCTCTCAAATCTCAGCTCCTTGATTTGCATTTAAATAACGATACTATGAGTGATTATTTACAGAAGGCAAAGAACTTAGCGGATCGCTTGCACGCTCTGGGGAAGCCAATCGATGATGGAGACTTGGTTGAGTATATTACCAAGGGACTGCCGGCGCCCTATCGACCACTTGTTCGATCACTACATAACAGGGCTGTCCCGGTCGGATACCTCGAGTTGCACGGCCTGTTGATCTCTGAAGAACTCGACCTGGCAATGGAAGAGGCGGCGCACTCAATAGCACCGCAAGCCCATAACACGGCGCCGCCGGTGCCGTCTGCTGCCTATAGAGGACGGATCCGCCGCCCTCGCGAACACGGGTACTCAGGCCCTAGCCGTGGAAGTTACGGCTACTCTGGCCAGGCCTACCAGCCACGGCCGCCGCCAAGACCATCGGCAATTCAACAGCAGTCGTTGCACCGCCCCCTGATTTGTTTTAACTGCAACGGCGTCGGTCACCACTACAGGATGTGTCCATCACCTCGCACGGATCAGCAGCACCCGCCACCACAAGCCCACTACTCCACATCCCCGTCCCAGCCGAACCCCAATTGGACCTAGACTCGGGCGCAACTCACCACCTGACCAATGACCTAGCCAATTTAGCCCTTCACTCCGAGTACCGCGGCACCGAGCAAGTCCAACTCAGCGATGGTAATCTCGTTCCTATAACTCACTCTGGTTCAGCTTGCTCTATTATTGATGGTTCATCTATTAGCTTGGATAATATGCTTGTTGTTCCTTCGGCTTGCCAAAATTTGTTGTCCATAAGTGCTCTAACACGTGATAACGATCTGGCTATCCTGTTCTTCCATAAATGGGTTTTTATTCAGGACCTAGCCAGCCGACAGATTCTCTACCAAGGCCAGAGTAAGGATGGCCTGTACTCCATCCCGCTCTCACTTCTCCATAAGACGTGACCAGCCGCTCACTCTACCACATTGGCGACGTGGCATAGATGGATGGGCCACGCAAGCATGGAGAATGTGAAGCGAATACTACGGAACTCTACTATTTCCTTTGATAATAAGCGAATAGCGCATATTTGCCAGGATTGTTGTGTAGGAAAGATGCACAAACAACCCTTTCCTTTATCAAATTAACGTGTTACGGGGCCTTTAGACTTAATATGCAGTGACGTATGGGGTCCTTGTCCAGTTGAGTCGGTTGATAAGCAGCGATATTACATTATATTTTATGATCATTACAGCAAGTATACTTGGATTTATTTTGTGCGTTATCGGTCTGACTTGCTTTCTGTGTTCATAACCTATCGTGCTATGGTAGAAAAGTATTTTGCCCGGCCTATTCGTTCGTTCCGTGCAGATTGGGGAGGTGAATACCAAAAATTATCACAGTATTTGAAGAAGGAGGGAATAGTGTTTCAAAGCTCATCCCCCTCATACCACACCCCGAACGTTGCTGCATCAGGCTAAGATACCTCAGAAATATTGGTTTTATGCCTTCAAGGCGGCTGTCTATTTAATAAACAGGCTGCCCTCCTCAGTGATCGAGTACAACACGCCGTATGAATGCTTGTTCGGCTTAAAACCTGGATTATTCAATGCTCCGAGTCTTCGGTTGTTTATGCTTTCCTTGGTTAAAACCATATGCTACTAGTAAGCTTGATGCTAAGTCAGCACCGAGTGTGTTCCTTGGATATAGCCCAATGCACAAAGGCTACTACTGTCTCAGCTTGACGAATTATAAGATTTATGTGAGTCGCCATGTTTTATTTGATGAAAGTGTTTTCCCTTTTCAGGTGCCCGCGGTACTCACCTCGACTCCACCTCCGCCCGAACCACAACTCAATCCACTACCGATGCCTCTTCTCCTGCCTGACTTTCCCATGCCAACACCAACAAACTTGGAGCCACCGCCAGCCACCCACCTTGTCCCGACAGCCGAGCCCCGACCACACATACCTGACTAGCCACAGCAGCCTCAGACTTCACAACAGTCCACCCGAGCAGCTACCACCTCGCAACATCAGATGGTGACGCGCTCTAGGACCAGGAGCTTAAAGCCGAGAACCTATGGGGCTGCCCAAGTTGTTTCGGACATTGAACCGACGTGTTTTACACAGGTCGTGCACCACAAAGAGTGGCGAGATGCAATGGGGGAGGAGTTCAATGCACTGCTTCGAAACAATACTTGGGTCCTAGAACCGGCGCCCACACACACAAAGCCAATTGGTAATAAATGGGTTTTCAAGATCAAACGGAACCCCGACGGCACCGTTGCACGTTATAAAGCACGACTCGTTGCCAAAGGGTACCATCAACAAGAAGGCATCGACTACACAGAGACATTTAGCCCGGTAATAAAACCCGCCACTATACGCCTCCTTTTATCAATTGCTATATCTCGTAACTGGATGATTAACCAATTGGATGTCTCAAATGCTTTCTTACATGGTCACCTCGAGGAATTGGTATACATGGAGCAGCCACCGAGATTCATCGATGCAGCGCGCCCCAATCATGTCTGTCGGTTAACCAAGTCTTTATATGGCTTAAAACAAGCTCCTCGCGCATGTTTTTCATGCTTACGCGACGCTCTACTACAACTTGGTTTCGTCGGCTCCAAAACAGATACATCATTGTTCTACAAAACTACGCCAGCACCTATTTTCATTTTAATCTACGTGGATGATATTATTATTACAGGAGCTGCCGCGGACGAGGTGAAGGGTGTCATAGGCCAACTTGCAAACAGGTTCATGCTCAAGGACTTAGGAGCACTAACTTACTTTTTGGGCGTACAGGTGCATCGTACAGAGGAAGGTATGCACCTATCCCAATCCAAGTACATCGGCGAGATAATCCAAAAGGCGGGCTTGGAGACTGCAAATCCCGTCGCCACTCCATACTATCGGGCTAAGGAGGAGGACGCTACGCCGTTTGATCGGCCAAGTGATTTCCGACAGATACTCGGCAGCCTGCAATATCTTCAGATGACGCGTCCCGATATCGCATACGCCACCAACAAATTGTCACAGACCATGCACTCGCCGACAGCAACGGATTGGATACATCTGAAGAGGGTCCTCCGTTATCTCAAGGGGTCACTCACGCATGGTATAACACTCCATCGACATCCTTCACACTCGTTAACAGTTTACTCTGATGCAGATTGGGCAGGCGACGCAGCTGACCGACGATCGACTAGCGCGTACGTCACATATCTGGGACCAAACATTATATCATGGTCAAGCCGGAAGCAACGCACAGTGTCACGCTCATCCACCGAAGCTGAATACCGGGCCCTAGCTACTGCCGCGTCTGAGGTACTTTGGCTAAACTCCTTACTACGAGAGATAGGTTACGCCACGACATCTCCCCCGACTTTATGGTGTGATAACATCGGAGCCACATACTTGTCTCGAAATCCGGTATTTCATGCACGCTCAAAGCATTTGGAAATTGATTTCCACTTCGTGAGGGAACGTGTCACCAGTAAACACCTCCACGTAGCATACATCTCCACCAAAGATCAGATTGCGGACATGCTCACCAAGCCGCTCCCAGCGCCTCGCTTCACTACACTTCGACTCAAGCTCACTGTCTGCCCCGCCATTGGCTTGCGGGAGGGTGATAAGGATCAGAATAATCTTTAGATATATATTGTTACTTAATGTATTTATTTGTATTTATCTCCTACTATTTCTGTAACTATTCTGATTCTATAAATATACAAACACATGCACACGGTTGGGTGTGGGTAAACTTTCCAACCAATTCCACATGAATGAGGTGGGAGTATTCAGTATTTCAAGAGTATTATAGACTCATAGTCTTTTCTTCATAACTCACATTGCCAAATTTGAACTCACCAATTATTGGTGTGAAAATACAAGCTTGTAAGAGTCCAGTTCTGAAAACAGCGTTTCACATGTTATCTCCAAACCAGCAATAATTTCAGCCATCCATATAATCTACGATACTCATCTCTCACTTGTTCCTTCCTTCTTCTACAACTCTTATGAATGAGATCTTTTTTCGGCCGATTAAGTTTTTTAATCGAAGAAAAAGTTGGTCGGAGAATGATTTAAAATTTTGGGACGTTGTTTCTGCATGGCGGCTTCACCAATGATGGCACACTTAATTATTTCATCAATACAATCTGTACAAACTTCATACAAAGTGTACGTTATATACATGTTGTACGATTCTCATACATAGTGGAAGAATTTAATATTGAGTATATATAGTTTGTATAAATTATTTACAACCCTACCGTAAGAAATAATTTTTTTTACAAAAATAGATACATAGTGTACAATTCCCGTACAAAGTGTATACAACTCTCGTACATATTGTATAAAAATAAATACAGAGTGTACAAATCTCGCATGAGGTGTATATAGTTTGTGTACAACTCTAGTACATATTGTATAGAAATAAATATGGAGTGTACAATTTATACAAAGCGTATACAACTTGTACAAACATCAATACGGATTGTATACAGTTTGTACAAACCGCATACAAACTATACGACTAGCCACCGTAAAAATTGTTAGAAAAAAGTATTTTTTTAGAAAAAAATATTTTTTTTTTTGAAGAAACATAGATCTAGTAATGGTGTTACGTCGGTGGAAATTTTTTTGTCAACGGAGGCTCGTTTTATTGGGAAACTTTTTTGTGATAGAAAATAGAGGAAACTTCAACAAACTAAAATAACTTGAAGTTATAAACAACGAATTGAGACCGCAAGATGAAACAACTAAGATCTAAGGGAGGAGACTAATGTTGCATTGGATGCAACAAAGCAATAGCTCTGTCTAGTGGCGGAGCCACGTGTTGAGTTAATGGCTCATGATAAAATGTATCAATATATATGTGTGTATGTAATTAGATTCGTATTTATGACGTGTGTTGTAATTAGATTCGTACTTATCAATACAAATGTATGTATGTAATTAGATTCGTACTTATCAATATAGAAGAAAGTATGTAATTATATTGATACTTATGATCTTTTAGATATGATTTAAATTTATATTAATTTTGATATAGAAGAATTTGACATATTCATTTGCTTCAAAAAAATTTATGACGGTTTATTTTATTTTATTTTTTTTTGGTAGAAAGGCGGCGCAAGGCGCCTTATTGATTAACTAAAATGTTTCGGGACGTCGAAACTCCCATACAGTCATATCGAAGGATGTAACCAAGATTACAATCATAAAGCGGAAACAAAAGAACGCCAAACGGAAAGTCGTGCCCATGATTAGCAAGGAAATCTGCAACCTTATTGCCTTCGCGATAGGTATGTCGCAGCCTCACAGTCCAATCCCGCCGACAAAGATCTTGGAAGGCTAAAACTTCCAAAGCATGCTGATGAAGCGGCTCATCAGTTTGGAGAAGAAGGGATATTGCAGCTTTTGAGTCTAATTGAACTTCAACCAATCGGCATCCCTCCGACCAGGCCAACTCAAGCCCCAACACTGCCCCATGAAGCTCCGCTCTCGTAACCGAACAACTACTCAGATTAGCAACAAAGGCCTCGAGAGCGTGTCCATCGCTTGTTCGGATGATTCCACCGGCCGCCGCCCTATTCGGATTGCGTAGAACTGAACCGTCCCTATGAGGGCTTATAATTACACTATAATTTCCAAATTCACCAAACTAATTGACTTAATTATGAATTCAATCAATTTCATTGTTAAATTTATAGTCTAAATGTTTGAACCATAAAAGAAATTTTTTAGATACATAAATGTTGTATTATATAGGGTTAATACACATTTTTACCCCTCTACTATGCAAAGTTAACAAACATACTCATTTACTATTTTATAACCGATTTAACACCCTCTACTTTGAAAACTTTAACAAATATGCCCCTCTGTTTAATTTTTCATCTATTTTACATCCGATGTGTTGATTGTACGTGCCACGTCATATTATTTGTACACCTTATCACTTTTTGAAATGTTCACAATCAAAAATTATTATTTTGAAATGTTTAATATCTAATATATTATGAATCATAGTTTTCGTTAGTAAAATTGGACTACGTTAAAAAAAATGGACTGCGTTAGGAAAAAGGGACTGTGTTTAGTAAAAAAATGGAATGCGTTTAGTAAAAAACGGACTTCGTTTAGTAAAAAACGGATTGCGTTAGTAAAAACGGATTGCGTTAGTAAAACACAGACTACGTTAGTAAAACACGGATTGCGTTAGTAAAAAACGGACTGCAAGGGCATAATTGTCAGTTTATGTTAAAATACGGACTACGTACAGTAAAACACGGACTGCAAATAGCATCAACTTTTTTATTGTGATTATAAATACAGTTCATTGTATTTAATGTATCGGGTTCAATGCCTATTTTATATAGTGTTTTCAGTTTAAAAAAATAAACTATAGTGTTTTTCGATTTGATTTTCTAAAAGCACCCCTGACATATTTTTTTGGGTCTGTCACCGGAATCATTATCAACTTGCAAGTAATTATTAGTTTACTATATAAAATTTTGTTGCCACCAAGTTTTCTCCATCGCCAAAGTTTCATTACTGCTAGAGTTATATCATCGTCAGTCATAAATTTCAAATGCTAAATCCAAATTCTAGTACTCATGGATTTAAATATGAAATTAAAATTCTAGTATCCAAAACATAACCTAAATAATTAGTTATTTAAGAAGGAAAAATGTTTGATCTCATCTAAAGACTTTAAACATATCGAGCCAAACATACACAGCTAGCCTAGCCTCAACATGAAGTAAACCACTAATCAACAGAATACAAGACCTCAGAGCTCCTTATTAGAAGGGGAGCATATATTATTATATACATGGATTAATTAAATCCAAATGGACCGACTAATATCAATAAGATTGTGCTCCCTTTTACTCCGACATTATCTGCATATGAATATCTGATATCTGTATGCAATTAATCACAGCCTGCAATTTTTTGGTCTGAGAAAATATTAACTGGCTCCATTTGGTCATCTAATCTAATCTAATCTAATCTAATCATGTTTATCTATCTTCTTCACCATATATTTTATACTATTTTTCAAATTGCTTTCGGTTTTAATAACCAAATTCTGAAGCCAGCTTGAAGCCAGTGACGCAGAGTTAGGATGATGAAGAGGAATAAATATAATATTAAAATGGTTGTGATTCATTTTAATAGATGAATGGCCGGCGCCCTTTTGCCTTTCTAAGCACGCTTTTTTGACCCGAAAGTGGCCGACTTTCGTTCGGATAGGTTGGTCAATAGGGTCACACTACACTAGTTCTTCTTACTTCTTACTTGTTCTTCTTCCTTTGAGTTCTTGTGCGTGTACATGCCACACTATTATTAATCTTTAGGTAGGATCACGTTGCTGTCATACATCTCCAGTAGATGAAGAATGTCTCAAACATGAATGGATAGCTTCTTTGTAATTTGGCCGACTCTATTTTGACTTTTCCACCAAGCTGTTTATCACTTTATGTTGTGCATTGAATTCTATATCACTTGCTCATCTAATTTGTTTGAAACCTCATGTATCACAATTTAATTTTGATCCAAATCGTTATATAGGATAATTATTATTGTATTTTTGTGAATAAATGGTCTCTCAATTACAATTGTATATTGAAAACCGCTGGTCTTGTGATCGTCAATGCTCTGGTAATCTTAGGGGGATTCGAGTCTAAGCTTGTCTATCTTCTCGTTACTCAAACCGTATATTTCCCATGTTTTTCTTTCCCCCGTTGATCCCCTGTGGTACTAGTTTCAGATTAGCCTACCAGAAGTCGGTCTGTGGTAATTTTAAATCACTCAAATATGAAGGACAAATTACTCAGGTTTAAATCACAAGTTGTGCGCAGTGTGAATTCCACGACTTCTAAACTATAAAGCAGGAAAATAAGAAATGAAACAGAAAACAGTTGAAAGATTGGTTGACTTAACAAGACGACAGACAAGCTTAGATTTTGATTCCCCCTAAGATCACCAGAACATTGGCGATCACAAGACCAGCGGTTTTCAAAATAAAATCATTCAGTTCTCAGACACCACCATAACTCCTGACCCTTAGGTTTAAGACTAGCGAACGTTCGCTCTATCCGATCTAACTCCCAAGATTAATTGGTTGCCCGTGCATTCGCTTCTGCAACGGAAAACTAACGGGCGCGATTACTAATGATTAATGAGTTACTCTTGAATCGGATTAACCCTAACTGGTTCCTACAAAGAGAAATTGTTCCAATGAATAGGTTAACTGTTGATTTGGTGTTTTGAAGTGAGGCGAACGTTCGCTACTATCCTCAGCTTAACTAGAATCCTAACTAGGTGGCCAAACCAAAAAGAGAAACATAAAGCAGTGAAGAACAAACCAACCATGCAAGAGAAACTGATTGAAATTGGATTTAATTACCGTCGATCCGTGACCGCTTTAAAGCCCTGGGTCACTTAGGGTTCATCTAATCTAAGCTCTATGAGCTTAGCTACTCATATTCGAAACAGAAGAATCGATGACAAACAAAGAATACATCTTTAACCAGGAAGAACAGCAAAACCTAATTTCAGATGAGTCTGTGAAGCTTCAATCTCCTGAATCCTCAACTCCTAGCACCGAGCTCTCCGAGAGGGAAGGATGGCGTGATGGTCTCTTCCTCGCTCCTTAAGCTCTCTAAACTCTCTCCTGAAATGTTCTAAGTCCGGAAATTAATCCAAGGTAAAGTGTGTTTTGAATGTGGCCGCCGATCCTGTATTTGTAGGATTTTGAAGCCCAGCCGAAAAGAGAATTAATTTTCGGCGAAAACTTTGAAGTTTTCGCCGAAGACTTTAGGTGAAATCCCGGCTGAGTCTTCTGTCTCCGACTGACCATCTTGTGCCTTAGTTTTCGACCGAGGAATTTGGAGTTTTCGGCGAGGACTGATTTCTCCCAGTTGTCAGTAAAACTGTCTGCATACTTTTCGGCGAAGACTTTTGAGTTTTCGCGCCGAAAACACTAGTTAATGACCGAGTAGTGCTTCCTTCAGACTTGGTTGAATTATGGATCAATTCCGGGCAACTCCTTAAGGTTCCTTTGCTTCTCGAGCTCGTCCGTGGCTATGCAATTGACGGTAAAAACCTATGCATTCTCAAAAGCACTAGAAAACCATCAAATAGACCCATAATGGGCCAAAGTAACCAAAACGGCATGAATTAGAGCATTTAGGTGAAAACATGCTAAATTACCCTAAAACCCGAGATTCAAGGAAGGAAATGTAGCTTAAATGAGGCTGATAAACACGTAAAATCGAGTGTCATCAACAAGCAAAAGCTTAAGTGTGGGGTATTTGATGACACTCAAATTGACGTGATTATCAGCCTCATTTAAGCGACATTTCCCTGCTTGAGACACAGTTTTTGGGGTCGTTTAGGGTGTTTTCACTCGATTGTTCTATTTCTTATCATTTTGATTACTTTGGCCCGTTATGGGTCTATTTGATGTGTTTCTTAGTACTTTTGTGAATGCACAGGTTTTTACCATCAATAACGTAGCCATGGACGTGCTCGGAAAGTAGTGGAGCCTCGACGAATTGCCCGAAATCGATCCAGAACTCAGTTCAGATCAAAGTCAGTACATGCACCTGCCAACACTAACATTCTCGGCGAGAAGACCAGAGTTCTCGTCGAGTAATCATGCAGAAATCACAAAGCAAAGCCCTGTCGAAGTTCCAGCTAATTTACAATGAAGTTTTCGGTGAGAACTTGCAAAGTTCTCGCCGAAATATATTAAGGATTTACACAGGGGAACTCGTCGAAAGAAACAGGAGGATTTGTATTAAAGTTTTCGGCGAGAACTTTAAATGTTCTCGCCGAGAAGTCCTTCCTTTTTTCGGTGCTGATTCGGAAAAACCCTTGATGAGCCGCAATCGTTGTGCGTGCTTTCAATCAAAATAACACAAAGCTAACAGAAGCTAGGGTAGATCGTATTCCACGGGCCTTCTAATGATTGACTACTCAAATAAGCTAGCAAATTACTCAGGTTAAACAAATCGTGTGTGGTGTGAGTTCCACGACTTCTAATTCTAAGAAATGCAGAGAAATTAAAAATTGAAACTAAAAGCAGATTGGGAATTAGGGTTGAAAACAGAGATGACAGACAAACTTAGACTTTGAATCCCCCTTCGTTCACCAGAGCATAGGCAATCAACAGATCAGCGGATTTCAATTCTCATTCAATCAGTTCTAAGACACCACCATAACTCCTAACCCTTAGGTTTAAAACCGGCGAACGTTCGCTCTATCCGTTCTAGCTACCAAGATTAATTAGCCGCCCGGCTACGGTCGCCTCTCGCAATGACTTAACTTAACTGGTGGAATTACTAACGATTTATGAGTTACTTTTGCAGTGGATTAACCCTAACTGGTTCCTACGAAAGGCACACTCCAATTATAAGGTTAATTGTTCAGTTTGATGTTTTAAAGTAAGGCGAGCATTCGCTTCTATCCTTAGCTTAACCAGAATCTAATCTAGGTGATCAATCCAGACAAGAAACATGAACAATGAAGAACAAACCAAACATGAAAGAGAAACTGATTGAACTTTGAATCTAATCACCGCCGATCCGTGACCGCTTTAAAGCCCTGGGTCACTTGGGGTTCATCTAGTCTAAGCTCTAAGAGTTTAGCTACTCATGTTCATAACAAAAGAATCAAAGATAAGGAAAGAGTTCATCATCCAAAGGAATGACAGAAAAGTATCTGAAAAACCTAATTAAGACGACTCCGGCAGAACTTCGATCTTCTGGTAGAATGCAATCCTAGCTTCGAGTCCTCGAGATGGAAGGGATGGTGTCACGATCTCTTTCCGGCTCTTCGAACTCTAAACTCTCCTTCAGAACTCTCAGAGAATCCTCGAAATTCTGATTATCAAAAGTGTATTATGAATGGAATGAAAAGTATCTTGATTTTGGGCTGCCGGTTAAGTATTTATACCTAACCCTAAACCACCGGATTTTAACAAGGATTTTTGGCGAAAATATGAAGGAATTTTCACCGAAAATTCCTTTGCAAATGTGGATGACCGCCGGCTGTTTCTTCTGTGATTTTCGGTCCAACACTTCTCGGCGAAAACTTAGTGTTTTCGCCGAAAATATCCTTCAATTGACATCAGTGGATTTGTGCTTGCAGTTTCGCCGAAAATACTAAGGGATTTTCGGCGAAAACTCCTTTGTAAACCGGGGCAGGAATTTGGTTGATTTGGTTGACTCCTTGGATCGATTTCGGTGTGATTCCTCGAGGTTCCAACGCCTTAGACACGTCCTTGGCTACTTTATTTGATGGCAAAAACCCGTGTTATCATAAAAACACTAGAAAACCATCAAATAGACCCGAAACGGGCCAATGTAACACAAATGGCACAAGATAGGGCAATTGATTGAATATTCGTCATTCTACCCTAAAAACCATGTCTTAAGCAAGGAAATGTCGCTTAAATGAGGATGATAATCACATCAAATCGAGTGTCATCAAAATACCCCACACTTAAGCTTTTGCTTGTCCTCAAGCAAACTGAATAGAAACGCTCATGTTCACAAATGATAAGATCGATTAAATTGGAGCTCAATCAAACACAATGAATTATTAGACAGATAGATCCTAGAACAAGAAACCTATCATGCATACAGATCAACCAAACCACTTGGTCTCACTAATAAACTGCACACGACAAGTAATCGTAACCAATTATGCACGAATTTGACCTGACCGACCAGACTCCTCACACAGGAAATATTTAGTAAATTGGGAACTCTCACTCTCTGTGTTTAAGGACGTGTTTCTGCTCTCAATCATTTTCTGTTACTGAATTCTGTCATAAGTTTGCAATTCGACCACATCTCCACCACTGTGACAACACGAGTAACCAGTCAAGAAGGACTTCCCTGCTAGGACAGTAACGAATTCTATACTACTTGGGTTTATGATGCGATGGATGATGGGAAAGTATGATGATGGCTTTGGTGCGATGTAGCTTTCGACTAACTTCCCTCGAATCTAATATGTGGCTTCCTACCATCTAACCAGACACTGGTGGAATAGTGAACGCTCGTCCTAAGATACCCTCAAGCAACCTAGCACTTTTATTTTCTTTTAACACACATTTTTTTTCTTTTCTGACTTTTCTTTTGACTTCGTTCTTCCATTTGTAGGGAGAAGAACGTTTATTGAACTTAAAACTTTTTGGCTTTTCTGATTTTTTTTCTTTCTCTTTTTTTTTGAAACTTACTTCTTTTCTTCTATTTTTTTTCTTTTTGTGCCGATTCTTTCTTTTGGTTGCTAGAGGGGTTTACACGTCTGGACATAATAGCTAAGACCACCTTTTTAATGGCTATAGGCAGGTTACCACAAACCGACTTCCGGTAGGTCAATCTAGAACTACAACCACAGGGGATCAACGGAGAGTGAAAGAATGGGAAATGACTGTAATGTATTATCGAACCGAAAGAACAGGCCAAGCTCAAGGGTTTAAACCTAATGGATTTTATCGTTTGGTAGGCTATATGGCTTAGTAGCTGAATCTAGGTGCCCCTATCATTCTAGAACTCGTGTCATCGTGTGGTCTCGAGTAGGTCTCATGCAAATTCTAACTCATTCAAGCAAACAGAAAACCACTCAAAAAGAATTGAAATTGCAAGTTACGTGCAATGGATCAAAAGCTCATAGTTGGTTTGCTAGTTGGATTCGGTCATTTTCATGCAATCAAGGCTACAATCTACAAGTGTGATTTTAAAAATTCTATTCTGACCAGGCAATTTAGCATCAAAGTAAACATGTTGGTTCTCAAGTTCTAGGTTAAGCAGTCTAAGCATCATTATGAAAGTTTAAACAGCAACTTAACATCAAAGATCAAGAACTGAGCCATTCTAATGATAGAGAGATTGGACAGGAATCACGAGGCACACAAAAACACAATCAAGGGCAATCAAGTTCATGCAAGGTTCTCTAGCATCCTACCCCACACTTAAATTGTATTGTGTCCTCACAGGACTAAATCTAGAGTTCAGAGCGAAGTAGAAGAACTTGGACCGAGATGGTTGGCGTAGGGGATGAGCACGGATCCTCGGAGTGGAGGGAATCTACCGAAGCGAAGCAAAGGGAATCTCTCTACTGCCTACAAAAGAAAAACAAATGAAACATAAAAAGGAAACCGGGACAAGTGCCCCGGATCCACACAGAAAAAAGTTGGATCGAAATCCAAAAAGAATAAATAAAAAGAAAGGACCAGAAAAGGAATACAACTCGATCACTGCTGGTCAGGTGGACCGGGAGGTGGAAAGTGGAGGAAATCGCCGAGCTGACATTGCCACGCCATCTGTGCCTCATACCGCTCGTTGGAGCGGTGCATATATTGCTGCATAATAGTCCATCTCGCCTCTTGAGTGGCGTTGTCCTGGATGCGCCACTCCTGAAGTCACTCATACAACTCTCCAACATCTGCGGGGTGCGGGTGGTGCTGCGGGTGAGGCGCCTGATATGGCTCTGGAATGGGTGGCGGCGACTGGCGTGCAAACCCTGCCTGATGGTGTGGCGAGGGTGTATGATCATGAAATTCTGGCTCGTACTGAGGCTGAGACTCCTCATAATCATCTTCTTCCTCCGACTCATCCTCGTCCTGGGGAGGAGGATCTGCTGCTACCTGGGGGCTGAGGTCCAGCTCGAGGTTGTACTCGACCGCCAAATCACCTACAACGGTGCGTACTCTGAGGCGTGGGATGTTCGGGCCATATTCGGGGCTGAGGGCGAAGGAGATGATGAGTCGGCCTACAAAGTTGCCTCCCAGGAGTGAGCGAGGTGGCTTTGACCTCTGAGTCTTCTTGCGGAGTAGGCGTGCAAGCACCCATCCTGGATGAAGAGGGTAGCTCTCCCGGATGGCGCGATGAAGTAGAAGCTCCTCTCGGCTGATGTGGTGGCGGTCCTTCTCTGGAGCATACAAAAGAGAACGACGCTAAACCATGTGAATAAATCGATAGAGAGGGTGAGAGAGAGACTTAACTGAGTTATGCTTCGAGAGGCGATCGTCGGGCACTCCAGTCATGTGGCTCCAGAGTGCATGGTACTCCTCCCCGTCGGCATCGTCGTCCTCTCAGCAGAGGTAATGACCATTGTAGTGCTCGTAGGGGATGCCTAGATGAGCAGCAAACTCATCATAGGTGAGTGTCCTGTGCACCCCACCCAGATAGAAGGAAACGACCTTCATGTGCTGCCTCCTCCTGTGCTCGTCTAGATCAAAAGTCGCCCAGAACTCCTGTAGAGCGACGTCTGGGAAGTCGGAAGCTATGGTGGTCAGCTCTAGGAGTCCAGCATGTACCAAGGCGTCGTGCACGTTCCGGTGGTAGTCCTCATCGTGATCGAAGAGGGATTCCATGGAAAGTGGGCGAACATTAGCTCCAGGAATGTTCTCGAGCTTCTGGTAGCACTCGAAGTAGTATGGGGGCAGGCTAGCAATGGTGTGGTGGTACCCCACACGGCCAGGGAAAGCTGGGGGAGGTCCATGAATGGCAGGTGTGACGGGAGCGGGAGCTCGGGAGCTGGAGGCGGTGTCAAGTCTCTGCTTGGTCCTGCGCTCATGAGTTACGTTCCTAAGCAAGAAAACAAACCAGATTAGTCAAACTAAAACCCTACCCCACACTTAGTCGAAAAACTCAATTTCACAAAGAAATGAGGAAAACCGAGTGGGGGTAAGCAAAGCAGAGTAACCGGTAATCCCAAACAATTAAAATACATGCTTAGGAACAGCCAGAATGGAATTATCACAATCAGAGTTCAGAAGTCAAAACGACATTCAAAAAAGTCAACATAATCAAACATTGAACCCTAATCATGGCAAGACTATCACAAAGCGAGAAATGATGGCATAATATGATCTCAGATGGCAAGCACAAGAATATGAACGTAAATGAGCACATAAGGCAGCCAATTGATCATAAACAGTTCATGGTCAAACCGACATTTCTCAAAAGTCAACATCACATAGAATAAGGTCTTATGCAAAATCAACCTCGACGAAATTCAGCATCCAATATGTCAAAAGATTCGCAATGAAAAGGTCTACAACTTACCTTGAACCCATGGACGCTAAAAGTGAACGGAGGAAGAGAAATCGGTGAAAAATCAAAAATTTTAGGGTTTGGGTGAACTAGAGCTGTAGAGCTCTGATTCGGCTGTTCTAGGGCTCAAGATGATCGTAAATGGAAGGGGAAGGGAGCGGCGGCGGCGGCGGCGGTGGCGGTCGGAACGGGGCGGCGATGAAAGTGCGCGGCGGCGATTGAAACAGTGGGGCGTCGGCGAGTTTTCGGAAACGAGGGAGATGTTTTTGGTATTGTTTCGAAAAATTGGAATTTAAAAGGATGCGAGAAAGGTGAATGGATTTTACGAAAAAGTTAGTTAATTTTTCAAAAGGATTTTCGGCGAAAATAAGAGCATAGTTTTCGCCGAAAATGTTAGTTAAAAAGTTACTGCCGGGTATCAAAGGATTTTCGCCGAAAACTTGAATAGTTTTCTCCGAAAAGTTATTTAAAAAGTCTGGAAACTCAGTGGAATTCAAGAGAATTTCGCGAAAACATGGGGTATTTTCGCCGAAATGTGAACTCTACGATTGAAAATATTTCGCAATCCCGACAAACTTCAGAAAATCACAGTTAAATCCACAAAAATCAAAAAACCTCCAACGACTTGCAATTGACACTACGACACACAGACTACACACGAAAAATAAGAAATCAAACAAACTGACACTTTTGGCTCCCCCGAACCGACTCTAAAACACTAAGGTTGACATAAATGAAAAACTGACTCCAGCCGTGGGTTGCCTCCCACGAAGCGCTCTAGATTAACGTCCTTGAGCTGGACGATACCTGGACGGTATTAGGAGACATCCCAACTCAGGTTCTCCTTAACGCTAGCATCGGAGTTCATGAAGTAGAGCTTCGGGGTATCTCCGGTGAGCGTGAATTTCTTCCCGTTAGTGTGTAAGAGTTTAGTACGTCCGTCGGGAAGGTGCTCAGTGATCTTGAACGGACCAAAGAGCTCTGTCAAGGGATCATCTTCTACGAGGAAGACGGTAGAGGGAATGAGAACGATTGGCTCCTTCTTTTCTTTAACCTCCGGCTTTGTATCACCAGGATCGGTGATCGTCAGTATTTCCTTAGGAGATGCTTTTGGCTTCTCCTTCCATACTTGTTCCGGCGCCGGTATCTCAGAACGAATTGGTGGTGCAGCTGACTCGGTAGAAGGCGGCGGCACAACTGGTCTCCAGACCATTTGAGTCTTCGTCTTCTTGTTCTTCCCCGGGATCTACTAGGATCTTTTCTCGGTGGCTTAGAAGAGGCTTGCAGTTCTTTCTTCTTTGGCGGCTTCTGAGGAACAGATTTCGGTTTCCGCTTGGTAATCTGTCCAGCACCTGCGACAGCAATTGATCTAGGGATACTAGAAGAGACATCAGTAACGGAGTTGACTGGAGTCAACTCCACAGTTTCAACAGCTAAACAATGAAATTCTTTATTCTTGGGACTATATTTCATTCCGTCTTTAAGGTGGAATGTTATCGTTTCTTTACCAACCCTCAAAGTTAGAGAACCATTTGGAACGTTAATTTTCATTCCAGTAGTAGCCATGAAAGGTCATCCTATGAGAATGGTAGAATCATCTTTACTAGTATCAATGATAACAAAGTCAGCTAGGAACGTGAAAGGACCACATTTAGTAGCAACGTCTTTTATCTCTCCCCTAGGGGTTTTAAGTGATCTATCAGCAAAGACAAGTTGCATGCTAGGCGGTTCAAGTTCTCCTAGGTTCAATTTTTCATACAGACTCATAGGCATAACATTGACAGACGCGCCAAGATCAACCAAGCAACGTTCTATCTTAACATCACTAATGACAAGAGGTAGAGTGAAAGAACCAGGATCAGAACACTTAGCTGGATATGGAGAGGAGGGTTTTGTGCTACGAGCATCAGGATATCCTTCTTTATTCCCCTTCATGCCATTCTCGATCCTTGCATTTGGCAACAATGCTCTCGGAAACGGAGGCTTCACATAGTACGATGCAAGAGGAGGATCATCCTCTTTAGGCGCCACTTTTGGTGCTTCCTTCTTCTCTGGAGTTTCAGCGATCCTGCGTAAAACAGAACAAGCATCAGCAGATAAGCTTGTAAACTTTTTAACAGATACCATCTTAGCTTGTTCCTTTCTCGGGTTCGGCTCTGTCTGGCTCAGAAGTTGGCCAAATGGTCGACCAGATGCTAGCATGCTCGAGATGTTGTTCACGGCCTGCTCAATTCTTTGACCGGCTGCTATCTGTTCTTGATTGAGAAGAGCTTGAGCTTTGAACTGACTGTCATGATCATCGAGTCTAGTGATGATCTGACTAAGCTTCTTGTCCAGGTCACTGACATTGTTTTCCTTCTGGTACTGCTGCCATGGATAGGTGTTATTCAAATATTGATTTTGGCGATTGCCAGGAGCAGTTCCATAATTACCCGGATTACGGTGTGGCGGCTGATAGACACCTCCCGGTGGATGGTTAGGCTTCTGATCCTGAGCTGGACCAGTTGGGCGGTTATTCTAGTTCTAGTTATGGTTGGCGCCAGCATTGTAGGGAGGTCTGTCTTGATAGTTCCCTTGCTGCCTGAAGTTGCGGTAGCCAGCATAACCATTTTGATTGTTAACGAAGCCTTGTTGAACGAAGTTTACCTCTTCGGCGGACCAGACTTCTGTCTTACCAAAATTCTGGCAACAGCCTCCATTATGCGCACAAGCTCCACACCATTCGCAATCGTCAACGTAGACAAAAGCTGCCGGCGGTTTCATTGGTGTAGAAGACTTCTTCAAATGCTTCTCTACTTCTGCCTTGATAGTAGCTTCGAGATCGAGCTTGCTCCTTGATCCTTCTGATTGTCGCTCCCAGTTCCTTGACTTGGAAGCACAGTTTTCAAAATGAAGAAGAGCAGCTTCAGGTGTGGGCGTAGTGTAATCCCCTTCAGCTAGAGAATTGACCCACTTGGCAGATTCTTCTCGAAGACCTCGAGCAAAGATTTTAGCTAACTGCCTCTGCTCGAATCCGTGATGAGGGCAGTTGTAAAAAAGTTCTTGGAATCGATTCCAAGTATCGTATAATCTTTCGCCTTCTTTTTGGGAGAATCTGGCGATGCTGTCCTTGATGGCTGTTGTTCTGGTAGGAGGGAAGTATTCTTCAACGAAGTCCTGAGCCAGAGTATCCCAGTCAGTGTAATATCCAGGTGGTTTGCCAGTAAGCCACCTTTTGGCTGCGCCTTTCAGAGAGAACGGGAAAGCTCTCAAGCAAAGAGTGTTCTTGTCGAGGTTTCCGTTCTTAAAAGTGCTGCAGAGATCAAGGAAATCCGCCAGATGTGTGCACGGATTGTCTAGTGGCCTGCCTTCAAACTGTAGATCCCCAGAGATCATAGTCAAGAATGGAATCTTGATCTCATAGTCAGGATCTCCTTCAATGCGCGGCACGGCAATGGCAGATCGAACGCTAGTCGCACTCGGCTTGTTGTAATCAGCTAGACTCTTCTGTGCAGGCGGCGGTGGTGGATTTCCGCCTGGTGGTGGTGGTAACTGATCAGTCATGGTAGGAGATGGAGGAGGTGAAAGTGACTCGGTGTATGAAACGGATGAAGGTGACGGTAATGGTGAAGATGAGGAACTCTCATTTAGTTCCTCGATCTTAATCGGAGTGACGGATGGAGGTGGATTGGTTCTGCTTCTCCTTGGAATCTGTGATTGTCGAGGTGGAGCAGAACTGCCTGGTCTCTCTATACTCTTAGCCTTGTCGGTTTGGTAGCGAGTCCAAGGGCGGTGATGCATACACCTGTGAACAACCTACAAATAACAAAAACAACAAAAACCAGTGTAAAATAGAAGTGGGTGGAAAAGTGAAAGATGGAAAGTAGAAGAATAAATTGTCAGTTCTTCTTTCAACCAATCAAAGAAGTCCCCAGCAACGGCGCCAATTTGATGAGCCGCAATCGTTGTGCGTGCGTTCAATCAAATAACTAACAAAGCTAACAGAAGCTAGGGTAGATCGTATTCCACGGGCCTTCTAATGATTGACTACTCAAATAAGCTAGCAAATTACTCAGGTTAAACACTTCGTGCGTGGTGTGAGTTCCACGACTTCTAATTCTAAGAAATGCAGAGAAATTAAAAATTGAAACTAAAAGCAGATTGGGAATTAGGGTTGAAAACAGAGATGACTGACAAACTTAGACTTCGAATCCCCCTTCGTTCACCAGACCATAGGCAATCAACAGATCAGCGGATTTCAATTATCATTCAATCAGTTCTAAGACACCACCATATCTCCTAACCCTTAGGTTTAAGACCGGCGAACGTTCGCTCTATCCGTTCTAGCTACCAAGATTAATTAGCCGCCCGGCTACGGTCGCCTCTCGCAACGACTTAACTTAACTGGTGGAATTACTAACGATTTATGAGTTACTCTTGCAGTGGATTAACCCTAACCGGTTCCTACAAAAGGCACACTCCAATTATAAGGTTAATTGTTCAGTTTGATGTTTTAAAGTAAGGCGAGCGTTCGCTTCTATCCTTAGCTTAACCAGAATCTAATCTAGGTGATCAATCCAGACAAGAAACATGAACAATGAAGAACAAACCAAACATGAAAGAGAAACTGATTAAACTTTGAATCTAATCACCGCCTTAAAGCCCTGGGTCACTTAGGGTTCATCTAGTCTAAGCTCTAAGAGTTTAGCTACTCATGTTCATAACAAAAGAATTAAAGATAAGGAAAGAGTTCATCATCCAAAAGTATCTGAAAAACCTAATTAAGACGACTCCGGCAGAACTTCGATCTTCCGGTAGAATGCAATCCTAGCTCCGAGTCCTCGAGATGGAAGGGATGGTGTCACGATCTCTTTCCGGCTCTTCGAACTCTAAACTCTCCTTCAGAACTCTCAGAGCATCCTCGAAATTCTGATTATCAAAAGTGTATTATGAATGGTATGAAAAGTATCTTGATTTTGGGCCGCCGGTTAAGTATTTATACTTAACCCTAAACCGCCGGATTTTAACTAGGATTTTCGGCGAAAATATGAAGGAATTTTCGCCGAAAATTCCTTTGCAAATGTGTATGACCGCCGGTTGTTTCTTCTGTGATTTTCGGTCAACACTTCTCGACGAAAACTTAGTGTTTTCGCCGAAAATATCCTTCAGTTGACATCAGTGGATTTGTGCTTGCATTTTCGCCGAAAATACTAAGGGATTTTCGGCGAAAACTCCTTTGTAAACCGGGGCAGGAATTTAGTTGATTTGGTTGGCTCCTTGGATCGATTCCGGTGTGATTCCTCGAAGTTCCAACGCCTTAGACACGTCCTTGGCTACTTTATTTGACGGCAAAAAACCTATGCTATCAAATAGACCCGAAACGGGCCAAGGTAACACAAATGGCACGAGATATGACAATTGATTGAATATTCGTCATTCTACCCTAAAAACCATGTCTTAAGCAAGGAAATGTCGCTTAAATGAGGCTGATAATCACGTCAAATCGAGTGTCATCAACCCTATATAAGAGAGACGACAGATACAACTCGGGGACCACTTACGACGTTAGTCAAAACACTTTTTCAGAATACGATTCCGCGATTTGAGAGATGAGAGATAGAGTTTAGAGAGCGTCCTCGGAGTTCCCGAAGAGATCCTGCCACTGTCTTTCCACCTCGGAGCGCGACGAGCTAGGAGTGAAGATCGCTAGAGATCGGAGCTTCGTTGGAGTCATCAGAATTAGGTTTTACGGTTTCTATCTGTTCTTTCTTTGTATGATGAACTCCCTAGTTGTTTCTGTTTCTTCTGTTATCAACATGAGTAGCTAAACTCGTAGAGCTTAGATTAGATGAATCCTAAGTGACCCGGGGCTTTAAAGCGGTCACGGATCGGCGGTAATTAGATCTTATTTCAGATAGTTTCTCTTGCGTGATTGTTTTGTTCTTCATTTCCTGCGTTTCTTGTCTACTTGACGCCTAGATTAGATTCATGTTAAGATAAGGTTAGTCGCTAGACTTTAGTCGCTAGACGGCCGCCTTACTTTGGAACTCAAATCAATCAATTAACCTAATCAATGGAGTGTGCCTTTCGTAGGAACCATTTAGGGTTGATCCGCTTCTAGAGTAACTCATTGTTCTTAATCTATTGCACTAGTTAGTTCTCCGTTGCAGAAGTAAACGCACGGACTGTTAATTAATCTTGGTAGTTAGATCGGATAGAGCGAACGTTTGCCGAACTTAGACCTAAGGGTACGGAGTTAAGGTGGAGTCTGAGAGTTTAATGAATTAGGATTGAAAACCGCTGGTCTTGTGATCGCAGTGCTCTGATAATCTTAGGGGGATTCGAGTCTAAGCTTGTCTATCTTCTTGTTAGTCAAACCTTTAATCTTTCTGTCTTTTAATTTCCTTTTCCTTTTTCCTTGTTTATTAGTTTAGAAGTCGTGGAACTCACACCACGCACGATCTGTTTAACCTGAGTATTTTGCCAACTTCTTTGAGTAGTCGATTTGAAGAAATCTCGAGAGATTTGATCTACCTTACTTTTTAAGTAGGGTAGTTATTTGACCACACGCGAAATCGTGTTCATCACCTCCATACACGTGGCAACGGGCACACTGTCCCATTTCAAAGACTCCCATCTAAACAGGCTACCGGTAGTCCAGGTTTGCCGGTTCGGAAGGTCCTAGTTGGACTGAGTGGGATAAGACACGGTTCGGTTGCCCGGTCATTATGAGAAGGAGCCAGCGTAGGGCTGACGTGGCCTGCCTACGTTGGAAGTAGATTAGGCGCTCTAGACGGAAAAGATGGACGGAAGTGGACGGAAAACGTTTGCGATAATAAGTTACAAAACAAATGATATGTGCAATAATTTACTTAGATTGATGACCGTTGTGATATCAGGCTAAACGTTAGTGACTATCTCTCGTAACTAGGAGTTTTCACTAAAATAATTAAAAAAAAATTAACTATTAACCTAAATAAATACGGTTCAAAACTATTGATTTTTATAAATAAAATCGCCCCAAGCCTAGGCGATATCGCCCAAGGCCCAGGCGATATCGCCCCACCACCAGATATTTCTGATCATACCGATTCTAAACTGCCCAACCACCGAGTAAATGCTGTCTGGCTGGACACCTGGCGATCTCGCCCCAGCCACAGACGATATCGCCCGGACTACAGGCGATCTCGCCCAAGGACCAGACACCGGGCAAACTCGCCCCAACCCCTATAAATACCCCATTTTCAACCCCACCATTCCCCCACACCACTCTTTAACCCCTAAGGCAAAGGTAAGTCCCCTTTCTCCCTATTTTTTTAAATTACATTATTTAGTAGGTTTTAGGTTAGAGAATTAGTTTAGGGTTTTAGGTTAGAGAATTAGTTTAGGGTTTTAGGTTAGAGAATTAGTTTAGGGTTATTATGGTAGATAATTTTTTTCAAAGTGATTTATTAACACTGTCATATTGACGTTGTAGGATTTCTATAAAATGGAGAGGACCTTTTTTCGCACTGTTACACAAGGTACGTAGTACACACATTATTTATTGTTCTTATGTCATTGTCAACCATGTCATTCTTTATGGATAGGTTAGAGAATTAGGTAAGAGAATTAGTATGATTTTGTGGTTAGCGAATTAGTATAATATTGAGGTTAGACAATTAGTATAATTTTGAGGTTAGAGAACTAGTATACTTTTGAGAAAGAGAATTAGTATAAAATAGTTTTCCTAACAATTTACTATACAATAGATGTCGAACTATAGATGGGATGAACCGTTGGTTGATCAGACTCCTGAGGGCTGTAGGCCTCAACCTGGTGATTGTTCTCTATTGTGGGGGGAGAACAAGCATAGGGCTACTTTAGTGTGGCGTGACCCTCATGCGTGCAAGGCGCTGAAGTTGCGACAGCGTAGTTCTTGCTTAGAGTGGAGTTCAGAGTACGAGGCATTCTTGAGAGAGTGTCGACTCCTCCCTGTTGTTCGTTTACTCGGTTTCACACCGAGTAAGGAGCTCGTCAACGCATTGATTGAGAGGTGGCGGCCAGAGACGAACACATTCCACCTGATACAGGGCGAGGCGACGATCACTTTGGAGGATGTTGAGGTACTTACGGGTCTTCCTATTGATGGAGTTCGGTTACCGTAGCGGTGGACAGACGTGATCCGGGTGTTATATGTGAGGAGTTGTTGGGTGCCCGACCCCCAGCTGGGAGTTGTACGGGACAGTCAGTGAAGATCTCGTGGGTGAAGGGCATGTTTGATCGTCTACCGGCTGGTGCTCCAGCAGATGTTGTTCTCCGCTATGCACGAGCCTACACTTGGGTTCTTCTTGGCACCATTCTACTAGCTGACCGGACTGGAGACTTGATACCGGTTCATCTACTCCGGCTTATTGGGGACTCTGCGGTTGCATCCACGTTCAATTGGGGTACTGCGGTACTAGCATGGCTGTATAAGGCCATGGGGAGGGCGGCCTTCTTCACGGCTGGGAGTCAGAGGGGTACAGGTGACTTGGGAGGCTTCACCTTGCTGGTCCAGCTCTGGGCCTTGGAGAGATTCCCGATCATAGCCGATCGCTACGTAGCAGGTGGTGACCCACCAGATGCTGACACCGTTCCTCGTGGTGTGCGCTGGATGTCTGTCATCCGGTGCCACCAGCATCGCGTGGCTATGAAGCTGGAGGAAATACGCTACGCACTTGACCGGAACACGGAGTTCGTGGTTAGGAATCTTAACCTCATGTACATACTCTCTCTGATTTTCTTAATTCTTCCTTACAACATATTTATTAATTCTCCAGTGGATGTCGTACGCCTTCCGAGAGGAGGACTATCAGTTGGAGGACGATGTGTTCTGGCGTGCTGTTTGCCCCATGCTGTGCATAGACTGTGTCGCATGGCACCATTCCGACCGTTGCATGCGTCAGTTCGGACATGGTCAGCGTATCCCACAGGACGCCGAGCCTGCTGCTCGCGTCGAGGAGTTGCTTGGACTAGACTTCAGAGCGCCAGTCCATGATTGGGGTGTTAGGTACCGAGAGTACTTACGTCTATGGGAGCAGCGGGATCAGCACATTGCCGAGGGCGAGGTGGGATCTGGAAGCGCCTGTCCATGGAGTAGGTGTTGGAGATTGTCATGATGTCGTCACAGTCGTCACCCTCGCTCGTGGCATGTTCCAGTGGCACATAAACTTCCACGCTATTTGCTGTGGCTCCCCCTTCTTCAACGTCGTCTTCCTCGTCGGTTTGGCCAATGTCATCGTCGACATTTGGATTCCCTTCGTCCGCCGAGCAATGGCTCCTTTCATCTCCAGAATCGTCGGTGCTGACATATTCATCTCGCGCCAACCCCTCTTGGTCAACCTCCTCCTCCTCCGGACCGACATGACTGGTCGCCATGTATTCCCCATCATACGTTTGGCTCTGCTCCGCCATCTGATTTGGAATGACCCCCGAGAAATCGGAGAACTGAGACGGCTCCTCTTCCATCAAGGCGTACAACTCGGCAACTTCGAAAAATGGGTTCACGCGAACTAAGTCGTATATGACTTGTACGCCGTTGTCGTCCGATATCGGCCTAGAAACGAAATGCGACAGATTTCCCTCAGAACTGTATATCGGCATTCTCCAGACAAATGACTGGATTATCTGATCCGCTCCAAGACCCATTTTCCGCCGAAACACGGTAACCACACTATCATAGGTCGCTCGCTTGGTCATCTTCAGACGGACATTATTTCCCCCTTCGTAGGATAAGCCGGTCCAATCCTGGACGATACGGCCCCCCAGAAAACTTGGATTCGGAATTCTCGTGACAAAGTGTAGTCGGCCATTTTAGAATTTTAATTATTTCGATTTGGTGACTCTCCCCCGAAACTAACAAGGATTTATAGGCTGGTTAGTGCTCCAAGATGTAGGCGATATCGCCCATGCCCTAGGCGATATCGCCCATGCCCTAGGCGATATCGCCCCACCCACAGCTATTTTCAGACCCGTGACTCAAACGAATCTAATCACGGACCCGTTTTAGAGTCACGGGTGAAATTAACTGGTGTGGGGCGATATCGCCTGGGCCTTGGGCGATATCGCCTAAGCCTGGGCCGATTTTATTTATAAAAATCAATAGTTTTGAACCGTATTTATTTAGGTTAATAGTTAATTTTTTAAATTATTTTAGTGAAAACTACCTCGTAACTACACAATGGTTAGTACACCATCAATGAATATAATCTTCGCCATTATTAAGTTTTTGAAAGCACATCTTATTAGCACTAATAACTTTTATGAGTTTTAAGTTAGAAAGGATATGATTGTTGCACTAGTATATCCACAATGTCGCTTTAGGAAGCTTCTCATTTTGAAATGGTTGATAGAGATTTCACTTTCATCATCTTTTTATTGTATTCTAGTAAATGATTATCTCAATGACTAATTTGTTTCTTGTCATCAAAATTTGAAAGGAAAACCAAAATATCTAAATGTAATTGATGGTAATACTCCACTAATTAATCCATACTTTAGCTCTCCACTTACCGCCTACCACCCCCTCCCTAGGGGGAGTTTTTTCGGTGACAAAGTCTAAACTTTGTCACCTATACAAAGTTTAATCTGGACCCTTGATCTCATATCCACATCTTAATTAATAATTTAAATCAATTTAATAATACTATTTAAAGAAAGTGTATAATTTAAATAAAAAACATTCCCCTGCAACCCTTTACTTCCATAACCGCCGCCCCTTTTAATTATTGTTTATTATTATATTTATTTTTCAATTATCTTCTCCTCAAAAAATGCTTGAAAATATTCTCTTAACAATTTTAGATAATCATAATCTTCTTCTTCATATGCTAATCACGCCATTAAAAAAAAACTTCTGCATAATTTTTTTTTAACAAATCAGTCCCTATCATTAAAAAATCAATCCCCAAGTTCAAGTTCAAGTTTTATAATGGATGAACCCGGTTCGAGTTCCCAAGTAAAAAAACCTTCCACCGCACCTCTGTTTGATCTAAATAATTCACCGATTGATCATTCCCCAATGTTGATGATACATCTGAACCATATGAGGATGCGATTCCGACGTCAGATGAACAAGGAACCTTACGTGGCTACGTATGTTTTCCCTCCTTTTTTAGCCAATCTTGATGTAATTGATGGTAACACCGTCTAAGTGGATGCTGTTAAATTTGACAGTTTAACATCGGTGATGAAAATATAACAGCGACGAGATGGCTGCTGTTAAATAACGCAATCTGATTGGCTGGTTTTATCTCACACGGATTGTCATTTTTGTAGAACCTTATCTTCTTGTTTCCCTTCTTCTCTCCCCTCTTTCTTCTTCTTTCGGCGGTGAACCTTTCTTCTTCTTATCTTCTCTTCTCCCGACCCCCTTCCTCCTCTGCCACCACTTATCCCTTACATCACTTCTCACCCATCAGATCCCCTCTCGACCGACCCCCACCATCTTTCCCTTACAACACTCCAGCCATCGCCTGCGGACCCCAGATCTTTATGTATATGAGAACCCGAAGAGAGAAAAGAAAGCGAGGAGAGAAGAACAGAGAGAGAAGAAAAGAAGAGAAGAGAGAGAAGAGAAGAGAGAGAAGAAGAAAGAAGAAGAGAAGAAGAAGAGAGAAGAGAAGAAGAAGAGAAGAAGAAGAAGAAGAGAGAAGAGAAGAGGAAGAAGAAAAGAAGAAGAAGAAGAAGAAGAGAGAAGAAGAAGAGAGAAGAAGAAGAAGAAGAAGAAAGAAAGAAGAAGAAGAAAAAGGAAGAGGGAAGAGAGAAGAAGAAAGAAGAAGAAGAGAAGAAGAAGAAGAAGAAGAAGAGAAGAAGAGAGAAGAGAAGAAAGAGAAGAAGAAGAAGAAGAGAAGAAGAAAGAAGAAGAAGAAGAAGAGAAGAGGAGAAAGAAGAGAGAAGAGAGAAGAGAAGAGAAGAAGAAGAGGAAGAGAAGAAGAAGAAAAGAAGAAGAAGGAAAGAAGAAGAAGAAGAAGAAAGAAGAAAGAAGAAGAAGAAGAAGAAGAAGAAGAAAGAAGAAGAAGAAGAAGAAGAAGAGAAGAAGAAGAGAAGATTCAAGCCAACCAGATCTCGAAGGATCAAACGCAAAGCCACCCTCCTCGTCAATCTCGTAATCTTGCAAGCCTTTTTCCCCTTGAATTCGTCATCAGTCTTGTAATCTCGTGAACCCTCTTCCTATACTCATTTGTCTTCCTTTTTTTGTACAGATGGTGACACAGTGCTAGTACGAGAAGGAGAGGGACATGTTACCAAGTTATGGGAAACAAATCCCTCTATTTCTATGAATTCAGAAACATGAGAATGGACCACAATGCCAAGGTGTCATTTAAGCTCAATAATCGGGATTTAACACAAAATCAATCAAAAGTCGACATAAACCACTTAATTGTCATTCAATTATGTATCAGTCGTAGGGAATTAAAGTAACATATTTTGAGTCACCACACGGTAATAGGCCCACGCCTCGTTATTAATTTCCAGCTCATCTTCCTCCGGAAAGTAAGTACATGAATCGTTAACGTGGCCTGCACGACAACACTTCGTACAAATATGTGGAATTCCTTCATATTCTATTTTGAGCCAATAACCAACTACAAGAGCTAGTGGTTTGTTGAGAATGATTTGAACACGAATTTGAGTGAATTTCCCTCTAAAGATCAATGTGACATCCTAGGCAAATCCCACATCAGACAAAGCACGGGGAGATCCATGGGCTATGTGGAATAGTTCAACCTTAACAGACATGACGCGTTTTGTGGTGTAGTGGTGGGGGTTTGATCTTGAGAGGAGGAGGTCATGGGTTCGAATCCCACCACACCCAAAAACAAATCCGTGAGGGCTGGGCCCAAAGCGGACAATATCTTGTTAGAAAAGGTTGGGATGTTACAATCAAAGCCGTCTGTCTATCAATTCGAATCGGATCTCCAATAATCTTAGCAATGGAACAAAGGCTATAATCATTATAGTATTCAAGTGGCAAACCCGAAAGTCAAGAGAGTATCCATCGTTGCTTCCTCCATGATTAAGTTTTGGGTCCATCGTCTTAACATAACCAAGCAACCTGCAACTGTATAGGGACCTCCAGAGAGGACCATAATCATGTCCTCCCTATCTTGGAATTTAGCCACAAAGAAATCATGGCCCGTGTCAAGAAATTCTATTTCATTTGAAGGTTCAATCTGTTCACCATGTGGTGATAGCTCACAGTTCGACCATATAGTTTCAAGATAATCGCATTACTCCATTGTGCTCGCTAGGTGTTGCGAAGAGAGTTTGGGAATCACATCATGGGTCGGAGGGGGTCTTCGTCCATCCGTTCTGATAAGATGAGATTTTGCGTACCAATATCGATGTTGAACTCTGTTGAGGGAGAAGAATCGTTCCCTCAATTGAGCAAAGTTTCCTTGAACAAGGCAGAGTATTGGCCAATCTCGTTCAGCGAAGGTGGTGCTTCTAGCGAAGCCTCCATTGGGGGCAACTTCCGGGCTAGGGTTTTTCCGCTCTTCTTTTTTTAGCTTCTCCTTAGAGCTCCAAGCCTCCAACGAAAGAAAACGATGATGTTTATTAATTAGGGCCTAATTAGAATGTCTCACAAATCCAATCTTTCCAAAAAATATTGCCCATTAGGTAGGTCATTACTTAAATAATCTAACTCTGAATTTTTTTTAATGTAGATAGCTCCGGGAGGAAAATTAAGGCAGTAAGCAGTAAATTAACTACAATCTACTTAGAGAGTGAGGACTACCGACAACATCCTTGGGAGATATCTAATAGCCATACATGTCACAGAATGAACGATCCTGTTCGGTGAGCGACTAACCAAGAACAGTTTGAAGCTTGAGACTTCCTGGATAATGACCCCCCCCTAGGCTCTAGAGTGCTCAATCTAACTCTGAATAATTCATAACCCACAATGATGGTCTAGTAAATCGTATATGAGAGAAAGCCAATTTGAAGCCCAAGTAGTCAGTTGAGCCCTACTCCTATTCTCAATATTGGGCTTCAACGAATCGGGAATATCCACAAATCTATAACTTTGATTATATAAGATCTGACTCGGGCCTTATTCGGCCCAATATAGTTTAAAGAGCCTCATCATTCCGGATTCCCTTTCTCCTTCAACTTGAAGCGCCTCCTTTATAGGTTATATAAAACTTCCTCATCTCTGCAACTTCTAGGGTTTCGATCGACCTTCCTTCGCTCCTCCCTGCCATAAGGTACCGTTTCCGTCTCTTCGTCTCTTTTATGTTTCTATCGATTATTCCACCCCTAATAAAACGATATGTCTGGAAAATTTTCAACGAGCTCTTCGTTGGGGACGATTTGTTCTTGGTTCGTAAATGCTTTCATCCATCCATTATCGTTTTGTATAGTTTTTTTCACATGTCAGGAACCTTCTTAGAGAAGCAGGTTGTTTGAGGTGATGCCATCCTTTCGAATGGCTTTCGCGTTCGAATATTTCAACCTTATTAGGTCTTCTATGTGTTTAACTGTTCTCATTGCTTTGGCTGTTTCTCTAGGGTTTTTCTTTTCTACTGCTTGACTTAAGTATGCTCTCAGTCTACTGTAATTCTTTGGAGTTTGTTGAATCCACTGCTCCCTAGTTTTGGACTCTCGTTGTGTAACTCCATGCATTGACATTTTGATTCGTTTATATATTTCAGTTTATTCAAGATGACTAAGAAGAAGAAGCAGCAAATTCATGTCAGTGAATCTAAACCGGAGGTTGACCTAAAGTCTCTAATTCACCAGAATTCTGAATTCTTTGACAAGCTGATCGAGCTCATTCCGGCCAAGTTCTACTTCTCCAAGGATGAAGAGAAGCCCTGGTTTCAAGGTCTTAGCAAAGCTCAAAAGGTTGCAGCGAAGAAGGAGTCAAGGGAAAACATCAAGAAGGCCAGGAGAGATAGGCTAGACCCGGACAAGTCTAATCTAACCACCCTTGAGTTGCTCAAGCAAAACTTGGAGAAAGAGAAGCAAAGAGCTGATAGCAGTGATGATGATGATGATGATGAGGAGGAGGAGGAGGAGGAGGAAGAAGAAGAGGAAGCTGGGGTGAACCCTGTTATATCTGGTGTCAAAGATGAGGCTAGATCAGCAACATATGAAGATCTTAGGCAGCGGTATCATAAGAAGCTTGAAGAACTTAGAGGTGTAAGAAGTGCTGATGGCATGTCAAACAGGGCAAAGAAAAGAGAAGAGAGGAGCAATAGGAGGGATATGATGCAGAAGAAACGGAAGAGGGGGGATGAATCTGATGGGAAGAAGGGTGCAACCAACACCGAGCCTGAAAGAAACGTGGAGAAGGATGCAGAAGAAGCAACCAAGGAACTGAGATTCAGTCACGTAAAGATTGGCGATGAAGAGGATCGTGGCATGAAGAAGAAGAGAAAGATGTCAAAGCAGAAGGAGCTTGAGAAGGCGAAAGAGCTGAAGGAAGCAAAGATGGACCCAGAGAAAGGAGCGAAGGAATCATGGATAACAGCAGTCAACAAAGCAGCTGGGATTAAGGTACACGATAATCCAAAGCTGTTGAACAAGAGCATTAAAAAGGAGAAGAAGAAGCAAGAGAAGAATGCAGAGAAGTGGAAGGAGAGAGTAGAAAGCCAGCATAAGATGAAAGCAGAGAAACAGGAGAAGAGATCACACAACATATCAGAGAGAGCTCAGGAGAAGAAGAAGAGGAAAATTGCCAAGAGGGAGAAGAAGCTCATGCGGCCTGGGTTTGAAGGTCGCAAGGATGGTTACATCAATGGAACCACTTCAACCTAAAAAGACTTGTATACTCTATCCTAGCAACCTACTCTCTCCGTATCCTTGGCATCATCAGTTTGTGGAAGGGATATGAACTAGGAAGTTTGTAGGTAGGTTTTTGTTGTAGGAAGAAGGAATGTACTCTCTGGTTCTGCTGTTTTGTAGTTTGGTGCTGCCTCAATTATTTCTACTTTTCTTTTCTTCAGAAGTTATTGGCAGCATGGTTCGAGGTTCGTTGCTTTAGCAGATCAGTCAGTAAGGTTGGCTTCTTCCTGTTTCAAACCATATTTTACTGTTCATTATTGTTTTCAAAAGGGTCAAATGTAGTCCCGAAACTGGTGGGTTACAAAATAGTCCCAAAACTTCATTTTGTTGTCTTGTATTGTTAGTTCTGACCTCGTTATGAAATGGTACTATTTGCCATGTCAGTCAGTTTACGTTATTTAGGCCACGTTTTCCTCCAAGTTAGGCCAATTCCACCGTAATCATAAATGTCGGCGGAATTTGTTTCTAGCAGATTTATGAACAAAATCTGGTTCAGCTTTCCTTGTTTTCCTGCAAAATGGCTATGGGGAATTGGAATTTATCACAAACTAAAATGACTAAAATACCCATATTTCTTATCCCTTCCAATCACTCCCCTTCCTTCCCACAAATCATCAACGCATACTTTCTTCTTCCTTCTTTCATCATCGTTCCTTCTTCACCCTGCAAAAGATTCACCCTCTGTATACACATCCACCACCATTGCTGCAACTATAAATACAGAGCTCCTTCTCATTACCCTTCTTCACAACTCAAATACCCAATTGGAGAAGAAGCTAAAAGATGGGTACTTTTTCAACTCAAAGTTTGGTTCTTTGTGCTATGTTTCTAACGGTTGCCGGCACCGTCGCCGGTGGAAGCTTCTACGACGACTTCGATCTTACTTGGGGAGGACCTCGTTCCAAGATATTCGGAGGCGGCCAGATGCTGTCGTTGTCTCTTGATAAGGCTTCGGGTCTGGGTTCCAGTCCAAAAAGGAGTACTTGTTTGGGAGGATTGATATGAAGCTTAAGCTCGTCGCCGGTAACTCCGCCGGCACCGTCACGGCGTATTACGTACGTATTATTAATAAGGAGAGGCGATTGGACAAAGGAGAGGCGATTGAACGTGGGAGGGCAAAATCGACCTCCAAATATAATTCCGGCGGAATCCAATGATTCCGTTAATTTTTGGATGGAATTACCGGACTCTATTTGACCGGAATTAGGACCCGAGACGGATTTAAATTTCGTCGGAATTGGTCCGTTGTAAAATGACAGGAAAACAAGGAATTACGTGATTCCGCCGGAATTAAATGATTCCAGCCCTCAATTGCTGGCAGGAAAACGTGGCCTTAAAATATGATAAAATATTACTCACGGCTTGAATTGAATTAAACCCTTTAATCTAATCGATCAATTTAACCTGAAATCGAAAATCTTTAATCCCCATTCAATTTCGTCCTAATCTAACATCTTCATACCAGAGATTCCAACTTCTTTCTCTGCTTTCCCTTGAAGCGGTGGGACTCCACCCCCTGCAACTCGTATAATCCTACCCCTGAAGGAAAGGAAGGAAAGGAAGGAA
Source organism: Linum lewisii (assembly GCA_034768395.1). Taxonomy (NCBI): domain Eukaryota; kingdom Viridiplantae; phylum Streptophyta; class Magnoliopsida; order Malpighiales; family Linaceae; genus Linum; species Linum lewisii. Next base: position 18,677,890 of record CM068299.1, on the reverse strand, counting down.
AGGAAGCCATTGGAGCTGCGGAGGCTATACCAGAGAAAGCAACTGCAGTCTCTCTACTATACTAACACACTTAGCACACTCCCCACCCCCACCCAGACCACCATTATCTCTGTAAACTTAAAAGTTAAAGCTCCCATTATTGGTACTCCTCTTCCTCTTGATTGATCCACCAGCCAGCCCCTATGACTATGGATACCAACAACAAAGATAGATCCCACCACCACTTGGAAGCTGCAACATAATGTAGATTGTAGTGCACATGGAATCATTGGTTCCATTCTAATACTAATGAGAACAGTTTCAAAATAGGATGTTAATTCATCAGAAGATCAAATTGGAAGTACAATTGCTTGAATAGTAGAAGGAGCATAATTCATGACAACTAGAATGAGTATTGAGTTTCAGAGACACTAGAGGTTCTAACATCCACTCCACAGAAAGGCAAGTCACAAACTGGAAATCTGAGTTTGTTAGCAAATAAGGGGAGGCCGAGATACTTGATTTGATTGGGAGATCACCACTTCGAAGCTACTCCACGAAACAGATAACATTTTGTTTCTTGTCCTGTCGCTCCTCGTCTAGCCTTGCCAACGATGATGACGTTAAGGACAAGGAAGAGAAGTCGGCTACGGCAGCGGACGCATGTGGTGAATCTAGTAATGGCGAATCTTGTGGACCTGTTTTTACTCGGTGGCTGGTGGCGTTCCAGGAGAGAGATGTGAAAGGCAAGGCAAAGAAGGAAGTCGGAAAGTCTTTGGAGTTTCTTATTAGGTTAGAGTGAAATTGATTGGGGATTTAAGATTTTTGGTTTTAGGTTAAATTTATCGATTCAATTAAAGGGTTTAATTCGATTCAGGTCAAGATTATTATTTTATTATATTTTAACTGACGTGGACCGGCTGACGTGCCAAATATTACCATGTCATAACAAAGTCCAACCTAATGGGATGACTTTGCAACAAACTGAAGTTTCACGACTAGTTTGTAACCCACCCAAAAGTTTTGGGACTACTTAAATATTTGACCCATTTTCAAAATCGTACTAGTATGGATTGTTTGATCAGTTTCACTTTGAATTTTTCGTCCAGATAATTTGGGATGATCATACTTCAATTCTGAATGATTTATAATGATTTAAGTTGTTGAATTTTATATTATTATGTTTTTCAAAAACCTGAGAAAAATCACTACTAGATATTATTACAATTACGAGGTGAGCATACGCCAATAAAAGCGTTTTTTTTTTTTTTTTTATGAATAATAAAGCGTATTTCTCAACCAATGAAGAACCAAAAAAGAGTACAGGAACAATAACAATTTGAGTACCTAAAAATCGAGAGTGTCTTGAGTTGGCCAAGTAGTATGTAGCATGATTTATTTCACAGAAAATATGCTTGATCGTGACTTCCTAGTTTCGATTCTTGAGCTTCGCGAACTGGGTCACCAAAGCCGCATGCTGATGGATGTCGTTGTCAAGAGCATTAAGAATTGCAACAATCATTTTGGAATCAAATTGGACTTGAAGCCTTTTAATATCATGATCCCACACGAACTTCATTCCCTGAACAATACAACAAAACTCAGAACATGTAATGGAACAATAACCAAAATTCTCCATGAAAGCTGAGATTAACATCCCATGTCATCAAGAATAATACTACCAGTCCTCGTCAAATTGGAACTGGAGTAGAAGGCTCTGTCAGTGTATATGGTAAACCATCCTTATCTAGTCAGCCGCCAAGCAATCAATTGAGATTATTGGCTATACCTGATGCTTCTCGACCCAACGACAAGATCTTCCAGCTCGACGAGAATAGCTGGACCCAAACCTTAACCTAACAAATAACTTCCCTCGTCAGCAACCGACGCTTTTTGAAAACTAAAGAATTTCTCAAGTAGTGAAACCAAAAGTCTAGTTGGCAAGATTATTACCAAGATTGCACAACCACCATGTCATCAAATTGTCTTGCAACTCCACTGAAAGCCATTCTGCATATCCCCCGGACTTTCATAACTCCTTTCCAAACGGACCGTTTATGAATGGTGGCTCTAACGATGATGACATGTTGAATTTCTTTGATTATACAGCATGTATGAACTCTATATGGAGTGTATGTTGTATGCAGGTTGTATGATTCTCATACAAAGTGTATACACTTCGTATGAATTGTTTACAACCCTATTCTATGACAAAAACAAATTGTATAAAAATAATACATAGTTTACAACCCCGTACAACGTGCATACCGTTTGTATACAACTTGTACAAACCACATACAAAGTGTAAATCACAAATACAATGTGCATGAAAAGTACAGAGTGCTACATACAAAGTGTATACACTTCGTACATACCGCATACAAACTATACTATTGCTCGCCGGAAAATTTGTCAAGAAAAATAATTTAATTAAAATTTTATTTTTCAAAAACTTAGATCTAATGACAGTGATCACGTGAGTGTATGTCACAAAAAAATTCGTTAAAAATATTTTGGTGACAGAATATAAGTTAAAATTATAACAAAAAAAAACTATAAGTTATAAATAAAAGAGTCGGAACTCGGAACACAAGATTAAACAAAATAAAACCTGAAAAAATAGGCCAAATACACAAATTTGGCCAAACCTTTCACTTTTGTGTCAATTCTGTCCACATCTATTTTAGTGACAAAATATTGGCCAAACCTTTTGTTATTGTGTCAATTCTATCAAGTTGACCAGGTTGACCACTAACGGACACAACATATCATTAACGGAGTTAACTCGGTTTCCACAGCAGATGACTGATGTGGCTGAATGTGCCACGTGCGCGTCCACGTCAGGTGACGAGCCCCACCTCTTATATAAAACTTCCAGATTGTTCCTTTTTTAAACGCCATAAACGCCATTTACTGTCCTTGCTCGAGATCTGACAATGGATATACTACAGCGGTCATCTTCTCCGGTGAAAGGTGTCGACTTCGGCGTATTCGACAACCGTATTCACCAACTTCGACTATCTCGATCTATGTTTGTGACACCGCCGACTTCGTCTCCTTATTAGCGAGCAAATGGCTGAGCAAAGTGACTCGAGTTCTGGCAGTAGATCCGTGTCGATCCTATACTATAAGCATAATCTGCCATGTATTACGAATTCGAACACGTCAGGTACATAGAAGAATACTGGAAGGAAATTTCTTTGTTGTCGATATTGGAAGGTGACTTTAGGATTTAGATTCGTTGGCTTGTGCTACTTCGACGAATACTCAGTTGTAATTTTGAAATGATCGCAGGATAAAGGTGTTGACTGTGGCTTTTTTAAGTGGGTTGATGATGAACGTTGTAAACAGGTTTATCAAATAACTGTCAAGCACAAAGCAGGACAAATCGTATTCCACGGGCCTCTTCTACTTGCTTACTCAAATGTGTTGGCAATTTTATTCAGGATCAAACAGTTTGTGCGTGGTGTGAGTTCCAAGACTTCTATACTAAGATGCAAGATAAACTGAAATGAAATTAAAATGCAGAATGACTGGTTGTTTGACTTAGACAGACGACATGCAAGCTTAGACTTCGAATCCCCCTTAGATCACCAGAGCATTGGCAATCAACAGACCAGCGGTTTTCAATTCTGATTCATTCAGTTCGTAGACACCACCATAACTCCTTATCCTTAGGTTTAAGACTGGCGAACGTTCGCTCTATCCGATCTAACTACCAAGATTAATTAGTCGCCCGAGTACGGTCGCTTCTTGCGATGACAAAACTAACTGGTGCAATTACTAGAGACTCATGAGTTACTCTTGAAGTGGATTAACCCTAATTGGTTCCTACGAAAGGCACACTCCAATGAATATGTTAATTGTTGATTTGGTGTTTAAAAGTGAGGCGAACATTCGCTACTATCCTCAACTTAACAAGAATCTAATCTAGGTGGCCAAACCAGAAAAGAAACACAGAGAACAAAGAACAAATCAAACATGAAGGAGAAACTGAATGAACTTCGAATCTAATCACCGCCGATCCGTGACCACTTTAAAGCCCTGGGTCACTTAGGGTTCATCTAATCTAAACTCTACGAGTTTAGCTACTCATATTCAATACAGGAGAATCAAAGATGAACAAGGAATACATCTCAGGTAGGAAAGACAGAGAAGAACTATAAAATCTAATTTCGACGAATCCGTGAAGCTTCGATCCGCTGGATCTTCAACTCCTAGCACTGGTTCTCCGATATGGAAGGATGGCGTCACGATCCTTTCCTAGCTCCTCGAACTCTTTTCACTCTTTCTCTCTCTGGTCTAAGTCTTGGAATTTTCATCCAAAAGTAAGTGTTAAGTATTTAGCCGGCGATTTCTCTTTTATAGTTGTCCGCGATCGGCTTGGAAAACAGCTTGCTTCGACTGTTTCTTCCGTTCCAAATTCACCTAGAGTTTTCGGCGAGAACTTTGACTTCTCGCCGAAAACTTCTTCTTGTAAGCTCTGACGATTTCTTCTTGAGTTTTCGGCGAAAACTTCACAAGTTTTCATCGAAAACTTCTTTGTAAAACCGGCAGGATTTGTGTTGACTTGATTGACTCTTGGATCGATTCTGGTGCGGTTTCTTGAGGCTCCAATGGTTACATTATTTGACAGCAAAAATATGTGCTATCATGAAAATACTAGAAAACCATCAAATAGACCCGAAACGGGCCAAGGTAACGCAAATGACACGAGATAGAGCAGTTGAGTGAATATTCGCTATTCTGCCCTAAAAACCATGTCTTCAGACAAGAAATGTTGCTTAAATGAGGCTGATAATCACGTCAAATCGAGTGTCATCAAATACCCCACACTTAAGCTTTTGCTTGTCCTCAAGCAAACTGAATAGAAAACGCTCAGGTTCATAATCGATAAGATCGATTAAGTTGAGGTTCAAGATGACACAATGAATTATTAGACAACTACTTCTAGAACAAGAAACCTAACATGCATACTGATCACCCAAACACCATGGTCTCACTAAAAACTGCACATGACAAGAAGTAGTAACCAATCATGCACGAATTTGACCTGACCGACCAGACTCCTCACACAGATAGTATTTAGTACAAGGGAAACTCTCATTCTCTGTGTTTAGGGACGTGTTTCTGCTCTCAATCATTTCTTGTTACTAAATTCTGTCATAAGTTTGCAATTCGACCACACTGTGACAGCACGAGGAACTAGTCAATAAGGACTTCCCTGCTTAGGACTGTAACGAATTCTACACTACAAGGGTTAAGATGAGATGGAAGATGGGAATGTATGATGATGGCTTTGGTGCGGTGTAGCTTTCGACTAACTTCCCTCGAATCTAGCTTATGGCTTCCTACCGTCTAACTAGACACAGGTGGAATATTGTACGCTCGTCCTATGATACCCTCAAGCAAACTAGCACTTTTATTTTCTTTACACATTCTTTTTCTGAATTTTCTTTTGACTTCGTTCTTTCATATGTAGGGAGAAGAACGTTATTGAACTGACTATAAACTTACGACTCTGAACTTTTTCTAATTTATTTTTTTTGAATTTTTATTTCTTTTTCTTCTTCTTTTTCTTTTGTGCTGATTTTCTTTTAGTTGCTAGACACGTCTGGACATAATAGCTAAGACCACCTGTTTAATGGCTATGGGAAGGTTACCACAAACCAACTTCCGGTAGGCTAATCTAGAACTACAACCACAAGGGATCAATGGGGAGTGAAAAAATGGGGATTGGCTGTAATGTATATCGAACCGAAAGAACAGGCCAAGCTCAAGGGTTTCAACCTAATGGATTTAACATTAGGTAGGCTATCTGGCTTAGTAGCTGAATCTAGGTGCCCCTATCATTCTAGAACTCGTGTCATCGTGTGGTCTCGAATAGGTCTCATGCAAATTCTAACTCATTCAAACAAACAGAAAACCACTCAAAAAGAATTGAAATTGCAAGTTACGTGCAATGGATCAAAAGCTCACAGTTGGTTCGCTAGTCGGATTCAGTCATTTTCATGCAATCAAGGCGACAAACTTCAAGTGTGATTATAAAAATTTGTTATGACCGGGCAATTTAGCATCAAAGTATACACGTTGGTTCTCAGGTTCTAGGTTAAGCAGTCTAAGCATCATTATGACAATTTGAACAACATTTTAATATCACAAATCAAGAACTGAGCAATTCTACTGCTAGAGAAACTGGAAAGGCGCCACGAAACACAATAAAAGGGCAATCAAGATCATGCATGGTTCTCTAACATCCTAATACCCCACACTTAGATTGTTCTGTGTCCTCACAGGACTAAAAAGAGATTGAGAGTTACGGGGAACCTGGGAAAGGGGGTCACGGTGTAGTGGATGAGTGTTCGGAGAGCGTCCCGCGGAGCGGAGTAGAGTAGCTACCAAAAGACACCTACAAAACAAAAACAACCAAAAGATCAAAAGAAAACCGGGACAAGTGTCCCGGAACCACACATAAAAAATTTGGATCGAAATCCGAAAAGAAGAAAGAAAAACAAAGGAAAAGGATAGAAATGACCTGATCACTGTCCCTCAGGTGGTGGTGGAGGTGGAGTCGGGAAAGGGGAAACACCAAGTCGCTGCTCAATCTGTTGTCGCCATGCAAGCTCAGCCGTGTGTTGAGTGTCTTGGTCGGCCATGAACTGTTGTAGAACGGCCCATCGCGCGTTCTAGGTCTCCTCGTACTCCACCCGATCCCTTTGCCATTGATGAGCGCCAGAGGAGTAGTCTTGTTGCCAAAGATCAATGCGAGTCAGCTGCTCACCTCATGGGTCGGGGATCCGCGATGTACGTGGAGGGGGCGGATCTCTGGCGAGGGTGGTAATCGGTGTATAGACGCCGAGACTGACCGAGAGGTTGAGGCCACGAGCAACGGCGAGCTCCACTCCGACGTGTTCAATCTCAGTGCGGGGGAGGCTGAGATCCCACTTGTCACTAATCTTGAGGGATTTGATTAGGCAAGAGATGAAGGGGCCGCCAGGGATGGCCGAGGGGCGCTTCTTGGTTGTGGTACGCTTATGGAAGAAGCGGGCTAGCCACCATCCCGGATGAAGTCTACTAAATTCCTCGACGGCACGGAAGAGAATGAATTCCTCCAAAGAGATGTGGTGGCGAGCCTTCTTACTGCAGTAGCACAAAGAGCGAGTCCAAACATAATGGAAAAATTTGAAAAGGGTATTTGCAATGTTACCAATAGTGTCGTTCTCCGCTTTTGCTTCGGACGCCCCGGAGATGAATCGCCAGACATCAGGGTATGGATCTGAGTGACGAGCTCATCTCTTCAAAGCTGAGGGAAGCATCGACAGTGGTGGCAGTGGCATCGAGGAGAAGAGCGAACTCGTTGAGAGTCTTCTCGTACTGCACTCCCCCGAGACGGAAGAGAACACACTTGAGGAGGCGTGGGGTCTCTGAGTTGTCCATTCAAATGAACACCGGAACTCCTGGAGGGCGACCAGAGGGCATGTGGAGCCGGAAGTGGTAAGAGCTCGCAGGCCGGTTTGCCCCATAGCTCGGTCGACGGTAGCTTGCCATCCCGGGTGGTGGCTCATGAGGCTATCAAGGGAAAGGATTGCCACCGTCGCCGGAGGGATGTCCTTGATCTTCATGTATACCTCCAGTTGGTGCGGGGAAAGGGCAGCGATGAACGGGTGCAGGGCCCTAGTGGCGGGTGCTGGAGCACTCGAATTAGGGATTACAGGGGCTGATGCAGCTTGTGGAACTAAGTTCACGGTCACAGGTACTGTGGCGGATGGTGTGGGTGGACTGGAGGACTGAGCCTTGTCCTGTCGAGCCCTGGATCGGTTCTCTCTATCTGCACTGGTGGTCTTGAAATGCTTCGGATTCTTGCAATACAAAATTTAGAGCAGAACAGAATTAGATGCCAAGAATCCTACCCCACACTTAGTTCGAAGCCTCGTTCAGAGAAGAACGAAATGGACAAGTGGGGGTAAGCAAATAAGCCGAGAGATCACAATGGCAAAGCATAGCAGAAAAGAAATGGCCAACACGCAGGGGAAGACGGCATTCAATTACCAAGTATGAGAAACCGCGCATTGACAGACGACAGAGCATAAGACAATTTATCAGCACAAGATCAGTGAAAATCATCCATGAGGGCAAGAAAGATCGAACGGATTCCAAAAGTTGAGCAAGAATACACCGAATCAGCAGACACGTAATTCGAGGAAAATCGAAAAGTCAACCAAAGTCAAACATGCCAAAAACCGAAATTCAATACGCCAAAAGATTCAAACTTGAGGGTTGAACAACTAACCGTGAAGACATGACTCAAGAAAACGGTTGGAAATCCGAGAAATCGACCAAAAAGCTTGAAAACTCGTTTCGGGTGGAACTGGAGCTATAGGGCTCTGATTCAGAGTTCTAGGTTGCAATCAACAAAGGAGGAGGGGGGAGTCAGAGCGGCGGTGGCGGCGAAGGAAACAGGGGGGACGAGCGGCGAGGTTGGGTTTTTTCGGGGAGGGTTCCGCGAAAAAGAAGTCTGAATGAGGGTTTTAAAGCCGACGAAAAATCTTAGATTTTTTGGCAAAAATTTTAGGAATTTTCGACGAAAATTCCCTCAGAAAACAAAACGCCGCCGGTTTGAAACAGATAGTTCTCGCCGCGAAGTCAGGTTTTCGGCGAGAGCTTTTCGAAAACGAGAAACAGGAGGATCTGGGGTTTTAAAACCAGAGTTTTCGGCGAAAACTCGTTTGAAAAATGGGCTGTGACAGTTTTTTGTTTTTTATTTTTGTTTTTAAGACGACTCTAAATAAAAGCAAACTGACTCCAGCTGTGGGTTGCCTCCCTCGAAGCGCTCTAGCTTAACGTCCGTGAGCTGGACGATATCTGGATCGGAGTTACTAGGTTGACGCGAAGTAATGCACGTCGATGAGGGAGACAACCAATCCCTGTAAGCCTTTAATTAGGATGCTCTTAAGGGACGTGTGTCGAACCACGGTGTAGGGACCGGACCATCAGGACTTCAGTTTACTCGGGAAAAGCTTCAGACGAGAATTGTAGAGAAGGACTTCATCTCCGGGTAAAATTGCTTGATCCCCTTCAATTGAGCGTCATGGATCCTCTTGGTGCGTTCTTTATAGAGTTTCGTTCTCTCGTACGCGTGAAGACGATGCTCCTCAAGCTCGGCGATCTGATCATGGCGCATATTCCCTGCTACTGCATATTTCATATTTAACTCTTTAGTAGCCCAAAACGCCTTGTGCTCAAGCTCAACCGGCAAATGGCATGCCTTGCCATAAACTAGTTGATACGGTGAGGTACCGATCAAAGTATTGTAGGCAGTTCGATATGCCCATAAGGCATCATTGAGCTTAGATGACCAGTCCTTGCGGGACCGGCCAACTGTCCTATCAAGAATCCGCTTGAGCTCACGGTTTGTCACTTCCGCTTGACCGTTAGCTTTAGGGTGATAAGCAGTGGACATTCGGTGGGTGACGCCAAACCGTTTGCACACCCGGTCAAAATGTCCATGGAAGTGGGTACCCCTATCGCTTATGATGAAGCGTGGTGAACTAAAACGCGTGAAGAGACGTGTAAGGAACCATCCCACCACTCTTGAATCGTTGGTGGGTAAAGCTTCAGCTTCAGCCCACTTAGAAACATAATCAACGGCCATAAGAATGTACTTGTTTCCGTTCGAGGGTGTGAAAGGTCCCATAAAATTGATTCCCCAAACATCAAAAATTTCAACAGTTAAAGAAACAATTTGAGGCATCTCATTACGGTTAGAGATGTTACCTGATCGTTGGCATGCATCACAATGACAAGCAAAAGTGTCGCAATCACTAAAGATAGAAGGCCAGTAAAATCCAGTTTCAAGTACCTTTCGCGCAGTGCGGTTGCCGCCGAAGTTCCCTCCAAACTGACCTTCATGGCACTTAAGCATGATGTCAGCGGCCTCGATGTAAGAGACGCACCTCCGGATCATCCCGTCAATTCCAATGCGGTACAAGAATGGCTCGTCCCAGAAGTAAGATTTGGCTTCTTTAATGAGCTATTTCCGCGCATTATAATCCAGTCCGGGGATATTATGTCGCAAGATAGATAATTAGCTACGATGGCATACCAGGGCTCTTCCGGTGTTGTTGCATCACTCAGCTCCTGAGCGTGAGCAGTCGCCCAAGGCTTGATGGCTATGCTGTTTACCTGTTCATAGATTTCAAGACGCAACAACTTGTCAGGGAAAGAGTCATTGATGGGAGTAGTAGACTTACCTGTTTGTGATTCCTCAAGTCGGGAAAGGTGATCGACTGCTAGGTTCTCAGCTCCCTTCTTGTCCTTGATCTCTATGTCAAACTCTTGGAGAAGGAGAATCCATCGGATGGGCCTTGGCTTCGAATCTTTCTTGGCTAACAGATGGCACATAGTAGCGTGATCGGTATGGACGATGGTGTGTGAGAGAACCAGGTAGTGTCTGAACTTATCGAAGGAGATGATGATAGCTAGGAGCTCCTTCTCCGTAGTAGTGTAGTTCCTTTGAGCGTCGTTAAGCGTCTTGCTAGCAAAATAGATGGGATGAAACCTCTTTTCTTTTCTCTGTCCAAGAACCGCGCCAACGGCAAAGTCGCTAGCATCGCACATAATCTCGAATGGAAGATTCCAATCTGGTGCTGTAAGGATTGGTGCGGTGGTGAGTCTAGTCTTCAGGATCTCAAAGGCTTCAAGACATGCTTTGTCAAAAATGAAAGAAACGTCTTTCTCTAGAAGCTTGGTCATTGGAAGAGTGATCTTGGAGAAGTCTTTGATGAACCTCTGGTAGAATCCAGCATGATCGAGGAAGCTTCAAACTGTCTTGACCAAGGTTGGTGGCGGCAAACTGGCGATGGTTTCAAGTTTGGCATGATCGACTTCTATTCCGAGCTTGGAGATCCTATGGCCAAGAACGATTCCTTCGGTGACCATAAAGTGACACTTTTCCCAACTAAGAGCTAAATTGGTTTCCTCACAACGGGCTAGTACCTTGTCCAGGTTGGCTAGGCACTTGGAAAATGAGAAATCGTCCATGAATACTTCTACCACATTCTCTACTAGATCTCCGAATATAGAAGCATGCATCTTTGAAAAGTAGCGGGAGCATTGCATAAACCAAAGGGGATACGACAATAAGCAAACGTACCAAACGGATAGGTAAAGGTCGTCTTTTATTGGTCGTCGAGCTCGATGGGAATTTGAAAGTAACCAGACATGCCATCCAAGAAACAGTAGTATTCATGGCCAGCTAACCTCTAAAGCATCTGATCAATGAATGGTAGTGGAAAGTGATCTTTCTTAGTAGCGTCATTAAGGCGTCTATAGTCGATGCAGACTCTCCACCCGGTAAACGTGCGAGTGGGAATGAGCTCACCTTTCTGATTAGGGATGACTGTGATTCCTCTTTTCGTTGGAACAACCTAAGTTGGACTAACCCAAGCACTGTCAACAATAGGGTAAATGATACCAGCATCCAAGAGCTTAAGGACTTCCTTCTTCACAACTTCCTGCGTCAGAGGATTTAGCCGGCGTTGCGGCTGCCTAACTGGCTTGAATTCTTCATCTACAACTATCCGATGTTTGCAGAAGGTCTCGGAGATGCCCCTGATGTCGGCTAATTTCCAGGCTATAGCTCGGACATGCTTCTTGAGTAATATGATCAGTTGCTCTTTCTGCTCGAGAGATAAAGCTGAGTTGATGATGACTGGCAACTGACATTCCTTCCCCAGAAATGCATACTCTAGGTGGTCGGGGAGTTCCTTCAATGCGACTTCTGGAGGGTTCTCGTATGAAGTGGTGATACGACTTGAAGCTGGTTCAATATGAGATGGCACAGAAGTGGTTGTGGATGTCATCTTTCGGTCGTCTAATTTGTCTTGCCAGAGGCGCTGCTCTTGATCTTCTAACGCATTTTCAACTCCTAAAATCAAACACAACTCTAGTGGATCACTAGATAAAGCGTTAGTAATGAAGTTGGCCGAGGCCAACTCCATAGCATCAACAGTATAACATTTATCATCTTGAGCTGCAGAATATCTCATGCTATCCCAAATGCGGAAAGTGACGCTATCATGTCCTACACTTAAAGTCAACAATCCTTGTTTACAATTTATATTCGCACCGGCAGTTGTCAAGAAGGGTCGACCTAAGATAAATGTTTCGTCTAATTCACGGGTATCCAGAACAACGAAATCTGCAATAATAGTAAAAGGGCCATAGCGAACAGCTAGATCTTCTATTATACCCCTAGGCAGTTTGAAAGACCTATTGGCTAACACGAGATGTAGAGTAAGCGGTTTCAATTTTCCTAGGTTTAACTTCTCATAAAGATAAACAGGCATAACATTAATGGAAGCACCGGAGTCAGCTAGACTACGCTCAATTTTAATATCATTTATTATGCACGGTAATGTGAAAGGACCGGGATCAGAACACTTAACTGGCGGTGGTGGCGGCTGTCGTATAGGAGATGGTGCACCGAAGAGAGAAGCTCATTCATTGGTAAGCGTGACAGAGTATGCCTCTCCGTTCTTCACCTTCTTCACGAGATCTTTAAATAATTTTCCAAGTGGTGGTATGATCTCTACAGCTTCAGTTACTGGTATCTTGATCTCTGCATTCTTGAGAACGTTATACCACTTCTTATACTGGGTGTCGTGATCCTTGGCTTTGCTCATCACAGCTTTTGGAAAAGGAATCCGAGGTATATACGTGCTAAGACGGGCTCAGGAGCTGTCTTGGGAGGAGGAGTTGGTGTTACCTCTTCCTTTTCTGTGATATCTTCAATCTCTGGCATATCTATGACAGTAGTATCTGGTATCATGTCCAGTTCCAGAGCCTTCAGATCCGCTGTCTGCTTGCCGCTCCTGGTGGTGATGGCTTGAGCTTGTTCGTTCCTCACACTGAGGTCGCCTTGAAATGCTGCTTGATTAAGGAGAGGGTTGCTAGTAAGAAATCTGGTCACATTGTTTATTGCATCTTCCACTCGTTGGCTCTGAGCCATTTGTCCTTGATTGAGTGCAGCTTGAGCTTTGAATTAATTTTCATGTTCGTCGAGTCTGCTCATGATTCGATCGAACTTCTTCTCGTAGTCCTCGTCTCTATTGTAATACGGCTTTGATCGAGAATGATGTTGTCCTCCAATGAATCCAGGAGGTCCTTGGTATGCTTCCGAGGATCGGTTGTTGCAGTTCTGACCCTGAGGTTGGTAGTTCCTGTAGTTGGAGTAGCCTTTCTGGTTGTTGGTGAAGCCTTGACTAATGAAGTTCACCTCTTCTGAAGACCAGTCATCTGTTTTACCGAAGTTAAGGCAGCTTCCACCGTTATGAGCACAGGTTCCACACCATCCACAGTAAGCCGAAAAGACGGTAGCTGACAGGGAATCGAGGGGTACGCCAATCTCTTTAAGATGTTTTTGAACTTCTGCTTTTACCTGATCTGCAATGCTCATCTGATTCTTGGTACTTTCTCTCTGTCTCTCCCAGTTTCTTGATTTTAAAGCACAACTAGCAAAATGAAGGAGAGCGTCCTGAGGTGTAAGAGCAGTGCAATCTCCCCCAGCTAGGGAGTTCACCCACTTTGCGGATTCCTCACGCATACCGCGAGCAAAGAATTCAGCCAACTGCCTTTGTTCATACCCATGGTGAGGGCAGTTGAAGAGAAGGTCTTGGAATTCATTCCAAGTGTCGTAAAGCTTGCATCTTCTTTCTGAGTAAACCTGGAGATGCTGTCCTTGTAGGCAGTTGTCCTTGATGGAGGGAAGTATTCCTCAATGAAATCTTGAGCTAAAGTCTCCCAATCAGTGTAATGACCGGGTGGCTTGCCACTAAGCCATCTCTTAGCTGCATCTCTGAGAGAGAATGGAAAGGCTCGAAGGCATAGAGCGATCTTGTTGAGGTTTCCAGTCTTGAAAGTTTCACAGACAGCCAGAAAGTCAGATAAATGTGTGCAAGGATTATCATCTGGCTTTCCTTCAAATTGCACATCCCTAGAGATTAGTCCCAGGAAGGGGATCTTGATCTCATAGTCAGGATCGTCGTCATTGTAAGGCACGGTGATGGAAGACCGAACGTTAGTTGCGCTCGGCTTACTGTAGTCCGCAAGACTCTTTGGAGCAGCCATTGCGGTAGGGAAGGATGAAACGGAAGTGATTTGATTATGTATCTACTATGATCTGCAAGGGACAAAAACAAACACAACCGGTGTAAAATTGAAGTGTGATGGGAAATGAAAGATGGAAAGGTAGAAGAATAAAATGCAGTTCTTCTTTCAACGAAATAGAAGAAATCCCCGGCAATGGCGCCAATTTGATGAACGTTCTAAACAGGTTTATCAAATAACTGTCAAACACAAAGTAGGACAGATCGTATTCCACGGGCCTCTTCTACTTGCTTACTCAAATGTGTTGGCAATTTTATTCAGGATCAAACAGTTTGTGCGTGGTGTGAGTTCCACTACTTCTATACTAAGCTGCAGGATAAACTGAAATGAAATTAAAATGCAGAATGACTGGATGTTTGACTTAGACAGACGACATGCAAGCTTAGACTTCGAATCCCCCTTAGATCACCAAAGCATTGGCAATCAACAGACCAGCGGTTTTCAATTCTGATTCATTCAGTTCGCAGACACCACCATAACTCCTTACCCTTAGGTTTAAGACTGGCGAACGTTCGCTCTATCCGATCTAACTACCAAGATTAATTAGTCGCCCGAGTACGGTCGCTTATTGCGATGACAAAACTAACTGGTGCAATTACTAGAGATTCATGAGTTACTCTTGAAGTGGATTAACCCTAATTCGTTCCTACGAAAGGCACACTCCAATGAATAGGTTAATTGTTGATTTGGTGTTTTAAAGTGAGGCGAACATTCGCTACTATCCTCAACTTAACAAGAATCTAATCTAGGTGGCCAAACCAGAAAAGAAACACAGAGAACAAAGAACAAATCAAACATGAAGGAGAAATTGAATGAACTTCGAATCTAATCACCGCCGATCCGTGACCGCTTTAAAGCCCTGGGTCACTTAGGGTTCATCTAATCTAAGCTCTACGAGTTTAGCTACTCATATTCAATACAGGAGAATCAAAGACGAACAAGGAATACATCTCAGGTAGGAAATACAAAGAAGAACTATAAACCCTAATTTCGACGAATCCGTGAAGATTCGATCTGCTGGATCTTCAACTCCTAGCACTGGTTCTTCGAGATGGAAGGATGGCGTCACGATCCTTTCCTAGCTCCTCGAACTCTTTTCACTCTTTCTCTCTGGTCTAAGTCTTGGAATTTTCATCCAAAAGTAAGTGTTAAGTATTTAGCCGGCGATTTCTCTTTTATAGTTGTCCGCGATCGGCGTGGAAAATAGCTTAGTTTTCGCCGAAAACTTGGGAAGTTTTCGGCGAAAACTTCCTTTAAAAACTCTGCTTGCTTCGACTGTTTCTTCCGTTCCAAATTCACCTAGAGTTTTCGGCGAGAACTTTGACTTCTCGCCGAAAACTTCTTCTTGTAAGCTCTTACGATTTCTTCTTGAGTTTTTGGCGAAAACTTCACAAGTTTTCGCCGAAAACTTCTTTGTAAAACCGGGCAGGATTTGTGTTGACTTGATTGAATCTTGGATCGATTCTGGTGCTGTATCTTGAGGATCCAATGCCTTAGACACGTCCCTAATTACATTATTTGACGGCAAAAACCTGTGCTATCATGAAAACACTAGAAAACCATCAAATAGACCCGAAACGGGCCAAGGTAACACAAATGGCACGAGATAGAGTAGTTGAGTGAAATTCGCTATTCTGCCCTAAAAACCATGTCTTGAGACAAAAAATGTTGCTTAAATGAGGCTGATAATCACGTCAAATCGAGTGTCATCAGTTGACAAATGTAGCCACTTAGACGACGGTAGCTTGAATCGGTTTTGAGAATGCCAATTTACGACGAAAGTTGGAAGAGGTTGAATGCGCACTAGCAATTGAAAATGACAAGGCTTCCCGAAGAAAGCGAGAGAAGCAGAGGATGCAACAGGGACTAGCCAGAACAATCGAAGAATGCAGTAATCTAGTGTCCGAGATTAAAGTCGGTGTGGAGCTTGTTATGGAAAGTAAAGAGTACTATCATAAATGCAACCATCATGTAATAGTCTTATCAAGTGTTGTATTCATTCTGCTGAAGAGATTGTAGTATGTAACTTATGTTGAAGTCAATGTAATATGGAATTGAAATGCAAGTCTTTGAATAGACACACATCCGATACAGATTACAAAAGTTCATTGTGAGTTTTCATACCCAATACCAATAACAATAGCAGGTGTCAATCCAAGTACTCTACTCGGTTCAGTACGACGAATCTGAATAATTACACAGAATATACTAGCGCCTCACATCCCAAATTACGCTAGCCTTGCCGATAGTATCTTCCTTAAAAGAGTCTGTCCCTCCCCAAAAATATATGAATGCAAACCCACCCTACAACCCAAAATACATGGTACTTCAGTCCACCCTGCAACCCAAAATACACGGACCTGCAACATTTACTCCAAGTTTTCTACTTGATGAACGTTGTAATGTGTTTCGTCAAATAACTTCCTTACTAAAGTAAGACAGATCGAATCTCTCGAGGTCTCCTCTAATTTACTACTCAAAGAAGCTGACAATCTATTCGGGTTGAAACACGTTGTGCGTGGTGTGAGTTGCACGACTTCTAATCTATAAAACAAAGAAATTGAAATGAAACAAAAGACAAAATGAAAGATTGATTGACTTAACAAGACGACAGACAAGCTTAGATTTCAAATCCCCCTAAGATCACCAGAGCATTAGTGATCACAAGACCAGCGGCTTTCAATCCTAATTCATTCAGTTCTCAGACACCACCATAATTCCTGACCCTTAGGTTTAAATCTGGCGAACATTCGCTCTATGCGATCTAACTCCCTAGATTAATTAACCGTCCGCGCGTTCACTTCTGCAACGGAAAACTAACTAGCGCGATTACTAGTGATTTATGAGTTACTCTAGCAGTGGATTAATCCTAAATGGTTCCTAAGAAAGGCGCACTCCATTGAATAGATTAATTGTTGATTTGATGTTAAAGTGAGGCGAACGTTCGCTACTATCCTCAGCTTAACAAGAATCTAGTCTAGGTGATCAAGCTAGAAAAGAAACACAGGCAATGAAAAACAAATCAAACATGCAAGAGAAACTATCTGAATCTGAATTTAATTACCGCCGATCCGTGACCGCTTTAAAGCCCCGGGTCACTTAGGGTTCATCTAATCTAAGCTCTACGAGTTTAGCTACTCATATTCAATACAAGAGAATAAAAAACAATCAAATAATACATCTCAGGTAGGAAAACAGAGAAGAACTGTAAAACCTAATTTGATGAATCTGTGAAGCTTCAATCCCAAAAATCTTCAACTCCTAGCTCCGAGCACTCGGAGGTGGAAAGATGGCGTCACGATCTCTCCGGGAACTCCGAGGATGCTCTCAACTCTCTCTCGAACTCTGAAGTCTAGAAATTAATCCGTGGAAAAAGTATTTTCGGATAAGTGTATTTGCTTCCCTTAAATAGAGTTTGTCCGATTCAGAGCTGGAAAAGGTAGGACTTCTCGGCGAGAACCTTGAAAGTTCTCGCCGAGAACTTTAGTTCAAAAGCCTCATGTGTCTGTGTCTTCAATAGTTCTCAGCGAGAACTTTCGAAGACTTCTTTGCTAATACCTCCTGTGTTCCTGTGTGTGAAACTCCTCGGCGAGAACTTTGGAAGTTCTCGCCGAATACTTTAGTTGTGGCAGAGGAGGATTTGGTTTCTGACTTGTGTGGTTTCTGGATCGATTTCGGGCGATTCCTTTAGGTTTCTTCGCTTCCCGAGCACGTCCGTGGCTACATTATTGATGGCAAAAACTTGTGCATTCACAAAGCACTAGAAAACACATCAAAAGGACCCATAACGGGCCAAAGTAACCAAAACGGTAAGAAATAGAGCAATCGAGTGAAAACATCCTAAACTACCCTAAAAACCGTGTCTCAAGTAGGGAAATGTTGCTTAAATGAGGCTGATAATCACGTCAAATCAAGTGTCATCACTACTCCTGAGTTCTGTGCACCGGTGTTAAGTCGATGACATTGTGATTTCCACGATCCCCACCTGGAACTACTGTTGTTTTAGCCCGAGTGATCGGCCCGGTGGGTTCTACACCTCCTCTATTGTTCCCAGTTTGCGTAATTGAAGCATCACGTTGAACAATTAGGGTGTATTGGAAAGTAAGTATCAAACTGATAAATTCAGATTCGGGGTTCAGATGGTTTACCGCAAAATACATGTTTCCTGTATCAAGGAAGTATGCCACTCCGTATCCATTTTGGGCGATCCCCGTCTCCCTATCGACAACTCTTCTCATTTGTACATTCATTGTCATCGGCTGTGTGCAATACATATTTTTCATTCAATAGTTCCCAAATGCAAGAGTCACACAAATACGGTTTACCAAGATGAACACTCTTACCTGGACACCAAACTTAGATGGACATGTCCTCGAGTTGTGCCCTGTAAACCCGCAAGTCTTGCATTTTTTCTTCTATCTTGCAGGTTTAGGGATGGAGGAAGCTTCCCTACGTTCGAGGCCGCACAGACCTAACTTGGTCAGTTCCCATAGTGGTATCAGGTGGTATTACTTCAGCTACTAGGTCTGTCATGTGTTCCTGCATACAATTTCCACCCAAATAGTAAGGCCAAAACACCACATACTATTAAACAGATACTGCATATCAACACAAGCATTTTACCATTCTTGCATCTAAAAAATTTCTGAAATTATGTCATTCACGGCAACACGTGCGACGATTCATGATCCTGTCATGACGACTTAGCTGGAAACCAGGGCCAGATTTACGTGGTCTTCCCTACAACTCGGCCGCCTCTTTTCTCCTGACCTTCTTCGGCCTACCAAGCATCCGTTTTCCCAATGGTGACAGGACATCATACCCCTCAACTGGTGGCCACGCCTGCCTCCCCACGATTGCTGGCACCACATAACCATATGCTTGCATAACATGATTAGTACGATATACCAGATCAACATGGTCCTCTAAATTGAGACGCATGAAGGCGATGGTGGCTACAACATGGGTACATGGAATGCCTGACAATGTGAAGTAGCCTCAACTGCACGTGTTGTTCTTCATGTCAACAACGTAATCGTCTCTGTACTCATTAACTTCACACACCCTGTCGAGAGTGGGGTGGGTGAGGCAGTTCCTTGCTCGTATTATTGTATTCTCAAGTACAGTTCTGATACGAGGGCATATGACATCAATACAACGCGCAAACAACTTGTGCTTCTTCACTACTCGTTTCATGGCGTATAGTCAGATCTCCTTGAGCATGTCAATAATCTTATGTCCACGACACTTGACGATAATGTTGTTGAAAGACTCACATATGTTTCTTTCAACAGAGTCGCACTTAGGCATCGACGACATAAATGCCCTGCAAAATGTTTTCGAATCCTGACTGAGGAAATCTTGAAAGGGTTGTTTGGCACCTGTTTCGTCATTTTCAAGGATTTCTAGCATCGCCATCTTTCGCCGCCAATCATATTCGTTGCAACAGTAAACGGCTTCCCAAAATAACTATCTAACCTCGTCCTTCGTATGCTTCGACTTCCAGTTCGCAAAAACATGTCTAACACACTTTCTGTGCTTCGTATATGGAATTAGAGTGTTTAGTGATGTCATAAGGCCCTGCATGCAAATGACAATTAACCATTATGAAAGATAACCAATAATAAAGGTAGGGCACAATTGTACGCACCTTCTGTTGGTCTGAAATAATGCTCCATCCTTGACCATTGACAAATACTCAAGTCGTCAACAAGTACCTATACGAACCATGTCCAAGAGTTTCTATTTTCGCCGTCAACAACTGCCCATGCTATGGGATAGACCTGGTTATTCCCATCCTTACCCACTGCAGCTAGTAGCATCCCCTCCACTTCACCTTTTAAGAAACACCCGTCCAACCCGAACATCTTGCGACAACCTGATAAAAACCCCTTTCGCAGGCTTGAGAATCCGACATAAAACTTCTTAAAGTAACCGACTGTACCACAAGGATGCGGTTCCACTTCCAGCATGAAACAACCGGTGGGGTCAAACCTCTTCAACTTAGCCACGTAGCTTCTCAGTTTCCTGTATTCATCCTTCAAACTTCCATTCAACATATCTTCAGCTTTCTTCTTAGCCCGATAGCAATGGCGTGAAGTTACTTCAGTACCGTATCGTAGTCTAACCTCAGCAACAATTTACCCCACCCCCATTCCCGATTGATTCTGAACCGCTCTAAGAAGTCGATTGTGATCCATTTCGCAGTTGTTTGGTTAATGGAAAAAGCTCTAGGGAATGTGTGTGCTTCCCCTACACCTCTAACCATGAAGCTTTTGTTACCCTAATACAAAGCACCCACTACAAAAAAAACTCTTTAGCGTCAGTCTTTCACGCGTTTTAGCGTCGATCGTTCGCGCATTTTAGCGTCGGTTACTGACTGACGCTATAACAAATAGCGTCGGTCGGCTTAGCCAACTCTAGAACTGGTGACGTTATATTTTAGCATCAGTTTTTGGTTGATCGACGCTAAATCACAACCAACCGACGCTAAATCCACTAAAAATCCCAAAAAAACACCAGCAACTTCGCTGCAACCTCTCTTCTGCAATAAACCCTAACTGCAACACAGCTTCCCTTCGCCGTCGACTAAACCACTTCCACCGAACTCATCGCTGCTGTCCCTCTTCGGTGGCTAGGGTCATTGTTGATGATGACTCAGTGGAACTCGGTCCGGTTCACCATCGTGTAGAACTCTGACGCTCAGCCGCAGATGTCGAGGCGGGGCTCGTCAAGGCACGGATCCTTCGCGGCCAATCGAGACAAGCTATCCGCCGACACTCCCGTGGTCGGCAACTGAGATCTCGCGGCGCAGAGCTTCAGGCCGACGATGTCGCAGCGGATGCTCGACGAGAAAGAGGAGCGGTGGCGGCCTCGTATGGCTCGCGTCGGCTCGATGCGACTTTAGTGGAAGAGAGAGCGATGTCAGGGAGGGAGGCTATTGCAATTATCGTTGATGGAAGTAGGGGACAGAGGGAGCGAGATATCGTTGATGGTGGGGGTTGTGCGTGAAGATCAGAGTGGAAGATGAAGATGAAGATGAAAGAGAGGTTTGTGAAGGTTGTGCGTGAAGAAGATGGGGAAGAAAGAGAAGAGGGGGTTTGATTGGAGAGGAGGCGGCTGAATAGGGTAGGGTTTCAGCTTATTAATTATTTATATGACCATATATTAGGGTTAGTATTTAGCGTCGGTCGACCAAATGACCGACGCTAAAACGCGAGTAAATGTTTAGCGTCGGTCGAAAAGTCGACCGACACTATATATTTTCGCATTAACCGACGCCAAAACTCTTATTTTTTGTAGTGACCATAGATACGCCATTTGCAATGCGATTCCTTACAGATTGCCTCGCACAGAAGCTTACCTCTGCGTAACCAAATCAGATTAGCCCCAACATGGATGGCATGCTTCACGACAGCATGTTTGAATAAAGACGGCGACCTGAACTTCTTTCCAAGCACAAACTGTAGATTTTTGTGATAAAAAATTGGATCGTAGATTGGAGCTCCATCATAAATATCATCAATGTCATCCTCGTCAAAAACATTTCCTCTAATGTGTGCTGAGTTCTCGGATCCACACGGTAGATTGAGTCATTCTTTGAGTTTATGTCTGTAGAAATATTGCCAGGTACTATAGGCTCCCCTAAAACATCTAGTCTGTAGTGGTCATTATGGTTGAAGGAGTGAATTTGGGCCGCATCCTAATGGGCCGGATGAGAGGGCCCGATTCCAATGGAGTCTTCAAAGTGGGCCGGAACAGAGGGTGACTGGTAAACCTGTTCGACCTCCTCACCCGATGAGTATGTCATGTACGCGACACGCCTCTTAGTTCTTCTCACACCAATGGTGAACAAGGCGTCTTCAAATTCATCATCGGTAGTCCGTAGGTCATCGTCAAGTAGGTGTGTAAACTCTAATCCAACTGAGTTCTCAGGAGGTGTGTGCGCCTCAAATGATCCCCAACGGGATCATCTTCCTTATCCCCAATGGTACCGTCTTCATTATCTGCACCATACTCGTAAACACTAAACTCTGTCATGAATATGGTCAGCTTCCAGTCAGAGCCAATAGCTCACACCAACCGTTTGTAACATCATTATCACTTCGAACTTCGTGTAAGCCTTCATCCATTGACTTGTTCGGCTCCAAGTACCAAATCCCCTCAATGAACTTGTACTCCACAAATCCTATGCCAACAAAGTGTTTGAGTTCGAAGTAGCACATGCAATCCGGGTCAATGTAAACTGTGTCCGATTTTCCACCCACATACACTAGTTCGATACCACTGAAGTCCATTACCCCACTGTGGTACACTTTAATCTCATATGACGGAGGCATCTGAAACGGAAGACAAGTATGAATAAATAGGTTGCGTGCGAATTGACAATACAAAGAACAAATGGTGCACGCTAAACACCCTAAACAATGGTTGTCAAGACACCATACACGACAGTGCAAAAAATGGACAATTTCACACAAAAAAAATTGGCTGAGCAATGATAGTCACTCCAGACACTAAGCAATGGCTTCCATGTGCACTTTGACCACCTTGACGGAAGAAGACAAATCCAGATAGCAAAGTGCCAAACACAAGCACATTGAATATTCCCACCCACCACTGTACTCGATAACCTAAACTCTTTATGAACCCTATATCACATAAAGGGGGTATGCACTGTACAGGAAACACAAAAGCGATGGAAACTCATTGAAAGAGGAGCGTGTGGTCCCTGAAACCCTAAACAATACATAAACGCCCTAAACCCTAAAAGGGAGCATTGGAAAGACAAGCTCGACAAACTCAGACAAAACCATAAACCCAAGAGGAAGAAGAAACCAATAAATCGATGTTACCCGCCAAGCCCCATTCCAAACTCGATTAAACCATTCCCAGACACGAACTGAACTTTTCAGGTAGCAAGGTCCACTGACGGTCTCAGCTCTGATCTCGTCTATACTGCGCGATTTGTAAACCCTAAACCACATTTGGCGGACATAGATGAAAATGGAGATGGCTTATGAGGGACTCCCGGTTTTCGTTTACAGTGGGGGTGGGTGGGTAAATTTGTAAAAGGACGTGTAAAGTAGGAATTACAACTGTACATTATTCATCCACGTGCAAAGGCCACGTCAATCTTCATCCAACAAGGTTATGCCAACTCATGTCACGTAATCTTGGGCCCTAAAAATCAGACCCCCCAAGATAACGGACTCTAGAAAAAAATAGACAAAAAATTCCAATATGGCCGAAATGGGTTTTCTAATAGATGTGGACAAAATTGACACAAAAATGAAAGGTTTGGCCAGATTTGTGTATTTGGCCAAAAAATATGGTTGTATCGGGTTTTTTTTTTTAATCTTGTTGTGTCGGATGATGTAACAATACTTTTGCTCCTCATGTGGATTCAGTTCACGACTTTAGCTTTGCTTAACCTCTATTGGGCTTAACTAATCATTCGACTAATGACAAACATTGTGATGAGTTGGTAGATCAATACACCCTTCCAGAGAAGTGTTTTCTCTAAATCAGTTATCTTTTTCCTACTTCTTCGTCGTCTTCTGTAACCAACTTTCCCTTTTTCGTAGATCGTTTCAGTTTCCTTCCCACGTTCATCTTATCCTGCTTGTTAGTTGTATTACCAACGGGTGGAAACTGTTGTGGCAATTATCTCCCCTCTTGTGGTGTTTGGCAATTATCTGTCGGTGCAGCACTTTGTTGGCTGCCATATATTCCATCTTCCTGGACTTTCTTCACTTCATTCCTTAGTGCAGATTTCTTCTCTTCTCAATCTATCAGTCTATCTCCTTCTCAGAGCAATAGGATTTCCTAATCCAAATTCAATGGCCAATCACGCCTTTCCAAATCCCCTCCTTATAAGTAACTGCAAGTCAGGAGAGGAATGGGCTTAATATGCTACTCCTTTTCTTCGGTCCAATTCGGAAGTCGTTTGCAGGCCTTCAATCGGCACTGGGTAGGATTTAGGGCCTACAGGGTCGAATTTGAATCTTTCATGACGGATTCAACCTTTTCCAGTGCTTCTTCCAGAATTGGGAAGACAGAGGAAAGGTTCTTCGTTCACAACCATGGAACCTTGATGCGACGATGATGCACCTGCAACCTTGGTCGCCACCATCGGAGGAGTTAGCGATGTCTTTTCAGTTTATGGATCTTTGGGTTACATTGAAAGAAATTCCTACCAAATACACAACTCTGTCTTTTTGTAGGCAATTCTTATCTGATTTTGGGGTTGTCTTGGACATCGCTCTCTTCCGACAAAGTGATGAACCTGACACTTTTCTTCGGGCTAAGTTGAATGTTGACCTGTCCAAGGGGTTGATCGGGAGACGAGAAGTCATTGAGAACCCTGGCAGATCGTTCTGGGTGAAGATTCATTTCGAAGGGTTATCCAAACTCTGCTTCAATTGTGGTCGTCTTGACCATGTTCAATCGGAGTGCTCCGCGCCGGTAGAAATCTCTTCGGGGCTGCCGCTCAGGGGGCTTGGATGTTTCAACGTCGCCGTGAAGTTTATCGCCAAGGAGGAGAGGCAGTGGTGGTTCCGCCGCCTCGAAGTGCAACCGTATTTGTCTGCCGGGTTCGCCGTCTTATTGTCGCTCGTAGTAAGGATCCGCGGGCAGCAACAACACCGACGACTGATGAGTCCTCCGACACAAGGACAATCCATCTTGACGATGGATACTCTCCGATTAGACCTTCTCTCCGGTGGGGGAAGAAAGTGTTGGTCGATGGTTCATCTGCGGCGGTGAGCTCCCAGCCGATCAGATCATCGTTGCAGCGATGAGAGAGTTCAAGTGGTTTGGGCCGGCTAGGCCCAGCTTCTACCATTGTGGGGCCGGTGGCTGCTAGGGTTATAGAGGAGGGTTTGTTTCCCTCTTATGAGCCTCAAGATTCTATAGGCCTTGGCCGATTTGGGCCTCCTCTAGATGTGGGCTTATGTGCCTTGGCTTCTAATCCTAATGGGCTGGATCCTATTGATGAAGGGCCTTCTGAAGGATTAATTGGTATGGATGACCATGAACTCAGCTCAATTCTTAGTCCCATTCCTCTTCCGGATTCGGAGACGCCTCTTGAGGACTACGAATCGGACTTAATGCTTTCGGATGATGAAGATCTTCAACTTTTATCGGATGGACCAACGGGTGATATACCGAATGATAAGGTGGTGGCGGCCAGCCAGGACTCGACCGCAAAAGGATTATGATAGTCTTATCTATATTATATGTTTTTATGTTTTTATGTGAAACTCGTGTAACTAGTGAGGATTTATCCTCCATATTATCTAAGTGTGATTTTTCTAATTATTCCCATGTTCCGTCTAATAACTCAGGCGGAGGAATTGCCCTGGCTTGGTCTGCTGATAATCCCTTTCGTGTTACTTTCTCTCTAAGTTATGCGATCTGCATTGCTTACCAAATAGAACGTGACGCCTACGTTTACCTTATTGGAGTATATCTCTCTAACCAAAGATCGACTCGAGTTGAGAAACTTCTAGATTTAACCCTCCGGTTAACTTTTCTCGTGGAACCCACCTCTATCTTTGGCGACTTCAACTGTATGCTCTTTACTTCTGAGAAGAGGGGTGGTATCCCTCTGTGTCGACGAAAAATTTCGCCTCTCCTGGACTTCTCTAATGAGCTACATCTAATAGACATTGGGTTCAGCGGACCGGAATTCACCTGGTCAAACAGACAATGTCCACCTTCTCAAATAGATGAGCGTTTGGATAGATTTTTTCTCAATGATGCATGGCTTGACATTTTCCCAGAAACAACTATTGAACATTTTCCCGCTCTATGCTCGGATCACTCTCCCATTGTCTTACGTACAATGCCATCATCACCAATCTCAAAAAAATTATTTCGTTTTGATTGCCGGTGGGTAGATAACTCTGAAGTGCTAAACTTGATAACATATTCTTGGGCCTCTCCGTGTAAAGACGGTAGTGCCATGTTTCGTCTAGCTGATAAATTGATAAATTTATGGCATTTACCCTTTGATTGGTGTCGGGGGGGGGGGGGGGGGGGGGACCTCTAACTCGGCTCGTTTATTAAAAGACGTGGACATAGCTTTAACGGAACAATTTTCATCATCTACTATCGATTGGCCGAAAGTTTGGCGCCTAGAACTCCAACGATCCAAATTTCGGCTACAAGAAGAGGTATACTAGAAACAGAAATTGAGAGTTAAATGGTTGGACTCCGGAGATCGTAATACTAATTTTTTCATCAATCGGTTACGGCAACAAGGAAAAGGAATTCTTTCAGTGATTTTTTGGATTCGGAGGGCAATGTCATTACCTCAGAAAAGGATAAAGGAATCTTTAGCTGTGTCTTATTTCCAACATCTTTTTTCCGCAGAACATGATGGGTCTCAAGAATCAGTGTATGACATTAGGATTCAATCCTTGATTAGTGCCTCTACACACCGGGATCTTTTGGCTACAGTTACTGAAGAGGAAATCAAACAGGCCGTTGGTGCTGCAGTTTTAGCGTGCTTCAAATAACTAACCTACCAAGGCAGACTAGATCGTATTCTACTCGAGGTATCTTCTTCTTGTCTACTCAAATATGTTGGCAAATTACTCAGGTTTAAACACAAGTTGCGCGTGGTGTGAGTTCCATGACTTCTAATCTAATAAAGCAGGAAAATAAAAGACAGAAAGATTAAAAGGTTGACTAACGAGAAGATAGACGAGCTTAGATTTCGAATCCCCCTTAGATCACTAAGGCAACGACAATCACAAGACTAGCGGTTTTCAATTCTAATTCAATCGGTTTCTATACACCACCATAACTCCTAACCCTTAGGTTTAAGACTGGCGAACGTTCGCTCTATCCGATCTAACTACCAAGATTAACTAGCCGCCCGGGTACGGTCGCCTCTCGCAACGACTTAACTAACTGATGCAATTAATAATGATTTATGAGTTACTCTTGAAGCGGATTAACCCTAATCGGTTCCTACGAAAGACACACTCCAATTATAAGGTTAACTGGTTGAATTGATGTTTTAAAGAGACGCGAGCGTTCGCTTCTATCCTCAGCTTAACAAGAATCTAAACTAGGTGATCAAGGAAGACAAGTTTATGCGCCAAAGCAGGGAACCGTCTAGCGACTAACCCTAGCTTGCAAAAACCTAATCTAGGCGACCAACCAGAAAAGAAACATGAACAATCAAGAACAAAACAACCATGCAAAGAGAAACTGATTGAACTTCGAATCTAATTACCGCCAATCCGTGACCGCTTTAAAGCCCTGGGTCACTTAGGGTTCATCTAATCTAAGCTCTACAAGTTCAGCTACTCATAACGATAACAGAAGAATCAAAGGTAACAAAGGAAATCATCATACAGAGGAAGAACAGATAAGAACTGAAAAACCTAATTCTGACGACTCCGGCGAAGCTTCAATCTCCTGGATCTTCAACTTTAAGCTCCGAGTTCTCCGAGGTGGAAGGATGGCGTCACGATCTCTCCATGGATCTTCGAACTCTCTAAACTCTATCTATCGACCCTAGAGTCGGCTGACTCTCAAAAGTCTGATTTTGTGAATATATGAATAATGATGTGTGTCTCCCTTGGGCCGCCGGTTTAAGTATTTATACTTAAACCCTACTTCAGCCGGATTTTTCCTGATATTTTCACCGAAAATATTGAAGAATTTTCGGCGAAAATTCCTTTGTAAATGGATGGTCTGCCGGCTGCTTTCTCCTGTAATTTTCGGTCCAATAGTTTTCGGTCGAAAACTTAGGGTTTTCGCCGAAAACTTCTGTTCATTATCATCAGTCGATTTGTACTGATATTTTCGCCGAAAATGCTGAGGTATTTTCGGTGAAAACTCCTTTGTAAACCGGGCAGGAATTGTTTCGACTTGATTGGCTCCTTGGATCGATTCCGGTGCAATTCCTCGAGGTTCCAATGCTTTAGACACGTCCTTGGCTACTTTATTTGACGGCAAAAACCTGTGCTAACATAAAAACACTAGAAAACCATCAAATAGACCCGAAACGGGCCAAGGTAACACAAATGGCATGAGATAGGGCAATCGATTGAATATTCGTTATTCTACCCTAAAAACCATGTCTTAAGCAAGGAAATGTCGCTTAAATGAGGCTGATAATCACGTCAAATCGAGTGTCATCAAAATACCCCACACTTAAGCTTTTGCTTGTCCTCAAGCAAACTGAACTAGAACACACTCAAATTCACAAATGACACGAGATTAAACTGAGATTCAATTCTAGCAATTCGGTTTAGACTGTTCCACGTAGAAAGAGTGACCTACACATGCAAGAACATCAACCAAACAAGTTTTCGATCTCACTAATTTCTGCACACTTCTAGTAGTAGTTTTAACAAAGCACGTTCCTTGGGAAAGCAATTAATCATAATTAACCGACTACGATAACACCAATTCTAATAAAAAAGACTTTAAGCTCTAGCCATGATGTGGATGCGGAGGTAGGAAAAGTGACGTGGCTATCGGCACGACTTCATCCGTTTCTAGATCTGTACGTTACATGTCCTAGCTAGGACCGATTTAAACAATGATTTATTTCAAGTTCAACTCCTTCCTTCAATTGATTTACTGCATACTAGTGCTCGATACCAAACACTTCACTTAGGTGTTGGACCTGCCTAGCTCACAGTATTTGTGCTTATGCTAGTGCTCAACCCGAACACTTCACTTAGGTGTTGGGCTTGCCTAGCTTTATTTTCAGCACTTTAAAGAACTTTCAATTACTTGAACAACTCAATTACTTGATTCAACAATTTAGCCACTTGGTCCTAGCTAGTTATAACTTTTTACACAAGATTTCGAATTGGATTTTCGTCTAATCTCAAGCCACAATCACAGGTGAACAAATATGGAGTGAAAAACATGGGAGAAGCTAACATTTATCATCTTAGAACGGTGTTATCGAGCTTTGTGATTAACAAGCAAAACTGTTTAATCGATTCAAATTTCAACTACAAGAGTGATTCGTGGTCTGTTCTGACCTAGACTCATTTAATATCGGTTCTGACATGTTGGTTACAGGTTCTAAGTGGAACAGTCTAGACGTCATTGTTCAAAATTGAAGTCAATTTAACATCAAAAGTCAAGAATTGAGCAATTCTAATGTTAGAGAAACTGGAAAGGCACCGAGAAACACACAATACACAATTAAGGGAAATCAAGTTCATGCAAGGTTCTCTAACATCTTACCCCACACTTAAATCGTTCTGTGTCCTCACAGGACTAAACTAGAGTAGAGATATACGAAGAACCTGGAAGGTGATGGTCGGTGTAGTGGATGAACACGGAGAGTCCGGAGTGGAGCGGAGTAGCTACTCAAGTTCCTACAAAAACAAAAACAACAAAAAGATCAAAAGGATACCGGGACAAGTGTCCCGGATCCACACATAATAAAAGTCGTAACGAAGAAGGTTAGGGGAATTTGAAAATATTTCGACTCTTCTTTTTTTTTTTCAAATTCACGGCACGACACTTCTAGAGCAATCTAGATCATCCAAACTCAATCAGTTCAGAAAAAATCACACCGAAACAGCAGGCACGCAAAATGAGGTAGACCAGAATTAAACTCGTCGAAATTCAATAATCAGCTTGTCAAAAGATTCGAAATTGAAAACCCAACAACTAACCTTTTAGACACGACTCAAGAAAATGGACGGAAAGCGACGAAGTTGGCCAAAAACGTGAAAAACTTGTTTCGGGGATAACCGGAGCTACAGAGCTCCGATTTGGACGATAAAGTATGCGTTGGAATCGGACCGAAAAAAGGAAGCTGATTTTCAAAACAGACACAAGTTTTCGGCGAAAATATTATGAAGTTTTCGCCGAAAACTTCTTCGAAAACACACAAAAATAATGGAGAAAGTCACTGTTTGAAAATTAAGCAAAGTTTTCGGCGAAATTTTTTATTTTTCGCCAAAAAAATACTTTTTTTTTCAAAACCCAACCGAAAAAAATCAAAACGAAAGTAAATTAAACTGACACTTTGGCTCCCCCGAACCTGACTCGAACGACGAAAAGACTGACTGAAAAATTCAGAAACGGACTCCAGCCGTGGGTTGCCTCCCACGAAGCGCTCTCTTTTAACGTCCTTGAGCCGGACGGTACCTGTTAGGGACCCCAACTTAGGAGTTCCTTGAAGTCAATCGTCTTTTTCAAGGCCAGCAGTTGAGTGCCATGTAGCACTCCAGAAGGGTGATGTAACCGGTAGTGCTCCAGTAGATCGTGGTTCTGGTTGGATGACCAGTTCTTCTCAAATTCTCCTACTCGAGGAGGAAAGAGGTATTACGGCGCGGCATGGTCAATGAGCTCCATCTTCTCTACAGGTTGACTCGGCGGAAGTGTAGGTGAGGGTATGTCCTCAATCTCTATGTGCTCCTCTTTGGCTTCAACTTCATGATGGATTGGCTCTATGTCTTCATCAACCACCACCACCAAGGATTCTTCTAGCTCATGATATTCATGGATAGGATCATCATCTTCTTCTTCGAACAGCTCTTGAGCGTCTTCTGTCATTAACTGCTTTGGTTGCTCGAGCTTGATGTTCGCAAGATGAGCTTGTAGCATTGAAGATATATTATCCAAGGCAGATTGGGTTCTCGACGAGCATTGTTGATGTTCATGAAGCATCTCTTGGTTATCTCTAGCGCCACTTTGATGCTCTTGTTGGTGTGTCTCTTGGTAACCTTGTAGCATTGAAGAGATTTTATCAAAGA
This sequence comes from Linum lewisii, assembly GCA_034768395.1. Lineage (NCBI taxonomy): Eukaryota > Viridiplantae > Streptophyta > Magnoliopsida > Malpighiales > Linaceae > Linum > Linum lewisii. The sequence continues at coordinate 18,646,994 of CM068299.1, read as the reverse complement.
GGGAGTCAAATCTCGCCGTTTGTTGTTGTTGTTGATGTAGCATCTACTGGTAATCCTCAATATTTGGTGCTCCATTGACGCGCCACTCTTGTACTGGTCATCCCACCTGTAATCCTGCATAATCAAAACTCAAAAGCACTACCCAGGTAAATCATGGAAATATAGAGGGAAAATAAATGGTAAAGGCGGAAAGGTAGAAGAATAATTTGCCAACTCTTCTTTCAAACAATTAGAAGAGTGAACAAATAGGTCGCCCGGGTACGGTCGCCTCTCGCAACGACTTAACTAACTGGTGCAATTACTAATGATTTATGAGTTACTCTTGAAGCGGATTAACCCTAATCGGTTCCTACGAAAGGCACACTCCAATTATAAGGTTAACTGGTTGAATTGATGTTTTAAAGAGAGGCGAGCGTTCGCTTCTATCCTCAGCTTAACAAGAATCTAAACTAGGTGATCAAGGAAGACAAGTTTATGCGCCAAAGCAGGGAACCGTCTAGCGACTAACCCTAGCTTGCAAAAACCTAATCTAGGCGACCAACCAGAAAAGAAACATGAACAATCAAGAACAAAACAACCATGCAAAGAGAAACTGATTGAACTTCGAATCTAATTACCGCCAATCCGTGACCGCTTTAAAGCCCTGGTCACTTAGGGTTCATCTAATCTAAGCTCTACAAGTTCAGCTACTCATAACGATAACAGAAGAATCAAAGGCAACAAAGGAAATCATCATACAGAGGAAGAACAAATAAGAACTGAAAAACCTAATTCTGACGACTCCGGCGAAGCTTCAATCTCCTGGATCTTCAACTTTACGCTCCGAGTTCTCCGAGGTGGAAGGATGGCGTCACGATCTCTCCATGGATCTTCGAACTCTCTAAACTCTATCTATCGACCCTAGAGTCGGCTGACTCTCAAAAGTCTGATTTTGTGACATATATGAATAATGATGTGTGTCTCCCTTGGGCCGCCGGTTTAAGTATTTATACTTAAACCCTACTTCGGCCGGATTTTTCCTGATATTTTCGCCTAAAATATTGAAGAATTTTCGGCGAAAATTCCTTTGTAAATGGATGGTCCGCCGACTGCTTTCTCCTGTAATTTTCGGTCCAATAGTTTTCGGTCGAAAACTTAGGTTTTCGCCGAAAACTTCTGTTCATGATCATCAGTCGATTTGTACTGATATTTTCACCGAAAATCTGAGGTATTTTCGGCAAAAACTCCTTTGTAAACCGGGCAGGAATTGTTTCGACTTGATTGGCTCCTTGGATCGATTCCGGTGCAATTCCTCGAGGTTCCAATGCTTTAGACACGTCCTTGGCTACTTTATTTGACGGCAAAAACCTGTGCTAACATAAAAACACTAGAAAACCATCAAATAGACCCGAAACGGGCCAAGGTAACACAAATGGCACGAGATAGGGCAATCGATTGAATATTCGTTATTCTACCCTAAAAACCATGCTTAAGCAAGGAAATGTCGCTTAAATGAGGCTGATAATCACGTCAAATCGAGTGTCATCAGCCGTCTTTGGCATTGGCCCTTACCAGGCTCCAGGCCCGGATGAATTCTCTGGATTGTTCTTTCAACGATATTGGTCAATTGTGTCTCGAGACGTTATCTCGGCGATTTTGGATTTTTTCAGGTGGGGTCATATGCTTCGAGGCTTGAATCATACTTGGTTGGCATTTATACCAAAGGTTTCAGAAGTCACCAATATGACCCATGCTTTCCCAATTGGTCTTTGCACGGTATTCTACAAAATAATATCAAAGATCATTTCCTCCAGACTAGCACATTTGATTAACCCAACCCAAAATGGATTCGTTCGCGGACGTTGCATAATAGACAATATCCTCATCGCTCATGAGCTAATTCATCACCTTCAATCATACGGTTCAGGTAAACGTCATTTCATGACTTTGAAAGTGGACATGGAAAAGACATATGATAGAGTGGAATGAGATTTCTTATTCCCACTGCTCTTAAAATTAGGATTCCATCCCAGCTAGGTCACTTTGGTCCACAATTGTCTAGCTTCGGCCACGATGGCTGTATTACTAAATGGAACCCCCAGGGGTTTTTTGCCCATCCCGAGGCTTACGATAAGAGGATCCTTTCTCCCCCTCCTCTTTGCTATTTGCTCTGAAGGACTTTCCCATCTCATTGGTCTAGAACTTCAAAATAATACGTTGCAGGGTATTAAACCCAACGGTCATTGCCCTATGATTACTCACCTAATGTTTGCGGATGATACCATGCTATTTATCCGTGTTTCCAGACAATCTCTAGTGCATTTGCGATCCCTTTTTACAAGATACCAGCTCCTAAGTTGCCAATGAATTAATTACGCAAAGAGTTCAGTACTCTTCAGTAAAAATGTCCTTGACAATATGATTGAGGAGTATTCATAATTTCTCCAAATAAACACTTCATTGCACAGTGCTTCCTATCTGGGTGCCCCTTGTGTCGTTCTAAAATAAAAAAGGAGACCTTCTCATTTCTAGAAGACAAAGTGACAACCCGTTTACACAGTTGGAAAAGGATTTCACTTTCTCTTGCAGGGGTTCATAACATACTAACATCGGTCATTGCAGGTCTTCCAATACGTATTATGTCATGTTATAGGGTCAGTAATGTGGTTTGTGAAGAGCTAGATTCCCGCATGGCTGAGTTTTGGTGGGGAGAGGTTGGAGACCAACGACGAATTCATTAGTGTAGTTGGCCAAGACTTTGTTTGTCAAAAGAGGGAGGTGGGTTGGGGTTTAGGGATTTCAAATCCTTCAATCAAGCCCTACTAGCTAAACAATGTTGGAGGATCTTGATGGACCCAGACTTACTCTTGTCACGCATGTTAAAAGGGAAATACTTCCCCTCCCAATGTTTTCTAAATGCTTCAAAGCGCTCTAATCCTTCATGGGGATGGCAAAATATTTTACATGAACGTGATCTATTGCTACAAAGATTACTCTGGCGGCTGGGTTCTCATACAACGTTCTCCATCTTCGAGCGCCCCTGGATTCCCAGGAATGGAATCCCCTCCCTTTCCTGTTCTTTTGCATGCGATACCCCAAGGATCTTCAGTCCAAATTTCATCTCTAATTTTAGATGGTGAGTGGGATAGGCATAGCCTTTCCCTTCTATTCGATCAGGAGTCTATCCACATTATCTTAAGCATCCCCCTTCCCCAGACGTCTCTGTCGGATCAACCGATTTAGTTCTATTCGGCTAGCGGGATTTATTCCACTTCTTCAAGATATTATTTGGCTCTACGAGTTCGGCCAGCCAAGAAACCCCTCCATCTCTAGCGGCCCCTTCTTGTCCAGTCCTATGGCGTTCGGTCTGGGATCTTCAAGTCCAACCTAAACTCCGGTTCTTTCTCTGGAGATTGTGTCATAGGATTATTCCATCTATTGAAGGTTTGAATTCCAGAGGGAAATCATTCCCACTTACATGTCCTTGTTGTCTGCGGGGTCCAGAGACCTTGGAACACCTTCTGTTTCATTGCATTATTGTGCGCCGATTTATGCGCCTGGTAAATTTGGATCTGGATTCAATCCCTCACACCCATCCGACAATCACCTGGAGGTTTATCCTTATGAACCGGCCGTTGGAAGGCCCACGATGGATTCTAGCTTGGTGGAGATTATGGAAGTCCAGGAACTGGGTCGTTTTTGAAAAGTTCCAAAGTTCTTTCTCGGCCCTTCACAGACAATTCTCGTTAGACGTCGACAACCTTTCCTTCCTTCTAGCCCCTTGCCTTCCAGATCGTCTTCCCATCCCTGCTCGCCCTGCTGTCTGGTCTCCTCCTTCGTTCCCAAGACTCAAGATCAACGTAGATGGAGCTCTTTCGACTGATCTAGGTGGTGCAAGCAGTCTTGTGTCCGTGACCATCTCGGGGGACTACTCTTTGCTACAGATATTTCTTACCCGGGTATTTCTAATACTTTTTTGGTTGAAGTGCTAGCTGTTCGAGATGCATGTTTTCTTTGTCGGAATATGGGTTGGAGTGAAGTGGATATTGAAGGAGATGCCACGGAGGTCACGCGTATGGTCTCGAGCAGGCTGTTTCTCTCTCGTGATGGGGGTTCTCTTATAGCGGATATTTGCAGCGTGCTCGACTCTCTTCCTCAGATCAGGCTGCTCGCGGTGCCTCGGCAAGCTAACATGACAGCCCATTATGTGGCTCGTCAAGCGCTTCGTAGCCTCCCAAATCGAGGAATGATAAACCTTATGGCTTGGGTGTACTCTCCAGCGCTCCTACTGGAGTTAGAAAAAACCCTCTATTGGGCTTACACTAACTTAAGCCCAACATAAGACGGGGGTCGTTTGGTATAGGGGAAATCCAGCTGTGTTTCTTGGAAACTCTGTATTCTGAGATATCCTTGTTTGTTTACAGTCTAATGGAGTTGGAGTTTTGTATTTCAGATACCCAGAATTTCTTATTGTCTCCAGAATGTGTATTCTGACAATTTCTACTTTTATCAGAAATTCTGACTTCCCCCAAATAGAATAATGGGACCCACTGTCTTCCCCTCCTATTTTCTTTACCAAATATACATACCAAACAATGTAATTTAACATCCTCCAACTTTTAACAAACACTTTTCCACCATTCACCTTTTTTCATATTTTCCCTAATTCTCAATTCCCTATACCAAACGACCCTTCAGTTCTCATTTCTCAGTCCGGCAAAGCAAATCCCCAATTTCCGTTCCTCTTCTATGTTCTTCGTCCCTTTCGTTTCTGCAATTCCAAATTCCAATAACGAGATCAAGTGATCAACTGAGTGAAGTTGCTATCCTATCGCTTGAAACAGTTATCTAACTTACCAATTTCACTGGGCTAGCTGGTCATCTCTCACTCTTGCCTGAATTGCTCTTCCATCGCTCGCTACTAGACTCTCAAGGGAGGTAATATAACTGTTTTTTCTTCGTTAAATTTCCCTGAGTTTGTAGTTAAGGTGATTGTGGCCGACAAAAATTTGATCTTTGAGTATGATTTATTTGGTAATTGATGATTCTAGCGCTGTTTGGTGTTATGCATATCTGTTATTTGCTTAATTTCGACTCAAAACTGAAAATCGCAATTCAGTTCCAATCAATGTTTTCTCCATTGCGCATTTCTCTTGTTATTTGTGTTCCAATCTTGTCTTACATCTTTCTTGTTTCCTCACATTTTCCTGGAAACCAAACAGAGAAGAGTGGATCCTTAATCCGATTTTACTGAAATGGACGAGGTGGTGGAGGCAGTAGAGAAGACGAAGCAGGAATGGGACGAAGCGTATTCCACAACACAAGTCCACATTAAATCGATTGAAGAGTACGGCAAATCTAGGGATGCTGGAGCCTCGCAGGAAAAGAATTCCCTTCCCAGATTGAATGGTCTAGCGCAAGATGGATTAGCTCTGCTCCAATCGCTTGAATTCAAGCTTGATCTCCTCGCTCCACAGTTGCCCACTGACGATCAAGTTAAATCCACACAGTCGCTGTTCGAATCCTGGAAGAAACAGTCTCATAGGTGCCCTACTTTTCTCTCGTTTTGTTGTCTTCCCACATTCACGGGTCGTTTGAATCCGATCTGTCTATCTGATTTTCTTACACAGTTTGAGGCTGAGCTTGAGGAACGCTAATTTGCAAGCAAAGGCTAACATGAGGAAGGCTGCACAGAACGAGGTACTATATTTTTTAACTCATTTTGCTTGAGAGAATGATCCAAGGCTGGCTTGTTGGATTCTGCTTCTTGGTTGTTTCCATGTCGCCAGGGAGTTATAACGTTCTGTTCATATATAACTTCACAAACTGTGGACTTCAGGTGAGATATCACCCAGAAGGGATTTCATGTGAAAAAGGTTTGATTATGACATGAATCATTGGTGTATCCAGAGAGAACTTCTTTTGGGAGGTGGAGAAGAATCCACAGTCCGCAGGCGAAATCTTCAGTACGTATTCCTGCTCTAGAAGAAGGCACTTTACTGATATAGTTTCCTCATCGTTTTTCGATGTAACTTCATCCAATTTGGCAATAACGCAAGCAATTGAATATATCCAGGACGAAAGCTGGGATGACATCTGCAGCAGAAAGCATCACAGAGAGTCTCAGACGTACTCGGCAGCTGATGGTTCAGGTTAGGTTCCTTCTCATTCATCATTCTTTCACATGCTTCCTCAGGATGATGAAAACAGTGTTGGTTTCTGTGGTTGGTATCTTTTTTTTTTGCCCTCTGATATTTCTTTATTATTCCTTGTTTCAGGAAGTGGAAAGAAGTGCTAATACACTAGTGACTTTTGGTATGTGTTTGCTTGATTCCTTTGCTCTTGTTGTTTTTGCTTTGTTTGTCTTGAGATGTATCTGCAGATGATATAGTAACTCTTTGCACAACAGCTGCGTTATTCAAAGTCTCAGTTTTAGATGGTCGTTTGTTGAAGTTAGCCTTGGCTATGTCCTGGTTCTAAACATACCGATCCATGCCATCATGATATCATGCAAAGGCTTTGTGTATGCCTGTATGGATTTAAATTTTGGAATTAAATTATTTGTTGTAAATCATGCCTAACGCTGAAACTCCACGCGGTTCACTCCTCATTGTGTATGGAAGTCTGATGTTGTCCTTTCTGTCCATCCTAACCCTCTGATTCCATGTGTGATTTGCAGACGAATCAACGGGGGTATTGAAAAAGGCTGAAAGTGAATATAAGGGTCATCGCTCATTGTTGATGCGAACACGAAACCTACTTTCCACAATGCAAAGACAGGATGTTATTGACAGGTACAAGATTGGATAGCTGATAGTTGTTTCTTATCCCAGAAGGAAACTAACAGTTGGTGGATGGTTCAATTTTTGGTTGAACAGGGTGATAATTACAGTGGGATTTATATTGTTCACTTGTGCTGTTCTGTATGTGGTGTCCAAGCGCATTGGAATACTTAGGCTACAGAGAACGGTGACTGCTGCAATCAAGGCCGGCATGTCTGGGAAAGGGCGGGAAGCAGTTGAAGATGGCCTTAAAAATCTAGCTCGAACTCACAAAAATGCAGATATGCAGGTGCAGCCACCGCTGAAGCAGCCCATGCACGACGAACTGTAGATTGCAGACCTTACTCTGTCACCCTGGGCTCGAATCGAAGCATCTTTTGTAATGTTTTGGGCCCTTTCTTCTTATTTTGTTAAGTCAGTGGCTAAACTGTTATTTTACTTTTCACGCAATTAGATTGTAATTCAACCGACAGATTTTGTCGTTATTACTGTGCAACAGCCAGCATCTGCATCCTTGCTATTTCTGGGGAAGGTCTGCATCATCCGACCCTTCCGGGTTGGAACCGATTCAACCAAAATTAGGGCATTTTTTGTATTTTGGAAAAGTTAATAAATCCATAATCTATTCTTCTCAATCACAGCGCTATCGTCCACCGTATCTTCATCCTCTTCTCCTAACTCCGAGCTTATGAAGTTTGGTGAATTACTGATTGTATTGAATTAATTAGTTTGTACAGCTGAGTTGAGATTATATACAGAGAGGAAGAGGAAGAGACTGAAAATTAGGAAAGAATAATTACAGAACGCGTGGGTTTTTGACAGTCCCAAGATGTAACGGCCTAACTAACTATCTTTGCCACTATAGCTCCGTTGATCACTCTGCTTCCTTCTTGTTCTTATTAGTCACTCCATTCTCAATCACTAACACGCCCCCACAAGCTGGGGAGTAAAGGTCAATGGTTCCCAGCTTGGTCAGCATAAATCGAAGGCGTGGTGCTGGCAATCCCTTTGTAAACACATCAGCTAGCTGAACTTCGGTCGGTACATAGCTCAATTGGATCATCCCAGATTGTAACCGTTCTCTCACAACGTGACAATCAATTTCTATGTGTTTCGTTCTCTCGTGAAACACTGGATTCCGAGCAATATGAATTGCTGATTGGTTATCACAGTACAGCTGCACCGGTTCATCATGCTTTACTCTGAAATCTTCTAATAACGATTTCCTCCATTGCACTTCACAGCAGATTTGTGCAAGTGCTCTGTATTCTGCCTCTGAAGATGATCGTGACACGGTGCTTTGCTTCTTTGTCTTCCATGACACCAAAGAGCTTCCAATAAACAAGCAGAACCCTGATGTTGATCTCCTAGTGTCCGGACAACTGGCCCAATCTGAATCACAATAACCTATTGTAAACTGCTATCTTTACTAAAGAACAGGCCTTGTCCTGGAGCATTCCTTAGATATCGAATGACTTTATGAGCTGCTTGGAGATGAGCACTGGTAGGCTTAGATTGAAATTGAGCTAGCTGTTGTACAACATAACTGATGTCTGGCCTAGTAATCGTTACATAATGCAGCCGTCCCACAATTTGTCTATATACACTGACATCTTCCAGCAATTCTCCTTCTTCTGCTCTTAGCTTGGCTTTGTAGTCAGAAGGTGTCTTGGATGGCTTCTTAGTCTATGTCTGGCCTAGTAATCGTTACATAATGCAGCCGTCCCACAATTTGTCTATATACACTGACATCTTCCAGCAATTCTCCTTCTTCTGCTCTTAGCTTGGCTTTGTAGTCAGAAGGTGTCTTGGATGGCTTCTTAGTCAACAATCCCGCATCCTCAATCATTTCAAGGCAATACTTGCGTTGACACATTGAGATTCCAGTCTTATTTCTGCAATTTCAAGTCCAAGAAAGTATTTGAGTTGTCCTAAGTCCTTAACCTTGAAATGACTCTTCAATCTTTGCTTCATGCTCTCAATTAACTTCAGATCATTGCTGGCTAGAATAATGTCGTCCACATACACCAATAGAACAAGTATGGAATCATTAGCTGTGTAGATAAACATGGAATGATCTGAAGCAGACTGCTTGAACCCCTCATTCTTCAGTGCTGTGGTTAGCTTGATGAACCACATTCTACTTGCCTGTTTTAAACCATACAAGGACTTCACCAATCTGCATACCATCTTTCCTTGCCCTTGAACCTCAAATCCTTGTGGTAAATCCATGTAAACCTCTTCATCTAGGTCTCCATGTAAGAAGGCATTGCTTACATCCATTTGATGTAAATGCCAATCTTTAACAGCTGCCACTGCCAATAATGCTTTAATTGAATTGATCTTTGCAACTGGTGAGAATGTGTCTGTGAAATCAACTCCATATACTTGAGTAAATCCTTTGGCAACCAAACGTGCCTTATATCTCTCAATGGTACCATCTGGATTCCTCTTGATCTTATATACCCACTTGCAGCCTATGGATCTTTTCCCTGATGGTAACTCAGTAACTGTCCATGTACCATTATCCTCTAGAGCCTGCAATTCCTCCTGCATTGCTTTCCTCCAACATGTGTGTAAAACAGCTTGGTTAAAGGTTTGTGGCTCAGGTTCTATAGTAATGGATAAAGAGTAGTTTATGTATGATGGTGAAAGGTTATCATAGGATAGGTTTGATGTAAAGGGAAGAATGAGTGATCTTCTGGTGCTTTTCCTGTGTCTAAGAAAGTGCAGTGATAGTTTTGTAAGTAACTAAGAGGTCTACTAGTCCTTGTGGAACGTCTAGGAATTATGGATGTGGCTGGAGAGTTATGAGATTCAGCAGATGGTTCTGGAAATTCTCTGGTTTCTGATGGCTGATCATTGAGACATGTTTCTGTGTTGGATTCATTATCTACTGGTGACTGATTATCAAGGTCAAACTCATTGGAATTGACTGGTGGAGAACAATTATTTGGTTCAGTGGTTGGTGCTAGGGAGTCTAAAGTAACTTGAGGTTGTGGTGGTGTACTGGAAGAACTATCAGTATCTATTATAGAATCTGGTTTTCTGTATGGTAAGATGGACTCATGAAACACAACATTTATGGACAAAATGATTTTCTGACTTTCTATTTCAAGAAGTTTATAACCCTTTACTCCTGGCTGAAACCCTATAAAGACACAAGGAGTTGACCTAGGAGCAAACTTGGTACGACCATGACTAAGAGTGCTAGCATAAGAAAGGCATCCAAAGACACGTAGATGATCATAAGAAGGAGTTGTGTTATAAAGAAGCTCATATGGGGATTTATTTTGAAGAACTGGTGTAGGAAGTCTGTTAATCATATAGCAGGCATGGAGGACACATTCCCCCCAGAACCTGAGAGACAAACCGATTTGGAAACGAAGGGAACGAGCCACAGCAAGAAGGTGCTGGTGCTTTCGTTCGACACGACCATTTTGAGCAGCAATGGATACACAGCTGGTTTGATGAAGAATACCATGAGCTGAAAAGAAAGAATCCATTCTGAACTCTAAACCCTGATCAGACCTAATGACTTTGACATTGGTGGAGTATTGAGTAGAAACCATAGAACAAAAAGATTGGATCAAAGCACGGGTTTCACCCTTATGTTTCATTAAGAAAGTCCAAACACAACGAGTATGATCATCCAGGACAGTAAGAAAATAGGAAAAACCGTCATGAGACTTAGTGTTCAATGGTCCCCAAATGTCCATATGAACCAGATCAAAGGGAGCTGCAGCTCTAGAAGTACTTCTATTGAAAGGTAAAGTTTTCTGTTTAGCTAGATGACAGGTGATACAATGTGAGGATGTTGGAGGGATGACGGATGGAACTGTCTGGCGAAGAAGCTGCAAACGAGGCAAGGAAGGGTGTCCTAATCTACAGTGCCAGAGATCCAAAGAATGTGACTCCAGGTTAAGGTGGCTGGTAGCTGCAACATAATTGGAAGAAAGAGAACACAAAGACATAGAAGAAGGATAGGCAGGAAGTAAGTATAGACCTCTACTTGTTTGGACTAAACCAATCCTCCTCTGTGATTGTAGGTCCTGAATGTGGCACTGATGAGAAGAAAAAATGACAGACACAGGGTTATGTTTGGTGAGGCAACTAACAGATAGAAGATTGAATGTGAAGCTGGGTACTAAAAGCACATCATGTAAAGTAATACCACAAGGCAAAGTAATGACACCAATGTGGCTAGCTAAGACCTGGTCACCAGTAGGTAATGTAACATGTGTATCTACTAGAGGTTTATGAGCAATGAACATAGAAATAGAGCAGGCAATGTGTCTACTAGCTCATGTATCTATGATCCAGAAATTTGATAAGGATGAAGAATTGGTGAAAGTAGAAAGAGCAAGAGTATCATGTATACCAGAACTGGATGAGATTGGTTGAGTGATTAGGTTGGCATAGGTTTCATTAGTAGGGGAGGAGGATGCTGGCTGCTGGAGGAGAGCTTTGAGTCTTGCAAACTCAACTGAAGATAAGGTCATGCTAACAGTACCTGAATAAACATCAGAAGAAGATCGAATGTCTGAAGCGGTAGGATCACCAGATGTAGCTCCCTCTTCAACGACAGATCCAACAAAACGAGTGTTTCCAGAATTTCCAGTTTTCAGAGTTCCATTTCCATTTTCTCTAGCCTTTTTGTTCTTCAAACGATAGCAATTCTCAATAGTATGATTCTTTTTCTTACAGTATCGACAGAATAGATTGTCATCTGGTCCTTTGCCTCTGTACTGAGAAGCAGCAGCAGCGAGAGCAACTGAATCAATATTTCTAGGAACAGCACCTCTCATCTGTCGTTCAAGCTGAACAGCGAACTTGAACGCCGTGTTAACATCCGGCAGGGGATCCATAAGCAGAAGTTGAGAACGAACAACATCAAAGGAGTCATTCAATCCTCTAATAAATCGTATCACATAGTCCTGTTCCTGATATAGCATCATCTTACTCACAACATTGCACTTGGATGATTGGCCAGGATTACATTCACAAGCGGGAACAGGTCTATACTGCAAGAACTCCTCCAAAAGACCTTAAGGTTGGTAAAGTACTGAGTGATTGTGGCGTTACCTTGATCACAGGATGAGATCCGTGATTGCAGATCAGCAACTCTGATGGCATCGCACTGACTAAACCTTTGTTTGAGATCGTTCCAGGCGGAAGCTACGTTGTCATATGATATCAAGCTCTGTGCAATATCATCAGAAACTGAATTCAAGATCCAGCTCAAAACTGCAAAGTTGCAGCGAATCCAAGCAGCATAGGAGGCATCGGACGGATCGGGAATGGATGAGGTTCCATTGATGAACTGGAGCTTGTTTTTGATACTCAGAGCTACCGTAATAGCCCTGCTCCAAGTGTGATAGTTGTCATTCGAGAGCTTGATGCTTGTGATCGGAGTAGATAGACTATCTCCAGGTGCAAGGTACATCAGATTGGCAAAGTGATCGGTGAACTAAACGAGGCTGGAGCCGAATCGTTCGCCATGGCAGCAAGTGAGAAATCAAAGAAGAAGGATCTGGATCTTAATTGAGAGAGAGAGCCTTAGCTCTGATACCATATGAAGTTTGGTGAATTACTGATTGTATTGAATTAATTAGTTTGTACAGCTGAGTTGAGATTATATACAGAGAGGAAGAGGAAGAGACTGAAAATTAGGAAAGAATAATTACAGAACGCGTGGGTTTTTGACAGTCCCAAGATGTAACGGCCTAACTAACTATCTTTGCCACTATAGCTTCGTTGATCACTCTGCTTCCTTCTTGTTCTTATTAGTCACTCCATTCTCAATCTCTAACAGAGCTCAAGCACGGTAGCATCTACTTCCTCATCCCTAACTTCTACCTCCCTGCCGACAAGAAGCGCCGCCCAGAAGAAGCTGTCGACTTCCTTTTTCTTATTCTACGATGAGGATGAGCTAATGTGGACGCCAACATTCCCAGATCTCTTTCTTCTTCTCCTTTTGTGTTCAACAGCCGCCTCATCGAAGCAGAGCAGCCGCAGTGGATGATTGTGTTTAGCACTATCGATTTGACCACCGGTCTTCCTCAAATCCTCCGACAAAAGTGAGGTTGTCAGAGGAAGCTAACTTGGTCGTAAATAACAAGATCGTAAATTAAGATGAATGGAATGAAAGTGGGGAAGTTTGGTCAGCATCAACGTATTTCATTAAGGGCTTAGGCAACTTCAGTCAGCTAACTTTATGTGTCTAGTATTTCATTAAGGGTCCCATTAGTTGGTGAGGTATCTGGTGATGGGCTAACATGTATCCCCAATTTAATTAGTCTCAAAGTAATGCTGGTAGAGTGGTCTTGGAGAAAGTAACTCAGATATCAACTAACTAAATTACTAGTTAACTAGTTACCTAATCATGATGTTAATTAGTTATCCTAATAAGTTAACTAGTTAATAATAAAATAATTTATTAACTAATTTTGATAACTAATTATCAACTAAAAAACTTGTTAACTAGTTATATAAATCATGATATTAACCAGTTAACTAATTTTGATAACCAGTTATCAACTAAAAAACTTGTTAACTAGTTATCTAAATCATGATGTTAACTAGTTAACAAGTTAAAAAACATAAATAGTTAGATAACCTGTTAACAAAAAATCTTGTTAAAATTGGTCATGAATATTCGTTAACTAGTTATCAGCCAAATAACTTGTGAACTAGTTCAGTTAACTAGTTATCAGTTTAAAAACACTAGTAACTAGTTATCAATAAAAAAACACTAGTTAACATGTCGTCGCCGGAGTTTGGCCGACCACCGTAAAAGTCGTTGGAGTCTCGTCAGAAAAGTCACCAAAGACGGCAGTCGGTCGCCAGAGGATATTAAGTATTTAATTTAAATATATAAATTAAATTATGTGTGTAAAATCCTAAATAGCCGTATCAATCTAGACCATTGGATTGGTCAAAAGGTTAAAGGGTGATCTAATGGTTGAAAAATGTTAGAATACTTCCAACATTTGCAAAAGGTTGGACGCAAATCCTAAGCCCTATTTTATTGCTGCCTATTTCAGTGTGCAGAAGAACTAAGAAGGCATTGAATTAATTAAATTTCTTTTTAACATCTCTTCTCTCTCCCACATTCTCTGTCTCTTCTCTCTCGATTTCAGCTCTTTCTTTTCTCCCATTTCGTCGGAAACCTAACCCCGAGACATTACAAAGTGGTATCAGAGCGGACTCCGACAACTCTAACGATGACTAGAAACCATGGCACTAGAATCACAACCTTGGAGCAGCAGATGAAGTAGCTCAGAGTGACGCAGGGACATAATCATGCCAACCTCACAACTACGGTGGATAGGCATGGTACTGCTCTCACAGCATTACAGACCAGTCACAAATCACAATGAGCTCTTGGCAAGCAACCAATGCATGGAATATATGTTCTAGAGACTCCTAGACCGAGGAAACGATGAACCTCTAGGAGGAGGGCCTGTAGGAGGAGTAGGGGGCAGAGGCATTCTACCGAGACTAGATAAGCTGGCAGCTCATCTGCCAAAGCTAGATTTTCCCTATTTTTCAGATATTGACGCTACCTCGTGGACTAGGAAGTGCTCCAAGTTGTTTACCATCCACCAAATCCCAGCTAACTAGCGTGTTGAGATAGCCTCATTCTTCTTGGAGGGAGGGCTGGCATCTGATTCCGATGATGGTCTGCAGAAAGGTAAAACCTTCAGTGAGAGGTACTTGCAGAGGAGCTGATGAGGAGGTTGGGAGATACAAGTCATGTTAACCTGGTTGGTAGCTTCAATAAGCTAAAACAGACTGGTACGATGCTGGAGTACCAAGAAAGGTTTGAGGAACTCAGATCTAGGATGCTAAAATTAAATCTCACACTTAATGAGACATACTTTGTGAACAACTTCATAAATGGTCTCGATGGTGAGATACCTCCAGTGTTACTAATGTTGAAGCCACCTGATCTCGCATATGCCTTCCTTTAGGGTAGGATGGAAGAAACTACCATAGATGCAAGGAAGAAGAAGTTATAAACCACTAGGTGGAATGAGCAGAAGGTCATGGTTGGTCCATCTAAAAAACTAGAAATCCCTAGGGCTTGTAATCCTGCAAATGGAAATCGTGGTTTATGCTACAAGTGTGAAGACAAGTATTTTTATGGCCATGTCTGCACCAAAAAGAGGCCCAATGCCCTGGAAGGTGAAGAGGATAAACAGAGGAAGAGGGTAAAAAGGATGAAGAAGATACCGAGCTGAAGGGAATCCAGTTCAAGGCTCAGCTCTGAAGGTTAAAGGGAGGGTCGACATACATCCTTTGTTGATCTTAATCGACGGAGGGAGTAGCCACACATTTCTCAGCCAAAAGTATTAAACCAAAAAAGCTAGGGGGATGTTACTGGTTCTTACTATTCCTAAAGAACAGTAACAACACTGATCCCACTTTCTTGTCTGCTAAAATCCTTTTTATATGTAGTTTGCGTTTGAGGGATTTAGTTAGATTTCTGAAAGCCCATTTGGTATTGCTTGGAGTGCATTTTTTTCTTGGTTCCTTTAGAATCATAAAATATTCAGTAATTTTTTTGTTTAGTAATTTCTGTTTGGTCCGTTTGGTTTCATCAACGAACAGTGGCCCCTAACTTTATCAGCATCTTTAGTTTACTTCCCATTAGGAATAGATGGAAGATGACAAAAGCATTTTCTATTTCTTTGTTAATTCCTCTAAGTCTCTCTCTCCTTCTCATCTTTTTTCTTCTTCTATTTCTCCCTTTCTTCTTCCTAACCCATATCTTCTAATTTCATTTATATTGTTCACCCACTTTTCCCCCAGATTAAAAGTTATTTCAGGGTTATAAACTTAAAAATATCTTCAAGTTTTGTCTAACCAAATATCTAATTAGTATAGCGAGAAGTTTTAAGGATTAAAGGTTCAATCATGATTGAACATTTAAAATCATTTAAAACCTCGGTCATCATCGAACGTTTAACTGACTAAGCGAGAGATTCAATTATTTAAAGTTCAACCGTGATTGAACCTTTAGCTTGATTAATCCACATGTCGTCTAACTCACCACATGACTCGGTTAACCCACCCATTTTTACTAATATCTACATGTAATTTCATGTTGTACATGTGTAGGAATGACTAAAGTAACCTTTTTTATTATTATTTGAGTATGAATTAGTCTAACGAGATAAACCTCAATTTAAAAATTTCACAACACTGCACAGTACTCTAACCTATTAAATCATAAAAGTATGGAAATTTAGAAGTTGAATAATACAAAGTGTTGAGCACTAATAATATGATGACATTTTTTTCTTACAAAAATAAGATCGGGCTGGACTTCAAACAGGATGAGCAACCTCTAATTTTTTTTTCTTAAAGAACCGGTCAAATCATTACACCAATCATGGCATGACCAACCTATAGTCTGAATGCACGATGTTTTGAATCATGTTCAACTCGATAGAAATATAACCCTGTTACACATATTTTATGCCCCTACCTTTAGGTCCAATAACCCTACCTTGGTCAACCCACCATTATAAGACCTCTATTAATTTTTATGTGCTACCTTTTGTTGTATTAGAGATAGGAGTTGTAACATTTTTTATCTTAGTCTAAGTCAACCAAACAGAGTCAAACCAGAGTTGACATAATACTTTTACATTATAAGTAAATTCGTACTCCGTTAACATACGAGTGCAAGTAGAGTATGAAATTGGAAATGTCTAACCAAACCATTATCGATTTACATCTACTATATGGTGTATTCGCCACAATACTTTCATGATTATATAAACATTAATAATTTTATCTACGAGTGAGTAGCATCTTATTAGCTCCGGTTTAAATTCCGCAGCATCGCGCGGTCACATAATCTAGTACTATTGAAATGCAGTGTAAACCCTCACCTGCAAGATAATTGTCTTTCCTTAATGATTGTTTGCAATATTAAAGTTTCTATGTTTTATCTCACCTCCATGATTCTCTCCTTAAAAATTATTATTTTAATAATGATCATTAATAATTGGTTGTTTATTCATCCCAAAGCTTCTAAGCAAAGATTAATAAAGATTAACACCAAAAACAAATACTAGTATGGATATTAGTATTTTGTAGCAAACAACTACTAGTCTGGATACTAGTATTCTTAACTAGATAGTTACTGATATGGATATTAGTAATCTATATCGCAACAAATACTAGTATCTACTATCCAACAATGGTCCAATTTTCTAACGAATCACTATTTTCGAAACAGCATGCTATTATTAAGCTCAATCCCTTATTTTCAAACCAAAATTATAATTTTGAAACCCCAATTAATAATATTTTTTTATTATCCACAATTTTCAAGGTCAAAGCCTAATTTTGCATACCGAAAATACTAGCATTGAACTAATCCATGCATTCAAAATAAATAAATAAACTAATCCATGCATACTCGATTTTGGATACTAGTATTAAAACCTCGTTTCAAGTGTCCATTGGATTTGAATATAGAAAACAGAGTCATTAAGTATTTGATTTATGTGTTAAAAACCTTGGTTATTCATTCAAATGATATGAACACTGCTCTTGCATATCCAATTGTGTGATACATTTAGTCAATCCACATTCTGGTTGCCTTCAACTTCTCTTTAGAATACTAGTATTCATACCAAGTAGTTGTCCATTACAGAATACTATTATCTATACTAGTATATGACGTGGAGGAAATCAGAAAAAGAAGAAGGCAACATATGTAGGGAGTGGAGGAAAAATAAATGATTAGGATTTTTAGGATAATAATAAGGAATTTATAGAAATATACTAATAATAGGGATAAAATCATGGAGGTAATGAATAAGGAAAGATAATCATTAGAGATAAATCAAGAAACAAAATAAATAAATGAATGAAAGGCTAGTGTTGAATTTTGTCATGGTGACAAAATATGGGTTTTGTCACTGAAAAAAACTCCCAATAAGTAGTACGAACTTCCTCTCTTTTTCTTAGTTTTTAAACAATTGTACTTTTTAGAACGATCAAATGTGGCTGATGTAGAGCTGTGAGAGGCTAATATGAAGCCGTATAAGACTCCAGTTTATATTTATGTGTTGAATTTTATCTTTTTGTCATAAATGTCTAGTATTACTCCTAATAAAAATATAGTGGAATTATTTGTGGTTGATTTGAACAAAATCATCAAAGATTTGTAATTTTTTTTTTTCAATATCACTCCTTTCGGAGGAGTAATAACGATAGCAAGAAGGGAAGACAAGGAGAGGAGAGGCTTGGAGGGGAAGGGGAAGCGGAGGGGGAGAGGGAGGGAGAGGCGGGGGTTTGAATTAGGGATTAAAGTTCAAGCGAATTGCCGAAATAATAATGCGCCAACATTCTGAAACTTCAAGGGTAAAGGTAAAAAAACCTTTCTAGCGAAGGTAAGCTCCGCTGAATCCGCTTTTCTATAAAAGGTGATGTCACAATAATGAGATACGAACTTAGAAATTGTCTACCGCAGAAATGAATGTTCCTACTGTTGAATGGAGCTTCTCAATGCTTTTCGGACATTTGAAACAAATTGAAGGTCACTTAATAGAACAGAAAAAAGATTAAAGTTGTTGTTAAACAAAAACAACAAGTATCGAATTATGGAAAAGGAAAGAAACGCAAAGAAGAAGAAAAGGAAAGTGACTTTGATCAGGAAGGAAAAGACAAAAGGATTGAAGAATGAAAATGAGTTAAAATTCATAAGATGGAATTAAGGAGGATTTAAGCCTTTTAAGAAGCGAGATTAGTGGGGTGCAACCGCTAAATTAATGGGTGAGAAAACTCACTAATGCTCCAATGAGTTTGGAGCAGAAAAAGGAAACGTTGGAATAGATTTTATGGGGATAGGAGATGATTGAGAAGCAAAATTCGGGGTTAGAGAGAAAAGGAAAGTTCTTAATTGTCATTTATGTGATTGAAAATGAGCCCAATTAACTATTGGTAGACGTTAGAAAATGGAACGTAGCAGGGGGAAAGAAGGGAGCCTAATTTTGTGGGTCGAGATCCTTGAGCAAACGACATTGAATGAAAATTAAGAGAAAGAGGGGCATTTATTGAAATTAAAGAGGGGCAATCAACTCGAAAATGATCAGAGAGGTTTGATTGAAAGGGTTCGATCAGGGTTATACAACCCGGTTCAACGGGTGAAAGTTGGGGAGGGAAGTGGCCCGGGAGGGTAATACGACCGATCTCCGATGAGGAAACACGACGGAGGAAAGAAACGGAGGAGTCCAGCTAATGAGATCGAAGATAGCAGATAACCAAGGACCGGAGAGTGCAACACACCAATTGGTCGCTCCAACTAGTGGAAAACGAGGCACCGAGGCCACGACCGGAATTACGAGACAAAAGTCTCCACCTTAGAACCAGGGAACAAAAGTCCCGTTGATTGATTACAGAAGAGATTTTGGAAAAGACAAATGGAGAAATCGTCGAAACAAAGAGATTGAAACAAAAACTCAAGACCTGGAAGCCCTTTGACTCACCCAGGTGAGGGTTTGCACAAACAGCCAATGCAATGATGATTTTCTGAAGTTGAGCTTGAACAATGGAGAGGGGCTTCCTTTGGATTCGAAACATTTTGATGGAAAGTGGAGTTTTACAAAACCGTAGTCGACGCTCCATACGCGTGTCCCGCCGTGCTCATCGCGCTCGAAGATCGGTGTCCCGCCGTGCTCGAGGTCGTATTCGGTCACCACGCCGTCGTAGTCGCCGCAGCCGATTACGACGACGCCGGCGTCGGGTCGGTGGGGAATATATATCAAAGATTTGTAATATGTTTTCAAAAACTCTTATATTCATAATTAGTTAATTAATCAGCAATATTAATATAAAAATTTCAAGAGAAAGGGAAACACCATTTACATGCTCAACCATTTATTTTATTTTGATTGTCGTAAAGATAAGAACAAAGTATAAGAATCAATTAAACAAATGAATGATTCTCTTGGAGAGGGGGTGACAACATTTACTCATTGAGTTAGATGAGCAATGAACATGGGATTTTTAAGGAAAAATAAAACCATCAACAACCAATCATGAAAACTGAAGATTGAATGCCTCAAAAATCAAACAAAAAAAAAAAAAAAGGAAAAGATAAAAAAGTAAGATAATGTGATTATATGTTATGCGAGGAGCCAGAAATTCTTTTGGGTCTTGCTATTGAGAAGATAACCTCCATTTTGCCCCTTTTTCTGCACTCCAACACAATTGCACTTGCTATACTCGATCAAATACTCTGCCGTATCCAAAGACTTAGGCCCCAACCCACCTGGTTTCTTGTATTTGGTGTTTCCTAACAGGACGCTAGATAGGCTCTTCTTCTGGCCAATGATTAGATGATCAACACTCATGGATGTGCTCTTGAAAAGGATGACATTTGCCTTGTCTTTTGCACCCATATGGACCCTCTCCACCTTAACCTTGACATTGGGTCTAGCAACCTCGCACAACTGCTTCATTGCTTCTAGGAAATCAACCTCCCCTTCTGGGACCCCTCCTCCGTCGCTAGACTGGGTATTGTTGAGGGCAGGAATAGAGATGCCAGAGCGGCGGAGGAATGAGAATGAGAAGGTGCTCTTCCAGGAGTTTTGGGTCTCTACGTGGATCAATATGAGCTCGTCTTTATCCGTGACCACGTGGGAAAGAGCATACTGAAGAGCGCCCGCGGCTTCTCTGCTGGGGTCAACCACCACCATTACTTTCCTCATCATCGTTGTCGTTGTTGTAGGTGTGTCGCTTCCCATGTTTAATGATTAGTATTTACCCACTAAAGTAAACCCCTCTTCAATCTACCTACCATCAACCCCCTACCCCTAATTGTTCAAAGGGTGAGGCAGGGGAAGAAGGCGTCTTACCTTCCCCTTTCGGATACAACAATGCAACCAAAGCTGCCTAATATAATTTGGTGGCTCTTCTCTTCTCTTCTCTCTTCTTTTCTTCTTTTTTGGTTTCTGATTTTTTGGTGTCCCCTAGAATTAGAAATGGAGAAAGGAGAGGAAAGTTAGCAAATTGAAGGTAGAGAAGAAGAGACAAATGCTAAATTTGGGTAAGGTGACTTATTAACCCTTGTTTCCATTTCATTTTCTTATTATTTCACAACATTATTTATTTCTACCGTTAACTTCCCTCTCCGACTTGGTCAATTTCCCTTTCCCACACCTCTTTTCCCCTCTCCAGTATTTTGTATTTTTTTATAAATGATCGGTACATGGTGAAATTTATTAGAAGAATAATCATCGGTACATGGTGATGGACAATGAGATCTAGAAGACACCTATTAGTATATTCATACTAGGAACTGTTAATTAGAATTTAGATTTGATGATTGAGATAGATTGGACAAATTAAATTTTTTGGTACATATTTTAATGATTGGGGTTTGTGGATTACTCATCAACCACAAAAAATGAACTTTATAAAAATATTGCAGCTCTCTCTATTAACCTAATTGTCGCTACCATGCACCTCTCGCTGCAGATGAAGAATAGAATGTGGGTCTTCTTCATATAGCTTCTCGTCATTGGAGATAAATTGCCATAAAAATGATGATTGAATCTAAGGATCTGAATCTCGCACTTCTTCTTCTCCCAACCGTTGGAGATGAATCCAATCCTACCACTTGAGATGAACTAGTTGGGTCTTCTTCTTTGATTTCAAGAGGCGTTTCTTTGTTTCCCGATTTCCCTTTTCAATTTAATAAACCATACAAATTTCATACAAAAATTGTTAGGGTTTATAAGGTACTTTTAATTTAGTCATTTTCCTCAAGTATAAGGAATAGAGGTTTCATATTTTTCATCATGATTCAATTGTGTTCCCAATTTTCTTATTTGGTACAAGGTTACATGTTCTCCACCAATACTGATTTTGTGACTAATATTTTTCCATCTTTGATTTTAAGAACATGTTTTAGTTTGGTCTTTTGTAAACAAATTCCAGATTAGTGTTTGGGAAACTATTTGTGATCATATGTTTTGTTTCTATTATATTTTTTCTTCTTTGACTTTATAAAATGGTCTCAATGTTACAAAAATGAAACGATGAACTGATATGATGTCGTGGTTCCAAAAAAAAAAGGACCCAAAAACAAACAAAAGAGTCAAAGTCGTCGTGGTCTAAAAATAATGAAGTTGATGTTGTAAGATCGCCAATGTCGATGGACATGATTTTCCAAATAACCATTGCAATTAACTATAATATTAATTTCAATTCAAAAGAATAATGCTAAAAATGAAAATAGATTAAAGTTAATTAGTAATTAATAAATATTTAAATTATCCAAATACCCATCTACTTTAAGCCATTAGAACTAATTAAAATTGAAAAAAGAATGAAGGGCGGGGATTGTTGTCCTCATATCAAATTTACAACTAGAATTTACAAATTTAGGTTACGATTGTTGGTGCTAGTAATACCCATGTTTCATAGTAATAATTTCGGTGTTAGTAATACCTAGATTAGAGTACAAAAGCTGGTGCAAGATGAGTGTTGGTTGTGATACGTCTTTGTCATGTTCATGTGTACTTGTAATTTTTATTCAATTGGGTTTTATACACATTTATCATGTTCAAGTATACTTTTATCTTTCTTAAATTGAAATTTCAGTTACTTGGTGGTAGTTATTGGCTAACATTAGCCATGTAATGTAAAGGAATGTTAAATGTATTTCGGATTTATTAATTTCATGTGTTGCTATACTTGTATTGTTTTCTTATTTGCATCATAACAACCTCGATTAAAAGTGATATTGGAGGTCGGTTTGTATGTTGCTTTATTATAGGCATGCTACATGCTCCTCAAAGTGGCGTGTAATAGGTTTGGGCAGATAATAGACTTTCTGATCCCATATTTCACCATCATAGATATCATTACGCATAAAGCTAGCAATGCATGACTCGTGTGAGGCACCTTTACGTGTAAAGCTGCTCAGGAACAACAACACTATAAGACCCAAAGTACATTAGAGAGAAAAAGGAGAGCGGACATGGAACAATAACCTAGTGTTAACTCTCAAATTTGTGGCGAACCCTAGAGCTCTCCTACCACTAGGCCTACTGATGAACTGAGCCGAGCAGAGCTTTTCCCAGCTCGAGCTTGACTCGTTTGGTTTAAACTCGGGCTAGAGCTTGACTCGACAATTTTTTTTGGCTCGAGGTCGGCTCGACTTGAGGATGACTCGTTTTAGCGCGCCTTAACAAGCTCGAACTCGGCTCGAGCTCATTTGTAAGGTTTTGGGATCGAGCTTGAGAGCTCGACTTGGCTCAAGATTGGCTCATTAGCGAGCCTTAATGAGCTCGAACTCGACTCGAGCTTGTTTGCAAGGTTTCGAGCTCGAGCTCGATGAGCTCGTTAAACTATAAATTATAAATGAACTAATAATAAACTATGTTATATGACTAACTCACTCATTTTTCTGAATTATACCTCTCATTAATTTGTAGACATATTAAAAAATTAAAATGAATTGTTTAGAAAGATCTAGAATTTTTAATAACAGAGCCAAAATCGAGCCATTTCACAAGCCAATATCGATCCAGCTCGCGAGCACCAGAATCGAGCCCACTCGCGAACTTCTCCGCGAGTCATTTAACAAGCTCATAAACGAGCCATATTGAGCTGCAGTATCGAGCTGCTCAACAAGCCAGCTCGCGAGCTTCGTAAATCGAGTTCACGAGCCGAGCTGACTCGCGAGCCATCCAAGTTGTAACATACTCGCACAACCGGACGTTCTAAAACTTGAGTTCGGTTGATCTAAGTCGTCAAAATTTATGTCTAAAAGGTTTAATTTAAGTTTGGGTCGTTCGAGTTTCAAGGTGAGTTGAGGTTGTAATCCCAATTTTTGGCAGTGGAAGACACACGACCACATGTTACAGAAACACGGTGTGTTTCTTCAAACAACACGACATGTGTTACAGAAACACGATGTATTTCTTCAAACAATACGGTGTGTGTTACGAAAACACGGTGTGTTTCTTCCCCTGAGTATAAAACTCGGATTTTGACAGGTTTCCTCATATTTTTCATCTCTCTTTCTATCTGAAAACCCCATTGACGAACCAAAAACCCCCAAAACTTAAAACCTTGATTCCGGGAGCTACGGGTGTCCGATCGAGAATCCGTTTTCTCATATGCGTTCCTAGCGACGAGAGGAAAATATCACACATCTTGGTTTATGGATTTTTAAAGTTAGGTTCTGTTAGTGAGTGAAGGAAGAAGCTACGTTTTTTGAGAAAGAGGGCTTGTTAGTTCGAGTTCTAGAAGTTGTTTAGAGCCTCGTCTTCTTGTCAGGTGCCCGAATCACCCTGGATGAATGGTGTAGCTGAGAGACGTAATCGTACCTTAATGGAGATGGTTAGAAGCATGATGAGCAATGCCAATTTACCTGTTTCTCTGTGGATGCATGCCCTTATTACTGCTGTTTACATCTTGAACAGGGTTCCTAGTAAATCCGTTCCAAAAACACCTTTCGAGATGTGGAAAGGATGGAAACCTAGTTTAAGACATTTTCACATATGGGGATGTCCAGTAGAGGCTCGCATTTACAATCCACATGAGAAGAAACTCGACCCAAAAACCATTAGTGGTTTTTTCATTGGGTACCCGGAAAGATCAAAAGGATTCAGGTTTTACCGTCCTAACCATAGTACAAGAATAGTAGAGACTGGAAATGCTAAATTCGTTGAAGATGGCGAAATCAGTGGGATGATGAAATGAGAGACGTGGTCATAAATGAAATTAGGGTGCCAATACGAATCCCTATGCCCCAAATTTCGGCTGACATAGTTCTGCCTCATATTGTTGATCCTACCGACAATGTAGAACCAAACGTCGATGATCACCCACTTCATAATGAAACTGATGAACCTATTGTAAATACAACACCAGAAGTAGCATTAAGGAGGTATTCTAGACCAAGAAGACAAACCATTTCTGATGATTACGTGTTATATTTACAAGAATGTGAATTTAACATTGGGATGGATGAAGATCCTATCTCATACTCACAAGTCGTGAAAAGTAAAGACGTCAATAAATGGATAGATGCAATGCACAATGAGTTAGATTCTATGGCTATAAACAAAGTTTGGAAGTTGGTCAATTTGCCAGAAGGTAATAAGAAAGCCAGTTGTAAATGGGTCTTTAAGACCAAACGTGACTCTCTTGGCAAGATCGAACGACATAAAGCTAGACTTGTAGCTAAAGAATTTAATCAACGAGAGGGAGTTGACTATAATGAGACATTCTCTCCCGTTTCAAAGAAAGACTCATTGCGTATAATTATGGATCTTGTGGCTCATTTTGATTTAGAGTTACATCAAATGGATGTCAAAACGACTTTTCTGAATGAGAGTTTAGATGAAGAAGTTTATATGGCTCAACCAGAGGTTTTATCGAAGAAGGAAACGAAGATAAAGTCTGTTTGTTGCAGAGGTCAATATATGGACTAAAGCAAGCTTCTCGTCAATGGTACATCAAGTTTCACGATACCATTACCACTAATGAGCCGTAGTCGTTGTGCGTGCGTTCAAACAAATAACTAACAAAGCTAACAAGCTAGGGTAGATCGTATTCCACGGGTCTTCTATGATTGACTACTCAAATAAGCTAGCAAATTACTCAGGTTTAAACACTTCGTGCGTGGTGTGAGTTCCACGACTTCTAAATCTAAGAAATGCAGAGAAAATCAAAAATTTAAACTAAGAACAGAATGGAAATTGGTTGATTAAAACAGAGATGACAGACGAACTTAGACTTTGAATCCCCCTTTGTTCCCCAGAGCATTGGCAATCAACAGATCAGCGGATTTCGATTCTCATTCAATCAATTCTAAGACACCACCATAACTCCTTACCCTTAGGTTTAAGACCGGCGAACGTTCGCTCTATCCGTTCTAGCTACCAAGATTAATTAGTCGCCCGGGTACGGTCGCCTCTTGCAACGACTTAACTTAACTGGTGGAATTACTAACGATTTATGAGTTACTCTTGCAGTGGATTAACCCTAACCGGTTCCTACGAAAGGCACGCTCCAATTATAAGGTTAATTGTTCAATTTGATGTTCTAAAGTAAGGCGAGCATTCGCTTCTATCCTTAGCTTAACAAGAATCTAATCTAGGTGATCAATCCAGACAAGAAACATGAACAATGAAGAACAAACCAAACATGAAAGAGAAACTGATTGAACTTCGAATCTAATCACCACCGATCGTGATCCCCTTTAAACCCTGAGTCACTTAGGGTTCATCTAGTCTAAGCTCTAAGAGTTTAGCTACTCATGTTTATCACAAAAGAGTCAAAGACAAAGAAAGAGTTCATCATCCAGAGGAAGAAAGAAAAGGATCTGAAAAACCTAATTAAGACGACTCTGGCAGACTTCGATCTTCGGTAAACTGCAATCCTAGCTCCGAGTCTTCGAGATGGAAGGGATGGCGTCACGATCTCTTTCCGGCTCTTCGGACTCTAAACTCTATGCTTCAGAACTTGAGAGAATTCTGAAGTTCGTTAAAATTGATGTATTATGAGGTATCCGTCTCTCTTTTGATTTTGGGCTGCCGGTTAAGTATTTATACTTAACCCTAATTCAGACGGATTTTGCCTGATATTTTCACCGAAAATATTGAAGAATTTTTGGCGAAAATTCCTTTGTAAATGGATGGTCCGCCGGTTGATTTCTCCTGTAAATTTTGGTCCAATAGTTTTCGGTCGAAAACTTAGGGTTTTCGCCGAAAACTTCTGTTGATGAACATCAGTCGATTTGTACTGATATTTTTGCCGAAAATACTGAGGTATTTTCGGCGAAAATTCATTTGTAAATCGGGCAGGAGTTGTTTCGACTTGATTGGCTCCTTGGACTGATTCCGGTGCAATTCCTCGAGGTTCCAACGCCTTAGACACGTCCTTGGCTACTTTATTTGATGGCAAAAACCTGTGCTAACATAAAAACACTAGAAAACCATCAAATAGTCCCGAAACGGGCCAAGGTAACACAAATGGCACGAGATAGGGCAATCGATTGAATATTCGTTATTCTACCCTAAAAACCATGTCTTAAGCAAGGAAATGTCGCTTAAATGAGGCTGATAATCACGTCAAATCGAGTGTCATCAAAATACCCCACACTTAAGCTTTTGCTTGTCCTCAAGCAAACTGAATAGAAACGCTCATGTTCACACATGATAAGATCGATTAAATTGGAGTTCAATCAAACACAATGAATTATTAGACAGATAGATCCCAGAACAAGAAACCTAACATGCATACAGATCAACCAAACTACCTGGTCTCACTAATAAGCTGCACACGACAAGTAGCAGCAACCAATTATGCACGAATTTGACCTGACCGACCAGACTCCTCACACAGGATATATTTAGTACAATGGGAACTCTCACTCTCTGTGTTTAAGGACGTGTTTCTGCTCTCAATCCTTTTCTGTTACCGAATTCTGTCATAAGTTTGCAATTCAACCACATCTCCACCACTGTAACAACACGAGTATCCAGTCAAGAAGGACTTCCCTGCTAGGACTGTAACGAGTTCTATACTACTTGGGTTTATGATGCGATGGATGATGGGAATGTATGATGATGGCTTTGTGTGGTGTAGCTTTTGACTAACTTCCCTCGAATCTAGCCTATGGCTCCCTACCGTCTAACCAGACACTGGTGGAATAATGAACGCTCGTCCTATGATACCCTCAAGCAACCTAGCACTTTTTATTTTTCTTTGCACAATTTTTTTCTGACTTTTCTTTTGACTTCGTTCTTCCATTTGTAGGGAGAAGAACGTTTTATTGAACTAAAAACTTTAAACCTTTTTGGCTTTTCAGATTTTCTTCTTTTCATCATTTTTTCGAAACTTGCTTCTTTTCTTCTTTTTCTATTTTTTTTCTTTTGTGCCGATTTTTCTTTTAGTTGCTAGAGGGGTTTACACGTGTAGACATAATAGCTAAGACCACATGTTTAATGGCTATAGGCAGGTTACCACAAACTGACTTCCGGTAGGTGAATCTAGAACTACAACCACAGGGGATCAACGGGGAAATGAAAGAATGGGAAATGGCTGTAATGTATATCGAACCGAAAGAACAGGCCAAGCTCAAGGGTCTACACCTAATGGATTTTATAGTTAGGTAGGCTATCTGGCTTAGTAGCTGAATCTAGGTGCCCCTATCATTCTAGAACTGTGTCATCGTGTGGTCTCGAGTAGGTCTCATGCAAATTCTAACTCATTCAAGCAAACAGAAAACCACTCAAAAAGAATTAAAATTGCAAGTTACGTGTAATGGATCAAAAGCTCACAGTTGGTTTGCTAGTCGGATTCGGTCATTTTCATGCAATCAAGGCTACAAACTACAAGTGTGATGTCAAAAATTCTGTTCTGACCAGGCAATTTCGCATCAAAGTATACAAGTTGGTTCTCAAGTTCTAGGTTAAGCAGTCTAAGCATCATTATGAAAGTTTGAACAACAACTTAACATCAAAAATCAAGAACTGAGCCATTCTAATGCTAGAGAGACTGGAATGGAAACAAGAGGCACACAGAAAACACAATCTAGGGCAATCAAGTTCATGCAAGGTTCTCTAGCATCCTACCCCACACTTAAATCGGACTGTGTCCTCACAGGACTAATTCTAGAGTTCAGAGGGAAGTAGAAGAACCTGGACCGAGATGGTTGGTGTAGGGGTTGATCACGGGTCCTCGGAGCGGAGGGAATCTACCGAAGCGAAGCAAAGGGAATCTCCCTACTGCCTACAAAACAAAAACAAATGAAACATAAAAAGGAAACCGGGACAAGTGTCCCGGATCCACACAGAAAAAAGTTGGATCGAAATCCGAAAAGAATAAATAAAAAAGAAAGGACCAGAAATGGAATACAACCCGATCACTGCTGGTCAGGTGGACCGGGAGGTGGAAAGTGGAGGAAATCGCCAAGCTGACGTTGCCACTCCATCTGTGCCTCATACCGCCTATCAGCGCGGTGCATATGCTGCTACATAATAGTCCATCTCGCCTCTTGAGTGGCGTTGTCGGTGATGCGCCACTCCTGTAGTCGCTCATACAGCTCACCAATGTCCGCGGGGTGCGGTCGGTGCTGAGGGTGAGGCGCCTGGTATGGATCTGGAATGTGCGGCGGCGACTGGTGTGCATACCCTGCCTGATGATGTGGCGAGGGTATATGGTCATGAAACTCTGGCTGCGGCTGGGGCTGCTGATCAGAATCATCATCTTCTTCCTCCGACTTGTCCTCGTCTTTGAGAGGAGGATCCGCTGCTACCAGGGGGCTGATGTCCAGATCGAGGTTTTACTCGACCGCCAAATCGCCTCCAACGGTGCGTACTCTGCGGCGTGGGATGTTCGGGCCATATTCTTGGCTGAGGCCGAAGGAGATGATGAGTCGGCCCACAAAGTTACCTCCCAGGAGTGAGCGGGGGCGACCTGATCTCTGAGTCTTCTTGCGGAGTAGGCGAGCAAGCACCCATCCAGGATGAAGGGGATATCTCTCCCGGATGGCGCGAAGAAGAAGAAGCTCGTCCTTGCTGATATGGTGCGATCCTTAGCATATAATAGCGATCTACGCCAAACCATATGAATGTATTTAAAGAAAGGGTGAGAGAGCGACTTAACTGAGTTATGGTCCCTGAGGTGATCGCTGGGCACTCCAGTCATGTGGCTCCATAGCGCATGGTACTCCTCTCCGTCGTCATCGTCGTCCCCCCAGCCGAAGTGATGACCGTGGTAATGCTCGTAGGGGATGCCTAGATGAGCAGCAAACTCATCATATGTGAGTTCCTTGTGCACCCCACCTAGGTAGAAGGTAACAACCTTCCTGTGCTGCCTCCTCTTGTGCTCGTCCAGCTCGAATGTCACCCAAAACTCCTGGAGAGCGATGTCTGGGAAGTCGGCGGTGAGCGTGGTCAGCTCCAGCAGGCCGGCATGGGTCAGTGCATCGAGCACGTTCTGGTATCAGTCTTCATCGTGCTCTGAGAGTGACGTCATGGAAAGAGGGCGAACATCAGCTCCAGGGGTGTCCTCAAACCGCTGGTAGCGTGCAAAGTAGTGCTGGGGAAGGCGAGCAACGGTGCGGTGGTACCCAACACGGTCAGGGAATGCTGGTGGAGGGCCCTGAACGGCGGGTGTGACGGGAGCGGTAACTCGGGAGCTCGAGGCGCCATCAAGTCGTTCCTTGGTCCTGCGCTCATAAGTGGTGTTCCTAAACAAGAAAACAAACCAGATTAGTCAAACTAAAACCCTACCCCACACTTAGTCGAAAAACTCAATTTCACAAAGAAATGAGGAAAACCGAGTAGGGGTAAGCAAAGCAGATTAACCGGTAATCACGAACAATAAAATACATGCTCAGGAACAACCAGAATGGAATAGCACAATCAGAGTTCAGAAGTCAAACCAACATTCAAAAAGTCAACATAATAGAACATTGAACCCTAATCATCGCAAGACTATCACAAATCAGAGAATGGCGGTATAATATGGTCTCAGATGGCAAACACAATAATTGGAACGAGAATGAGCACATAAGGCAGCCAAATGATCAAAAATAGTTCATGGTCAAACCGACATTTCTCAAAAGTCAACATCACAAAGAATAGGACTTAGGCATAGCAACACATGATCAAACGATATGAAAATTAAGCACGATACTCCCTAAGCATGCTAGAACAGTTCAACAAGTTCAGCTAACCTAGTTCACACGAAATCAGTCGGCACGCAAATCGAGGCAAACCGAAAAGTTAGTTGAAAGTCAACCCCGACGAAATTCAGCATTCAATATGTCAAAGATTCGCAATGAAAAGTTCTACAACATACCTTGAAGCCATGGATGCTAAAAATGAACGGATTGGGAGAAATCGGTGAAAAACCGCAAGTTTTAGGGTTTGGGTGAACTAGAGCTGTAGAGCTCCGATTCGGCTGTTCTAGGGCTTAAAATGATCGGAAAAAGGAGGGGAAGGGAGCGGCGGCGGTCGGCGACGGCAACGAGCGGCGGCGGTTGGCGACGGCAACGAGCGGCGGCGACGAGATAAGGGGCGGCGATCGGGTTTGAGTGAAAACAGAGGGGGCTTTTTTTCGGCTTTGTTTCGAAAATAGAAAGTGGGAAGAGAGAGGGTTGAAACCGGATTTTAAAGTGAATAGTTGGTTGATTTTCAAAGACATTTTTGGCGAAAATAATAGCAAGTTTTCGCCGAAAATGTTAGTTAAAAAGTACTGCCGGTTTTCAAAAGAAATTTTCGCCAAAAACTTTGATACATTTTCGCCGAAAATGTGAAACAGGATTTCAAAGAGAATTTTCGCCGAAAATATGGGTTATTTTCGCCGAAAATATTAAACTCTACAATTGAAAATATTTTCGCAATCCCGGCAAACTTCAGAAAATCACAGTTAAATCCACAAAAATTGGAAAGACCTCAATCGACTTGCAACTGACACTATAACACACAGACTACACACGAAAAATATGAAATCAAACAAACGAACACTTTGGATCCCCCGAACCAACTCTAAAATACTAAGGTTGACACAAATCAAAAACTGACTCCAGCCGTGGGTTGCCTCCCACGAAGCACTCTTTTATTAACGTCCTTGAGCTGGACGATACCTGGACGGTATTAGGAGACATCCCAACTCAGATTCTCCTTAATGCTAGCATCAGAGTTCATAAAGTAGAGCTTCGGGGCTTCTCCGGTGAGCATGAATTTCTTCCCGTTCGCGTGTAAGAGCTTGGTACGTCCGTCTGGAAGGTGGTCAGTGATTGTGAAGGGTCCGAACAGTTCTATCAAGGGATCATATTCCACAAGGAAGACAGTGGATGGAGTGAGAATGATCGGCTCCTTCTTTTCTTTAACCTCCGGCTTGATATCACTAGGATCGGTGATCGTCAGTATTTCCTTAGGAGATGCTTTTGGCTTCTCCTTCCATACTTGTTCCGGCGCCGGTAGCTTGGAACAAATTGGTGGTTCAGCTGGCTCCGTAGAAGGTGGTGGCACAACTGGTCTCCAAACCATGTGAGTCTTCGTCTTCTTGTTCTTTCCCCGAGGTCTGCTAGGCTTTGTGCTCGGTGGCTTAGAAGAGGCTTGCAGTTCCTTCTTCTTTGATGGGTTTTTAGGAACAGGAGGATCTGGTTTCTTCTTAGTAACCTGTCCAGCACCTGCAACAGCGATTGATCTAGGCATACTAGAAGAGACATCAGTAACGGAGTTGACCGGAGTCAACTCCACAGTTTCAACAACTAAACAATGAAATTCTTCATTCTTAGGATTATATTTCATTCCGTCTTTAAGGCAGAACGTGACCGTTTCTTTACCAACTCTCAAAGTTAAAGAACCATTTGGAATGTTAATTTGCATTCCAGTAGTAGCCATGAAAGGTCGTCCTATGAGAATGGTAGAATCATCCTTACTAGTGTCAATGATAACAAAGTCAGCTAAGAACGTGAAAGGACCACATTTAGTAACAACGTCTTTGATTTCTCCCCTAGGGGTTTTAAGTGATCTAACAGCAAAGATAAGTTGCATACTAGGCGGTTCAAGTTCTCCTAGGTTCAATTTTTCATATAGACTCATAGGCATAACATTAACAGACGCGCCAAGATCAACCAAACAACGTTCTATCTCAACATCATTAATAACAAGAGGTAGAGTAAAAGAACCAGGATCAGAACACTTAGCTGGATATGGAGAGGAAGGTTTCTTGCTACGAGCATCAGGATATCCTTCTTTATTCCCCTTCATGTCAGTCTCGATCCTTGCATTCGACAGCAATGCTCTTGGAAAAGGAGGCTTCACGACATACAGTGCAAGAGGGGGATCTTCCTCCTTAGGCGCCATTTCTAGTGCTTCCTTCTTCTCTTGAGATTCAGCGATCCTGCGTAAAACAGAACAAGCATCAGCAGATAAGCTTGTAAATTTTCTAATAGATACCATCTTGGCTTGCTCCTTTCTCGGATTCGGCTCTGTCTGGCTCGGAAGTTGGCCAAATGGTCGACCAGATGCTAGCATGCTCGAGATGTTGTTCACAGCTTGCTCAATTCTTTGACCGGCTGCTATCTGTTCTTGATTGAGAAGAGCTTGAGCTTTAAACTGACTGTCATGATCATCGACTCTGGTGATGATCTGACTAAGCTTCTTGTCCAGGTCACTGACGTTGTTTTCCTTCTGGTACTGCTGCCCTGGATAGGTGTTATTCAAATATTGATTCTGGCGATTGCCAGGAGCAGTTCCATAATTACCCAAATTACGGTGCGGCGGCTGGTAGACACCTGCCGGCGGATGGTTAGGCTTCTGATCCTGAGCTGGACCAGCCGGGCGGTTATTCTGGTTCTGGTTATGGTTGGCGCCAGCATTGTAGGGAGGTCTGTCTTGATAGTTCCCTTGCTGCCTGAAGTTGCGGTAGCCAACATAACCATTCTGATTATTAACGAAGCCTTGTTGAATGAAATTTACCTCTTCGGCGGACCAGACTTCTGTCTTACCAAAATTTTGGCATCAACCTCCGTTATGTGCGCAAGCTCTACACCACTCGCAATCGGCAACATAGACAGAAGCTACTGGCGGTTTGACTGGTGTGGTAGACTTCTTCAAATGCTTCTCCACTTCGGCCTTGATAGCTGCTTCGAGATCGAGCTTGCTCCTTGATCCTTCAGATTGTCGTTCCTAGTTCCTTGACTTGGAAGCACAGTTTGCGAAGTGAAGGAGAGCAGCTTCAGGTGTGAGCGTAGTGCAATCCCCTTCAGCTAGAGAATTGACCCACTTGGCAGATTCTTCTCGAAGACCTCGAGCAAAGATTTCAGCTAACTGCCTCTGCTCGAATCCATGATGAGGGCAGTTGTAGAGAAGTTCTTGGAATCGATTCCAAGTATCATATAAGCTTTCTCCTTCTTTCTGGAGAATCTGGCAATGCTGTCCTTGATGGCTGTTGTTCTGGCCGGAGGAAAGTATTCTTCAACGAAGTCCTGAGCCAGAGTATCCCAATTAGTGTAATATCCAGGTGGTTTACCAGTAAGCCACCTCTTAGCAGCTCCTTTAAGAGAGAACGGGAAAGCTCTCAAACAAAGAGTATTTTTGTCGAGGTTTCCATTCTTGAAAGTGCTACAGAGATCAAGGAAATCCGCAAGATGAGTGCACGGATTGTCTAGGGGCCTGCCTTCGAACTGTAGATCCCTAGAGATCATAGTCAAGAATGGAATCTTGATCTCATAGTCAGGATCTCCTTCAATGCGCGGTACGGCAATGGCAGATCTAACGCTAGTCGCGCTCGGCTTGTTGTAATCAGCTAGATTTTTCTGTGCAGGCGGCAGTGGTGGATTTCCGCCTGGTGGTGGTGGTGGTGGTAATTGATCAGTCATGGTAGGAGATGGAGTAGGTGAAAGTGACTCGATGTATGAAACGGATGTAGGTGATGGTAACGGTGAAGATGAGGGACTCTCTTTCAGTTCCTCAATCTTAACCGGAGTGACGGGTGGAGGTGGGTTGGTTCTGCCTCTCCTTGGAATCTGTGATTGTCGAGGTGGAGCAGAACTGCTTGGTCTCTCTATACTCTTAGCCTTATCAGTTTGAGAGCGAGTCCAAGGGCGGCGATGCATACACCTGTGACAAACCTACAAATAACAAAAACAAACAAAAACCAGTGTAAAATCAAAGTGGGTGGAAAGTGAAAGATGGAAAATAGAAGAATAAATTGCCAGTTCTTCTTTCAAACAATCAAAAGAAGTCCCCGGCAACGGCGCCAATTAATGAGCCGTAGTCGTTGTGCGTGCGTTCAAACAAATAACTAACAAAGCTAACAAGCTAGGGTAGATCGTATTCCACGGGTCTTCTATGATTGACTACTCAAATAAGCTAGCAAATTACTCAGGTTTAAACACTTCGTGCGTGGTGTGAGTTCCACGACTTTAAATCTAAGAAATGCAGAGAAAATAAAAAATTTAAACTAAGAACAGAATGGAAATTGGTTGATTAAAACAGAGATGACAGACGAACTTAGACTTTGAATCCCCCTTCGTTCCCCAGAGCAGTTGGCAATCAACAGATCAGCGGATTTCGATTCTCATTCAATCAATTCTAAGACACCACCATAACTCCTTACCCTTAGGTTTAAGACCGGAGAACGTTCGCTCTATCCGTTCTAGCTACCAAGATTAATTAGTCGCCCGGGTACGGTCGCCTCTCGCAACGACTTAACTTAACTGGTGGAATTACTAACGATTTATGAGTTACTCTTGTAGTGGATTAACCCTAACCGGTTCCTACGAAAGGCACGCTCCAATTATAAGGTTAATTGTTCAATTTGATGTTCTAAAGTAAAGCGAGCGTTCGCTTCTATCCTTAGCTTAACAAGAATCTAATCTAGGTGATCAATCGAAACAAGAAACATGAACAATGAAGAACAAACCAAACATGAAAGAGAAACTGATTGAACTTCGAATCTAATCACCACCGATCTGTGACCGCTTTAAAGCCCTGAGTCACTTAGGGTTCATCTAGTCTAAGCTCTAAGAGTTTAGCTACTCATGTTTATCACAAAAGAGTCAAAAACAAAGAAAGAGTTCATCATCCAGAGGAAGAATAGAAAAGGATCTGAAAAACCTAATTAAGACGACTCTGGCAGACTTCGATCTTCGGTAAACTGCAATCCTAGCTCCGAGTCTTCGAGATGGAAGGGATGGCGTCACGATCTCTTTCCGGCTCTTCGGACTCTAAACTCTCTGCTTCAGAACTTGAGAGAATTCTGAAGTTCGGTAAAATTGATGTATTATGAGGTATCCGTCTCTCTTTTGATTTTGGGCCGCCGGTTAAGTATTTATACTTAACCCTAATTCAGCCGGATTTTGCCTGATATTTTCGCCGAAAATATTGAAGAATTTTCGGCGAAAATTCCTTTATAAATGGATGGTCCGCCGGTTGATTTCTCCTGTAAATTTTGGTCCAATAGTTTTCGGTCGAAAACTTAGGGTTTTCGCCGAAAACTTCTGTTGATGAACATCAGTCGATTTGTACTGATATTTTCGCCGAAAATACTGATGTATTTTCGGCGAAAATTCCTTTGTAAATCGGGCAGGAGTTGTTTCGACTTGATTGGCTCCTTGGACTGATTCCGTGCAATTCCTCGAGGTTCCAACACCTTAGACACGTCCTTGGTACTTTATTTGACGGCAAAAACCTGTGCTAACATAAAAACACTAGAAAACCATCAAATAGACCCGAAACGGGCCAAGGTAACACAAATGGCACGAGATAGGGCAATCGATTGAATATTCGCTATTCTACCCTAAAAACCATGTCTTAAGCAAGGAAATGTTTGCTTAAATGAGGCTGATAATCACGTCAAATCGAGTGTCATCAACCATCTTTGGGTTTACTGAAAACATTGTTGATCATTGTATATACCTAAAGATCAGTGGGAGTAAGTTTGTTTTTTTGGTCTTATATGTTGATGATATTCTCATTCCAGTAGTGACCTTGGTTTATTACAAGAAACTAAGGATTTCCTTTCACGAAACTTTGAAATGAAAGATATGAGAGAGACTTCCTACGTGATAGGGATAGAGATATTTCGGGATTGATCACGTAGGATTTTAGGTTTGCCTCAGAATGCCTATATCACTAAGGTTTTAATAATATTTAATATGGTAACTTGTGATGGTAACGTTGTTCCAATTCAGAAAGGGGATAAGTTCAGCTTAAGTCAATGTCCTCAAACTGAATTAGAACACAATCGAATGAAGGATTATCCATATGCGTCTCTTGTAGGCAGTTTTGCAGTTGGGATGTTGGGTCGCTATCAACAGAATCCATGCATGGATCATTGGAAAGCAGCTAAGAAGGTGTTGAGATACTTACAAGGAACGAAGAAACATAAGCTCACTTTTAAGCACACTGAAAACCTCGAAGTAGTTGGTTACACAGATTCAGACTATGGTGGATGTGTGGACACAAGAAAGAGTACTTTTGGATATGTGTTCATGTTAGCTGGAGGCGCCATTTCTTGGAAGAGTGCCAAACAAAGCATTATAGCATCATCTCTCATGGAGGCTGAGTTTGTGGCATGCTTTGAGGCTACAGTTCATGCATTATGGATGCGGAATTTTATTTCAGGGCTTAGTGTGTTGACCTCCATTAATAGGCCCATGAAAATTTACTGTGACAACACCGCAGCAGTATTCTTCTCAAAGAATGATAAGTACTCCAAAGGAATCAAGCACATGGAGATGAAATTCTTATCAATTAAAGAAGAAGTTTAGAAGATACGAGTGTCAATTGAACATATTAATACACATGCTAACATAGCAGATCCTTTTACCAAGGGGTTACCTCCCAAGACTTTTAAGCAACTGTTGAATCAATGGGTCTTGAGAGTAACTAGTAGATTTTATCATGTATTGGATTTTGCTATGTATTAAAATTTGACATCTCAATAATTATTTGAATATTCATTAATGAATTTCTGTTTCAAGTTATGGATTTGTATACATATTATGTGATTAAATGAAACAGAATGAGTCTTTTTTAAGATGCTTATGGGACCATTAAGATAACTTCAATTTATAGACTTAGTTGTTCTAATTGTCAATCGGTAGTACATGGAAGGAACTGTGTTCTTTTATTAACACACAACCGCTATGACTCTGATTAATGATTCAGGTACTTGAAAGAAACCAATGGTGAATGACGGCTTTAATCCAGCATTTATGCGCGCCTTATGTATTTCCCACCATATCATAAATGATTGTTATCTGGACCAAGTGAGAGACTGTAAGATATATTTTAATACATTAATATATCTTCCTTTTCTTATGTGGCTCAAATAACTTAACCTGATCTGGTTAGGAAAAACTGTTGGATAAAGTCTTTTCCTTTATGGGTTTGGACTTAGAAGTTAACCCTAATTAATAACTCAAACCTTGATGGGTGGTTGAGATTAAAAGATCATTAGGGTTTGGCCCCTCTCTCTGCCTATAAATATAACTCTTATTCCATCCTAAGAGTTAAGCCGTAAAACACACTAAAGGTTTATAGGAAAGAGAGAGAAGGCGAAACCTTCCTAGTTCGAGATCAAGACCGGCATATCTGCTCCTTCTCTTGCACGCTTTTTGGAGGATCATCGATATTCCTTTTATGTTCATCGACATGTCTACGAGTATGTCGATTTAAGTTTATGTAACTAGATCGCATGATTAAGATCTTCAATTACAGTTTACACAATCTAGACACCAGAAACAATGCACTTCTCTAGCGAGTCTTCACTCACTAGGTTAGTAAAGACATATGTAGATATCATGATAACAATTTCTTCAGTGGCACACAAGTCGTCATGATTGTGAGGATGGTGAATGTTATTCTCAAGACTAAAGGTAGCATGTTCTTGTCCTACCCTAAGGGTAATAGTACCATGACCAACATCTATAATAGATCTAGCTGAATTCAAGAATGGAAGACCAAGAATCAAAGACATATCAGCATGAACATCAATCGCAACAAAATCAGTAGGAAATGTGAACGGGCTGACTTCAAGAATGACATCTTCTAAAATACCCCTAGGCACAGTAGATGACTTATCAGCAAGGCTTATATTCATGTGAGTTGGTTTGAAATCAAGCATCCCCATATCAGAAGCTAAGCTATATGACATGACATTTATGCTGACTCCTAAATATGCTAGACCACAACCAAGTCTATAAGTACCAATGCGACAAGGAAGAGTGAAAGAACCTGGATCATGACGCTTTATGGGGATCTAGTTAAGGATGACAGTAGATATCTCCTCATTCAGCTCCACGTCCTCAAATAGCTCCGGGAACATCTCCTCCTCTCCCTCCGTTAGAGCTAAAAGTTCCTACTTTTTCAGCTTGTTGGTGGCTAGCATCTTCATGAATTTAGCAAACCTAGGAAGTGTCGCAATCACCTCCGTGATAGGCATGTCGATGTGAACCTTATCGAGCATCTTCAGAATAGCTTGAATTGAGCATCATAAAGTTCCTTATTGAGCCTAGCAGTATATGGCGCCTTCGGTTTGTAAGGATTAGCCACTGGTATCGGAGAGGAAGAGATAACTGGTTTCTATTCCTTTTCTGGATGTCTGAACTTGCTCCTCTTCTTCCACATCTTCATCTTTGACGAAAGGAGGAGGAGGAACCAGAGTTGGTACCTGTTTCATGGGAGGGTCTTTCAACTTCTTCCCACTTCTAGTTTCTACTGCTTCCACATGTTGGTTCCGATTAGGATTAAGGAGAGTAGTGGTAGATAGAGATCCAACTCCCTTTTCCTTCAGAAAACTAGTTATTGATGTCACCTGGTCTTCTTGATTCCGGATAGAGCTATCCGTATCCTTCTTGTTCGTCTGAGTTTAGCAAGAATTTTCTCCAAAAGAATGTCAGTATTGGATTTCTGAGTAGAAGAGCTTGAACCCCGGTTATCGTTTCCTTGGGAGTTCTGATTCTAATTTTGATTCTAATTACCGTTCCAGTTTCCTTTGTTTTGCCATTGAGAGTTCTAATTCTGGTTTCCATTTTACCTCTTATCACTACAAGAAACTAGCAATTTAACAGCGGTAAAAAATGATTTTAACTGTTAAAACATGTTAACAGCAGCTCGTGGCCGCTGTTAAATTGTTCAATGTAAAACATGTTTAACAGCGGCAAAAACTGGCTGCGGTTAAACCATATATTTTAATGGCGGCCATAGGCCACTGTTAAACTAGTTTGGCGATTAAAGTAATAGCCGAAACTCCGACGACAGTCCATATTCCAGATCACTTCTGTCGACGCTTCGTCCAGATTCGCAACTCAAAATTTTCTGATACACAAGCTCATCCATAAACTAATCAATCAACCCTAAACTAATCAACCCATACATATCTAGAAAATTGAGGAGGGAATCGTCAGCTCAACGGTGGAGGGGGAATCGTTAATTATGTTGGAGAGGGAAGAATCTTTTTGTTACATCATCGAAACTCCTTCTCTTCTTCGTCGAAGTCTTCGAAACTCCTTCCCTTCTTTCGTCAAAGTCATCGGAACTCCTTCCCTTCTTCGTCGAAGTCATCAATCCCCTCTCTTCTTCGTCGAAGCTCCTTTGTTCCGGCCAAAATTGAAGTTCCTTCTCTTCTTCGTCGAAGTCGTCCAAACTTCTTCCTTCTCCGTCGAAGTCGTCAAGCCCTTCTCTTCTTCGTCGAAGCTCCTTTGTTCCGGCCAAATATGAGGCAACAAAGGGATAGAGGAAGGTTAGGGTAAAGTCGTCGGCCAGGGAGGAGAGAAGGAAGAGAAAAAAAGATATGGAAAAAATGAAATCAATGAGTTGGGTTCATTTTCTTGCTATCCGCGTTCATTAGTATTAGCCAATGGGAATGAATTATTTTAACAGCGGACTAGTGCCGCTTGTTAAACTGTGTAATTTAACAGCAGCCACTAGGCTTCAGTTAAATTGTTGAGACTTTGATAATTTAACTACGGCCCATAAGTGGCCGCTGTTAAGTTGTTGACACTAAATTGGACTTTTCTTGTAGTGTATTACCCCCTTGGTTATGATAACCTCCCTGAAACTGATTCCCAGAATAGCCACCCTGATTTCCTTGGAAAGAGTTGTTGTTGCGCTGATTGTTCCAATTCTGGTTCTGTTAGCCATTGGAATTCCTGAAGTTATTATTATGATTTTGAAAATTCCCTTGATTCCGACCACCAACATAATCGACTTCGTCTTGTTGGTGGGTGGGGTCAATCTCAAATTTTCATGTACAGTTTTCTGCTGAATGACCTGCACCATCACAGTTTGAGCAAGGTCGGCGTCTGGCGCAAGCCATGCCGCGGTCCCCCCATTTTTCAGTCGTTGCACTTTTTTTTTAAGTCCTACATTTTTTTTGGTAGTGTGGTCACTCATTAATTATTTTGGTTGATTTTTCGTATATTTTTTAATGTGTAGTGTTCTTCCTACGATCATAAATTAATGGCTATAAAAACGGTCATAAAATAATGGCTATAATAAAACGTTATAAATTTAGCTATATCAAAAAAAAATATAAGCATTTTGGCCAAAATCCTATTGCCACATCAGCCTTTGGCCTCTTCTCCTTCATTCTAGATTTCTCTCTCTTCACACCCTCTCTCTTCCCCACGCACTAAACAACTATTACCTCACTAAATTTATTTTTTATTTAATTTTCCAAACTCTTTCTCCCCTATTTCTATTTCTTTTCTCTTTTAATTAGTTTTCTTTGCATAACATTTTATCGGCTACTCCAAACATATTGTTACCTTCACAAATATTGTTCGTTTTAATTTTTTGAATCCAAAGACTATGTGCAGGATAATCAAACCCCGCATTAAGCATTACTTGCACCTACACATTACACCACAAAATTTTAAAGTATATTCAGTCATATTGTTCACTTACAACGTAAACAAGCCTATTGATCTGCCCCGTTGGACCGGTGGATCAATACTGTGGTTCTTTGGAGGTCTAAGTAACGAATCCGCCTCGGGTGTCTCGGCGGGTGATACCTTGCAGGGCGCACGTGCAAGGAGGTCAGTATATGTAGGATAGTATGTGGGTAATATAAGGAAGATGGGTCACAGAGAAGTACCGGGTGAGAGCCCCTTTTGTGAGGGCGGAACCGATAGCCTTTAGCGTACAGCGCGGAGGCGTGTAGTATCAGGCGTATGGTCCCGAGTATGTTGTGTTGTCCTCTTCTGAATGGGGGACCCGAGCATTTATAGGTCTCGTTGGTATGGCAGGGTCCACGTGTCCTGCTCTGAGTGGGCCGCAGTGAGTCCCCATCAACAGTAATGGGCGGTGCCCGCTTTTCTGTTCCGTCGATGTGACAGGTGAGCTTTCAGTTCAGGGCGGTCCGTCGTCCGCTCTTGAGTGAGGGACCGCCTTGGTCATTAGGGCGGATCCATTCCAAGGGCCCATCAATTGCCCCCTAGTATGGCCTCGAGGTCGTGAGGGTATCGAGGCGATACTATGGATTTGTTGGAACGGCCCCCCGATGACGGACTCGACTTCGGGGCCTATCAATTGCCCCCTAGTATGGCCTCGAGGGCGTGTAGGCCCCGAGGCGATACTAAGGATTTTCCCGAAACTGACTTCGGGGCCCATCAATTGCCCCCTAGTATGGCCTCGAGGGCGCATCGGTCTCTAGGCGATGCTAAGGATTTGTTCGACGCTGAGTGCGGGACTATCCCTCCGCCGCTTTGCTGACGACAATTAGGGCGGGCATGGCTCACGGGCTCATCACTTGGCGTTCCACCGTTGATCCCGGTGGGCGGTATTGGCACACATCGGCGTCCGAGAGGTTATTTCCGATGCTGTTATAGTCGCCGTCGCCGGAGAACAACACGGTCGGGGGCTCTTCTTTTGAGGTGACCCCCACGCGTTTCCCCCTTTTTACAGGCTAGTAGCCTACCCGCCCACTGCCTGGGGGACACGTGGCTCATTTGTACTTGTCAACGTTTCGTTTACCCACGTCACCAGTATAAATAGGGGTCCTCCCCTCCCTTCTTTGGGCACCTCAGCTTGTCAACTAACTTTTTGAGAGCTTCCGCCCTTTCTTATTACCAGTGTTGATTTCGTCCGCCCTTTCCTTCGCTGTCTTCCTTCTGTCTCTGTCCGCCATCTTTCAAAACACCATATCGAGGATGCCTTCTGATGCTGAGTCGTCTTCGTCCGCCGAAGCAAGTAGGTGTCTTTGAAACTTTCTTGCGTTTCAATTTTTATCCGCCCACTATTCTTTTGTGTACCTTGTGTGTTTCGTCCTTTCTATTTTCATCTTTCTGTTAGCGTGAGATGTCTTCTAGTGAGTCGTCGACGTCCTTAGACTATGACCATTTAGATAGTGTATTGAGGGGCGTGCGGGGACGCCGGCGTTCTACCCCCAGCTCCTCTCAAGACACGGATGCAGAAACTGCTCCGTGCCTATCCGCCATCTGGTGTTCATTCCTCCTCCCCTTCTGATTTGCGCCCCTTA
The DNA here is from genome assembly GCA_034768395.1 of Linum lewisii. NCBI lineage: Eukaryota > Viridiplantae > Streptophyta > Magnoliopsida > Malpighiales > Linaceae > Linum > Linum lewisii. The sequence continues at coordinate 18,604,236 of CM068299.1, read as the reverse complement.
TCCTTCTGTTGTAGGAGGTTATGATGAAGGGCGGAGAGGACCGGAGGTGGATGCGTCCTCTGAAGCATCTTCGTCATCTCCGTCCCCGCGACCAAGCCCGCCTTTGTTCCCCGAGCGCCCTAGGGGAGAAGAGTCTGATGATGATGGATCGGATGCAGCAGATCCCAAAAAGAAAGGGCAAATGCCCTATCCGGAGGATAGCGACTTGGACTTCAACCCCTACGCGGACTTTGATGCGGAGTACGTGTTTTCTGAGGACGCTGAACCGCTGCCTACTCCCTCAGCGGAGCGATTCCGGCAGCAGGCGGAGGCTAGGTTCAAAGCAGTGTCCAAGAACCCGGATGCGCCTCCGAACAATGGTCGTCGGTTCACGTCGTGGCAGACCGGCTTCACCAAGGAGTCTTGGGGCTTTGAGCTGCAGACCGAGGCTGTAGAAAAGTACGGTTTCAAAGTAAAGTCTTGGGAGCAAATGTGGGAGGGCTCACCGGCTGACTGTCGGGAAGTATATGGGCCAGGCTATTTTCCCTTTGTCAAGACAAACGCCTTGGTGAGGCTGTTGGGCGAGTGTGACATGCCTCAGCGCTTTTCATATGCTGCCCCCGCCCGGCTCTGCTCCATCGGCAATTGTCCACCCGGCTGGACAGGCGTGTGGGTTGAGGCGATCATGTACGGCCTCCGCTTTCCTCTAGATCCCTGGGAGCTGGATGTGCTGGATCTATTGGGAGCGTCCCTGGGAGCACTCCAACCCCACGCTTGGGCGATCATGACCGCCTTCCAGGTGTCCTGCGTGAAGAGGCACGTGGCCTCGAGCGCTCGAATATTCGCACCTGTATATCGCCAAGATTGGTCAGAACGGCATCACGTTCTCCAAAAAGAGGTCGTACTCGGGGAGCGGAGTATACAGCGCCATCAAGGCCGATTCTGTGTGGTGGCACAGCTTCTTTTTCTTCAAAACCGACGCTCCAGAGGACGCCTTCTGGGTTGAACGCCTCCGACCCACATGGTCATACGGGGCCATTGAAGAATTCAACAAACCCAGCCGCCCAGAGGGTAACGATGCCGCCATTCTATACTGGGTGAACACCTGGAATTACGACCTTAAGAGGCGAGGGCGGAACGCTCTAAAAGCGTGGCTGGGCGGTGGTGGTGAGCGGCTAGTTACATAGGATTGTAACCTATCTTGCTGTGCGCCATTATAGTTACGTCATTGGGTCGTGTTGTGGTTCTGACCCGTCTGCTTTATCTCTTGTGGTGTTTTACTTTGATGCAGAGAGTGCCATCTTCGCCGCGTTGCTGAACGCCCGGACACGTGTTGCTTCAGGGGACACCCAACCCTAGCCCGAGGATGCAGGTCAGGCCCGCCTAGAAAAAGAGCAGGCGGACAAAGACCGCCATGAGAGCAGATGGTCTGACCCTGGGGCTAGTCCACCACCACAGAATGTGGCCCGGTCAAAGCGTCACAAGCTCCCCATGAAGAAGGTCTCCGGGAAGAAAAGGAGGACGTAGGGCGGATCGAAGCCTCAGGCGTCCTCAGGAGAGTACAACACCGCCCGCCTTCCCGCACTCTCAGCGGGAATGAGATCCTTACCCGGGCCGCCCTCCAGTTGGCGGTCGACTGGGATATTGATCACCCCCGATCGGAGGACGGTGTTCGTCGGTTGGTGATGGAGTAGATGGTGATCGGAGCCAGGGTAAGCCCTTTATCATGCTTTTGTTACCTCTGTCCGCCTTTCTAGTTTTCTGAATGCTTGTTCAATTTAATGGCAGCTGCTAGGAACCGCCGGTGCGCTGCTGTCGCGGATCAGACGCACCGAGCTGAGCAACCCCAGGATACGGATCTGGAGGTTGAGTTGCGGGAGGCCCGGGCCGCCTCTCAGCAATGGAAGGCCAAATATTCTAAGGCCAAGAAGGAGATGGACGATGAGGCGGCTCCGCTCCTGGTAACTACCTCGTACGAATTGGACTTGGTCCGCCTTGCGCACGCTAATATGGGTACTGAACACATGTTGGAATTGCAGGCAGAGGAAGCAAAACGTCAGAAGGTGGAGGACGCCTTGACCAAGGCCGAAGCCGAGAAGAAAACCCTGAAAGAGCAAGTGGCTCTCCTGGAGGCTGCCAAGGCGGAAATGGCCAAGGTCCTGGAGGACAAAACCAAAAGCTTGAGAGCCGAGACTTGGCCTTGAAGGAAGCAGAGGGTACCCTCACGACTCTGAAGGCGGATATGGGGAAAGCCGTCGCGGCGAAGGCTGCTGAGGAGCTGGGCGACCGAGTGTAGGGTGCTATTGATAACGCTCTCACGGCCATTCGCCACGAGCTCCAGCGGAGCCAGGCTGACTGCGCCTGGGATCAAGAGCTGATGTTCCGCTCTGCCTTCCGGCGTCTGATGGCGCAGGAGTTCAAAGAAGAATCGGTTGATTCTCAGGTGATTCCCCCAGACCAGCGTAAAGAGCTGCTGACCGAGGCTTTCTCTGAAGTGAGCCAGCGTCACAAAGAGCTGAAGAAGAAAGCCAGGGCGGATAGGGCCGGTTCGACTAGCGGGAAGCCATAGGATGCTCCTTTTTTTGCTTTTAATGTAATTTCCTTGTTTTTGCCCTGTATCCAAACATTTGGACCATATTCAGTGAAATTGATCCGCAATGTAGTCACGGTATTACGTCCCGGCTTCCTAGTTCTAAAAGTCAGATTTCCACCTTGGTGAAATCTGAACTCAACGAGGTGTCGGGCTCCGCCTTGGGGAAACCGAATGGTGATGAGTTGATTCTCATCTAGAGGAAATCTGAACTCGGTGAACCGTTGGGTTCCGCCTTGGGGAACTCGAACGATTTTGAATTGGTTTCCACCACGGGGAATCCGAACTCAGTAAAGTGTTGGGTTCCGCCCTGGGGAACGCGAACTCGGCACTGGGGTTAAGTTCCTCCTAGGGGAATTTGAACCCGGCCATCCCTTTGCTGGTACTCTTCCGTTGATATATAATATTAATATATATATTATATATGAATGAACTTGGGGTTTCCACGCGAACAAGTCAGCATATTCTCTCAGGAGCATCACCGTACGCTCTCTGTCTGGGATCGGCATATGAGCGGACAGTCTCACTACTCTCTTAGGATCACTAGGGGATAGTGGGACTTCCAAGTCCACCTCTGCTGATTCTGGGCGGACATACGCGTCGTCTCTAGTATCTACTGAGAAGCACGCCTCTTCTTTCTTGAGAGCCACTCTATAGCACTTTCGTGCCAATGGAGTGTCTCCCCATGCTACCCCGACCCCTTTTGTGGTAGGGAACTTCATTACTTGATGGACTGTGGAGGAAACTGCCTCAAAGCGGCCAAACTGGGCCGCTCCATTATCATATTATACGCCGAATTGCAATTGGTGACGTAAAATTTGATGTGCTTTGTCTCCTGGTGATCGTCGTCCCCCAATGTGATGGGTAAGGTGATTAAGCCCAGTACAGGTACGTCATTTCCTGCGAAACCAGTCAGCATAATCCTAGAGCGTTTGAGTTGGGCGGGGTCTAATCCCATCCTGTTGAAAGCATCAGCTGAAAGTATATCCGCCGAACTGCCTTCGTCCACTAGCACCCGTTCTAACAAAAGTGTCTTCAATGATGACACGGATTACCATTGCTTGGGTGCTGGGACTTCCCCCACGCAAATCTACTGATGTGAACGTCAATGGCGGCTCTTCATCCGACCGCCTGACCATGGAACATTCTCCAACGACTCTCATTTTGTTCTTGGGCGTATCCTCCTCTCCTCCCAAGATCATACTGCATGTTTTCTTGTATCTGGGCCTCCCGTCCTCCTTCTGGGTATCCGGGCGTTCCTCCTTCTTTCCATTATTCTGTCGAAGACACTCGCCTTTCTGGGGGGAGTGTGTCTGTCCGCCTTCGGAGGGGGTGTCTCTGACCTTTCCTTACGTCGTGGCGACTCTGAGCGTTCCCGCTCCTTTCTTCTTATGTTGCTCAATATGAACTCCCTGAGGTCACCATTCCTTATGGCTCGCTCGATCTCACTGCGAAGTTCTCGGCAGTCCTCCGTGTCGTGCCCTTTCTGCCCGTGAAATTCGCAATACTCATTTGGGTTTCCTCGTTTCACCGTTGCTTTGGGTAACAGGGCTGGACACCGCAACCCTCCTTTCTTTTCTGGAGAACGTACATTAGCCTCCGCCTCGATTCTGATAGGGGGGTGTATCTTTCTTCCGATCTTCCCTCTCCATGAGGGCGGTTGTCTCTTCTATCGTCAGGGCGTTTCTCCTTGCGCCCTTGGTACCCCTTGTCTTTGTTTTGATCATTTGGGCGCCCATATCCGCCTTGTATCATGGCGACATTCTCTTCTACTTCAGCACATTGGAGGATACACGTCTCCAACTCGGTGTGGGTCTTTGGCTTCTTTCGGACCAAGTCCTTCACGAGCTCGGTGCTGAGCGTGGTGGTCTGGATATGGTGGAGCACAATGTCCAGCGCGAGGTTGGGCACCGCCACGACAGCCTTGGCCCACTTTTCGTAGTACTGCCGAAGAGTCTCCGACCGGTTCTGCTTCAAGTTCCAGAAAGTGGATAAGTTGCGCCCCGCTTCCTTTTGGTTTGAGAACTTGTGGAGAAAGAGTTGGCAGAAGTCCTCCCAATTTTTTATGATTCCTTCCGCTAAACCCCCATACCAGGTTAGTGCAGCTCCGGTTAACATTCCGGGGAACGTACGGCAGTAGGTGGCGTCCGGGGCTGTGAACATCTGCATGGCGATGGTGAATGTTAACAGATGTTGGTCGGGGTCTCCAGTTCCGTCTTAAGCTTTAATTGCCGGCGGCACGAATCCTTGCGGGGGAGGAATGCTAAGGAGACTCTTGTCAAGAGGCTGCCTCATAGCGAGTTGCTTTGGGCCTGACTGGTGGCGTGGGAGGAACAATCGGTACATTTCGTCCGAGTCCGCCATGTCGGTAGCCAGTCCGCCGGATGAGCCCTCGGCGTGACTTCCTAGGGTTGCCTTTGTCACCAGGAACCTCATCATCACCGCCATTTCAACGTTCTGTTTTTGTAGATCGGCCACCTGTGCCGCCAGGTCTCCCGCAGCGAGATCAGCCGCCGTTCTGCCTCCCAATGGAGGGGGGATGTGAGACTCCCCCCTCGAGCAATCCAAGCCCAAGAGGGCGTGTTGGACGGAGTGTTTGTGTAGCCGTTCCCAAGGGCGTGTCTATGTGAGGGCGAGGGTTCCGGGGGACGCCTGCCGATACGACTTGTTTGGCCGGGGTGACGAGCGTTCCCGCGGGGGTACCGCTCGTGGGATTTTCCTCCAAATTCTGCATGATGTTTGTCTTTCGGGAATAAGACGTTTAGCTATCCCCTATCTGGCGCGCCAATTGATCCGCCCAGTTGGACCGGTGGATCAATACTGTGGTTCTTTGGAGGTCTGAGTAACGAATCCGCCTCGGGTGTCTCGGTGGGTGATACCTTGCAGGGCGTACGTGCAAGGAGGTCAGTATATGTAGGATAGTATGTGGGTAATATAAGGAAGATGGGTCACAGAGAAGTACCGGGTGAGAGCCCCTTTTGTGAGGGCGAACCGATAGCCTTTAGCGTACAGCGCGGAGGCGTGTAGTATCAGGCGTATGGTCCCGAGTATGTTGTGTTGTCCTCTTCTGAATGGGGGACCCGAGCATTTATAGGTCCCGTTGGTATGGCAGGGTCCACGTGTCCTGCTCTGAGTGGGCCGCAGTGAGTCCCTGTCAACAGTAATGGGCGGTGGCCGCTTTTCTGTTCCGTCGATGTGACAGGTGACCTTTCAGTTCAGGGCGGTCCGTCGTCCGCTCTTGAGTGAGGGACCGCCTTGGTCATTAGGGCGGATCCATTCCAAGGGCCCATCACCTATTATGTTATTTATTCAAAACCTTAATCATTATAAATATATATATAATATATGGTTCAAGTGACACAATAAATGGCCATAAAGACTTAAACGGTTCAACTCTCATCCACATTTTGATTAACTTGAAATCTAGAATACATTAAAATTTTCCAAGCACATTCAATCATATATTTTATTGACAACTTTAATGGAACGAATACATAATTAATTCAAAATATTAAATTGTTATACACAATTAAATACATCATAAATTAGTATAATATACAATTAAAATAACATACTAAATGATACTAAAAAACTTTAACCAATAGTCACACTTTGATAATTTTACAATCTACTATAAAGATTCAATAAATTTGTTCTCTAACATTGTCAATGGCCTTATATACGATTCATTCAACATATTAAATCAATAAAATTGTAAAACATTAAAATCATCCTAAATCGATATAATATATGGTACTTTATCTAAAATTTTAAATCGTCCAAAAAAAATTTAACTCATATTTTCACTTTGATGAATAAATTTTATTTTGGATATATATTTGAAATTTAAATAATATTTGTAAATAAATTATTTTACATGCGAGTGTTATAATCCTATTGTATAAAATAGTTAATATAAAAATAATATGATCAAGATAGTAATCGATCAACTAAGAGGGTCATTAACATTATAAATTGGAATTCTCATATTAAAATAATATGATCAAGATTGTACAGTAGACTTTAAAGTATATAATAAATAATAAATAAAATCCATTTAGAATGTTGTATTTCCATCTTTCTCATGTTAAAGGTATACATAAACATCGAAATTTGAAGTAAATAATATATTATGTATGCATGTATATTGTCCCTTTCAAATATAAAATTCAGTTAGAATTATTTATTTTCTATGTATTTTTAAGTTAAATTTTAAAGATACATCGGACTTTTAAAGTAAATAATATGTATTGCTCCATAACCTATAGTGGATTTTGTTAATGAAACGGGCTGAAATATATTTTCAACATTCCTCTAACTTTAGACATGTAGAAAGATTTTAAGAATTAAGTAAGTTCATGTGCCTCAAAATTATAAGAGTAATTTTAATTTGGTTGTCATATATAATTAAAAATACATATGTTACCATATGATATTATGATATATTTAGATATATAAATCAACTTTGTAAAATATCTATACCATTTTTACAAGTCATTTACTATTAACAAATTCAAAGTATTGATCAAGTTCAGTGAGTTTGAATTTGGCATATTCATTAAACCTATATATTCATATAACATGATCTTTATTTCCATATTTCTTCTAAGTTTAAATGGGCCAGTTAAGGTTTTATTCCTCAAAATTATTTTTTGGACAGTTTTGTTTATAATCTCGACTTTATTTGTTTGTAATATTTCGAGAGAGTTGCAATTTCGTGTTCTAATTGTCTTAAATTTACTTTAGTTGGTAAATTATTTCAATTCATATTGATTTAATGGACTTCACTCATTTGATTTTTTTTTTGAAAAAAACAGTATAATTGTTTATGTATTTTCTCCTTCGCAATGATCATAAATGAACCTATATAAAATTCTTTTTCTATAAAAATGATAACTTTTCAGCCACTACAAGACTCGATCCCATAACCTCAAGGATAAAATTATTGTGAATTTACCAACTAAACTAGATAAGCTAATTTAAATTTATATAAAAACATAAAGAACATTGCTCCTCGACATTTTATTGCACAAATTGAAGCATATTTCATCCTTAATGATTTTGCACATTCATTTATTTTATGTTAACCAATAGTTTGTTGTAGAAAATGGAAGTGACAAATTGAATAGAGAGTAGAGTGAATGAAAATATAATAATAATTCATTCATATAGTTTATTGTGAGATAATGATACTTTTATTTCAATCGAGCTCTATGTTGATATTTAATTAATTTGAGATTAAAATGAGATAATTTATTTCTTTGCCACATATAATCTCTTGCATCATATACTCGAACACTTTACTTATCACTCAAGGAATGTATATATAAGACTAATATGTTTACACGTGTGATGATAATTGTGGGAATGAGACATATTATAAACTTGATATTGATTGAATCTTAGCCAAAACAAAAATATTGATTGAATCATGATATTTTATAGAATAGTTAAAGCACATTATTTATATGTATTGAAGACATTCAAGCTAGCGAAGTTATGGATATTTAAAACAAGCATTTGTTAGTTAATATATCCATTGAGCTAGAGAAAATTAGAGAGATAAGGTTGTGCCTTAATAAGAGCAATGATCAGTGAGGTCATGAGTGTGTATATTATGAGTCATGAGATGTAGGTTTCAAGTCATTTTACTATTACAAATCCATAGTATAATCGGGTTGAGTCAGATTGAATTGGGTATACTCATCAAACCTAAATATACTCATATAACATGATCATTATTTTCATATTCTTCTAAGTCTTTTTTTTATGATTCATATTCTTCCAAGTCTTAAGGGACCAATTAAGATTTCATTCCTCAAAATATTTTTTTTACAGTGTTGGTTCTTTTAGCCTCAATTTTACTTATTTGCAAATGTTTCGAGAGAGTTGCAATCGTTTTCAGTTTATCTTGAACTTACTTTTGTTGGTAAATCAAATATTTTGTTGTAACTTTTTTGAAGTCATATTAGTTTAGAAGAAATCACTAATTTGATAAGATTGTTTAAGAGAAGTATAAATTAAAAACAAATTTGAGCTGCATAAATTTAAAAAATCATGAATATTTAAGAGAAGTATTTGTCAATTAATATATTCATTGAGCTAGAGAAAATAGGAGAAATAAGATGGTACCTTAGAAAGAGCAATGACCAGTGAGGTCACAAAGTGTGTAATAGTATGAGTCATGGGACCGTATGTAAAGCAAGTTCAAGTCATTTACTATTAACAAATTCAAAGTATTGATCGGGTTGGGATTGAATTGATCATATTCATCAAACCTATATAAGTAAAGCGGGTTCTAAGTTATGACGGGCCATTTGAGGTTTTATTCCTCAAAATGTTTTGTTTAGTGTTGAGTTTTTCTCAACTTTATTTGTTCGCAAATGTTACGATGGTAATTTGGTTTTCTGATTTTCTTGAACTTACTTTTGTTGATAAATCAATTTTTTGGTTACAAATTTTTTGAAGTCATGTCGATTTAGAAGAAATCACTTATTTGAAAAGTTTGTTTGAACAAAAATTATAATTGTTTATTTTCTTTCTTCTTTGCAATGATCATAAATGGACCTATTTCATTTTAGTATGTAATTTGAACTTAATTAATCCTCAAAATATTATAAAATTAATCATAATACTCAATTTAAATATTATGTGTATTTGGTACTATATAAAAAATTGTCTAGCTATGTTTATATTTTCTACTTTAAAATACTTAAGTTCTCAAACAAGTGACATGTTAATTATTTTGACCTATGAAGTTTAATCCTTCACTTCAAAATTTTAGTTGGTTTATAATTTTTAAACATAATCTTAATCTATCATTATACAACAAGATAGTTACTCATTTACTAATTATACTAAATAAACAATGAAAATATCACATATCGGCCAACGGGCCGAAAAAATGCTAGTATATATATATACTCAATGAAGCTTTCATTTCCTCACAACATATTCTGAAAATAACCACTTGATGCGTCTAATTATTGACGTATTCAGTCCCTCATTAGACGATATTTTATGTACTCTACTTGATCGTTTTGCATGATTTTGCGTGAGTTTTGTACTACTTGGCTTCTTAGACTATTTTACGTCGTTTTGCATGTTTTTGATGCATTTCAGAATAACTAGAACGTTGGAGATCAAATCAAAGATTAATGATGATTACACAAAGTTTCTAGTCACTATCAGACAAATCATCATCATCTGCACAGCCTCATCAAAATCATAACAGTGAGTGGAGAAACGTTTTGAACAATGAAGGAATGAATATGGGCTTAAAATCCCACCCAATTATCATCAACCTAAGCGGCCACTAATTATCAAAGATGGCTTTTTAATCCCATCAGAGGGGAGACGAAAAAAAATATAGAGAAAATGAGGATGATGACGTGATGATTATCATAGACGGAGCAGAGGGGGGATACGAGAATTAATTCCCTGTTCAACAACCATGAATAGAGATGAGGATTGGCAGCAGGAGAAAGACAGCAGAACAGCTCATATAGCAGAGGAATCAGAACTAACTTTGATGAATTGGCAGTTTGTAGTGTTCTTTCTGATTTCTCTCATGAGTAGCTAGGTTTCCCTTTTCTTGATTGGGTTTTGTTGAATTCTTTGAGATTATGAGTTGATACTTTGAATACATGTTTTGGATTGTGGATTAATGATGATTGATGATCTATTTTGTTATCTTGTCGCCCCGTTCTTAGACTTCCCTATAATTCGAGGTTTTCTGCAGTTCTCATATTTTAGGATTTATGTTCAGTTTGCTATTGGATTGTTGGTTGAATGCGAGTTAGGGTGTGTTGCATGTGTTTCTTTGTTGTAGAGTCGACCGACCCAACCTTTAGAACCTAAAACCGATTGTCATCCATGTCCTGCCAGTTCTGTAGCTGTATTTTCTCATAATTTATTAGAAGGATACAAACCCAAGCAACACCTCTCCCCCACAGTTGATCCTACTTTTTATTTGTGTTTTAGTTGTTAGTTAGTTTCTACATTTTCTAAATTAATCAAATCTTCGACTAAAACGATTTCGCTGAGTAGCAGAACTAAATTGAGTAATGTAGCTTGAGTAGACCCGTGGGAATACGACTCTGATAACTCTCAGGTTTATTTGATATTGGGGCCTAAAAATCTCTTCATCAAATTGGCGCCGTTGTCGGGGACATTACTTGACTTCTGGAAAGGTTTAGGATTACTAGCTCAGTTTTTGTTTTCTTGTTTGTACATATTTGATCTTTTAGGTTGCTTCGTATCTCCATCTTGTTCATATTTTATTTTCTACTTCACCCCTTGTGTTGGTTGTTTGCTTGGATTTTTCTACTTTGTTTACAAGATAGGGTATGGATATTCAAGCAAAACTTATAGCTCTTCTTGGGGAGTTAGAAAATCATCGTTCTCCATCGGTTCAAGTCTCTCCGCCATCCTTTGTTGGTTCTTATGAAGAGTATTGTGGTAGTTATGGTAGCTCTGGCAACTAGAGTATGCAGGATTCATGTTATCCAAATCGACAGGATCAATCTTGCTATTATGAAGAACCTGAAACTTATGACTCAACAAACCAAGTTAGTCCCTTCGTGATTGAGGAGTTGACCAAGATGATTATTACTGGTGCAGCTGATAATGCTTCTCTTAACGCTTCTCTCAAGAGAATGAGTGAGAACATGGATCTCATCATATCTAAACTAAAAGAAGAAAATGATGATGCTTTTGGTTCTCAACAAGAAATTGGTGATCATTTTAATCAAGCCTCTCAGCCTAACAAACAATCATCAAGTGTTGAGGAGTTATTTAGTAGTTTGACAAAGGTGATTCAAACTAGATTTGGTGCATTAGAGACCACTACCAATGCAAGATTTGATGGATTGGAGGCGTATGTGCGAAAGAAAAACAGAAGCATTGGAAGATGGGTTGCACAAGCAGAAAAGAGCAATTGATTACTTGTCTAGCAAAGTGAAAGAGCTTAGTGATGGGTTGTGTGACTTGGAATTCAAGTTGACAGTGAAGACAGTTGAAGAGCAGTGCAAGGAACTTCAAGAGGCTGAAGAGGCATATCAGCACATTAAGAAGGAACTTGCTTTTTATCCGAGCTCGAATGACGATGAGTTTTTCAGTCCTTTAATGGGTACGGTCATCACCACTCCTACCCCTCTGATTGAATTTGTGCCCCTTCCTACCGAAGAGATTAAAGTTGTTAGTGCTTCAACTGGTCAAAATGCGAATTCCATGCTTTCTTCTAATGAGACGACTACAGATGACTCGGAACCTATTAAGACAGCAAAGCGGAAGCGCCTTAGTAGGAGAAAAAGGAAGCGGCGTCGCCAAGAGTTGATGATAGTTTAACAAACAAAGAAGAATGAAGAGTTACCTAGACTTGACAACCAGAACAAGATTCATGCCTCTCCTATTGGTGTTATTCCATTCACTCATCCACGACGGGGAAATATTCAAGTTCATTTCCCAGATCACCTCTACTTGAAGTCTGGAGATGACATGAATTACAAGGAGCTGCTTGGATGGGATGGAGTTAATTCTCCATGTATCGTCTAGCACAAAGACATTAAAGAAAGAGCGCTTCATGGGAGGCAACTCATGTCTGTAGTCTGTTTTGATTTTTTAGTCAGCTTTGCATGTGTTGTTTGTTCCTTTTGTGTTTGTTTATTGTGTAGGCCTTCAGCATTGGTGCTCACCTGGCCTCCTCACCCTCCGACTAGCCAATTCCAGGTACACTGTATCATCCCTATTCTGATTTGGTCCATTGCGGACAATGTCCAGTGTTTAAGTGTTGGGTGGTTTCGTTGTAATGCATACATGTTGGTTAATTGGGTTCTTGTCGTTAAATGGGTGGTGTTTGTGCTTTGTTTTTCACTCTTTCACTGCTTCCCATTCTCGTTGGCTTTTAACTTTTCACATTGCTTAATATCTTCTTGGATTCGCTTACCATTTTCCATATGGTGAGAATGATGTGGTGTTTTAGCTGACCAAATGAGTGTATGAGAACCCGTATTATGACCATCTCCCACTCTTCTTGCTTGTAGTTTTCTAGAAACACGCCCTTATCGTGTTAGTGAACAGTTGACTTGGTAATTTGGAAGACTTGGTCTATCTGATGCTCGAATTCTCTAGTTCAATGCCATGATCAAGTCTAGATAATGGATCTTTTAATTTCGTGCTTTAAAGTGTTGTTAATGTTCCCAATTAGAGAAAATCTAAAAAAAATGAGTGGTTTGGTATTGAATGTTGTGGGTCGGCGCGTGATTTTCTCTCAAATGCATAGAGGCGATTAGGGTTCGCCGCCATGTCTGCTTCTTCTTCGACTGCTAAGTCCTGGGTTTCCGTGGTTGGTGCTGGGGTCCTAGACTATGTGCAGCCATCACCGGAGCATTTGGTGGGGGGGATTGTCAAGATCCCTCAAGGTGTCGTCGATATTGGAGTCAAGAAATTGGAATCGGCAATAGTGGCTCGATTCCTAGGTCCGATTCCGCCGTATCGGGTGTTTGTCGCTATGGTCAACCGGCTGTGGGGATATGAAGGGAGTGTGCAGGTGTTGAAGCTGTCTGAGGGATTCTTCCTCATAGAGCCGGCGTCGATGGAACTTAGCTCGTGGATACTAAGTAGGTCATGGCATGTTCATCACTCGGCGCTGCTCCTGAGGCGATGGCAGAAGGGGATTGAGCGGTTGTTGTCTCGCCGGAGGAGAAGCCCATATGGGTCACATTCAAGAATGTCCCACCACAACTCATCTCGCAGGAAGGAATAGGGTGGATAGCTAGCCAGATTGGAAAACCAGCAAGTAAATTTGTCCGAGAAGGGATTGATGTAAAGGTATGTGTGTTATTTGGACAACGTAGTGCTAAGCCAGAGAAATTAAATTTTCTCATGGGGAATGATGGAGAGATAACTATTGACATAGTTTATCTGGTAGTCCGAACTTATGGGAAAACATATGGGAATGCTGTTTGGAGGAAAACTGGAACAAGTAAGCCTGCTGAGACTGGTTCTACCTCAGGCAATGGTCCTGAATTGGTTCAAACTAAGGAGGGGGCACCTGAGGGGGCTGTGTCGATGCCTGCTGGTCAGAAATCCGGCACTGCCTTACCTGGGGGGGCTTGTTCTTCTTCAGGGTTCACTACTGAATTGGTGAAAACTAAGGAGGTAGGCCCTGAAAAGAATGTGCCAACACCAGGTTTTTCAGTAGTGCAAGGGTTAACTGATCAGCAAACTGTTGTTCCTTTTTCTGTTAGTTCATTAGTGGATAAAGCTTTGCATATCACTGATGGAGGTACTGGTTCAGAGCCTAGAAGTCCAATGACTAAGGATGTGCAGAGGGAGGTTAGTTCATCTGAGGAGAATTTTCAAGTGGTGCAATCTAAGAAATCTAAGAAGAGAAATCGTAAGAAGAAGGCTGCGCTATCTATGGTTCAAGGTGAAGTGGGTGATCCTGGTGTGATCACAAGGCAGATGTCAAAAATCACAGAATGAGAGCCCTGATTTGGAACATAAGGGGGTTTAATAAGAATGTTAAATTTAAAGAGTTGCTGAATTTTATTTCCAGGTTTAATTTAGATTCGGTAGCTATTTTGGAGCCAAGGGATCGTTTAATTAATGCTCCGGATCTCTTTTGTGCTCGGTTCCCTGGCTGGAAAGGGGATTTTTGCTATGAAAAGGACCTTGGTAAGATTTGGTTTTTGTGGAAGGATGGAATGCCAGTGACTGTTTTGAAGAAGACTAGTCAGTATATTCATGTGCTGGTGGATTTTGCTGAGCCTTTCTTGTTAACAGTAGTATATGCAGCTAATACCTGTGCAGAGAGAAGAGTTTTGTTTGCTGATATTGTTGCTCTTGGGGTTGGAGGTTTGCCTTGGTTAATAGGAGGTGGCTTCAACACTTTTCTTTCTGTTGAGGAGGCTTCTAATCAAGTCTCGAATTTTGCTGGAATGGATGATTTTAAGGATTTTGTTGAGAAGAGTGAGGTTTCTGAGCATTCTGCTGTAGGTCCGTGGTTTACTTGGACTAATAATAGGGTTGATGAGCCTATAGCTAGAAGGTTGGATAGAGTCTTGGTAAATTTGAAGTGGCAAAGCTCTTTCCTTGCTAGTAAAGTGGAGGTGCTTGCTAGTAGTGAGTCTGACCATTGTGCTCTTCTGGTTAATACTGAAGGGGTGGTTGCTTCAAAGCCAAAGCCGTTTAAGTTCTTTAGCAGTTGGACAAGACATCCTGATTTTGATGAAATTGTTAAGCGGGTGTGGATGGTAAGATCTAGTGATACACCTTTCTACAGGTTGTATGGTAAGCTTCGTAATTTGAAAAAGGAGCTTAAGGCTCTCAATTCAGAATTTTACTCAGATATACAGAATAGGGTAAAAAGCAAAGCTTCTGAAGTTAGCCTATTGCTTATGGAAATGTATGAAGAGCCTAGTGCTGGTAATATTGGTAGGGTTCATGAAAGTAAGATGGAGCTAGATGAGTTAAGGAGAGTTGAAGAGGAAATTATGAGACTTAAAGCTAAAACACTTTGGGTGGAAAACGGGGATAGTAATACCTCATTCTTCTTCAAGAGTGTTAAAGCTAGGCAGGCTTGTAATACCATTCGATTGATTCATAATGAGCAGGGTGAAAAGTTGATAAACATGATGATATTGCTGGAGTTTTGGAAAGCTTTTATAAGAAGCTTTTGGGGAAAAAAACAACTTGTTGTCTTGATGGTTTGGATTCTATGATTAGGTCGAAAGTTAGTGAAGATCAAGCTGAAATGTTAGAAAGGCCAATTACGGCTAGAGAGGTAAAAGCTGCATTGGATTCTATGCCGAATGAGAAAAGTCCTGGACCTGATGGATTCAGTGTTGCGTTCTATATGAGATGTTGTAGTTTAGTGGGGCAAGATGTTACAGATGCGGTTCTTAGCTTCTTCTCAAGTGGTAAGATTCCTCCTTTTGTGAATAGTGTTTACTTAGCACTAATTCCTAAGAAAGTGAATGCTGCCTATGCTAAGGACTTTCGTCCAACATCCTGCTGCAACGTTATATATAAGATAATAACTAAGGTGATTGCTATGAGATTGAGGGATGTGCTGCCTGATATTATTGATAAATCTCAGTCTGCGTTTATTAAGGGGCGTTTGATCAGTGATAATGTGTTGTTGGCGCATGAACTTCTGCGGACTTACAGCAGACAAAACATTTCCCCTAGATGTGCTATAAAAATAGACTTGATGAAGGCGTTCGATTCAGTAGAATGGGATTTCATAATAGAGGTGCTGAAGATTATGAACTTCCCTTTGAACTTTGTCTATTGGATTAAAGTATGCTTGGAAACCACTATGATTTCGGTTTGTGTGAATGGTACTTTGAGTGGTTATTTCCCAGCTGGTCGAGGGTTTAGGCAAGGTGATCATTTATCACCTTACCTATTTGTGCTGTCTATGGAGGTTCTTGCAGGGTTAATGGATAAAGCAGTGAAGGATAGGCGGTTTTTTATCCATCCTCAGTGCAAAGCAGTGAAAGTCACCCATCTTTCATTTGCAGATGATCTGATAGTCCTTACAAAAGGCTCAGCTGTTGTAGTAAAAGGCGTTGTTGATGTTTTGAAACAGTTTGAGGTTATGTCAGGATTGAAGTTTAATCCTGACAAAAGTGAAATTTATCTTGCTGGAGTGGATGAAGTTGAAGCAGAGGAAATCCTGAAGTGTGGTTATAAAAGAGGGAAGATGCCATTTAGGTATCTTGGAGTGATTTTGAGTGCAGGGAAGTTAAGGAAAGAGGACTGCAGATTGCTGCTGGAGAGAATCACTGGTAGGATTTCAGATTGGAGGTCTAAGTACCTATCTTATGCTGGGAAACTACAGTTGATTGAGTCGGTTATTGGTGGTATTCTGCAATATTGGATGTCAGTGTTCTTGTTACCTAAGAGTTTGCTGAAAGAAATTGAACAAATCTGCAACAGATTCTTGTGGGGGAGAGAAGAGGGAGAAGGAGCTAAAATCAGTTGGATAAAAATGGCTTACCCTAAAATGGAAGGTGGTATAGGGTTAAGGAATCTTTATGAATGGAACGTAGCAAATGTACTTCGTCACTTGTGGAGTCTACTACTTAAAAGTGGCTCACTGTGGGTAGCATGGGTCTATAAGTATAAGATCAAGAACAAGGATATTTGGTCAGTTAATATGCAGAGTGGTTCCTGGGTGTTGAGGCGTGTTATGAAGCTTCGACCTGTGGCTGTTGTTCATTGTTCTTTGCACAGTGATGGAGAGTTATTGTGGGATGGATGTAGTATGCAGAAGTTCAAGCTTACTAAAGTATGGAACTCTGTAAGGATGAAAATGCCGACTGTTGATTGGTATCACTTGATATGGAAAGGTTTCAGCTTCCCCAAGCACAACTTCCAAGTATGGCTTATTGTCAAAAATAGGCTTGCTACTAGGATCAATATGATCTCTTGGGGCTTGCCTGTGGATGTGAATTGCTTATTGTGTGCAGATGGCCTGGATAGTAGGGAGCATATATTTGGAGAATGCAAATTCACTGTTGCTGTGTTAAATGAGTTTATCCCTGAGTTCCCTAAATGCTCATGGGATAATCATTTCCAGTATGCTTTGAAGGAGTTAACAGGTGGTTCTTTGAAGAAGAAGAGCAAGGCTCTTGCTTGGAAGCTTGTGCTGAGTTGCGTGTGGAAGGAGAGGTGCAATCGAGTTTTCACAAATGTCAGTAGAGATGTAGATACTATAGTAAGATATATTAGAGAACAAATTTCTCTAAAGGTTAGTAGACATGGAGATCATAGAAAGATTTTGAGATTCCTAGGAATCTAGTTCTCTTTTGATTGTATAGAGTCATGGATAGACGTTTGTACTTCATAGTTTTTGATGAAATGAAACCACTAATTCATCAAAAAAAAAAATGTTGTGGGTCGATTCACGAGCTGGCATACGTGCCTGCCCACTGCTGTAGTCCCAAAGGGAAGTCTCAATGTGACGTTCTTCTTCTAACCTACTCCCGATCGTGGCTGGGGTCTAGGATAACGCGAAATTCCAAAGATTTCCGGCTGCTCCATACCTGGTGGTATCCACACTGTACCGACCATTCGAAAATAAATTTAAAAAAAAGATAAAAAGTATAAAAAAAAGAAAAGGAAAAGAAATGCTCTTTAATTTTGTTCAAGTCGTGTTCCCTTTTCTAGCAAGTGTCGGGTTGCGTCCTAGAGTAAGTGTAGCGGAAGTAAGTATTGTCTTGTCTTTATCAAGTCAGGTTGTTCACTAGCTCGATAAAGCCATGTTCCTCTTTTACTCTCGCAGAGTTTGGTTTTAACTGTTTGGTCTGTCGGATAATCCTCTTGTTTGAATAGAAGCACCATATACATCGTTCTAGGAACCAAGAGGTTTTCGGTTTGCTCTTTCAGGTTGGTGCATTGTTATGTAAAGTTCTTGCTTGATGACAAGAAAAAGTCTAAGTGTGGGGTGATTTGATGCGTCTAATTATTGACATTTCAGTCCCTCATTAGACGATATTTTACGTACTCTACTTGATCATTTTCCATGATTTTGTGTGAGTTTTGTACTACTTGGTGTTACACCCCGAATCTCTAAACCAGAATTTTTTTTTTGAATTTTATTCCATACGTTTGAGAAATGACCGCAACGTGATGATTCCAAGGCAAGTTAATTTCACTCATAGAAGGCAGAGCGAGAGGTTAAGCGACTGACTCGACTCTTGCGGACTTGGGTTTGACTCAGATTGGACGCACGACCTTCCCACTAAATTTTGTCATCAACACCTGAATTTATTTAACCCCGGAGCAGCGTGAAGTGTTCGATGCGGTAGTTCTCGTTAATCAAATGGTTTCATAATTTGGTTAAGCTTGGATTTTGAAGGAAGGCCGGTAAGGAGTTAATCGAACATTGTTGCAAGGAAATGAAGTATTCCACTTGGCCGAGTTAGTTAAGGAACTAAACTAGCAACTCAAGGTCACCAGTTCGATTCCCTTCCTAAGTAGTTTTTATTTTTATTTTCCAGACATCAAAACGACGTAGTTTCGCTGAAGGATGACGTTATGGTGACGTCACCACTAGGTCAGCATCATCTTCCACGAACCAAGGCTGCGGTCGAATCTTTGTTTTCCGGCGACTCCTCTATAGTTCCGGTGAGGGCCCAATCCTCCACATTATTGATGTTTGTCAGGTTTTGATGATTGTAAATCATCACCACGTGAATTCTTACCCCTCCAGCTCCATTATTGGCCTGAATATCGCCAAAACGAAGCTACCTTGTCGGATTCGTTAGGCTACGTCGACCACTCAAATAAACGACCTTCCACTCCTTTCTTTTCATGACCTTGGCTTTTGGGGTACTCCAGAGGGCATCGAGAGGCTTCTGAGTCGGCTATAAAAGCCAGCGAGCCTTCGATTTCGAGTTACGGAAGCTCACCATCGTAGCTCCAACGAAAAGCCGCGTAGGGGAGTTCCAAACGTTCCCAAGCCAAGAAGAATCCATTGTTGACCTCGTCCCTGACCCCTGAAGCTTTCCCCTTACTTGAAAGTTCGTTTTGGTTCGAGAATCAGAGGATGACGGCTCGTCGGAAAATATCCTTTGTCGCCGACTATGTTCCTGCAAATTGGAAGAAGAAGATGGAAGAATTGCAGTTTGGTCACCCGATTTCCTAGGTCACAGTTTAGTCCTCCAATTTAATTTTAATTACCATCGTGGTCATAAACTTTGAATCTTTGACAGTTTGGCCCCTCATATATTCTATTCTCTTAGTTTAATCCTAAACTCTAAATGGTGACAGATTTGGCCCAACTAACTTTTCAGTTAGTACAATTTGGCCAGGAAGTTACGGAAGTCCGTTAAGTTCTTATTTCGAACCGATTCGAGCTACGGAGTCGATCTTCAAGTCAACCGGCTCGTGTTATAGGTGGGTTGGTTTAAGGGGGTAAATTCCTTGGATTAATTAATTCCTCAATTTAAATAGCTATTTGGTTAAACTTTGTCATTAACCAAATATTGTGATTATTCCGAATTAATCGTTTGACGGGAACCGGATCAACGAGCGAGGTACTCGGGCCTTATGTTGGATGTCATGAACGTTTCCGTCCGCGGCGCGCGATCCCCCGACTTCGTGTTTGTCTCTTTGGTGGGTTTGGTAAAAGGTTGGAGTCGCCACCAATCACTTAAAGTGGATTGGACACTTGGAGCCCGATTTAGATTATTTTAACCTAAACCGGGCTTGGTCTGTGTTCAGAGATCTGGATAAGGGGGACGATTACGTGTGGGGAAGGATTAGCACCCCCACAACGCCCGGTAAACCGGTACTACCAAAATCGATAAGTCATTTGATGTGCTTTCTGATAAAATTTGTTTAATTTGTAAAATGGGAGATTCACGTGTCTAAACTAGTGTCAAGACAAACGCTATTGATCCCGATGATTTTTAAGAAAAATAGTTTTGAAGGAAAAATGATAAAATTGTTTTAAAGTTTGACTCGAGTCTAGTGACTGCCTACGTATCCGGAAACCGAAATCAAAGTCCACGTAGTTCGATTTAAAAAGTTGATTTGAATTGGTTTGCAATCGAGTGGTCGCAGTTTGTTTTTGTTGTTTTTGTGATTTTTAGGTTGTGAGCGTTTCACGTGACTTTAGTAGTCTTAAGTCCGACGTTATACTAATCTCTCCTTATATTTTATTTAAAAGATTATTAATTTTAGCTCACATTTCGTAAAAAAATGTGATTTTAGGAAGAAAGAGGTTTATGCGTCTTTACCGCTGTAAAGACTAACACTACTAATCTTGATTATTTAAGTGTTTATAAAAAAAGAGTTTGATTTATTAATTTTTAAAAAGGTGGACTTGTGTCTTTCGACTGCCTACGTACCCAATTAGTATTGGGATCAAAGTCCGCGTAGTTCGGGCTTTTAAAAAACGCGGATTGCTTTTGCCAGAGTTTCTTTTGTGATTTAGTTGATTTTCGGTTCAATAATTTTTGGAGTGATGGGTTTTTCACGCGCCACTTCTAGTGTTGAAGCTAACGTTACTAATTCTGCGAATAGAGCGATTAAAATAATTTTGTTTAATCGTGGAATTTTCACGGGTTTTACAAGTATAAAATTTGCGTTACTAATTCTCTTAAAATTATTTTAGAAGGATTAATTTTGATTTGAGATTTTTCACGAGTTTTTACTATCGTAAAATCATTGTTACTAGTTCCTTGAATTAGGAGGATTAAGCAATTGATTTATTCTAAGCTGGAAAATTTCACAAGTTCTACTAATGTAGAACATTCGTTACTAATTCCTAAGAATAGTCGATTTCAATTAATACGACAAGTATACTTAACGCTGAAATAAAATAAAAAACCTTAAGTTACTATTATGTTTCTTACTACCAAAGTTGGACTTATAGGCTTAGATGTCTTAAAAAGAATAACCCAATTATTTGAGAAATTAATTAAGTACATTACTTTAAGACCCTGTGTAAAATAGCTCAAAATGGACTAAACATATTGTGATGGTGATTTGGTTTCATTTAAAACAGAAGAAAGGGCCAAGCCTTAAATTAAAACAACTAAAATGGGCCTAGCTCCAAACCAGCCCAAGACTTGGCTCTTTCAATGGCCCGAAAATGGACCAACCAAACCGAAAATGAAAGAGGCTGACCAAACTACCAAAATTCGTGAAAAAGACGAAAAAACCGAAAGATATTTTTAACCCCAAACTAAACCAAGGTAAAATTGTAACACCAGTTAGACTAAACCTTAACCCTAAATCTAAATCATATATAAACTAAAAAAATGAGCCAAAATCAGCCCTTATTCTCTCCCCTCATCTTCTTCTTCCTCTCAACTTTTCCCTTATCTTTTCTTTCTTCCAATCTCCAGACACAAACCAAAGAAGAAACCCTAAATTATTTTCAGATTAAACTTCTTCCTTACCTCCCCTTTAACGCCGTCGCCATCTCCATTCGTCCCGAAGCCGCCGCCGTTCGGTCGTTTGGAGCCGAGAGCCTCCGCCGGAGCTCGTTGATTCGAAATCCCCCGCTGTTCGTGGATCATCCGTCGCACCGTCGCCGATCTCTACTCCGTCGCAGCCACGTCTCAGCTGCCGTCCATCGTTACCTCCAAGTCCACGTCGTCGTCGCCGTCGCTGGTCCGTGGTCGACTCGCCGCCGCCGTACCCGCCTCCGCCGGTGCTCCTCGTCTCTAGCCGCCTTCGAAGAAATCCACCATCGCCACCGTCTAAGTCGTCGGATCAGCCGCGCCTCCAGTTAAGGTAATCATTTCTTTCCGGGGTTTTCTTTTTTATACAATAGTACAGATTAAGTGCTTTAGTAGTTAATATTGAATCTATTAACCCAACGACCCCCCTTTTTTTTCATTCTCGTGGTCTTGTTGATCTAGGGGAGAACACTAGGAAATTGAAACAGATTCCGACTCCAACCGATCTAAGGGTTTAAAAGCCGAATAGCTGAAAATGAACCTTAAAAAGGAAACCTCATATTGATTCATTAGTTCAACCTCATGCTTCTGCTTTGGTGCTAAATGAGTACAACAAAAAGGGAACTCTTGTTTTTGTCCTTTGCGTGAAAGGAAGAATGGATTTTTAACTAATAATTAACATGTTAATGATTAAATAGGAAGATGGGAAAGAGGGGTTAAATATGAGTAAATGACTAAGAAAATAAAAGTTAGCATAAAGTTGTAGTAGAACAAAATGTTAGCATATGGTTAAATAGATAAAACGAAAATAGGTTAGCAAAGCTATTGGAATCGATGGATGCAGATGGTAACGATCACAGTATAGGAGGGTAACCGATAGAAATTGTTGAACTTTGATAACTGATTTCCAAAGCTCAAGTATCTCTATAAGTTTCCTCCTATACCACTTGGCCCATTGATTTTCTCACTATTGTACTCTCTTTGCTTTGTTTTCTTTTGCAGGTGAAGGGTAAGATAAGAAGAAGAAGAAAAAGAGGAAGAGAAGACACCGGAGAAGAAAGTGGGCAGTTGGATGAAGAAAGAGGAGGCTGGAGCTCAACGGTAGAAGAGAAGAAAGCATCCTCTTGTTGGGGGAAAGCCCTCTTTATATAGAAAAATGAGAGAATAAGAGATGTTTTTTTTGTTTACTAGTTTCTGTATTTTATTTAATTTGCACAATCCTAAAACTTGTAAAGGGTTAAAAGCCCCAACTTATTTTTTAAACAGCCCCCTAAACCCAACAAACCATTTTAAATAAAAAGCCCAACCCAAAACACCTTAAAGGGCTTAAAGCCAATTTGGAATTTTATTTACGATGTTCGACTAATTTGAAATTCCCTTAGAAAATCATATTAAACGAGATAGTTTTATAATTCGCTTCGTTATAGATATAGAAATATTTCACAATTATGTAGATAAAAGATTAATTCAAAATAGTGTATAAATTTGAGACAACTTAAGGAGCGTAGGAGAGATCATTTTTGTCATTTTTTCCTGAAATAGGGATAAATATGGCCAAATTTCAATAAATAAAAAGAGGCCTAAAACTTGGAAATAATTCGAGAAGCCGGACAAAATTGGGTTACTACATTGGACTTGTACATGATTAAGTTAAAGTCCTTATAATTCTCGTGGTGATTTACTGCTAACCGAGTACTAACCCATCTGAGTTGGTTTTCCCGATAGGTTAGATTATTCAGAGTAATCAGTGACGCAGATCCTCATTAATTCTGGTTTATAAAGTTATGATGTCTAAGGTTAGAGGGACTTAAGTAGTCCGAGTGACTCCCCTACTTACATGGAAATTAAGACGAAAAGTCTTGGTTTTGACAACAAGGTGTCGTTTCTGCGGAAAGTTCTATCTTTCCGGAACCGTAGGTTATGTCTATATGATTACATGAGTTAGTTTCGGTTCTTGTCAAACCGTGATGTTATCTGATGATGTTGGCACCTTGGGTATACAGGTGGAAAGTAAAGTCTCGCTAGCTAGTCCTCCGCCGGGAACATCGATGGATACGGGTTCCTACCGGGTGATGGGAGTTGGGTATTGTTAGCCCTAATCGATTCACGGTAGATGGGTACGGATAGCCCCAACCGGATGATAAGAGTTGGGTGGAATTAGCCTCGATCGGAAGATGGGAGTTGGGTATTGATAGCCCCAATCGATTCATGGTAGTAGGAAGAATAGCGACTCTTGAGAAGTCCCTATTACAGGCTCAGGAGTAAGCCTATCGATGATGGCGTAGAGGTTAGCTAGGCGGGGAGAGGGGACGCCCTATTGTTTAATGAAAGTTGATCGAGTTGATCTCGATGTTGTGTGGTACTATTAGAATAGCTCATGTGATGTCTTATTTTCTTGTGATTGTGTGTGTTAATGTTTCACATATAGGTCGTGATTGGAATATTGGATTAATATTCCTTATGACAAGTCATTCGATAGATGGTAACGATGATCTCCGTTACGGAAAGGGGATTATGGAATTATTGGTTTGCGTTGTTAAATTCCATTAAATCAGTTCACTCATGTTATTCGGAGTAATCACTGATAACGGACTGACCCCGAGCCACCCACCAGTTTTGCAGGAATTTCCTGGACAAGCAACTGACCACCAGATTTTCTTAAGGCGTGCCGGAGCAGTGGATCATGAGACGGTGTAATGGCGACTTGGAGGATTGCTCTCAAGTCGTTGGGCCCAATTCCGCTGTAAATGTTTTGATGGTTAATACCCTAGTTTTATGGTTGGTTTGAAAGTAGTTGGTCAAATTTGTATTTTTCAACCTTTGAGTCATCGTCTGTCCCGGGACACGCTGTCGTTTTACATTTCATAAAATTGGGGTGTTACATTTTGGTATCAGAGCCGGCTTCCTCCTGTTTCTCGGGTTACCAGGAAACACTGGAAGATCGGTCTGATGCGGGAGTTATTCTGGTAATTTTACAGAAAAAGGGTATTAAGTTTTGACGGATTTTAACCAAGGTTTGAAAGTGAAAAGTTTTTCACAGGCACCGGTCTCAGATCCCTGCATCATGGCACTGGAACAGAAACCTCCACGGTGATACGTTCTTGAGTTCTATAACTAACGTTGTTGAAATAATTCGTTATTATGACGATGGTGGGTGTGGCTGATATAGATGTTACAGGATATAAGTAAGAATTTATTTACTTATCACGCGAATGATAAGGGTTCCGACAAGGATACAAACAACGGCAAGGACTGCTAAGGAAGTTTGGTAGGTAACTTTTATGTTTCTATTACGAAAACCACCATTGGTCGTGTTTCTTACGGAAGATGCAGATGATGCAGCAGTATTGGGAATAGTCTCTCCTGAAATTGCCTGTCTTTCACTTCCGAAGGTATGCTCGTAGATGTTTAATTTTCGTAAGAGACCGTTGATCACGACTTTGGCTCGATGTTGCATCGGGGGATCTAACCATGCGAAGTAACCGCAATAGTTGCTCATCCTCTGCCACAAACCCAGGGGATAGATGAGTTTCTCTCTAGTTAGTTTTAAATGCTAGTCGAAACTCATAAAGCACTTTTGACTTACCGAGCGATGTCTTTTGCAGCTAAAGAACCTTCGCCCTGGATTTTCTTCCGTCCAGGATGTTGTTATAATCGTGGCTTCCCCGCACTGGCAAATGGGAATCGTAGCCATTTCTTTGTTATAAAAGCGATGAATGAGGTATTTCTTTTCCAACCTCTGTTGTGTTATCCAAAGCGTTTCGATACCGTCTATTTAAAGGGACGAACCCTATCCACCTAGCCCTTGACTCCTTGGCCACCTATTTTATCATTGCATGCCGACATGAAATGAGTGGTGTCACAATTATTGGGACCACTCCCTTCTCGAATTTGGCTCCCATAAAAACCGGGTTTCGAAAACTTGACCACCATCACCATCTCTTTCGTTTTCCCTCCCTTTCTTAGTAAACTCTCTCAATTCCGGGAATGTGCTATCGAGAGGATAGCAGTGTGCGCGACGTGGGATTGGTAATCTTTGCCTTGATCATCTTGTGTGGTCAAATTTTTGTTATCTGGAAGCTGATGTCAGAGACAGCTGAGGAACGCTGTCGGGAACTCGATCGCAAGAACTTGCATGATGAGTAGATCACTTTAATTTCGCACAACTTTTGTTGTGGCGATCCATGTTTTAAGTTGTGATCTTGCGTTTCCGGGTTAGTTTTTTTTAGAGGACTAACTGGTTTGAATGTCTAAAGGCGGAAGAGAAGTAGAAAATTATTATTATTAAGAAGGAACTGGGTACATGAACTGGTAGTACAAAATGGTCATTCGGGTCGCGCCTTTTTAGAACTAACTCCATGAAAGATCCACTAACTCGTTCGGACGCTCTCGCTTCTTTCCCTTGTCAGCCTCCAGTATCTTACTTGCCGTTTCTTGAATCCCGTCCCTAAACCGTTTCTTTCCACAACAAATCTTGATTGTTCCCGCTTGGTCCGGTCTTCCTCTGATGGCAACTCCTGTCTGCGCAACATGAGCCATGTTAAGCGGAAAGCACCTGCCTACTTTTGGTACAGAGAGAAAAGGGTTTCCGAAATGGTCAAAAATTGTACACCATCCTCCCTTAAAATGGTAGGGAAAATTCAGTTCCATAAGCTGGCTCATGCTGATGAAACTACCGACAATGTTAGAGATCAGTAACACGTCCGGTATGATCAAGGAACCCAACCTAACGGAACCCTTCCCTTGGGACTTTTCCTTGGAACCCCTTCCAAAGGAAACGAGTTGATTAAAGCTACGATCTAGAGAAATGAAGGAGTTTTCATTCAGAGTCATGTGATTAGGGCAGCTGCTATCTAGTGTCCATTCTATTTTGATAGAATCGCAAAAGGGACATAAATCGGTCAAGTAAGGATTACCAGGAGGGACTGGCAGACTCTCAGTGGTGGGAAAAAATTGAGGAATGGAGTCGCTCCTGCATTTTTCCTTCCTTCACTGAAAACTTCTATCCGAACTTCCCGTAAGTATTGACGGAATCCCCTCAGAGCACCATGCAGGTGACACTTGGAACCGAGCTTCATCTGGGTTAAATACCCAAGTGAAGGAAACGTTGATCTTCGACACAAGATTTACGTAAATCTCTCGCTTTCTGCGAAGACACGTGAATGGCTAAGGATCGTCCACCGCATCAGCTCTACTTTTGAGGCTCCGTTAAAGCCTAAACATGTGTTGTCATGTCATTCTTTTTGCTTTTGACTTTCGAGTCCGAACGACGGCTTCTTGGGCAAGCTAACCGTAACCTCTTCTTCTTTGAATCGACGCCCTCCCTCTAAGTCATTCTCTAAAGAAAAATGACTTGCTCTGATGAAACGGAAACCTTGAGTGGGGTAAACTTATCCTTCTGATAGTCATTCTTCTCTTCGTGGCTATCACCTTCATCCTAAAACTATGCAAACACATAGACCGACGAAGGCGTAAAGAAAATCCTCCGGAAGGACCAGTTCGGCGAAATCGAACAGAAGTCTCATCCCGCATGCCTTAGTATTTCTTCGAATTCGTGTTGTAACCTTATTCTCTTTCTTGTGTTTTTTGCTTAGGACATAAGAATGTATGGTCTCAGACGGTGCGTACGTTTCTCCGGAATCTTTAGGTACCAGCTAGTTGGTAAGAATTCCGTATCTCAGAATCCCTGCGGATGGCAGGCGAACCAAGAGATGCAATAGTTTGTATCGATACTTTAACTAGCGAATTTAAAAAGATGATCTCGTAATTCGTACTTGTTTACCCGTACTTGCCGACACTCGCAAGTGGGTGAGGCTCAATGATGACACCTCCCCTTCCCCTTCTCTTTAAGAACCCCCTCTCTTCTTTTCTTTCTCTCAGCATTTAAATCACCGGTGGAAATCTTGAAGTCCTCCATCGCAGTCGCTTCAAGAATGGAAAGGGTTTACGACGAGGACTACGCCATGAAGAAGGCTATCATCCTCGGGACATGATGCCTCCTTCTCATCGTCTCTTTCTTTTACTTTGTATGTATAGGTTATCGTAGAGGCGTCTTCGATGGACCTGTGGAAGCATTCGAGAAAATGGCGATCATCATCTGTTTAGTGATCTTGTTTCTGGCTTGCCTTCATTTTAGTTTTCTCAAATGAAAAATTAAGTTTTCTCACGTTTATGACTTGCTCCGGTTTGCCACCGTTAAAGTTAACTGTCGTCTGATTTCGGGGACGAAATCTTTTTAAGGAGGGAAGAAATGTTACACCCCGAATCTCTAAACCGGAATTTTTTTTTGAATTTTATTCCATACGTTTGAGAAATGACCGCAACTTGATGATTCCAAAGCAAGTTAATTTCACTCATGGAAGGCAGAGCGAGAGGTTAAGCGGCTGACTCGACTCTCGCAGACCTGGGTTTGACTCGGATTGGACGCACAACCTTCCCGCTAAATTTTGTCATCAACACCTGAATTTATTTAACCCCGGAGTAGCGTGAAGTGTTCGATGCGGTAGTTCTCGTTAATCAAATGGTTTCATAATTTGGTTAAGCTTGGATTTTTAAGGAAGGCGGGTAAGAAGTTAATGGAACATGGTTGCAAGGAAATCAAGTATTCCACTTGGCCGAGTTGGTTAAGAAACTAAACCAGCAACTCAAGGTCACCAGTTTGATTCCCTGCCCAAGCAGTTTTTATTTTTATTTTCCAGACATCAAAACGACGTAGTTTCGCTGAAGGATGACGTCATGGTGATGTCACCACTAGGTCAGCATCATCTTCCATGAACCAAGGCCGCCGTCACATCTTTGTTTTCCGGCGACTCCTCTATAGTTCCGGTGAGGGCCCAATCCTCCACATTATTGATGTTTGTCAGGTTTTGATGATTGTAAATCATCACCATGTGAATTCTTACCCCCCCAGCTCCATTATTGGCCTGAATATCGCAAAAACGAAGCTACCTTGTCAGATTCGTCAGGCTACGTCGACCACTCAAATAAATGACCTTCCACTCCTTTCTTTTCATGACCTTGGCTTTTGGGGTACTCTAGAGGGCATCGAGAGGCTTCTGAGTCGGCTATAAAAGCCAGCGAGCCTTCGATTTCGAGTTACGGAAGCTCACCATCGTAGCTCCAACGAAAAGCCGCGTAGGGGAGTTCCAAACATTCCCAAGCCAAGAAGAATCCATTGTTGACCTCGTCCCTGACCCCCGAAGCTTTCCCCTTACTCAAAAGTTCATTTTGGTTCGAGAATCGGAGGATGACGGCCCGTCGGAAAATATCCTTTGCCGCCGACTACGTTCCTGCAAATTGGAAGAAGAAGATGGACGAATTGCAGTTTGGTCACCCGATTTCCTAGGTCACAGTTCAGTCCTCCAATTTAATTTTAATTACCATCGTGGTCCTAAACTTTAAATCTTTAACAGTTTGGCCCCTCAGATATTCTATTCTCTTAGTTTAATCCTAAACTCTAAATGGTGACAGATTTGGCCCAACTAACTTTTCAGTTAGTACAATTTGGCCAGGAAGTTACGGAAGTCCGTTAAATTCTTATTTCGAACCGATTCGAGCTACGGAGTCGAGTCAACCGGCTCGTGTTATAGGTGGGTTGGTTTAAGGGGGTAAATTCCTTGGATTAATTAATTCCTCAATTTAAATAGCTATTTGGTTAAACTTTGTCATTAACCAAATATTGTGATTATTCCGAATTAATCGTTTGACAAGAACCGGATCAACGAGCGAGGTACTCGGGCCTTATGTTGGACTTGTACATGCTTAAGTTAGGTCCTTATAATTCTCGTGGTGATTTACTGCTAACCGAGTACTAACCCATCTGAGTTGGTTTTCCCGATAGGTTAGATTATTCAAAGTAATGAGTGACGCAGATCCTCATTAATTCTGGTTTATAAAGTATGATGCCTAAGGTTAGAGGGACTTAAGTAGTCCGAGTGACTCCCCTACTTACTTGGAAATTAAGACGAAAAGTCTTGGTTTTGACAACAAGGTGTCGTTTCTGTGGAAAATTCTATCTTTCCGGAACCGTAGGTTATGTCTATATGATTACATGAGTTAGTTTTGGTTCTTGTCAAACCGTGATGTTATCTGATGATGTTGACACCTTGTGTATACAGGTGGAAAGTAAAGCCTCGCTAGCTAGTCCTCCGCCGGGAACATCGATGGATACGGGTTCCTACCGGGTGATGGGAGTTGGGTATTGTTAGCCCCAATCGATTCACGGTAGATGGGTACGGATAGCCCCAACCGGATGATAAGAGTTGGGTGGAATTAGCCTCGACCGGATGATGGGAGTTGGGTATTGATAGCCCCAATCGATTCATGGTAGTCGGGAAGAATAGCGACTCTTGTGAAGTCTCTATTACAGGCTCAAGAGTAAGCCTATCGATGATGGCGTAGAGATTAGCTAGGCGGGGAGAGGGGACGCCCTATTGTTTAATGAAAGTTGATCGAGTTGATCTCGACGTTGTGTGGTAGTATTAGAAAAGCTCATGTGATGTCTTATTGTCTTGTGATTATGTGTGTTAATGTTTCACAGGTAGGTCGTGATTGGAATATTTGATTAACATTCCTTGTGACAAGTCATTCGATGGATGGTAACGGTGATCTCCGTTACGGAAAGGGGATTATGGAATTACTGGTTTGCGTTGTTAAATTCCATTAAATGAGTTCACTCATGTTATTCGGAGTAATCACTGATAACGGACTGACCCCGAGCCACCCACCAGTTTTGCAGGAATTTCCTGGACAAGCAACGGACCACCGGAGTTTCTTAAGGCGTGCCGGAGCAATGGATCATGAGACGGTTTAATGGCGACTTGGAGGATTGCTCTCAAGTCGTTGGGCCCAATTCCGCTGTAAATGTTTTGATGGTTAATACCCTAGTTTTATGGTTGGTTTGAAAATAGTTGGTCAAAGTTGTATTTTTCAACCTTTGAGTCATCGTCTGTCCCGGGACACGTTGTCGTTTTACATTTCATAAAATTGGGGTGTTACATTTGACTCCTTAGACTGTTTTACGTCGTTTTGCATGTTTTTGATGCATTTCAGAATAACTAGAACGTTGGAGATCAAATCAAAGATTAATGATGATTACACAAAGTTTCTAGTCACTATCAGACAAATCATCATCATCTGCACAGCCTCATCAAAATCATAACAGTGAGTGGAGAAACGTTTTGAACAATGAAGGAATGAATATGGGCTTAAAATCCCACCCAATTATCATCAACCTAAGCGGCCACTAATTATCAAAGATGGCTTTTTAATCCCATCAGAGGGGAGACGAAAAAAAATATAGAGAAAATGAGGATGATGACGTGATGATTATCATAGACGGAGCAGAGGGGGGATACGAGAATTAATTCCCTGTTCAACAACCATGAATAGAGATGAGGATTGGCAGCAGGAGAAAGACAGCAGAACAGCTCATATAGCAGAGGAATCAGAACTAACTTTGATGAATTGGCAGTTTGTAGTGTTCTTTCTGATTTCTCTCATGAGTAGCTAGGTTTCCCTTTTCTTGATTGGGTTTTGTTGAATTCTTTGAGATTATGAGTTGATACTTTGAATACATGTTTTGGATTGTGGATTAATGATGATTGATGATCTATTTTGTTATCTTGTCGCCCCGTTCTTAGACTTCCCTATAATTCGAGGTTTTCTGCAGTTCTCATATTTTAGGATTTATGTTCAGTTTGCTATTGGATTGTTGGTTGAATGCGAGTTAGGGTGTGTTGCATGTGTTTCTTTGTTGTAGAGTCGACCGACCCAACCTTTAGAACCTAAAACCGATTGTCATCCATGTCCTGCCAGTTCTGTAGCTGTATTTTCTCATAATTTATTAGAAGGATACAAACCCAAGCAACACCTCTCCCCCACAGTTGATCCTACTTTTTATTTGTGTTTTAGTTGTTAGTTAGTTTCTACATTTTCTAAATTAATCAAATCTTCGACTAAAACGATTTCGCTAACTAGCAGAACTAAATTGAGTAATGTAGCTTGAGTAGACTCGTGGGAATTCGACTCTGTGAACTCTCAGGTTTATTTGATATTGGGGCCTAAAAATCTCTTCATCACCACTCCCATTCATCTTCTACTAATCGGAGACTTGGCGACGACTAAAAAGCTAGGTCCCTCTTGGACGACTACTGAAGATGAATGTTTGTGTCGAGCATATATTCAAGTATCTGAAGATGGCATCGTTGGTAATGGTTAACCAGGTTTGACCGATTTCACGAACAATTCGTCATAGTTGAGCGTACACAAGATGGGACATAACCCGATCTGACCTTCCCCATCGACCCTGTTGGCACACCAGTCGAGTAGTCAACTCCGACATACTCTTTGGCCCATCCCAAAGGTCGTGACAAACAAAAGCAGGTGAGAAACAAGAAGAGCAAAGCATCGGTCGAGCCGTCAGAACTGCGTGAGAAACACGTTGCTCAAATGTTAGAATTTGGTGTCGGTATGCAAGAGAGGGAAAATGTAAGAGCTGAGTTCGAAGGCGAATGCTTGGACCTTTAGAGAAGGGAATGGAAACACGAAGACAAACAATGGGAGTACACCATGAAAGAGAACATAACGTGAAGTTGAACGGTGGGAGTATGAGAAGCGAGAGAAGGAAACAACTTTGATGAGGCATGACAGAAATCTTGGAGAAAGATTTGTCCAAGATGACACCTAAGAAGAAGAAGTATTGGAGGGGAAAACAAAACAAGATTATGTATGCCATATCCATGTGTTGTATGAAGCGACCACCTCGAGAATGATAGTAGGTCGATGCATGTAACCCGTGTACGCTCCAGCCCAAGCAATCTGGCAATTCCTCCATTCCCAGTACATGTAGTTAATAGATCCTATCATCCCTGGAAAACCACGTATTGAAGCTTTTTTGGAGTAGTTTCCTCATGTCACAGTTGTTTGGCTCACGAAGGTAGGTGGACGAGTATATGTTCACCACAACGGTGCAAAACTTCTTGAAGCATGCCAATGTAGTGCTCACACCCATACGATAGTACTCATCGACTGAATTAATCGAACTATCGTATGATAGCATCCGAAGAACACTAGTGATCTTCTGCTCGGGTGACAAAGATAGTCGACCTAGAGCATCATGTCTTCGGGCAAATGAGGAGTCATATCACACAACGTAATCCAAGACACAATTGAACAACCCGATTCGCATACGAAATCACCTCCTGAAGATGCGGTCATTGTACCTCAGATTTGTATAGAAGTAATCCCTCATTAGATGTGCATGGACGACCTCCCTCTCACGGTCTATCGGAGTACAATTTCTTGGCGGGGTGCAACATTTTCTTCTTCATTAAGCATGCTATCAATCAATTGGAGATGTTGGTAGTTGAACCATTCAGCCTTCTCCCAACTTGTGAGTGTGACCTCAAGTGTTGTAATCTACCATCTAAGCTAGACAAACTAATTTAATATTGTACTAAAATATTACAGCACATTGTTTCGACATTTATTGTACAAATTGAAGCACATTTTAGCCTTAATGATTTTACACATTCATTAATATTATGATAACCAACCGTTTATCATAGAAATGAATTGACAACTTGAATAGAGAGTGGGGTTAATGGAAATATGGTAATAATTTATTCATATAGTTTATTGTTAGATGGTGATTCTTTTGTTCATATCGGGTTTTGTGTTGATATTTAATTAAATTTAGACTGAAATGAGATAATTTATTTCTTTGACACATATAATCTCTTACATTTTATACTCGAACACTTTACTTATCACTCTGTGTATGTATATATAGACTAAGATGTTTACACACGTGATGACAATGGCGGAATGAGACATATAAACTTGATATTGATTGAATCAAAACATTGTTTTAGAATATCTAAACCATTTTTGCAAGTACTATTAACAAATTCAAAGTATTGCGTGAGTTGAATCAGTTTAAATTGGGCATATTCATCAAACCTAATATTTTCAGATAACATGATCTTATTTCCAAAT
This sequence comes from Linum lewisii, assembly GCA_034768395.1. NCBI lineage: Eukaryota > Viridiplantae > Streptophyta > Magnoliopsida > Malpighiales > Linaceae > Linum > Linum lewisii. The sequence goes on along the minus strand of CM068299.1, from coordinate 18,570,744 downwards.
TTCTTCTAAGTTTAAACGGGTCAGTTGAGGTTTCATTCCTCAAAATTATTTTTTTATAGTGTTGTTTAATCTCGACTTTATTTATTTGTAAATATTTTGAGAGGGTTGCAATTTAGTGTTCCGTTGTCTTAAACTTACTTTTGTTCCTAAATCAAATATTGAATAATTTATTTGGTTGCATGAATTCTTAAAAGACATTGAAGCAAACCACGAGTCATAAATTATTTATAAATTACGTCAAAAAACAATTATTCATAAATTAAAGTACTTTATTTATATGTGTTAAAGACTGGGCTTTTCACCACAATAAATAAAAAAATGAAACTATGTACCAAAATAAATATGTTCCGAAAATATGAACATTTATAGATATAAACGCCCAGGCCTTAGGCAATTTCGCCCAGGCCCTAGGCGTTTTCGCCTATGGCCTAGACGGATTCATTTATTCGGGTCACCCAACTAAGTTCAACTGCCAACCAGCCAAGTTAAATGCAGGAACGGACCACATGCGTTTTCGCGTAGGGGTCGGGCGAATTCGCCCAAGGCCAGGGCGAATTAATCTGATTGGGCGAAAATGCCCATCCCCTCCTATAAAACCCCATTAACACCCCCATTTCACTCCCCACCCCCCTCCTACCACTCTCCCTTTCCAAGGTAAGTCCCCTTTTCCTCTCTTGTTTTTCATTTTATTAGTTTAGGATTAGGTTAGAGAATTAGGGTTTAGGGTTTAGGTTAGAGAATTAGGGTTTAGGTTAGAGAATTAGGGTTAGTTAGAGAATTAGATTTAGGATTTAGGTCGAGAATTAGGGTTTAGCGGTTTAGGTTAGAGAATTAGTTTAGGATTGAAGTTAGAGAATGAGTTTAAGAATGTTAATTTAGGTTAGAGAATTAGTTTAGGTTAGAGAATTAGTTGATGATTTAGGTTAGAGAATCAGTTTAGGTTAGAGAATTAGTTTAGGATTTTGGTTACAAAATTAGTTTAGGGTTCTTAGGTTACATGCATAAGTTTGAAAATGTTTGAGATTATTTATTGACACTGTCTGGTGAACCTCAAGTCGTTGTTCGGTTCAACCAAATAACTAACAAAGCTACAAAAGCTAGGGTAGATCGTATTCCACGGGCCTTTATAGATTGACTACTCCAAAAACTAGCAATTTATTCGGATGCAAACAAGTTGTGCGTGGTGTGAGTTCCACGACTTCTAATTCTAAGAAATGCAGGAAATTTAAAAATTAAACTAAAGCAGATTGGAAATTAGGGATGAAAACAAGGATGACAGACGAACTTAGACTTTGAATCCCCCTTCGTTCCCCAGAGCATTGGCAATCAACAGATCAGCGGATTTCGATTCTCATTCAATCAAGTACTCAAACACCACCATAACTCCTTACCCTTAGGTTTAAGACCGGCGAACGTTCGCTCTATCCGTTCTAACTACCAAGATTAATTAGTCGCCCGGGTACGGTCGCCTCACGCAACGACTTAATTAACTGGTGCAATTACTAACGATTTATGAGTTACTCTTGCAGTGGATTAACCCTAACCGGTTCCTACGAAAGGCACGCTCCAATTATAAGGTTAATTGTTCAATTCGATGTTCTAAAGTAAGGCGAGCGTTCGCTTCTATCCTTAGCTTAACAAGAATCTAATCTAGGTGATCAATCCAGACAAGAAACATGAACAATGAAGAACAAATCAAACATGAAAGAGAAACTGATTGAATTTCGAATCTAATCACCGCCGATCCGTGACCGCTTTAAAGCCCTGGGTCACTTAGGGTTCATCTAGTCTAAGCTCTAACGAGTTTAGCTACTCATGTTTATCACAAAAGAATCTAAGACAAAGAAAGAGTTCATCATCCAGAGGAAGAACAAAAAAGAATCTGAAAAACCTAATTTAGACTACTCTGACAGACTTCGATCTTCCGTAAACTACACTCCTAGCTCTGATTCTCCGAGGTGGAAGGGATGGCATCACGATCTCTTTCCGGCTCTTCGAACTCTAGCTCTTCGCTCCAGAACTTCAGAGAATTCTGATTACGAAAAGTATTATGATGTATTATGAGGTCTCCCCTTATTTGGGCTGCCGGTTAAGTATTTATACTTAACCCTAGATTGGCCGGATTTGCCTAATATTTTCGCCGAAAATACCAAGGTATTTTCGCCGAAAATCCTAGTGTAAATGGACGGCCCTTCGGTTGAATTCTCCTGTGATTTTTGGACTGATGGTTCTCGGCGAAAACTTTGGGTTTTCGCCGAAAACTTCCTTGGCTGAGCATCAGTGGATTTGTGCTGATATTTTTGCCGAAAATACTGAAGGATTTTCGGCGAAAATTCCTTTGTAAATCGGGGCAGGAATTGTTTTGACTTGATTGGCTCCTTGGATCGATTCCGGTGCAATTCCTCGAGGTTCCAATGCCTTAGACACGTCCTTGGCTACTTTATTTGACGGCAAAAACCTGTGCTAACATAAAAACACTAGAAAACCATCAAATAGACCCGAAACGGGCCAAGGTAACACAAATGGCACGAGATAGGGCAATCGATTGAATATTCGTTATTCTACCCTAAAAACCATGTCTTAAGCAAAGAAATGTCGCTTAAATGAGGCTGATAATCACGTCAAATCGAGTGTCATCAAATACCCCACACTTAAGCTTTTGCTTGTCCTCAAGCAAACTGAATAGAAACGCTCATGTTCATAAATGATAAGATCGATTAAATTGGAGCTCAATCAAACACAATGAATTATTAGACAACTAATTCCTAGAACAAGAAACCTGAGATGCATACAGATCAGCCAAACAACCTGGTCTCACTAGTAAACTGCACACAACAAGTAATTAGCAACCAATTATGCACGAATTTGACCTGACCGGCCAGACTCCTCACACAGGAAATATTTAGTACAATGGGAACTCTCGCTATCTGTGTTTAAGGACGTGTTTCTGCTCTCGATCATTTTCTGTTACTGAATTCTGTCATAGGTTTGCAATTCGACCACATCTCCACCACTGTGACAACACGAGTATCTAGTCAAGAAGGACTTCCCTGCTAGGACCGTAATGAAATCTACACTACTTGGGTTTATGATGCGATGGATGATGGGAATGTATGATGATGGCTTGTGCGGTGTAGCTTTCGACTAACTTCCCTCGAATCTAATTTATGGCTTCCTACCATCTAACCAGACACGGGTGGAATAATGAACGCTCGTCCTATGATACCCTCACAACCTAGCACTTATTCTTTTTTTACATGATTTTTTTCTTTTCTTTTGACTTCGTTCTTCCATTTGTAGGGAGAAGAACGTTTTATTGAACTAGAAACTTTGAAACTTTTCTGATTTTTCTTTTCTTCATTCTTTTTTTTTTTCGAAATTTTCTTTCTTTTCTTCTTTTTCTATTTTTTTCTTTTGTGTGCCGAATTTTCTTTTAGTTGCTAGAGGGGTTTACACGTCTAGACATAATAGCTAAGACCACCTGTTTAATGGCTATAGGCAGGTTACCACAAACCGACTTCCGGTAGGTCAATCTAGAACTACAACCACAGGGGATCAACGGGGAATGAAAGAAATGGGAAATGGTTGTAATGTATTATCGAACCGAAAGAACAGGCCAAGCTCAAGGGTTTAAACCTAATGGATTTATCGTTTGGTAGGCTATCTGGCTAAGTAGCTGAATCTAGGTGCCCCTATCCTTCTAGAACTCGTGTCATCGTGTGGTCTCGAGTAGGTCTCATGCAAATTCTAACTCATTCAAGTAAACAGAAAACCACTCAGAAATAATTAAAATTGCAAGTTACGTGCAATGGATCAAAAGCTCACAGTTGGTTTGCTAGTAGGATTCGGTCATTTTCATGCAATCAAGGCTACAAACTACGAGTGTGATTTTGAAAATTCTGTTCCGACCAGTCAATTTGCATCAAAGTATACAAGTTGGTTCTCAAGTTCTAGGTTAAGCAGTCTAAGCATCATTATGAAGGTTTGAACAACAACTTAACATCAAAAATCAAGTATTGAGCCATTCTAATGCTAGAGAGACTGGAATGGAATCACGAGGCACACATAAAACACAAATCAAGGGCAATCAAGTTCATGCAAGGTTCTCTAGCATCCTACCCCACACTTAAATCGGACTGTGTCCTCACAGGACTAATTCTAGAGTTCAGAGTGAAGTAGAAGAACCTGGACCGAGATGATTGGCGTAGGGGATGAGCACGGGTCCTCGGAGCGGAGGGAATCTACCCAAGCGAAGCAAAGGGAATCTCCCTACTGCCTACAAAACAAAAACAAATGAAACATAAAAAGGAAACCGGGACAAGTGTCCCGGATCCACACAGAAAAAAGGTGGATCGAAATCCGAAAAGAATAAATAAAAAGAAAGGACAAGGAAAAGGACACCACCTGATCATGGCTGGCCAGGGGTGTCGGGGGGGGGGTGGAAAGTGGAGGTGCTCGCCCAGCTGACGTTGCCACGCCAGCTGTGCCTCATACCGCCTGTCGGCGCGGCGCATATGCTGCTGCATAATAGTCCATCTCGCCTCTTGAGTGGCGTTGTCGGTGATGCGCCATTCCTGCAGTCGCTCATACAGCTCACCAATGTTCGCGGGGTGCAGTCGGTGCTGAGGGTGAGGTGCCTGGTATGGATCAGGAATGTGCGGCGGCGACTGGTGTGCATACCCTGCCTGATGATGTGGCGAGGGTATATAGTCATGGAACTCTGGCTGCGGCTGGGGCTGCTGCTGCTCAGTGTCATCGTCTTCCTCCGACTCGGCTACATGCTGGAGGGGAGGATCTGCTGCCACCTGGGGACTGAGGTCCAGCTCTAGGTCGTATTCGGCCGCTAAGTCTCCTCCAACGGTCCTAACTTGGTGTCGTGGAATGTGCGGGCCATATTCATGGCTGATGCCGAAGGAGATGATGAGCTGACCTATGAAGTTACCTCCCAGGAGTGCACGAGGTGGCGTCCGCCTCTTGGTCTTCTGGCGGAAGATGCGAGCAAGCACCCATCCGGGGTGAAGAGGGTAGCTCTCTCGGATGGCTCGGAGAAGCATAAGCTCCTCCTTGAGGATATGGTGGCGATCCTTGTCTGGAACATATAAAAGAGATCTACGCCAAACCATATGAATAAATTTAAAGAGAGGATGAGAGAGCGACTTAACTGAGTTATGCTCCTCAAGGAGATCGCCAGGTACTCCTGTCATGTGGCTCCAGAGTGCATGGTACGCCTCCTCGTCATCATCGTCGCCCCAGCCGAGGTGATGGCCATGATAGTGCTCGTAGGGGATACCTAGATGAGCAGCAAACTCATCATAGGTGAGCGTCCTATATACTCCACCCAGATAGAATGTAACAACCTTCTGGCCTTGCCTCCTCTTGTGCTCATCCAGATCAAAGGTCGCCCAGAACTCCTGAAGGGCGATGTCTAGGAAGTCGGGAGCTATGGTGGTCAGCTCCAGGAGGCTGGCCGGTGCTAGGGCATCATGCACGTTCCGGTGGTAGTCCTCGTCGTGCTCGCTGAGGGACTCCATGGAAAGAGGGCGTACCTTAGCTCCCCGAACATGCTCGATCTTCTGGAAGCACTCGAAGTAGAAGTCAGGTAGACGAGCGATGGTGCGATGGTATCCAGCCCGGCAAGGTAGTGCTGGAGGAGAGCCCTGAACGGCGGGTGTGACGGGAGTGGGGGCTCTGGAGCTCGAGGCGGCATCAAGTCAAACTAAAACCCTACCCCACACTTAATAGAAAAACTCAATTTCACAAAGAAATGAGGAAAACCGAGTGGGGGTAAGCAAAGCAGAGTAATCGGTAATCATAGACAGTAAAATACATGCTTAGGAACAACCAAAATTGGATAAGCACAATCAGGGTTCAAAGAGTCAAACCGACATTCAGAAAGTCAACACTTATAGCATAATGAACCCTAATCATGGCAAGACTATCACAAAGCGGAGAACGACGGTAAAATATAATCTCAGATGGCCAACACAATAATCGGAATGAGAATGAACACATACGGCAGCCAAATGATCAAAAACAGTTCATGGTCAAACCGACATTTCTCACAAGTCAACATAACAAAGAATCAATCGTATGCATAGCAACACATGATCAAACGATATGGAAATTAAGCAAGATACTCCCTAAGCATGCTAGAATAGTTCAACAAGTTCAGCTAACCTAGTTCACACGAAAACAGTCGGCACGCAAATCGAGGCAAACCGAAAAGTCAACTGAAAGTCAACCCTGACGAAATTCAGCAATCAATATGTCAAAAGATTCGTAATGAAAAGTTCTACAACTTACCTTGAAGCCATGGATGCTAAAAATGAACGGTTTGGGAGAAATCGGTGAAAAACTCTGAAAACAAGGGTTTCGGTGAACTGGAGCTGTAGAGCTCCGATTCGAACGTTCTAGGGCTCAAAATGATCGGAAGAGGACAGGGAAGGGAGCGGCGGCGGTGGCGGCTAACGGCGGCGGCGGCTAACGGCGGTGGCGGTGATTGAAAAGGGGTGGTGGTCGGCGGATTCGAAAACAGTAGGGGGTGTTTTTTTTGTTTTGGTTCGAAAATGGAAAGTGGAGAGAGAGAGGATAAGACCGAATTTTAAAGTGGAATTTTGGCCAATTTTCAAAGGGATTTTCGGCAAAAATAGTAGGGAGTTTTCGCCGAAAATATGTGTTAAAATCACTGCCGGTTTTCAAAAGAACTTTTCGCCAAAATACCAATTGTTTTCGCCGAAAATGTGAAACAGTGAAATTTAGTGAAAATTTAAAAGGCGATTTCGCCGAAAATAGGGGTTCATTTCGCCAAAAATTTTGAACTGCTCGGGTGAAAATATTTTCGCAAATCCGGCAAACTTCAGAAAATCACAGTTAAATCCACAAAAATCGGAACGACCTCACTCAACTTGCGACTGACACTACAACACGCAGACTACACACGAAAAATAATAAATCAAACAAACTGACACTTTTGGCTCCCCCGAACCGACTCTAAAATACTAAGGTTGACACAAAACAAAAACGGACTCCAGCCGTGGGTTGCCTCCCAGGAAGCGCTCTTTTATTAACGTCCTTCAGCTGGACGATACCTGTATGGTATTAGGAGACATCCCAACTCAGATTCTCCTTAACGCTCGCGTCGGGGTTCATAAAGTACAGCTTCGGGGCTTCTCCAGTGAGCGTGAATCTCTTCCCATTCGCATGCAAAAGCTTGGTACGTTCGTTGGGAAGGTGGTCAATGAATTTGAACGGTCCGAACAGCTCTGTCAAGGGATCATCTTCTACGAGGAAGACGGTGGATGGAATGAGAGCTTTCGACTTCATCTTTTTAATCTTCGGCTTGATATCACCAGGATCGGTGATCGTCAGTATTTCCTTAGGAGATGTTTTTGGCTTCTCCTTCCATACTTGTTCCGGCGGTTTTGTGCTCGGTGGCTTAGAAGAGGCTTGCAGTTCCTTCTTCTTAGACGGCTTGGGAGGAACAGATTTCGGTTCCTGCTTGATAACCTGTCCGACACCTGTAACAGCAACAGATCTAGGCACACTAGAAGAGATATTAGTGACGGAGTTGACCGGAGTCAACTCCACGGTTTCAACAGCTAAGCAATGACATTCTTCATTCTTCGGATTATATTTCATCCCGTCTTTAAGGCGGAACGTGACAGTTTCTTTACCAACCCTCAAAGTCAAAGAACCATTTGGAACGTTAATATTCATTCCAGTAGTAGCCATGAAAGGTCGACCTATGAAGAATGGTAGAATCATCCTTACTAGTGTCTATAATCACATAGTCAACTAAGAACGTGAACGGACCACATTTAGTAACAACGTCTTTTATTTCTCCTCTAGGCGTTTTAAGTGATCTATCGGCAAAGACGAGTTGCATAGTAGTTGGTTCAAGTTCTCCTAGGTTTAATTTTTCAAATAAGCTCATAGGCATAACATTGACAGACGCGCCTAGATCCACTAAACTACGCTCATTTCAATATCACTAATAACCAAAGGTAGCGTGAAAGAACCGGGATCAGAACACTTAGCTGGATATGGAGAGATAGGCTTCTTGTTACGAATGTCAGGATATCCTTCCTTGTTTCCCTTCATACCAGTTTCAATCCTCGCATTTGGCAGTAATGCTCTAGGAAAAGGAGGCTTCACGACGTACGGTGCAAGAGGAGGATCAGACTCCTTTGGCGCCACTTTCGGTGCTTCCTTCTTCTCTGGGTTTCAGGCATCCTGCATAAATCAGAAGAAGTATTAGAAGATGAGCTTGAAGGATCTTGAACAGTTACCATCTTGGCTTGCTCCTTTCTCGGATTTGGCTCTGTCTGGCTCGGAAGTTGGCCAAATGGTCTACCAGATGCAAGCATGCTTGAGATGTTGTTCACGGCTTGCTCAATTCTTTGTCCAGATGCTATCTGTTCTTGATTAAGAAGAGCTTGAGCCTTAAACTGACTGTCATGATCATCGAGTCTGGTGATGATCTGGCTAAGCTTCCTGTCCAGGTCACTAACGTTGTTATCTCTTTGATGCTGCTGCCCTGGATATGTATTGTTAAGATATTGATTCTGGCGGTTGCCAGGTGCAGTTCCATAGTTGCCCGGAATTTCGATGTGGCGGCTGGTAGACACCTGCCGGCGGATGGTTAGGTTTCTGATCCTGAGCTGGACCAGCTGGGCAGTTATTTTGGTTCTGGTTATGGTTGGCGCCATTATTGTAGGGAGGTCTGTCTTGATAGTTCCCTTGCTGCCTGAAGTTGCGGTAGCCAGCATAACCATTCTGATTATTAACAAAGCCTTGCTGAATGAAATTTACCTCTTCGACAGACCAGACTTCTGCCTTACCAAAATTCTGACAATGGCCTCCGTTATGTGCGCAAGCTCCACACCATTCGTAATCGGCAACGTAGACAGAAGCTGCCGGCGGTTTGATTGGTGTGGTAGACTTCTTCAAATGCTTCTCTACCTCTGCCTTGATAGTAGCTTTGAGATCGAGCTTGCTCCTTGATCCTTCAGATTGTCATTCCCAGTTCCTCGACTTAGAAGAACAGTTTGCGAAGTGAAGAAGAGCAGCTTCAGGTGTGAGTGTAGTGCAATCCCCTTCAGCTAGAGAATTGACCCACTTGGCAATTCTTCTCGAAGTCCTCGAGCAAAGATTTCAGCTAACTGCCTCTGCTCGAATCCATGATGCGGACAGTTGTAGAGAAGTTCTTGGAATCGATTCCAAGTATCATATAAGCTTTCTCCTTCTTTCTGGGAGAATCTGGCAATGCTGTCCTTGATGGCAGTTGTTCTGGCTGGCAGGAAGTATTCTTCAACGAAGTCCTGAGCCAGAGTATCCCAATTAGTGTAGTAACCAGGTAGTTTGCCAGTAAGCCACCTCTTAGCAGCGCCTTTCAGAGAGAACGGAAAGCTCTCAGACAAAGAGTGTTTTTGTCGAGGTTTCCGTTCTTGAAAGTGCTGCAGAGATCAAGGAAGTCTGCAAGATGAGTGCACGGATTGTCTAGGGGCCTGCCTTCAAACTGTAGATCCCTAGAGATCATGGTCAAGAATGGAATCTTGATCTCATAGTCAGGATCTCCTTCAATGCGCGGAACGGCAATGGCAGATCGAACGCTAGTCGCGCTCGGCTTGTTATAGTCTGCTAGACTCTTCTGTGCAGGTGGTGGTGGTGGTAGTTCTCCATTTGGTGGTGGTGGTGGTGGTAACTGATCGTCCATGGTAGGAGATGGAGGAAGTGAAAGTAATGCGGTGTATGAAGTAGATGAAGATGACGGTGGAGACGGAGATGAGGAACTCTCCTTCAGTTCCTCGATCTTGATCGGAGTGACGGGTGGATTGGATCTGCCTTTCTTCAAAATCTGTGATCGTAGAGGTGGAGCAGAACTGCCTGGCCTCTCTATACTCTTAGCATGTTCGGTTTGAGAGCGAGTCCAAGGACGGTGAGGCATACACCTGTAAACCTACAGATAACAAAGACAAACAAAACCAGTGTAAAATCGAAGTGGATGGAAAGGTGAAAGATGGAAAATAGAAGAATAAATTTTTTGCCAGTTCTTCTTTCAAACAATCAAAAGAAGTTCCCGGCAACGGCGCCAATTTAGTGAATCTCAAGTCGTTGTTCGGTTCAACCAAATAACTAACAAAGCTACAAAAGCTAGGGTAGATCGTATTCCACGGGCCTTCTATGATTGACTACTCCAAAAACTAGCAATTTATTCGGATGCAAACAAGTTGTGCGTGGTGTGAGTTCCACGACTTCTAATTCTAAGAAATGCAGAGAAATTTAAAAAATTAAACTAAAGCAAATTGGAAATTAGGGTTGAAAACAAGGATGACAGACGAACTTAGACTTTGAATCCCCCTTCGTTCCCCAGAGCATTGGCAATCAACAGATCAGTGGATTTCGATTCTCATTCAATCAATTACTAAGACACCACCATAACTCCTTACCCTTAGGTTTAAGACCGGTGAACGCTCGCTCTATCCGTTCTAACTACCAAGATTAATTAGTCGCCCGGGTATGGTCGCCTCTCGCAACGACTTAATTAACGGTGCAATTACTAACGATTTATGAGTTACTCTTGCAGTGGGTTAACCCTAACCGGTTCCTACGAAAGGCACGCTCCAATTATAAGGTTAATTGTTCAATTCGATGTTCTAAAGTAAGGCGAGCGTTCGCTTCTATCCTTAGCTTAACAAGAATCTAATCTAGGTGATCAATCCAGACAAGAAACATGAACAATGAAGAACAAATCAAACATGAAAGAGAAACTGATTGAATTTCAAATCTAATCACCGCCGATCCGTGACCGCTTTAAAGCCCTGGGTCACTTAGGGTTCATCTAGTCTAAGCTCTAACGAGTTTAGCTACTCATGTTTATCATAAAAGAATCTAAGACAAAGAAAGAGTTCATCATCCAGAGGAAGAACAGAAAAGAATCTGAAAAAACCTAATTTAGACGACTCTGACAGACTTCGATCTTCCGTAAACTACACTCCTAGCTCCGATTCTCCGAGGTGGAAGGGATGGCGTCACGATCTCTTTCCGGCTCTTCGAACTCTAGCTCTTCGCTCCAGAACTTCAGAGAATTCTGATTACGAAAAGTATTATGATGTATTATGAGGTCTCCCCTTATTTGGTCCGCCGGTTAAGTATTTATACTTAACCCTAGATTGGCCGGATTTGCCTGATATTTTCGCCGAAAATACCAAGGTATTTTCGCCGAAAATCCTAGTGTAAATGGACGGCCCTTCGGTTGAATTCTCCTGTGATTTTCGGACTGATGGTTCTCAGCGAAAACTTTGGGTTTTCGCCGAAAACTTCCTTGGCTGAGCATCAGTGGATTTGTGCTGATATTTTTGCCGAAAATACTGAAGGATTTTCGGCGAAAATTCCTTTGTAAATCGGGACAGGAATTGTTTTGACTTGATTGGCTCCTTGGATCGATTCCGGTGTAATTCCTCGAGGTTCCAATGCCTTAGACACGTCCTTGGCTACTTTATTTGACGGCAAAAACCTGTGCTAACATAAAAACACTAGAAAACCATCAAATAGACCCGAAACGGGCCAAGGTAACACAAATGGCACGAGATAGGGCAATCGATTGAATATTCGTTATTCTACCCTAAAAACCATGTCTTAAGCAAAGAAATGTCGCTTAAATGAGGCTGATAATCACGTCAAATCGAGTGTCATCACTGTCCTATTGCCGTTGTAAGATTTTTAAACAAAGGACGTTCGTGTCTTGCAGAGGATATTCGTTGGAGACCAGTACACGAGGTAAGTAGTGTGCACATTATTCAAATTATTTAAATTAAAAATACCTTGTGTACATAGGTTGTTTATGGATTTTAGATTGTTTCCCTGTTGCATGCTAGTGTGAATTAGGATAGTTAAATTTTCTATGTAGGACTACAAAATCGAACTTAGCGTTATCTAGTGTGATTTAGGATAGTTCACTTTTGTCTATAGGACTACTAGATCAGACTTTGCATACTAGTATGAAGTAGGGTTTGTCGGTTATACTTGTATGAAAATAAACATATTACCCCGTATACTAACCTAGCAACTTACTATACAATAGATGTCTTACTACGGATGGCCTGAGCCACTAGTGGATGACATTCCTGAGGCTAGTAGACCTCAACCTAGGAATGCTTCTCTCCTCTAGGGGGAGAACAAGCATAGGGCTGGTTTTGTTTGGCGTAGCCCTTCTGATTGCAAGGCCTTGAAGATGCGCCAGCGAAGCTCCTCACTGCATTGGAGTCCACAGTATCAGCCATTCTTGGAGGGGTGCCGACTTCTAGGGGTTCGTCAGGTACTTGTTCATACACCGTGTAAGGAGATGGTCACGACATTGATTGAGAGGTGGCGGCCGGAGACGAACACCTTCCACCTGCTCGCTGGCGAGGCCACTATCACTTTAGAGGGCGTGGAGGTTCTCACCGGACTTTGTACTACGAGAATTCCTCTTCTTGTATCTCTGGACAAGCGCCCCGTGACTGATATATGCGAGCAGTGGTTGGGCGTCGCACCTCTACCTAGCGCTATACAGGGCAGGACAGTTAGGGTATCATGGGTTAAGAGGCTATTCGATCGTGTGCCGGATGGCGCTCCAGCAAAGGTTGTTACCTTTCACGCACGGGCGTACATGTGGGTTCTGGTAGCTGGCGTTTTACTAGCTGACCGGAATGGAGATCACATACAGGTGCACATCCTACAGCTTATTGGGGACCCGAGGGTTGCATCCACATACAGCTGGGGTAGTGCGGTTCTCGCATGGCTGTATAAGGTCATGGGGAGGGCGGCCTTTTTCTCCGCTGGTAGTATGAGGGGCACCAGTGACATTGGTGGATTCACCCTCTTGGTCGAGCTATGGGCCTTGGAGAGATTCCACCGTATTACAAAGCGCTACATACAGGGTGGTGCCCCCCCGCCCCCGAGGTTGACACCTTTCCACGAGGCGTTCGCTGGTTACCTGTCATTGAGCGGCATCAGCATCGGGTGGCCATGCACCTGGAGGATATACGTTATGCACTCGAACCTTTGTACGAATTTTGTGGTGAGGCTTCCTATCCTTCTATCTCTGTAAATTTCAACAATTTTTCTGCTTTTTCCTTACAACATCAATGTTCTTACTGTTGTCTTCAGTGGATGCCGTAGGCAGACCGCACTCAGGATTTTGCGTTGGATGGAGATGTATTGTGACGGGCCGTTACACCCTTGTTGTGCATAGACTGTATTGCATGGCACCCTCCCGACCGTTGTATCCGACAGTTCGGATTTGATCAGCCAGTCCCACAAGACCCGGAGCCAGCATGACATGTTGAGGAGTTACTGGTGGCTGATTTCAGGTCAAGTGTCACAGATTGGAGGGCTAAATACCAGCAGTTTGTCCTACATTGGGGGAAGAGGGATCGACACATTGCCACCGATGAGATTGTCTCTGATGATTCACGCCACCAATTCCACGACGAGTGGTATAGGAGGCGGACGCGCATGGCCCTCTCACACGCTGGTGCCCAGTATCTGATGATGGTTGGTGACTGACTTCTCATGACTAATTATCAACGATATTCGTCTGTATTATTTGACATCTTCTATTCTATTTCAGGTTGACTCGCTAGAGCGCGCTACCATTATGTGTAGGGATAGGGGCAGTGCTGATGATGACATGGCCTACATGCTTCAGGCCGGATTGGCTGCGGGTGGGGGGTTCGAGCGGCTACCCGAGCGAGGACCACACACCCCACATCGGGCCTCACACGAGCAGTCGTACCCACCGTACGACGATTTTCCACCATTCATCGACTTTCCCATCATTCATCGACTTTCCCATCATTCATCGACTTTCCCACCATACATAAACGTGCAACAAGCCATTGCGTGGGAGCATGGTATCTTGTAGCACTGAAACTTCCCGTACGTGCATGTCTCTTTACGGTTGGACCGAGCATCAAACCAAACGACGTAGCTGTTACTACCACTACGGTTCTTATTGTTGGGAGCAGACTTTACCTCGTACACTCTGTTACCTGCATCGTACGAGAGCACGTAGTGTAAGACAAATCGTAACGTCCAGCTGGTGGTGAATTCTCGACAGTACTCAGTTAGCTCATGCCCCTCTGCCAACATTGCCTGATATTGCCCACGTCGGTTGTGTTAATACTTGACCATACGGTGGAATGTGTGCTCGATCACAGAAGCCATCGGCAACCGTCGCACACCCTTGAGTACTCCATTGACGCACTCTTGCGCGTTAGTCGTCATGGTTCCCCACCGAGCACTGCCGCCCTCAAGGTTGTCGTAGGCCATGCTCCATAACTCAAAATCCTCATTAACCCATTTGGGGTCTCGTAGGTTTTCTTCATTATGGATCTCCAACCACTCCCCCTTATTTGCCTCAAACTTTCGCACATTGTGTTCCAACCCAGCATTGTGTTCCAAGCTTGCTACCTTTGAACTTCGAAACTTGAGGAAGATAGTAAAGTGTGGTGCCACCATTGAGCTCCATCGTTACCAAGTTGGCGATGCCACACAAGGAGTCCTCTGGTTCAAGTATAGGCGGCTCCACTCTTATGTCTACCTTAGGAGGGGCTATGAAGCTTGTGTCCGTCTCTTGGCACAAATACTTCATGACTAAACAAGAAGTGTGAAGGGTACTCTCAACCTTTGGTGGCACCACAATAGGGTGGTGTTGTTCACTTTCGTGCTCCACTCTCGGTACGACCTCTTCTCGAAGAGTCTTCAAATCATCTCTCATCACCTCTAAAGGGTCATCATCCTCAAGTCTCCTTGAATCTTTTATCCAAACCCCATTGTCGCTCGGCGTGTCCTCGGAAAGAATGTGCCCTTCAATCTCCTCCACTACCAAATTTTCTTCCGTGTCAAGCTCTTCGGATTCACAAGTGTCATCTTCATCATCATAAACATGCTCCACCTTATGGGGTTTACATTCATTTTCAAGAATCTCGTTGATGAGCGCCATGCTTTGAGCTAAGCGATTAATCCGGTTCGCATTATCTTCTGCCATTTGCAAGATCTCTAGCATGGAAGGAGGTGGAGGAGGTTCCTCGTAGCTTATGAACACCTCTCGAGGACGCTCACTTTCCTTCACCATTTTCAAGAGCTCCTCTAGCATAGGAGGTTGAGGGGGTTTCTCATAGCTTGTGAACTCCTCTTGAGGACGCTCGCTTTCTTTCACCATCTTCAAGAGCTCCTCTAGCATGGAAGGTGGGGGAGAATGTTGTTCATGACTTGTGAAATCATCTTGATAATACTCCGGCAAGATTTGATGGTAGGGTGGAGATGGATAAGGACATTGCTCATTCCACATTGGTGTTGAAGCTTGTTGTTCTTGACCCCACCATTGGCCATCTCCCTCAAAAGTCCCTTGGTAGTAGTTGGATAAAGTAGGATGACCATATTATGGGTTAGGAGATGGATTCCACCCTTGATAGGTACCATAACCATTACTTCCATTCCACGAGTTCATCTTACTTGCAACCTTGCTCCCATGAGCTAAGTGAGGTAGAGAACGGATTGGTGGATCAATGACTTGCTCGAGGCCTTGAGGTTGTGCTTGGAAGCGAGTGAATTGACTCATACACTAGCACAAGGTACCTACACACAAGCTCAACAAGACACCAAAGTAACACGACAATGCGGGATAACAAAATTAAAGAAACAAATACAAAGAAGCAAAAACTAAAACGAAAGGAAGTGAATAGATCAGTCCACTACTAAATGCTTTCTTAGGATTGAGAAAGTCCATGGCAACGGCGCCAAAAACTTGATGAGTGGTTTTCAACTCACAAACATTCAAGGTCGTATTCCATGGGGTTCTCTCAATGGCCACTACTCACATTCCTCGTAGACGGTCTATTCATTTGAAAGGAGTTTTGGTTTGAAATAGAAATCAAAAGCTTAAAGGAAACTAAACAAGAAAGAAAAACAAAGCGGTGCAAATCAAAGATAAAGGAGGTTACTTGGAAAGATAGCTTCATCATGCTCAAGAGGAGACAATGAACAAACAAGCCAAACATGATCGATGTTGCAATCGAATGACCATGCAAATCACTTTTGTAGACTCAATGCACACTCGTAGCACTAAATCCCTATCCTAATACTACTCAACTTAGGCTCTCGCTCTCAAGCTAAGTGACTAAGGATGCACTAAAGGTGTTTGATGAAATGCCAAGCTACAAAACCATCTCCTATAACTCTATGACCACAAGGCTAGACATCACACTCTCATGTCAATGTCCTAACACTAAGAGAATTATCAAAAGACTAATCAAAGTTCAATTGAGTGAAAAAACTAAGTGTACACCAAGTGTTCGATAAAATGCACAAGAGAGAAATCATGCAACTATGGTTGAAATAAGTTGATCTAATCTCTTAGAACACATTCACTTCAATCCGTAGACCTACAATCCATGCAATCCAAGCACTCTCATGCATTAAATCACATTGAATGGACCAAATCAAGCAAACATGGCATAAATTGGCAATAAGAACAAGTCTAGAAATCATCCTCATACACCAAGATCAATCATGGCAAGTCTATACAATCATGCCTCTATCATGGCACAACTAATCTACCCAACCAAGAATGAACCTAGAAACTCAGCCACACATGGCCAAGAGAGTAAAGAGAAGAGAAGGAAGAATGGTCACCAAGAACACCATGGATGAATCCTTGTGATGATCTTCACTTCTCCACTTGTAAGCACTTCTCCCAAGGTTTGTTGGCTTCAATCCTAGCTCCAATGGCTTCAAATTGCTCCAAAAATGAGTTCTAGGGTTTGAGGGTTCGTGGGTATGTGTTTGGGGTTTAAGGGAGATGAAAAAATGCCCCAAAATGGCAAAAAACAAGAGTATTTATAGTGCAGGGGGCAGTGCATGGCGTGCACACCTGCCGACGTGCACCCCTACACTCTACAGAAAACTCGATCTTGTAATGCTCATATCTCTCTCTTCCGGACTCCAAATGACCTCCCGTTTGATCCTATGTGCTCCTTGTCATCCGTACTTCGATTCCATAACCTGAAAATGCATAGAGGAAACTCCAATAGACCACTAATTTGGCTCCAAAGTGGCAACCAGACAACAAATGGACATTTTGCGCAAAATATCAATAAAAGCATATAGAGCATGGCATCTCACGATCAAACACGTGCATTTAATAGGTCAATCATAGGCTCAAAAATGCATTAAATAAAGTCACATCACATCACCATGAACCACGTCCAATTATCGTCATCCTCTTGATAAACTATGGCGTACGCCAATTGCACAATCTGATGTTGTCCATCAAACGTGCTAGCCATCAACAGCACTTGCCTGTACTTGCCCGTCAGGAATGTCCCGTCAATTATCATGATTCCAAGGTAGTGCTTGAAGGCTTCTATGCAGGGTCCAAACGCCCAAAACATACTTTTAAACATCCTTTTGTCACCGGCCGGATTGGTTCTAAGCTCGTACCGTGAACCGGGGTTTGTGTGTTGAATAGCATTCAAGATCGTCTCAATGTTGTTGTACGAGGTAACCCAGTCTCCGTACAGCTTCTCGACAGCATGTTTCTTACCAAACCACACATTCCTGTACGAAATGTCGCGATGATACTTCTCCAGAATGCAGTCAATCACTGTCTCCACCTTCATGTCCGGCTCCCTGCGGACAATGTGCATGACTGCATCTGAGATGAACGTGACGTCGAGTTGCGGGTGGGGACCTAGTATGGTTGATCGATCACAAATGTGGCCGATGTTTAGCTGTCTTATTATCCAGAAGCCGTATCTCTTGCTAAGTGTCGAAGGAATCCTCCACGGACACGTCGGTTTGATGCAATTTATGGCCCATTCCTTCGGGTTGGAGGTGGTCACCTTGTACTTATAGTTGCGGAGGACTGATTGGCTCTTCGTTAGGGACACCAGTTGGGCTTTCGTTGCGAATGTTTGTCCGAAGTAGAATTCCATCTCCACCGACCAGTACGGCTTCGATGGGATCTGGAAACGCCTGTCCATGGAGTAGGTGTTGGAGATTGTCATGATGTCGTCACTATCGTCACCCCCGCTCGTGGCATGTTCTGGTGGCACATATATGTCCACGCTCTCTTCTGTGGCTCTCCCACCCTCGTCGTCGTCTTCCACGTCAGTTTGGCCGATGTCATTGTCGACATTAGGATTCCCTTCATCCTCCGTGCACTGGATTCTTTCATCCTCCGAGTCATCAGAGGTGACATATTCATTTCGCGCCACTCCCTCTTGATCAACCTCCTCCCCATCCGGACCGACACGACTGGTTGTTACACCCTAAATTTTTTTAATCGTTATTAGCAAAAAGGGGGGAACACGAGTTCATTCAAGGTTACACTTAAGGGTTAGTTCGAGTTGGTCGTTGGTAGGATCTAATTTGGAAAGGTGAATCAAACCAATCAGACCGAGTTAACAGCTAGCTGGGTAATACTAATTGATGAATGACCTGTAGCCCGGTTGGTTTTGGAACCAGACCAGCACTCAGCCGACCCAGGTTTGAATCCCAGCCTTGACATTTCATTTTTTATATTTTTTTAATCCGCCCAGCAACAAAACGACGCCGTTTTAGGTCGTCTTCTTCCTTGGCCCATCAGTTCGACGACCAGCATTTTTCGGCGACCGGAATCACTCCGGTGACTCTTCCCAATAGCCAAGAGGCAAGTTTTTAGTCTATTCGGGACAAGGAACCCCACCAGAGCGTGAAGGAACACGCGGGAATTGAGATTGGAGCTTGAGTCCATTCAGAAACGGACAAAATGGATAAGGAGTTGATCCCACTTCGGTGGAAATCTCGGAACGACGGCGACTTCTCCAGAGTGCCACTCAACCCGTGAACCTTATCACTTTTGGCTCTAATCGACTCCCTGAAGCCTATAAAACTCGGCTCTTTCTTCGAATCAAAGCATATCGCATCCTAAAGCCGTCTCTCAGTCACTCTGACACCATCTCCGACCAAAGATGGGTTTAAGGGTTCCAGGCACCGTCAGTCTAAACTGAAACCCTCTATCAGCTCATTTTTTTTGTTTAATGGGGTAGCTTTGATTTCATCAAGGCTAGACTCTACCAAAACCGATAGATCTAGAGAGGTTTGCTTACAAAGTACAGAGACCAGCAAAACAAGATAAAAGCAACACTAGAGATCAGTCAGCCAGTTGGGGAGCAGAATGCCCATTCTGGCTTGGTTTCAAACCCTCTATCAGCTCGTTTCAAACTCCTAAAACTAACCCCAATCTCAGAATTGAGTTCCCATTCACCAAAATCGTGTAATCTGCTTGTCGAAAATTGGCAGAACCGCCAGTGCAGGAACAGGGAACAGGTAAATTACCTGTGCAGTCCCTCTTTCTTTTTCCTTTGTTATTTCGGCCCTTGAAGTTTTCCCTCGTGACAGTTTGATCCTTAACTGTCAACTTTTTGGCATTTAACCTCTTTTCAGCTTTGACAGTTTGATTTAGGAAGTTGCGCAGTCCGTTAACTCCCTATCTTCTAGTCGACTCTTTAGGTGGGTTGGTTTAGGGGGTAAATTCCTTGGATTAATTAATTCCTCAATTTAAATAGCTATTTGGTTAAACTTTGTCACTAACCAAATATTGTGATTATTCTGAATTAATCGTTTGACGAGAACCGGATCAACGAGTGAGGTACTCGGGCCTTATTTTGGACTCGTGCATGCTTAAATTAAGGTCCTTATAATTCTCGTGGTGATTTACTGCTAACCGAGCACTAACCCATCTGAGTTGGTTCCCGATAGGTTAGATTATTTAGAGTAAGGAGTGACGCGGATCCTCATTAATTTCGGTTTATAAAGTTATGATGCCTAAGGTTAGAGGGACTTAAGTAGTCCGAGTGACTCCCCTACTTACCTGGAAATTAAGACGGAAAGTCTTGGTTTTGACAACAAGGTGTCGTTTCTAAGGAAAGTTCTATCTTTCCGGAACTATTGGTTTTATACCTAATTGTGTTTGATTCGGTTATGGTTAAACTGTGATGTTATCTGATGATGTTTGGCACCTAGTGTATACAGGTGGAAAGTAAAGCCTCGCTAGCTAGTCCTCCGCCGGGAACATCGATGGATACGGGTTCCTACCAGGTGATGGGAGTTGGGTATTGTTAGCCCCAATAAAATCACGGTAGATGAGTACGGATAGCCCCAACCAGATGATGGGAGTTGGGTGGAATTAGCCTCGACTGGATGATGGGAGTTGGGTGGAATTAGCCTCGACTGGATGATGGGAGTTGGGTATTGTTAGCCCCAATCGATTCATGGTAGTCGGGAAGAATAGCGACTCTTGTGAAGTCCCTATTATATGCTCATAAGTAATCCTTATCGATGATGGCGTAGAGGTTAGCTAGGCGGGAAGAGGGGACGCCCTATTCGATGTTAATTGTGGTGTTATTGTTGAACTAACGGTTTATACGATTTTCTCGCAGTTCGGCCATGAAATTGAGGACCATGCCAGTTTGGTCACTGCCCCTCTTTACTTTTAACATTCATTTATACTTGAATGTTAAGGACTGATCCCTGAACCACCCACCAGGTCACTTCGCAGCTAATCAGGAGTAAGCGATGCAGAAGGAGCCTCGAAAATCATGTCGGGAGACTCTCAGTGAGTGGTCAAGGATGTTGGACGAGTGTTTCTATTTATGTGGAGTCTGTTTTGAAATTGTGTGCTTGGTTTGTAATAACTACAACTCATGTGTTGGTTTTGCCCATGCTTTGGGGCTCGCTTTGCGTTTCTGCCTTTGAACGTTTGCCAACGACTTTGGTATTGTGTTTCCTTCTACTTTAAGCAATAAAGCTTATTTTCAGAGGTTTAAAGTTTGGGACGTCACATTTTGGTATCAGAGCCGGTCTTCCCTCTGTTTCTTGGTTACCCAAGAGATATGGAAGTCGGTCAATTTTGAAATCAAAATTTTTAAGAACAAAAATTGATTTTTAAGCCACGTTTTTTTTCGATTTAAAAAAATGAGGATTGAGTCAAATAGTTCCTTCTGAAGCG
Organism: Linum lewisii; assembly: GCA_034768395.1. Taxonomy (NCBI): domain Eukaryota; kingdom Viridiplantae; phylum Streptophyta; class Magnoliopsida; order Malpighiales; family Linaceae; genus Linum; species Linum lewisii. The sequence continues at coordinate 18,549,710 of CM068299.1, read as the reverse complement.
CTTCAGATTCAATGTTTTAACAGTTTCAAAACACTCCACAAAATATGATTCCCTCGTTACGGTGCTAACTTGAGAATGTTTTATGTCTCAACAGAGCCAGTTACGACCAACAGCCTCAGGAGCCCCGACAGCCTCCGCCTCCTCCACCCGTGCGACCAGCAAGGGTGGCACCTAACTCCAAATCTTTTTGAGACCTGGGGGTGGAAGACTTCTTTTCCGATGATCGATACCCTGTCGTCGTTGAGCGTTGGTTAGGAAAGGTTATTCGCACACTTAAGGAGATGCGAGCTGCCGATGAGGATAAGGTCCTCTTAACCTTAAACCTCCTTCAGGGCACCGCGTATCACTGGTCGCTCACGCAACCCGCTAGTCAGCAGGACCCACCAGAGATCACGTGGAAGAATTTCTATGAGCCTTTAGGGAGCGCTTCCTTCCACCATCTTATCATGAGGATAAAATGCAAGATTTCCTCACCATCAAACAGGAGTGGGGAAGTGAGGATCAGGAATCAGTGGCTGACTACACAGCTCGGTTCGAATAGCTGTTACCTTATGGAGGACCCCTCTATCAGGACCCGGTAGCCCAGCGAGATCACTATCTCAATGGATTAAGGCCTCAGCTCTACAAGTCCTTGTGCACCATCGCCTGGAAGGATCGTTGGGAAGCCTACCATGCGGCGATGAACTTGGAAAGGGCCTACCAGCGAATTCTAGAACAAAAGGTTGCAAGCAAGGAATCGGGAAAGATGAAGGTGGTTGGGTCACGTGAGGAGTCACCATGGACCTCTCGCTCAAAGAAAAAGAAGGCTAGGACCTCTAACCAGGGTTACGCTTACCCTCCTCCAAGGCCAATCAGGAGCGCCCCCTCTCCAAGAGCCCCACCCAGCTGCAATTTTTGTGGAAGACCACATCTCGGCAAGTGCAAAATTCACACCGGCACCTTCTTCGATGCGGAGAGCAGGGACATTACAAGCGTGAATGTCCTAATAGAGTAGTTCAAGGAAGGGCTACGTCGGAGCCAACCGTTAATGGCGGAAGGGCACCATCAGGAATTCAATCTGGAAGCAGGCGAGATCGAGGTCACAACAATGAAGGAGGGCACGACCGTCGAGACCAAACCCAGGCATCTCGAGTTGGAGGACAACCTAGGCTCTTTGTTGTACAGAGGGAGGAGGCCAACGCAGCTCCTGATGTGGTTACTGGTATGATTACGATTTTCGGTCAGCCAACTTTTGCTTTAATGGATTCTGGGTCTACGCATTCGTTTATTTCCAGTACGTTTACTCATAACTAGGAATATAACCCACTCCTCTAGGTCAAAATTTAGGAGTGCGAACGCCAGTCGGTGATACCTTGATCACCGATTTGGTTTTTCGAAGATGCGTTATCGTAATAGCTGGATACGATAGTAGACTTAATCCTCCTCCCTTTCTACGAGATCGACGTCATCCTGGGTATGTATTGGTTGTCTCGAAATCATGCGAAACTGGACTGCTTCAATAAGGAACTAAGCTTTAAAGTAGAAGGCCGAGGCACCGCGCTGTTCAAGGGAATTCGGAGGCCCGTTCCTGGAGCTCTTATTTCGGCTACTCGAGCTTTCACCTTAATTCGAGAAGGATGTGAAGCTTATTTGGCACACGTGGTGGAAGCACCAACCGTAGAGCTTAAGGACGTACCTGTAGCAAGGGAGTTTCCTGAAGTCTTCCGCCCTTAAGAGAAGTGGAGTTTGACATCGAGATGGTTCCCGGACCGCACCAATTTCAATTCCACCCCTTTTCGATGGCTCCTGTGGAGCTGAAGGAATTGAAGGAGCAGCTTCAGGAGCTACTTGACAAGGGATTCATCCGACCCAGCATTTCACCCTGGGGAGCTCCAGTGTTGTTCTTAAAGAAGAAGGATGGAAGTTTGAGGTTGTGCATCGACAATCGGAAGTTAAATAGGTGACCATCAAAAATCGATACCCGCTACCAAGGATAGACGATTTGTTGGACCAACTTCAAGGAGCAACGATTTTCTCGAAGATTGACTTGAGGTCTGGATATCACCAACTGCGGGTAGCCGAAGCTTCGATTTCAAAAACTGCTTTTCGGACTCGTTATGGTCATTACGAATTCTTGGTAATGACGTTTGGGCTAACCAACGCACCTGCTGCATTCATGGCCCTCATGAATGGAGTGCTGCACGAGTACTTAGATAAATTCGTCATAGTCTTCATAGACGATATCCTGATTTACTCAAAGAATCAGGAGGGCCATAAGGAGCACCTAAGGACCGTCCTACAACGGCTGAAGGAGGAACGACTCTACGTAAGATTCTCCAAGTGTGGATTTTGGTTAAGGGAGGTCCTATTCTTGGGCCACCTCATCTCCGGTAAAGGTGTAGAAGTAGACCCGAGAAAGATCGAAGCCGTAGTTAAGTGGGCCCCCCCAAAGAATGTGTCTGAGGTACGAAGCTTCCTGGGCCTGACAGGGTACTATCGAAAGTTCGTGGAAGGATTCTCATGCATTGCTCGACCAATGACTCAGCTGCTTCACAAGGGAGCAACATTCATCTGAGATGAGAAGTGTCAAGAAGCGTTTGACGAGCTAAAAAGGAAGCTGACCTCTGCGCCTGTCCTCACTCTTCCACAAAGTGGGGAAGAGTACTTGGTTTATAGTGACGAGTCACACCAAGGCTTGGGATGCATACTAATGCAAGGAAAGCGGGTTATTGCCTATGCCTCTCGACAACTACGCCCGCATGAGGTCAATTACCCCACCCATGACTTGGAGTTAGCAGTCGTGGTATTCGCCTTGAAGTTATGGAGACACTACCTTTACGACAAAACGTTCACCATTTTTACGGATCACAAGAGCTTGCAACATCTAATCGAGCAAAAGGAGTTAAATATGAGACAAAGAAGGTGGATCGAATTGCTCAATGATTATGACTGTATAATCAAATATCATCCCAGGAAGGCCAATTTGGTTGCAGATGCCTTAAGTAGGAAAAAGGATAGCCCACTACCAGAACTCACTGCACTTCGGCTCTGAACGTTGAACTTCACGTAGAGGGAGTCACAGCTCTCGTAGCAAATTTGAAGATTCGTCCGTTACTCTACGACAAGATCAAGGAGAAGTAGGAGGACGACCCAGAAATAAGGAAACTTAAGGAGCGGCTCAAGGAAGAAAAGGCTTCAAGATTTCTTCTGGTTAACGGCTTACTAACTTGTCAAGGACGGGCTTGTGTCCCAAACGTAGATAAACTTTGTCAAGACATACTCGATGAAGCCCACTCGGCACCTTACGCAATGCACCCGGGAGCTACCAAGATGTACCAAACCTTGAAGAAGCATTATTGGTGGCCTGGCATGAAAAAAGAAGTAGCAGAGCACGTTCATCGTTGCCTTGAATGTCAGATGATTAAGGCAGAACATCAGGCCCTAGCTATCCAACATTTACCTCTAGAGATTCCTGAGTGGACGTGGGAGAAGATTACCATGGATTTTATGTACGGGCTACCAAGGACTCCTAAGGGACACGATGGCGCTTGGGTCATAGTGGATAGATTCTCGAAAGCGGCCCACTTCATTCCCATCAAATTCAAGCCCGGACCGGATGAGCTGGCAGAGTTGTACATTCGAGAAATTGTGCGGTTGCACGGAGTTCCGGTCAGCATTGTGTCAGATCGAGACCCTAGCTTTACCTCTCGATTCTGGGTGAGTCTTCAGAAGGCCTTGGGCACAAAAGTGCACTTCTCCATGGCGTATCACCCCCAAACCGACGACCAATCGGAGAGGACCATTCAAACATTGGAGGATCTCTTTCGCGCTTGTGCCCTAACCATGAAGGGAGCATGGGATGAACATCTGCCGTTGATAGAATTCGCTTACAACAATCAGTATCACAGTTCGATAAAAGTTGCGCCTTATGAAGTACTCTACGGGAGGAAATGTCAAACCCCGTTATACTGGGACGCAGAGGGAGTAAGGCAACTGGAAGGGCCTGAGATTATTCAGAAGACGATGGAAAAAGTCAAGGAAATACGACGGAATCTTAAAGCTGCTCAAGACCGTCAGAAGAGTAACGCAGAAAGGCCTGGGCCACCGCGTTCATACGAAGTAGGAGAGCGAGTATTTGAGCGGGTGTCTCCGTGGAAGGGAGTCATGCGATTTGGAAAGAAAGGGAAATTAAGTCCCGGTACATCGGCCCGTATGAGATACTATAACGTATCGGTCCACTAGCTTACCGGCTGGCGTTACCTCCTAGCTTATCTCGAATACACGATGTATTCCATGTAAGCATTCTTCGAGCTTACAGATCTAGCCCGGATCACGTACTCAAATTGGAAGACGTTGAGTTATCCGACGACTTAACCTATGAGGTGGTTCCGGTGCAGATAGTAGATCGAAAAGAGAAGGATCTACGGAAGAAAAAGATTCCTATGGTTAAGGTCATATGGAGGAATCAGGGAACGGAAGCTGCAACCTGGGAAACGGAGAAGAGTATGAGGGAGAAGTACCCTGAGCTCTTCTTGGACTAAACCGGGTTGGTAATCTTTACTCGTCTAAGTTATAAATCCCTTTTTCTTCATAAATTCATTCTCTTTCAGGAACTAGAATTTCGGGGACGAAATTTCCTACAGGAGGGGAGAAATGTTACACCCCAAAAAATTTTTTAATCGTTTTTAGCAAAAAGGGGGGAACACGAGTTCATTCGAGGTTACACTTAAGGGTTAGTTCGAGTTGGTCGTTGGTAGGATCTAATTTGGAAAGGTGAATCAAACCAATCAGACCGAGTTAACAGCTACCTGGGTAATAGTGATTGATGAATGACCTGTAGCCCGGTTTGTTTTGGAACCATACCAGCACTCAGCCGACCTAGGTTCAAATCCCAGCATTGACATTTCATTTTATTTATTTTTTTAATCCGCCCAGCACCAAAACGACGCCATTTTGGGTCGTCTTCTTCCTTGGCCCATCAGTTCAACGACCAGCATTTTTCCGGCGACCGGAATCACTCCGGTGACTCTTCCCAATAGCCAAGAGGCATGTTTTTAGTCTATTCGGGACAAGGAACCCCACCAGAGCGTGAAGGAACACGCAGGAATTGAGATTGGAGCTTGAGTCCATTTAGAAACGGACAAAACGGATAAGGAGTTGATCCCACTTCGGCGGAAATCTCGGAACGACGGTGACTTCTCCAGAGTGCCACTCAACCCGTGAACCTTATCTCCACTACAAGAAATTGACTTATCGGAGACCGTATTTATATTATCGGGGATCGTAACTTTAAAACGGTCTTGAAATGTTCATTACTTTGCTACCGTAATATATAACGATCTCTAATCCAATTATTACACGGTCCCCGATTCTAATCTTAAGAAAAAAATAATTAATCACGGTCCCTAATTCTTATTTAAAAGAAAAAAGGAAATTTAGTTTTAATTTTTCAGGGAAAAAAATGAATACCACGGTCCCCAATATCCATATGTTCAGAAAAAAAAAAGATACCCGAACCCAATATCCATATGGCGCTAAACTGAAAATTGCCCCCAATTTATTTTGTCCTTTGCGCGTTATCCCTGCAAAATTCCCTCCCCAAATACATCAGAAGCCAACTCCAATCTATGAGTGTATTCATCCCGGTCTCTCTTAGGTATTAGTTATTGCTAACTCCATTCTAGATCTGCATCGAACGCGTCAGCGTCATTCGCCACTTTAGTTTATGTTGTATCTTAACTATTATTCTTTACCCATTGAGTTTTGTTTTAATTAATGAAATGAAACACAAAGGGAGAGGATAAAAATATGGCACAATTTGGAAAATGTTTAAAGTTGCGGCTTATCACATCCTGTAATTTGGAGGCGTAATATTGAAAACACAATGGACATTACCTATCATGTTGGAGTATATTCAGTTATGATATAGATTCATTGCTAAACATAGCTTCGTTGCTTGGCTTGCTGCTCATAATTGTTTGATTACTAATAGCAGAATTGCAGAGTGGGGTTTGACAAGGGATGTGTCTTGTTCGCTATGTGATGAAGGTGTTGACTCAATTGATCACATCTTGCTAACTTGCTCTTTTAGTTGTCATTGTTAGAGAGGGTTTCAGGGGTAATTTGCATCCAAGTGCTACCAGCTGGGAGGAGGAGCTGGAATCAGTTAGTAAGAAGTTTGAAGGTGATTCCGTAAATGTGAAAGATGCTCGAAGAATGCCGGTGATTTGAGCAACACGGCTGACGTGATAGAGAAGATCAAGGTATTGGTTTGGTTGTTGAGTGTCCTTCTGTTTTTTAGCTCTCTAATTTCATTATAAGTATATAAATGACACTTATTCAACATTCATATGCAAGAGCTTAGCTATAGGTTCTGTGAAGAAACTGAATTAAGGTGCAGTAGTTGTAATTACAGGGCGACTTCTCCATTGGCAGGCAGCCTTAATTAGTAGTAATGCATGCAGCTGCTTAATTATATGTGGTTTGTGTACTAATTACTTTCTGCCAAAGGAGATTTGCCCAGCAATTCTTCTGCACCAATTTTGCACCGGCGGCAGACATTTTTTATCTAGGTATTAATTTGTGTTTGTGTCTTGTTCATCTTGTTCGTGTTAGTAATTATTCATGTCTGAAAATTAAAATTTTAGAGACAAAGATTATATAACAATATATCGTAATGGCACATTATTCAACATTATCTAAAAGTAAGCAAATGCTTATTCATGCATGTTGTCGCCAAAACATGCATGAGTTAGCAGACCTAATTAACACAAATATGTGTTAATTAAGGGAGGTGGGTGACGAGGTGATTCTGCACCGTTCCTACATTATATCAGTGATTCATGGTTAGTAGTTTTCCTTGTGTTTTTTTTTCTTCCAGGGATGATGTTGATCTAGAGGATTGAAATTAGAGAGCTTTCATATTGAGTTCTGAAACTCAGACTCGTCAGTTGAAAAATTGAAGTTAGTGTCTGAGTTCTTAATAATTTTTTGAAGTCTAGCTCAATTCGAACTCCACTCATTAAATTAGTGTCGAGTATAATTAGAGCGCTGAACTTTTCTTATGCGATTTTCAAGCTATTTGAGCTCTGTTCAGATCTCTGTTTTGTTCGGAATTTGGGGACTTGTCCCCTGCTGTTTTGCTGCAATTTTCTGGGCAGTCTGTTCTTGTTTGTACAGCAGAGGGTCTTCTCTTGAAAACTTGCATTTCATTAGCACAATTACAAGTTGTATATAATTTATAAGATGTTTTAACTCATTGTTTGTACAGTTAACTGGTTAACTCACTTTTGCTTATCTAGGTTTAGAGGCTACTAAGAAGAGAATTGGTAGGGGGATGAACAAGTGCAATGAAATAACGAAGCTCAGAAAAGATGAGAAGTTGCCAGTTGAGTTCATTGACGGGCGAGGTGCTGGACCTAAGGGTGCGGTGTTCTCAAGCCAACTTAGGGTTTTTATTCGCGACCCGAATATCATGCCTGTAAGAGTACTAAAGTGGAAGTGCCTTACTGAATCAGAGTTGGATCATTTATGGGCAGCTGGACAGGTAATACCAATAACATATATACATTTAGCTTACATTGTATGATCTTGCTATGGAATAGTTATATACTTGTACAAACTGTAGGAACATTTTGAGTGCGATAACATGCAAGATCATAGAGCAAGTGTTTTGAATCATATGAATGAGATATGGAATAGGTGGAGGTCACGACTTAAATTGTTGTATCTTACCGATATTCGAACTGAAGAAGAGGCATTAGAGAATACACCCCCAATGATGGATAATGAAGATTGGACATGGTTGGTAAGAAAAGTGTACTTTACTGAAGAGTACGAGGTACATAAACATCTATACTTGTCACTACTAAACATTAGAAAGCTTGATTTTATATTTGGAAATAACAACTATCTATTATGTTATTGCAGAAAAAGAGTGTCATCAACAAACAAAATCGGACTAACAAAAAGCTTATTCATCATATTGGAAGCAAGTCAACAAGGCAAATTAAATATGAATATGTAAGTTTACAATCAAGTATTTTTAAATATGCCTTCTATTGAATTCTTTATATTATGTTGGATTTGTTTTGTAGAAAAAGGAACATGGCGTTTTTCCATCTTTGGATGTATTATTTGAACTCAAGTTTCAAGAAGGTGGTGAAGTCAAAGATCCTGTAGCTAGAAAAAAGCTTGTAAGTTTCATTCCTTTTCATTATCTGAAATATGCTCAGAACTAAGCCTACAGACTTGTATATTGAAAGCACTAATATGACAACTGTTGATGGTTTAACTAGTCTAGTTGACTGAAGACTACAGCATGATGCTTTCACTCTCTTTCCTTCTGCTTCCTGATAAAAAGGAATGGATAACGTCTTCTGTTCATACAGAAGGTGGCATGCTATTGCAGATTTGCATTCTTCAGCTCATTTTCAAATGCAATTGGTGTTTTCTATTGCACTGCTACTGAATGACAACGACTAATATTTACTCGCCATTTTATATACTGTTAACTCCTGCTAGAAACTCGAAGCTGTGGCAATGAGCTCATTGTCTATTTGTCTCTCTTTTTCTTCTTTGTTTCTTAATTGATCACACTTGCTAACTTGAACTTAGTCGTATTTGTACTTGTAAATTTCTGAGTGTCTAATTAATATTATGTACTTGTAGGATGAGATAAAAGAGGCGTATGAATCTAATCCAGATGCAACTGAATATGAAGTGGTTAAGAAAGTGTTCGGTGCACAAACCCACGGGAAAGCGGCTATTCTTGGTGGTGGTGTGAAGGTAAAAGACATACGGGATAATAAATCTCGCAAAAATGCTGAACTCAATGCAAGACTACAGGAATCTGAAGCCGAAAAGGCTGCTCTTCAAAATCGTCTAGAGGATGCTGATATAGCAAGGGGAAAAGAGACGGATGAGTTGAGAGCAGCAAATGACAAAACAGTGAAAGAAATGGAGGCGTTGAAAGCCATGATGTTCCGTTTGTGCCAAACAGGGATGCATCAATCACAAAATGCTACTTCAGACATATAGAGGTATGATATCCTCGACTAAGTTATACAGTGTTCATTTTTGCTCTCTGCAGTGTTCAGAACTGGTGGTCAGAGTTTTATTGTGTTCTGTCACATACTTAATGTCCATCTGTTGATGAATTGACTGCCAGCCAGTTCATGTCTCTGAAAGCTGACTGTTTGATTAGGATGGATGAATTAACACTGGATGAAACATGTTTACAGAAGAACAGAATACTGCAGTCAACTCTGACTCTGTGTTATAATATGGATGAAGTATGTGATGCTTAGATGAATAAAGAATGGAAAGAAAAGATGAATATTTGAATGAATATAATTTAGCTTCTCAAGCCTTCAGTTTTTTATGTCTGCTGAGCCAGCTTAAGAGTAAGAGCTTGATTTCATTGTTATGTCTTGGTACCTGGCAATATGAACTTGTATCATCTAATATCCTTGATAGATCGGAAGAGTGGCTGTAATCTCCAGAATCACACTGAAGAACATGTTCTGTGTAATTGCAGAGGATACTACAAATGCAGCAGAACCGACGATGCTCATTGGATACTGGTTGTCCAGCGAGGAAGCACGTAGAAAGATGCCTGGAAGAACCGACGATGCTCATTGTTACATACGAAGGTGAACATAACCACCCGAGGATACCAGCACAATCTGCTGTTTGTTTTTTTCAATGTTTTTTTATGTTTTTGCTACTTTTGAACGTATAGAGAAGAATTGGAGAAGATACGAAGGTGAACATAACCACCCGATGCTCATTGTTGAATTAAATTCATGGATATGTAGAAGAATTGGAGATTGTTAAATTGTCTTTGGTATAAGTTATTGTTACTAGACTTGTTCTTCAGTATATTTTTCGAATTTTGTTCTCAATACCGTAACACGGAGATTCGTTCTCAAAATTGTATAAACAGTCCCTGAATGATTATTTAAAACTGTAACAACGGTCCCTGAATGATTATTTGAGACCGTAAACAGGGTCCCTAAATCATTATTCGAGACCGTAGAAATGGTCCTCAATCAGTGATTCAGCAACCGTTATAACGGTAACTTTTAATTTTGTATGGAGTCCTGGATTAAACATCTCGAGACCGTTGAAAATTACCGTCCCTAATCACCAGCAACACAATCACGGTCCCCAAAACTCAAATTCGAAGATCGTATAAGCATACGGTCCCTAGAAAATTTGGGGACCGTCTACCATTTTACGGTCTCCATTATAATCTGGGACCATCAAGTTTGAGACCAATTTATTAAACGGTCCCCAGTACATTCGGAGACCGTTTAATGACTTTTAGGGGCCGTTTCTTCATTTTCTGGGACCGTTTTTCACGGTCTCTGATTATGCAATTTCTTGTAGTGTCTCTTTTGGCTCTAATCGACTCCCTGAAGCCTATAAAACCCGGCTCTTTCTTCGAATCAAAGCATATCACATCCTAAAGCCGTCTCTCAGTCACTCTAACACCATCTCCGACCAAAGATGGGTTTAAGGGTTCCAGGCACCGTCAGTCTAAACTGAAACCCTCTATCAGCTCGTTTCAAACTCCTAAAACTAACCCCAATCTCAGAATTGAGTTCTCATTCACCAAAATCGTGTAATCTGCTTGTCGAAAATTGGCAGAACCGCCAGTGCTGAACAGGGAACATGTAAATTACCTGTGCAGTCCCTCTTTCTTTTTCCATTGTTATTTCGGCCTTTGAAGTTTTCCCTCGTGACAGTTTGATCCTTAACTGTCAACTTTTTGGCATTTAACCTCTTTTCAGCTTTGACAGTTTGATCCAGGAAGTTGCGCAGCCGTTAACTCCCTATCTTCGGGTCGACTCTTTAGGTGGGTTGGTTTAAGGGGGTAAATTCTTTGGATTAATTAATTCCTCAATTTAAATAGCTATTTGGTTAAACTTTGTCACTAACCAAATATTGTGATTATTCCGAATTAATCGTTTGACGGGAACCAGATCAACGAGTGAGGTACTCGGGCCTTATTTTGGACTCGTGCATGCTTAAATTAAGGTCCTTATAATTCTCGTGGTGATTTACTACTAACCGAGCACTAACCCATCTGAGTTGGTTTCCCGATAGGTTAGATTATTTAGAGTAAAGAGTGACGCGGATCCTCATTAATTCCGGTTTATAAAGTTATGATGCCTAAGGTTAGAGGGACTTAAGTAGTCCGAGTGACTCTCCTACTTACCTAGAAATTAAGACGGAAAGTCTTGGTTTTGACAACAAGGTGTCGTTTCTACAGAAAGTTCTATCTTTCCGGAACCGTTGATTTTATACCTAATTTGTGTTTGATTCGGTTATGGTTAAACCGTGATGTTATCTGATGATGTTTGGCACCTAGTGTATACAGGTGGAAAGTAAAGCCTCGCTAGCTAGTCCTCCGCCGGGAACATCGATGGATACGGGTTCCTACCGGGTGATGGGAGTTTGGTATTGTTAGCCCCAATCGAATCATGGTAGATGAGTACGGATAGCCCCAACCGGATGATGGGAGTTGGGTGGAATTAGCCTCGACCGGATGATGGGAGTTGGGTATTGTTAGCCCCAATCGATTCATGGTAGTCGGGAAGAATAGCGTCTCTTGTGAAGTCCCTATTATAGGCTCATAAGTAAGCCTTATTGATGATGGCGTAGAGGTTAGCTAGGCGGGAAGGGGGACACCCTATTCGATGTTAATTGTGGTGTTATTGTTGAACTAACGATTATACGATTTTCTCGCAGTTCGGCCATGAAAGGACCATGCCAGTTTGGTCATAAGCCCCTCTTTACTTTTAACATTCCTTTATACTTGAATGTTAAGGACTGACCCCTGAACCGCACACCAGGTCACTTCGCAGCTAATCAGGAGTAAGCGGTGCAGAAGGAGTCTCGGAAATCATGTCGGGAGACTCTCAGTGAGTGGTCAAGGATGTTGGACGAGTGTTTCTATTTATGTGGAGTGTGTTTTGAAATTGTGTGCTTGGTTTGTAATAACTACAACTCATGTGTTGGTTTTGCCCATGCTTTGGGGCCCGTTTTGCGTTTCTGCCTTTGAACGTTTGCCAACGACTTTGGCATTGTGTTTCCTTCTACTTTAAGCAATAAAGGTTGTTTTCAGAGGTTTAAAGTTTGGGACGTCACACTGGTAGCCATGTATGATCCATCGTATGTTTGGCTCTGCTCTTCAATCTGAGGTGGCATGACCCCTTGCACCCAGGAGTAGTGAGGCGGCTCCTCTTCTATTAAGGCGTACAAGTGGACAACTTTGACACTAGGGTTACGACGAACTATGTCGTAGATGACTTGTGCATCGGGATCATCTGTTATGGTACGAGCAACGTAATGAGACAGAGTCCCCTGGATCAATATCGGCATTCTCCAAACAAACGACTGGATTAGCCGATCCGGACCAAGCCCAATTCTCCTCCCGAACGTGGTGACCAAGCTACCATAGCTGGCTTGCCCAGTCATTTTCAGACGGACGTTCTCTCCACCATTGTATGCTAATCCAGACCAATCTTGGATGATTCGACCCCCTAGTACACTTAGATACGAAATTCGCGGAAACTACCAGAGTCGGCCATCCTGGACGATACTACAACCTATTTTAAACTACCTGAATGTTTTTTATGATATAATGCTTGAGAGGAGCTGGTATTTATAGGACGTTGAAAGTCATTTAGCATAGGCGTTTTCACCCAAGGTACAGGAGAAAACGCCCCTGGTACAGGCGAAATCGCCTACTGCTGTCTCAGACTCACGGGTCTGCTCTGAACCGGTCAGGAATCTGCTCAGGAATCGTTCAGAGTCACGGGAACCAATTCCGCCTAGGCCATAGGCGAAAACGCCTAGGGCCTGGGCGAAATCGCCTAAGGCCTGGGCGTTTTATACTATAAATGTTCATACTTTCGGAATGTATTTATTTTGGTACATAGTTTCATTTTTTTATTAATTGTGGTGAAAATTTTCAAGCTAACTAAGTTATTGATTAATTTGGTCAAGGATTAAGTAGCATAAATAAATAAATATTTAAGAGAAATATTTGTTAATTAATATACCTGTTCAGTTAAAGAAAATTGGAGAATAAGGATGTACCTTAGTAAGAGCAATGGTCAGTGAGATCACGAGTGTGTAATAGTATGAGTCATTAGATCGTAAGTAAAACGGGTTACAAGTCATTAATTATTAAAAAATTAAGAGTATTGATCGAGTTGGTCAGTTTGAATTGGGCACATTCATCAAACCTAAATATATTCATATAACATGATCCTTATTTCCATATTCTTCTAAGTTTTAAGGGGACAGTTGAGGTTTCAGTCCTCAAAATGATTGTTTTGGACAGTGTTGTTTATTTTAGTATCGACTTTATTTGTTTGTAAATATTTCGGGAGAGTTATAATTTCGTGTTCCGTTTGTCTTGAACTAACTTTTTTTTGGTAAATATTATTTTTTTTTACAATTTTTTTGAAGTCACATAGGTTCAGCAGACATCACTCATTAACTTAATTAATTTTCAAAACATTCTATAATTAATCACAATATTCAGTTTAAGTACTGTATAAACAATTATTTATTTTGGCAAAAAAAAAATTATTTATTTATTATATTTGAAGTTGGAGGAGTATGATTTAAAGTCCTTTCCTTACTAATGGGATATTATTCAATTAAAAAATTATTTTATTTCTTCTTATTTTAAATAATTTATTAAATTTGGAAATTAATAAATAAAAATTTAAATATTTTTTATACACTAAGGAGTTTAGGAAAAAATAAAATTCTCCATTTAACTTACTTAAATTTCAAATAAATAACATGTAGCTCACTTTTTAATTTTAGTTCATTTTTATATTTTCTACTTTTAAAATATTTAACTTTTTAATTAAGTAATATGCTAATTATTTTGACGCATTGAGTTTAAGTATAATCTGAATCATTCAATTTAAAATTTTAGTTGATTTACAATTTGCTAAACGTAATCTTGAATTTATCATTATACAAGGTCGTTCCTAATTACTAATTATACTATACAAATAATTGAAATATTACAGATCGGCCAACTGGTCGAAAAAATGCTAGTTGTCAATATATTCGAATTTTACGCCAATTTGACTGGAGATAGGTTGTTGGATGTTCAGCAACCACGACAGCTGATTGAGGTACAACCATTTCCAAGGGTTGGAAACTTCCAACCTTCATCTCAACCATTAGATCACCCTTTGACCCTTTGACCAATCCAATGATCTAGATTGTTAGGGGTATTTATGACTTTACACATATAATTTAATTATTATATTATATTTAAAATAAATAATTTAATTTACAGTGGCTGTTGTTGGCTCTCCGGCGGCCGGCGACTTTTCCGGCGAGATTTTTTTTTTTTGAAAAATTTAAAAAAAATATTATTTTATTTCCTTTAAAAAAACTAGTTAACACTTTTTTGTTGTTAACTAGTTAACAGTGTTTTTTTAACTGATAACAAGTTAACATGGTTTTTACCTGATAACTAGTTAACATCGTTTTTTGTTTGATAACTAGTTAACATCATGATTTAGATAATTAGTTAACAAAAAATTTAGTCGATTACTAGTTAACACATTTTTTTGCTGTTAACTAGTTAACATTGTTTTTTTAATTGATAACTAGTTAACATGGTTTTTATCTGATAACTAGTTAACAACGTTTTTTGTTTGATAACTAGTTAACATCATGATTTAGATAACTAGTTAACAAAAAATTTAGTTGATTACTAGTTATCAAAATTAGTTAACTAGTTAACACATTTTTGTGCTTTAACTAGTTAACAGTGTTTTTTTAACTGATAACTAGTTAACATGGTTTTTATCTGATAACTAGTTAACAACATTTTTTTGTTTGATAACTTGTTAACAGATTTTTTACTCGATAATAATTATTTTTGTTAACTAGTTAACAACTCGAGTTAACTAGTTATCAAGTTGTTAACTAGTTAACCAACCGAGTCAGCTAGTTATCAAGTTGTTAACTAGTTAACCAACCGAGTTAATTAGTTAACTTATCAAGTTGTTAACTAGTTATCTAATTGAGTTAACAAGTTAACTTATTGAGTTAACTAGTTAACCAATCGAGTTAACTAGTTAATTAATTTTGAAAACTATTTATCAAAATTAATTAACTAGTTAGCTAGTTAACACCTTATCAACTACATATTATATAGTTATAAATTTATCTAACAATGTTTGCATTTAAATGTTTACAAAATGGCCAAAATTCTCAAATAGTCAGCAATATAATTTTTAGTGACTGAGAATGAAACTTTCAATAGTTGTTAAAACATCCCAAAACAATCACCCAGATTAACTAAGTAGTAAATCAATCACCTAACTTAACTAAATAACAAATCAGTCATCTAACTTAACTAAACGACAAATCTGTCACTCTTCTTCAACCTTGGAATACGACCTCCTGCTCCGGCCTCCGCTCCTTCACCGACGTCGTGCTCTGCCTCCATTATCCACACTCGTCACCCGCCTCCGCTGCTCCACCTAATCATCCGATACTCCATCGTCGTCGTCGTCGGTTTAATTGGTCGTGGAAGAGCTCCACCTAACGAGAATTTGATTTTAGGTTTTTACTGCTACTGCTGCCTTTTTCAGGGGTTTGAATTTGGGGAATTTGAAGGGATTCCGGAACTGGAGGTGGGTAGTGAGTGTTGATGAGAAGCTGCGACGCCGTTGAGATGCATCGATGATGTCCTGACCTGTGAGCCCGAGGGAGGGTGGATCGGAGTAGGAGGCGGCCGGAGGGAGGTGGATCGGAGGAGAGGAGGCGGCCAGAGTGAGGTGGATTAGAGAAGAGGAGGCGGCCGAGGTGGATCGGAAGGCGGCTGGAGGGAGGTGGATCGGAGGCGGCCGGAGCGAGGTACATGGATTTGACGGCGGCTGTTGTTGTGGAATAGAAGCGAGTGGCTGCAATTAGGTTTTTTTATTGAAATGCCGAAAATGCCCTTCTGGTCAGTTGGGTTGGATCAGTCCAACCTTTATTGGTTGGACGCAGATCGCGTGCCCAGCAGCCACACTATTTTATTCGATCCAAAAAAAAAAGGTTGTTGGATGTTTCATTTCCTACTTCCTTGCGTGAGGAAACGAGTGAAAGGCGAAAGAAAGGAGAAGAGCAAGGGAGTGAAATGGATATACAGCAACCATGGCGGCCGAGATTGTCGTTTAAGAGCGCCACCATCTTACTGACTCTGCTCAATGTCGTCACTGTCCTTTTCTTGCTTCAGGGATTTCTCTCCCGTTCTTCTCCCCGCATCCGACCCTCTTCTTCTAACCAATTCACTCCAGGTTCCTTTCTCAATCTCAGTGGCTCCGCCTCCTTTTTTCCATGATCAATTTGGTTGTCGGCCGAGCTATTTCATCGCTGTTCATATCCACTCTACTCTACGATTTCCGAATTAGGTAGCTTTAGGTTGCTTGTGTGGGCGAGGGGTTGAATCATAAGCAAAATCATCTTTGGTGCGTTGGTTCGGACTAGGGTTTTGATGATTACTAATCCAGGACTTCAGCGATTAGATACATTCCCTTGTAGACTAGATTCTGTTTGTTGGAAGTGCGAGTCAGTCTGAAATTTCAACTTTCAGATTGTCTTCCCGTTATCTTGGAGCTCTCAACCTAGTAAGGCCGCATTTGTGTCTTTCTGCTCCAATCTTCCAACTGGTTTTTTACCTTTTTCCCCACTTGCTGATTCCTGGCTCCTGTCTGTTTTCTAATCCACTAAAGGTTCCATCGACGATGCCTTAACTGTGTATATAAACCCTGAACAGCAATGCGAACAATTAAGATACTAGAAGAATTCTTCTAGGGCTGTTAGTTTACGGCTTTCAGTTTCGACGTAACAAGATGCTAGACATGGAAACCACAATCCTTGTAATTGTTGAACGTCTTGTAGAGTTACAATCAACTTAATCAAACATCTCTTCTAGGAATTATCTGCCCTGCTTGATTATTTGCCCTTGTTCGAGTCTATGGATGTCATAGACTGTAATCACATGTTTCACATAACCTTATGACTGACTGCTTTCGAGAAATTTGGTAACTGACGTTTATAGCTGGTACCTGTACATGACCAAGTCCATTGTCATATTTTTTTTTTTTTTTTTTTGCATTCTATGCAATTGCAAACAGTGAACTTAAATTTTCAACCAATTTCAGCCTTTGTTGTTGGGTGTTTGTGTGATCCTTCTTCTGTTACGTATTTGTTGCGAGTTCCAAAGTTGAATGTTAGCACTGCTGGTGTTCAGATGAAGTTATATTTCCTATGCATGCTATTGCTGTCTTTACAACTTCCGACTGTTGATACTGTTCAGATGAAGTTATATTTCCTATGCATGCTATTGCTGTCTTTACAACTTCCGACTGTTGATACTTTTAACTTAATATACGGCAATCATTTCAAATGCAGTTCAGCTAAGATACATCAAGGAATCTCAGGAGATTCGGCTTTCCATGCAACCCTGGGACCTGATAAAAAGAGTATGTTTGGCCTTAACTGTCTTGCTGCTGTGTGAAATTTCTGAATGTGCTTTCTGTTCCATGCATTGCGGTATGCAACTATATCAAGTAGAATTCAGATACTATCTGGAAGAGGTGGCTTTAATCTATCATTCTCTTGCTTTTTTGCAAATTGCAACTGCTTTCCTCCAAGAGTTTAAAGCTTCCTGCAATTTCAGGTCAAGGAAATTGAGCAAGAATCCTTTGCAGAACCTAAACAGTTCAGCAGAAAGAGACGACGACACAAACAGCTGCTGTTGATCTCTCGAAAAGGCTGAAGGATTTCCGCACCCTCAACGATGCTGCTAACATGAAAGGTGACAACTTTCTAATTTCTACTTCTTTTATGGTCGGTCTTTACCATTGATTAGAAAGGTAGCTCTTGAGCAGTGATGTTGTGTTACTTGTCTATATGAGCAAAGACAATCATCTTCCTGTGAGCATAATGATATTGATGCGATGGAATGCACATTCATTACAACTGGACGCTTGCAAGCAAAACTGAAAACCTAATTTCTAATGATCACTTTAATCTTAAAGCCATGATGATCACTATTGTATGACAGCTTTAGAAGAATGGCGGAAGAGGAAGATGGAGCGAGCGAGACAACGAGAAATGGAGAGAAATGGTACTGTGACCTCTCAAGTTTAGTGCTGCATTCTGAAAGCTGCTACGTCTGGAAGTTGTAACAAGAATTCTCGACTTGTACATGATAATGTATCACTACTAAAGTTGTATATGGAGCTCAAAGGAAGCACATTATATATGCCATTAGGCAATTGGCGAATGAAATGCATCACTCTGCATGTCCGAAAGTGAAGGTTTTAAGATCATTAATGACTTGAAACTCTTCTGTTTATGTATAGTTCGCTATGTAATTTCAATGCAGACTAAGCCGTAAAGATATGTATAATGAATTGCTCAACAATCGGAAAACAAGGAAATACAACCAAATTTCAAACTAGAAATCTTAGGCTTAGTATCTATTGTTTTTGGTTATTAACGTATAAGGTTTGTAATATAGGGTTCGTTTGGTTGGATGATATTTACATATCATGATATGTGAGATATATTGATATGTTAGTATATTGATATTGGTAAAAGTGATTCTTTGATATCACTGTTTAGGTTAGTGATATTTAAATGAGTGGTGAATTATGAGTGCATGGATGAATGTACCAAAATACCCTCATTTGCTTGAACAAAGTAACATTTAATTAAAAAGTATGTGTGTTTATAAATTAAAATTTGTAATCTCTCTTTTTTAATTCGTGAACGTATTTATAAAT
This sequence comes from Linum lewisii, assembly GCA_034768395.1. NCBI lineage: Eukaryota > Viridiplantae > Streptophyta > Magnoliopsida > Malpighiales > Linaceae > Linum > Linum lewisii. The sequence continues at coordinate 18,530,898 of CM068299.1, read as the reverse complement.
TAATTACTCGAGTTGATTATACTTTTAGAATAATAAATGCTCATTTATTAAGAAAATAATTAATATTATATTTACCGCTAACACATCTCCCTCTTCTAGTAAAAATAAAATAAAAAGTTAAAATAATTTTCATGGGAATTCTAATTCTAACTTTTCTTATTTAGTAATTAAAAACTAAATCATAATTATTTATCTTAATTAATAAATAAATATAAAAATACATAAACACGAGACAATATAAAATGAGAAAAAAGAAATTGGGGTAATGGGGTTGATGACATTATAATTGTGAAGGTTGAGTGAGGATAGAATTGTCCAAAAATTGTGATATCAATATCACTCTGAAGATATTCACCTCCCCACATGAATATATGTTGAGTGATATTGATATCACTTTTAGCCCCAGATATCATGATATCCAGGACAGAAAAAACGATGATATCCTGAATATCATGATATCTGCAGTTATCAATATCAATATCACTGCAACCAAACAACCCCATAGTGATAATTAATGTTTTCATATAGTCATTAATCTAATAAATTTGTAACAATATGGTCATTTTGTCAATTCTTCATCCAAAAAATATGTTAACTTGACAAATCATCATGTCTAACTCATAGTATTTTCACATCAACTCCTGCTATCTCACCTATTTGATTATAAATTCAACCAATCCAACATCCAACTGACCTAAATTAATCCAACCCATATGAACAAAACTAACTCAAACCCATGGACCCTTCATCTCAAACATCCTCACAACGCTCGACGTTGCTCATCGCCAACGAGGATGACGCCGACAACACCATCGTCCTCTCCAACATCACTGATAACTTAGCCTAAGTTTTCTCCTACTATTATTCTTTCATTATATCCCTTTCTCTCCTCTCAATTAAAGTTGTCAATGCTGACAAAGCCTACCATCTTTGCCGCCATCCGGAGCTAACAAGCCTACGCCTATGTTGCTTTTATCTAGGGGTGGGAATTCGGTTAACCGTAAGAGGTCTTTTAGTCTTTTCCCGGGTTCTGATACCAAACAAATTTTCCTTTTCCGGCAAACTCTTGTTTCCTTTTCCGACAAACTCAATTTGATTCCCTTTCTTTCCAACTCCCTATATTTGACTAATTTTTTCTTGTTTTCATCACCTTTTTGTTTTTTCTTCATCTTAATTTAGTTGGATTTTGTCCCACAATTTGATCAAATTCAACCATTGCCTAAATTTGACTGAAAATTAACTATTAGCCCCAAATACGTGCACTGCTCTTATTTCAAACACCATTTCCCAATTTTGACCCTCTTCATTTTGTCTTATCGTTTATTCTAATTACTTATTTGTTTTTTCTTCGTTTTCAATTTTATCGAAAAACCCAAAATTATTTAATTTTTAATCTTCTTTCATAAGTCCAAAAGTGCCTAAGAATACTTTTGACTTTTTCTTGCTCTATGATTTTCAAAAACGGCATGCTCCTTTCTTTATTATTATGCATACTGTTATCATAACGCATATTATTATTTTTGCGTTTATTTCTGTATCATGGTTTTCGTAAAATATTTCTTTGTTAAGACTAATACTATCAATTAATTTATTAGTTGGGTACTCAACCTTTTTCTTGTTATTTTTTCATTGGTTTCGTTTTATTTTTCTGATACTACGAATTGGTCTTCTACTCATATTATTTTAATGGGTAATCGCTATATGGTCCTATAGCGTTTTTCTCAATTAATTTGATTAGATCTGTCATAAACTGATCTTCTCGGATATATTTAGTTATAGTTTCAGGATCTTCTTTTAGTCCTTTATTTTCGTTATTTATGAAATTTTTGTATTCTAAAATTTCTTCCCTAATGTCTTTCCAAGCTTCTGGGTTCTCTTTTATTCTTACGTATATTTTATAAATGAGTTATTATAATAATAAAAATTATTTTATTTAACTCGTTATCCATTCTTATAATTTTTTACTTAGATCTGTAATCATTTGTTTTAATATTTCCAGTGTTGTCAAAACCGGATCGGCCCTGGCTGGTCCGACCGGTAAAACCGGAACCGGTCTCCAAGCCGGTCCGGTCTGTCTACAAACTAGTGTCGGTCGAATGAGAGGGGAAAAGTGGGTTGAACCGGGAAACCCGGTAAAACCGGTCAGCCCGGCCAACACGGGTTTGGCCGGTCTGTGGGTGATTTCAAACCCTGAATCAATTCATCTTCTTCGTTCTTCACGGCCCACCGTTATCTTCCCTCATCTACTTCTTACGTCGGCCGGCGGCCTGCCGTTCTCTTTCCTCCTCTACTTCTTTCGTCGGCCGGCGGCCACAACCTTGTTTGATCAAGGGCCACGGTTGATCCTCCCCAATCCTTGTTAACCATCGCAGTACGATAGCTTCAATAACAGCCATTTTTCAATCTCCTTTTCGGTCAAAATCAAGGGATTTATAAGGGAGTATATAATATGTGTGGTTGATGATTAAGAAAGAAGAATAAGTGGGATAGTGAGAAAATCAAAAGAAGATGTGATTGATGATTAAGAAAGAATAAGGGGAAAGTATTGATATGGAAATAGTCAAATAGAGAAGAAGATGGGGGTTGAAGAAAGGAGCGGCGGAAATTGAAAAAGGAACTCCTAGGGTTTCTCATATATATTTTATTATATATATATGAATTATTATTAATTATTACAAGTTGATGCCTAAGTTATAAGTAAGTACTATAATGATACCTAATTTTTAAGTTAATAGTTTAACCGGTTCTTTATACCGGTTCTTACGGTTTGATCCCGGTCGAACCTCAAACTCTTAAATCTCTCTCTCGACCGGTTCGATGTCCGGTCCGGTCCTGACAACATTGAATATTTCTATTTCACTACTATCCTGGTTTTGATGAATTATCGTAATATTTCTTATGTCTTCTTCTTCCTGATTCTGGTTATTTGATTCGTTTAGTTGGAATCTTTCTGATTGAGTTAACCTTTCTATTCGATTTTCTTTAATTTTCCTGAGATCTTGTTGTATAGATCTCCGACTAGGTTCGGCTTTTTATTATTTTTAATGGTGCTTCTAAATGAATTATTGGTTTAAACAGATCTTCAATTGTGTTGACTTCTTTATCCTTGAATGTTAAACTATGATGGCTATTTGTGAGAGCATAATTTATTTGATATGTTACCGAAAATGCTTTACTATTTTCTTTCATAAGATCTTCTCTTTTTAGTTCGTATTTTATAACTATTGACGAATCTAAATTTTCATCAGTTAAGCTTAATCCTTGTTGTAAATTTATATCGAATTTTATTATACCACAATTTAGGTTTCCTGATCCTTTGGCTATGATACTTTCTTCTTGATCTATAATTCTATCATCTCTTATCTCTAGTTCTATAGGTGCGTTAATCCCTAATTTCATGGTAGACTTGATTATGATTTGAATAGTACTAATATGTATGTATGCTATTTTTGTTCGTTCTTCCGTTTTTACTTTGCTTAATCTTTTCTTGATTTGTTCTTTATTAATGACTTGAATTAAGAAATTTCCATTTGCCTGGTTAAATGGAATTGTTACTTCTCCTATAATTTTCCCATATTTGATTATGTTATTTCTATCAAATAGTTTTGTTAAGAAAGATTTTGTTACAAAATTTTGTGTTTCTGATAGCGTAAAATTTGTTCTTTCTTTAATCCTTTTAACATCTATTAAATCATCCAAAAAATAATTATCCTCTTCCTTTCTTTGTATGTAATCAAATATATTATCGTTATCTTCTGCCATTTAAAAAGAAGTTTTTATGTTGAGATTATCATACCTGAATGGCTCTTCCGTTGGCTGCCTTTGAGTTGTTCCTTCGTCTGGTGATGCAGATGTTCGTGTTTTCTTTTGTGGTTGATTTAGTGAGTATGGTTGGTGGTTTTGTATTTTTTAGTAGTTATATAATACTTGGCAAGACTCCAGGAACCTATGTTCCAATCTTGCTTGGCCTCCAGAACAAGAATGTTCAAGCCAACGAGAGAGTGAGAGACTTTCCTTTGCTCCAAACTACTCTGAGTTTTATTTATGATTTACACTCTCCTTATATAGGCGGAGAGTAGACGCTGAATGCGTCATTGGTTACATCATAACGCATGAAAAAGAAAAAAGACAAAAAAATAAAAAAGCGAAAGATACATTATTGCACAACTTTATTAGTGGGGAAGTTGGCCACCCCCTTTGTCTTCTTTCACTCCATTTTCTTCAAATGATGAATTTTTTGTCCTCCATTATTGGTCTTTAGACAATGACTTCCACTTTGTATTTCTTTGTTTGTCACGGGAGATGATGACATTGTTGATTCTTGTTACTTCCCGTCGTTTTCTTCGTTGTCTTCTCCGCACCATTCGCACAAATGGTCTTCATAGTTAATAAGTAATTTACACAACTGTTTTTTTATTGGTACTGGTAATACCGTGAGGGTTCCACCTATTTCGGTGAAGTCTTTTGTCATTCTGTTTATTGCCTCGAATTCTTCAGCAATTAGCTTTGTTTTTGCTCTGCTGATTATGTCCATACTGCTGTAATTAACTTTTAATGGATTATTTGGTTCGATGTTGGTTAATGCCCTGCATACTGCAAATAGTCCTTTTACCAGATGATCTGGTCTTCGCTCATAATCCTTGAGATTATCTCTGGACGGGTAATCATTGTTTGATACTCCCATAAGGATGACTGCCTTTGTTCCTAGTAGTAGTTTTTCTTCTTCATTGAAGATTGGATAGCTGCTGGTGTACTTGAGGAAGATTTCTCTTCCCTTTGCAAATGCTTCCAAATACCTTCGGATGATGAACTTCATCTTCTGGGGAAAATATTCAAATGCCTTCATGGTAGTTGTGTAGATAGTGTCTATAAGACCATATTGATGCAGGTCAAATAGTAGTTCTGGCGATGATTCTTCAGTTACTATCGCTTTTGGTCCTCCTCTGTTGACGGGATAGAATCCCATTGTTGTATTTTGCTCCAGTTTGTCTTCGTAATTTATTATCATATTCCAATGGTTCATGAAACCTTGGAACGTTGGCTTCCTTGGTTTTTCTTTTTCCCGAGTTGTTGGTATATTTTTTTATGCTTGGTATTTTCATTACCATCTTTTGTTGTACTTGTTGTCCTGATGGCTCTTTTAAAGCCATTGTTTTATACGATTGTTGGAGTGCTAGTTCTGCTTCTTCCTTTGTTTTGTAAGACTGATGCTGGACTGGCTTTCCCATAATATGTTGGGATGCAATTGCCCAGTTATTGTATAATCCTCTGAACGGTCCGTTGAAGATAACGTACCATTTACTGTTTTTTCTTTCGTCTTCTTCATATTTTTCCTTTTTCTTCTTTTTCTACCATATCAGCCCATCGTGTTGATTTGCTGCTTGTGGCTTGTTGCTGCTGCTGGATTATTGATTTGTTGCTTGTGGCTTATTGCTGCTGCTGAATTTCTATGATGTTGCTGCCAGGTTGTTTATGTTCTACCATGGATTTATTTTGTTGTTGTTGTTGCTGAACTTCCATGAGATTTTTCTTGAGTTGGTTTTGCAAGATATTGATGGTGTTTTGTAGTTCCTCTTCCTCCCCCTGCAGAGAAGGACTTGTGCTTCGAGCGCTTGGCGACGCTCCTTTTTTGCATTAGCTGGTTCATTAATGCTTTTATTGCTCCTTCCATTCTCTCGTCAGAGTATCGGTGAAGGGATTGTTGCTCGACTTGATGTACTTCAAGTATGGATTGTAGTAATGTAGTTGTTGCTGCCACCTGATCAGTCGTCCTTTGTTGAAATCCGCTTGTAGCTTGTATCTCCAAAAACCTGTTACATATTTGGAATCGGTTTGAAGCTCAAACCTTGTTGATAATAATTCTAGCTTCCATTTTTTCAATGTTCTGAGACAAGGCTAATGTCTCTAATTCATGTATTGGATAATTCTGTTCAGTAGTAGTAAATGTTCCAGAAATATAGTTACATAATTTCTTGGAATATTTATCACTATTGAATGATAGTCGTGAATCCGAAGATTCAATAATTATGTCCGAAGACTGATAATCTTTAGGCTTTTCGCCAGAGATATTAACCTCATTTTTCCCAATAATATTACCAAATTTGTCCATTTGTAATAATTCATTGCCATTTTGAATGGCTAACATGCATCCAGCCCATGTATCCTTGGAGGCATCGGTCTGAATTATTAAAAAGTCTTTTTCACATGGATTATATAATTTTGGTAAATACTGGCATTTTTCTTTCATTAGTAAAACTATTTTTGTGTCCTGATCATTCCATGACCAGGGTGTTTTTTCAGAAATCATTTTCTGTAAATGCTTTCTTTCTTTTGCAAGGTTTTTAAGAAATCATTGTTCACTTATATAAATCAAACAACCAAGAAAATGCTGATTAGGAAATTTATCAATTTTTTCTTTAGTATTTGGTGATAATTTGATTTCGCCAAAGTTGTTTATTTTCATACCAAGATATTCAATTTCTTCCTGAATGAGTTTTGATTTCTTTCTTGAAATAATCAATCCTTTTTCTTTAATTCGTTTGAAAACTGGTAAAAGTTTTTCGCAATGGTCTTCTTTAGTTTGATTAGTGAATATAATTATATCGCCAATATAAGCAAGACAAAAGTCTTGTAATCCTTCTAAATTATGATCCATAAAACATTGATAAATTGATGGTGCTTGTTTTAATCCAAAGGGTAACACATTCCATTCATAATGTTTCTGAGGTGGACAGGAAAAAGTTATTAATGGTTTTATATTTTCATGTAATCGTAGCTGCCAATATCCAGATTTGGCATCCAGACTACTAAACCATGTTTGTCCCTTAAGTCTTTCTAAAATGTAATCTTTTCGTGGTAACTTATAGCTATCTCCGATAGTATTTTCGTTCAGTTTTTTGTAATTAATAACCATTCGTCTTTTCCTCTTTTTATTTCATTATTATTTTCTACGTAAAAAGCAGGTGCACTATGTGGACTTTTGCTTTCTCTAATGATTCATTTATCTAGAAGTTCTTCACATTCCTTCTGAAATTCTTCGATATCTCTTTGAGTGTATTGAATTTTATTGGGGACATTAACTTCTATTGTTGGATCCTTTAATTTTATTTCAATTAATTCGATGTTCTTATTTTTTCTATGTCTAGAGGGTGTTCACTACATATCTCATCTAAGGTTTCTTCAATGATTCCATGGCTTATCTGGATGTATTCAAGTCTATTTTTTATATTTTGTAAAACAGTTTTTAAAGCTTCATTTTTTGTTATTATCTTTGTTGTAATCATTCTAGAATCCTGATTTTTCATTCTTGGGGCTTTTAAATTAATACTTTTTATTTTTTGAATGAAAGGTTGATAAAGTTTAAGAAAATTGTTTCCTATGATTAGGTCTAATCCAGAATCATGTTGGTATATAGTTTTTGCAGTAAAAGTGTATTGTTCTATAATAATAGGAACATAGGTTTTTGCATACCAGATTTCGTGTATAGATTTATCTGCGACTATGATTTTTAAAGGTTTTTCTAGTTTTTCCCAATTTTTAATAGTTGTTTTCTTGGCAAAACAGAGGGTCGCCCTTGTATCAATATATGCTAAGTAATTTCTATTTTCTATTGTTATTTTTATGAATGTTGCATTTGGATTTCCTTTGGATAAAGTTCTATTCGGACTCATCCGGAGATGATTCTGAATAAAACTTGATTATCTCGATTTCTGATAGTTCACAATCTGAATCCTCTATTGGCTCGAAACCATAATCATAAGCTAATCCTAATACTTCTTGTTTTTTTTATCATTTTTATTTTTCTTTGGACATTTATTGGCATAATGTCCTTCCTCATTACACAACCAACACCGACAGTTGGTTTTTCCTTTCGGACAATATTCCGTTTGTTTGCTTTTTTGTTTATATTGTTTTCTATTTCTAAAATATCTATTAGGTTTTTTATATTGATTTCTTTTATACTCTTTATAAGGTACTTTCCTAATTTTTCTGTATTTTCTATGTTTCTTTTTATAGTTTTTTATTCTATTATCATCCTCACACCTTTTTTTCTACCTTATATGTGCTTTGTTCACAGCATAATTTTATTTTAGCCTATTTTTTTTAGTTTTTCCTCGTTACATGCTTGCTTATGCCATTCTTGAAGAATGAGAATTCTTCCTCCTAGAGTATTAGGGATACTTTCTTTTCTTAAGTCTTCTTCAAAAGTTGCTTCTACTTTGGATGCTACTATGGGTGGTAATTTTGCATATATTAGTTTATCTAGGTCTTTTCTAGCAGATTCTATAACCTGATAGTAATACTTTCTGAATTCACATATGAAAGGTTCTAAGTAACACATATTGCATATTCTAAGGTTAGTTAGGTGCCATATGGCTTGTTGACTTAGTGTCGTATTTTGTTTTGTTTCTTGAGGAAATCTTCCTAGAAATTCATGGGTTATAACTTGTATGATTTTTTCAAATGTTTTTAAAGCGTTATCTCCATATATAAGAGTTTTACTAGGAATATCCATGGTACTCAAGTAGTGATAAACTATTTCGGTTGTTTTATAAATCACAAAATTAAATATTTCTGCTGATGCTAGATTTTTTAAGTCTTCATTGGTTTGAATTAATATTCCTATTCTATTTTTCCAATCTTCTAGATCTCTAAGTGGATCGGTGCTACAATCTAAATCTAGTACTTCAGGGTTATTGGTATTCGAATACTTTGGTATATACGATTGGGGTATTTTATTCCATCCTCCGTTTTTACAAGGGGTGTACGAGTTTTTATATAAATATTCGTCAAATGAGATTTGTCCATCTGAATAGTTATTAAAATCACATTTTTTTAGAACTTTCGGGTTTCGCAGTTTTTACGTAATTTGTATAAGGGTTTTCATCACTACTATAATCCAAAACTATTTTATCATTCTCGATATTATTATCTTCTGGTTCTGATTCAATAGAAATGGTTGCTAGTAGGTCGTTTAATTTATTAATTTGTCGTCTATATCCGTCATGTTATTTTATAATGTGCATCTATTGTTAACCTTTTTGTAGTGTTAATTTTATAATTCTCTAAGTCTTCTACTGTAATATATCTTTTATTTTCAATTTTAACTATTATTTCTTGTAGTCTGGTTATTATTTCTCCGAACCTAATTTCTTCTTCGGGTTCTTCGTTATTTTTTCCACTTTTACTCTTAGTTTTAACTACTTTGCTTATTATGGTTCTTGCTATTTCTAATTCAGTGTATAACTCTATATGTCTTTCATTATTTTGATGATTTAATATATCTTTTAAAATTTTATTATTTTCTTCTAACACGTTTGTCATAATTAGGTGAAAGTCATCTAGTTGTTTTCCTAGTTTTTCAATTTTATTTGTTAAAGTTTCTTGTGACATGGTTGTTTTTGTTAATAAAAAAAGTTGAAGTATTTAAAAGTTATTTTGTGAAAATATCCACCAACCATACCCACTAAATCAACCACAAAAGAAGATATCACCAGACGAAGGAACAACCCAAAGGCAGCCAACAGAAGAGCCATTCAGGTATGATAATCTCAACATAAAAACTTCTTTTTAAATAAATGACAGAAAATAACAATAGTATGTTTGATTATCTACAAAGGAAAGAAGAGGATAATTATTTTTTGGATGGATTAATAGATGTTAAAAGAATTAAAGAAAGAACAAATTTTACGCTATCAGAAACACAAAATTTTGTAACAAAATCCTTTTTAACAAAACTTTTTGATAGAGATAACATAATAAAATATGAAAAATGATAGGAGAGGTAACAATTCCATTTAACCAGGCAAACATAAATTTCTTAATTCAAGTCATTAATAAAGAGCAAATCAAGAAAAGATTAAGTAAAGTAAAAACGGAAGAACGAACAAAAATAGCATACATACATATTAGTACTATTCAAATCATAATCAAGTCTACCATGAAACTAGGAATTAACGCACCTATAGAACTGGAGATAAGAGATGATAGAATTATAGATTAAGAAGAAAGTATCATAACTAAAGGATCAGGAAATCTAAACTGTGGAATAATAAAATTCGACATAAATTTACAACAAGGACTAAGCTTAACTGACGAAAATCTAGATTCATCAATAGTTATAAAATACGAATTAAAAAGAGAAGATCTTATGAAAGAAAACAACAAACCATTTTCGGTAACTTACCAAATAAACTATGCTTTAACAAATAGCCATCATAGTTTAACATTCAAGGATAAAGAAGTCATCACTATAGACGATTTATTCAAACCAATAATTCATTTAGAAGCACCATTAAAAATAGTAAAAGCCGAACCTAGTCGGAGATCTATACAACAAGATCCCAGGAAAATTAAAGAAAATCGAATAGAAAGGTTAACTCAATCAGAAAGATTCCAACCAAAAGAATCAAATAGCCAAGATCAAGAAGAAGAAGACATAAGAAACATTACGATAATACATCAAAATCAGGATAATAGTGAAATAGAAACATTAAAACAAATGATTACAGATCTAGGCAAGAAATTATAAGAATGGATAACGAACTAAATAAGATAATTTTTTATTTCAATAAACTCATTTATAAAATATATGTAAAAATAAAAGAGAACGCAGAGGGATGGAAAGACATTAAGGAAGAACTTTTAGAATACAAAAATTTAATAAATAACGAAAATAAAGGACTAAAAGAAGATCCTGAAACTATAACTGAATATATTCGAGAAGATCAGTTTATGACAGATCTAATCGAGAAAAACGCTATATAACCATATAGCGATTACTCATTAGAATAAGTGTGTACAAAATGAGTAGAAGACCAATCCGTAGTGTTAGAAAAATAAAATGAAACTAATGGAGAAATAACAAGAAAAAAGTTGAGTACCCAACTTATAAATCAAATGATAGTATCAGTCTTAACAAAAAAATATTTTACGAAAACCATGATACAGAAATAGTAAACGCAAAAATAGTAATATGCATTATGATAGCAGCATGCATAATAATGAAAAAAGTAGCATGCCGTTTTTGAAAATCATAGAGCAAGAAAAAGTCAAAAGTATTCTTAGGCACTTCTGGACTTATGAAAGAAGATTAAAAATTAAATAATTTTGGATTTTTCGATAAAAATTGAAAACGAAGAAAAAAAATAAGTAATTAGAATAAACGATAAGACAAAATGAAGTGGGTCAAAATTGGGATAATTTGTTTGTACAAAATTGGGAAATGGTGTTTGAAATCAGAGCAGTGACGTATTTGGGGTAATAGTTAATTTTCAGTCAAATTTAGGCAATGGTTGAATTTGATCAAATTGTGGGACAAAATCCAACTAAATTAAGATGAAGAAAAAACAAAAAGGTGATGAAAACAAGAAAAAATTAGTCAAATATAGGAAGTTGGAAAGAAAGGGAATCAAATTGAGTTTGTCGGAAAAGGAAACAAGAGTTTGGTATCAGAGCCCGGGAAAATACTAAAAGACCTCTTACGGTTAACCGAATTCCCACCCCTACTTTTATCCGCCACCATCGTCACCAAGCCAGAGCTAACAAGCCTAGGTTAGTATAAAGATAACAGAATCATGTAGATCTAACAAGCTAGATTAGGCAAACACGGTTTTTAGGAAGGAGGGAATTTATATGAGATCCACAACTTCATTTTTTATGTTATCGAGTGTACTGGAGTTGTTCGCCATCGTCTGAAAGTCAACACTTGCCAAAACTAGTTAATAGAATCGATATATGAAAAACAGAGGGGTGAGGGGAAAGAAGGATCAAATGATTTTTTAGTTCAGAAGGGAGGTGTTAATGCATGGAAGTGATAGTGGCAGAACAAGAGAACTGATCCGCCCAGTTGGACCGGTGGATCAATACTGTGGTTCTTTGGAGGTTTAGGCAATGAATCCGTCCTCGGAGTGTCTCGGCGGATGGTACCTTGCAGGGCGGACGTGCAAGGGGTTAGTATATGTAAGGTGACAAGTATGTGGGTAATGTAGGGAGAATAGGTTACAGAGAAGTACCGGGCGAGACCCTTTGGTGTGGGCGAACCGATAGCCTTTAGCGTACAGGTGAAAGCTTGTAGTATCAGGCGTATGGTCCCAAGTCTGTCTGTCCTCTTCTGAATGGGGGACCCTGTTATTTATAGGTCCCATTGGTCTGGCAGGGTCCACGTGTCCTGTCTGGGTGGGCCGCAGCGATCACCGTCAACAGTAATGGGCGGTGGCCAACTGTAGCTATGACAGGTGATCCTTTGGCTGAGGCGGACAGAGACCGCCCTGGAGATACTCGACCGCCCAGACCATGTTCGAGGGCGGATTCAATTGGGCCTAATCAAGAACCATGGATTTGCTCACTAGAAATCTATTCGACTTGAAGAATCGGGAAGATCTTCGGGAAGCACTTCATTGTGTTTTTTTTATGTTGGGTTGGATATTGATTGGTTGATTTAGGTTAGATTGGATAAGTTAGTTGGGTTGGGTCTAAAATGAGTTGGGTGAAGTGACAATAGGTCGCGTGGAAAATTTTGATGAGTTGGTTTGATAATACTAAATGGAAAATTTGGATGGAGACTTGACAGTGACCAACTTGTTACAAATTCAATAGATTAATGACCACATGAAAATGTTAATGACCACTATGTTACAAACCCTATGTGTTAATGATCAAAATAGATATTAAGCCATAAATCTTATCTAGCGAGTAGTAGTCTTAATCAAGGTATCGTTGGCTGAAAGCAATTTGATTATGATTATGAGAGATAAAGCTTTCCTATTGTTGAGTGCTCCATCCAATGGCCCAAATTTTCTCGATTGGGATAAGATTGGAGGGTAGCATGGGAACTTTAGAATTAAATTTTATTTTTTTAATATTTTGAAATACAAACTCATTTTCATATTTATAATTAGAAGAATCAAATTTCTTCTCTCTCCCAAATTCAAATGGGAAGACACTTATAGGCTTGAGTAGGGGTAGACCTGAAGTTTTGGCGTGTAGCCGCTTCCCAGAGTAATAGGGAACCAACCCTCATTTTACTACACTACCATTTGTTCAACCCTCAACGATTTTTTTATGAGAAAATTGTGTGTGATGGGTCATTTAAAAGCGATATCCAAAAGGGGGCATTTTGGGTAATTATGTATGATCTTGAAGAACAGGTGGTGGATAGTAGGGCTAGGAGCTTTAATTGCCGAGCTTTGATTTGTGTCGAATGGATGGTAGGGCTAGGAGCTTTGATTTGTGCCGAGGCAACTGCATTTCTTGCCATAACTGAAGTTGTTGATCTTCATCAACTAACATCACTTATCGTGACAGATAGTCTAATGATCGTCCAAGCTTTGTAGACATAGAAGGAGAGTTGGTCGTGGGAAGCTTCATCACAGTTGGATGTTAGTGGGAAGTTGGCTGGATCACAACTTATATGTTTAAGGTTTTGTGAGAGAGGTGATGACAAGGGTGCATATAGAATTGTTGTGTTGACCTGCGATGGGATGCTGCTAGTGACTTGGCTGACGGGTTTGTAATTTTCTTTTTTTGTGTGGTTTTTAGATTTCCTTTTGTTATCCCATTCATGTGAGATTGTATTTCGGTGAAAAATCCCTTTTGAGATGCTCTTAGAATCAATGAATCTAACCCCTTATAAAAAGAAATATAATGCATGTGTCGATGACATGTATTATATGTCTCTATGTATGTTTGCCTGCCAAATTATTATGACTAATTATGACTATTGAAGTGAACATAACATTGATATAACAATAACATGACTATGACATATTAGAAACATATTAATAATGTCATAACAATGATATAAAAACAACATGACAATGATATATTAGGAATATAACAATGACATAATAGTGATATAACACCAACATGATATTACAATGACTGTTAAGGCTCACGTTTTGACGCATTGACTAAAACAATAAGCTTCTAAAAGTTATGTTAGTATCATATGTATGTTATATTTAAGTAACGATGAAATAAAAGAAACATAAGAACGACATAAAAGAAACATAACAATGACATAATGAGGACCTGGCAAAGATATAAAAACAACGAATGACATAACAAAACTATGATATATTTTTTCATGTTCTTATCACCGAGTTATAATCTTTATGCGATTTAATTGTAGAAATAATGGAGATCATTAAGGATGAACAAGAAAGAATGAAGGAAACATGTGAGAAATAAAATTTAGTCATTGTTATCATATAACTAAACTATAAATTTTTTTTTGGATGAATAGTACATTTTCATTCCAAAAAATGAAGAGTGTGTTCGAAGATCACAACTCAAAGTTTACAGCTTACATTCAAAAAGACAGAAACTGTAAACTAAAACTATTTCTGTAAAGAGAAACCATAAGAAGAAACAGCTAACTGCAAAACTTCATTGCCTAACGCATGATAGCCTATCTCTTTGAGAATAGAGCTAACAATCGAATCAACTACCGACGATACTCCTCCATGAGCACGGATGCAACGTTCTCTCCAAATAGCTGCAACCACAGAAGTCCAAACAGTTCTGCAGAGCACACCTCGAGAGCTTTGCTCACTTGCAAGGGCACTGAAAGCAACAAGAATGTCTTCACCATTAACAGTAGTTACAGGCACCACCCTTCCAAGCAGATCATTGCAAATCGAACGAGAGAAGGGGCAATCAAAATATAAGTGACTGTGGGATTCCAAAGCTCCTGAGTCACACAAAACACACATGGGATCAGCTGGTATCCCCCATTTAATAAGTCGATCCCTAGTTGATAACCTGTGACGCACATACAACCATGAAAGAAATCAGTTACGCGGCCTACTCCCAGCTCCCCAGACTAGATAATACCAATCAACTTTAGGCCGAGTTAGGCGAACTGAATGCCATATAATTGAGAGCTTGATTTTGTCATTGGGGACATTGTCCCAATAGCACACATCACCAACAGCAGAGAAATGAGAGAAAAAGCCTTGCCTATTTTTAAACAGCCTCCTCCACACCCATGACCCTGTGCCGGAGGAGAGGGTTGCCAAATCTCTCCTTTTCACCCTGTAATGTTTTAGCCAAGCAATCCAAATAGAACCCTCACTTGCAAAAACATCCCAAAGTAGGCGGAATACAAGAGCTCTATTCCATAATTTTAGGTCTCTAAGACCAAGACCACCCTCATTCTTAGGGAACACAATCTCAGACCAACTGACTTTAGCTTTACTCCCAGATTTATCATCACCACCCCAAAGGAAGGAAGCACACAGCTGCTGAATACTCTTAATAACACTCATTGGAAGGGAAAAGACCCTCATCCAACATTGCGACAAGCTCATCAAAACTGAGTTCACTAACTGCAATCGACCAGCAAAAGATAGAGTTTTAGGGATCCAACCTTTAATGCGCTTTGTGACCTTCTCAATCAAAGGAGAGCAATCTCGTAGAGACACTTGCTATTAATGAGTGGAAGGCCTAAATAAGAAACCGGGAGAGTACCAAGCTTAAACCCCGAGAGCTTCTGCATTGCAGCAAGAGTTGAGGAAGGAATCCCTGCACTGAAGAGCTCACATTTATCAGGATTGACCTGCAGACAAGACCATTTGGCAAATTTTTTTCAGGATAGTTAAAATGATCTCCAATCCATAGTAGCTACCGTTGGTAAAAAGCATCATATCATCTGCAAAGGCCAAATGAGTCAGCTTAATTTTCAAACATTGTGGATGATAAGGCAAGGAACGAGAAAAACCCTCCATATCTAACAGTCTAGAGAAGCCTTCCATAGCAATAACAAAGAGATAGGGGACAATGGATCCCCCTGTCTAACCCCCTTTTTTGCAGGGAAAGTGCTATGAAGCCCTCCATTGAGAGAGATATTGTATGAAGCAGAGTAGATACAGGCTTTGATCCATTTAATAAATTGAGAGGGGAACTTCATTGCACTCAGCACATTCAGAAAGATACCCCAGTGTACTGAATCGAACGCTTTCATCAGGTCTACTTTGAGCATACATCTGGGAGAGACAGAGGCATGATTGTACATGCGAACTAAATCCTGGGCCAACAGAATATTATCCACAATCTGCTGATCTTTCACAAATCCTGACTGTGATGAACTAATAATATCCGGCAGGACCTTTTGCAACCGGGAGGTCAATATCTTTGAGACACACTTATAGAATAGTGTGCAACAGGAGATAGGCCTAAACTCACGGACTTGCATAGGGTTCTTAACTTTAGGAATGAGAGTTAAAGAGGTCACATTTAACTCAGAAATCATAGCAGAAGTATCAAAGAACTCCAAAACTGCCTCAACAAAATCCCTCTCAACTATCCCCCAAGCTGATTTATAAAATGTGGCATTATAACCATCAGGACCCGGAGCACGTTTACCATCCATATGAAACATAACTCCCTTAATTTCATCTCTGGTAACTGGCTGAAGTAACAGGGAGCAATGATCATCTGACACAAATTTGTTAAGGACAGAAGACAATTCCTCTATTGAAGGAGGAAGAACAGAATCATCCTCAGTGCCTAATAAACCTTTATAGTACGAGACAAACTCATCAACTATGCTATTAGGATCACTCAACACGATACCAGAAGGGGTGGAAATCTGACGTACCGTATTATGAGTAGTTCTAATCTTCACAGTTTGATGAAAATACTATGTTTAAGTCTCCTTCCGAAATCTCCCTAATTCTTGACTTTTGCTTAAACAAAATCTCTTCAGCTTTTTGGAGATTAAGGAGGTCAGTTGTTGCCTGTTTTTCTTCATCAATTAGAACTCTGGAAGGAGCATTCAACAGAGTTAGCTGAATATCTGCAAGCCTCAAAGTTGACTGCTTAACCCGAATAGAGATATCACTAAAGTTATCTCTATTGAATTTTTTCAGAGCTGCCTTAAGGTGCTTCTGCTTCCTGAATAGTCTGAGCATGGGAGAAACAATAGTAGGACCATCCCAAGATTGCTTAACACAATCCAGAAAACCACCCTTAGTAGCCCAGAAGTCAAAAAACCTGAAAGGCTTAGGGAAAGACTGATAAGTAACATCAAACTGAAGGAGTAAGCTCACATGATCTGACAGAACTGGCGGGAGAACAGTAATCTTGGAATGAGGAAACACAGTAAGCCAATCCTCATTGGCAAGAACCCTATCCAGCCTACGAGCAATCCAATTATCCTCCTGTTTATTAGTCCATGTGAAAAATGGACCATAAAAAGGTAGCTCCAGCAAATAACTTTTCTCTATAAATTCATTAAAAGCACCCATACTTGCTGAGAATTTGATAACATTGGACGCATCCCTAGGGCCCCTAATAGCGTTAAAATCTCCAAGTACTATCCATGGGGAGCCCTTAATGACTTTACCAAGCAGCATGTTGTAAAGATCAAGACGAACCTTTGCATCATTAACACCATAAATGAAAGTTATGTACATTGCAGAACCCTTATACTGAGCTGAACAGTTAACACATTGCTTAGAGGCAAAATGAATCTTTAAATCAATATCAGATTTCCAAAGAATCCAGATTTTGCCAAGAGAAGAGTACTGATAGTTACCATAATATCTCAGATGGCTGAACTTTGACTGAAGAATACTGACTTCATTTCCAGACCTCACCCTAGTTTCCAAAACTCCTAGAACATCAAGACTATGCTTCCTAAAATGATCCAGGAGCATGTCCTGTTTACGAGGGTCATTCAACCCTCGTACGTTCCAAACTGAGAGGTTCATGATGAAGGTGGGGTCTGACCTTCGCCTCCACCACCCCCACCCTTCCCCCGGCGTTTCCTTATCTTCCTTTTCGAAACTGAAATCGGGTCCACGACAACCTCTAGAGCAGCCTCTGGGATCACCTCAACATAATCCATGCTCAATGCTCCAAAGGCATTACCAACTAACATAATAGGCTCCTACTGAGCAGGAGGTACACGAGCAGCAGACCTAGCAGGTTGAAAACCGTCAAAAAGCTGCCTCGGGACAGAAGTTGCTGAGGTGCCAATATGGCCCTCCGGCACATCCACATTCGGAGAGTCTCCAAGGCCATCAGAGGCCCGGGAGCGCACATCCTAGGGCTTTTGTGCCACAACCTGGGGCAAAGGGTCAAACTATAAAATATTATTTTTCATTATTGGATCACTTTTATCTCATGTTATGAATACTTCATATATCATAGGACTAATATACAAATCTAGCCAAATGTTTCGACAAAATGTCAAATCTAGCAACTTCTTTTTCGATGACATTATTTACCACCAACTATTTAATTTTTTTGGTGAGATGTGTCCAGTTGACGAAGTTGACCGTTAAAGATAACAGTGTCCATCAACGGCGTCAGTAACGCCATTTGGCACAATGCCACGGTTTCAATAATTAGTCAGGCCTTGCTGATAATGTCTCCATGTGTGATGCCACGTAGAACACTACTCCACATGGCATCCAGGTGGGTTTAGAGATAGGGTTTGAGTACCCCTTCATTGTGTCCTACCTCTTTCTTAATCGTCGTATTTTTTTTCTTGAACCCCTTCTACTTGCTTCTCTTCTATCTCTCGCATCCTGTTCTCCCTCTGTACTTTCTTCTCCTCTACCTAGATTTCCGACGACCCAAACTCATCCCCCTTTACTTTCTTCTCTTTTACCGCCCATCGCATGTTTTCCGACACCAACCTCCATAACCCTTATCCCTAATTTTGTGAATGGCAACGACTTGCGATTGAAGTCGTAAATCTGCTTTTTTTTAATCTAGGGTTGTTGGTGAAGATACACGCCTCGTGTACTGTCTAGAAGAAACTGCTTCAACCAAGAAAAGGGAGCGAATCTCGAATCCTTGTACAGATCACGGAAAAAGTTTTGACTCTGATATACCAATTTATCGTTGTTGACTAAGATCTGCCGATCTGCCTGCCTAGTATACCATCGAGGTCGATTGCTGCGTCCCAGGTATGGTTGCGAAAAAGAGGATTAAAGTTGTTTTGTGATCCGATTTCGGATCAGAATCCCCAAACATAGAATGTCGACGCGAGGAAGCTCAAACGCAGATAGCGCATCAAGTACCATGGTTCAGTGCAGAAACAACTTCGCCTGCGTGGTTAACACTTCTTGGACCGGAAGAAACCCAGGGAGGAAGTTCTTCTGTTGTCGGCATTGGAAGGTAAAATATTTCTATGTAATTGACGTGCCTGCGTAGATTGTTAATCAACAATGGTTCTGAGTTCTATGTTCTATATTATTCCATGATAAAAAGGTTGATTGCGAATTTTTTCGATGGGTTGATGTACGCAAGAATCAGGATGAAGAGGACTGCCGATTAAGCAACAATGACTTCGAGTTGTTCGCTGCCGAGAATGCCGATTTGAAGAGGAAGGTTTCTGCACTGGAGCAGTCTCTTAGTATAGTTAAAGCTAAGGCGGATCAGAGGAAGCGAGAGAACCAGAGTCTGCGACAGGAATTAACTAATTGTATGGCTGTTGTGGCCGAGTTACGGAAACTGAACCTCGTCTTAAGCAAACTAGAATGTCAATGCTTGACAATAAGTTACTTGTTTGTAGTTGGCATTACGTGTATTATGTATTTCTTGGTTTGGAAAATATAAGCCTAGTTTGCTTGAATGAATTGTGAAATTTGTGGTGTAGAAATGATTTGTAAACTTAGATGATACCATAGCTTAATACGAAGACGTGAGTGTAGGAAATATGAGGTATGACAAAAGGGTTTCTGCACTAATTACCAATAACATACTAGTTAAGATAACTGAACAACATACATCGAAACCAACCTAAATTCCTTTCGAAGTTCGTAGTCATTAATACAGTGATAACAACATAACTGGTCATTCTCTGGCATTAGAACAAAATAAACAAGGTCACCTTCCGAATATCATAACCAATTCCATGGTTAATAGCAAAATAGTTGGCCATTTTTTCGCACATGAACAAAACAAACCAGGTTCCCCCCTCCGAACTTAAGTGTCACTCCTGAGTGTTCCCATGCTGAGTTCCAGGAACTGGAGTGAGGTTGATTTCCGCTTGGAGATGCTGCATCATTGGTCCGACTCCATTCCACAAATTTTTCCTGCCCTAACACATACCATATATAATTAGTCGTAGTTCAAACCGTCGAGTTAGAGAAACGTTGGATTTACACCTGATACAAGTCCCAAAACTAACTACAAAGTACGTGTTCCCCGTTCCTGGAAAGTATGATACACCAACACCTGTCTGTGCTACTAATATTTCCCTCTAAACCACCCCACGGACTTGAACATTCATCTGCACAGGCTGCACGAATAAACAAGTGTGATTCACAGTTTGATGACATTATGGTGCGAGTAAAATTTGAACTAATCTAACCATTTACCTGGACTGCCTTCATAGGACACATCCTCGCGTTATGGCCATTAAATCCACAACTCCTACATTTATTTTTACGTCTTAGTTAACTTCCTTCTGGTATGTCTACTAATCTGTGACGAACATTACGAGGAGGCTGTTCTTCTTGCTCATCATCTGCCATCTCGGCTTCATTTACTTCTTCATTACGAACTTCAGCGACCTACTCATTAGCCATCGATTCGGCTGCAGCTGACGCTACCTACAAAATTAATTAAACAAATGACGACATACAGTAACTGAAGGCAACATCAGCTAAGTACACAATCTAAAATACACAAATTATTTAGGAAATCGGAACGGATAGTAACTTACCACCGTACCAAGCGAACAGCTCCGTGTATTATGTCCTTCACAAGTACAGTTCCGGAAATGCATTGCATACCCCGTTGTCCTAAAGTAACACCACGACCATTCATGCGTGGTTGGCCTGCCATTTCAGCAAGCTCTTTCCTACGAGCCTTTTTTGGTCAACCGAGCATCCGTCTCCCTATCGATGGAAGAATGTCGTAACCAATTGCTTGCGGCCAGGCTTGACAACCTACAATGGATGGAATTCCTTGTCCGTAAGCTCTAGCTACGTGACTAGTCTTGTACAAGTCGTGAACATATTCCTCTACTTTAAGATGGAGGAACGAAATCGCGGCCACCGCCACTACAAAAAAAATATAATATACTCGCAGGCCTGGTCGATTATAGTCGCGGGCAGGCTTGCAACAAAAGAGTGATTTACTCGCAGGCGTCGCCTGCGACTAAGACCAGGATGCCCGCACTAAATTCACTGCGACTAAGCTCATCATTTGTCGCGGGCAGGCCTGCGACTAAGTTAGTCGCGGGCTAATCTTTAGTCGCAGGCGGCCTGCGACTAAGTTACTCGCGGGCCACCTGCGACTAAAGATTGGCCCGCGACTAACTTAGTCGCAGGCCTGCCCGCGACAAATCACCTGTGGGACCCAATTTCGATTTGGCCAGCTGATTTGGTTTTTAACCAGTTTTTGTTTGTGGCCTGTTCGATTTGGTCAGCTGATTTGTGGTTTTAAACCCACGATTTCGGTCTGAATTCACATTTTTCAGGATGATCCATTTTCAATTTAACAATTAATATATGATCATATTAGTAGTAGAACAACAAGTATTGCATAATCAAATACTTAATTATTAGTAGAATAACAAACTAGTTTATCAAACTATAGTACAACACATCCTAACAAATGTATAAATATGACACAATATCTTGAAATACAACAACATCCAAAGAAAGGAGAGGAGACGGCTACTAATCATTCCCCGGGTTCTGGTTCTGGTACACGGGGGCATCCCAAGGCTGCTACAATCAACAATGAACAACTAGTTAATAATTAAGTAGTGTGAAATTATAAGTTAATTGCCAGTATAAATAAATTCACTTACATTGTTGATCCAGGAGGCAAGATGAGCGGGGAGGTTGTCTAGGTCAAAATCAATATCAGCGAACTGAGACTGATCGGTCGGCTGAGAGGTCTGATGATAGGTTGGCGGCTGTGGCACATAGGGCTGCTGATCCTGTGTCTGAGGAACGGCGGTTGAACTGGATGATCCAACAAATTGCGAGGGTGCAATTGACCTCAGTATAGTCTCCAGCTGGGATACCCTATTCTTCAGCTGTTGGACATACTGTGGCTTGTGTGGCATCGTGGAAGAAACACTCCCAGATGTAAACGACTCCCCAGCAGCAGCAATACCAAAGACCTTACAAACAAAACAAATTGTCAATTACAATAAAGTGAGTAAAGAACTGTATTCATTCACTTAAGTAAAACTTAATTCTCACCTGGCTCTTAGTCAACCCAGCACCAAGCATACGGATGTGGCCTCGATGCTCTGGTTTGTTCATTGCTTGTGCCAGAGAGTCATGTGGGCTCCACTCCGGACTACAACCTTCAGCTTCAAGTCTTTTAATTGTCTCCTACAATATGAATTCAATGATGAATTAATTTATGCACATAAAACATGGTTTGTTACCAGAAGCTTTTAACCTGACAACGTCGGCATCAAACATACATGTCGGACATGAGAGCGCAGTGTGTGTATTCCATCCTGACAAGTTGCAGATTCCAGGATAATCACTGATCGACCATAATAATGCAGCCCGAAGAGTGAAGTTTTCTTTCTTCACTGCATCATAAGCTTGCACACCAACCCACAACGACTTCAGTTCTTCAATCAAAGGCTGAAGAAACACATCCAAATCATTACCCGGCATCTTCGGTCCAGGAACTATGCCAGATAGAATGAGTCCCGTTTGCTTCATACACAACCATGGTGGGGTGTTATACGAGATTAGCACGAAAGGCCATGTACTATGACTTACACTCGTAGTACCAAATGGATTGAAGCCATCAGTAGCTAATCCAAGTCTCACATTCCGTGGCTCGGAAGCAAAATCTGGGAACCTCGTGTTGAAGCTTTTCCACGCTTCAGCATCTCGAGGATGTCTGCCCATACCATCATTACTCATCTTTGTGGCATGCCAAGTCATATCTTCTGCTGTATAAGGACACATATATAACCTCTTCAACCGAGGTATTAAGGGAAAGTACCGAAATATCTTCTCTGGTCGAGGCTTTAATTTCTTCCCAGATGCAGTCCTGTTTCCTACATCCTTGAATCGAGCAACTCCGCACACTCGACACTGCATCGCTGCACTATCTTCTCCGATGTATAGTAAACAATCGTTCTTGCATGCATCAATTTTTTGGTAAGACAAACCCAGTTTTCTGATCGTCTTCTTTGCTTCATAGTTGGTTTGAGGAATTTTGGCACCAATAAAAGCCTGATTGAGCAAGTCCAGAAGCATAGTCATAGCTTTGTCACTTATCTTGTGTAAGTACTTGATGTGGTATAAACGCATCATGAAGGACAGTTTTGTGAACTTAGTGCGACCATCATGTAAGGGCACTTCACCATCCTGTAAAATTTGAAAGACATCATCATCTGGGAGTTGAGCCCTGACATCCGGCATTGGTATGTCTGTAGGAGGTGGTTGTTGAGTTTCAGTCTCAACAGGCACATTTAATTCAGTAGGAGGTGGGTCTTCTTGAAATTGTACTCCAAATGCGTCATTCACCATGTTCTGGAACATGGTTGGCTCAATTATCGGTGGTACCTCAACTGCTGGCAGATTTACTTCTTCAGTGACCATTGCGACTGGAATATTCACAGCAACCGGGGCAGAAACTCAGTAGCTAACTCGCCATGCAAATTCCAAACAGGGTAAAAGATGGAAAAGCTGAATGGAGCAGGTGGTCATTAACTTCCTGCCTTGGCCTCCACTTCTTGAACTTGCACTTGGACAAGGACAGAGGATATTCACTCCATCAGGTGCATTAGAGACAGCAAAGTCCAGGAATTTTTGAAGGCCGACATAATACTCGAGAGTATGACGAGCCTTTCGTATCCAAGATTTGTCCATCTATCTAGAGGCTGTTAATTAGTAACAGTTGAGTAGAGAATAAGTAAGGTATAATATTAGAGATGTCTACGTAACTTAGTACCACTGACTAAGTTTGTCTAATTATATCTCCTAATCATTTATGTACAAGTATATATGTTCCTAATTAAATTAAATTGTAACTAATACGATTACATGCATATATATTGTTTGAAATTTCATAACTTCATATAATTAATTAAGTACTATGATGAAATGCATAACTATTCATTGATTTTAATTGTAATAAAGCATATGACATGCATAATATTTTTATTTTAAAAGCTTATAAACCAAATTCAATTTTTATTCTAAATCTCCCATTTAACTTTGAAAGTAAGTTCACAAAGATTAACTAGCATGTTTTACTCATTTACAATTTGTGATGATATAACATAAATAAATCTATTCATTTTTAAGTTGATTAACCATGTTTTTAATAGCTAATTAAACAAGTATTGGATGTAATAAAGTAATTACCAACCTGAATACTGGAGGACAAGTGCTAATCAAACAGAGACGTAACCGAATATATGAAAATAACAGAAACTTCAACTTAGACAACAGAATAAATATTCAACAAAATTACTAATAAATAAATAAATCGTTGGATCGTAGTGTTCTCACCTGAATACTGTTATAAATTACCGCTACTACACCGTTGCTATGGTATTTCCCCTCCAATAACAACGGGTCACCAAGTTCGAATCTGATAAAAAAACCGAAAATCAAATCAATTATTCAAATACATGAGCTTGAATCATTAACCCTAATGACATTAACTCTTACTAAGCAGAACTCAGTGATTCAGTATGGTGAAACGAAAATAAGCCCAAAAACGTGATTACTAAGTCTGCACAGCGTCAATAACAGCACAAATTAAGATTCAAGAAGGCAAAAACGTCGATACAATTCAAAATACACGCAAGAACAAATCTGCCCAAACATAATCATAGATTCAGGCCGAAACTCTTACCAAGAACGATGTCAATCGGTCCAAATAGCACAAATCGAACAAAAATACGACAAAAAATCCTGCAAATCATCGTCAGAGATCGATATTAATTCCAGAACACAAACAACAACAAATAGAAGAAGATTAGGGATGAACACTTACTAGAAACAAGAAGGAAATCAGGCCAGTAGAGAGGGAGGCGTCGAAAATCGGTGAGAGTTGAGAGAAAATCGGTGAGTTTGCGTGAAAAATGAAATTCCGAAGGTCAGAGGGGGAGGTCATTCATTTACTTAGTCGCAGGCCTATTCCTTAGTCGCCTGCCGCCTGCGACTAAATTAAAGCTTAGTCGCAGGCATAGTGCTTTATCGCAGGCACCCGCGACTAAGCTTAGTCGCGGGCTTTATCTTTGTCGCAGGCGGCCCGCGACTATATTGGATTTTAGTCGCGGGCTTTATCTTAGTCGCGGGCCGCCTGCGACTAAGCTGGTCCCGGGCCCATATTTAGTCGCGGGCGCCTGCGACTAAGACTAACTTTAGTCGCAGGCGCCCGCGACTAAGCAATAAGCCCGCGACTAACATAGTCGCAGGTCAGTAAAGGGCCTGCGACTATATCAGCTCTTTTTTGTAGTGCGCGTGAAGACACGATATACCAGAAAGTGAGTAGTACCCGCAGGAACATGCTCTATTACGCAAGTCCACTACATACCCTACCCCATATCCCTTGACTTTGCATACCATATTCAGTGTGGGAATCGTAGTGCAGTTCCTCGCTCTAATTTTAGCATCCTCAACTGCAGTCCTTATTTGAGGGCATAATACATCTTTGCAATGAACAAACAATTTGTGTTTCTTCACCATCCGCTTCATGACATATAACCTAATTTCCTCCAACATTTCAATGATCCGACCACCCCTACACTTAACGATTATTCCTTTGAATGTCTCATAGATGTTGCTTTCCACAGAGTCACATTTAGGGACGGGAGACAGAAACACACGATAGAATGTTTTGGGCTCTTGCAGCATGAAGTCATGAAGTGGCTTCTTACCTTTTGTGTCACTGGCCTCAAGTAAGCCGAGTTCTTTGCAATGATTGTTCCACGCAGCTTCACTGCTTGAGTACACGACATTCCAGAAACACTCCTCTCGCTTCATCTGATGTATGCTTAAGCTTCCAGTTAGCAAATACATGCCTAGCACACTTCCGATGTTCAACATTTGGCATTAAGGTTTTAAGAGACGCAACCAACCCTTGCATATTGCAGAAATCATATTGACCATGTCAGGTATTAATCCCAATCAAAATTAAATATTATTTGGTGGAAGCAGATGATGTGTTGAAGTATTGCACATAAGAAAATGCAATTAAAAAAATTAAATAGCATTTCAGTGGAATCAGATGGTACAACATTTTAAATAAGTAAATAACATTAAGTGCATATTCACCTTCTGTTGGTCCGAGATGACACTCCATCCTCTTCCGTCGGTAATACCTAAGTCATCGATGAGTGCTTGTATAAACCAAGTCCAAGAGTCCATGTTTTCGGTCTCAACAACTGCCCAGGCAATCGGGTAGACTTGATTGTTGTCGTCCTTACCAACTGCAGCTAGTATCACTCCTTCAACTTCTCCTTTTAGAAAGCATCTGTCTAAACCAAACATTTGTCTGCATCCGGCCTTAAAGCCTATCGTAAGAGTACTAAACCCAACATAAAATCGTTTGAAGTAGACAGCTTCCATAGACGGATGAAGATCAACCTCTAACATAAATCTGGCACGAGGGTCAGCTCGTTTGAGCTCAGCAACGTAACTACGTAGTTTTTGGTATTCCTCCTTCAAACTCTCATTGAGCATGTCTTCAGCCTTTTTCTTAGCCTGATAACAATGTCTAGCAGTCACGTGAATGTCGTACTTCAAACGCACTTCAGCCACTATCTGGCCAACGTCCCACTCACGATTGATTCGAAACCGCTCGAGGAAGTCAAGTGCAATCCACGTTATCGTTGCTTGGTTGTTTACATTAGATCATGGGCATGTATGAGGTCCGCCCAACTTTCATATCATGAAACTCTTATTCCCTCTGTACCAAGCACCATATATCCTAAAATCGCAGTCATTGTTTCGACAAAATACCTCACCACGTTGCTTACCGCTTCGTAACCATTTTAGGTTTGCCCCATCATAGATATAATGTTTGGTAACAACATGCTTAAACTCCACAGATGACTTGAATTTAATCCTCAATGCAAACTACAACTATTTGTGGTCGCATCTGGAGTTGTAGATAGGAGCACAGTCGTAGATATCTTCGAAACCATTATCATCTGAAATGTTGCCCCTTATGTGAGCAGATCCCTCTGAACCTCTGTAGCCGGAGCCATTGTCGTCATCAGAAGAGTTGTCATGAATAGCTACTGAATTTGCACTTGGGTTAACTTCTGGATGGGGCTGTTCCATTTGTGGTTGGGCCGAAACACATGGCTGGTTAAACCTTGGTTGGGCCGAAACACCAAAGTGGGCAGAAACTGGTTGGGCCAACCTTGTGTTAGTTGGGGAAACCGGTTGGTTAAGGAGTGGTTGGGCCAAAACCCCTTACACTCTGCATTCTCAAACCTCAGTTACTTTTGAGTTGTGGTTTGTCATCACCATTTGATCGACCTCTTCACCAGATGAATACTGCATGTACGCAACAACCCTTCTCGTCCTCCGAACCTCGATATTGTATAGCGCATCTTTGAACTCATCGTCCGTTGTTCTTAGGTCGTCATCAATCAGATGTACAAACTCGGGCCCGACATCAAACAAATGTGCAGAGTTCTGCGGGTGTGAATCAGAGTTCCCTTGCTCCAGCAAACCGATTGCCCCATCCTCGTTATCAGCACCGAATCCTTCGGCGATGTAGCCTTCCATGTAGATAGTAATTTTGAGGTCATCACCCGCTGCTCGTACTAAACCGTTGGTTATGTCACGATCATTCCTAATCCCATGCAATCCTTCACTCGATGACTTGTTCGGTTCAACATACCAGATTGCTTCAACGTACTTGTATCGAAGATAACCAAGTCCAACACTTTTGAGCTCGTAGTAATGCAAGTCATCTTTGCCCAAATAGATCATCTCCGACCTACCACCGACATACGTTGGTTTTTGGCCATTGAAGTTCATAGTTCCACTATGGTACAACTTTACTTCAATGAAATTAGCCAACTGCAATAAGTAAACCATATATAAGTCAAGTTTCGAATACGCTACAACCATCGGCTAACACCAACCACAAACAGATAAAGACACAAGAATTTAATATTCCACACACCACATGCTGAACATTTCCCTTGAACAAAATCCAAGTACTACCAAACAAATTTTCTTCCCAAAATATTCCTTACAACTGTTGCTCTATACCAAATGGCATTTCAATGATAGTAAAGACGAAATAAAGAACATTTGAGGTCCTTAGTTATATTTCGGACTATAAACCCCCCCCCCCCCCCCCCCCCCCCCAACCTAGAAAACCCTAACTTAACTCCCAAATCAAAGCATTCATACACTCAGAAACTGTACTTCATACCTCTTTCCTTCCAAAGTTGTTGTCGTCGTCGAACTAAACCTGAGATTGCCACTACTGAAGATCTCCTCGAGTAATGTCTATGCCGATTGGAGCGCAATAGCTCAGATTCGTGCACGCTCGCCGTTAATGGAAAGCCCAAAACCCCCGTGTCGCCGTCGCTGGTGGTCCGATTACTCTCCGTCGATCGGCGTGCTATCGATTTAGCGATTTAGGGTTCGCAGTGGTTTTTTCGCACTGACATGATAAGAGGAAGAGAACGAGACTGAAGGGCTGTTTGACCCTTTGAAGATTTCTTTTTTACGGTGATAGTAATAAACGACGTGGATTTTAAAATCCATCCACGTGGAAGCAGGTTTGGCCATGTGGGATTTACTCTTCCATTATAATCCGACTCATTTTTTTTTTTCGCGACACACTCCGTTAGTTTTAACTGATGGAACAGACGGAAACACTAACGGCATTTAATCAATTGGTTAATCAGGGATTTCCGATACTAGTGGCTAGATTTGACATTTTTTCGAAATGTTTGACTAGATTTGTGTATTTTCCTATATCATAATACGAACATAATACCAAACACAAATTTAAATTTTTTCTTCCAAAATTTAATAAAACATATCAAAATTGATGCCATTATACTAAAAAAAAAAGTAAAAATTGTTCTGATCATTGTAAAAGAAAGTTACAAACATTAAATAAAAAAGGCCAAAAACAAATTTGTAGCCAAACCTTTCCGAGAAATGTCAAACATAGCCAAAACTATTCGTAATCCCAAAAATAGCAATGTTTTGTTTTCCGTTAACTTTTTCGTCAAAGGTAACAGAAATTTAACCCCCAAAATGACGTGTCAAATGATGTGTCATTATTTTTAATTAAAAATTATTAAAAAAATAAACATTAAAATTAAAATTAAAAACCCTAATGTCTGCCGCCTCATCTCCTCTTCCTCAGTTTTCCACCACCGCCGTCGCTCCAACACATATCCAATTCACCCTTTAATTACGCCACATTCCCCTCCCCTGTTCCCACATTCCTTCTCTTTTCAGTATCTCAATTCTCAACTGGTCTGCCTCCAATCCAATAAAGCTGCAACCTTTTGATCTGGGTTTTTAATTTGGATCCAAAACAGAGAGATATGGTGGGAGGTTTGGCTATGGTGGGATTGGAGATGGGAGAGCTTGGGATTGGAGAGAGAGGGTTTGGTGGTCTTGGGTTAAGGGGCGTCGACGAGACCAGAGCTCATACGCCACCTTCTGGCTGCACAGTTTGCAGTTACTCCTACCACCAACCGGTTTCGGCATTGGCTGTGCAATCTCCAAGGCCAAGCTCACTGTTTCGTTCCGCTTCTGGTTAGGGTTGGTTTCTAGGGAGGAAGCAACCGGTGCCGAACCCACCTTCGAACCCACACGGCATCGGATCTAGAGAGCGGAGAAAGCGATATGGACCGGAGAAGAGAGAGAGAGAGGGAGCCAAGGAGGAAAAAGTCGGCGCCGATCCAAGATTTGATCCTGATCTCCGATTCCACAACCAGCGACATTCGAGAAGCTCCTCTTCAACGACCCCGTAAGCTTGCGGCGGCGGCGTTCTGACTCGGCTTCCTCTGGAGAAGGAGAGGGATCGGATGACGATGATTGGCGGAGCCAGGATGAGGGAAAGGCAGTATTGGTAGAGGGGGATTGGATGGTGGTGGGTGGGTTTGGTTTTGGGGTTGTGGGTGAAGATGGTGGCGGCGGGTTGTGGTGGACTGGTGGTGGGTGAAGATGATGTCCCATTGTTTTTAATTTTAATTTTCTTTTCTTTTTTATCTAAGTTAATTAATTAATTTTTAAATTTAAATAATGACATGGCATCTGACGTGTCATCTAGTTGACCGGTCAAGTGAGTGCCACGTCAGCTCCGTTTGTACAGTCATTAACGGTGTTAAAATTTTAACGGATATTAGCTGTGTTTGTCCTAAAAAATAATAATGTGGTCTAAAAAGTGTGACACAAGTAGTTTTGCCTATGTTTGACATTTTTCGAAAAGGTTTTGACTACAAATTTGTTTTTGGCCAATAAAAAAATGAGAAAGTTATAAAAGTAGAAAAGTGTACGGTAGAAGAAACAAATGGTGTGCAAAAAGTTGAGAAAAGGTGTCCAAAAAATTGAAAAAAGTTAACTTTTTTTCCGCCCTTCATTTTTCTCCATTGTTAATATTCCCCTTATTTGTTTCTCTCCATTTTCAACCATAGGATGTGAGAAGGGTCGATCGAACGGTCACTCATCTCTTTGGTGGTGTTGAGTGAATGACCTCTTATAAGAACTGAATTACCCGCGCGATGCAGCGGAAAATTTTAGAGGACAAGTAATGGTAGTTTTGATTAGCAGTGATGTCATGTTTCGAGATGGCAGTGAAATGGGCAATCGAAAAGAACCAAAAGACATAGAAGAGTGTTGATTAGCACATAGCGACATGGTTGTGAAATGGGCAGCCGAAAAAAAGAACCAAAGAAATAGAAGAGTCTTCATTGATTAATTGACATAATGCGTAGCACACAAGAAAAAAATTTGTAGAACAATGACAAGAGGGTTGAGACCGTTTTTGCAACGTCAATTGTGGTTATGATAATGCTACAAGCCCATAAACTTACCCTCACAACTCACAAACTCACCCAACACAAAATGACCCAAAAAATACAACTTTTCAAATACTTTAATGAAGGGAAGCAAACACTATTAATTCAATAGTAACTCTCTTTCTCCCTTTATATATGGAATAGTAAGGCATTACCACAAGGTAGGTAATGCATTACTAATGCGACTGATCTAAATGGATAATTTTGATGGTTGTTTCTCCATGATCCCATCGAAACCCCCTTCACCAAATGCTTGTCATAATTGCAAACTATAGAGTGTGACCTAAATGCCACTTGAAGTTTTGTTCTTCCCCAACCGTGAGATAACCCTCAAAATATCCACCAAACATGTGTGACCCTCATTGCAAATGAGGCTAGGAGGAAGGCAAAGTATATGTCGAGAGTAGGAGCATTCAAAAAATAAGTACTATCTCGTTTTGACACATCCTTTCTCACATAGAATACAATTCAAATGCATCTCAAGCCCGCAAACAACATTCATATGTTATTTAGTGCTCAACCTTTCCCGATGTCTAACCAAGATATGAAGTTATTCTTTGATATGCAATGTGTATCCCATACTACCTTTAGCTCAGCATCTCAGATGCTTCACCAAATAGTTGTAAGAGATAGTCTAGTATGTTGGCTTCATTCCATTTCCAACCTTGATCATCAAAAGAGGTGTGTTGTGCTAGAAAGTCACGCCCCTAAGGGACGGACATCTTCTAAATCAAAGATCCCTAACCCATGATGATTTCCCATACAGTTTTCCATTTGTATTCAAAACCACCAAAGAAGTCATCTTTAATGAGAACTTGCCAAAGGGGTCGTTTGGTAACAGGATTTTGATATTGATATCAGCAGATATCATGATATTCGAGTTAGCAACGTTTTTTTCGTACCACATATCAAGATATTTGGGGGAAAAAGAGATATCAATATCACTCTCCACATATTCTACTCCCCCCAAAAATATGTGGGTAGTGATATTGATATCTATTTTTTGAGACACTTTTACCCCTAACTTTAATTCGAAACTACATTGCCACTCATTAATGAGTCAGCTGCAAATTGCAAACTTTAATTCTTCTCTCTCACCTGCTACGACCCATCTGCAAATCTCCGCTGAAAATCGAGTTCCAAGCTACCGCCGCTGCAAATCGAGTTCGAAGCTCCCGCCGCTGCAAAGCGGTGTTTAATTCTTCTCTCTCGCCTGCTGGTCGAGTTCGACGCTCCACAGAAGGAAGTTTAGGGCGACGATTCCAAGTTCACACCGCTGCAAATCGCCGGTAAGTTATCTTCGACTACTCCGGGCTGCCCATGTTTTCGACCTATGGCTGCCTGTCACACATATAAACCCTAATCTCGCTTTCATTCAATCGCAGGGTTTTCCCAATCACAGCTCATACTAAAGGCGGTCGGTTAACCCTAAACCCTGAACTTGTAAGTTTATCTCCCTTCATAATAGCTCTGTTTTCCTGTAACTCTGTCTTCCTTCATAGTAGCTCATCTGCCATAAGTTCATCTATTCTCTTCGAACATGTATAGTGCTTAGTATTGTTATTGGGAATATGAGTAGCATGAAGCTGCATGTAGGAGACAGCCAACACCAATTCATAAAGGATTGTTGTATGAATTATATATGTTGATCTGTAGAATTATATCCATTTTCAGATTTGTATGGTTTCCGCTTGCATGTTTATGTTCCA
The DNA here is from genome assembly GCA_034768395.1 of Linum lewisii. Classification (NCBI taxonomy): domain Eukaryota; kingdom Viridiplantae; phylum Streptophyta; class Magnoliopsida; order Malpighiales; family Linaceae; genus Linum; species Linum lewisii. The sequence continues at coordinate 18,498,216 of CM068299.1, read as the reverse complement.
AAGCATAAGCTGCTGATTGTCATTTGTTGGTTCTTAGATTTGCCATTGAACTCCATTGGTTTATTAGTTCATAGTCAATGCTCAGTATGACATTAATCCTAATAGATTGAGAAATGGCAAGACCACCCACCATTCGTGAAAGACAAAAGATAATTACGACAGTGATTGCGATGTGGTTCCAACTGATGCAAGAGTATATGGGCTTACTCTCTAAGTTGGTCGTCGCGCATGCTATGATTCAGAATAGTCGACGTGCAGATCTGATGCAGTTAACCTTGCCCCTACCCCGAGAGGTGTACCGAATAGGGTTCTTATACTATGCCACTCAAACCACAAACCAGATGTGTGTGAACATGTGTCGGATGAGGAAACGGACATTTTGGACACTAGTTCAGTTGTTGAAGGACGAAGGGGGGTTAGTAGAGACTTATAACATGGCCACTCATGAGATGCTAGCCATCTTTCTTGTCACGGTTGGTCATAACATCAAGAATCGTAAAGCACAGTTCTTGTTCCAACGCTCCGCGGAAACAGTTAGTAGGACTTTCAAGTTAGTACTTCTTGCCATCTTGAAGTTAAGCCCGCTGCTGTTAGAAAAAGCTGAACCTGTTCCGGCCAACTGTACTGACCATCGGTGGAAGTATTTTAAGGTATGCTATTCTGTGAAGCGTAGTTAGATCCATTTCGTTAAATGTATGGTATTTACAGCATTCTCTTATCGTACAGGGCTGCCTTGGGGCTCTAGACGGAACAATGGTAACTGTACGTCCCACAGTGGCCACACAAACAAAGTATCGAAATCGCAAAGGTCAGACGGCCATAAATGTACTTGGGGTGTGCAATACACGAATGCAGTTCGTGTATTGCTTGGCAGGTTGGCCGGGATCTGCACATGACAGTCGAATACTTAGAGATGCACTGGCAAGGGATAGCTCATTCCGCATTCCTCCAAGTAATAACAAATCTGAAGCCAAACATATCCTAAGCAAAACATTCACTGTTGACAAAGGGTTGTTTCCTTATTCAACTATTACATTGTACAGGTACATACTATTTGTGTGACGCTGGGTACACAAATGCTCGTGGCTTCCTCATACCTTATCGTGGACAGCGTTACCATCTGACCGAATGGGGCAGAAATAGACCCCGAACGAAGGAGGAACTGTACAACAAGCGACACTCAAAGGCTCGCAATGTCATTGAGTGTGCTTTTGGTGTTCTTAAGATGAGATTTAGTTTACTACGAGACAGTTCCTGGTTCTCCACAACACGTGTTGGGATGATTGTCAACGCGTGTGTACTCCTACACAACTACATCCGACAAGAAGGTGGCCCCGATATGTTCGATAGTGCATATACACCAATACCATCTACTGACCCTAATAGGACAACCGACGAAGATGTAATATCGTCGGTGGAGGCATCGGATGAATGGACGCAATTTAGAAACTCCCTAGCGGAGTCAATGTGGGCTGCACGTGGTGGTGACCGCAACTGAGTGCTCGTGGAGGTTGAGGGTTGGAAAACATTGAGGGAATACGTAAAGGCACATTGAACTCCATACGAGCCGTGTGGTGTTCGAGACATTTATGTATGCTTTAGGTTTCTTATTTCATTGTTGGTTGATTAACTGCAATAAGCAGTTGAGTTTGTCTTCTGTGACCTCTTCATGCTTTGGATTTCTATTCAATTACATTGTAGGTTCAACTGCATGATGTACGTTTCTGGTTTTGCTATTTAAGTTTCTATTGAATTCAATTCCACAGTAGGTTGACTTTGTTGTTTAAGTTTCTGATTTCTTTTGTTTTCAAATTTAATTCACCAGTGTTGTATTTGCTGAACATGTACGATATTCAGATTTGTGTAATAATTGTTTGAGCTTGGTGTTTGCCACGACTTTATGATGTTGTAACAGGTGATAGGAATAGCAACTAAACCCAAGTCCAGTGCACGAACCAGGACGTACAAGGCCTGGTCGGACGAAGAAGAGAGGGCACTAATCGACGTACTAACCAGGTTATACGAGGAAGGTACACTGAAAGCTGGTTCGTTGAATGTTGTCGGGTTCACAGATGCTGAAAAGAGGATGAGACTTCTTGTTCCTAATACGCAACACACAGCTGACACAATCAAGACTAAATTTAGGACCTTCAAGGCGAAGTTCCAAGCACAGGTGGATTTGATGAATGCATCTGGCATGGGATGGGATGACCAGAAGGGGTGTTGTGTTTGCGACGAGGACGTCTTCGCAGAATGGGTTAAGGTGTGTGACTGAACTGTTAACCATGATTGTATTGTGTGATAGTTATGTGTGGATGCTGATCTCACTATAAATGTTATGCAGAGTCATAAGTATTCTGCTGGTATGAACGGATGTCGTCTCCCTCACTGGGATGAATTATGTAAGATATTCGAGGTGTCAAAGGCGGATGGAGCTGAGGGTATGACACCTGCAGATGTTGCGAGTCGGTTGGAGGCTGAAATGCGGGCCTCAGACAGTACCCCTTGTCCGACAGATAGTTATGCTGCTGAGACTACACCAATGATGGAGGACATCAACCAGGGTTTTGATATAAGAGCTGAGGGTTTGAAGGACATGGAGGAGGACACGACAGCTACTACCACTGATAAGCCGGAGAAGGCAACTTCTGGACAAAAGCGGAGCCGACAGCAAGCAACTGAAGACTACTTGGGTGCTATAAAATACCAAATGGAGAAGGTTCAGGAGAGCATTACCAGTACCGCTAGTAACATAGAGAGGCTGACGAACACCTGGTGCCTTCCCGTGGATGTTGCTAACCGTCGGGAGTACATCGTTGATGAGGTGAAACGCTTAGAAGGTATAACCTATTCCCAAAGTTTGAAGGCAATTTGTATGCTTATGAAGGACCAAGCGGATCTTGAGACTTTCTGCAAGATGCCGACGGATGAGATGAAGGTTGATTTCATCCTATCTATGTTGGAGTAATGATGACAGCTTAGCTTGGCGGGGAGTGGAATTGGGTGAATTTTGGATTTTATGAATCGGCTGGCATTATATATATTTTGGGTTGCATTGTTGCCGCGCCACTATATGCAAACCGTATTGGCATTATGTAGTAGGATGCCTTATGAGATTTGATGCATTATTAGTAAGATGACTTATGAACCGAGGGTATGATAAACTCTGTTTCGTGTATTAGCAGGTGTTTTGTGTTTCAAGCAACTCTACTATTAAATTTCAGTAGCCTTGTAATTCCACTGTTAAATTTCAGTAGCCTACAGATTGTGTTTTGCCAAAAATATCTCTAACTGCCCTGTGAATGACTTCTGGATCCTTTTCTAATCCGTTCATGGTGAAAGTCTTCCCACTGCTCGTCTTTCCATAAGCAAATACAGATCCTATAACAATCTCAATGTCTTAGAAGGGGAACATTAACAGAAAAATAGATAGTGACCTAATTTTAGTAGAAAAGGGAAGCCCATTCAAGAGATAGCTCACCATTGAAACCTTCAACAACAGCATGAATTATATTCTTAGTGAGAATGCAGTTCTGAAATTTAACATTACATTTGACAGTGGAATAAAACAAGTGTTTGCATGACCATACCCGATCTGCACACCCTCAATTCATACTATCAATACGAATACAGAGATCAAAGACAGAATTGCAGCCAGTACACACCACATCGTCACCGTAAGAGGTAGTGCATGGTTTACAGATAAGTGTACCAGTCCTACATATAACATTAAACATGAAAATCTTTCCAATACTCAATCTCAAGCTTCAAACTCTCTATTTTATCAACGAGCTCGCCGATGTGGTCCTCAAGTTCCAAGTTGCGAAGAACTAGTTCATCATAAACCTCTAGCCCATCTACGTCCCTATCTTCTTCTCGACACCACATCATCATGCGGCAACGACTTTCCCTCTTCCTACATCCTACATAAAATCGGAATGGGGAGTAGTGTTGCAGCAGAGTCGGTTTGACAGCGTACACCTTTGCGAAAAACCACATTGACAAAGAGCAATAACCCCCATATTCAACTGCGAAATGACCAACATCAATACAACGGATTAACACCAGTAAGAACACATTAAACTGACCCCCCCTCCACACACATACTAACGCTGCAAACGAACAGTACGCCAGAACAGCATGCCACTAGCAGTTACAGAAATGGGGAATTGCAGATGGCTTTGTAAGCTGAAAACTTGCAGTATAGCTGTAAACTACAACAAAGATGGATTACCGTAAACCCAAAGCTAACCAGAACAATAAAATTCATTAACCTCCATAGACAATAACCCTAATTTGCAAGAAGCTTCACAATTCGTAGAACAAATGAACCCTAATTCGAAGCGGACACTAAGCTACCGAAAGTGGAACCGAAATCGTGCAAAAAGACTGCTATAATCATAAAAACGAACTCGAATTTGATGAGGGAGGGGAGAGCGGGATTGTTAGTTGGGTTCGCGTGAGCAAGACTTACCTTTTTGGTGTCAGATCACTGGCTGGTAGTCGAATTAGGGTTTCGAATGCCTTCTCGTAGAGGAGGTAGAGGGCTTCTCGTCAATCAGTAGAAGGAGATGGGTGGAGATGGATCTTCGACTGCCTCCAAGGAAGTAGAAGAATTTGGAGAAGAAGAAGCATTGACAGAAGAGGAAGCAATGATTAGAGGAGGTTGTGTGAATTATAACCCCACACTTGAGGGTATTTTGGCCATTTCCCATTTAAGTCATAAATGTCCACCAAGTCTAATATAACTACACCAAACAATGATATTTAAGGGGTCGTTCACTTGAGAGATTTGGATTTAGGGGATTTCAAATCTCGGAGATTTGAAATAGCTAGAGATTTGAGATTCTCTAGCTATTTCAAAAAGATATGTTCACTTGAGTGATTTGGGGTAGAAAATTGTAAAAACATAAAAAAATAATAATAAATATGCATATTATAAAAACTAAAATAGCCTCATTCACCATTTCCCCCAATTCTACAATTTCTTTTCTTATCGTTGTTGTTAATAGTTGGTTTTTTTTTTTTTTTGATGAATGAATGTGTATTATAAACATAAGTAACCAAACAGTACAAGTGAACTAACTGACTTTCAAAATAAAAACCACCGCACAAAATGAAACAACATCAGCAAGTTGTTAATAGTTGACAGTTGCTCACTTACTTTGTTAATAGTGTGCAGTAGATGAATGATGCCGCATCTAATTATCATATAGGGGTCGTTTGGTTGCAGTGATATTGATATTGATACCTGTAGATATCATGATATTCACGATATCATCGTTTTTTCTGTCCTGAATATCATGATATCTGGGGCCAAAAGTGATATCAATATCACTCAACAGATATTCATGTGGAGGTGAATATCTTCAGAGTGATATTGATATCACAGTTTTTGGACAATTCTATCCTCACCCAACCTTCACAATTATAATGTCATCAACCCCATTACCCCAATTTATTTTTTCTCATTTTATATTATCTCGTGTTTATGTATTTTTATATTTATTTATTAATTAATATAAATAATTATAATTTAGTTTTTAATTACTTAATTATAATTTTTTAGTTAGAATTAGAATTCATCATGAAAATTATTTTAACTTTTTATTTTATTTTGGCTAGAAGAGGGAGATGTGTTAGCGGTAAACATAATACTAATTATTTTCTTAATATGACCATTTAGTATTCTAAAAGTATAATTAACTCGAGTAATTAATTTATAAATACATTCACGAATTAAAAAAGAGAGATTAGAAATTTTAATATCTAAACACACATGTTTTTTAAGTAAATGTTAGGACTACTTTTATACTTTGTTCAAGCAAATGAGGGTATTTTGGTACATTCATCCATGCACTCACAATTGACCACTCATTTAAATATCACTACCCCAAACAGTGATATCAAAGAATCACTTTTACCAATATCAATATACTAACATATCAATATATCTCACATATCATGATATGTAGATATCATCCAACCAAACAACCTCATAATTATCATATGGTTAGTTGTCTATACAACAAGCAAACCCACCCAGAACCTAATCAAAAGGAAGCAGCAGTAAACTGAAAAAAAATATTAATCCAAAAGTGATGTCATTCTAATCAAAGGTTGATCCAACAAAGTAAGAACACAATCACTCAATTACAGAGTTTAGCCAAACATATATAAACCATATCTACTCCTTCAACGCCTCCTTCTTTCCGTGAGAAGAGGTCTTCTCTCTTTAATTTGACTGCTGCTGCTGTAATGTTAGAAGGACTGAATCCCTAATTTGGATTTATTATATACTGGTACTTTTGATATTAGATAAGTTAGTTGGGATTATTTTTGTAAAAGTAAGCCTCAAATCTCTCAATCTCCCTCAAATCTCTGCTATTAGTAGAGATTTCAGAAAGCTCCCCAAATCTCTAAGGGCCCACCCCGAAATCTCCAATCCTCCCCAAATCTCCATCTCCAATTGTGAAGTAAACAGTAGATTTCGTCCAAATCTTTAGGAAGGAGATTTGAGCCAAATCACCCCAAATCTCTACCCCAAATCTCTCAAGTGAACGACCCCTAAGTAATTAGCTAAACATATCAATATCTCCCTAATCTCAATATCCCAACATATCATTTTTCCAAACGACCGTGATATTGGCTTGGTTACAAGGCCTAAAATCCTTTAGATCTAAGCCAGGGTTAGGATGTGAAGAAGTCAATTAGATTGGTTAAGAATAAGTTAATCAACAATTAACCATATCAGTTAATCAGTGAAACCTTCTGATTCCTTTACCCGCGACCAAACCAACAAATACTGGGGCCGTTTGGTTGATGGAATTGGGTCCGGAAATTGAGACCCGATTCCCGGTCCATTGGGATTGACTCAAATAATTGCACTACAATTCTCATTGGATCGGGAATTGAAATCCAATTCCCACACCCAATTCCATCAACCAAACCACCCCTACTACAAACCGATAAGTTAATAAGTTTCAACTTTTAGCTAAGAAACAAAAACCATTTTGCTGACCCTACAACAACAAAGTAAAGTATCTGGAAACCAAAAATAGGCCATCATAATTCATAATGATAATATTCAGGTTGGTGATATGTCGTATAGAGAAACCGATGTACAAAGCTTGTTCATCCATCCAACAAACACTTAAGACATACAAATTACATACAAACAAGGCACTACTATAACCTCGCGTTAACTGCTAACTACTAGTACCATTGAAAACCAAACACTACTATATGGCATCCCACATCCTATGTTTGCACCAAGGCAGAGTTAATTACATGGCCAAAACAGTCTGTGGGAAGTCACATCATCAGTTATCAGCTGACTGACAGTTCACAGTGCCCTGTTTCTCCGATTCCAGATGCTACCCTCCGAATGTTGCAATAGTCCGAGGGCCAAACTACGATTTCTAGGGGTGGATCATGAAACACCACTGATTCTGGTCTTGATGGAAAGGAACACTTCCAAGTTCCAGCATAAGCAAAATGTCTCAAGACCACAAAACTTGGTTGCTGGTACCAGAAACAGTGACAGATTCCGCAGCATGCCAGTGACCATTCCAACCTGCAAATTGAGTTCAAAAATGAGAAGAACACTTGACGTGATAATCACATGAATGCACTAGTTCAGAATAGCAGCAGTGACATACAAGAAAAGCCATGGACATAAAACAACAGACTCATCACGCTGTTGGAAGCTTCCAAGAAAAAGACTGTAAACTTATAAAAAGTTCCAGACAAATTGTGATCATACAAGAACTGGTTGTCAGGTTTCAGCCCACTTGAGCTTTAGACCTTTAAATAAACTACTAAAGTCTGATCTTACAGTTCTTTTTTGTTTTAAGCATCTTGAATCTAAATAACAATCAACTAAAGGCTCCAAGAAGCATCATTTACAGAATATAAAAAAAGAGAGACCTAGTACAAACATAGAAGAGAACTAACACCTCTGAGTTTTAGGAAACTCGACTTCTACTATGGAAAAAACTATTTCCATTTCTGTTGCTTCTGTATCCTCTTCAAACATAACAGACAACCTATTTCTGAGCACAGGATTGTATAGTCTCACTCTTAGCCAAATAATAGCGGAAAATGTTCAAGAAATAACCAAAATGAAACTTATCGATGTGTTCCAGCAGAAATGTTATCTGAGCCTTCTTATCTGGGTAAAGTGTACAGTGGTATGAATTTGTAATATGCAGGGACTATATGTACTCATCCTAGCAAAATGGGGGGAGCGGTTAAACCATGACATAACCTAACAATTGGGTAAATTTATTTACGTTGAACAAGTACTACAATGGTAGTGGACAGTAACCATGCAAAATGGGCATATGCCCAATTCCAAGCCAAAATGGAAACGAAAATGTGAGAAATACACTATTGTAGGCTCTTAAAAGGGAAATCTTCAGTGCACACTAAGGACACAGTTTTCATGGAATAAGAGAATATTCTGTAAAAGTATATAATTAATTCCTACTCCTATATAGAGATAGAAGCCCTAACCCAAACAGGCTCGGCAAGCATTAGAATACAGAGTAAATCAATGACCAGGGAACTAACTTGTCAAAATGCTCAAAAGGTACACTAAGGGCCGAGCATCAGATTAAGGCATTAAGCTTCACACTACAGCATTAAGATGATAAAACAAAATTGGAAACAAACTCATATGGAACAGAGAAGTTTTTTGTTCAGTCAAACGGCCTTTAAAGGCAATTAACAATCATACCATGAAGGGAGTAAACAGAAATAAGATAAACCAAACAAAACTTCCCGTACAAATTAAATCAGGGCACAACATGATGATGAAACAGTGTCCTCAAGGAAGGAAAGCACTGTTTTACTAAGCCGCAGGAAAATAAGGGGACAGGTAGATACACATATTTACACATACAAGTACGAATGGAACAAAAGAACTTATACAGAACTCCGAAAGAGAAAACTGAGTAGCATTAACAGGGTAGTTGGTCTAGCAAAAAATACAAGATGATTCCTGGGTGACAAGGAAACTCAGTCAAAATCCAAATTAATATTAATTATTTGGTGATATGAAGCACAAACAAATGATACTACTACCCTTGTACAAATAGCTGAGACTGCACCACTAAGAAGGAGTACAACAAAGCAGGTATCAGCTGACTATTCTCTCATTGTTGTTACAAGATGAAAATGGGGATGAAAGCAAAATCAATTGCAAAAATTAGTGTACCTGAACTACTGGTCCCCATAGGTAGTTGCTTCAAAATATAGAATATCAGTTGCAAGGTTCAATTGCAAATGGCAAGCTTCCCTGTAGCGTCATCTGTTACCCCGTAGTCGAGACTTAACTCCCGTAATGGAGGAATATTCTCAGTGGCAAATATCATAAGGTGGGGGAACATCAGATTATTATGATCATGCAGCACAAACTGCACCATCACATTAGGAGCAGTGCTATGGCTCATGTAACAAGCAACATTCCTCATTCTAGACACATCCATTGCAAAATCCAAAGGCGGAAGAGCGGGATATGTTGGGCGCACATAGTCAGGATATATCCGCGATAAATCTCCCCATTCTGCCCATCTACTTGTAAACCGACTGGGATAAATCAATGTATCACCACTCATCGCAAAAATCTCAGCTTGCTCTCTCGTGAGCGCAACACCAGCATACTCGCATACAAATGAACCAGCATGTATCAAATCCAATGATCTAACTCCCCAACCTGTTTGCATTGACCTAAACACTTCCATTCTTTTTCTCAACCCCCTCTGACTTACACGGTTACGACAACTTGGTGGGCATTTGCAAAAGGGTCCACATTCAAATATCAAGGGTTTTCCCCTCACCAAGAATCCATGTTGATCGTAGGCAAATTCACCACCATTCTTCACCGCGCAGAAACAACCATCCACACAACCCGAAACACATTCACACCCAGTTCCACTACTTCCAGTGTTACACAAGTGAGGAGGAAACACAGTCTTCACAAGATAATCATGATACAGAGGATCGCCAAAGTTGTCCATATCGTTAAACACCATGACAGGGACATTTTCTTTTCTATTTGAGATATCAAGATGTATATACCCAGTTGGCCTCACGCTCAATGGCTTAGTCCGCAAACTCCCAGCAAATTTCAAAATCGCACTACCCATTTCCTCCTGTCCTTCTATCCTAGACAGCTTAAACTTATAGACACCAAATCCTGATTTACCCACATCAAACCAATAGTCGTGAATCCTGTATAAACCATCGTAGACATATATCTTGCTACTAATACTTCCTTCATACTTAAACCCCCTAACAACCCTTACCTCAATTCCATAATGCATGCTCCTCTCCATCGCTAAGTTACCACCTTCAAGCTTTTGATTAATACAATGCTTCCCAAACTTGTCCTGCCCTCCATGCCCAGTATAAGTTATGGCGTCTCCAGCGTCCTCATCGTCCTCGTAGCCACCAGAAACAATAATACCCGTAGCAATTGGCTGCCCATTTGAGCTCTGGCTCCCAGGGAGGTAGTCAATTCCAGCCTGAGGTTGGCCATGGAGCCCAAGCACACACAATTCCATCCTAAAGAAAAAGACATCCCCAATCTCGATACCAGGAATAGAACCCACGATTCGCTTATCACGATTGATCCAAAGCCCACGGTCCCTCATGACAGACGCCGCCAGTAGATCCCCACGAGGCTTTCTGAACACGGGACCCACTGCGTTGAGACGCTTCTCTTCCTCCGCCACGGCGTATATTCGAAACGAGTCGAACACCAAACGAGTGCTCCTGACCAGGTCCCTGAAATACCTCTTATCCTCAATCTGAAGGTCTGTGACCCGAACAAGCTCCGATGACCGCTTGGGGTACTTACGTTGAACCTTGGGAGCCGAAGTGGCAGACACCTGGTGATCAGTGTTGATGGGCACAATCGCTTGAGCGTCTGGGTCCGAAGCCGAGGCATCACCGTAATATTGTTGTTGCTGCTGTTGCTGCTCCTGCTCCAGCCGTTTGGCAAAAGCTGTCCGGAAGAGCTCCGAGATTCGGTAGTACTCGGAATAGACATTATCGTCAGCGACGGAGACAAGGGCGGATTGAGATTGAGGGATACTTTGGGAATCGGTGTAGAAGTTCATAGGGATGGGGTCTTGTAAGTAAGAGTCGGGTTGGTCTTGAAGGAGCTGCTGGATTTCGAGTGGGCTCTCATCCAGTGGTTCGAGCTTTGGTTCGACTTTGGGTACCTTCATAAAAGATGGAGTCGCGGTGGTAGCACCACCAGAGGCTGTACTAGTGCCGCCGTTGGGAGCGACCGGAGACGGAGACAGGTTGAGGTCTATGAATGGGACGATCTCGCCCATTTCTAATTCGCCGACGAAAATCTCTGCACACAAGTTATAATTGGTTAATTAGCTGGAAAGTGGAAGGAAGGAGTGAGGTTTTCTTGATTTCCCAAATGGTTATTTCATCGACTGTGAATCCAGAAACGCCGATGAGAAACGGAATTTGGGAACGACGAAGAACAACTTCCGGGCGAAGGGAAATGTGAGAGTTAGGAATTAGGATGCTGCTGATGACCTAATATATCTAATATATATTATGTATGAATTTTTGACAAGGACAATACAGACTTTTTAGCCTTGTTATTAAAGCATTATAAAAACGATCATTTCTCTCACGTCAGTCATTTTCTGATTTTTTCATATACCATCCTAATATTTTTCTTTTTGATAATTTAATCAACTAATTCATTTATTTATTCTCATAATAATTACAAATTTTCATAAAACGATACTAATTTCCAAAAAAAAAATCAAATGTTCAAACTTTCCTTATTATAAACATCCTTTAAAATCATAATCCTAATAATCACAAATTTTACTATAGCTATGGGACATTGGTATCTTAAATGCATCTATCAATCAGAATCGTTGGATAAGCAAAATATCAATCTTGTGGTTAAGAATAGAGAAAGACATGGATTGAGGGTCAGAAAATCTTATATGAGAACACTCATTTTGTTCTCACCATGAGAACACTAATCTCTACCATCCATTCTTTTAATCTAATCTAATGGTTATAAATTCATGAGCATCTATGTAAACTTCTCTATTAATATTAATTTCCTTATTTAAATCATTTAATAAAATAATATGATAAAAGATTAATCCTAACTAAAAAGTAGGAATTAGTTATGGGAAAGAATTCAACTACACGTTTGAATTTTTCTATTATTTTCCAGTGGCTTTTTTTTTCGACGGTTCCATTCTTTAATCGACTTTGATTTTTTTCGGCGGCTTCAATCTGTAATCGACGGCGGTAATCGGCTGATTAAATCGACAGCTTCGTTTGTGGGTAATCGACGGTAGCAACATCAAATGGAACCATCATTGCTTAATCCCGCAACCTTCATTTGTTTATCAGGTTTTTTCAGAATTCGAACTTTGATAGCCATCTGTTTCGTTTCGATTATGGTGATCAGTCATTTAATCTTCCCATAATGCTACAGCAATGGAAACGATCATTGGAGAGAAGATATCATCGGAGTCCGGTCCGTTGCCGACCACCGTTCCATCATCATCTGACACTGTTGCTTCAGGTTCGTTAGGTACTTATTTTTTCACTTTAGGTACATTATGTACCTTTTCTTCTTATTTAGTACTGACGTAGTGGCTTCTGTTCCTTTTTCCCATGTTTGGTACCAGATTCATTGTAAGAGTCGGTCCATAACCACAATATTGGTGAAACTCCATGCTTCAGGTTTGAAGATATCATCGGAGTCCGGCTTGTTGCTGACCACCGTTCCATTGTCATCGGACATTCTTGCTTCAGGTTCGTTAGGTACCTATTAATTCACTTCAGCTACATTAAGTACCATTTTTCCTTTTCTAGTACTGACGGCTTGTTGCCGACCACCGTTCCATTGTCATCGGAAATTTTTGCTTCAGGTTCGTTAGGTACCTATTAACTCACTTCAGGTACATTAAGTACCATTTTTTCCTTTTCCAGTACTGACACAGTGTATTGTGTTCCTGTTTTCTATGTTTGGTACCAGATTCATTGCCAGAACTGGTCTCTAACCACAATATCGGTGAAACTCCTACCGGTAAAATCGCAAGATTTTGAGAATCAGAAATCGCAAGAGCTTGAAGTTTTAAAATTATACACGAAACAAAACTGACACGAAACAGAACAATACTATGTATCAGTTACATCTAAACGTAACAATACTATGTACCAATAAAATCGAAACGGAACAACACTAAGTACCAATGTATATTGATTCAGAACAAGACTAGGTACCGATGTAAATCGAAACGGAACAACACTAGGTACCCAGAAAATTGAAAAGGAACAACACTAGGTACCGATGTAAATCAATTTGGAACAACAGTTTGTACGAGGAAACTCCAAACGGAACATGCCGGAAAGAACAACAATAGAACCTGGAAATCGTCGTCTGAAAAAATCTCACCAACAGTTGGCAAAACAGCCGCCGATGAACGTGGCCGGCGCAATCCAAGGGAAGAATCGCCGGCCGCTCCTCCTCGCCGACCAGCAACTGTTCCTCCACCTCCAACCCCGATGTCGCCTTCCGCTGCCTTGCAACGACGAGGTCGCCTTCCGCCGAGGTTCTCCGAAGCAACACGAGCTCGGCTTTACCCGCCGTGCTCCCATCCTCCGATTCGTGGCTGACCGCTCCCCCTCGCCGACCAGCAGCAGGCCCCCTGCTTTCTTCGTCCGGCCAGGCGATGGCATTGGCGGCGTATGTGGAACCAACGAAGAGAGAGAATGTTTTAGGGATTTAGGATTTAGGATTAGATTTCAGTTTTTTTAAGATAATATGAACCCTTTTTTATTTTAGGTACAATTACAATATTATCCTTTCTTTTACAGTCATTGGATGTTAGTAAATTAATCTAACGGTTCTAATAGGTGTTCTCATATGAGAACACTTATAGGTGTTCTCACCGCAGGTGACCCGAGGTTATAAATGGATGAAATGGGGAAAGAGGTAAGGAAAAAGAAAAGAAAAAAGAAAAAAGTGAAAAGTGAATATTTATATTTCCCCCTGAAAGATTCTATTACATTGTCTTTCTTACTTTAACTATTCCCTTATTTTAATTGTATCTCAAACATATTTTTTCACTTCATAAATGTTATTTGTTTTAATTTTTTAAGTCTAATAACGTCATTTTTATATGTTTATTCACTTGAAAAAAAAAAGTCGGTGACAATTGTTTTCTTCTACCCATTCATTTTCCTTTAAGCTGATTTCCAGCTTTATTTCATTTTTTTATGTTTCAGGTGGCAAGTGGCTTCCATGTGATGGGTTGGGTCCACTACATGCAAATAACACTTTGGCACTTTGCTATTATAAATTGACAAAAAAAAACTCATATGCAGCACGACCTTTTGGCTTATTACGAGTTTATACAACACCTTTTCGAAATTCCAATAATGACATGATCTACTGACCCTGTTTCAAAAATGACATGCTGATTGTGCCAAAATGCTAGTGTGGAAGGATTCATGGCGCCACATCAGTGTAGACATAATTTTTTTTCTTAATTCTCAAATGCTCAGCTCCCTAACACCACATATTATCTTCTTTCCTTTATCCCCAGCTCCCAGCGAACTCCATTTTCTTCTCGCAGCCACCGAAACCCTAATTCCAAATATCTATTCCCTTCTTCTTCATCCCAACTTGCGATAATCACAATCATCCTTCTGTTTCATCTTGTCTCCTGACAAACCCTAATCGCATCACTTCTTATTCTCCATCTCATATCCCAAAAATTGCATTCGTTCTTCTCACTCTCATCCAAGCGTATCCCTTCTTCTTTTCCATCCCATCTCCAGATAGACACGCATCCCTCCTTCTTCTTCATCCCATCTCCCGCCAACATTACGACTTCATAGCAATAATAGATTTGAAGGAAAAAACACGGCTTCCACCAAAGTTTCAAAGAGTACCCCTGCTATGAAATCGCAAGCGGAGAAGTGTAAACAACCCACGTATGTCTGTGCCAAAAACATACTACAAGTTCAAATTCAACCCACATATCCTATAGTAATTATGACCTCAACCCCAAAATCATACTACAAGTTCTACTAGTACAGTCCTTCAACTTCCATCAAATCGACTGGGTTGGTGGAGGGGCTGTTGGTGGGTCTGGCTGAGATCTCCCATTGAGGTTCTCTAACACACGTGGCCTTGTTGTTCCTTCTCCAGCAGTTGCCCCCTAGCAAAATCATGCAGGCATTAGTCGTATAAAACCACGAACGCAGTAAGTACAAGCAATTAATTCTATACGAAAGACAACACACACACTATAATACAAGATTCATGTAAACCCCCACTCCCTACATAGCCGTCCGTAGCTCATTATTTAGTTGAACATGACTGGTATTCGGATTGATCACAACCTACGTATAGAACAGTATGAATCCAAAATATAAACTTCACTCGTGGCCACCACATAAATGTACTAAACAAATATCGTTTGGGGGATATGAACACTTACCTGAACATTGCGGTTACGGAGACAGCTGCGCTCGTTGTGTCCCGCCTCCTGACATGTTCCACACGTTGGAGCCTTTCGCCTCTTAACAACACTCGCCAGTGGACCCTCTAGTGAGACATGATGAGTTCGATGTGGGTGGACAATGGGTGTCTCTACCATAGTTCCCTCCACATTGGCATTATGCTTGTCCGAGCACTTTCTAGAGTTGTGGACTCTCTTCTAACAAGTCCTGCAGTGCTAATAATACCCTTCCTAATCACAAATATTCCCTACTCCATTCTTTCCCTTTTGAACCTCTAATTCTTGTTGTTCCTTCCTTCTGGTTTTTTAGGTCTACATGGCATGACACTAACTAAAGGTGGCCTTACCACGTACCCTTCAGTTTCTTCATATGCTTGCTACCCAAGCATGGTAAGAATTCCATCGAAACCGTACGCTTACAC
Organism: Linum lewisii; assembly: GCA_034768395.1. Lineage (NCBI taxonomy): Eukaryota > Viridiplantae > Streptophyta > Magnoliopsida > Malpighiales > Linaceae > Linum > Linum lewisii. Next base: position 18,482,258 of record CM068299.1, on the reverse strand, counting down.
GGTAAACCTCAACTGGTAAAATCTATTAATCTAGTAGTAGATATCGTTCACAAGGAAGGTCGCACAAGCAATGGCATGTATGCAAGAGATCCCACTGTTTCCAAGTCCCATGATGTAACCAAGGATCCCTTCTAGCATTATTTGAAGCCCCCTCCATTTCACGATGCACCCGTTGAAAGTCTCACAATTTTTTGCTCTCGATAGAGACACACTTTGGTATCCTAGAAACAAATTTCCTAGAGAATGTCGTAGGATTTTGTAACAAGAAATCGGTATAACACCTAGAATCCACACTTGATTCGTCAAGTTGTTCGAGCTCGGATAGATGTAGATTTTACTCCTCCACATTGGATGAATATACAATTGCCTAGAAGGCCTTCGTTACAGCAATTGCCTTATGCTTTATTATCCAGCTAGTTGCAACATATCTTGCACATTGCGGTGTTCGACAACTGGTAAGACATCTCTCAGTGCACCCACCAAACCCGACAACGCTTCAACAATTACCAATATACTTTCAACACTTACACTTATACAATGAAAAATGAAAACAGGTAAATGAATGCATACATTTTGCTGATCTGAAAAGATGGACCAACCGCTCCCATCTTCCAAATTCAATTATCCCTGACTTATTTGGAGAAACCATCCCCAAGAATTTCAACCCCCTCCCGCACAATATCCCAAGAAAAGGGTACATTTGATTATGTCGTCTTTCCCCACTACAGTCAGAAGCATCCCTTTCACCTCACCCTTCAGAAAGCAGCCATCCACCGCAAACATCTTCATGCAACCGATGAGAAAACTCTTCCTCATACAGCTAAACCCAACGTAGATCCTCTTGAATAAGACGTAGTCTTCTCCTCTCACAAGATCAACATCTATTACGAACTTGGCGTCGAGGTCAGACTTTTAGAGTTGTAATACATATAATTGTATCTTGGCATACACATCATTAAATGAACCTTCCAGCAGTCTCATAGCTTCATTCCTGTCATTCACATATACTCTATTTGGCACATGAATGTCGTAGGACTCATACTTCTCCCAAACTAGGTTTCTTGTGTTAAGTTCTAAGTCAATCTAGATGTTGCTTAAGTACCTCCTAATGATCCACTTGGTTGTTGCACTTTGATTAGTCATTGGTCGAGGGCATGTGTGTGGGTCTCCAACATCATTGATGACAAATGCTTCGTCCCTTCCAAACCAACTGGCGTACACTTTCTAGCTACACTCAGGAGTGGTACAAACAACTTCTTTGTTTTGTTGACTACTTCGGGACCACTTTACATCAGCTCTTACGGCTATGGATTAGTTGGCCACTACCTCTTTGAACTGATTGGTATCGGTAGACCTAAGCTTCTCCTTAAGCATGAGCTTGTGTGATCAGATTTCAGATCATACCACGGTTCACCAACAAATACACACCTTGTCGTCCACGTCGTTGTCGGACTCTGATAAATTTCTATATCTTGATAATGGAGAATTGTTGACTTCCTCGGTGTTGACCTCAAATTATGAGTCTTCGTCATCGACAATAGAGTCTAAGTGAATATTGTCTTCATTGATGCCTATCATGTCTGCTAGACCACAATCATCCACGCTGATCTCATCACATTCCGGGTCGAAGGTCACCTCAATTGCCTCTCCCTGGGGCCATATACCACATTCTCTCCACCGAGTCATACTTCAAGTCTTATCTACCAATCTTCTGAAGTTGGAAGTAGCACATGAATTTCGGGTCGAAGGCCACCTCAATTGCCTCTCTCTCCACGTACTCAACACATCGTCCAGTGAAGTGCATATGTAAACAATGGTGGAAAACCATTTCAACCAGTTTTGGCATCTCCCGTTAATGTACCAAAGTCCTATGCAATGAAAAAACGATTTAGAGTTTGGCTACATACGAAAAAATAGCATTTATAATATATTCCTAAGCCTTAAATGGAAAGTCCAGTGGGGAACCAAACAAACCAAACAAGTAAACAAAGGTAAAAGTGCACTAGTTTTTTTTCACGTTGGAACAAGACCCTAAACCAGGATCTCAAGGGACCCAAAAACAAGCCTCTTAAAGGAGGAACAGACAAAGCATGCCCCATTTACAGTGGACCACAAGGGCAAATTCTACCGTTAGGACACCCATTAGTGTCCTCATATGAGGACACCTCTTATGTAGGGCTGGCAGTCGGCCCGGTTCGGTCAAAAACCGAACCGAAAGGTCGGTTGACCGAAGCCGATTTGTGCCCGAAGGTGTGACCGGAGACCGAACCGAAATTGCTCGGTTTTTTAGCCGAGCCGAACCGGCCAGTTTCGGTTTATGACCGAGCCGTGACCGAAAAACTGAGTAAGACGAGTTTGACCGAGATTCAGTGGTGAGAACCGGACCGAACCGAACCGAAACCCGCACCGAAACCGAATTTTGGACCGAAACCGAAATTTGGCAAAAATAAAACCGACAGTTGCTGATATTTTTTTGCTAAAAATTTTGTAAAAATTTTGGCAGCATAACGCTACAATTTCGGCAAATCAGTTCTTCGCAATATTCCCTGAAATGAAAACAGAAGACATCATACCACAAATCCATAATCAACCATCCATCATAAGTATATGAGTAGTAACTCATAAACCATAATTCAAAATTCATCAACAACATCATAATTCAAACACCACACAAAGTCAACATTAACAACATAAACAAGTTCAACCATCCCAATTCGCAACATCTAAAAGCTAATCATCATCTGACGCGCCCGCCATACCGAACATTTCATTTTCCAGTGCATCGTCTTCATTGTAGTCATTATCATCATCACTATCAACAATAGCATTGTCATTGTCATTGCCATTCTTGTTGATGAATGATTGTAGAACGGGTTGCACAAGAGGATCAGAACCAATTGCTGATGGAGTAGCATCAAACTTCAAAACCGTCTCTTCGAAACCTAAACAAAAGAAGAACTCGTAATGAGTATAAATGATATATGGAAGATAAACTACTACTATCTATGAAAGATGAACAGTATAAATGCCAAAGATTACCTTTCTCGAACTCCAGTTGTTCATTCTCATTTTCCTCTTCTTCGGGATCAAATATGTCCGGAGATGTTGACCGCAACCAATCCTCAGCACAAATCAGAGCTTCCACAATAGCAGGAGTCAATGAGCTCCTGAAGTTGCTCAACACTCGTCCCCCCGTACTAAAAGCACTCTCAGAAGCTACAGATGAAATTGGGACGACAAGTACATCCCTAGCCATCTCACTGAGAATAGGAAACCTGAGTGCAGATGCTTTCCAATATGCCAAAACATCAAACCGTTGCTTCTTATCTGAACTACTAACTTCTCGTGCTTCAGCTAGATACTTTACCAACTCTGCTCTAGGGTCATCACCAGTGTGATTATCATCGTCAAACGCAGCGAAGCAATCATCTTCAATCTCTTGGTCCTCCTCAAAGTCATCTCCTCCATTAACACCGGTAGTCTGTGATGAAGAAGCTGCAGATCCACTTTGACTAATGTTGACACGTTTCTCATACTCTGCCTTGTATAGGTCAAACAAAGCATGCAATTCACTTCTCACCATCTCTACCAATTCAGCACATTGTGTCGGATCATAAATCAGCTTGAAAGAATATGGAATGATTTCCATCTTCTTTCGTGGATCGAGTATAGCTCCGATGTAGACGAGTCTGTTAACTTTGACGTTGGCAACGTCCTCAGACCAATACTTCTTAACTTTCTCCTCCATTGAGCTTGCCATTGTTGATATGACTGTTTCCTCATCTCTTTTCATCTTCTTAATGTGATAAAACAACTTTGTCACTTCTTTGAGGAAGAGATTAATAGTAACATATGAGGTACCAGATGCCAGAAGAGTCATGTCACTGAAGAACTTCAGGTGACTAGAGAGGACTCTCACACTATCCCAATCACTAGAACCTGGAACACCAATGACCTCACCTTGATAAGTCTTCGCCCCCAGATCTTCCACAAAGTTACTTTCCATATTTTCGAGAACTTTGAATGCTTTCTCATAAGCTGAAGCCGTATCCAACATTGAGAATGTGGAATTCCACCTAGTTGGTACATCTAGTAAGGGCATTTTCTTACACTTCATCTTCCTGATGGCAACAGCATTCCTGAAACACTCTTCACGTGCTGGCGATGCACGAACCCATCTCACTGCCTCCCTCACTGCCTAACTGACATTCCAATCTTGTTTAGTCCATCTTGAACTATTATATTGATAATGTGGCAAACGCAACGAACTTGCAAGTAGTTTCCGCTCAAGAACTGAGTACCCCAACCATGTAATTTCCCGTGCAAGTACTTGATAGCGGAATCATTTGCACTCGCATTATCAACCGTCACAGTGAAAAGCCTCTTCAACCCCCATTCATCCAGGCATCTGGCAATCCCTGCCCTAATATCACTACCCTTGTGACTTGTAATCCGAGAGAAACTGATAACCTTCTTATGCAACTTCCAGTCATGTCCAATGAAATGTGCTGTTATGCACATGTAATTTAGATTCTGAACAGATGTCCAAGTGTCAGTTGTTATCGACACTCGACCAGCACAAGCCGTCCTCAAGTAATCCTTTAACTTTTGACGCTCAGCAATAAAGAGTTTGAAACAATCCTCTCGTATTGCTCTCCTCGAAGGAATGTCGAACTCTGGGCAACATACTTCCATAAAACGTTTAAACCCCCTATGTTCCACAAAGCTGAAAGGAAGCTCATCAACTATTATCATTTCTGCTAGAGCCAACCTTATAGCAACTTGACTGAATTGCCAGGCATCTGGAGTTGCTTCCCATCTAACAGCTGAACTCTTCTTCATTATCAAAGTAGTCTGTCCATTTCTTGCATCCCTCTTCGCAATACACTTTAATGCATGCTTCTTACAAGTAGAAGTACCATTCAAAGTAGGATCAGCTGCAAGAACCTTCTGGCATATATTACACTTAGCTTTCTTATTCCCATCCTCATCGACAAACTTAACCATAACTGTCCACGCTGATGACCATGACTTATGTGTTGATTGGGGAGCACTACTAGCACTAGCACTATTGGCACTGTCACTGATAGGAGTAGGAGGAGTAGCAGCAGCAGGTACCTGAGGTTCAGGGTCAGGAGCCGGAGTAGTGCGACTCGGTTGTTTTGGAATAGGAGGTCGTGAATTACCCTTGGTGCGTTTCTGTGCAGGTGATTGAGTCTGAATTCCTTTACGCTTACTACCACTTCGCGTATTCACACCCGCTTCCATTCTTCTTTTATCTGAATCCCTGCAACATGTCAATTGTCAAACACATACTCAACTCAAAGATCATGATCATAATACCTAAAGCTGGAATTTACAAAGCCTGAAATCATTAGACTAAAAATGTGGAATATTTTACACTAAAAGCTGGAATTAAGTTGTGAAAACCGATTGTAACCGCACCCAGCCACAAAACCGACACCCAAACCAAAACCCACACCTTCGAACTTACCTCTGCACTGCACTGCACCGCACACATCAGTAGCAGAACAACTACCCAAAAAACAGATGCATTATGCATAGCAAGAGTTTAACATTCAAAGTAACAAATTGGTGAAAATACTTTGTAATTAAAGTACTATTATAAATGACCCCCACTCATCATAGTCAGTCACTACTCCAAGTCCGAACTAGGCAGCCAAAATCTATAATTATTCATACACAATTAAAAATTCCCTGTTCTAGTGTTCAATACAGCATTATTATCATTGAAGAAATGCAACTCTGTACCTATTTCGAACAAGGGTAATACAGCAGCCTCATCAAATCAAAACAGTCAGCCCTATTTCGAACTTACATTTAGGATGACCTACTCCGAGACTTCGAGTGAGCAGATGGAGGCTGGAATCACAGTTGAAGGAGGGAGCTGAATTAGGAGGCTTCAAGTTGAAGGAGGAAGTCAATTAGGACCTGCGATTCGTCATGGAGGAAGTAAATTTGATGGATAGGGTCTGCGATTCGTCGGCGATAAGTGCAGTTTGGTGGGTGTTGGCGCCTCGGCAGTGCTGCAGCCTTCGGCAGTGACAACAAGATATCGTCGTGTTGGTGCCGCCGTCGGTGTTGCTGCAGACGCCGATGTTGCTGCCGCCGTCGGTGTTGCAGCCGCCAGAGACCAGAGTTCTGGGATCGGAAGTGAGTGAGAGAGAGAGAGGCGAATTTGGAATGGAAATAGGGATTTCTGTTTTCCCGATAGTGCATAGAAATTAGAATAGGGCTTAGAAATTTCGGTCCCTAATCGCGGTTTCCGGTTTTTTTGGTTTTTGACCGAGAACCGGCAAAAAACCGAAAAACCATAAAAGATGGAACCGGCCGCCGAACCGAGTCGGTTTATTTTCGGCTCGGTTCTCTCGGTTTAGGTTCGGTTCTCGGTTTAAACCAAAAAACCGGCAACCGACTGCCAGCCCTACTCTTATGGCCATAGGATTTAATTTTAGAGATCTGAAGGTCAATACTAATTGGATAAAAGGGTAATTTCAATGTTTAATAAATTACAGAGTTTTTTATGTTATTTCCATAATGATAATTATTGTTAATTAAATGCAGATTTTCATTTAACATTTAGATTTTTTATTAATTAAATTCGGATTAGTTATTGTTAATTAAATGCTCCATGTTTAGTAACTAATTAATTCCTTTTTTATGATCATAATTTTCATTTTTCTTCACTTTCCCTAATATTTATTCAGAAGTATTAATCTTTATTTGGTAATTAATGTCCATAATAGTCAATTGAGCAATATCCTATGATTTCTTCCCAAAATTTAGTCCCCTTTTTTTTTTTAATTGTTTACTAGTAATCAATTTACCGCTGTGATTTTATGGAGATTACGACGATACTTTTTGTGAAAATTATTTCAAAACAGTTCCTCTTTTATCATTTCGGAACAATTCCTCTTTTATTGTTTCTGAACAGTGATCTATTTTAAAAGTAATGGAACTTGTTGAAAATCGATTTTGTTCCTTATTACCAAATTGGAACACATAAAATCATAAAACCTTGAATCAAATTGAAAATGGAACAATAATATCAATTTTCTGTTCCATAAGTAGCTATATGGAACAATGTTCCAATTCACCAAATTAGAAACAAGAATTAGGCATAAACAAATTTAAGTAAATAAAAACATAGAACCATGATCAAAAGACAAGACCCCAATGTAATCTACAGAGTTTTCAAATCAAAACTAGATCGGTAAACTACCAAATAATATCAAAACTCTCATCCGCAAAAACCAAATTGGAACAATGATCGAAGAACACATTGTTTTGATGAAAAATAATTATTAGTATCATGTTCGAAATTTACTTCATAATAAGAAATAAAAAAACATAAAATCAACTCACTTCCATCAACCTACATAAAAAGAAATAAGAAGCAGGGAATAAGAAACAAACATAATAGAATTGAATGAAAATTCTTTTGCCGAGACAAAATCATATTATTTAATTCCACCGAATACAAATGTTGGCTTTAATCCATTAACCCAGGCAATTTTTGCCGCTTTCACCCCAACAGCGCCGCCACCGACTCCCCTAAATCCATCTCCCCCTCCACAACCGCATCTCCATGCTCCAGCCCCCGAATCCAGTCCGTCGAAAACTTCATGCTTTCACACCGGTTCCGCCTCCTCAAGTCCTCATTCACCACCACTATCACCACCGCCGATGAGGACGTCACGATGGCAACTCGACGAGAGACGCGCGACAGCTTCGACGAGGGATGGTCGACAACGGGTCGACGAGGGAAAGAGAGGGATTTGGCGAGAAAGAGAGAGAGAGAGGGTTTTATCGGCGGCTCTTTGTTTGTGTAGGATGAATTTGATTAGGGTTTGTGTTGAAACCCTAATTTTTTTATTATATATACTGATTTCAAAATGACTATTTTGTCCATTATATTCTAATCCGTTGGATTTAGTTCTTAATCTAATGGTTCCAAATAGTGTCCTTATATGAGGACACTAATAGGTGTCCTAACGGTAGTAGATCCCGACCACAAGAACCCTGCAAAAAATGACGACTCGAAAACTGACACAGATCTTAGCCAAAAAAAACTAACATAGATGGAGAGACGGAGAAAAAATAGAGTGTGGTTGGCCAACATACCTTTTCTGTGAAAATAATTTGACAAAGATACCCAAGCGAACGTCGTCCTTCGATCGATTCCCCTCCATGTGAATCGACCAATGTTCCATGAGGTAGCAGTCGAGGCATAATACTTTGATAATATTTTGCATATGTGTTTTTACCAGAATTTGTTGCAATTACTTTGGTTATGTGTTTTCAAAACGCATTCAAATTATGTTTAATATTGTATTCTTAATTTATATTTTAATGATTGAATCTAATTGCAATTAGTTTTGATACTCTCACATTTCAATTCATTTTGCAACCATAGACTAGATGGATGAATCGTTGCTATTGTTATTAGTACATAAAGCAACTTTGGTTCCAAGATTAGAATTTGAGGTCTGTTTTTGTGAGTGGGAAATTAATAAAATATTTGTCGATTAATGAAAGGGAAGAGCTTGGCATTTTTTGGTATCTATTTAGGCGTTACCACAATCTTGCTACTGGTCATGTCATTTTTTTCATATATGTTAAAATAGTTTTTGTACCTATAGTCCTATGGCGGTGTTATTTCACCCGTTTGTTTGATAATAATAAGACCAAAAAAATTCAAATACACTTTATTATTATATTTATTCTTAAATTTTTAGTCATTGTATTATTACTCACAATTTTAACATAAAATATTCTATTATTATTCACAATTTCAACACAAAATTTCAATGAGTGGTTTTTCTACCTTATGTATTAAAAAACATTATATGTTAAATCATGTATTTATTTAGAGATTAGTTTAACTATGATTATTTTATTATTTATTTTTACATTAAAATAAGATGTTTATATTCCCAAATTTGTAATCAAGGTTAAAGGTATTTATCAATGTTTTCTCTTAGACATTGGAAATATATATTTTAACCATTTATTTTTTAAATAATCTTAGATTTTATTAACCGAATATTATATTTAATTGAATAAAATAAAGTAATTTCAAAAACCAATTTAAATTTATCCAGACTTCATTTATTCAGGTAGTTTGTTATCAAACTCAATATTTTCATAAACTTCATTCATATCCTAAAGGTTGTTGAGAGGTAAGTTGCTAAGTTCGAAACAATAACTTATTTAGAAATACGTCATTCAAATATAGGAAATGTAATCTTTGAGGATGGAAAATTTCATTATAAATAGAAAGCTCATATGTAGTCCGCAAAACGTATTGACAACTAATAATTATGATCGCACTTTCATCACTAACTGGTATAGTACGTCACTGAAATAATATTGCTATGAAAGACCTAGTTGATACTCATTAATATATATTGACAAATTTTTGTATAAAAATTTTATTGTTAAGTTTAGTTCATGGGATTTTGAAAATAATAAATGGGTGGTATATAAAATATAACATAACATTTTTATATAGACAATATATACGAACTATAAATGAGATATTATAAAGTTCACAAATAACCAGAAATCACGATACCATCAATGCATCCATAAAAACATTGTCATCTTCACCCTCTAGTCATCTCAAATATTACAACTCACTTATATTTGTCATCACAAAAACTCTTCCTTGAAGTACCAAACTTAGTCTGTAAGGTGTTCATATACACTTCCAAATGTCATAACAACGACGAAGTAGGTGAAATCATTGGTCATGAAGCTGCTAAAGTTGGTAGTGGATCTTTGAATTGTTGGTACTCTTGATTTAAATGGTTATCCATGGAATTTTTTTGACAATTCCATGGAGATTGATCAATGAATCCTTCCACCAATTACTGCAAACCCAATGGAATCATTGTTGCTGTCTTAGACGCCATGGCCAAAACAATCTCGAATATTAGTATTGAGTGATGGACATAATGGCTCGATCTCTCTCGTTGCAGAGATTTGAGTCGCCAATTTTGACTCGTCGTAGATTGTGATGGTTGGATATGGGAGAATGATAAACGTATTGCTTTACATATTAAACTCGGGAAGGAATGAAGCCTACTAAAGATGAAGATTATAGATGAAGGATATAGAGGAAAAAGAATCTTCAGTCACGCTAAAAGGGGTTTATGGTTGGATCGAAATGAGTTGGATCTAATAATTGAGTGTTTGATTGCATGGAATTTTAAAATTATTAATTTAATTGACGTGGTTGCCCTTAAGATTTTGGATGGAAAATTGAACAAAAGTGGACGAAATATCGCTCTCTTCCTAAATCGAACTTGAGTCATTGATGTGTTAAAGATGGAAGTTTAAGTGACCAATATGATAAGATTTCTTTAACTTGAATGACCAAAAATGTTATTAACCAAATTATTAATTAGCTCTTAATGTGAGAGCATTTATTAAGAGTTGATATAATTTTATTTATTTAAAATTTGTAAATGAGGTGAAAAATTGAGAGAATAACATTATTCTATGTGGCAAAAAGAATGTGATAATCTCTGATAGATTATTTTAAGATATGTGAATTGCCCTTGGTCTATTGTGTTTGACAGGAAGATACCCCAAAATGAGAAACTACTCTTTTAATTATTTTGTGTTGTTGGAGCCTAGGTGTTGGAATATTAAAGCTCATCCCATATCTAACTTACCTTGCATGATTATGCATCTTTGAGGTAAGAAATCATTGAAACAAAATCAATCAAGTGGATCATGCAAAGATAGAGTCAAAAAGCTCAACAAAAGAAATTGGAATAAGTGGATATGATTATGCAAATTAAGGATTGAAGACAAATAATGAAAGATATCAAAATATTGACGTTGGAAGAAAGAAAAGGAAGGTGGAGCCTTTTAATTAAAATGTTAGGAGGAGGAGGAGACTCCGGTTCTGGAGACAAAGAATACATCCTGTCTCCGATGCAGCGATATGTCAGCCGTTGATCAATTAAATCAAGATCTAACGGTTAACACACACAGGGACAAAATTGGAATTTTCAAAAAACTTAATATAACCTAGTGTTGATATTTACCGTCCACCTTCCATCAGCTATTCCCCTGACAATTAACATCATCAACAAATTCGATTTCACCGCCGACCATCGAACTCTTTCAGCTGCCGTCAAGATTCTCACCATCGCAACCATGTCTTTCTCCTTTTTTATTCCGTTTTCCCTCGTCGTCCTAGACTAGTTGACAAGGTCATGTATCCGCCACCATCGTCAAGCACCCCCAACTCCATGGATAGAGTTTGATCCACCATCGCCGAAGTCGCCTCTTCGATCCCAAACAATCAGCGTTGAATCAACCATATCTTAGGAGAAGTTACAAATTGGGGGAGAAACGGCAATTGAGGGATTTGATTGCAATGAACTGCATTTACAGATGCAGGTATTCGACAAGCTGTCCATCACGGATCTAAGAAGTCGGATCATCGTTGACGGCCGACAACGAATTAGATGGAAATATAATTATCGATTGATTATGAGCTCTAGATCCAAGCCCGATCTCTCAATCCACTTCAACGTCGGAGAACTCTAACAAAACAGATCTTCCTTACGTTGATTCCAAACTCCAAGCTCTCTCGTTCAGCTCCCGATAAACAGAGTCTACACTTTTTCTCTTCTTCTGAGAACCAAGCTTCTTTTTCAAAACAAACCCCAAATTGCAAAGACGGTGGAGGATTGGGCTTTGATCCACAACAATAAACGGTTTATTATAGTTATTGGGCCAAATGCCTACCATTGTATTTCTCATCACTCTACTTTTAATTTTTATAATATTATTTATTATTATGCATTTATAATATGTAAATATACTATGAGTTTATAATCTTGATACAACTTGTATAAAAAAATTCATATAAAATGTATAAACTTTGCTCAATTAGTATACAGACGTTATAAAAAAGAGTAAACTGATATTGATGGTATAAATTTCATACAGAGTGTTTGTTATATACAGATTGTACAAATCTCATATAGAGTGTATCACAAATATAGATTGTACAAGATAATACAGAGTGTACAATCCTCGTACAAAATATATATATAGTTTGTACAGACCTTATACAAAGTGTACATCATAAAATACAAAGTGTATAAAAAAATATAAAATGAACAAAGTGTATAACTTGTATAGAGTGTATGCGTGTTTGTATACACTTTGTAAATACCGCATAATACAAATTGTATTACTCATCTCGTACAAAGTGTATACAGTTTATACATACCTCATACATAGAGCTGGCAAAATGCTGACCCGGCCCGATAAACCCGCCCAGCCCGCCCGGCCCAGCCCGACCCGTGGCCCGATTGACCAAAAATTCAACAATCCAACCCGCAGCCCGATGAACCCGCAACCCGATGAACCCGCAACCCGACTAACCCGCGACCCGATTAACCCACAACCCGACTAACCCGCAACCCGGCTAACCCGTAACCCGACGAACCCGTAACCCGACTAACCCGCAACCCGCCCGCCCGACCCGAATAACCCGATTGTCACACAATTCATAATATTCAGTGCTTCAAATATCAACATTATGTCATTATTGAAGATATAAAAAATTTAATCTACTTCTGACTTCACCAAGTTTATTTCCAAAATAATTAAAATCAATTATATATAACATTGACAATCATAGTTGTAAATACTTCCATCTACCTGAACGAGCACGACTGCTCTGCACCATATGTCCATATCCATGTTTTTAAGTTCTTTCACCAATTAGCAATACAAGCAACTAATATAGTATGCAACACTACATAATTCGACACCAAACATTCATAATTCATAGAATAATCCAAAAGTCAAGTTTCAAACCTGTTGATATATAGAAACACAATACTGATGAACATTAAAGTTTAAACCACTCATCCATACTTCAACCTTCAAACCAAAATTATAAAGAAAAAGTGTTATAACAAAATATTCATTCTGCATTGTCAACACTCAACAACAATGAATCCTGCAGCAACCAGAAACTAGAATGCATCTATGCAAGACTCACGTCTTCTCCATCAGTAACACTTAGCACCATCAGTAACAGTGTTAAAATTCTTAAGAACGTTGACTATATTTGTCATCTAACATAAAATTAAAACGTTGGTCTAAAAATGTCATAAAAAGAAAGTCGCTAGATTTGATACTTTTTTGAAAGAATTGACTAAATTTATAAATGAGTCCAATGTTAAACCCTCCTAGACCTTAAAAGCTAAAGTATATTCAATTTCATTTCATTTATTATAAGTATATTTAATTTATAAAAATGAATTATTATTTTTAATATATGAACAACTGCTACAATCCTTAAGAGTTAAGCCTACTCGCGATTAAAAATTTAATATATTTTTAAATTATTTATGACATAAAAAAATTTACATAAAATTTTGCAAATTGTAGTTGAGAGTTGAGACTAGTAAGTAATAACCCGTGGGCAACCCGAGACCCGCCCGACCCGCGACCGATGAACCCGCGACCCGACGAACCCGCGACCCGACGAACCCGCGACCCGGCGAACCCGCGACCCGGCGAACCCGCGACCCGGCGAACCCGCAACCACCGACTAACCCGCAACCCGACTAACCCGCAACCCGACTAACCCGACCCGTGGCCCGCCCAGCCCGCCCGTTTGACAGCTCTATTCATACAAAGTGTATAAAAAATATAAAATGAACAACATAATAAAGAGTGTATACGTGTTTGTATACACTTTGTAAATACCACATAATACAAATTGTATGACTGATCTCTTACAAAGTGTATACAGTTTGTACGGACCTCATACAAAGTGTACATCATAAAATATAAAGTGCATAAAAAATAAAAAATGTGTATCATAATAAAGAGTGTATACATATGTACATACCGCATAATACAAATTGTATGACTGATCTCATACAGTTTGTATACACTTTGTACATACCTCATACAAAATATACATCATAAAATACATAGTGTACGACAAATACAAACTGTACAACATAATACAAAGTGTATACACTTTGTACATATCACATACAAACTGTACGACTAATCATCGGATAATTTGTAAAAAATTTTTTTTTTTTTGCCAAAAAAATGAATTTTTTCCAGAAACGTAGATTTGATGACAATAATCATTTGGGTGAAAAAATTAGTCAATGAAGGTTCGTATCACCAGGAAATCTGTCGGGAAACTTTTCGATCACCGAAGATGGAAAGTTGGAACGGAAGGACCCAAACGGCAAAGTGGTCAAAGTAAGAGGAGTAAAAAGAGTGATTTATAATATAGGGGGCTATTTGTTAAATTGGCAAAGTAGAGGGACCAAAGTGCTATTTTTCCGAGAAAAATAAAAGATAAAATTAATTCGATGTGAAATGACAATCTTACCCTCAATTAATCTAAACCGTTAGATTATTTAAGAACCAAAGGCCACGATACATGCCGTCACGGAAACATCGTTTTTTGCCTCTGTCTCCGGAATTGCAGTCGGAGGAGGAGCCTTCTAATTAAATATCAAATATTGTATTTGGAAGAAAGAAAAGGAAGGAGGGGCCTTTAAACCAAATATCATTCATGAAGATTGATTTGCTTGAAGATTACCTTCCTTTGGTGAAAATATAGACGTTGGAATTGAAGTGAAGAGCAATCCAACCTCATGACTATAAATACCCATAGTCTTAGGCTTTGAGTTTTGTCTCTTCTTTCTTTGAAATTCTAAAGTGTCCCTTGTAATCATGTGGTGTATATTAGGGGTGAAAATTCAGTTATGGTTAATGATTAAAACCGACCAAAATTGGTTAATCATTGGTTAACCGATTATTCGGTCGGTCAAGGAATGGTTAACCATTTTTAGCAAGTCGGTTAACGGTTAAAATATGGTTAACCGACCTTGACTGACTTTGACCGAAACAATAATGGAATAATGAGTTCTAGTGCAAGTGTTTATTTACATGGTGTATAATTTATGATATTATTCAATTTATATGGAATTTTAAGGTTAAAAGTAGATTAAGTCGGTTAAAGTTGGCCAAAATTGATTAAATCAGTCAATTGTCGGTTAACTGAATTTTGTTCAGTTTTTTACCAATTTTATTTCGGTCAATCATCGATTAAAAGTTATTGGAGTTTGGTATAGGTTAACTGATTTTAATCGATTAATGACCGAATTACCGATTCACACCCCTAGTGTAATGATGTACATCGATAGCTTGGTTAGGAAGTGTATCGAGGAACATACTGGATTGTGGTATGGGTTTCTCCGGGGTTGGAGGTTACGCTTAGTTAGAGTCTAATAAGCGGGTTTAGTAAGATCTACCTAGGAAGGTTCTCAAATGTTGGATTGTACTTTCGAGGTTTTAATTGTACTATTGCCTAGAGTTCGATTGGTCACAGTTATTTTTAATAACATCGTCTCTCGAGTGATATCTCGGTACGTGGACATAGGTTGCAATCTTGTGATTGAACCACGTTAAAATACATTATGTCATGTTCTCTTTACATTGTGTTTTCGTACTTGCACTATTCCTTAATATATTTGTGTTACAACTTAGTTACTTTTGTAATTAAATACTAAGTGTTTTTAACAATCAAGTTTTCTACAATAGCAGTGTGGTAGGCTCGACGTGTTTAAGTCTTCCGTTCTAGTCGAAAAAGGTACCCCCTTTGACTATCAATTGGTATCAGAGCAGTTAACTTCGTTGGACTTCGCAGTCGCTATGAGGGTTCAACCGAGGATCGAATCGGTACGTCAGGTCCACACCTTTGCCATGAGCCTTACAAGGTGAGGGGAGATGTTATGAAAACTGAGGGCGTATATGGATATGGAGTGAAGAGAGAAGTGGATAACATAGAAGTACCTGGGCGTGCACCCTGTAATAGGCGGATAACCACAACCTTTAGCGTGCAGTATTGGGTGTATGGTCTAGGTGTCTCGTGTCGTCCATTGTGTGGGGGACCTCCTATTTATAGATCCTTCATGGCCAGAGCTATTGTGCCACATGTAATCATCACAATGGACCGTAAGTGAGGTACTCGTCTGCGTCAGCCTTGCCTACAAACTTTGGCACCGTGAGTCTAAGGCTGCTCACATCATCGTCGATCTCCTGAACCAATCTTCTAGATCTTCTGTTGAGATCGTCATGGGGTCCAGCTCTCTCTACTTCTCTATCGGTGGCCCTCCTTTCTATTCGGGTTAGGGCTTCTTGTAATCCAGCAAGAGTTTGAGCGATCGTGTTGACATTGGTCTCCACGTTATGAATTCTTTCGTCTGCCATGGTTAGTGATGGATATGTAATGAAAGCTACTAGTTTTCTCTACCCCTCTTCTTAGAAATCAACTTACAACGAAAGAAAGATTAGGGCAAGGTGGCCTTGCTTTTTGTTTTCTTGTTTTCTACTCTTCTTTTGTATATTTTCTTTGATAGCTTCATCGACCACCAACTTTTTCTTGCCATACAATAACTTCGAACAAAATGATAGAAAGATGAAGTTTTCTAACGATTTTTCTAAGAACAAAAAGTAAGGATATGAATCCAAGTAGAACCTAGAAGCTGGGATAGATGGCTCCTAGTGTTGAACCGGAAGCTCTGATACCAAACTGATGTGAACCCTTGAGTCGGTTGTCCGAGACCCATCACCTCTTGGTGGAACCACGACTAAAGTTGCTCCGAGACTCGAGCACCTTCTTTTGGACGTTAGTCTTGCTGGCTGAACCTATGTAACCTTGGCAGATGCGTACTAAGACCCACTAGCACACGTAGTCTAGGAACCTTAGTTTCCAGTCGATGGCGCCACGACAGAAGGGTGTAACTTCTGTGATAAGCCTAACCTAAGCAATGCAACAACTCGCAAAGACTTGAGGAATGAACATAAAGTTCTGAAGTTTTTATTAATCAAAAGGGTTCTCCTTACAAAGAGAGCCGACGACTCTTATTTATACTAAAAGATCCGTGAACAGGCTCACGATTTCCTACTTAGACTAGAATTAGGAAAATAATTAAATAAACAACCTAGAGTCCTAAAAAAGAATTAAGACCTCCTAAATAATCGTTTAGTTACAAGAAAATCCAAATTAAACAACTAAAACAGATAAATAAAAGAAAACGTGTGAAAAACCCTAATCCAACAAAATCGGCGGTGAAACCCTAATCCGTGTCCGCATCGGATTAGGTAACCGGATGCGGATCTGTGCCGGATGCGGATTCCTTATGCGCTCTGGATGCTGATGCTGATGCCACGTCCGTGTTCGCTTTGGGTGTTGATGTCGCGTCCTGATGTCGATGATGTGTCCGCTCCGACTCCGGCTTCCTTGTCCGCCACGGACAAGGCCTTCCATTCCTCTCTTAGCTCAGCTCCGACTTTGGTGGCTATGGTTGGAGGTTTATCCAGGGGCCACCAGGTATCTAAGGCCGGTGGAAAACCTCCAAATGCCCGAGCCATTTGTTGGCTCGGCCCTAAGCGCCTCTCTGTGCTTTCCGTGCCCGGCGCTAGTGCCCGTGACTGGCTTTCTTCGAGCCTTCTCCAAATTCCGTCGG
This sequence comes from Linum lewisii, assembly GCA_034768395.1. Classification (NCBI taxonomy): domain Eukaryota; kingdom Viridiplantae; phylum Streptophyta; class Magnoliopsida; order Malpighiales; family Linaceae; genus Linum; species Linum lewisii. The sequence continues at coordinate 18,464,691 of CM068299.1, read as the reverse complement.
GCTTTTTAAGTTCTGTTTGGACCAGTCCTCCAGGAAGGTCCTCAGAGGTTCTCCAAGCGCTGACACACGTTCTAGGCTCGTGGTTCTCCTTTAGGGGCATAGTCTTGGTGCTAGGCCCGGCGTAGCGCCCGGGGCAGGGCCTATCTTCTGGCGCCCTTCCTTTTCAACCAAGCCTTCTGCCTTCTTCCTTTGGCGCTCTTCCAGGAAAGCCTCAAGGGGGTCCCAGGGCTGTCATGTGTCCTCAGGGCCCGTAGGGATCGCTCTAGGGCTCACGGCTGATCCCGACTCTGGCTCTAGGCTCGGTGTAGTTTCTGGCGCCGGTGCTTTGGCCAGGATGAGTGCTCATTGAGGCCTGACACTCATTCCGGCTTGCCTGGCTCTTGGGGGTGGGTTGTACTTGAACCTGGTCACATGCTTAGGCTTGAAAAACCTCTGCATGGCTCGGTTGTGGGTGCGTCTCAGCTCCAAACGCTTCTTGTACGGGCCTAAACTTCTACCTCGTGTCGGTGACCACGGTGGGGTGTAGGAATAGGCATTCTCAGCCCGGCTGGCTAGCCGGATCACTTCACCAACCCAACTAACTAGCCTTACCCCCTGAACTGACACACTGCACAGAGCACGTTTCTGACCGACAGTGGTAACTGGTAAGGACTCTCTGGTCCAACTAAACTGAGGGGAAATCTAGCCCAATAGGTCTCCAACGACCATAACTGAAACTCGGGTGGGGCGGAGGTCTATCTAGTGAGTACCATTTATTAATCCACTTATTACTTATCTATGTGAGGTGTGTGACTATCCTAATCATACAACCTTAATCACATGAATATAAGCATAACATGCACGTATGGACAAATCATAATTAAAACGGCTATGAACATAACAACCATAATCTTAATCACATGAACATACCATACACGTGTAAATAAATCATCATTAACGTAGCTAGATGAACATGTTATCGATTTGGCTAATAATTGTCTATGTGAAGGATTCCTGACTAACACTTAACATGGCATGGATATAACATTAGTACACAACTATAATATTAACTGTAACAACCAACATAGATTATGCATCTTAACATAACATAATAAAGCCACATCGTAAAATTAGTGACGACAATATACTATCTTCTTAAACCAATGCACCTATACTTGTCTACATGAGGTTCAACACCCAATCATGCATACAACTTCGTAATCAATAAATATAATTCATAACACAAACATGATATAATTAATGACGTAAAGTAACTAGCAACGACAAGATATTACCCCCTTTAACCAACCCACATATACTGCTATCATGACATAACATGAATGTAGGTGTGACCCTTAAACATGCATATAATATATGTAACTGTAGGCGCACATAATTCATAAAACGTAACATAACATAAATCATGACATAATGAAAAACTAGCAACGACAATATATTACCTCCTTTAACCAACCCACTTCGAAACAAGTGGCAGAACTCGAAGAGTGGGGTCGAGGTTAATCCAATGGTTGAATGTCTCTAGAGGGTCTTAAAGACGAGGAATTTAATTATATCATATTTAAGGAAAGGCTAGACTGATTTGGTACCAAATGTAACACCCTAGCATTTCAAACCAGCAAAAGACTAATTTGTCGGGGCAAAGAAGATTCGAAAGAAAGAATGAAGACGGAGAAGAAAAGGGATTCAACTCGATACTTTATGGTTTTAGTTTTTAATTTTATTTATAACGTTAGCGTGTAAAGTTTCTGGGGGCGCCTCTTACCTAATGACTTTCCCCCTTTAAGCGTTCGCTTAAATCTGTTTCTTGAGGGTCCATTCCTCCGTTTAGGCTGCTAATGGTGTTTTCCGGCAAGCGTAGCTGTTAAGCCCCCCTAGTCTGATACATTCGCCATAGGCGGCCACTTATCCTTCTTCTCTTGAACCCGTTGTCAATTCCACGAAGCCTGCTAGCATGGTGTTCGTCCTGCCTAAGCTTAGCTAGGTAAAGGCCCAGCTTCTTGAAGACATCTTCCGCCATGATGTCCGCCAAACTACCTTCGTCCACGTGGACTCTTTCGACCCAAAGTTCGTCAATCTCCACACGAATCACCATCACTTTTGTGTTTAAGCCTCCTGCTTTCTTAAAGTCTGAGCCAACAAAGTAAATTAACGAGGACGCCTTTACTTCATTGACTAGCAAGCATTCACCAACTACCATGGAGTCTTTCAGTGTGTTGTCAGTTTCTCCTTCATGGATGGTGGCGATTATTTCTTTGAACTTCTTCTCTCCGTTTCTGTCCTCGTGGTGATTGGGTGTATCTATTCTATCAAACAATTTCCCTCTCTTTTCGCTCATTTCTTTGTCGGCGTCCCTGAAGTGTTCATCCTCTTTGTCAGTATTGTTCTGCTCCTTTCGTGTCGTACGAGGGTCATCGTTGGCTCTATTTTGGAGAATGTACTCTCCGATCTTGCCTTTCTCCAATAACCTTTCGATCTCTATATTGAGATCTCGACAGTCTTCTGTTCAATGGTCAGTCTGTTTGTGGAATTGACAATACTTGGAGGAGTCCCTTTTCTTTTGTCCACCTTTCAGTTGTTCGGGCCAGCGGATGTCGTATTTCTTTTGAACCATGAGATCTCGCAACTTGCGTCGGGGCTCTATTAGGCGGGTGTACTTCGGATATTGGTGACTCGATCACCCTTTATGGCTTCTTCATCCACCATTATCGTCACAACGCTTCCCCTTCCTTGGTTTTTGCGAAGAATGCCCTCGGTCAGAGTCCTCCTGGTATTCCGGCATATCCTCCCTTAAAGCACCCTGACTCTCCTCCACCTTGATACACTTTTAAATTCTATATTCCATGTCTGAATGGGATTCAGGTTTCACCCATGAGATATACCTTATTAACTTCGTATTCCTTGTGGTGGACTTGATGTGCTGGTTGGCCTGACCCTTGACCACTTCTCATAATAATCTCTGAGTGACTCGCTCTTTCCCTGCTTAAGGTTTCAGAAAATTTACATGTTGTTTGATTAGAGAATTTCGCCAAAAAAAAAAAGTCTTGCAAACTCTTCCCAATTTTTATAATGCGTTTTGGCAACGATTTATACCACTGGAGGGCGCTTACTCCAAAGGTTTCAGGGAACACCCTATAGTACGCCGCCTTTGTCATCGTGTATATCTACATCGCAATGGTGAAAGTCATCATATGGTCATCTGGGCTGCTTGTCCCCTTGTAGACGCCCATGAAAGGGGGCACAAGTTAGTAGGCAACTCCTTAGTCAGGAGTGTTCTAGGTAGCGGTTGCCTTAATGCCATCTGACGTTCACCTGCTTGGTGGGAAGGGAGAAATAGGTGAATCATCTCTTCAGCGTTGAAAATCTCTTGTGGAGGGTTTCTCGTTGGCATCCCTCGCGTAGAGCTCTCCCTGGCACAAAAGGGCTCGGATTAAAGTTTCCATGTTCTCGTTCTGCTTCTAGAGTGCAGCTACTTGCTTCGCCAGGTCTTTAGTGGTGACGGAGGGTTCAACTAACGAGGAAGCTATATGAGTTTGTCTGTCTCTGATGACACTCCGTGATTATCAGCCTCATTTAAGCGACATTTCGTGATGATTTTATCTCGTTTGGGTGATTTTAAGTGAGTTTATCCTCCTTTCGGCCTTAGGGCTGTTTTACGTCATTTTGCATGTTTTTTTTATGCATTTTAGTTAATAACCAACGTTGGGGAATCAAACCGGGATTGGAGCATTGAGTGACATGTGATTCTAGGCCCATTGAAGTGATCCGGTTCGAAGGAAGAAGGCCAAACCACAAGGAACGGACCGGATTTGAAGAAAAACTCAAAGTGCGGCATTTTAGAGCTTACACGCCGTGTAAGCTAGCTTACACCCCGTGTAAGCGCCCTAGATGGGAAATTTCAGCCTTTTCCAACAAGGAAATGATTTTTGGGGGTATAAATAGACTTTTCGAAGCCAGATTGAGAGATCCGATTCTGAGAGATCAGCCACGACTTAGAGAGTTAGAGAGAGAGTTCAAAGAGCCGGGAAGAGATCGTGACACCATCCTTCCATCTCGGAGAGCTCGGAGCTAGGAGTTGAAGATTCAGGAGATTGAAACTTCACAGAGTCGTCAAATTAGGTTTTACAGTTCTTCTCTGTTCTTCCTACCTGAGATGTATTCTTTGTTTATCTTCGATTTTCTTGTATTGAATATGATTAGCTAAACTCGTAGAGCTTTAGATTAGATGAACCCTAAGTGACCCGGGACTTTAAAGCGGTCACAGATTGGCGGTAATTAGATTCAAGTTCAGACAGTTTCTCTTGCGTGGTTGTTTTGTGCTTAATTGTTTCCTGCGTTTCTGGTCTACTTGATGCCTAGATTAGATTCGTTGTTTATGTTTCTTTTCTGGTTGATCGTCTAGATTAGGTTTGTGTTAAGTTAGGGTTAGTCGCCAGACAGCTTCATTGCTTTATAACATTAAACTTGTCTTTCTTGATCACCTAGATTAGTATCTTGTTAAGATAAGGATAGAGCGAACGTTCGCCTTACTTTAGAACATCAATTCAACCAATTAACATATTCATTGGAGTGTGCCTTTCGTAGGAACCAGTTAGGGTTAATCCGCTTCAAGAGTAACTCACCATACTTAATCAATTGCACCAGTTAGTTCTCCATTGCAGAAGTGAACGCACGGACGGTTAATTAATTGTGGTAGTTAGATCAGATAGAGCGAACGTTCGCCAGTGTTAAACCTAAGGGTAAGGAGTTATGGTGGTGTCTGAGAACTGAATGAATTAGAATTGAAAATCGCTGGTCTTGTGATTGCCAATGCTCTGGTGATCTTAGGGGGATTCGAGTCTAAGCTTGTCTATCTTCTTGTTAGTCAAACCTTTAATATTTCTGCTTTTATTTTCCTTTTCAATTCCCTTGCATTTTAGATTAGAAGTCGTGGAACTCACACCACGCACAACTTGTGTTTAAACCTGAGTAATTTGCCAACTTCTTTGAGTAGTCAATTGGAAGAAACCTCGAGAGATTCGATCTAGTCTACTTCTTTAGGCTAATTATTTGACGACACGCTAAAAACCTGTCATCAAATTGGCGCCGTAGCCGGGGACTCTTCTAATTGTTTGAAAGAAGAGTTGGCACTTTATTCTTCTACCTTTCCATCTGTCATATTTCATCACACTTCGATTTTACGCCGGTTATGTTTGCTTTTGTTACTTGTAGGTTGTTTTACAGGTTTATGAACCGCCCGCTCACTCGTTCTCAGTTTAAGCTGGGTAGTTCTGCTCCACCAAAGCAACCGCGAGTTCCGAAGTTAGTCAGAATCGTTTCGCCTACACCTCCTACCCCTATCAAGATCGAGGAGTTGAAGGAGAACTCCTCATCTTTGTCTGCTTCATCCACTACTTCAGATTCGCCACCACCTTCTCCTACCGCAATGGCTGCTCAACGCACCATGGCGGATTACAATAAACAAAGCCCAACTAGCGTTCGGTCTAGCATCGTTGTGCCGCGCAATGATGATGATCCTAACTATGAGATCAAGATCCCCTTCCTAGGAATGATCTCTAGGGATGTTCAGTTCGAAGGAAAGCCGCACGATAATCCATGCACACATTTGACGGACTTCCTCTTTATGTGCGAGACTTTTAAGAGTGGGAATCTCGATAAGAATACCTTATGCTTACGAGCCTTCCCATTCTCACTCTGAGGCGCCGCCAAGAGGTGGCTTAACAGCAAGCCACCCGGTCACTACACAAACTGGGATAATCTGGCGCAAGATTTCGTAGAGAAATATTTTCCTCCTTCAAGAACGACAGCTTACAAGGACAACATTGCCAGATTTGTTCAGAAGGAAGGAGTAAGCTTATATGATGCTTGGAACGAATTCCAAGAACTCCTCTACGATTGCCCTCATCATGGATTCGAGCAGAGACAGCTAGCTGAGATCTTTTCCCTAGGGATGAATGAAGAATCAGCTAAATGGGTCAACTCCTTAGCTGATGGAGACTACACCGCACTCACACCAGAAGCTGCTCTTCTTCACTTTGCAAACTGTGCATCTAAGTCCAGGAATTGGGAGAGACAGTTTGAAGCAGCTAAGAGCCGACCAAGCCCTGAAGATCAGATCAAGATCGAAGTATAGAAACACATAAAGAAGAATTTTGGTACAGCAGATGTCTGGTCTATAGAGGAAGTGAATTTTATTGATCAAGGCTTCACCAACAATCAAAGAGGCTACTCCGATTACCGTTAGTTCATACAACCTCCTCAACAACAAGGAAGCTTCCAAGAGCGACCTCCATACAATTCCGGTAATCGCCAGAATCGGTACATGAATAGCACTTACCAAGGCCCTTCTGGATTCACCGGAGGACAACAACCTCAGAATCTGCGCCGGGAAACACTTTGGAGGTTGATTTAGACAAGAAGCTCGACCTGATCTTGACAAGGCTGGACAACCACGAAGAAAAATTCAGAACTCAAGACGCCTTGAATCAAGGTCAATCAGCTCAATTTCAGAGGTTGGAAGATCAACTCAACAACATCGCTAGCCTCATCTCCAGGGTTGTGCACTCGCCTAATTCAAAGACTGAACACGTTAAGGCGATCTATACAAGAAGTGGGAAGAAATTGACTGGTCCTATAACTCCCGACCTGATCATGGTTCCTGATGCTATAGTCATTGGCATGCCAGAGATTGAGGAGGAGGATAAAGAAGAAGAGGATGAGGTGACTGCTTCCCCTCCCTTGACAAAGTAAGCACCTGCGCCACCTTTTCCTCCATATCAGCCTCAGATTCCGTATCCGAAGGCCATAAAGCTAAAGACTCTCAACACCAAATACGAGAGATGGTATTCAGTCATGAAGAACGCGGAGATCAAAATACCAGTCACCGATGCTATCCAGATGATACCAGAGATTGGAAAAGTCACGAAGGATCTTGCAAAGAACAAAAAGAAGGGATAGCTATCTTCCGTCTCCCTCGAGGAAGAATGCTCCGCTATCCACAACCAGATGACACCCATACCTCCCCCAGCTAAGTGTCCCGATCCCGGTTCTTTTACTTTACCTTGTTTCATCAATGGTATTAAAATTGATTGTAGCTTAGTTGATCTAGGTGCTTCTATCAATGTCATGCCTACTTGCCTGTATGAGAAATTAAACCTAGAAAAGTTGAAACCGATTAGTATGCATCTAGTGTTTGCTGATAAATCTGTCAAATTACCTAGGGGATGTGATCGTCCGTTGTGGCCCCTTTACCATCCTTGCTAACTTTGTTGTATTGGATACCCGAGGGGAAGATGTCACTCTTCTCCTTGGCAGATCGTTTATGGAAACAACCGGCATTAACATTGATGTCTCGAATGGCTCGTTGACATTAAGGGTCGACAAGGATACCATGACATTTCGTCTCAAGGATGGTATGCAAGTCCCTAGAAGAGGAGAAGCACACTGTTTATCTGTTGAAACTGTGGAGTTGGCTTCGGTCAACTCTAGTACTAATGAAAAATCTAGAGTTTCTTCAGAAATCTGCTTGCCAGGTGTTGGACAGGTCCCTATCCTTAAGAATGAGCTGCTGGCACAAAAGCCGAGAAAGAAGGAGGAGCCAAAGGCATCCCCTACTGAATCACCAAAAGTTAAAGATCCTGGCGAGATAAAGAAGGAGAATAAAGAGAAGGACGCTCCTTCGAAAGAACTGTTCGGGCCATTTGAAAATTCTGTTCATCTTCCCGATGGACGAACCAAGCTAATTCACGCAAACGGGAAGAAGTTCACACTTACCGGAGGATCCCCAAAGCTGTATTTCATGAACTCCGACTCGAGCCTAAGAGAAATCCTGAGTTGGGATGTCTCTTGATCGCCATCCAGGTATCATCCAGCTCAAGGACGTTAAGCAAGAGCGCTTCATGTGAGGCAACCCACGGCTGGAGTTCGTTTTAAATTTATCGAGTCAGTTTTTATTTATTTTGAGTCATTTTGTGTCGAGTCGGTTGAGTCTGGATGATAGAAAATAGTCGAAAAAAATATTTCTTGGGTATTATTTGGGTTGAATATATTGTTTGCAGGAAGAGGAGAGACTAATTTGTCAAAAATTGGCCAAAATCCGGATTTCAGACACCAAGGAGAGCTCAAAAACACAGTGGATTTACACAGCCATGTATAGCCCCGTGTAAGCTATTGCACTTAAGGGCTTACACGCCGTGTAAGTCCCAATTGACACGGGTAAGTCCCCTTCTCCCTTTCATTTGTTCAAACTCTTTCTCTCTCTCTTCGTTTCTCTCTTCTGAAACTCTCCCAACATCCCCTCATCCTCTCATCCAAACACCCAACCACCAAAGCAGGTATGCAAGAAGAGCTTTTATCAAGAAATCGCACAAAGAGTCGTTCACGCCTTAACTCTGGACTATGCCCTTATCAGGGCTCCTCTCTATCCTTCCATCCATAAAGACATGTAATATCATCTCCGACTGACCTAACCCCACCACCGCCAGCGGAGCTTGGACCTCCGGTCGGACCTCCGTTCACCATCCTTGCCGCCGCCGACCTACCCACCAACGACCACTGCAGCTCCGCCGTCGTCAGTCCTCCAACCCGCCGCCTCTAAGCCCCCCAAACTCGCAGCTAATTCCCAGCCCCTTCGACCCTCAAACCCGACGCCAACCACGACCCTGCCCTTGTCCTGAATTTTTCGGCCCTCCGCCTCTATCTGACGACCAGCGTCGACGGTAACTCCGTCGCGACGAACGCCAACGACGACTCGAGATCCAAACCCACAGCCCCTACTCATTTCTCGAGTCTCTCTTCTCTTTTTTTTCGGGTTGTTTCAGTCGATTATCAGGTACACAACATCACTCTCTACCTCTTAGCACATTATTTCAGTGTTCCACTTCATTGAAAATCAGATTTGTAGGTGCTGAATTGGGTTTGAGTTCTTGAGCTCAAGAACCCTAATTTTTCAAAATTGGGGTTTTGTTAAATTGAGTTGATAATAATGAAATTGATTGTATAATATGTTTGTAGTTTGAATCGGGGGCCGTTTCGATATCATTTGCCCCTCCAATTGTGCATTTCATTAGACTTTTCATACCGACATTGTCCGAAATTGGGAATTTTTGCATATGGACGAAATTGGTTGAATTGTTGCTTTGTGATTGATCTTGTGATGATTATAGATATTTGTGCATGTTTGTTCTCGAGTATTCATACCTTAATTAGCTCGTATGATGGATTAAGGTACACATTTTTGCATTTCGGTTTCATGAGTTGTGACCTTAGCGTGTGTGACTTATGTGGATGATTTGGACTTGCTTATTACTTGATTATGGCATAAGTTTGATTGTGTAATGACACCTCTTAGTTGCAATTGGTTATTTGCTTCCATGATGATCTTTGCCAAGTATGTTCATTGCTTCCATGTTGATCTTGCTAAGCATGTAAAAGAGCTAGAAATATGCCTAGGTGATTGTGCCTTCACTTGTTGACATATCCACTTCCGATTCTTGAACTCTGTCTCCTTGATGATTGATGTGGTTGTCATTGATCGTTAAACCCTTTTGGCTCACTTGATTAATTGACTCGATTCTTGTGTTCCGTGCGATGCAAACCTTGCTCCGTCTGCTTATCCTATATGCATTCCTCCCATTTGGTTATATAATAAACTTGGTATTTTTTGTTTGTAATTTATTTTCGGGATGGAAAAATCCAATAGAAAAGGAGGTGCTTCCTCTTCCTTCGCCCCACCTCCGGCGAAGAAACTGAAGGGAATCGAGAGGCACGACACCTTCCAGGTGGCTTCCCCGCCGGGTAACGTCTCCAACACCATCTTTAACTTCCCAAGGGAGGAGGATCGGGAAACATGGATGATCATTCAGAGGAAAGAAATTGGTGCCATGAGCCAGGTTGATTGGGAGGCCATGGAGGAGGAAGATTGGGCTGATTGTAACACCCATCCCGAACCGACCCGGGTTCACTCGTGGTCGAACCGGTTTGAGTGCTACTTGAGATACAGCATTTAAATAAAGGAGTAAAACGCAGCGGAAATAGAAACAACTCTTAAATAAAAGCTCAAAGACAACCGAAGGCCTTCATTACATAAAAACCGAAATCCGAAACCAAAACTCAAAACGATTACAAATCTCCCAACCCAAAAGTGTCAACCGAAATCTAAAATTAAAACATTGGTCACTCCACAATAGCTTCCTAATCTTCACTTCACAACTCCAACCTGCAACTCCTCCGAACTCAACCGAACACCTGAAAAGAGAAACTGGGGGAAATCAGCTTCCTAATGAAACTGAGTGAACCCACTAGGTTTAACTATGCGCCAAACCTAGCTTAGGAGCGATCCCAACTCCACACACAAACAACATCGGAATCTGACACAGCCAATCTCATTTTAATTCCTAACATGGCACTAGGTGATTCCACAAGAACTTACCTCCTCCGGTGTATATACAATTAATAAAATTCAGCAATGTACTCAAGTTATCAATCCCCAACACAACATCATCAACGGAGTCATCAGACGCACGATACAACACTTAGCCACAGTACACCTTCCAACACGAATAGCACCCACATTTATCCATCAACCACACAACTCACAAATCACAGTTACCGACATCGACCACAGCTCATTAGAAGCATTGCACCAGCACAATCCAATACACACAACATACACCAGCCACACACACACACACACTCACACAACACACATTTATCTCAAGTGATTATCTAGATGAGTTCATTAGGCGCCATAAGGAGTTTATCCCGCACCACCCCTGCCGGCATGACGCACCTCTCTCCCCTGGAGAGGTCCAAGACGCATCCTCTCCCTTGGAGGATACCACGAGACCTTTCCTTTGAAGGAATCGTAAACTTGACTCAACCAAACAAATCACGCCTTTCCCTTGAAGACGTGACCGCACCTCTTTCCCTCGAAGAGGCACTTAGCACCCATAGTGCAGTTTTAAGGGGGCAGTGCAGGCTCCTTCAGATTCTAACATTTCATTCAATCACTTCATTCAATTCATCCCTTAAATTCATCTACCAATTTCATTCATCAATTTCTCCTCAAATCCATCCAATTCACATCATCAAGACCATCAACAGTTCCACCATCAATTTCCAACATTAATCCAATTCCAAACCTCAATCCACATATCACAATCCAAATCAATTACACAAATCAACAATGCAATTCCAATCACTAAGTCCAACAACAATTCCCACATCAATTCCATCGTCGACCAGTTCCAAACCACATGCACAATCACAAGCCAGGCAAACACGCATAGCAACCAAGCAATGTCAAACAGTCAACCCAAGCCCCAAATCCTTCACCCAATTCTATTGTCCAATTCCATTTACTAATTCCCTAAGCCAATTCCATGTACCAATTCCATTATCCAATTCTATGTCATAAATCTATATCACTATCACATTATCAACCCCCCATCCCACATAGCACCACTTCCACCAAAACAACTCATAACATCAGGTCATCCAACAACACATAGCATCATCTCAAACCCAACATCACATAAACCAACATAATCCGAATCATTCAGTAATCCCACATCACACATAACCACACATCACAAGACATTCAACGCCTCCCACAACACAAACAGTTTAAGGGTAAACGGCTAGCTCACCGGCCACCCCCACCTGCAAGTACAGGGGAAGCCATGTCATGAGTCGTAGGGTTACCCTCCTGTACGTCCTTTATTGGACGACCCCACATTGGCAGGGTCATCCACCTGTTCATCATTTATAGGGCGACCCCACATTGGCAGGACCACCCTCCTGCAACCACAACCTGATACAATAGCATAATATACATAATTCTCATGTTCACAGACCCGTCCCTCCTATCACTCTTTACTAGTTTCGATCAATTTATCATCCATGTTAATCAATTCCCCCAATCAAACTCATCACAAACAGCCATCAATCATCAACCAATCCATCAATTAACAAATATCCAACAAACATCAAAACAACATATTTCACAGAACAATCAATTGCAGAACAGTTTTCCCCTTTTACTCTCTTTCAGTTTCATGCAAGGCCCTACATTTTTCTAGGTCTGAATTGTAACTCCTCACACCGACCACACTACCTATCGTACGCTAAACCCTCACCTGACAAGAAGATGAGGCTCTAAACTCTTCTAGAAACCCGAACAACCAAGCTCTCAGACACCAAAAACGTAGCTATCCTCCTCTTCACCGACAGCAGCTTACTCCGAAATATTCAGAACTTCTAGGTGCGATCTCTTCCTCTCATTACAACGAACTCGTAGCAAGAAACGGATCATCAATCGGATCTCTACAACTCTCCGAATCGAGGTTTGAAGTTTTGGAGATTTCTGGCTGAGACACAAAAAAACGTAGCTCTTCCTTCTTCCACTGACAGCAGCCTGCTCCGACCCAGCCAGAACCACGACCAGCGATCTCTTCCTCTCGCCGCCATGAGCGTGTAGCAAGAAACGGATCATCAATCGGAGCTCTACAACTCCCGGAATCAAGGATTGACCCAAATGGGGTTTTGGTTCTTCAAACACGGGTTTGGGGAAGAGGAGAGGGAGAAATGAAAAATGAAATTGAAGAAACTCCTAAAATCCGAATTTCAATCACTCAATGCTTGAAACACGGCCCACGTATCATCAAATGCACCCCCAAAGTGATTTAACTCAACCCAACTCAAATTCGAACGTCCCGAACTTCGATGGAACCTCAAGAACACTGTTTCAAATGCCTCAATCACCCGAACTCGAGTTCCAAAACGTTTGGTTGGGCGGGGATGTTACAAGTCTCCACAACTTCAAAAGATTTCGTCCCCGAAATCACAACCCAACTCGCTCTAGCAACGAATCCACAATTCACAGCATAACGCCGCAACACAAGGATCACATCACCTCCCGAAACTCCCTTTTAACGGCTCTAGCAACACACACCTTCTAAGGGCACTACTCCCACACTACTTCAAACTTCTACCCAACAGACACGCACAACCGAACCTCAACGGCACTACTCACAACAAGAACACAACCAAAACACAATCAAACAAAACTCACACAAAAGCACAACCGCAACACAAGAGCACAACAAAAACAACTCAAGGAAGCAAGAATACTACCAGCTAACACCTCCGAGTAGAACTTCACACTTCTCAAACACTCCACCAACCTAGCTAAAATCTACAACAGCTCTACTCTTCCAACCAACCTCCTAGTCTACTACCACTTCCACTCCCAAACTACTCTGACACCCTCTTCACTACAGGAGGACACAAAACGTTTCAGTTGACCAATTTTCAGAAATCACATTTCATTTCAAAGCACTTTCCTTTCAAATTCACAACACTTTCCTTTCAAAACTTCCCACCCACTTCAAAACAGTTTGAAAATCCCTGGAAAGTCGGTCCTGTGCCGATGCTTCATCCCCTCTCCCTTTGAGGTTAATTACTCCTCCAGAAGAAGAGACGAATCACCAACATAGCAGCAACTAACCAGCTCTGATACCACTTGTAACACCCATCCCGAACCGACCCGGGTTCAATCGTGGTCGAACCGGTTTGAGTGCTACTTGAGATACAACATTTAAATAAAGGAGTAAAACGCAGCGGAAATAGAAACAACTCTTAAATAAAAGCTCAAAGACAACCGAAGGCCTTCATTACATAAAAACCGAAATCCGAAACCAAAACTCAAAACAAATCTCCCAACCCAAAAGTGTCAACCGAAATCTAAAATTAAAACAATGGTCACTCCACAATAGCTTCCTAATCTTCACTTCACAACTCCAACCTGCAACTCCTCCGAACTCAACCGAACACCTGAAAAGAGAAACTGGGGGGAAATCAGCTTCCTAATGAAACTGAGTGAACCCACTGGGTTTAACTATGCGCCAAACCTAGCTTAGGAGCGATCCCAACTCCACACACAAACAACATCGGAATCTGACACAGCCAATCTCATTTTAATTCCTAACATGGCACTAGGTGATTCCACAAGAACTTACCTCCTCTGGTGTATATACAATTAATAAAATTCAGCAATGTACTCAAGTTATCAATCCCCAACACAACATCATCAACGGAGTCATCAGACGCACGATACAACACTTAGCCACAGTACACCTTCCAACACGAATAACACCCACATTTATCCATCAACCACACAACTCAAAAAATCACAGTTACCGACATCGACCACAGCTCATTAGAAACATTGCACCAGCACAATCCAATACACACAACATACACCAGCCACACACACACACACACACTCACACAACACACATGTATCTCAAGTGATTATCTAGATGAGTTCATTAGGCGCCATAAGGAGTTTATCCCGCACCACCCCTGCCGGCTTGACGCACCTCTCTCCCCTGGAGAGGTCCAAGACGCATCCTCTCCCTTGGAGGATACCACGAGACCTTTCCCTTGAAGGAATCGTAAACTTGACTCAACCAAACAAATCACGCCTTTCCCTTGAAGACGTGACCGCACCTCTTTCCCTCGAAGAGGCACTTAGCACCCATAGTGCAGTTTTAAGGGGGCAGTGCAGGCTCCTTCAGATTCTAACATTTCATTCAATCACTTCATTCAATTCATCCCTTAAATTCATCTACCAGTTTCATTCATCAATTTCTCCTCAAATCCATCCAATTCACATCATCAAGACCATCAACAGTTCCACCATCAATTTCCAACATTAATCCAATTCCAAACCTCAATCCACATATCACAATCCAAATCAATTACACAAATCAACAATGCAATTCCAATCACTAAGTCCAACAACAATTCCCACATCAATTCCATCGTCGACCAGTTCCAAACCACATGCACAATCACAAGCCAGGCAAACACGCATAGCAACCAAGCAATGTCAAACAGTCAACCCAAGCCCCAAATCCTTCACCCAATTCTATTGTCCAATTCCATTTACTAATTCCCTAAGCCAATTCCATGTACCAATTCCATTATCCAATTCTATGTCATAAATCTATATCACTATCACATTATCAACCCCCCATCCCACATAGCACCACTTCCACCAAAACAACTCATAACATCAGGTCATCCAACAACACATAGCATCATCTCAAACCCAACATCACATAAACCAACATAATCCGAATCATTCAGTAATCCCACATCACACATAACCACACATCACAAGACATTCAACGCCTCCCACGACACAAACAGTTTAAGGGTAAACGGCTAGCTCACCGGCCACCCCCACCTGCAAGTACAGGGGAAGCCATGTCATGAGTCGTAGGGTTACCCTCCTGTACGTCCTTTATTGGACGACCCCACATTGGCAGGGTCATCAACCTGTTCATCATTTATAGGGCGACCCCACATTGGCAGGACCACCCTCCTGCAACCACAACCTGATACAATAACATAATATACATAATTCTCATGTTCACAGACCCGTCCCTCCTATCACTCTTTACTAGTTTCGATCAATTTATCATCCATGTTAATCAATTCCCCCAATCAAACTCATCACAAACAGCCATCAATCATCAACCAATCCATCAATTAACAAATATCCAACAAACATCAAAACAGCATATTTCACAGAACAATCAATTGCAGAACAATTTTCCCCTTTTACTCTCTTTCAGTTTCATGCAAGGCCCTACATTTTTCTAGGTCTGAATTGTAACTCCTCACACCGACCACACTACTTATCTTACGCTAAACCCTCACCTGACAAGAAGATGAGGCTCTAAACTCTTCTAGAAACCCGAACAACCAAGCTCTCAGACACCAAAAACGTAGCTATCCTCCTCTTCACCGACAGCAGCTTACTCCGAAATATTCAGAACTTCTGGGTGCGATCTCTTCCTCTCATTACAACGAACTCATAGCAAGAAACGGATCATCAATCGGACCTCTACAACTCTCCGAATCGAGGTTTGAAGTTTTGGAGATTTCTGGCTGAGACACAAAAAACGTAGCTCTTCCTTCTTCCACTGACAGCATCCTGCTCCGACCCAGCCAGAACCATGACTAGCGATCTCTTCCTCTCGCCGCCACGAGCGTGTAGCAAGAAACGGATCGTCAATCGGAGCTCTACAACTCCCGGAATCAAGGATTGACCCAAATGGGGTTTTGGTTCTTCAAACACGGGTTTGGGGAAGAGGAGAGGGAGAAATGAAAAATGAAATTGAAGAAACTCCTAAAATCCGAATTTCAATCACTCAATGCTTGAAAAACGGCCCACGTATCATCAAATGCACCCCCAAAGTGATTTAACTCAACCCAACTCAAATTCGAACGTCCCGAACTTCGATGGAACCTCAAGAACACTGTTTCAAATGCCTCAATCACCCGAACTCGAGTTCCAAAACGTTTGGTTGGGCGGGGATGTTACACTGATGGTCTCCGTGAAACACTTATCCGAGCCGGTTTGCTCCCACTATTCAGGTCACCGAGCCGGCGTACGAGTGTCCAACTAAGGAGCTCCTCTCCACCTTCCGTATGGAGAGGGTGAATGAGAGAATTCATTCTGTCACCGCGACCAAGTGCATCTACTTCCGCCTAGGAGTGATCGAGAGGTCTCTCACTCTCAATGAGTTTGCCATCGACCTTGGTTTCTACACTGAGGAAGAGCTAGCTTCAGATCCACCGATTGCTATCTTCCGCAACACCGAGAGTACTGAGGAGTATGAGATGTTCTGGTGCACCAAAGACCCGTCGGACCCGACCAAGTATGACTCTAGTGCATCCAAGGCTACTATGATGGAGCGGCCAATCTACAGGTTCTTACAGTTGGTTTTCCGGGAGTCTATTACTCAAAGGTTGAACTCTGGCAGTGTCTGTAACGCTAGAGACCTTTTCATGCTACGATGCATCGAGGAGGGACGGAAGGCCCTTCTTGGCTCTTTGGTGGCCAAGTTATTTCAGCTTCAGCGCGAGCGTGACACGAGACTTCTTTTGGGTGGCTCCTATGTCACCCGTCTGGTTCACATGTATGACGTGCTCGCTTCATATGGCGCCATCCTCGCTCCCCACTGCGAGCCTTTCATTGAGCGACGAGGAGGACCGACACTAGCACCAGAGCCAGCAGCGACCCAAGCATACGACTTCAGTGGAATGGAGTGCGAGCTTAGGGAGATGAGAGCAGATTCCGACACGCGTTGGGAGGCCACCCAGAAGTGGCAACAGGAGTCCGATCAGCGTTTCACTAGCTACCAGGCCACCCAGGATGAGCGTTGGACAGCACATCAGGCGTTGCTCGATTAGATGTACCAGTCTCAGCTCCAGTTCTTTAGGCATTCCAGGCTCCAGATGATCGTCAGCACCCTCCGCCCCAGTGATTTCAGGATTTTTCTTCATTTTTTCTTATCATCCGGAACTCTGTACTTTTTGTTTTTGTTAGTGTCAGTTTGTATTGTTTTGGGTCATCGTCAAACCTTTGTGGTCGTTCGAGTCTTTTGTACTCCAACTGTTCTAATCGTGTGATGGATCCTCTCTTACTATGTTTTCAGGTTATGAACTCAGAATTCTCTATGGTTCTATTCACGTCTATACCTCTGGTGTCTCGCCAGCGCCATCTCCGGCGCCCTCACGCCTATTTTACGATACCCCTATACACTTTCCTTCTCTTTTTGTGTGGTCCATTGAGGACAATGTCTGATTCAAGTGTGGGGCGGGATTATATTTCTGAGGTTTGCTATTTTTTTTGTATTTTTGAAATTTCTCTAGCATAGAATTGCTCAGTTCTTGACTTTAGATGTTAAATTGACTTCAATTTTTCACAATGACGTCTAGACTGTTCCACTTAGAACCTGTAACCAACGTGTTGGCACTGAAATCAAATGAGTCTAGGTCAGAACAGACCATAAATCACTCTTGTAGTTGAACTTGAATCAACTGAATTGTTTTGCTTGTTAATCACAAAGCTCGATAACACCGTTCTAAGATGATAAATGCTAGCTTCTCCTTTTCACTCCATATTTGATCACATGTGATTGTGGCTTGAGATTAGACGGAAATCTAATTCGAAATCTTATGTAAAAAGTTACAACTAGCTAGGATCAAGTGGCTAAATGGTTAAATCAAGTAAATTGAGTTGTTCAAATTAATTGAAGTTCTTTAAGTGTTGAAAATAAAGCTAGGCAAGCCCGACACCTAAGTGAAGTGTTCGGGTTGAGCACTAGCATAGGCACAAATACTGTGAGCTAGGAAGGTCTGACACCTAAGTGAAGTGTTCGGTATCAAGCACTAGTATGCAGTAAATCAATGAAGTAAGTTTGAATCTTGAAAGAAATCAATGTTTAAATCGGTCCTAACTAGAACATGTAACGTAAAGGTCTAGAAGCGGATGAAGTTGAGTCGATAGCCACGTCACGTCCACTACCTCCACTTATTCCGCATCTTGGTTAGAGCTTAAGACTTTTTTATTAGAATTGATGTTATCGTAGTCGGGTAATTTTAATTAATTATTTTTGCCAAGGAACGAGCTTTGTTTAAACTACTACTTGAAGTGTGCAGAAAACAGTGAGATCGAAATTTGTTTGGTTGATGTTCTTGCATGTGTAGGTTAAGTTTCTACGTGGAACAGTCTAAACCAAATCGTTAGGAATTGAATCTCAGTTTAATCTTCTTGTCATCTGTGAATTTGAGTGCGTTCTAGTTCAGTTTGCTTGAGGACAAGCAAGCTTAAGTGTGTGGTATTTTGATGACACTCGATTTAACGTGATTATCAGCCTCATTTAAGCGACATTTCGTGATGATTTTATCTCGTTTGGGTGATTTTAAGTGAGTTTATCCTCCTTTCGGCCTTAGGGCCGTTTTACATCGTTTTGCATGTTTTTTATGTATTTTAGTTAGTAACCGACGTTGGGGAATCAAACCGGGAGTGGAGCATTGAGTGACATGTGATTCTAGGCCCATTGAAGTGATCCGGGTCGAAGGAAGAAGGTCAAACCACAAGGAACGGACCGGATTTGAAGAAAAACTCAAAGTGTTGGGTTTTAGAGCTTACACGCCGTGTAAGCTAGCTTACGGGAAATTTCAGCCTTTTCCAACAAGGAAAGGGTTTTGGGGGGGGGTATAAATAGACTTTTCGAAGCCAGATTGAGAGAGATTCGATTCTGAGAGATCAGCCATGACTTAGAGAGTTAGAGAGAGATTTCAAAGAGCCGGGAAGAGATCTTGATGCCATCCTTCCATCTCGGAGAGCTCGGAGCTAGGAGTTGAAGATTCAGGAGATTGAAGCTTCACGGAGTCGTCAAATTAGGTTTTACAGTTCTTCTATGTTCTTCCTACCTGAGTTGTATTCTTTGCTTGTCTTCGATTATCTTATATTGAATATGAGTAGCTAAACTCGTAGAGCTTTAGATTAGATGAACCCTAAGTGATCCGGGGCTTTAAAGCGGTCACGGATTGGCGGTAATTAGATTCAAGTTCAGACAGTTTCTCTTGCGTGGTTGTTTTGTGCTTAATTGTTTCCTGCGTTTCTGGTCCACTTGACGCCTAGATTAGATTCGTTGTTTATGTTTCTTTTCTGGTTGATCGTCTAGATTAGATTTGTGTTAAGTTAGGGTTAGTCGCCAGACAGCTTCCTTGCTTTAAAACATTAAACTTGTCTTTCTTGATCACCTAGATTAGTCTCTTGTTAAGATAAGGATAGAGCGAACGTTCGCCTTACTTTAGAACATCAATTCAACCAATTAACCTACTCATTGGAGTGTGCCTTTCATAGGAACCAGTTAGGGTTAATCCGCTTCAAGAGTAACTCACCAAACTTAATCAATTGCACCAGTTAGTTCTCTGTTGCAGAAGTGAACGCACAGACGGTTAATTAATCGTGGTAGTTTGATTGGATAGAGCGAACGTTCAACGGTCTTAAACCTAAGGGTAAGGAGTTATGGTGGTGTCTGAGAACTGAATGAATTAGAATTGAAAATCGTTGGTCTTGTGATTGCCAATGCTCTGGTGATCTTAGGGGGATTCGAGTCTAAGCTTGTCTATCTTCTTGTTAGTCAAACCTTTAATATTTCTGCTTTTATTTTCCTTTTCAATTCCCTTGCATTTTAGATTAGAAGTCGTGGAACTCACACCACGCACAACTTGTGTTTAAACCTGAGTAATTTGCCAACTTCTTTGAGTAGTCAATTGGAAGAAACCTCAAGAGATTTGATCTAGTCTACTTCTGTAGGCTATTTATTTGACGACACGCTAAAAACCTGTCATTAGTCTCCTCTCGGGGTTTGTTGAACATTCACCAGAGGCACCATGGGATGCTTTTGAGCGGTCCTTCGCCGTCCTTCCTCTTCCCGATTGGTGTTAGCTTCCGTCCATGTCTCGATGTTGATCTTGCTGATGTCAGTCATGGGAGGGATGCTCACTAGCATTAGTTGCCTGTTAGGAGTACACAGTGAGTTATTCCCAGCGCCGTTTGCTTCAGTTGTTTGTTGGTCAACACTTCGGTTGCCCCCGATTTTTACCACCTTGCTCGATGGTGTCTTCTCCATGATTGTTTTCCCACCAAGCAATTGAGAATTATGACGCTTAGCCCCCTATCTAACGCGCCAATTGTTACGCTCAGATGGATTAGGACGTACAATGAGGTTCAACCTGGAGTGTTGATGGGTGTGTGTTGCTCGTCTCGTCCCTGATCGTCGATAGGTGTTGGGGTCGTACCTTGCAAGATGTACTAGAGATAGTAGTAAGAGGACAAACAGTTGTAGGTGTAAATGTGGGGGTAAGGTCGTATGAGAGAGAGACAAAGAAGTATCAGGGGTACCCCTTAGGGTTTTGTGTAGGGGATAACCTCAAGTGTACGAACCAGAGTCTATAGCTTAAGGCATATCCTTGGAATGATTGTCCTTGGTGTTGAGGGCAGACCTCTATATATAGCTCTCTAGAGTCCGAGACTGATGTGGCAAAGTATCCTTGTGTGAATGGACGACTCTCCTAGTTTGTGGGGGAAACCCTAAGTGGCTAGGGTTTTTGTGGGACTCTCGGTGGGCCCTGTGTCCCATGCGGTCTAGGTATTCTTCGGGGGAAACCCTAGGTAGCTATCGATTCTAGGGTTTTGCCGTGGTGTCGACGTACTCTAGTACGAACGTCGTGCGGGGGCCATAAATAATAATGATGATGTTGATGTCAGAGATATATATATATATATATGTGGGGTGTGTGTGTGTGTGTGTGTGTGTGTGGTGAACACTCTGGTGCACCCACTTGCGTGTCGCGATCTTATCCGTCCGTTCAATCAATGGATCTCAAGCCTTTGAATTAAATAGGATTAAATTAATTAATTTTATTATTATTCTATTCCACACAGGACATATTACATATTAAATAGGATTAATATGTCCTATGTGGAATAGAATAATAATAAAACTAATTAATTTAATCCTATTTAATTCAAAGGCTTGAGATCCGTTGATTGAACGGACGGATAAGATCGCGACGCGCAAGCGGGTGCACCGGAGTGTTTTCCATATATATATATATAAAATAGGGTTAATATACCTTTTCCCCTCATACTATGCAAAGTTAACAAACATAACCCTCTACTGTTTTTCAATTGAATTAAACCCCTCTACCTTAACACTTTTAACAAATGTGCCCTTCTGTTAACTTTTTTCGTATATTTCCTGTCTATTATGCTGACTGTTCATGCTACATCATATTATTTGTTCATGTGGCCTCTAAAGTAAACTTTAAACTAAAAAATAAGCAAAGGTTGTTGGGGTTAAGTAATTAGTTAAATGGTTTAAAGTAGAGCTGGGAAATGAGCAAGAAGTTGTGTTCTGCTGAGAAACCATGGACCTTGATTTCCACTGCTGCAGATCATGAAGTCTTCTTGCCGCTAGAGAAGTCAGAGAAGGGTTAATGTCTTGAAATAGAAGTTCATTTCTCATCTTCCATATAAACCAAAGAATGAAACCTATATCAGTTGCTGCACTTGATGAAAGAGTAGAGACATATGTAGCAAACCACATTCTGACTGATTGACCAAGAGGTGGACATATGATTGAAGGTAATACTTGCTGCCAAAAGGACATGGAAACATTGCAGTGAAAAAGAAGATGCTCCAAATCTTCTTCTTGAACATTACATGTCTGGCAAATTGATGAAGTTCCACATCTTCTTCTTAGTAATCCTACTTTTGTAGGGATGGCATTTCTGCATATACGCCACATAAAGAAGCAAAGTTTTGGTGGAAGATCTAATTGCCATAACCACTTCCATAGTTTCCTCATACTTTGATCCGTAGGATTGTTACGAATAATCCTGTAACTGCACAGAAGTTGATAACAAGATTTAACTGAAAAGTTGCCTGAAGATTCATAATGCCATATCAAACGATCATTATAACCTTCTGGACCAAGAGGAATCAAGAGGATCTGTTGAACAACAGAATTTGGGAAAACTGTATGCAGCTTTTGAACATTCCAAACTCTTTGTGGATGTAGAATATAATCTGAAACTTTTGTTGTTGAAAAGGGAAGAGGATAAGTAGCTTTGAAACATGGAATTGCCTCTGGTATCCAAGCTTCAACAAGAGTTGTGTCATTTCCATCTCCAATATTCTTTCGTAATCCTTGTAATAGTGTTTTCCTTCCCTCCATAACACCTGACCAAATCCATGATGATTTATGATGACGTGCAGCCTGCAAAAAGTTTGAATGAGGGAAGTAAAGTCCCTTTAGGAGTTTCACGGCTAATAAGCTCAAACGATACCTTATGTTTGGGCTATAAACAAATTAGTACCCATCGTTTAAAAAATAACGATCGAGTACCTTTCGTTTCAAAATTTAACACGTCCATTCAAAACTTTGATTTCATCCAATTTTGCCGTTAACTCGCCACGTCTCGCATCCTAATCGCATTAAATAGTCTACATGGCAACTGCGTCATCATTTTTACTCATAAAAAATAAATTATTCCTGTGAATTAAATCAAAATTAATTATTCATAAATAAAATTCTGATCATTTTTTTTTCTATTTTGCCTTGCTCCACCACCTCCCTTTCCGTATTGCGTCCCATCTGCTTGCCCAATCGTCGTCACTGCAAAAAACAACCAGCATCGGTGTATCCGTTGCCTACGAGACTACGACACCGACGACGGGGGTTAAAAAACCATCCTCTTTGTTTTCCTCCCCAAATCCAATCTCCGTCAACACCCTCCATTTGCTCGGAATCCTCGATTGAATTTCATAATATAGGGAGGTAGTGTCAAATAGAGAGACTAAGAACTCTAGAAATAGCTATTGGGTTTATCAATTGGAAACTCCACTGCCATATCCTCTTCTGTCTCTCTTCAAACAATTCTGTCCACCGAAATCTTCCTCCAAAAAATTTTGATTCAACGCAGAAAGGGAAGACTGATAAGTAGAGAATGGGAGAGACAGAGGTTGGAAATGCCAGATCTCATCCTAGCCAAACAATTTTTCGAAACTCCTCCTCGTTTGGATTTGCTAGAGCTCGAACTTCTCCTCCTTGCCGTCTTCTGTCGTTAATTTGAGGGAGAGGTTAGAATTGCTTGAGTTTGAACTAAGGAGGTGGGAAAGAGATTAAAAAGGTGAAAAAGACAAAGAGATGGATGAAGAGAGGAGAGAGAATAGAAATAATTAACACTACAAGAAAATGTTAGTTTAACAGTGACAGGTTAACAGCGGCCATTTATTGGCCGCTGTTAAATTACAAAATTTGTGAAATTTAACAGCGGCCACTTAGCCGCTGTTAAATTACACAGTTTAACAGCGGCCGCTCTAATTTAACAGCGGCTCATGGCCGCTGTTAAAATAAAACAATCTGATTGGTTGAAACTGGTTGATGCAGATCATCTTCTTCCTCTTCCTCCTCCTCCTCATCCTCTTCCTCTTCCTTTTCCTCCTCTTCCTCTTCCTCCTCCTCCTCATCCTCATCCTCTTCCTCTTCCTCTTCTTCTTCTTCTTCCTCTTCTTCCTCTTCCTTTTCTTCTTCTTCTTCCTCTTCCTCTTCTATTCTCTTCGTCGGCGTACTAGCCACATCGCCGATGCTCTACTCCAGCCGCCGCCAGCCAAACCTAACTCCTCCGATCTGCCCAAACCTGATTGTCGACGCCCTACATTTTCTTCCGAATATCGAAGCTGCCGCCAACTCCCTTTCTCTCTCTCTTCTATTCAGAAGGAGAAAAGAAAGAGAAGAGGAAGAGGAAAAAGAAGAAGAGAAAGAAGAGGAAAGAAGAAGAGGAAGGAGAGAAAGAAGAAGAGAAGAGAAAAGAAGAGAAGAGGAAGAAGGGGGAAAGGAAGAGGAAAGAAGAAGGAGGAAGAGGAGATCGAAGGAGGAGGAAGAGGATCTGGACTATTGCCGGAGTTCTGGCTCAATCGCCGGAGCTCCGGCCATTAATTTTTCCCGATGAAACACTTTAACAGCGGCTTGTGGCCACTGTTAAATTCATTACGGCCGCTCTTAAACTGTTATAATTTAACAGCGACCAGTCCACTTAACCGCGGCCACTTTTATCCGCTGTTAAATTACTTTAGCATTGGCCCATTTAACAGCGGGCCACAGCCGCGGTTAAAGTAATTTAACAGCGGCCACGGCCGCTGTTAAACGTCATATCTGCCGCTGTTAAACGAGCAGTTTCTTGTAGTGTAATAGAAATAATTTAATTTTTTTAATGAGTGAGAATGATGACTCTGTCGCCATGTGGACTATTTAATCTGATTAGGATACATGACGTGGTAAGTTAACGGAAAAATTGGATGGAATCAGAGTTTTGAATGGATGTGTTAAATTTCTAAACGAAAGGTACTCGATCGTTATTTTTTAAACAATGGGTACTGATTTGTTTATAGCCCATATGTAAAGTATCATTTGTGCTTATTAGCCGAAGTTTCACCTATAATGATTCAGGATTTGTTAATATTCTCCAGGACTGCCATGAAAGCAAGATTAAAATCATAGAAATTTCGAAATCCTAATCCTCCTTCAGAGATTGGTCGACGAAGCTCTTCTGCTGCAAGCCAGTGAAGTTTCTTACATGAAGCATTTCCTGACTACCAAAAATTAACTATTATCTGATCCATTCTTTTGAGAATATGTTTTGGTAGTAGGAAGCAAGAGAATAAATAAGAAGGTAGAGCCTGAAGAACAGACTTGATCATCACTGATCTGCCAGCGTGGGATAACAAATTGGATTGCCAAGATTGTGCTATATCTTCAAGAAATCTAAATGTTTCCTTCTTTGTATTGCCCCACTAAGCTGGAACTCCCAAATAAGCACCAAAAGAAGTGGAAATGTCCACTCCCAACTCAACTGTAATGCTATTCTTAGTTGCATCTGGTGTATTAGAAGAGAAAAGAATAGAAGACTTTCTTGCATTAATAACTTGACCTGATAGAAGGCAATATCTCTTCAGAACTTGCTTAATATTTCGAGCTTCAGAAATAGATGTAGATCCAAAGAGGATTTTATCATCTGCAAACAATACATGATGCAGTACAGGGCAGAATCTGTTCAACTGAATTCCTTTAATCCTTCCAAGTGAAATAACATGTTGAATCATAAAGGATAGTACATTAGAGACTAGTATGAACAGATATGGAGACATTGGATCTCCCTGACGAAGTCCTCTTGTTGGAGTAAACCACTCAGTAGGGGAACCATTAAAGAGAACATTAAGCCTAACTGTTGTCACCAAAGCTCTTATCCATTGAATCCAGATATCATCAAAGCCAACAGCATGAAGAGTAGCAAACAGAAAGTCCCAAGAAACTCGATCAAAAGCCTTCAGCATATCTACTTTGAACAAGAAGTCACATTTATTTCCTTTCTTTCTTGTTCGAAGCTTATGAACAACTTCATGAACTACAACTACATTATCTTGTATACTTCTATTACTAGTGAATGCAGATTGCAATTCAGAGATAATATTAGAAATATAAAGCTTGAGTCGTGTAGTCATAATTTTGGAAATAACATTCATTCTGAAGTTTGCAAGACCTATTGGTCTAAACTGAGTGATCTCCTCAGGATGCTTAACTTTAGGGATAAGAGTAATAAACGTATCATTCCAAGATTCAGGAATCATAGTATTGCTGAAGAAAGATTGTACCTCTGAACACAAAGTTTGTGAAATAAGATTCCAGTGAACTTGGAAAAAATGACCTGGAAAGCCATCAGGTCCAGGTGACTCATTGGCAGAGCTAGGGGGAGGCTACCCTGGGCTCGGGCCCAGGGTCCTCTAGACCCAAATAGCTAAAACATAGGTATCTTTGGTGCAAAAAGCATGTTCGGTCCATTGATGACCCGCCCGGTCGTTGTTATGCGGACGTTCAACCAAATAACTAACAAAGCTCACAAAAGCTAGGATAGATCGTATTCCAGAGGTCTTCTAAGATTGACTACTTCAAAACTAGCAAAATAC
Source organism: Linum lewisii (assembly GCA_034768395.1). Classification (NCBI taxonomy): domain Eukaryota; kingdom Viridiplantae; phylum Streptophyta; class Magnoliopsida; order Malpighiales; family Linaceae; genus Linum; species Linum lewisii. Next base: position 18,438,293 of record CM068299.1, on the reverse strand, counting down.
TCGAATGAAAACAAGTTGTGCGTGGTGTGAGTTCCACGACTTCTAATTCTAAGAAATGCAGAGAAATTAAAACAAATAAACTAAAGCAGATTGGAAATTAGGGTTTGAAAACAGAGATGACAAACGAACTTAGACTTTGAATCCCCCTTCGTTCCCCAGAGCATTGGCAATCAACAGATCAGCGGATTTCGATTCTCATTCAATCAATTACTAAGACACCACCATAACTCCTTACCCTTAGGTTTAAGACCGGCGAACGTTCGCTCTATCCGTTCTAACTACCAAGATTAACTAGCCGCCCGGGTACGGTCGCCTCTCGCAACGACTTAATTAACTGGTGCAATTACTAATGATTAATGAGTTACTCTTGCAGTGGATTAACCCTAACCGGTTCCTACGAAAGGCACGCTCCAATTATAAGGTTAATTGTTCAATTTGATATTCTAAAGTAAGGCGAGCGTTCGCTTCTATCCTTAGCTTAACCAGAATCTAATCTAGGCGATCAATCCAGACAAGAAACATGAACAATGAAGAACAAATCAAACATGAATGAGAAACTGATTGAATTTCGAATCTAATCACCGCCGATCCGTGACCGCTTTAAAGCCCTGGGTCACTTAGGGTTCATCTAGTCTAAGCTCTAACGAGTTTAGCTACTCATGTTTATCACAAAAGAAACAAAGACAAAGAAAGAGTTCATCATCCAGAGGAAGAACAGAAAAGAATCTGAAAAACCTAATTTAGACGACTCTGACAGACTTCGATCTTCGGTAAACTACACTCCTAGCTCCGGTTCTCCGAGATGAAAGGGATGGCGTCACGATCTCTTTCCGGCTCTTCGAACTCTAACTCTTCGCTCCAGAACTCCAGAGAATCCTTGGAAAACGTAATTATGAATGATATGTTATCAGGTCTCCTTTTTTGGGCCGCCTGGTTAAGTATTTATACTTAACCCTAATTAGTCCGGATTTCCCTATTATTTTCGCCAAAATTCTTGAGGAATTTTCGGCGAAAATTCCTTTGCAAATGAAGGGATATTTTCGCTCTTCTCTGGACTTCATTCTCGGTTCAAAACTTGACACTTTCGCCGAAACTGATTTGTGCTGATATTTTCGCCGAAAACACTAGGTGATTTTCGGCGAAAATTCCTTTGTAATCCGGGCAGAAATTTGCTTGAACTTGATTGGTTCCTTTGATCGATTCCGGTTCAGTTCCTCGATGTTCCAATGCCTTAGACACGTCCTTGGTTACTTATTCGACGGCAAAAAACTGTGCTAACATAAAAACACTAGAAAACCATCAAATAGACCCGAAACGGGCCAAGGTAACACAAATGGCACGAGATAGGGCAATCGATTGAATATTCGTTATTCTACCCTAAAAACCATGTCTTAAGCAAAGAAATGTCGCTTAAATGAGGCTGATAATCATGTCATAGGGGTGATTTCGCCGAAAATTTTGAACTACTCGGGTGAAAATATTTTCGCAAATCCGGCCAACTTCAGAAAATCACAAATAAATCTACAAAAATCGGAACGACCTCAATCAACTTGCGAACGACACTATGACACACATACTCGACACGAAAAATAATAAATCAAATAAACTGACACTTTTGGCTCCCCCGAACCGACTCTAAAACGCTAAGGTTGACACAAAACAAAAACGGACTCCAGCTGTGGGTTGCCTCCCACGAAGCGCTCTTTTATTAACGTCCTTGAGCTGGACGATACCTGGACGGTATTAGGAGACATCCCAATTCAGATTCTCCTTAACGCTCGCGTCGGAGTTCATGAAGTACAGCTTCGGGACTTCTCCGGTAAGCGTGAATCTCTTCCCGTTTGCATGCAAGAGCTTGGTACGTCCATCGGGAAGATGATCAATGATCTTGAACGGTCCGAACATTTCTCTGGAGAGGTCATCCTTCATGAGTGTTACGATGGAGGGAATGAGGACTGTCGGCTTCTTCTTTTCTTTCATCTTCGGCTTGTTATCACCAGGATCGGTGATCGTCAGTACTTCCTTAGGAGATGCTTTCGGCTTCTCCCTCCATACTTGTTCCGGCGCCGGTTTCTCGGAACGAATTGGTGGTGCAGCTGGCTCGATGGAAGACGGCGGAATTTTTGGCCTCCAGACCATTTGGGTCTTCGTCTTCTTGTTCTTTCCCCGAGGTCTGTTAGGTTTAGTGCTCGGTGGCTTAGAAGAGGCTTGCAGTTCCTTCTTCTTCTTGGGCGGCTTCTGAACCAAAGTTTCTGGCTTCTTCTTAATAACCTGTTCAATACCTGCAGCAACAGCTGATCTAGAGACACTGGTAGAAGCATTAGTAACGGAGTTGACCGGAGTCAACACCACAGTTTCAACAGCTAGGCAGTGAGATTCTTCATTCTTAGAGTCATATTTCATGCCATCTTTAAGACGGAACGTTTTCGTTTCTTTACCGACCCTTAGAGTTAAAGAACCATTTGGAACGTTAATATTCATTCCAGTAGTAGCCATGAAAGGTCGACCTATGAGAATGGTAGAATCATCTGTACTAGTATCCATAATCACATAGTCAGCTAAGAACGTGAACGGACCACATTTAGTAACAACGTCTTTAATCTCTCCCTTAGGGGTTTTAAGTGATCTATCAGCAAAGACAAGTTGCATACTAGGCGGTTCAAGTTCTCCTAGGTTCAATTTTTCAAACAGGCTCATAGGCATGACATTAACAGACGCTCCTAGATCAACTAAACAACGTTCAATCTCAACATCATTAATGACCAAAGGTAAAGTAAAAGAACCAGGATCAGATAACTTAGCTGGATATGGAGAGGCAGGTTTCTTAATACGAATGTCAGGATATCCTTCCTTGTTCCCCTTCATGCCAGTCTCGATCCTTGCATTTGGTAGCAATGCTCTTGGAAAAGGAGGCTTCACGACGTACGGTGCAAGAGGAGGATCATCCTCCTTAGGCGCCGGTTCCTGTTCTTCTTCTTCCTCCGGAGTTTCAGCGATCCTGCGTAAGACAAAACAAGCATCAGCAATTAAGTTTGGGACTTTTCAAGCGGTTACCATCTTGGCTTGCTCCTTTCTCGGATTCGGCTCTGTCTGGCTTGGAAGTTGGCCAAATGGTCGACCAGATGCTAGCATGCTCGAGATGTTGTTCACGGCTTGCTCAATTCTTTGTCCAGATGCTATCTATTCTTGATTGAGAAGAGCTTGAGCCTTGAACTGACTGTCATGATCATCGAGTCTGGTGATGATCTGGCTGAGCTTCTTATCCAGGTCACTGACATTGTTCTCCCTTTGATGCTGCTGCCCTGGATAGGTATTATTAAGATATTGATTCTGGCGATTGCCAGGAGCAGTTCCATAATTACCCGGATTGCGATGCGGCGGCTGGTAGACACCTGCCGGCGGATGGTTAGGCTTCTGATCCTGAGCTGGACCAGCCGGGCGGTTATTCTGTTTCTGGTTATGGTTGGCGCCAGCATTGTAGGGAGGTCTGTCTTGATAGTTCCCTTGCTGTCTGAAGTTACGGTAGCCAGCATAACCATTCTGATTATTGACGAAGCCTTGTTGAATGAAATTTACCTCTTCGGCAGACCAGACTTCCGCCTTACCAAAATTCTGACAACGGCCTCCGTTATGTGCGCAAGCTCCACACCACTCGCAATCGGCAACATAGACAGAGGCTGCCGGCAGCTTGATCGGTGTGGTAGACTTCTTCAAATGCTTCTCTACCTCTACTTTGATTGTAGTTTCGAGATCTAGCTTGCTCCTTGATCCTTCAGATTGTCGTTCCCAGTTCCTTGACTTGGAAGCACAGTTTGCGAAGTGAAGAAGAGCAGCTTCAGGTGTGAGTGTAGTGCAATCCCCTTCAGCTAGAGAATTGACCCACTTGGCAGATTCTTCTCAAAGTCCTCGAGCAAAGATCTCAGCTAACTGCCTCTGCTCGAATCCATGATGAGGGCAGGTGTAGAGAAGTTCTTGGAATTGATTCCAAGTATCATACAAGCTTTCTCCTTCTTTCTGGGAGAATCTGGCGATGCTGTCCTTGATGGCGGTTGTTCTGGCCGGAGGGAAGTATTCTTCAACGAAGTCCTGAGCCAGAGTATCCCAATCAGTGTAATAGCCAGGTGGTTTGCCAGTAAGCCACCTCTTAGCAGGGCCTTTCAGAGAGAACGGGAAAGCTCTCAGACAAAGAGTGTTTTTGTCGAGGTTTCCGCTCTTGAAAGTGCTGCAGAGATCAAGGAAGTCTGCAAGATGAGTACACAGATTGTCTAGGGGCCTGCCTTCAAACTGTAAATCCCTAGAGATCATAGTCAAGAATGGAATCCTGATCTCATAGTCAGGATCTCCTTCAATGCGCGGAACGGCAATGGCAGATCGAACGCTAGTCGCGCTCGGCTTGTTATAGTCTGCTAGACTCTTCTGATGACCCGCCCGGTCGTTGTTATGCGGACGTTCAACCAAATAACTAACAAAGCTCACAAAAGCTAGGGTAGATCGTATTCCAGAGGTCTTCTAAGATTGACTACTTCAAAACTGGCAAAATACTTGAATGCAAACAAGTTGTGCGTGGTGTGAGTTCCACGACTTCTAATTCTAAGAAATGCAGAGAAATTAAAACAAATTAAACTAAAGCAGATTAGAAATTAGGGTTTGAAAACAGAGATGACAAATGAACTTAGACTTTGAATCCCCCTTCGTTCCCCAGAGCATTGGCAGTCAACAGATCAGCGGATTTCGATTCTCATTCAATCAATTACTAAGACACCACCATAACTCCTTACCCTTAGGTTTAAGACCGGCGAACGTTCGCTCTATCCGTTCTAACTACCAAGATTAACTAGCCGCCCGGGTACGATCGCCTCTCGCAACGACTTAATTAACTGGTGCAATTACTAATGATTAATGAGTTACTCTTGCAGTGGATTAACCCTAACCGGTTCCTACGAAAGGCACGCTCCAATTATAAGGTTAATTGTTCAATTTGATATTCTAAAGTAAGGCGAGCGTTCGCTTCTATCCTTAGCTTAACCAGAATCTAATCTAGGCGATCAATCCAGACAAGAAACATGAACAATGAAGAACAAATCAAACATGAATGAGAAACTGATTGAATTTCAAATCTAATCACCGCCGATCCGTGACCGTTTTAAAGCCCTGTGTCACTTAGGGTTCATCTAGTCTAAGCTCTAACGAGTTTAGCTACTCATGTTTATCACAAAGAAACAAAGACAAAGAAAGAGTTCATCATCCAGAGGAAGAACAGAAAAGAATCTGAAAAACCTAATTTAGACGACTCTGACAGACTTCGATCTTCGGTAAACTACACTCCTAGCTCCGGTTCTCCGAGATGAAAGGGATGGCGTCACGATCTCTTTCCGACTCTTCGAACTCTAACTCTTCGCACCAGAACTCCAGAGAATCCTTGGAAAACGTAATTATGAATGATATGTTATCAGGTCTCCTTTTTTGGGCCGCCGGGTTAAGTATTTATACTTAACCCTAATTAGTCCGGATTTCCCTATCATTTTCGCCGAAATTCTTGAGGAATTTTTGGCGAAAATTCCTTTGCAAATGAAGGGATATTTTCGCTCTTCTCTGGACTTCATTCTCGGTTTGAAAACTTGACACTTTCGCCGAAACCGATTTGTGCTGATATTTTCGCCGAAAACACTAGGTGATTTTCGGCGAAAATTCCTTTGTAATCCGGGCAGGAATTTGCTTGAACTTGATTGGCTCCTTTGATCGATTCCGGTTCAGTTCATCGATGTTCCAATGCCTTAGACACGTCCTTGGTTACTTATTCGACGGCAAAAACCTGTGCTAACATAAAAACACTAGAAAACCATCAAATAGACCCGAAACGGGCCAAGGTAACACAAATGGCACGAGATAGGGCAATCGATTGAATATTCGTTATTCTACCCTAAAAAACATGTCTTAAGCAAAGAAATGTCGCTTAAATGAGGCTGATAATCACGTCAAATCGAGTGTCATCATCCATTGTATTCTATGTATCGGGCCAGTGTCTACTTGGGTCCTGGCTCCGCTACTGAGGTGACTTTGAAAGTCCCATTTGAAATACTGCTCCCCTTTATCTCAGTATCAGTAACTAGACGGATCAAATGTTGATTCATGAAATGATCTACTCTCTTAGGTAAGTTCTGCAGAAAAGAGAAGTTTGTCACCTAGAGAGGGTCTGAAAAAAGTGAGGTGTAGAAACTGGTAATATGAGCAGACAGATCAGCAGGAGTATTAATCCAAGATTGATGTGATCATATTTAGTGCATTTTAAGTCCTCGATTAGCCTAGGGATCTACCATGTTTGATCTCATTTTGCTATGATTTATAGGCCTTTATGGATGTTTTATGCAAAGTGCCCTTTTGTTGTCCGGTTTCCACTTTGAGGCCAATTCTGTGTCTATTGGGGTTATTTTCTTTGCATTTTCAGGATTTTGCATTGAAGTACTGGTGACAAGGAGCACGTAGGATCAAACAGGAGGTCAATCGGAGCTAGGACGGAGGAGATATGGTCGTTGCAAAATCAAGAAAAGTGCACGGTTTTGTACTCAAGTTTTCGGCGAGAACCTTATAGTTCTCGCCGAAAACCCTCGGCTTATGCAAGCAGTGGACTTCCAGGAGACGGACATTTGATTTATGAAGAATTTTTCGGCGAAAACTATCTGAGTTTTCGTCGAAAACCTATGAAGGAAGCAAAAGCCATCGGTGATTTACAAAGAGATTTTCGGCGAAAACTTCTTTAGTTTTCGCCGAAAATTCCAGGTCTTCCAGCGGTACTATTTAAAGAGGCAAAACGGCAAAATTTTGGGGAGAGATCACATTACAACACACTCGTCCGACACTCTTTTCTCTCTCAATCGCCGATCACCTTCTCTCTCTCAACCAAACACCATCCTTCCTCCCTTGTTGATCAACTTGAAGATCAAGGATCTAAGTGAAGTCCTCCATAGCTTGGATTGGAGCTCGAAGAGCCAAGTAGGAAGATCCTCCATGGAAGCAAGGATGGTCTCCTCTACTCAAATTCAGGTTTCTTCCATGGTTATGCTAGGCTAAGCTTAGGTTTAGTTTAGTGGGGGATGGATCAAGCTAGGATAGGTGATTGATTGTGCGGATTGATGTTTCTCTTAGCCATTTGTGTAAGATGATGATCCTAGACCTTGTGCTTTGTAGCCATTAGAGCTTGATTTGGTCTTTTGGTATTGTTTATGTCTTTCAATACATGAAAATGATTGATTGATGTTGATCTAAGGTTGTAGGATTGTAATTGGATGATTTGAGAGATTGGACTATACAATTGCAACCATTTTGAGCTTGTTTTTCCTTGTTGTCATTTTATCAAACACTTGGTGTGCATTTAGTTTTCTTTCATTTGAAGGTTGAAAGACCCTTTTGATTGCTAACCTAGTGCTATATGATTGACATGAGAGTGTCTTGCATCATTTACCTTGTGTTAGATGAATGTTAGCATAGAATTCAAGTTTCAAGCATTTCATTGGACTAGTTAAAGCACTTCATTTCCTTTGTTCTCATAGCGAAAGCATGGTTCATTTGGTCTAGGAGTAGAGAGTCAATTGTGCGAGAGTTCGTTGATTCTATTTGAGTGAAATGCATGGTCATTAGTTTACACATCGTTGCTTGATATTCAATCCAGCTTTCATGAACCTTGAGCTTGAAGAAACCCCTTGCTAGGCTAAACTCCTTTCTCTCTTGTTTGTTCCTCAATTTTACTTGTTAGTTTTGCCTTGTTTGTTTATGCTTTTGATTTGCTCTAATTCAAAACCAAACCTCAATTCAAATGTTTAGACCGTTCATGAATTTTGTGAGTATTAGCTTGTGGAATACGAGCTTGGTAATTAAATTCTTATCAAAGATCCATCTGGTAATTTCAGACTCTTGATATTATTGCTACTTCTTCTCTGTTTAGTTGATCTATGGAAAAATTGTGTATTATTGTCTCCAAGTTGAAGCCATTGCTTCTTTGCTCTTTGAGACTAGTAGCTTTCCTGTATAGACCACCTTCGACCAAGTTCATCATTAACATTACCAATTCTTAGAAGAGTAAGAGGAGTCGAATTGAGTGCAGTAAGAACCTCTAATTCATGAAGAAGTTGATTTATCCGTTCTCCATTATTACCAATCACCTCCTTTTTCCACCTTGTTAAAGCAGCAGCACAATGCTTTAACTTGACCTGTTGAGTATAACTTGGCTCAAATAACCAGCTCTCCTCATATTAAAAACTCCTTCTGCTTTTATGAACTGCAGGATCCATGAGGACTGTAAGAGGAGCATGATCAGATTGTGAAATTGGATGAGCAATAGTCTGAGCATTAGGAAAGAGATCAAGCCAGTCATTATTGCATAGTGCACGATCAAGTCGTTGTCTCACAAGACCTCCAACTGTATTATTATTTGTCCAGGTAAATCGTGCACCCTCAGAACGAATTTCTAAAAGGCTAAGATAATGTATGAAAGCATTGAAATCCCTTATAGTAGAAGAATCTGGAGGATTAGATCCTTCTTTCTCTTCAAAGCTGCGGATGACATTAAAATCTCCAATTAACAACCATGGATGATGCTGAGAATCTTCATGGTTAGACATTATCTGCTGCCAAACTGCCTGTCGATTCTCTCTCCGAGGAGCACCATACACAAAAGTGATGAAGAAAGGATGATTATAAGACCATTGTATGTCAATAAAGTTCTTAGTGCTTCTTAAAACCATGATATCCAGATCTTGAATCCACCAAAGTGCTAAACCCCCAGATAAGCCATCAGGTTCAACATAAAAGGAGTGAGTAAAAACCAAAAACGTCTACGCATAGCTTCCATAGTACTTCTTCCTTGCTTAGTTTCCATGAGAAATACAATAGACGGACAAGTTTTACAGATTAAATTCTGCAAATAATGAATTGCAGAGGCTTGTCCCATTCCTCTACAATTCCAACTGAGGATCATTGTGAAGTTGGTGGCAGTTGGCCTGCCACCAAAGCCTTAGAAGAAAGACCAGAAGAACTATCCTCTAACTCAACATCTTCCATATTTGTATGAATAGCTGAAGTGAGTCTTGGAGTTTTAAAGATTCGGAGGGGACGATTACCTGTCATACGTCCCATGTTGTAGCTGCCTGGTTCATTTTGCCAATCATCTAAGCCAGAAGAAGTAACCATAATTTTTGTTGTTTTGTGCTTTTTGATTGATTGAGTCAAAGCAGGATGTGTTTCCTTACCACATAGATTTTCCCAACAGCTTCTATTAGGTCTGAGGAAAGGAAGAGCTGAATCATAAGAGTTCATAGCAGCAGGTCTGAAATCTGGATGCCCTGGGTGAAGAGCATTAATAATCTTTGATATTTGATCATTTTGCAAACTAAGAAGGGAGTATACCAAGACAGCTACAGGCATTGCATTCACTTCTGCATGGGAAAGACCTGTATAATATTGAGCTAAAGATCGAAGTATCAGGACATTGTTTGGTAGGGTCAAATGTGAAAATCCCAGATTGTTCATTGAAGTAGGATGTTGAGTGCCAATCCAGAAAGGAGCAAACAGCTGAGCAGTAGCTTCCCTAAAAGGAAGCCTTGGGAGAATTCCAGGAGAGTAAGACAAAGAAGTTGGAGCTGTAAAGTTTTCTGATACTGAAATATCTGGAAATGAATGAACTGTAGAGGACATAATTCAAAGTGTGATAATGTACTAAAGAATAATAAAAATTTAAGAGTGAGGAACAAATGAATTAAATAATCATTAAAGAATTTAAAAAAAAAACTCTACTTTTGGAGAATGCTTCATCTATTTATTAGACTTAATTTTTTTGGGCGTAGCACTCCTGGGCTGGAGCGTGCTATAGATCATGAACCAACCTAGAAGATAAAAATAAAAAATAAAAAAAGGGGGGAGAGGAGGGGGTTTGGGGGTAGGGGGAGGGGTGGGGAAGTGACTGTGAACTCGATCAGTTGAAACCTTTAAAAAGTTACATTCACGGGAATTTCAGAGAAAAATCTTGATAGGGGATCTAAATCCAAAACTTTGGAGCACTGAGCTTGTTCACATATAAACTTGAACCGAGCAATGGCTTATCCTCGAATCGAGGGTAGCTATTACTATGCCCTAATCGGCGAGAATGAGCCCTTATTGGCGAGAAGCCCTAATCAGCGAGAATAAGCCCTTATTGGCGAGAATGAGCCCTTATTGGCGAGATTATGCCCTTATTGGCGAGATTGTACCCATATATGGCAAGGGAAAATTTGTCAGCAACTCTTCTGTCTCCTTACTTACTGTATGAAAATAACAACATGATTAGTTGGATCTAATTAAAAAAATTAAATAATTAACTCTACGTGAAAAAAGAAAATAAGAATAATTAAATTTAAATGAAATTAACTAAGCAATTAATACACTTGCAAAATGCAGAAAGTACAAAATTGAGGGATTAATGATAGACAATTAGGAAATCAAAATTAACTCATAATTAAATCCAAATTAGCAAAAAATTAGGTATAGAAATAATTAGTAATAACAAAATTAAAAATATTACCATATTGTAATCACCTCACTATCTCCACCGTCGGCGGAATGAAGAGCTTACCAGGTTGTTCCCCGGTCGACACACGCTCACTATACGCATTTGTTCCTGACTACTTAGAGTTGAATCGCCGTCGAAATCGGGAAGGCACTCGTCGTTAGGGCTGTAAATTCCGAAGATTGAACCGGTGGAGACTATTGCATCGATGTTTGGCGATCCGTCAAGTGGGTGAAGATGACGATATAGTTGCCGGAGTAGCTCTCTTCCACTGCAACGGGAACATCCTCTTCCTCCGAGGCAATGATCCCAGTCCTGCCGCTGGGTCTCAAGCAAATCGAAAGCACCTCGTCTAGTTGGAAACGACGTCGAACTTTTTCCGTCTCAATAAGTTGTAAAGTTACTTTTTCCATCGAATCACAAAATAGTCAACAGAAAAAACAGAGTTAGAACTCAAAACAGCAAAGTAAGTGAGTAACAGTAACAGTGAGTCAATCTCATCATCGAGCAAAAAGTGAAAAATTCTCCAAACCCCATTAGAGATCGGAACAAAAAAGGACACACCCAGATCACGAAAAGCTCCCCAAAATAGATTAAACAGAGAGGAAGATGGTACATTGCAGTGACGGTTCTTGATAACGATGTGGCCGCCTTTGCGGATGGCTCTAGCTTTTTCCTCCCATTTCACGTTTATCATTTATTAGAGACTTAATTTATGAACACTCATATGGGTCGTTTGGTATAGGGGATTGAGAATTAGGGGAAATATGAAAATAGGAGAATGGTGGAAAAATGTTTGTTAAAAGTTAGAGGATGTTAAATTACATTATTTGGTATGTATATTTGGTAAAGAAAATAGGAGGGGAAGACAGTGGGTCCCATTATTCTATTTGGGAGAAGTCAGAATTTCTGATAAAAGTAGAAATTGTCAGAATACACATTCTGGAGACAATAAGAAACTCTGGATATCTGAAATACAAAACCCCAACTCCATTAGACAGTAAACAAACAAGGATATCTCAGAATACAAAATTTCCAATAAATACAGCTGGATTTCCCCTATACCAAACTACTCATAATATATTCTTCTTAAGATATTGAATAATATACCAACCACCCTCCAAATTTTCTCGTGTGAGGTGATGAACGTTTGGACCCATTAAGATGTCTCTTAAGTGGGCACTCAATTGGGCCGTTAGTGATCACTTGGGCCTAGTGACCCAAACTTAACTTAAATTTAATATTTTGTTGTTGTTAGCCGCACTAATCAAATTACAGTAAAACTAGTTCCTTCCTACAAAATTTAAAACAATATCAAAGATAAAATTTGGTATCTAATATTAACAAATTATGTACCTTTTATAAAAATTTGATAAAATCAATATTTATAAATTTAAATAAGGCACCTACCATGAAAATTTTGTTACCTCATATGCATAAATAGGTACCTAATAATGTTGTTTAATTCGTTTATCATGTTTTACACAATTTTGTCAGAATCGGACCAGACATTGAACCGATCAAGCGAGAGATTCAAAGTTTAACGGTCCGAGCGCCTTGAACATTTAAAAAAACCTCTTTAAACAACCAACCATATTTTAACATCTTAATCTTAAAATATACTATGGGTGTTCTTGAGTTTGAGTTTGCCACATAAGCTAGAACCCTTCTCACAATTTTCCACATCGTCAAAAATTTTTAAATCAAAATATAATTATTTTCTCTCATCCTATTAAATGCTCTCACATAAAATCTCTTCTTAAATCCACATTTAATATGTATATATACTTAAAAATTATAATAAAAATAATAATAGCCCATTATAATATATTATTTGATAATTCTCCATTCATAAATATGAAATTTTGATTATAAATATTTTTTTGAATTTTACTAACAAGGACCAAATAAGAAATATGTGCATCATGGAATCTATGTGCTATTTTATATTATTAATAATTTTTTTATTAATTATAACTAGCTCTATAATAACATGTAGGAATATTATGGTCAATAGGTTCGGGTTAGAATTCTTTCATGAAAATTTGACTATTTTTTATAAAACTATATAAAAACTATAATAATATGCATACCATCTAGTCAATATATCAGAAGGACTCGTGTCTATTAGGTCACATGCTAATTCGGTCAAACATATTATATAATGTGGATTCATCACATCATGAGCTACTTATGTTATATTTAATTTTAGCTTAACAAAAAATTTAGAGAAATTAGACAACCTTAATTTTTTTTTGGTATGTTCCTAATTCAAATCCAATATCGTGAATACCTAATAGGTGGTTTTATAGTTGTCCTAATTAAAATTTAGAAAATTAATTTATTAAGTTTATTAGTATAGACGGGATAATTATGCAAATAAAATCATAAATTAATTTTTTTTAATGAAGTATAATACTTGGGTGATTATAATCTAGAAATCATGAAGCATATTTTAGAATTTAACTTAGTTATACTTTAAATTAGTCATACTAATGAATCAGACTAAATCAACGACTTTACAATTTTAGAAGTCATATTCTTATTATTATTATTTTAGAATATATGTCTGGCCAACCGGCCAGGTAAAAAAAAACTTGTTCAAAGTATAAACATCCATAATCCAATATGTTTAACTCAGCATGAGAGAGAGTGAGGAGAGTGGGAGGAAGAGAGAGGGTAAGGGTATCTTGGCCGGTAAGGGTAAGCTGGCCGTTTCCGGGGAGGGGGTGAGTGTTTGTGAGCGGGGTGAGTGTTCTTCGGGGGGGATTGGTTCTTCGGATTGATTTAGGCGGACCTTTAAGGTTAGGAATAGTCAGGTGTCTGTGGAAGACTCGAGGGGCTCGTTTGGGTCGGACTTTCGTTTGACGGTGTCGTTTGGAGCCAAATCCCACTTCGTGTTCCTGGAGAAGGAGCAACTTCTGTGGTTGCGGGGTATTTTGCAAGAGGCTGCCGGCAAAAGATGGGTGCTCCCTCTTTCTTGCTCCTCGGCCTCTGCTCGCAGAACCATTTCGGTGACTCATTTCGTTGCCAGAGGATGTAGGACTCTGAAAATTTCTGAATCGTGCAAAAATGGGAAGATTTTCTTCATTTTGATTCTGTGGGACCCGATCTTAGGTGGTTGGAGGGCTCTTCTCCGTGCCTTTCAGTCCTGGAGTCCTGCTCTGTCCACCCCTTTCGGCGGAAAATCTTTCACGGAGATCGTTCGCCGGCGCTCGCTTTCAGAAGGAGGAAGTTGCTTTCTCGAGGATTTGGGAAAAGAGCGTTACATCAGAGTGGCGGACTCAGGAGTTGCGGATCGTTTAGATTTTCTCTCGGGCTGTCTCGTTTTTTGGTTTTCTTCACCCTCTGAGGTGGTGTGGCCGGAATTTAGACGCTGGGCGGCGGCTTCTTGGGGAGTTGCTCCAGACGCCCCCATTTTTCGCCTCGCTGATGACTTGTGGCTGCTGGACGCATCTACAAAGCTTGAAGTTTCCAGAATCTTGGCTTTAGGAAAGTGGCGTTTTGGCTCCATCTCTATTCTCGCAGATGTGTGGATTAAGGATGCGGGCAGATCCGTCGTCTCCTTAGATCATGGTTGTACTTGGTTTGTGGCCTCAGGTATCCCGATCCATCTCCGGTCTACTGATCTTTTCCAGAAGCTTGGAGGCTTGTGTGGGGACTTCCTTGGATACGAGCCGTCCAGTGATCTCAACTCGATTAGAATCAAAATTTGCGCATCTCGAGAAGTGCCGGACAATGTTCTTCTTCGGTTCGGGGAGGACTCGTTCTCAGTCGCATTGCGGGCGGAGTCGAACCCTCTGTTGGTGCCCTCGTCGTCCGAATCTCTTCGGAAGTCGCCGAGGATCCTCTCCCTACAGCTTTGTTGTCGACATCGGAGGTCTCTTCCGCTCCGTCGGAGGCTGACGCCGTCGTTTTCTCTGTTTGATCCAGTCAGCTTTTTCGAGGTACCAAGGTTTTGGGGGGAACGTGCGGCCCAGAGGTCAGAGTCTCCTAGGTTGACAGTAGAAGGTTCCCCAGGCAGTACCTTTGTGGGTCTTCGGTTGGGTTCTAATGGATTTTCGGTCTGCGTGCCCAAATTTCGGTTAGAGCAACTAAAGGTCTTGGGTGAACTTCTTTCGGTTTCCGGATTCAGCAACTTCGCATCGGGCTTCTCAGACCCGCTTCCTCCCTTCAGGTTCCAGTTTGGGCCTTGGGCCTTTCCACACATGAGGACTAATTCCACTAGTCCGTGTTCTGAGCCTTTGCTTGAGCTTTCTCCGCTCCCTGAAACCCTGAGTTTTGAAGCCCTTGGTATTGAGGAGGAATCAATGGGGGTGTTTTGGCCTTCTCCTCTTTCTCTGTTGACGAAGCTTCCCAAGATGAAGAGTCTGTTTTTTCCCCGGCGCGCGCCGATTCAGCTTCTTCGGTTAGATCGATAGTGTCGGAGGTTCTGGAGGTGTCAGAGCTCATCGGACTCAAACTTAATGGATCATTAGAAGAAGGTTCGGCTTCAGCTGTGGAAACATGCACCCAGGTCAGCTTGAGGAAATCTCGATCAGGACCCCGGTCGAAGAAGGAACTTGAACATCGAAGGTTGGATGTGGTCAGCGAGGAGGTTTACCTCTCAGGTGGCAGAGGTAAAACGAATCGGTCTGTTAGCCCTTCTCCGATCGAATTTGATGTTTAAGATTCTTTCGTGGAATGTTCGTGGACTAGGTCTCGCGAGCAAGCGGTTTAGGATTAAGCATAGATTATCTTCCATCGGTGCAGCTGTGATTTGTTTTCAGGAGACGAAGCTCGATTTCTGCGATTTAGGTTTAGTCAGAAGCTTAACAGGCAATCAAGGCTGGGATTGGATTGCAAAGGACGCATCTGGTTCAGCCGGAGGAATTCTTACTTGTTGGGACAGTGGTCTTTTCCAAATTGAAGCTTCCTGGTGCGGGGCATTCTCGGTGGTTACGATTTTCTCTTCCAGGTGTGACGGTTTTTCTTGGATGTTAATCAACGTTTATGGTCCGTGTTTGTCGAGCCAAAAGGAGGAGTTTCTGAATGAAGTCTGCGATATCCTAGATTGGTGGGTTAATCCAGTGTGTATAATTGGGGACTGGAATCAGGTTAGATCTGCAGAAGATGTGCTTGGAGCTCCTAGATCAACAAGTGACATGAGAAAATTTAATGACTTCATCGTGGACCGCTTCTTGATTGAACTTCCGCTCTCCGGTGCTGAGTACACTTGGTCAAACTTCAGGGCAGAACCTTCCATGTCCAGGATTGACCGTGCTCTCGTGTCATCAGATTGGGAACTTCATTTTAGTGGCTGCTTTCTCTCGGCGTTAGCCAGGTCTTGCTCGGACCATCATCTGATTGCCCTTGTGTGTCAGGAAGAGTGTCGAATCCGAAGACCTTGGAAGTTCGAACAAATGTGGTTTGATCATCCTCAGTTTTTAGAGTTTATTTCTACAACCTGGTCTTCTTCTGTTACTGGTTTCGGAGCAGTTTTTTGCCTATCAAAAAAACTCAAGTTGCTTAAGCTCAGTCTTATTGAGTGGAATAACGTAGTTTTCAGAAGGTTAGATGTGCATATTACTGAAATCTTGGCTTCAATTAATGCTCTTGATCTTCAGAAGGAGAGTCAGTTCCTATCGGATTCGCTCAGGCGTGAAAGGATGCTTCTGAAATGCGACCTAGACAAGTTGTGGAGGTTGGAGGAAGTAAGTTGGAGACAGAAATCTAGGGAGACTTGGTGCAGGTTAGACGACATAAATTCCAGATTTTTTCATCGACTTGCTACTTTCAACAGAAGAAGGAACTTCATAGATAGAATTCTGGTTAACGGTACCCTTGTCTCAGGGCAAACAGCTTTGGAATCTGCCTTTGTGCAATTCTTCAAGGACCTCTACTCTGACCCAACTTCTATCCGCCCTTTCCCTGACAGGTTGTCCTTTGGTATTCTGGATCAGGAGAAAGCTTCTGCCCTTACTTTCAGATTCAGTGAGCTTGAGATTTGGGATGCAGTTCGGAGTTGTGCTAGCGATAAGGCCCCGGGCCCAAACGGCTTCTCTTTTGGGTTTTTCAAACGCTGCTGGAGTACTCTGAAAGATGATATATGTGCGGCTGTTTGGGAATTTCAAGCCACGTCGGATTTACCTCGAATGGCAAACTGTACTTTCGTGGTACTCATTCCCAAGAAAGAGGTGGTGGGGGACATAAAGGATCTACGCCCGATTAGTCTTATCGGTAGTGTTTATAAAATAATCTCAAAATGTTTGCTTCACAGATTTAAGGCTTGTCTGGATAATTTGATCTCTCCGCAGCAGTGCGCGTTCATCAGAGGCAGGCAAATCCTCGATGCTTCTCTCATTGCAAACGAGGTGGTTGAATCCCGTCGCAGAAGTGGTCGACCGGGTTTGATGTTCAAATTAGACATTGAGAAGGCGTTTGACCACATCAACTGGAATTGCCTTTTGGAAGTCATAAGCAGAATGGGGTTTCCTCGCCGTTGGTCCAAGTGGATGCGCACGTGCATTTCTTCCCCGTCGTTCTCCATTTTGGTCAACGGTAAGGCTTCAGGTTACTTCAAAAGCTCGCGAGGTCTGAGGCAAGGGGACTCCCTCTCCCCTTTCCTGTTCATAATGGTTATGGAGGTCCTCTCTTCCATCCTTGAGCAGCTCCAGGTGGCCGGTTTGGTGAACGGTTTCCACATGAATGACAGGTCAAGTTCGAGCCAGATCAACCACATCCTTTTCGCTGACGATACTTTGGTGTTCTGCGATGCCAATGAATCTCAAGTCAGATATCTGCTGGCTGGCCTCATCTGCTTTGAATGTGTGTCGGGCCTTAAAGTCAATATTCATAAGTCTAGCATGTTCACAATTGGAGAGGTCGACAATGCGGATCACTTGGCTGAGATTTTTGGGTGCGAGAGGGATAAGCTGCCTACTTGCTATCTCGGCCTCCCTCTTGGTGATCGTGTCTCCAATGGCTCCCTTTGGAATCCCGTTATCGAGAGGGTTGAAAGACGGCTGGGAACCTGGAAAGCAAGGTGGTTGTCCTCCGGTGCGCGTTTAGTCTTGATTAAGAGTGTCTTGGCCAGCCTCCCGACTTATCACTTGTCGCTCTTCAAAGCTCCGGCTCGGGTAATTGGCTCCCTGGAGAGAATCCAAAGGAATTTCTTGTGGGAAGGGTCTTCCGAGCAGAAGAAGGTTCATTGGGCAGATTGGACAACTGCCAAATCCCCAATCGGCAGAGGAGGTTTGGGCATTATTGACATCAAGACGTTTAATGAAGCCCTTCTTGGTAAATGGATTTGGAGGTATGCCACTGAGAGAGTAGCGTGGTGGAGAAAGCTTCTTGTCGCGAAGTTTGGAGATGGACTTTCAGATTGGTACCCCAAGACAGATTTAGTCGCCTCGTGCTTCTCGGTTTGGACGCGGATTGCTCGACTTAGTACTAATGTTTGGAGATTCGCCTTTATCGATCCGGGAGGGGGTTTTTGTTCTTTTTGGAGTGATTACTGGGTGTCGGGGAGAGACTTTCTGATCTCTACCCGAGGATCAAAGCAGCCGATGCTAGATCCCCGGGTGGTCGTGTTTTTGATTACCTTTCTTTTGACAGGTCTGGATGGGACATCCCGCTCCGTTTCAACCTTCGTGGAGGGGCAAGGAGGGAACTTCTGATGCTTCTCGCAAAGCTTGCTGCCCTGCCACAACCTTTTCTCACAGAAGGACCTGACGCCATTGTGTGGCCGGCCGAGGAAAATCAGCTCTTCTCAGTCGGATCCTACAGGAGGCTTCTGTATGCGGAGCGCTTCTTCGGCTGTCCCGCGTATCCCGCTAAGACGATTTGGTCGAGCTGCGCACCCTCCAAAGTGCAATTTTTCTGCTGGCTTGCCTTCAGAAACAGCATCGCAACAACAGACAACCTTCAGAGAAGGGGTTTTTTCCTTCCTAATCGATGCGTGCTCTGCGAAAAGGCTGCTGAGTCGGTGGATCACATTTTTATTCATTGCGCCTTCACGACGCAAGTTTGGTCTAAGCTCAGTTCTACTCTTTCCATTCATGGACCGCTGCCTTCTTCTTTCAAGGACCTGATCCTGATGTGGAAATATATGAACTGTGCCCCTCACTTCGATGTCGTCCTGAACGTTCTGATTCATGGCGTCATTTGGCATCTGTGGTTAGAACGTAACGAGCGTATTTTTAGAGATTCAATTCGGACCACGCAACAGGTTATCACTCGCATCTGGTTGGCTATTGCGAGATGGCTCCATGCCTTCGGCAGATTCAGTGATTCGAAGCAAAAGGAATGGATCCGTCTTTGCTTTGATAATGGCTGATTCCCCTGATGGTTCTGATTTTGGTTCGGCTACTGCTTTTGTTTTTTGGCTTCTGTTGTTTCTTCTTCCTTTTGCGGCGAGTCTCTGGTGCTTATCTTTGACTCTGATTCCTCTTTTGTTTTTATTTGTTCCTAGACTCGGTTGTACAGTTTGAGCTCTTTTTCTTGCTCTAATATTATATTTATTCATTCATAAAAAAAAAAACAACTCGACATAAAAGATTCAATTTAGTAACATCCAAACATTCAAACATCCTCAAGCATCCAACATACATTGAAAAAACAAACCCAAAATACCGAACAACATAATATTATATAATATGCCTTTTGAAATGTGAAAATCGGACATCTTCCATTCGGCAAAATTTATGGTTGAACCGAACAAAAATCACTTTGATGATTTTATAACTGAACTGACTCGTTTGTCTTACTGATTGATAATTTTATCGGTCGATTTCGATAACATTGGTTTTGCATCATTTAAGGTTTGCATGTAGCGACAGTCCAAGTTTACAGAAAGAATGTTCGTTATGTAGTTTGTCTTCTGGTCCATGGGGGGAACAACCCAGATGAACACCATTAATTAACTGCAACAAGTAGCCAAAACAGATAAGCTCGTCCATACACAAAGAGTACATTTTGGTTTCAAACACCAGGAAGGAACAAGAGACGTTGTGCACCGTTTTCAGCAAAGGAGTGCAAAAGCAACTTCGAGATTCCCAACTCCATAACAGATAGTTGTGAGTCCTCTCAAGAAATGGACAGCTGTCCCAACACCTGTAACCATAACTCAAACCAAGCAACCTTCTTTATCTTACACGTGTCCCTTTCCTCGCTAAACTCTCATCTATATAACATTGTTCCCCTCCATCCTCCCTCTTTACTAAATCATCACCACTACAGCAATCTAATCTTCTCTTGTCTGTAATTGATCACGTTTTCTGTTTGTAAGTTAGGGGAAACAAAATGGCACAATCAACAGTTGGGAGGAACATGGCAGCACCATTAATGTTTCTGAACTTGGTAATGTATGCAATCGTGTTGGGTTTCGCTAGTTGGTGCTTGAACAGATACATCAACGGCCAGACTTACCACCCCAGTAAGTATCTATCTATCCCTTTTTCCAGTTTTTAACTGAACTCTGTTTCCTCTGCTACATTCATTTAACTTGTGTTTGTGTACTGAACAAACAAAAAAGGTTTTGGAGGGAATGGAGCAACTGGGTTTTTCCTGACGTTTGCAACACTAGCTGGTGTGCTGGGAATAGTATCCAAGTTAGCTGGTGGAAACCACGTAAGGACATGGAGGAACGACAGTCTAGCAGCTGCTGCTTCCACTGCTATAATAGCTTGGGCAGTTACTGCCCTCGCCTTTGGGTACTTACATATATCAATCCTTCTTCTTTTTCAATAATTTGAATGAAAAAGAATCTGACTTGATGGACTTACACAGATTGGCGTGCAAGCAAATACACATAGGAGGGCACAGAGGGTGGAGACTGAGGGTGTTGGAGGCATTCATAATCATATTGGGGATAACACAGCTTCTGTACGTGTTGCTGCTCCACGCAGGGATGTTCAGCAGCAAGTATGGGCCTGGTTATAGGGACCCTGACTATGGGGTGGGAGCTGGTTCAGAGATGCCTAAGGGTACTGGTGCTGGGATGACTGGAGCAAGGGTCTGATAGAGCGGCCTAGCTCTTTTAAGAAAGAAGTAGCTGTGCTTTTTTAAATTTCATAATTAGAGAATGATGTAATTGCTTTGGGTTATTGGGGTTGTAGTTTGTGAGTGTATGTATGTAGTAGGAGATGTTGGATCTGTATCTTCTTCTGGATGTATGCACTTTGGAAGTTTTAATTTATCAACTGTGTGTGTGTATCTATTGAATAATTAACCTATCAGATTCCAGTTGATATATGTACGTTGGTAAATGAATGAATGTGATGTGATGGAATGGTCCTAGTCATAGTCCTAGGTAGGATTTAGTGTCATAGATAGCTTCCAAACAAAACTGGCTTTTATTAATATTAATTTATAATGAAATCCAACAACTCGTAAGCTGAGTATTGGGATTTTACTTTAGGCGGTAGAGATTATCTGCAAAGTTTTAAATCTCAAATATGAAAAATATTTAAGACTGCAAAAAGGGTGTTCCTGAATCTTGAATTTCCTAGCAAACTACTTTCATCTTCTGTCCCAAAAGAAGTAGTTTCATCTCTCCATCTCTCATCTTCGGGGATCTATTACCATTAGGACACCTATTAGTGTCCTTATATGAGAACACTATTAGGAGTCGTTAGATTAATACCTAGATCCAACGGATTAAAATATAATGGACAAAATAGTTATTTGGGAATCAATATATATAGTAAAGAAATTAGGATTTTCACATAAACTCATCTCCAATTTCATTCTAAACAATACAGCCGCCAACCCCCCTCTTCTTCTCTTTGGAAACCCTAATTTTGATTGGAGCCGACAACTTCTTCAACCCGACGACGCTCAAGCAAGGTATCATCGTCTCGTTCTACCCGATGGTCGGCCGGTTAAGGTGTTTGGTTGAATTGACATCAATCGGCGGCGGCGGATCTGGCTACGAGCAATGTCACCGCCGCTGACCCGCCTCATCCCACCGTCGCACACAACCCAATGACGCACCCACCCGACTCACGCCATGGCTTCCGCATCAGAGCTAACGCATCAGCACGCCAACCGCCACAGGGATCCACCGTCACACAAAACCAGATGACGCACCAACCTGACTCACGCCATGGTTGCCGCATCAAAGCCAACGCATCAGCACGCCAACCGCCACAGGGATGAGTCATCTTCATCCCTATTCTCGGTCACCCGATCTCCACTAAAACTTACCATGTAATCAAGCGTCGTGGAAAGCATAAAGGGAACCCGTTTGTTCAGTATGATTACGTGTAATATGTTTGTTCCGTATATCTATTAATTCAAGTTTGTAAAGATGGAATTTTGGATGAAGAAGAAAATAAATCATTAGTAGTTTGCTCCTTGGAACAGGGAAAGTTACAGAAATTTAATAGAGGATAACATGCTTCTTTTGCAACTATGCTGGATCTGAAGCCAGAGTTATTTGATTCTCAAGGACAGGACATGATCCCTCTTTTTGTTACGAAAAAATCCTACAATGAAGATCCTCCACTGCCAATCGTCGTCTTCTTCTTTTCTTTCTTTTTATCTATTTTTCTTCTATTTGTGTTACAGATTTGTGCTTTAGGAACAAGTTGTTCTCATTTAACGATGTAGGAATATGTTCATCATGTACTAGTTTTCTTGTAACAAGTTGTAGATTGTTCTGAATTCCTAATTATGAACAATGTTCAACTAATGTTTAAAACTAATTATAAGGTTGTTCTTATTTTTTTATAAAAAGATTGTTCCAAAATATGAAAAAGTAACAATGAACAAAATTAATTGTCAACAAGTTCCATCACTATTAAAATGGATCACTATTCCGAAACAATAAAAGAGGAACTGTTCCAAAATGATAAAAGAGAAACTGTTTCGAAACAATTTCCACAAAAAGTGTCAAGAAAGAGGAGTAAAGTTTGGAAAGAAATCATATCATATTGCTAAATCTACTAATCTACTAATATATATATAAGGATATAATTTACCCCCTTTTATTCCTTCTCCCCTTGAGTGTAGGAAACCAACTAATCACCATTAACTTCCTATAATTTAATTTAAATATAATATTAAAACTACCAATTTATTAATTTAATAATTTATTAATGGGAATGGCACATCAAACGTGGCCACATTTAAGGAAAATGGAAAAGACTAAACGCCGGGTAAAAAATATATATTATCTATATTTGTACATTTTAGAAATTTATTTATACGTATATCTATCTATACTATCATATAAGCATTCATAATTGAAGGTAAGAAATTAGAGTCTTCTCCTTAATTATAGAATTAGCAACCATAAAACTAGTTTCTTTTTCATTAATTATTTTATCGTTAATTTTTCCACTTTTTTAATTAATTTATCTAAGGTTTAATTTCCCCACTTCTCTCTTTGATAACTTTCCTCATTTTTCATGAATTCAAAAGAAAGGTTTAAATGTTAATATTTTTTACTGATTTAAGTAAACAAATTTTCTCTCAACTGAGAGTCTTACCCATTTTGAGGGTTTTTGTGCCTTGATTTTTTTTTCATTTATGTGATTTTTTTTTTAATTTTTATCATTGTTATAGTTAATTTCATAAATCAGCACATCAATTACACTGTATTATATCTATTAAAATTGTTATTATTGTGTACACCTATGTGTGGGAAATGAAAATATAGTTCGACGTCTTATCAATAGTTTAATTTTGATTGGAAATAGTAGTATTTGAGGGTTAAGATTTAGTATTTAGAGGGTAAATATGATTTAGCTTGAGTCTATATATATCTTATAAATGAAATAAATAATTTTCCATATTTTTTAATAAGTGTGTATGTAAAAGTATTTTGCAATAGGCTATAATTTGAATGGTTAGATATATATTGAGTATTATTTAATGTTAACATTGGTGTGTTTCTATATTATGTGAACCTAATGAAGTAATGAATATTGAGGTTAAAGTGATATAGATCTATTATCTACACTATATACTAAGAATTTTAAAAAGAGGATACCTAAATCCAAACTTCTCCTAAAATTTAGGATTTAAACTAATAAAAATATTTTATTTTTAATTACTTAATGAAAATAATCGTTCTGTTACTTTATGAATGTTTCTACTTAGCACCCACGTCATCCTATTTTCCATATTCTTTTTATCTCTCAATTTTCCTTGATTTTACAATTAATTAATAAAAATATCCATTTAATTTATCCATACTGTAAAAAAAACTTCAATTTTTTTATTAATATACTAAATACTTTCTTTTGATATTTTTAATTTAGTTATCCTTCTTTTTAGAATTCTTATTTATTATTAATTAAGTGGATAGTTATAATAAGAACAGGTAAAATTAAGAAATAACTATATATTTTTTGTTTTTACTAAGACTTTACACTAAATATTTGAAATCATATAATATAACTATATGACTAAACGAATACAAAATCCAAATCATTTTCGCATTTGGAATGGGTATCGAGTAAACCCGCTACCGATCGGGTGAACCCCAAATCTCTCTACAACTAGATAGCAAAGAGATTTTCAAGATGTAGCTACGGTTTTTTGAGGGAACGGCGGACTACTCGATCGAGGAATTGAAGTGAAGAACTGAATGACTGAAGGAGTAATTGGGTCAGGTCTGTTAAACATAGCTGATATACTGTGGCTAATACAACATTGTTTCATATCGGGTACTCATCAAGTTAGGTATGGGATAGATACCTTCAAACCGGCCCGTCCCCACCCGTTACTCATTCTAATTGGGTACCAAGTTTTCTCATACCCGTCAACTTTTACCCAGCCAACGGATAATCCTCGCCCAAATCAACCGGATATCGGGTGGTACCCGATTTCCGATTACCAATAGTCAAGTCTTCTCATATTTTCCAAAAAAATAAAGTTAAATACATCTATACTTGATTGATCCCGACCAACGGGCCGGCAAAAAAACTAGTTAACTATTATGGAAATTAATTACCAAATAAAGATTATATACTTCTGAATAAATATTAGGGAAAGCGAAGAAAAAATGGAAATTGTTATGAATTAATTAGTTACTAAAAAAATGGAGCATTTAATTAACAATAATTAAATCCGAATTTAATTAACAATAAAGAATATAAATATTAACTGAAAATATGCATTTAATTAATAATAATTATCATCATGGAAATAACATAAAAAAATCTACAATTTATTAAAGATTGAAATTGCCCTTTTATCCAATTAATATTGACCTTCAGATCTCTAAGATTAAATCCTATGGCCCTAAAAGGAATGTCCTAATAGTAGAATTTTCCTTCATTTCCTACTTTCACTATGAGTAACGTAATATAAATGTCATTTGGGCTTGTATATATATTATATCATTTGGGCCGTTATATATTTGAAGTTAGGGTTTCATATATCCTACGGATTGGTTACTTAAATGATCACCAAACTTTGACCAAATAACCTGGTGGTTAATATTCTTCAAAAATTTCCTAGTAGTCATTGAGCTTTTACGATTGAACCAAAGAGTCACTGTTAGCTACGGACATCCACTTTGCCGTCTGTCTGTCTACGTGGACGCGCTACATCACCTGACACGTATGCTGGGGATGCCACATCACTTGTTTCTTAACCCAAGACTGGCCATTTAACTGACCCAATACCCAAACCAAATCATTTAAACCTCACCTTGGAAAATGTATCGGGCCATTAAAAATATATGAGATATTGCTATCCCCACCACACGTTTCTTATCCGGCAATACGAAAGGGTTTGTGAGTCCCAAAAAGTAATTGGCCGTGTTCTTGGTCGGAGAAGACGAAGCTTCTCTCATTCCACCAAGCAAACACAAACCCAGATTTCGAAGAAGAAAGAGCAGCGACGGCGATAAAAGCAAAGGAAAAGGACAAAGGAAAGGGTCCCGCAAGCATATGTTGGAAGCAACGCAAATATGGAGAGAGAAGTCTTGAATATGGTAAGTGTGGTTGTACTCTGTTTTTCTGGCATTTACTTCAAGTCATTGTCCTCTTCTCATTTGTGTCTAGCTAAGACGAGTTGGGACCCCATTGTAGGGTTTACGGTTGTGGTTGGCCTTAAATGTAGTGAGCCTTCAAAATAGGGTTTCCAAATTAGCCCTCAATTCCCTTCCTTTTTTAGTTTTGGTTGAAATGTGCAGGAGGTGGCACGAAGGATTACTTCACTATTGAGATTCACTACGGAGGGTCTTTTGGGGAATGGGGTTACTACGATAGAGACGTGGAGTGGTTCGACTACGTCGATCCAGAGAGGTTCTCCTTAATGGATTTGAACAAACGGTCGTGGGCTTGGTGAAGAAGGAGGACTACATGCAGTGCTTGTGGCTGCCGGACGGGAAGGATATCAATAGCGGCTTGGTTCCCATCTACAACGATGAGGATGTGGCTACGATGGTCGAGGGAAGGAAAGGAGGGAGGGTGGAAATGTATGTACGTGATCTGACAGACGATGAGGTCGATGCTCTCGTCAACTCACACGTGGAACAAGTCCAGATGTTGGTGGAAACCTCACAGATCCGATCCGGGGTTCGAATCGAAGAGATTGTAGACGAACCTCTCCCAACACAGAAGGTAGTCGAAGTCTTGGGGAAAAGGAAGAGACCCGATTCGGCGGCGCCTGTGCTCCTTCTAGGATGGAGGGAAGATCCCATCCCTGTTAACGAACCACAGTGTAGGGTTTCAAAAGCTGACATCTTAAGCACCAACGAGACAACACCAGTCACTGATCGAATTGGAGACGATGTCGTAGCACCGGAGGGTGAGGTACAATATGATACCAGAAAGCATACTACATAGGAGTTTGCACAATCAGAGACAGAGGCTCATGAGGAAAACAACAATCAGACTTCACCTGAGGCTGAGGTGCCTAAAACTACCAAGGATCACACCCCAGCCACTTGCATACATGATTCTGACAGTGATGATGAAAGCGACGATTCTTCCATAGAGCTGGTAGATTCGGATGTGGACATTTATGATGACAATGACGTCCAAGAGCGATTTGAGATGGATAAAATGTGGATGCTTGGTAGGGGTTGATCGTACCTGAAGTGCCCCTTTTTTGTACATCGTATAGGTTACGATAGGATGGTAGCAGTGGATAGGTGGGTTGAGCCAGTGAGAGCTCCCCTTCTTTTGCCTTATTTTGTAATAGACGTCGTGATGACATTGAAGGGTGGTAGATATGTAAACCACCCTCTACCGATTGTGATATAGGTGTAAAACACTCATGCTTATAAAATTTATGATCCAATCCTTGTGTATTTACATTTGCATCAGTACTGAAACATATCGAACCCTGTTTAGAAAAATATCGGACCTTTTTTGAACAATATCGTACCTTGATGCTCCGTTAAAAGTACCAGAGTTTAAAAAAATCTCAGAGTAACTGTGTGTCATTATCTACACTGTTTTCAAACTTCAGTGACTACTCTGTTAACATATGTACAATTTCAGTCACTACTCGATTACAATCTGCAAGTTCAGTGACTTGCTTTTGGATATGAGAACTATGTTGTTCTTTCATAACACATACACAGATCGGTGAGGGCATGACCCTATTTCGATTCATTCATTCACTTACAATAATTTTCCAATTACAATGCCAAGCAATAGGATACAAACAACCATGAAAGGGTGTTGATTGACCGCTTTTTTTGACCTATGGAACTCTACTCTCCCAACAAAACCAATCCCGCCGGATTCTGTAGGCTTCGGCTGCTTCGAATCTACTTCTTCGTCGTCGATGCTCTCTCCATCTATGGTGTTTTCCATTGTTTCAAGCTTCCTCAGCAATTCGTTGATAACCACCTTCGACCGAACTGGAATGGGATCATCGAGCCATGCAAAATAGTGACGACTCCTCGACACTGAACCCTAAAATGAATCCAGATAATGGGGATGAAGAAGAATCTGTTGGATTAGGTTACATTCGTCATGCTCCCACATCAGAAGAATCCAGAGAATTGGGAAAGAAGAATGACCTTACCTTCGTCATGCTCCCACATCTGAAGAATCTTCTCCCGAGATTCTCCACCATTCAGGATGTTAGAAGCACCACCTCTGCTCCACATACACATCTCTGTTTGTAGTCTTCCATCGATGATAACCTTTGTGGCTCAGAGTGGGGAGAGAAATTGTATACTCCTTTCTTAAATATAGGTGAGGTTTAAATGATTTGGTTTGGGTTTCGGGTTGGGTATTGGGTCAGTTAAATGGTCAGTCTTGGGTTAAGAAACAAGTGACGTGGCATCCCCAGCATGCGTGTCAGGTGATGTGGCGCGTCCACGTAGACAGACGGACGACAAAGTGGATGTCCGTAGCTAACAGTGACTCTTTGGTTCAATCGTAAAAGCTGTTACACCCCGAATCTCGGAACCATAATTTTTTTTTCTTCATACGTTTGAGAAACTTGACATTTAAATGATTTCAAGACGGATTTATTTCACCAATGGAAGGCAGAGCGAGAGGTGAAACGACTGACTCGACTCTTGCAGACCTAGGTACGACTCGGATTGGACTCACGACCTTCCCACTAAATTTTGTCATCAACACCTCAATTTATTTAACCCCCGAATAGCGTGAAGTGTTCGATGCGGTAGTTCTTGTTAATCAAATGGTTTCATAATTTGGTTAAGCTTGGATTTTGAAGGAAGGCGGGTAAGGAGTTAATGGAACATGGTTGCAAGGAAGTCAAGTATTCCACTTGGCCGAGTTGGTTAAGGAACTAAACTAGCAACTCAAGGTCACCAGTTCGATTCCCTGCCCAAATAGTTTGTATTTTTATTTTTCCAGACATCAAAACAACGTAGTTTCGCTAAAGGATGACGTCATGGTGACGTCACCATTAGGTCAGCATCATCTTCCATGAACCAAGGCCGCCGTCGCATCTTTGTTTTCCGATGACTCCTCTATAGTTCCGGTGAGGGCCCCATCCTCCACATTATTGATGTTTGTCGGGTTTTGATGATTGTAAATCATCACCACGTGAATTCCGACCCCTCCAGTTCCATTATTGGCCTGAATATCGCCAAAACGAAGCTACCTTGTCGGATTCGTCAGGCTACGTCGACCACTCAAATAAACGACCTTCCACTCCTTTCCTTTTCATGACTTTGGCTTTTGGGGTATTCTAGAGGGCATCGAGAGGCTTCTGAGTCGGCTATAAAAGCCAACAAGCCTTCGACTTTGAGTCACGGAACCTCACCGTCGTAGCTCCGACGAGAGTTGCGTCGGAGCGTTCCAAGCATGCCCAGCCCTTGAAAAATACAAATCTGACATCGTCTTAAGCATGGAAATCTTTTCCAACCTTCAAAAGGTAGTTTCGTGCGAGAATTAGGGGAATCCGAGCTTCACCGAAAGGAGGGCGTCGTCTCCTGCAATTGGAGAAGATGATGACAGAGTTGCATTTTGGTCATCCAAATTCTATAGGTGACAGTCAGTCCTCCAATTTAATTTAATTACTATCGTGGTCCAAGCCTATTAGTCTTTGACAGTTTGGCCCCTCATATATTCTATTCTCTTAGTTTAATCCTAAACTCTAAATGGTGACAGATTTGGCCCAACTAACTTTTCAGTTAGTACAATTTGGCCAGGAAGTTACGGAAGCCCGTTAAGTTCTTATTTCGAACCGATTTGAGCTACGGAATCGATTTTCAAGTCAACCGGCTCGTGTTATAGGTGGGTTGGTTTAAGGGGGTAAATTCCTTGGATTAATTAATTCCTCAATTTAAATAGCTATTTGGTTAAACTTGGTCACTAACCAAATATTGTGGTTATTTCCGAATTAATCGTTTGATGGGAACAGAATCAACGAGTGAGGTACTCGGGCCTTATTTTGGACTCGTGCATGCTTAAATTAAGGTCCTTATAATTCTCGTGGTGATTTACTGCTAACCGAGCACTAACCCATCTGAGTTGGTTTCCCGATAGGTTAGATTATTTAGAGTGTTGAGTGACGCGGATCCTCATTAATTCCGGTTTATAAAGTTATGATGCCTAAGGTTAGAGGGACTTAAGTAGTCCGAGTGACTCCCCTACTTTCCTGAAAATTAAGACGGAAAGTCTTGGTTTTGACAACAAGGTGTCGTTTCTACGGAAAGTTCTATCTTTCCGGAACCGTTGGTTTATACCTAATTGTGTTTGATTCGGTTATGGTTAAACCGTGATGTTATCTGATGATGTTTGGCACCTAGTGTATACAGGTGGAAAGTAAAGCCTCGCTAGCTAGTCCTCCGCCGGGAACATCGATGGATACAGGTTCCTACCGGGTGATGAGAGTTGGGTATTGTTATCCCCAATCGATTCACGGTAGATGGGTACGGATAGCCCCAACCGGATGATAAGAGTTGGGTGGAATTAGCCTCAACCGGATGATGGGAGTTGGGTATTGATAGCCCCAATCAGTTCATGGTAGTTGGGAAGAATAGCTATTATAGGCTCATAAGTAAGCCTTATCGATGATGGCGTAGAGGTTAGCTAGGCGGGAAGAGGGGACGCCCTATTGTTTAATGAAAGTTGATCAAGTTGATCTCGATGTTGTGTGGTACTATTGGAATAGCTCATGTGATGTCTTATTGACTTGTGATTATGTGTGTTAATGTTTCACATATAGGTCGTGATTGGAATATTGGATTAATATTCCTTGTGACAAGTCATTCGATAGATGGTAACGGTAATCTTCATTACGGAAGGATGATTATGGAATTACTGGTTTGCGTTATTAATTCCATTAAATGTGTTTATTCATGTTTATACGAAATAATCATGATAATGGACTGACCCCGAGCCACCCACCAGTTTTGCAGGAATTTCCTGGACAAGCAACGAACCACCGAAGTTTCTTAAGGTGTGTCGGAGCAGTGGATCATGAGACGATGTATTGGCGGCTTGGAGGATTGCTCTCAAGTCGTTGGGCCCAATTCCGCTGTAAATGATTTGATGGTTAATACCCTAGTTTTATGATTGGTTTGAAAGTAGTTGGTCAAAGTGGTATTTTTCAACCTTTGAGTCATCGTCTGTCCCGGGACACGTTGTCGTTTTACGTTTTATAAAATTGGGGTGTTACAAAAGCTCAATGACTGCTAGGAAATTTTTTGAAGAACAGTGACCACCGGGTTATTTGGTCAAAGTTTGGTGATCATTTAAGCAACACATCCTACATATATTGTAGTTTTGCCATAACTATATGAGATTGCAAACGAAAAGAACAAAGGAGTGACGGTCGAGTGGAAAAACTGATGGGCGGGGGTTCTTTTAAACACTAATAACCGTCACAGGAGCCATGAACCCTACAATTGAGAAGTTGGTGCATTTTTTCGTCTCGTCTCCTAAATGGTCCCGAAGGCTGGATATTCCATTTACGGCCAAACATGGCGTGTAACCACTGTCGTTGACGTTGGTTTCAGACTGTTTCAGATCTACTTCATCAAGAAGATGGACATGGATCGTGCCATCCGCATGCCATTGACGGTAACTTGGTGAATTTGGCACCGTGGGAAACACCGTTGCTAGAGGTGTTCAACAACATGTGCTTTGCAACATTCTAGGTTCACTTGGAGGAGGTGCCAATTGAATTCCGCACTCCGCAATTTGGGGCTTGTCTCTTACAGTCGGTGGGTCAAGTTCTCCACGTCGGTCTCTACGATTCTCCAATGGAGAATAAGGAGTTCGTTCGAGGCTTCATCCGACTTGATGTAACCCAACCTTTATAGGGTCGTCGGAAAGCGCGGTTCAGCAATAGAGGGGAGTTTTGGGTTCAGTTTGGATATGAAGGGTTGCCGACAGTTTGTTTTGGTTGCGGGTTTCTTGGCCATTCGGTGCGGCAGTACCCTACTCTCGATGTTGGTGGTTCGGATGCGGCGGACCGGGGTCCTTGGATGCAAGTTGAGAAACTCCAGTACCATCAGGTCCGATAGGGTGGAGGGAAACGGTTGGCGGTGGATTCTCAAGCCGGCGATCGAATGGTGGTGACGGTGGCTGAAGGGGATCCTTCAAATAAGATGAAGTTAGGGTTGTTTGTGGGTGGGTCGAGTTTGGTCGAGGCCCATCGGGAGTACCCAACAACCTTGGTGCAAGTGGGCAGTTCCTCTGCTTCGCCGGGTCATCAAGTTAGTGGCCCAATTCCTATTTCTTCAATGGATCCATCTACTCCTTTTTCCCATCAATTGGATTTGGGCCGAGTTAGGGGTTTTGGCCCCAGCCTTCCTTTCTAGCCTAGAATAATGAGTGTGACATGGTTGATTTTTCTGGTGGGCTTCAAGGCATTGTTACGGAGCAATCGGGATTGGTCGAGGTTGAACCTCAATACTCTACCCTCCTTTCTGATCTCTCAAGTTTATATATCACTAACCCTTCTGGTTCCTTCGATAATGGATTACCAATTGATATTCAGGTGGCTAGTTTAGCGACTGATATAAAAGGTCTTGATCGAGGTACGATGGTGGCTAGCGGTGCCGACCAGAATCGGCCCGCTAAGGGGCCATGACGACACTTGCGTGGAATTGTCACGGTTTGGGCGGAGATGCGACAGTTTCGTTGTTCAAGAAGTTATCTGTCTGCACTCACCGTCTTTTTTCTTTTTATGTGAAACTCGTCCTGATTTTCCTACTTGTACTTCTTTAGCTTCGTAGTGTTGAATTTCGCAATTTCGAACATGTTGATGGGGAGAACATGGGGGTGGGTTAGCCTTTACTTGGGCGGATTCAACGCGTTGTGTAGTTGTATTTTCTTATGTTTATGCAATTTATATATGTTGGGAATACGAAGATTCATGTTATGCCTATTTGGTGGGGGTCCACTTATCCACTAATGGGTCCTCCTGGTGTACGCAGTTTCTACACATTGCCTCTCTCTTGCAGGCTGTTACTAATCCCTTGGCCATCTTTGGGGATTTTAATATCATTATGTCTGATAATGAAAATTTTGGGAGTCGGTTGGTCCTACGGTCTCGAATCAACGATTTCTTCAATTTTATTGATGATCTTCAGTTAATTGACATTGGGTTCACGGGTGAGCAGTTCACTTGGTCAAATAGGCATGAGGATTCGACGATCATTTATGAGCGTCTTGATCGTTTCCTTCTAAACTCGGACTAGTTAACTGTGTGGTCAGAATCTATAGTTACTAATCTGCTTCCTGTTGCTTCAGATCATTCCCCAATTCTGTTGCATTTACATCCTCCGTCACCTAGGTCGAAACAGCTTTCCCGGTTTGACTGTCGTTGGGTGGACAACCCTGAGGTGGACTTACGGGTAAATTGCGTCGGGTACCACCGAACTATTTATTAGGTTTAGTAGGAGCCACCTAACTAATTTTCTTGGTTGGGATACCACTGAACTCAAATTTCCTTGGTTCGGAGTACCACCTAACTAAATTCTTGGCTCGGATACCACCGAACTCAAATTTTCTTGGCTCGGGGTACCACCTAATCGAGTTATCCCAAAACCAGTGACCATGACCGAATTCAAATACCGCTAAAGTCAACCAAGTATACCGAGTCACTGACCGATTCCGGAAGAGGCAGATCTCGAAAGAAAAGAAATGAATGATCATGGGAAGATAGAAAAAAATGATAAATCTAGGAAAAGGAAGAAAATAAAAGAAGACTATTTGGGAAGATAAAAAGAAGAATAAGAGCTCTGAATCAGTTTTGTTAGAGGCCAAAGTCAGTTGGCGACGTTGAAAATTTGCAGGGAATCCGACTTCCAAAGAGATTTATTGGTTGGGAGATGGACCATTGCCGACAATTTCTGAACAGGATCGACAGTGTGGCCACCGACAACCACTAGATTATGTTGTGGTGGCGGATGCGCATTTTGCTCCCTGCTGATTTGCATTCTTCGTAGTTGTGCATGTGCGCTAACAGGACGACCGATTTTGGGTATCGACAAAGTCATCAGATTTGTCGTTGTTTGATTCAAAGCTTGGGGGTGGGAGGGGTTGGCCGAGAAGAGGAAGATGACACAAATGTACCACTAAAAAAATAATAAGAAGAAGAAGATTTAAGAAGAACTGAAGAATATATGTGAACAAGAAATTGAATTCGGTCGGATCGGTCATTTGGTTAGACCAAAAAAAACAAACCAAATTTGTCAGCCCTATGCAGTGTTATCCGAGCCAAGAAAATTTGAGTTTGGTGGTATTCGAGCCAAGAAATTAGTTAGGTGGTACTCCGAACCAAGGAAATTCGAGTTCAGTGGTATCCAAACCAAAAAAATTAGTTAGGTGGTTGTTACTAAACCTAATGAATAGTTGGGTGGTACACAGTGCATTTTACCCGTGGACTTACTAATTCAGCATTATTGGATGGAGCCAACCGGCCTGGGTACACCTCAGTTTCGGTTGATGTCTAAGTTAAAAAATATTTGGTACGAACTTTTTGATTGGTGTCACGTGGGGACTTCTAACTCTGCCCGATTGATCCAAGATTGCGACTCAGCTCTCCGGGTGACTCTATAGGCTCCCCAGGTAGACTGGCCGGAGGTGAGACGATTGGAGGATGAATTGAATAATGCTCATCGCCAGGAGAACCAATACTGGAGGCAACGATATAGATACCGTTGGCTGGAGGATCAAAACACAAATTTTTTTAACCAATCAGTTTCTAAGACGCGAAAGCATCGTCGAATAGATTCACTGGTGGATGACGCAGGAGTGGCTCAGACCTTTGAGGCCGCTTAAAGCGAACTTGCAGTAAATTACTTCCGCTCCTTGTTTACTTCTGAACTCCAGCAGGGTCCACTACAAAAAAAAATACATTTGGCGTCGGTTAGACCGGGTTTTTAGCGTCGGTCATATCCGACGCCAAATACACCTTGTGTCGGTCGGTTGACCCGACGCGAATAACCGCGACGCTAAATGATAGCGTCGGTCGAAACCTTACCCGACGCAAAATAAAAAGCAACCGACGCCGTATCGGTCAGCAACCCACGGATTGGTTAACCGGTCCGGTTGGTTTAGGAGACGTCTCCTGCCCCTTGAGACTTTGCGGCTTTTCCCCATAATCACTCAAGATATGAACAAAACTCTCCTAGCACCAGTTACTCCGGTAGAAATCCGGAATGCAACTTTCACTGTAGGATCATCCCAGTCTCCAAGCCCAGATGGGTTTACTGGGCTCTTTTTTCAACACTTCTGGGATGTTGTTGGAAGTGGGGTCATTAATGCAGTGAAGGATTTTTTCCAAGATGGAAAACTTTTGCGTACTCTTAATCACACCTGGATAACGTTGATCCCTAAGGTTTCTAACGTGAACTCGATGTGCCAACTTCGACCTATTGGGTTATGTGCGATCCCTTATAAAATAATTTCCAACATCCAGGTTAGGGGATATTTTGCCTCAGATAATCCATCCATCTCAGAATGGTTTTGTTAAGAATCGATCCATCACAGACAACATCCTACTTGCTCACGAGCTTACCCATTTTCTAAAAACTCATGTCGGTGACCAACACCTGATGGCTCTTAAGATTGACATGGAGAAAGCTTATGAGCGAGTGAAGTGGAGTTTCCTTTTTAGTGCCATGCATGGACTAGGATTTACCGAGGCCTGGGTGGCTCTAATCCAGGAGTGTCTGTCGTCCGCCACCATGGATGTCTTAATCAACGAAAACCCTCAAGGGTATTTCTCCCCTTCTAGAGGACTCCGACAGGGGGATCCGTTGTCGCCACTCCTGTTTTTCATCTGCTCTTTGCGTCTCCTAATGTCGGCAACAACTTCTCGAGCTTTGTATGGAATTCGTATTAATCAGCGTTGTCCCTCAATATCTCACCTAATGTTCGTGGATGATACAATCTTGTTCCTCTGTGTGACTGACACCTATATATGCACGCTTTTATCCCTCTTCGGTCAATTCAGGGACATGAGCGGCCAAAGAGTGAATCTAGCAAAGTCACTTGTCCTGTTCAGTAACAATACCCCCCTCAAACTCAACAATGTTATAGAGCCTCTTTGGGAGTCCAGTTCCTAGAGTGCTGAAAGAAATACCTCGGGTTACCCTAATCCTCCGGTCTAATGAGGAAACTTTTCGGTTCGTAGAAGATCAAATGTCGTTGCGCCTTCGTAGCTGGATGCGGGAGTGTTCATCACCTACAGGGGTGCATACCCTCTTGCAATCAGTTATTGTAGGTTTGCCTGTATATGCGATGACCTGCTTTGAATTAACTAACAAGATGTGTGAATCTTTAAACACTCTGATGGACAAATTTTGGTGGGGGCAAGTCTCCGATGACAGACGGTTCACTGGCTCTCTTGGGCTAGGTTAAGTCGCCCCAAGAATCAGGTGATTTGGGTTTTCGTGACTTTGCCATGTTTAATCGAGCTCTACTTGCTAAGCAGTGTTGGCGTATTATCACAAACTCAGATCTTCTGATCTCTAGGGTACTAAAAAGCGTCTATTTCCCTAATACGACCTTGTTGCAGAGTAATGGTCGGGTTCGCCCATCTTCGGGATGGTAGGGTTTGATGTTGGGGCGTGATTTCCTTTATCCGGGATTACGGTGGCAGATTGGATCTGGGTTGCAAATGGATTCCCTACAATTTTATTGGTTGCTTAGTGATCTGCCATTTTGGCCTTGCCTTATGGGACTGGGTGTATCTGGG
This sequence comes from Linum lewisii, assembly GCA_034768395.1. Taxonomy (NCBI): domain Eukaryota; kingdom Viridiplantae; phylum Streptophyta; class Magnoliopsida; order Malpighiales; family Linaceae; genus Linum; species Linum lewisii. The sequence continues at coordinate 18,402,169 of CM068299.1, read as the reverse complement.
TCCCCCCATGGTAGCTGGTTTTATCTCGCAGGGTCGGTGGAATGTTCCGCTACTCAGGTATTGGTTTTCGGAGGACTCAGTCCCATTGATTCAATCTGTCCCGCTCCCATGGCACCCGCGAGCCGATAGACGTGTTTGACACCACTCTCCATCTGGGGTCTATACGGTATCCTCTGGATATGAAGTCGGCATGCGGTCTAGGTCAGACTTGTTCTCTGCAAACCTGACTCCGATGGAAACATCGACTTGGAATTCTATTTGGTCGCTGCAAATTCAGCCGAAGTTGCGCTTCTTTACGTGGAAATTCCTTCATAGCATTCTCCCCACCCTCCATGGTATTAAGATTCGTATTAGATCCAAAGACTTAGATCCCCAGTGTCAGGTCTGTCATGGCGCTCCAGAGACTTTGGAGCATTTGCTTCTTCATTGTGTAATAACCCAACAATTTCGTCGTATGTGTTTCCTTACCCCCTCCTGACCTGGGTGATACGCATATTACAATTTATTGGAAATCCATTTTATCCACACAACAACACCTAAAGGATGTTTGGATTATGGCTTGGTGGCGCCTGTGGAACGGTTGGAATAGAGTGGTGTTTGACAAAGCTCAAGCACGGCTAGAAACTTTATTTCAGCACTTCCATAGTCAATGGCGGGAGCATAGCCTTATCGCTACCTGGCTCCCGCCCCACCCAACACGTTTCAAGATCAATGTCGATAGCGTCATTCGTCCAACCGTTGGCGGATCTTCGGGATGGGTCATTCGAAACTCGGATGGGGTTGTTCTGCGTGCGAACGGCACCACGTACCCAGGTATTGTTGATCCTTTTGTTCTTGAGTTGTTATCTTTCCGAGACGCGTGTACTTGGTGTTTGTGGGCTGACTTTTTGTAGGTCGATATTGAAGGGGATGCGGAGCTAGTTTCGACAAAACTGTTGGTCGATCAGATTCATTCCAATCCTGGAGGGGCGATTGTAGAAGAGATTCTTCAGCTGAAAAGAGGAGCTTCAGCTTGGCGCTTCATGACGGTTCGTTGTTCAGTTAGCAGAGCCGCCAATTATGTGGCTCGTATGGCCCTGACTAACCTCCCAGGGGTCATGGAGGTAGACATGACTTCCTGGGTTGGGACTTGATGTTCCCTTCTTGCTTGTGCTGGTTGTCTATGTCTCTCTGCAAAGAGCTGTTTATGCAAAAAAAAAAAAAAAAAAAACTATGCAAGATTGTGGGATTACTGTGGTGAGAACATTTTTATTGTTCTCATACGATAACATAGTAACCATTATATTAGGTACCAAGATATAAAGGCTAAAATTAAAAAGAGTAAATACGAAAAATTGTTACCTAAATTAATTAGGGTTTCTATTTTAACCACCTATCCTAATAATTTTCATCGTCGTCTTCCAATCTGCAAAATATCTTCCTCCTCCTCCTCCTCTTCTATCCGCATCCTAAGATGGAGCATGTCATCAGAGCTTGATCGAAGACGGATCCATGCTGTCAAAGCCGCTTCCCACAGTCGAAGCCCTTACGCGAGTTGGTCAGAGAGCCTATCGTCGGATCCGCTACAAGGTCGAAGATGGAGGTAGGTTGTCGTCGGAGCCGCTATATGGTCAGAGATGGATATAGGTTGGGTTCTTCTTCTTCATGGCCGAATATGGAGATCTGTTGTCTTCTACTTCTTCGGTACTTATGGTATCGATTCGACGTCTTCTGTAAATTTTGTTAAGATACAATATAATGTTATGATTTAGTAGATTAGGTATATAGTTTGTAATTTTGTTCCTGTACCATTTACGATTTTAGGTACCTAGTGCTGACTGCCCAACACATACATTATAGGTTTCGGCTTCATTTTCGGCAATTTATTTATTCCGTAATAAGGCATCTTAGTACATTGTCTTGTTCCAGAAAATTGATTTTGGTACCCACAAACCCTGAAAACCCTACTACATAAATTATGTTTTTGTACCAAATTCGATTTTAGGTACATGATGTTGATTTATGGTTGGGTTTTGTAAATGAGTGTTTGGTATTAATAATCACTACCGCCGTTGCCGATAATAACCATGGTCAAGTATACAATTTTGGCTGGTATGTATGGTTCTGATGGTAACTGGGTGATATTCCAAAACGTGAATTATTAATTAAAATAGGTATGTATAGGAATCCTTATTTTTTAGTTAGGATTATTAATTAAAAATAGTATTTAGTTTATGAATTAATTAAGGAAATAGTTGATTTAGTTTAATTAATAAATAATTCTAAAATTATGGGAGTAATTACGAAGATGTCCATGTATTTTAAGTCATTAGATTAGATTAGATTAAAATACTGGAAGGTGGAGATTAGTGTTCTCATGGTGACAACAAAAGGGGTGTTCTCACCTCAAATTTCCTGATGAGATTGATGCCCCCGTCAATTCTCTCCAAACGATAATCAATCAGAGCTCTATCTCTTCTATTCGTGGACTAGCCGACACAAACCACGTAATCTTCTCTAAATTTCTGTTTCTTCTCGATAAATCTCGTTATCATGTCTGACAGTCCATAGATGAAGATCATTCATTGTGTCTTGTTTATTGCAAAATTCCATGTGATGGAGACATAGGCAATGGTCAAGACGTCAGAATTTGGTCACGCTACCAAACGCTCTCATTCATCAATGAAGTCGCGATTCAAAGCTATAAGGAGGGCTTGGAATGGAACTCGTGGAAAGGGACATTGAGGAAGGCCACTGAGCAACGATCAAGCAGTCAATCTGAAAATGATGTGGTAAGTCCATTTTCATTATTTGGTTTTATCATTTTATTTACACGCCATGATTTGATATTTGTTCATTTACATCATTCATTTTTATAGACAAATATGGCCAAGGAGATTTTCAAATCAAATAATAAGAACAAAGCGTTGAAGGAAGATGATTGTTGGGTCATACTCTTGCAATGTCCGAAATGGCATCTCGACCTGACACTCAATGTGGCATCAATTCGGCCAATGGGATCCCAATCAAGCTCATTTTCGATTGACCTCAATAACGGTGATAGTCCGGACGGCCAAGGTACTCCAACAGGAAGGGTGTCTAGACATGAAGGACGCGATTAGATAGAGAATGAAAGAAGAAAGTGAACGACAAATGCAGAAAAATGGGAGATCACAAAGAAGGAGGTGATAATGACCAACGACAAACTGCATCACGTCTGCTAGCAAATGTTGTGTCAGTTTCCACCACACCCGCAACAATGCGATGAAACAACGCCAAGAACATACAAAAATGTCGACTGAAGGTCCGCTCATAATACTTCGGTGGCATATTGTCACTAGTCACTACCAAAGTAATCCTCCATCAAACGACTTTTATGGGCAGTTGCCTTATCACGTGCTGAACATTCTTCCACCAATCGTCTGAGATGAAGTTGACGTTGTATCTCAAATATTTGGAGCGCATTGTACTCCTCCTCAACTGATGATGAAGAGTCGGATTAAGAGGATAAGGAATGAAGAGAGGTGTGAGTTTTTTTTTTTTGATGAAGAGAGGTGTGAGTTGTTGTTCATATTAGAAATTTGTATTTCATAGAGAAATAAGATGGTTCTGCATTATTGATGAGTGTTCATAGCAGACAAAGGTGATTTGATGCATCACTGAATAAAACTCAATTATTTTCCAAACACTAATGGACAAGTTTGGATAAAGGTGATTTGATATATTACCAAAGCAATGTGACCATCTACAAGTGGTCACATAGTTCAAATGAGATGTGAACCATCACCAAAACAATATCATACTTCAATCTCGAAAGGGTATCAGGTATCCAAACCACATTTAGGTATAAGAATACTTGGTACCCATCGAATTTGGTTCTAGCCCTAGGCAAGGTGTCCTATGCAAGTCTTGGCCTAAACATAAAATTCTAAATTTGTCATTTAGAAGATTTGGGTATTTTACTATAAGAAAAAATATAGGAGCTTTGAAATATATGGCTTTAGTTTTACTTTAAATTTTATATAGGTCTTATTTTTAAGAAAAGTGGAGTGTTAACCTAGATAGTCCCTTACATTTAGTGTTCCTATAAATTTGTTTCATCGAATACATACATGACCTTCAACCAGAAACTTCTTATTTCCCATTCCCAGTTGGTGTATCCTGTTACCATCAACTTATTTAAATTGTAACTTGTCGATCATTTCATTAACTTTCCATCCAAAAATTCCATTAGTGTATTTACAAAATTGCTTTCAACCCATCTGAAGGCTGCAGCTGCTACATTCCCTACACCAAAAGATGCAACCAATATGCAACACAAAAAACTATTCCATCTTCCTCCCAATCTATGAAACTCAATTATATCCCATTTGAACCCAGAAAGCGTCCCTGGTAATATTAGGACTAAGAGGACCAGGACTCAAATGGTCTATCAGCAAACTAAAGAACAGTCACTTTCCAGAGACAGATTGGTTGTGCCGAAGTTTCGATGTTTACCATCTGCAACGTTTGAAAGCTGAAAACCTCTGCCAGGGAGCTGGTTGATGAGAAGTGTCTCAAGTTGGCAGGCAATGCTCTTTCCTGGTACTGTGAAGTAAAGAAAAGAGGCATTCTGCAGCCCTTCCTTTGCACGATGGGTTCGGACTCTGCCTTCGAGATCATCTGTCTGTTTGCAGGAATCAATCACCAAAGACAGCTTATTAGTCAGAATGAGAGAGTGAATTAACAAGAAACTGCGAGCACGAATGAAATTACCACTCCAACGTATAGTTTCTTGTCCGGTCTAAACATTATGTATACTGCCGATGCACCTATTGTTGATGGCGGTGGCTGTTGCCTAGCACCAATGGCTACACAATGCACCACTTCGAGATCCAAAATGTCCCTCTGCTTGTAGAGCTCAATAAGCCTCCTCTGGCATATTATCGTGACAGCAATCTCAACATCTTTGTGGTTTATGACTCTGTTTTTCCCAGTTGAATCAATATCATTGTCAAGATTTCCTGCTTCAGCAACAGTAGATGGACAGGCTTCATCAGAACCATTTGTTTCTCTACCAAAAGAAATTTGTCCCGCATTTGTTTCCTTTGCTGGTTGCAGATCTATAGAATAAGCTGACAAGTACAAGCTTTCTGCTCTCTGGAGTACAGGCTCAGGGATTCCTTCGTTCTTTGCTGTTTCAAAAGCTAGGCTCTCCCTACATATGCCATCTATCAGCCTCCAGGTTGGTTTTGGTTGCCCATCAACGTATTCAGTTCCCATTGCTTTATGGACAGTGTTCTTGGTATTTAGTGGCAAATCAAATATTCCATGGAGATGAGTGGAAATAATACCCAGACAACCAATTTTATCCAGTGTCTCAACAATGCTTCCAGCAATGCATGTCCCCTTGGCTGTTTCCGTCCCTCGGCATATTTCATCCACGAGCACAAGGCTTCTTGATGTCGATCCACTCAGAATAGAGCGGATTTCTGACATTTCTACCTGAAACAATACTCTCCAAGTCACAAATTTTGGCTAGACTAATCAAATGACCACTGATTCGAAGAGTATCATATAGACATGATCCAGCTCATGGGACAGCATCACAGCATACCTGAAATGAACTTTTCCCATCTGCAGGACTGTCATATGATTTCATGTGCAGCATAATAGAATCAAAGTGAGGTATTACTGCTGATTCTGCAGGCACCATAAATCCACATATACCAAGTAAAGCAGAAGCGCAAATTGATCGAAGCAAGCTGGATTTACCACCACCATTTGGGCCTGTCAACAGAAACAAGGACTGCATGTCTACTGTATTGTATACAGCACCACCTTCTGCCACATCGAACCAGTATGGAGTTAAACCAATTAATTTCATGTGAAGTGCTTCTGCCGAAGAAATCAAATCCTGTTGAAAAAATAATGTGAACAAGTCATAATTAATAACACTTACAGGATGTAAACATTACATATGAAAGAAATTATCTAAAAAAAACATTGAACGTGACAGAAGAACAGAGCATTAAGAAGATTAACATATCTGCAAAATCATAATTTCAGAACTTCATTAATGTAAAAAGTCTGACATAAATCAGAACAAATTACGAGTACAAATTTGACAGGCAATAAAATTATGCAACAAGAAATGGATGTGTTTTTACCTTCGGATTATCAAACCTAACAAGAGATGGAAAGGCCCATTTCCTACGCCTCCCTTCACTGTGATTGACCAAGGAAGTGGAATTAGGAAATTATTGGACAAAGACAGTAAATATCAGACAATATGGCCAATCATATGCTCAATACTTCACATATTAAATTCTGATACATTAAATGAGAAAAAACACTTTCAACCATCTTTCAAAACAAATGCCTATAAACTAGGTCATTCTATAAACCAATAAATCCCTTATGTAAAGTCCCCAACCTCACATGAGCAAACAATGCCTTTGCAATGACAAGCAACATTGAAGCAAACACAAGGACGTTGATCTTTGTTTGCAGCTCAGCAGAAACTCCCCTGAGCAATTCCAAGACCTTTGATTGAGCCTTCTCACCTGCTTCGTGGTACCTAAGTGACGAATGATATAAATCATATAATTAACCAAATAGTTACTGTTGAAGATGTGAACAAATTCAAAGCAGATATAAACAGGTTCTTATACGGTGTAAAATGAAATAGCATACTTTGCTAAAGCATCTTCCACTTTCATAGTAGTAAACCATTCATCACCAACTTTTCTGCCTTTCGAATCTATAGCAGCTTTAAGCTGTTTAATCTGCTCTTCTCCTGGGGTACCAGCCCATACTGCTGGTGCAAACCTTTTTCCCTTAAACCAAACAGATCCATGCTCTCGAGCATATAGTATTTCACCCTTTGGTCCACCAAGGGGGGCAGTGGTTGCTTTAATTCTTGATATGATTGGAAGGAAATCTTCATTGACCTGCATTAATGTAGACTTAAATAGTATCTAGTGAGGTAATGCAAACATAAAGAAAAGTTGGTTAAATAACTTACTGCCAATGACAAGGCCTGAGCTGCCCTTTCTACTTCTGCAAATTCGTCCTGTATGTGAACTCTCTTTACACGACCTTTCCAAGAAGATTCCATATCTTCAAAGAATTCACGCGGAATGACAGAAGAGCTACTTATTTTGGAATCATTGTCTCCATCAAGAGAGATCATTTTGCAAATTCTACCAGAAGCCAATTTGCATTCATCAACCTGGACATATCCAGGCAATGCTGATGCTTAGAAACAACTTGGTGACAAGAAACTTCAATTCTATCATCGCAAAGTGAGAGGTATTTTGTCAATTGAAACAAAAGAACATTGTTTCTACATAGAAAGTTTTGGTGTCTCGCATGGTGTCTATTACCATGGAAATAAAATGCCAGGTAGCTAAATGCCTGGTTTTAAATATGGAACTTCCACGAACAAGAAATCCTTTGTCCAGAAGACTTGATGCATGTTTTTACTTACAAGCGTCTCAAAGTCCATTTTCAATCCAGTGGCCACCCATGTAGGATCCATCAGAGATTTCAAAATTCCATTAAGCTCCGGGTTGGTATACATCTGCAATACTTCGTCCAGTACATTTCTTATTCTGCAAAACTCCAAATGATTGGCTTCCCTCTGTTCAAGCAGCTTCACCAGCTGAAGTATTTAAGATGAGAACCCAATAGTAAGATGACTGAGAGGAACAGAAGGAGAAGGGAGAAATGGCACTAACAGATAACTTACATGAGAAATAACGAATAGAAAATTCTCATCAGATAGGAAAGACAATATTCAATCAAACAAATCTAGATAGAAATTTGGCCGAGCAGTAACTAGTTACCAAAGTCCATTCAGAAAATTGAAAATAGATTTTCTAATATAAAATGCTAAAACTGAATAAGAGTACCTTAGCAGATGAAATACACGTGAAGTCTGGGATTGGGGATGTGACATTGCTCATGAGTTTACATGTTGCTGCCAAATAAATAACGATGTTTATAACCATAAGACAGAATCTAAGAAGTGTAATTAGTCTATGCCAGACAGGTACAAGTCTAAAGAGCTCCAATTAAGTACAAACTGTATTGCATTTGTACGCAAACCTACCCCAAGAGACACCTCAGACCAAATCAAACTAAATTCCCACATATTTTGCCATCGATGTAAATTTTGGACTGGACATAAAAACACCAAAAAAAGCTTCTCAATTTTCAAATTAGTTCAACTAATTTCATTACATTTCTGTTGTACCCTCCATTCGTTATAATTCATAAAACCAAGCATGATGCAATTTCGTCTTGTGCTGACAGGAAAGAAAACATTTCAGAGGCATACCCACACTGACCTTGAATTGTTGAAGCAATTTCATAAGCTGGAGGGTTGAGAATAAGATCCCTGACATACCTGCAAATCACAATTTATCAGCTAAAAGAACCAAAAAGGAGACACAGTAACTTTTCTAGACAAAATATGCAGAACATACAAATGAAGCAGACATTAGAGATAAGTTTCCAAGTTCAAGTTTTTGAGGCAAAATCTGTTGGGTGACAGAACCCCATATGAACATACAAATCACAGGAATCTTATGCACAATCAAGTCCTATTCTCATGATTGTTATACACAAATATAGGAAAATAAGGTAAACTTGCTGCGTCAGTCAATTTTCTAGAAATCTAGTTTATCTGCATCAAGCAGCACGAAAGTAATTCCAAGGTTGAAAATATAGTTCCCCACTCACAATGCAGGAAGACCTGTACAACTTGATGGTAGTAACACCTTCAATAGAGAAGGTATTCCTTCTGTTGGTATAGCACCTACAATAGAAATACATGCCACATTACTGCATAAAGACCAATCCTGGATCAATAGCAAAACCTGAAGATAAAGCGTTTTTCTTATACTGACCAATTTGAGTGGCTGTTCCAAGATGTAGAGACCGAGGCCTATTTTCCGATAACACGGTGACATTTCGGAATGCAACTTCATCACCTAGTCCATAAAGCTCGCTGACCTGAAATGTGAAATGGACGACATAATAAATTGCCTAAGCAATGAAGAGGCAATACGCTTCACATCATCATGGTCATCGGATTTCAGCTTCGAACAGGAGAACACATGTAAGTTATCATAGAAGAAATGAATCTTAAAAGGTGATATCAAACCTTAAGCAATAACTCAGACACAAGATCGCCTTCGAGCCACTCAAAGTGTCGACAGCTACATTCACCCCAAACTAAGCCACCCTTACCAAATTCTCCCCAGCGAGAAGTTCCTAGGAAGCATTTCCATGAAGAGTTACAATATTGAATGACAACAGAAACAACATCATTGATATCCAATTTTGAGGACATGGCAACAATGGAAGAAAAAAAGAACGTGTGGAAAGAGAAACTAGCCAGACAAGCTTATAACAGACCTTATAGTTTGACAAGGGAGCAAAAGAACATATCAAAATCCCATTATAACGTACATGAAAACAAGAGAAAGATATTGCTAACCTGAAGGACTGTGTTTCAATGACTTGTGAAGAAACAGATGATGGTACTGACATGTGCGCAGTTTGGCAACCAATGCCTCTTCTGTTAGACCATCCTCTAAGGAATATGTTTTCATAGTTTCTAAGACAGACGTCATGCAATAACCCTAGCTGAATGTGATATACCTGTAAGTTCCAGAGAAAATTTTGAGCAATAGTTTTCTACTTATGTAATGATTAGAATAACCTCAATTTGCAGTTACACAAACCAACTACAGGCATTGGTTCTGGAAAGTCCAGATCATGATCAGCACCAACAAGTCCAAATACATATGGACTACCAGGATGTGCATGCCTGAATTCATATAAGAAACAAAGTCAAGATGGTAGACAAGGATGCCAAAGACCAGGGAAAAAAACTAAAATGTTACTAAGATTTAGTTGTCATTGGCATTAAGTTCGTAATGCCAATATACCCATGTCAACTTTCAGGCAGAACACTGACTGTCCATAGCCCTTACCCAGATATAAATCGATCTTTCCTAGAACGAGATGTCGTTGGACCTTGAACTTCTTCCACTATACACTACAAAGACAAGGAAACCCATCACTGCAGCATCAATGAGTTGGATAAAAATTGCTGGTAACTCCACAAAATATAGTTTAGACTTACCACCGAGTACCCACTCCTTGTCAAGTCATCTAAAGTTTGTCGAAGATTCTGCAGAAGATCAATTACAGGAACTAAGAAAACCATTGCCCCAAATGATAAAGCGAGTGGTCAATCTACCACTTTACCAACAAAAACAGGAAACACGACCAAATAAGATGGCATGAGAAATCTCTACCCTTGAAGATAATATGGCAATACAGGGGACTTGAATTAAATTTAATACATGTAAGTAGACCGAGAAAGAAAAAGAACATGAACATGAATGTAGAGAATCTCGGAGTTAGTTTCATATTATTATTATTTTATTAGTCATGTAATTAGAGTAAGTCATTAACTTCTAGTCTCCTAAATAGGTAGTTCTCTTAACCCTAGCAGTATATATTTGTACCTACCATCTATTCTAATCATAACACACAATTCTCATAATCTCTATATGGTATCAGAGCCTTCTCTGACCTAACCCTTCCGCCGCTGAAATTCTGTTTCCAGCAGGCCTTCTTCCTCTTCTTCTTAATCTGTCAAACCGATATCAATGGTGACAGAATCAAACCCAAGTGTTACTAGCAGCCCCACATTCGGTGCATCTGGAGGTTCCTCGAGCACCATGGCACCTGCAACTGACTACTCCCGAATCCTCACCACACATAAGTTGGATGGGAAGAACTACCTCCAATGGTCTAGAACCGTGGAGATGCATATTAGAGGCCGAAGCAGAGGAGGGTATCTGACTGGAACTACCAAGCAGCTAGAACCTGAAGATCCTCAGTTCGAGACCTGGAATGACAATGACAACCTGGTGAAAACGTGGCTGATCAACTCTATGATGCCGAGCATAGGAGAAAACTTTCTTCTCCATTCTACTGCTCAAGCAATCTGGGAGGCAGCACGCACCACATATTCCACTGTTGACAACTCATCAGCCCTATTTGAGGTAGAAACACAATTGTTTCACCTCAAACAAGGGGACAAGGATGCAACTGAATACTTCAACATGCTAGGACGATATTGGCTTCAACTAGACATGTATGAGACTCACATCTGGGACACACCAGCTGATCAAGCAAGGTTCAAGAGGTATATTGAGAAGAAAAGAACCCTATATTTCCTCTTGGGACTAAATCAGAACTTGGATGATGTCAAGGGACGAATCATGGCAAAACAGCCCTTCCCGACTCTTTCCGAGGCATTCTCAGAAATAAAAAGGGAAGAGAGCAGGAGGCAGCTTATGAATCCTGAAATAAGGGCCCAAGGGGAGAGCTCAGCATTGGCTGTTCGAAGTCACCAAAGACAAAGACAGCAGCAATACAATGCAACGAAGGATCAAGATGATGATGTTCCTGTTTGTGATCACTGTCACAAACAGTGGCACACAAAGGCTAAATGCTGGGAACTAGTGGGGAAACCAGCTGACTGGAAACTTCGCCATGAAAGGAGAAGAAGGGCTCACGTCGCCACCTCGGAGAAACAGGTTGCTGAACCTGAAACTGAGTCAGGTCCCTTCTCCAAAGAGCAAGCAAATGCGTTGGAAAAACTACTTGCTCGAGCATTCAGCAAGAGTCAACCTCCACAGCAGCAGACTACAGACACATATACTGGATTATTTGCTAAACAAGGTACTCACTCAGCCTACTTAGTGAATTGCCAAGATTATGTGAACTGGATAATTGATTCTGGGTGCTCAGACCACATGACTGGAACTAAAGGGCTATTGTCTGAGTACCAAGAATACCCTACAAAAGCAGGGGTGAGAACTGCTGATGGAAATCTCTCCCCAGTTGTAGGCATTGGTAGGGTTCAATTGAGTAGGACAGTTGAGCTATTCCCTGTCCTCTATGTACCCTCATTGCACTGCAACCTCATCTCAATTAGTCAAATCACTAGAGACTTAAATTGCAAGGCTGTGTTCAGTTCTAATCGGTGTTTTCTACAGGAGGAAAGCTCCGAGAGGACGATTGGAACTGCTAAACTCCATGAGGACCTATTCATCATTAAGGGGCCAAACGAAGGGAGGAATTCAGAAGCTCAGAGAACTGCTTTAGCTGCTAATAGTCTTGATAGTATAGAAAATCAGATTATGTTATGGCATAGTAGATTGGGACATCCAAGTTTCGGTTATCTTGAAAGGTTGTTGCCTCATTTATTTCGGAATAAAAATTCTAAGGATTTTCGGTGTGAAACATGTGTCTTGGCTAAACACACAAAGAGTGTGTATTCAACCCTCACATCCGTTTGCAATTATACATAGTGATATTTGGGGACCTACACGGATCAAGAACATCAATGGTGCTAGGTGGTTCATCACATTCATCGATGACCACACCAGAACCACTTGGACTTTTCTCATGAAAGAAAAATCCGAAACCAGCAAAGTATTCCAAGAGTTTTATGAGATGATCCTCACTCAGTTCAAGACTCAAATCCAGGTTCTAAAAACAGATAATGCTCACGACTATTTCAATACTACACTCGGACAGTATCTATCTCAAAAGGGTATTATTCATTGCAGCTCTTGTGTGGATACCCCACAACAGAATGGGATTGCAGAAAGAAAGAATAGGCATCTCCTAGAAACTGCCAGAACATTATTGTTTACAACATTAGTACCCAAGCATCTATGGGGAGAGGCCATCCTAACTGCAACATACTTGATTAATCGACTTCCAAGTCGAGTTATCAACTACAGAACTCCTAAGGACCTACTGCTGGAGGCATACCCTCATGTCCGAGCCTAACTCTCCGACCTGAATGCACGTGTGTTTGGCTGTCTAGCATTTGTACATGTTCAACAACACCAACGTACAAAGCTAGATCCACGTGCACAAAAATGTGTGTTCATAGGGTATGCACCGAGACAGAAAGGGTACAAACTATATTCACCAATCACAAGAAAGGTGTTTACTACAATGGACGTTACATTCTTTGAGAATCAAGCTTACTACTCCAATCCTGAACTTCAAGGGGAGAGAATACCACAGGAAGTTCAAAATTGGGAGAACTTGATCAGTTTAGAGGAAATTTCACCTCTAACAACACCCATACCAATCCCTCCTATTCCAAGTCCACCTACTCCTACTGTTGAAGGAGAGACAAGTGCAGCTCCCATTGAACGAGCTGCACCTCCAATTCATCAAGTGTATCAAAGGAGGAGAAGTGAAACCAGAAATGCAGGAATACAAGAGGAGGTTGCAGAAGCTACAGCAGCCACTGAGCATGAGGAAAACATGATTGTGGCTGATACTGAAATCCCAGCAGATTTGGTAGATGAATTGTCATGGCCAATTGCACTACGAAAGGGAGTCAGGGTGTGCACAAAGCATCCCATTCAGAGACACCTCAACTATGGACAGTTGAGTGATGAATTTGAGGCTTTCACATCACATCTTGACTCTCAGCCAAGAAACATCTTTGAGGCTATGCAGATACCAGAGTGGAAACAAGCTGTCCATGATGAGATTGCAGCTTTAGAAAGAAATGGGACATGGAACATTGTTCAATTACCGACAGGGAAGAGACCTGTAGATTGCAAGTGGATATTTACCACAAAATACCATTCAAATGGCAGCATTGAGAGGTACAAAGCCAGACTTGTGGCCCGTGGCTTTACTCAATCATTTGGAATAGACTATCAAGAGACCTTTGCCCCTGTTGCAATGCTCAAGACAGTCAGAATATTGCTGTCCATAGCTGTAAATGAGGACTGGCCCCTATTCCAAATGGACGTAAAGAATGCTTTTCTGAACGGGGATCTAGAGGAAGAAGTGTATATGAACATTCCTGAAGGGGTTGTTCATAAAGGAGAGAAGAACTCAGTGTGTAAACTCAGAAAGTCCTTGTATGGGCTGAAGCAATCACCGAGAGCCTGGTTTGGAAAATTCTCCAAAACTGTGATATCTCTTAGGTACACCCATTGTCAAACAGACGATACTATGTTTGTGAGACATAGCAAGGATGGAAAAATCACTATCCTAATTGTTTATGTTGATGATATAATCATCACGGGAAGTGATTCTGAGGAAATCCAGAAACTAAAATTCAAGCTGAGCCAGGAATTCGAGCTAAAAGACTTAGGGGAAATGAAATATTTTCTGGGCATGGAAATTGACAGATCAAGTAAGGGGTTGCTGTTATCCCAAAGGAAGTATGTTCTCGACCTATTGGCTGAAACAGGAATGACTGGTTGTAAACCAGCTTCTACTCCAATGCAGGCCAACCTCCAATTCAGCCGAGAAACAGATGGAAAGCCTACAGACAAGGGGAGATACCAGCAGCTAGTTGGAAAATTAATCTACCTAGCCCACACTCGACCAGATATAACATTTGCGGTGAGTGTGGTAAGCCAGTTCATGAATGAACCAACTGAAGAACATCTCACTGCAATCACTCACATACTCAGGTATTTGAAGAAAACACCAGGCCTTGGGTTAATGTTCAGAAAGAACGAATGCAGAAGATCAACCTCAGGCTACTGTTCTTATGTATGGGGAAATCTAGTCACATGGAGAAGTAAAAAGCAGACAGTCGTAGCTAGAAGCAGTGCAGAAGCTGAATACCGAGCTCTGGCACTTGGTATTCAGGAAGCTATGTGGATACAAAGAGTTCTAAAGGAACTGAAGCTACCAGGACATGACAAAATACACATGTACTGTGATAGTCAAGCAGCATTGAACATAGTCAAGAACCTTGTCCATCACGACAGAACAAAGCATGTCGAGATAGACAGACACTTTATCTCAGAAAAGGTTGAGCACGGCAATGTGGATGTCAGCTATGTTCCTTCAAAACAACAGGTTGCTGACATCCTAACCAAGGCTTTGCCATCTGATCTCCTCGAATATTTCAAGTCCAAGCTTGGCCTCCACAACATCTATACCAACCTTGAAGGGGAGTGTAGAGAATCTCGGAGTTAGTTTCATATTATTATTATTTTATTAGTCATGTAATGAGAGTAAGTCATTAACTTCTAGTCTCCTAAATAGGTAGTTCTCTTAACCCTAGCAGTATATATTTGTACCTACCGTCTATTCTAATCATAACACACAATTCTCATAATCTCTATAATGAAAAATACCACAACTGGGCAGCCAGCTTTAGGAATGCTATCAGAACGCAATCCGCCAAAGGGGTTTAACCCAGCATATTCCACAAGAATGCAAGCATCTACTCCAACGGATTCATAAAAATCACCAACCTGAAAACATGATAACTTTTATCGCACTTTGCAAGTTTGAATACCATGAAAAACAGAGATCTTCAGAAGGAAGTGAATATCAAATGAAATGATTACTACCACATTATTAACATACTCTGCATAGTAAAACCTCACGTGGGAATTTGGACTTGAACTGTAACATTTCCCAATTGAGATTTCCTTCCTTCAAACTGCATCCAGAAAATGGCATTCATTTAGATTTTGTTCTTTATTATCGAAACGCTAATGGCCTTCCAACATCTAAAAGTTTCACATCGGTAGACATAAATCTCTCAAACAGAGTTACCACCATTACAACCTTATATTACCTAGTATGCCGCAAGTTAAATGAATCAAGTCAAAATATTCGACCACTGTGTATGCCTATAAAGAATACTCATAAAAAGCAAGCATTAACAACATAAATCAGAGCTCACCTCCCATTTCTTAGATTTGCATCCACGCCCAGTAAATTGGTGTACACAAGCCTTTTGATCAGATGATGAGTAGAAGGCTTCTTGCAGTTCTCCAGCTTCTGATACGTCAACGTTGATAACTCAAAACTCAAAACACAACCAACTCAACCAGAAATGTGGCACTTAAAAAAGGAGTTGCAAATGAAACAGCTAGCCACCTCACCTCCTTCCACCACAATAAGTGGGTTAGGTCCTTTTCACCCAAAACACCATCCAATGCCTTAACTTTCCTAGTTGCTTTAGAATTCCCCTTGGACACTTTAACATCTTTAAAGCAGCGAGCCCCTTCAACCCTCCTTTTATGGCTGGTCAATACAAACAACTATCAGTGCCAGAACCTAATATCCGAAGTAATATTGTCTCTATCCCCAATATCAAAGTAGCAGATATTAAAACTTTAAATAGAACATCAAAATGCAAGGAACCGAAGCACATTGCAGTGAGTGGACATAGCTCTTAACAACAGTGCATGATAACTAGACTACATATCGCATACAACAAAGCCATATGGTATAGTAATATGCAATAAAGAAATGGAAGCAGGGGAGAGTAGAGGGAAATTACGGAGTGGGAAGGGGACGACTGAAGGAGCAGTAGTTGGAAGAAGGGGAGCGGAGGATGGAGAAGAGGGAGAAAGGAGAACGACACTTGGGTATTGAAACCACGAAGTTTCTACTGGCTAGCCAGTACATGATGATGAATATTAGTTTAGAGGGCAGAAGGACAGGAAGAGCGACCCTTATCTTCCTCTTCCTCTTCCTCTTCCTCTTCCTCTTCCTCTTCCTCTTCTCCCCTCTATTCACCACTCGTCTTGGGTACTTGTTGTAAGGAAAGAAGAGTAGCAGTTGCTCTTGTCATGCAAGGAGGGAAGAAATGGACTGAGAATGAGAAGCAAGATTGGGTGAGCAAGGAATTCCAGCAACATGTAAACCTTGGGGGAATTTTAGGGTTTTTGGGGATTCTAATAGTAGGTGTTGTCATATAGGCTTTACTGATGTGTGCTCTTCCCGCCACAAGAAAATGAAGAGACGGGTCCCATTACTTTCCCTTCTTTTCTTAAGGTTCGTTCACCTGAGAAATTTGGATTTAGGAGATTTCAAATCTCTAAAGATTTGAAATAACTAGAGATTTTAGATTCTCTAGCTATTTCAAAAAGCTATGTTCACTTGGGTGATTTGGTGTAGAGAATTCTAAAAATATAAAAAATAATAATAAATATGCATATTATGAAAGATCAAAATGGCCTCATTCATTATCTCCGTTTTGATATTAGACAAGTTAGTTGGGGTTATTTTCGTAAAGTGAGCCCCAAATCTCTCAAATCCCCCTCAAATCTCTGGTCTTAGTAGAGATTTCAGAAAGCTCCTCAAATCTCTAGGGGCCCACCTCGAAATCTCTAATCCTCCCCAAATCTTCATCTCCAATTGTGAAGTAAACAGGAGATTTCGTCCAAATCTGTAGAGCAGAGATTTGAGCCCCAAATCACCCCAAATCTCTCAAGTAAACGACCCCTTATTGTTTATGTCCTAAAAGAACCAATGGGAATGGAAGGAAGTGAGGTCTGAGGATGTAATGTCGTCTTCTTCAGCTGCGGTTCATCATACAGATTACAGAATTGAACAAAGGCAAAGTCTTGGAGTAATTTGAATCAAAATCAAGAAGATCCAGACTAAAACTAGTCAAGGTCTTGGGGTTACTACTAGACAAAAGGCAAGAAGTTGATAAGTTTTGGCCCAGAACGTGTGTGGTTTAATAACAACAAATACATTGGTCTAGTTCAAATTTGGGGGTTAATTAACTTTAAGAGTTACTAACATTATCGATAATTGGAATTTCGACGACGAACGGAATCCGGGAATCTAAAAAAGTAACTGCTTGGAGAGAATCTGCCTCGGCC
This sequence comes from Linum lewisii, assembly GCA_034768395.1. Classification (NCBI taxonomy): domain Eukaryota; kingdom Viridiplantae; phylum Streptophyta; class Magnoliopsida; order Malpighiales; family Linaceae; genus Linum; species Linum lewisii. The sequence goes on along the minus strand of CM068299.1, from coordinate 18,384,491 downwards.
CCTCCGCCGCCGTCCGCTGAAGTCGCCCATTCCGGACTTGATGGTTGGGAGTCTTCCCCCTGCCTTCTCTTGCTCTTTTGGTTTGTGTGGTCTCTTCTGCCTATCTCTCTCCTTTCCTCTCTGTTCTCTTGGTCCCTCCTTCCGCCACGATGACCTAAAGGGTCAAGTGGAAGTGTCCAACGCCAGCCATGGTTCTTCCATGGGTTGTACTACAGGTTCTTAGACCTGACGCCACCCTTGGGGTGTATTACCTTCTTTTGTTTTTGTGGTTGGATTTAGAGTTTTTTCAGGCTACATTGGAACTTTTGGCTTCTGCGGATCTCGTCGTCGATCTCCCTCGTCTTGTCGACATAGGTTGGGGATTTTGGGGAGTCTACGTCTCACGACCTGATTTCACTTCCCCGCTTCCATCTGGTTCGCCCAGCCGGGACATTGGGGTCGATCTTCCTTGCCGATCATCGATATGCCGAGTCGCTTGCCTCCATTGTCGCCTCGTCATGTAAGTGGTATATTGAAATTAGGGTTAGGGGTGGGGGGGTATGTTTGCGTTTTTGAAATTGGGACCTTGATTTCATCTTCTTCATTTGTAGCATCATGGAGCACAATGTCATATCTTTTTATGGGTTGATAGTCTCATACAAGATAGAGCAAATGAAGTCAATAATGGTCTCATGAGGAGGTTGAAGCACCTCGATAGGCAGCAGAAGCTGGAAATTAGTGGAAACAGCTCTAACGGTTCGACTGCTCAATTAGTTTCTACAATCAGGGTGAACACAAAGAAATGAATCAACAAGTTGATCCAAAGATAGGGGTCTCCAGTTTATGTGTGATGTGTGTAGCGGTGATAATTGGGTTGTTGTCTGGATTTGTTGCGAGTAAATGTAGTTGCTTGTCAAACTGGTATAGGTAGTATGTTTAGTGCTTTAGAAATCGGGTTTAGGGTCGTTGTTTGATCAGGATTTGTGGTTGTTGTTACCTAGAGGGTTGTAGCAATTTGGAACTATGTGAATTTAAATTGTTACAAAATGGTACCAACCAATAGTTGTGCGTGCTTGTTTGAATATTTTAAGCCAGTTTTTTAATGAAGGTATACGTGAAAGATCTTGGAAATGAAATTATTTTAACAACATAGCGATAACACATATGAAACAATCTATAAATCATTTTAAAGTCATTTAAAGTAGCACAAATGCTTTAGCTTGAGTTCTGGATTGCCAAGTTCGAATTCTAACCAAAATAATTGTACTTATGGACCCTACTACCACAAACAAATTTGAATACTTAACATAACACCCAAAACTGAAGTTGAACATTTGGTCCCCAAAATAGATACACATGCCCCCCTTTCTCAATATTTACTTAATACTTACTTCATTAGGAGTTGTTAGCACTTGCCAACAGCTATTGATGATGTACACCATGGAACTCTCGCATCTTGCTTGGGATAACCCTCATTGCAGAATTCATCACGAATGTGGAGCCGTTAGTACGATCTTCATGGCGTGGTGAACCAGTAGGTGCAGGTGTGGGTTGGGCCATAGAAGTGATTGGTGAAGAAGAAGATGGCACCAGTTTTGTTCTTCTGGGGCACAGGAACGACAATCAGACATCAGATATAGGCATACAACATATATCACCAATACTGAATTCAAAATAAAATTGGGTGCAAAGGCAGAACTTATAGTGTTATGAGCCCTTTAGTTGTATCATGGTGCCTTGCATGTGCTACAACGTTGCACCTGTCCCTCTCTTGACATTGCCTTGAACCGTACTTCTCTTTTATTGGTTCGAACAATTGCTTTCTCTCCTACTTCTAGTCCACACTTCTTCTGCTTTGGCCCCCTAGCCACTGGAGCGAGTATATTGATGTGCCTAATTATTGACATATTCAGTCCCTCATTAGACAATATTTTTTGTGATCTACTTGACCAATTTGCATGATTTTGTGTGAGTTTCGTACCCCTTGGCCCCTTGGGGCCATTTTATGTTGTTTTGCACGTTTTTTATTCACAACATCAACAAAACTTATGTTTTCAAGACAAGATAGTATCGACATATCACGTGCCTCCAAGATCCAATGATTAAAAGTAATTGATCAATGAAATGTCAATTGCAGTGTAGGTCAGGTAGTAGCACTTGCACCACTATGTGTCATCTCTTTCTCGCAACCACTACAATGGTGTCTCATTGTCTTTCATGTACCTATCACCAGCGAGCTCTATCTTCCTCATGGCATCTTGATATGCTTTGAGGTTTGTGGCCTTGGTAGCAGCCCATAACATATTCTTCAATGCCAAAGATCTGCAAAACTTGTTCAACATATTATGCCACACATGTCTACACAATATCGATGTTCGACATGCGGGTATTTTCTCTCTAGTACATTAACAAGCCCCTACATTACCAAGATTCATATTGTACATGTGTACATAAAGTTAAAAAATGACATACTAAATGTACAAAGGACCCAAAAATGAAATGTGTCTTCTGTTTGTCTAACATCTAAGTTCATTCATTTATGTATGTTATACCAATACTAGCTGTTAATAGCAATAATTCAACAAATCATCCCCAAGTGTATTGATTCTCACTTTCTACCACTATCCATGCGACTGGGTACATTCCGTCGTTGGCATCCACTCCAATAGCCGATAATAATTGCATACCAGTCATTGCCTTCAGAAAGCATCCATCTAGCCCGACGAACTTCCTACATCCGTCTTTGAAGGCCCTTTTGAGAACCTCAAGACAAATGTAAGTCCTATGGAACATGAGTCCATCGTACTCAATTACGGCAGTGGAACTAGGATTCGTTCGCTCTAGCTCCACCTTGTAGTCCCATAACTTGCCCCATTATTGACTTTTTTCCTCTGTGAATAAGTCTCATTGCACATTGCTTAGTTCGATATGCCTTAGTACGATTTATCTTTAGACACCGATCTGTTACAATTGTGTATGAAATTATTCAACGACCATGACAGAATATCAATCCAAAATGACCCAAATACCTATTGGCTAGCAGGGAATAACTCGCTGCCTTTACATCATCGTCCACTGCATGTGTATGTATTGGGTTACCCGTCCTCTAATATGTCGTTTCTGGTTGTACGCAACTGTTAACAAGCTCAACTGCACATCATTGGTATGCTTGTTAATAGTTGCGTACAACCAGAAACCACAACCCTTCCTGCACACACACCTACATATGTTATGGTCATTTATAGGGAACTTTATCCCTCTTCTTTGTTGGACTGCACTAATCTTGCAAAAAATATTGAACACCTCAAAAGATTTGAACACTTGACCCAAACGCAATTCAGTCTCTCTTGTAAATCTCTGTCTGATCTAAATTCAGGGCACTTCCTACGTGTGCCTTCTGCCTCTTCAGACATCCACCCCTCTTTGTCTATAATAATACCTTCATCGACTGGCTCATCGTAGTCACTCTCATCGACATAAATGATGGGCTCTACATTCGAAGGAGTCCAAAAATTAATGCCTCTTCTTATATTAGTCACTTTCTTCTGTCTACGTCTAACTGGCATATCAAAGTCGTCTAGCTCAACGTCTCCATCAGATATGTCATCTCCCAAAGTGTCACCTAATTTCTTCTCATGTGCCCGGAATGATTCGTCATTAGATGATTGGAAGAGCAGGTCACTTGGGGAGGGACTCCCATAATGTTTCCTAGATTTCTGATTAGAGTAATTCCTCAAACCCTAGTTAAATTCATTGTCTAAATCCTTGAACACATATGCATCAGATGATGGGGGACACCCTATAGGAGTCATAGGAGGTGGGATGGGAGTGGGGCTGGTAGGGTTGTTGGTAGGTGGGTTGGGCGGTGGGATGGTAGGTGGGCTGACAAGGTGGTGGGGATGTGGGTTGGGAGGGGGTTGATAGAGGGCCAAAATGTGGGCTAGGAGGGGGTTGGCAAGGGGTTGAGATGTGGGCTGGCAGGTGGATTTGGAGGTGGGATGGAAGTTTGTGGAGGTACACCATTGGAGGGCACAACCGTCTCATTCAGCCATTCCAACAAGAGTGTCTCACCTCTTGCTTCACGGCCACTATGACTTCTTGCTTCATGACTACACCCTTGACTAGAAAAAGTGGGTTCAACTAGCTTTTCTAGAACACACCCTTGTTCTTGCTAGAACTTGAACTGCCTACTTGTGACACACATAACTGAATTTGGGCTAACATTATCCTAGTATGGAACTCAATCAACTTGTTTACAAACACCTTTATCACCCTATCCGCTTTTATGTTCCAAAAAAGCTCACATACATCATCGTCACAATGCAAAAACCTTAACCCATTGTACTTCCTCACTTGGCTTCAACCACAAATACTCGAATATTTGTCCATACATTCCAACATGTTCCACCATCTTGTCTTGCAGGGATAGGGTGTCTGAATCAACGCAGCCAATCCAACAAATATGACCATATGAGTAGCCCTTATCAAGTAGTACTCCATCGTAGTGAAGTTCTATGGTGAAGATTTTACTTGTAATATCTGTAAAAACATGAACACATCTTAAACTCTAAGCATGCAAGAAACAACACGATCCACCATAAACCAAACACAAACAAAAATGGGATAAAAAGAATACCAACCCGATCTAGAACATAAATAGTCATAGACAAAACTCAATACAAACAAACTGAGTAACAAATTAACTTTGTACAAACAAACTCGGTACCTTAAATCACCTGAACCCCAATATTCATACATACTATAAGGCTATGGGACCCAAACTCCACATAAAAATTTAACTCACCTACATAGTAGTTAGGTTGCTCGTAATGTAATGGTCGCATCACCTATTTAACCATTTCTGTAAGCAAAACCCTAAAATAACTAGTAGTGGTCAGACAGGATTTGGAAGAATAAATTTTGGGGGAAGGTGAAAGAAAGACGTCAGCTTCGAGTACCTAACCCTAAACCCTCATCGTTAGTGTCCAGTGAGTTGCCGTCATCCAGTCGATTGAAATTCCAACCTCTTTCCTCTCCTCGTTCGTGATCCAAGGCCTAAATTTCTCCATCTTCTGCAATCACGATGTTGAGATAACCGTTGGTGAGATGGAGTAATCTAGAACGAAGATAGGAAAGAAGGGATAAATAAATCGATGTTTGGGTCAAATTCTTCAGCCGGGTAATAACTTTGGGTCTTACCACAAGTTTTGGGTTTCTAGTTTTCTGTATGTTGGGATATCTGATGTGGCATGGGCCTTATCGGACAGACAATGACACGAACCAACACATGGTTGTAGAACTTACGTTTTTTACGAAAAAAGCTAACGGAATGGAATAGAAATCCGTGTTACCAGTCTCATCGGAAGTTAGGCATTGGGATGACATTTTTTAGACGTTGAGTACTGAATGATATTTCATCAAAACGATAGGTAAACTTAAAGTATTTAACCCGGTTTTCAACTAGTAAAAGATTTAGCGTCATTATGGAGAAGAGTTTTTTCTTGTTGGTCACCTCACCTTTATCACAGAGGTTAGGAGAATTTTCCTCTCCTTCCACCTCCAGCCCCAAGGCTAGGTCAATTAGGATATCATCAAGGGGGAGACATGCTTGCACCAAAGAACTATAGTCACATGATGAATGTAAGAAGTCATCCACTTAGAAGAAGAGGGGTTTTGTTGGGGGGGGAATCTAGAATCACACTAAGAAGTACTAACGACAACGTTCGAACATGACTCTTTCCCATTGTTGGCCATTACTGAGTGGGAGATGCTCATTTGAAGAAAGAAATGTGTAAAAAGGGGGAGGCGCTCAAGAAATCCTCACTACTACGCTAGACAACTCAAGAGAAGAGCAACTAGGATAATATAAATAATTTTAGCAAAGACAAGGAAATGTACATGAGTTAGATGAAACAGACGAAGACATCTTAGCGTGCAAGATTTCTCAGAGAGGGGTAGGTCTTAACGTCTTGGTGTGTTTTAACTTGGAGTTAGGGAGAGGAGCAAAGTGAGGGAAATGACAACAAGAAGGGGTACTTATACCGACGACATGGATGGTTGAAAGGTCGCCCAACGACATGTGTGAAATGCGTCACTTGACTTTTCCTAACCTAACAAAAAGGGTGCACGCTTTATGATCCACACACGTTCAACGATTCCCAAAGAGTCATTACAAGCGTGAGGAGGGACATACTGGTCTGGAATAGTCCCACAATAATGACGAGTTTAATGGCAACATTTATTGTTTACACTCTGAGTCTTGTCCAGAAGCATTACCGACGTACACACTTGGACCCATTTAGGGGAATTCGATGAACCAAATCCCTACCACTTGAAATAGCCAACTCAACTAGACCGACCTGACCAATCCTTATTCCTTAGGACCAGTTGAACCATGTAGACTCTATGACCTAAGAAGCCCCACTGCTAGCGTTTTCTGGGCGTGTCTAAGGCCTCCCTTGGATGATCTCGTCCGTCACTGACGAGATCCCATTAGAACTAACCTATCAGCCGATGACATGTGACGACCCGATCCAAATCATCAGAGACTATAAAAGGAAACATAACCCTAGCATTGATGAGACATGACCACACACATCTACCACTTAAGCGTAAGAATTACACATCTACGAGTTGTACGCCTAAGGCCTCACATAGCCCGCCTACAGACACACACCCAAATACATAAATCATCGCTTACTGCCATTTACTCTTACACTTTGTGAGAATCCATCAAGGAGAGCCCCAAAACACTGAGAAAGACACACTCAATCGATTCAAACCTCACTCAATTCTCGAATTAAATCAGTCATTAAACTAACAAGTCCTCACTGGGTGGAACACTTGCTTTTATGTTTTATAACGAAATCTAGTACTATTGTAGATGAGCTATTGGTCCCCTTCAATTGTATCTTAAATACAATATTCAAAATCACACCTTCATAATAAAAGAGGTCAGAGGTTCAAATCCATATCCAATCATCCAAAATAAATATTCAAAATCTTGTGTTTTTGTATAAACTAATCCACATTGTAAATTGTAATTATCAGGGTTTGAAGCGAGTTGGATATTTAGAATATTCAACAAAAATATCAATATAATGACATAAACTCTGTGAGAGAAAGACGACAACATTCCACATTTAGCAACTCTACACTGCTTATGTGAAGCTCCAAAAGTTAACCAAATTAAACCAATAATTGCTATGTTTTCTAATTTTCTTCTTCTCCGTTTATTAGCTATAATTTTACATTAACTCAAACCACTTAGCCAACAATTCAGAAACCAATCTATTTGAACTAAAAATCTTGATTAAAATGTTGAAAATGGATACCACGTAAACTAGGTAATGTGATTGTGAGTAAATCAACTCAATCAGGGCAGAATGATTAGGATAAAACTTCATTTTATACTATAGAGAAATGCTTAGTTGGGTTCATGGAATTTGGGCTCTAAGGCCACAAAGCCGTGTTTTACTGTCACATTTTTTTATTAGACAATTACTGACAGTGCGTTTGGCATCATCTGACTCTTCTCTTCAGTCTTCCCTGTAACTTATAACTCATTTTCCATTTAACTCTGCAATATGCATGCACACTCTTCCTCTACAAGGTACAAGCTACACCCTTTTATTATACTCGTTTTCTCCCTCCCATCTATTCACTTCCATTCTCCTCCAAGTTTCAATTTCTGCAATCGGCTCACTTTCCCCTAATCATTCATGGTTGCATTTCCCTGCAGGTACGTCTCTATTCTCTATAATTCTCCTTCAAATGTTCCATTTCTTGTTGTTTATTAATGGGTTTTGGGTTTTCCGTTTGCCAAAAGGAACAGGGTCGTTCAGTTTTTGCACCACCACCCTCCTCCTCTTTCTCGGTTCCTAAATGCACGAAATACATCTCCGAAAAAATTGTTTCCATCATGGCGCCACCTCAATCGGAGCGCAAACCTTCAACTACTGGATCGGTTAGTATTCTCTATTGTTTTCCTATGTTCGCATTTGGTTTCTAGCTGTTGGTTCGATTGTGTTCAATTTTTTGTTGGTGGTGGGGAGCTTCTATACAAGCAGGTGAAAACTGTTATGACTATGACATAGAAAATCTTGGCTAGGGCTGTAGAGAAGACCACTTGAACCCTGGTGAAAATGTTTGGGTCGGCGTTGATGTCTTGATGACCCATGATGTTTGTGGCCCTGGTTCTTTTGATATATTCAAGAAAGAGTTTGGGCTGAATGCTAAGGTATGTTTCCTTCTAGCCTTGTTTGGTTAATGCCAAGCTGGTACTTAATAGATGTTGTATGAAGTTATTATTAAGGATTTCCTTCCAGATTTGACTCTGCCAGTTATATTAGAATTGTGGGTTTTAAGTGTCAACTCTCTGTCATTCTATATGTTAAAGGTATGGGATCGTGAAAAGCTTGTGGTGATGCCTGAACATTACATATTTACCAACGACAAACGTGCAAATCGGAATGTGGATATCTTGAGAGAATTTTGCACGTAGCAAAACATTAAGTACTTCTATGACATTCTGGATTGTGGTAATTTTCAGGTTTGTATGAGTACATATGGAGAGTACTCCGATTTCTTTCTTTTTAACATTTGCTCTCATAACATCTTTGAATGGGATAATGTTTCTTCGTTACTCTTCAGGTCAACCCTGATTACAAAGGTGTCTTCCATGTTGCCCTTGCACAAGAGGGCCACTGCAGGCCTAGCGAGGTAAATACACCTAGACAGTAAGTTATAACCATTCATTAATGGATGATAAACAAGGTTTTTACTTTATTAAAGCTTTAGAAATAAGGAGTTATAACGTCCTCAAATCCTTTCAACTTACTTCTTAGTAAAGACTAAAAATAATGATAAGTTGTTTTCAGGTCTTGTTGGGTACAGACTCACACACCTGCACTGTTGGGCCATTTGGGCAGTTTGCCACTGGAATTGGCAACACTGATGTTGGATTTGTATTAGGAACTGGGAAGGCCTTGCTTAAGGTTGCTGAAATGAATTTTCTTCAAACCAACTTTCCAAACTGCATAACTTTCTATTTTTCATTTACATTCTGCATTGATTGTAGTAGGTGCACATAGCTGTGTAATGTAGCTGTGTTTCCCTTTCATCGTAAATTACAGGTTCCCCCAACATTGAAATTCGTAATGGATGGTGAAATGTCTGACTGTATACTTGCTAAGGATTTGATTTTGCAAGTAAGTTTTAGATGTGGCTTTAGTTAAATTGCTTCTGTTTTAAACTTCTAATATCTATTATTTTCATATTATTGGTGAGATATCTGTGGCTGGTGCAACATATAAATCGATGGAGTTTGTCGGTACAACTGTTGAGGGTTTAAGTGTAAGTGATCCTTGCATCTTGCCAGAAGTTGTATATGGTCAGTTGATTGTTGATAACTATACATATGCATAATCTCTTTCGGCAGATGGAAGAGCGTATGACTCTGTGTAACATGGTTATCGAAGCTGGAGGAAAGAATGGTGTTGTGTCTGCTGACAACACTACCTTTAATTATCTTGAGGTTAGTTTTATTCATTTCCAGATAGATTGTGTAGGATATGCTTTTCATTTTTAAATACAAGTGAAATTATTATTTTCACACTGTGCCCTTTTGTTATTTTGTGTATAGGGCAAGACATCTCTTCCTTATGAGCCAATTTACAGTGACCAACAAGCAACGTAAATTTCTATGGTTGTTTTTTTGGGGGTGTTGAGGATGATGTTGTATTGACTTCATCATTTGATGTTCGTTCCTCGTTGTGAATCTATCCTTTCATGCTTCTAGATATTTTTCGGAGTATAGATTTGATATTTCAAAGTTGGAGCCACTAGTTGCTAAGGTGAGAGATACTTCGTCACTAGTCGTTGGTTCTTGGCAAACTATACATTTGATATCTCTTCCCCTATTTGGCCATATGAAGTTGATATATTGACTGCCTTTTTGTAGCTCCATTCTCCTGATAACCGAGCTTTAGCAAGAGAATTCAAAGATGTCAAGATTGACAGAGTATATATTGGATCTTGTACGGGTGGAAAAATAGAGGGTTTTATGGCTGCAGCTAAAGTTTTTCTAGCTTCGGTAAGATTCTCATTTTTAATAAGCATTTGGGCTTGGTTGTCAGTTTATGATAGGGGTGGGAGAACCGGCCCGGCCGGGTTTTACCCGGACTGGACTGGTCAAACCGGGCTTCGGGTATCCCGAAACCCGGTCAAAATAATTTTGGGTCAGACCCGGGTTGTATAAATAGGCTATAACCGTGCTTCGGATTTTCCGGGTAAAACCTGGATAAAGCCCGGCCCGGGCTCACAAAATACGCTAACATAATCCTAATCTAACCCTAAACTCAATTACCCTTCCCTATTCCTCTGTACTGTATCACTCTCTGCCTCCATCTTCCATCTATTATCTCTCTGCCTCCATCTTCCATTTATTATCTCTTTGCCTCCTACCTCCCCTTTTGGTCTTTTTCATCTCTTTTCTTTATATCTTCTTCAAGTTGCAATAATCTAGAGATTATGAATCATAAAGTAGCCAGGATTTTCAAAAACAAAGCAGAAAGCAGCAACAACCACCATCAGACCATCTAATGACTACTATTGAGTATTGACTAGCGGCTTGGCAAATCGAACGAAATCGGCCAATCCACTTCTCGAAGAAGAAGAATACGACAGGGTTGACTGGAAGATGTAGACTGACTCATCTCCCTAAGATTCTAACCCTAAAAAGTCATCTGAAATCTGAATATCATTCACCGACCCTCAAGTTCAATAATCAAGACCACCAAAGAAGAAGAAGAAGAAGAAGGACAAAGAAAAAGAAGGAGGAGGAGAAGAAGAAGAAGAAGAAGAAAGATCCAAGTAGATCCATTCATCTTCGTTGCAACCCCATCTCCAACAGCCGCAACCCCATCTCATCTGCCCCCATCTCCGGCCGCCGCAACCCCACATACGCCGAGGCCCAATTAGATCCATCCAACTCCGGCCGCCGCAATCCCATCTCCTCCGGCCCCCATCTCTGCCACACTTCATCTCCGCCTTCACTCTCTATTTTCAGTTTTCATTGTCTTTCTCTTTCTTCTTTCTTCTTTGGCTGCGGGACCAAATTCTTCTTTGGTTGTGTTAATAGAGGTCAACTAGGGGTACATTGGGCTTATATTTGGGTAGCCCGGCCCAACCCGGACTCACGTTGACCGGGTTTCGAGCTACCCGGTCACTATCACAAGCCGGGCTCGGGTTGAGGAAAATGTGATTCGGGCGGCCCGGAACCCGGTCAACGCGGGTCGGGCCGGGCCGGGCTACCCGGACTTCCCACCCCTAGTTTATGATAATCATTCTTGTCTCGGGAGAATGGCCTTTTCAATTTACAAGGTCGAAGATTTCTGATTTTTTGTCAAGGAGTTAGTTTGCTTCATGTATTGCCATTTACTTGGTGTAGTAGTTTCATCAACCAAGTGATGTCTTTCCAAGTTCACTCGAGTCTATATTTTCTCTCAGGCTGGAGTTGGGTCGGTCTAGTCATGTTCTGCTCTCTTGCTTCTGCATTGAAGATGTGTATCCTTTCGCTATAATAGGCATTTTTTGATCAACAACTACTATAAAAGTTGTAATATTAGATTATAAGTCCATACCATATAATTAGAGTCGATCGAATATAGATTGTTCCTAACAATTCCACGGCGAGAATTCATGTTTACAAAACTAAGTTATTTGCTTAAACAAGCAAACATATCTCTTTCAATATGAACGCCACTAACAAGTCCCTTTTAGAGTTGGAACATTTAGACTAGAGATTTGACGAAGAATATGGGTTGAGCCACAACTTCTTTGGAGTTTTGTTTTTTTTTAAATAACTTCTTTGGAGTTTTATAACTTATGAAAAAAATTAATTAGAATGTAGGAATTTTGAAATTTAGATCTAATTACCAGCGTTCAAGCTCTACAAGTGGCTCCACCATTGTTTGGGGTGTCCCCAAGTGACACTTAGCCTGATAATTTTTTTTTTGGTCGAGCACTCCGACAGAAGAGAGGGCTAAGAACACCTAGACTAAGGAGAAAATGGGGGAGGTTTGGGTGTGACACTCGTGGATCCTCGGGGGAAACAAATGAAGAAGGCCGATATTCAGTGAGGTTTAGTGAAGGTTCGAGCAAGCAAAGAGGGTAAGGTTCAATAGTTGGGATCGTAGTGGAAGCATTGTAAGTGCTTGTCTAGCTAGGTTGTGGGCACCTGTGTTGGCCTCCCTTCTTACCGAGAGACACCGAACTGACGGATGCCTTTCCAAAAGCAATTTGCATTCTTGAATAATAACCCCTGCCCACGGATGTAAGCGCTTTTTGTCTAAGAGATGATTCATCACCATCGCAGCATCCCCTTCAATGTCCAAGTGAAACAAGGACTTGACAATACCCCAGCGCAACGCTACCCTAACTGGCAGGGAGAGCAGCCACCTGCCTGGGAGGCGGATGAAAGCGAGCATCCTCTGGGTCCATGGACAACTCTGATTTAGCCAAGTGACTTTCCATTTGTGCTTTAAGCCCAGGCAAGACGGTTTGGGTAGAATGGAAGACCACCTGATTACGAGATTTTCACACCCGCCACCAGAAGAAAATGATTCTCTTCCCTACCGGGGGGGCTAGCTGAATAACTCTCCTCCATACAATGCAGAAATTTGTACTGAGAATAGCTCGAAGAGGAATGTCCATCAAATCCCCAAAACGAACAGCCATAGGACAAAAGAGAAGAATGTGTCAAATCGATTCATCTGATACTCCACACACTGGGCATAAGCGTACGAAGTCCTTAATACGAGAGCTAATCGCAACCCTAGTAGGCAGGACCCCTAACATGCACTTCCAAATGAAAAATTGGAGTTTGGGGGAATTGGAAATGACCAAACACTATTCCAAGTCACCTCGTCCATGGGGACGTCGGGCCCACGACTGGAACTCGTGTCAGACCATTATGAATAATGTCATATCCGGAGTGAACCGTGTACGCACTTGAGTTCGAAAACTACCACACAAACTGGTCTGGGATTTCTTCCAAAGCAAGCAGGATTGTACTTATTAGGGAAATTCCATTTGAGAAAACATCTGATTAGGTAGTAAGACATCCCAAGAGCTGTAATCAATAAATGTGGCGACTGTTGTGAATGGACTCCTAGGGTGTGTAGTTGGGATTCGAGTTGGAGAACGTGGAGGAGAGTCTGGTATCCAATTTTCCTAGAAGGCAGCAATCTGCGAACATATACCTACTTGACATCTCAGCCCTTGGATAAGGAGATCCCTACTAGCCAGAATACTACTCCAACCCCAGGATGGACGAGAGCCTTCCTCTGCCGAAAAGAAATTTGAATAATGGAAGTATTTACCTTTAAGAACCCGAGTCAGGAGCGAATTAGGTTCAGTCACTATCTTCCAACCTTGTCTCGCCAGGAGGAAAAGGTTAATGATGTAAATCTCGAAAGCCAAGACCCCCCTGACATTTAGGGGAACAAAGTTTGGTCCACGCAACCCAACTAATTGATGAACGCGTTTTCACGCGCGTGTAGTCAAATAACTATCAAGCATAAAGCAAGATAGATCGTATTCCACGAGTCTCTTCTAATCGTCTACTCAAATATGATGGCAGTTTACTCAGGATAAAACAAGTTGTGCGTGGTGTGAGTTCCATGAATTCTAGACTATAAAGCAAGAAATAAGAAATGAAAACATAAAACAGTTGAAAGATTGGTTGACTTAACAAGACGACAAAAAAGCTTAGATTTTGAATCCCCTAAGATCACCAGAACATTGGCGATCACAAGACCAGCGGCTTTCAATCCTGAATCATTCAGTTCTCATACACCACCATAACTCCTGACCCTTAGGTTTAAGACTAGCAAACGTTCGCTCTATCCGATCTAACTCCCAAGATTAATTGACCGCCCGTGCGTTCGCTTCTGCAACGGAAAACTAACTGGCACGATTACTAGTTATTAATGAGTTATTCTAGCAGCGGATTAACCCTAACTGGTTCCTACAAAGAGAAATTGTTCCAATGAATAGGTTAACTGTTGATTTAATGTTTTGAAGTGAGGCGAATGTTCGCTACTATCCTCAGCTTAACTAGAATCTTAACTAGGTGATCAAGCTATAAAAGAAACACAAAAGCAATTAAGAACAAACCAAACATGCAAGAGAAATTGGATTTAATTACCGCCGATCCGTGACCTCTTTAAAGCCTCGAGTCACTTAGGGTTCATCTAATCTAAGCTCTATGAGTTTAGCTACTCATATTCAAAACAAAAGAATCAAAGAAAAATAAAGAATACATCTTCAACCAGGAAGAATAGAGAAGAACTGTAAAACCTAATTTCATAAGAATCTGTGAAGCTTCAACTCCTAGCACCGAGCTCTCCGACATGGAAGGATGGCGTCACGATCTCTTCCCGGCTCCTCAACCTCTCTAAACTCTCTCTCAAACTTTTTAGTTCTGGAATTTAATCCACGGAATAGGTATATCTTTTTGTGGCCACCAGTTTAGTATTTATAGGGTTTAGGATTCCAGCCGAAAAAAGGAATTAGTTTTCGGCGAAAACTCAAGTTTTCGCCGAAGACTTCAGAGGAAACTTTGGCTGGATTCTGCTGTCTTCGACTATGAGTTTCTTGCATAAGTTTTTGGCGAAGACTTTAGACTTCTCACCGAAAACTCTAGTTACAGCCGGGGCAGTGATTTCTTCTAGCTTGGTTGATTTCTGGACTCATATCGGGTTATCCCTTGAGGTTCCTTTGCTTCCCGGGCTCTTCCGTGGTTATGTATTTGACAGCAAAAACTTGTGCATTCTTAAAAACACTAGAAAATCATCTAATAGACCCATAACGGGCCAAAGTAACCAAAACGGCAGGAATTAAAGCATTTAGGTGAAAACATGCTAAATTACCCTAAAACCCGAGATTCAAGCAAGGAAATGTAGCTTAAATGAGGTTGATAAACACGTAAAATCGAGTGTCATCAAATACCCCACACTTAAGCCTTTGCTTGTCCTCAAGCAAACTGAACTAGAACGCACTCAGATTCACAAATGACGAGATCGATCAAGTTAAGGTTCAATCAATCATAATGAATTATTAAACTGCTACTTCTAGAACAGGTGACCTAACATGCTTACACGTCAACCAAACAATCTGATCTCACAAATTATCTGCACACAACAAGTAGTAAACACAAATCATCCATGAGTCTAACCTAACCGACCAGACTTCTCACACAGACAATATTTGGTACAAGGGAACTCTCGAACTCTGTGTTTAGGGACGTGTTTCTGCTCTCAATCACTTTCTCAACCGAAGTATGTCATATGTTTGCAATTCGATCACAATCTCCACCACTCTGACAACACGAGTAACTAGTCAAAAGGACTTTTGCAAGGGGCTGTAACGATTCCTACACTACATAGGTTTATAATGAGATGGATGAAGGGATGAATGATGGAATTGGCTTTGGTGCAGTGCAACTTTCGACTAACTTCCCTCGAATCAAGCCTATGGCTTCCTACCGTCTAACTAGACACGGGTGGAATAGTGTACGCTCGTCCAATGATACCCTCAAGCAACTTAGCACTTTATTAATTTTTTTTTGAATTTTCTGAATTTTTTTGACTTTTCTTTACATTTTCTTTTGACTTCGTTCTTCCATTTGTAGGGAGAAGAACGTTATTGAACTATACTATAAACTTTGAAACTTTGAACTTTTTCTGTTTTTTCGAAATTTTTCTCTTTTTTTTCTTCTTTGTGCCGATTTTCTTTTAGTTGCTAGAGGGGTTTACACGTCTGGACATAATAGCTAACACCACCTGTTTAATGGCTATAGGCAAGTTACCACAGACCGACTTTCGGTAGGCTAATCTAGAACTACAACCACAAGGGATCAACGGGGTGATGAAAAATGGGGATTAGCTTTAATGTATAACGAACTGAAAGAAAGGCCAAGGTCAAGGGTTTACACCTAATGGATTTAACGTTAGGTTGGCTATCTGGCTTAAGTAGCTTCAACTAGGTGCCTCTATCCTCCTAGAACTCGTGTCATCGTGTGGTCTCGCATTGGTCTAATGCAAATTCTAACTCATTCAAGGTACGAGAAAGCCACTAAAAAAGAATTGAAATTGCAAGTTATGTGCAATGGATCAAAAGCTCACAGTTGGTTTGCTAGTCGAATTCGGTCATTATCATGCAATCAAAGTGAAATACTACAAGTGTGATAAGACTTTCTGTTCTAACCAGGAAATTTAGCATCGATGCAAGCAAGTTGGTTACAGGTTCTAGGTTAAGCAGTCTAAGCATCATTATGAAAATTTGAAAACTAACTTAACATCACAAGTCAAGAATCGAGTAATTCTAAGCTAGAGGAATAAGATAAGTCACGAAATCACAGAAAGCAAGTCAAGATCATGTAGTTTATATACCCTACCCCACACTTAAACCGGACATTGTCCTCAAAGGACCAAACTAGAGCAGAGAGAAATAGAAGAACCTGGACCGAGATGGTTGGTGGAGGGTGATGACACTCGATTTGACGTGATTATCAGCCTCATTTAAGCTACATTTCCTTACTTAAGACATGGTTTTAGGGTAGAATAGCGAATATTCACTCAACTGCTCTATCTCGTGCCATTTGTGTTACTTTGGCCCGTTTTGGGTCTATTTGATAGTTTTCTAGTGTTTTCATGTTAGCACTGGTTTTTGCCATCAAATATAGTAGCCAAGGACGTGTCTAAGGCATTGGAACCTCGAGGAACCACACCGAAACCAATCCAAGAAGTCAATGAAGTCAACAAAATCCTGCCCCGATTTACACTACAGTTTTCGGCGAAAACTCTTCAGGTTTTCGGCGAAAACTCCTGAAGAAATCGGCTGAGTATCACAAGAGGAAGTTTTTGGCGAGAAGTATGAGTTTTCGCCGAAAACTCTAAGTCCAAAAATCTCAGGAGAATCAGCCGACGAAAGCCTTCATTTACACTGAAGTTTTTGGCGAAAACTTCTTAAGTTTTCAGCGAAAAGTCCAGGCAAAATCCGGCGACTTAGGGTTAAGTATAAATACTTAAACCGGCGGCCCAAAAGAGAGAGACTTGATACCTCAGAATCATATACTTTTTAGAAATAGAATTCTCACGGATTCTAGACCGAAGGAGTTCGAGAGAGCAGAGTTTTAGAGTTCGAAGAGCCAGGAAGAGATCGTGACGCCATCCCTTCACCTCAGAGACTCGGAGCTAGGATTGAAGATTACCGGAGAGCGAAGCTTTGCCAGAGTCGTCTTAATTAGGTTTTACATTTTCTATCTGTTATATCTTTTCATGATGAACTCTGTTCCTGTCTTTGATTTTGTCGTTATGAACATGAGTAGCTAATCTTGTAGAGCTTAGACTAGATGAACCCTAAGTGACCCAGGGCTTTAAAGCGGTCACGGATCGGCGGTGATTAGATTCAAAGTTCAATCAGTTTCTATTTCATGTTTGATTTGTTCTTCGTTGTTTATGTTTCTTGTCTGGATTGATGACCTAGATTAGATTCTTGTTAAGCTAAGGATAGAAGCGAACGCTCGCCTTACTTTAAAACATCAAATCGAACAATTAACCTATTCATTGGAGTGTGCCTTTCGTAGGAACCAGTTAGGGTTAATCCACTGCAAGAGTAACTCATAAATCGTTAGTAATTCCACCAGTTAGTTTAGTCATTGCAAGAGGCGACCGTACCCGGGCGACTGATTAATCTTGGTAGCTAGATCGGATAGAGCGAACGTTCGCCAGTCTTAAACCTAAGGGTCAGGAGTTATGGTGGTGTCTTAGAATTGATTGAACGAGAATTGAAATCCGCTGATCTGTCGATTGCCAATGCTCTGGTGAACTAAGGGGGATTCGAAGTCTAAGCTTGTCTGTCGTCTTTGTTAATCTGTATTTCAGTTTAGTTTTTCATTTCCTTGCATTTTCTAGAATTAGAAGTCGTGGAACTCACACCACGCACAACGTGTTAAACCTGAGTAATCTGCCTTTATATTTGAGTAGATGATTATTAGAAGACCCTTGGAATACGATCTACTTAGCTTCCAGCTTCGTAGTTATTTGACGCACCGCTCTACTGCAGTTCATCAGAGGGGATGTTCAAGGAGCGGTCGGAGCGTGGAGAGAAGCTGCCAAAAGGTGACTACAAAACAAAAACAAATAAAAGAGCAAAGGGAAACCGGGACAAGTGTCCCGTATCCACACAGAATAAAACTGGACCGAAATCTGAAAAGAATAAATAAAAAGAAGGACAAGGAAGAGGATACAACCTGATCACTCCTCAGGTGGGGGGAGGTGGTGGGGGAATGTGCCAGAAATCCTCGATCCGGTGCTGCCACGCCAATTGCGCCTCGTATTTGGCGTTCTGTTGGCGCATGTGCTGCTGAGTAATTAGCCAACAGGCGTCTTGGGAGGTGGTGTGGTCGATCTGCCACTCTCGGATCTGGCTGAGCAGCTCCCCATAGCCCCCGGGAGGCATCTGCAGAGGCTCCTGGTGGTGTGGCTGCTGCTGGTGTGCAAACCCCGTAGGAGGCTGTTACGGGGGTATCTGGTGGTGAAATGCCTGATTTGGCTGGGGTTCATCCTCCTCATAATCATCTTCTTCCTCTGAATCGAGTCCCTGGTAAAGAGGCGGAGGTACCCACTCTCGAGGCCTGATGTCCAACTGGAGGTCATACTCCACTACCAGGTCGGCACCGATGGTGTATACTTGGTGGCGCGGGACCTCAAGTCCCCAAACCTGGTTGAGGCCAAGGTTGGCGATGAGGCGTCTGATGAAGTTATCGCCGATGAGGGAAGATGGAAGCCTCGCGGGTGTGATCTTCTTGTGGAACAAGCGAGCAAGAACCCATCCTGGGTGGAGTTGGTACCCCTCATAGATAGCTCGGAGGAGTAGAAGCTCCTCTCGGCTAATGTGGTGCCGATCCTTCTCTGGAGAAAACAACAGAGATCTACGCCAAACAATATGAACAAATCTAAAGAGGAGGTGAGAGACCGAACCGATTGTGTTGTGGTCCATAGTCATGTGATGCTGCTCCAGAGTGCGTCATAGCTCGGGCCTCTTCCCTTGTTGTCGCCCCAGCCGAGGTGGTGGCCGTGATAATCCTCGTGTGGAACGCCGAGGTGATCGGCAAACTCATCATAAGTGAAGTCTCTGTGCACCCCACCGAGGTAGAAGGAGATGACCTTCTGATGCTGTCTGGACTTGTGGATGTCCAACTCGAAGGTGGCCCAGAACTCTTGAAGGGCAAGAGGAGGGAAGTCATCCGCAATGGTGGTGAGCTCCAGAAGTCCTGCAGCCGTGAGAGAGGTGGAGACATTGTTGAAACACCCCTCATCAAACTCCTGGATAGACTCCAGAAGGGCCACATCAGCCATTATGTGCTGGATCCTTCGGTACTGCTCGAAAAAGTGCTCCGGCATCCTGGCAATGAGGGGGTGGAATCCCTGGCGGTTTGGGAAGGCCGGTGGAGGACCGTGGATGGCAGGAGTGATGGGAGCGGGGGCTCTGGAGCTGGCTCCGGTGTCTGGAGCGGCAGAGGTGGATCCTGGACCACTGAGTGCGGCTCTCGGCCTCTTACTCCTGTTCCTAAAAAAATATACCAAATTAGTCAAAAAGACAACTTACCCCACACTTGGTCGAAAAACTCAATTTCACTTAGAAATGAGGAAAAACCGAGTGGGGATAAGCTAATCTAACAACCGGTAACCAGATGCAATCATGAGGGCAACAAAAGGATGAATAGGGCAACTTATGCACATCATGTAAATAAGTCAAATCGACATACATGAAAAAGTCAACACCTCACTAAATTTGGCAGTTAAGCATAGCAATTCTCGATCAAGACATCAATTGGCACAATCAGAGGTTCAGGACATTGAATACATCATTAAGCACATGTAAACATGAACCGGGTAGCCAAATAACTTCAAAATTTCGAGGTCAAACCAACACTCCACAAAAGTCAACATCGCACTAGAATCATCGATTAAACATAGCAATCCTCGTTCAGATATCATCAAATCATAGCACAATAATCCCTAAGCATACTAGATCAACTAGGTTCAAACAATTCTGCAAAAATCACACTGAAATAGCAGGCACGCAAATCGAGGTAGACCAAAAAAGTCAACCAAAGTCAAACTCGATGAAATTTAGCAATCTCCATGGAAAAAGATTCGCAATAAAAAACCCAACAACTAACCTTGAAGACATGGTGGCTGAAAACGAACGTACGAGAAATAATCGGTGAAAAACTCAAAAAAATGGTGTTTCGGGTGGAACCGGGGCTAGAGAGCTCCGATTCGAAAGATCTAGATGTCAAAATGCTCAGGGGAACGAGAGGAAGGGTGCAGCGGTGGCGGCGGCGAGAAAAAATGGCGGTGGGGGCTTTTAGGTCATCGGTGGCGAAAGGAAATGAAAAAAGGGGGGCTTTGCTGTGTTTTCGAAAGTGAGGGAGGAGAGAGGCTCATCCGAAAAATGAAAGGATGGGGGGTAATTTTGGATTTTTCTGAAAATTTTGGGAAAAAGAATGAAAGTTTTCACCGGAGAAAATTTTGAAAACTGTCTGCCGGATTTTAAGAAAAGTTTACGGCGAAAAGTATATAAAAAACTGGTCAAAATTCACAGGAGGTTTCAAAGAGAAGTTTTCGCCGAAAAGAAGTGCAAGTTTCGCCGAAAACTATGACCTGCAGTTTTAAAAATATTTTCTGAAATTTCGGCAAACTTTGAAAATAATTAAAACAAAAACAGTAGAGGTCGGAACAATTCCAAATGAATTAGAACTGAAACGAGGACACACTTCACACACAATGAAAATAAAAAATCACACAAAAGTCACTTTTGGCTCCCCTGAACCGACTCTAAAAACGAGACTGACTCAAGAATTCAAAACTGACTCCAGCCGTGGGTTGCCTCCCACGAAGCGCTCTTGCTTAACGTCCTTGAGCTGGACGATACCTAGAAGGTGTTAGGAGAGATCCCAACTCAGGATCTCTTTCACGCTCGCGTCAGAATTAATGAAGTACAGCTTCGATTTACCGCCAGAGAGTAAGAAGCGCTTCCCATTGATATGAGTTAGTTGGATTCGTCTGTCGGGAAGGCGGCCGGTTACTTCAAATGGTCTGAACAGATCTTGCGGCTGTACGTCTTCCTCTGGTGTCTTGACAGAAGAAGGTGGAACAGTCGGCTCGGGGGGAGGCGGTTTAATGATTGGCCTCCACACTTCTTTGATCTTTCCTTTGTTCTTCTTCTTCTCGCCAGGATTCTTGGCTTGAGGTGATTTAGAAGGGGAGGCTTTCAGTTCCTCCTTCTTTTTTGGCATTTCCACTGTCGTCTTCTTCTTTTGCTTGATAACCTGTTCAACACCTGAAATAGCTGGCTTTGGAGAAATACTAGGGATGACATTAGTAACGGGGTTGACCGAGGCCAACTCCACAGTTTCAACAGAAAGGCAATGAGCTTCTCCCTTGGGGATGTACTTCATATCGTCTTTAAGACGGAATGTTACAGTGTCTTTCCCTACTCTTAATGTCAGCGATCCGTTAGGCACATTGATTGTCATGTCGGATGTTGCCATGAAAGGTCGACCAATCAAGATAGTGACATCATCATCCCTAGTATCCATAACTACATAATCCATTAAGAAGGTGAAAGGGACACACTTAGTGATTACGTTCTTAACTTCCCCTCTAGGCATCTTTAAAGATTTGTCAGCGAACACTAAATGCATGCTAGTAGGTTTTAATTATCCTAGATTGAGTTTCTCATACAAACACATAGACATGACATTTATAGATGCACCTAGATCAACTAGACTACACTCGATTTCAATATCATTAATGATTAACGGTATAGTAAAGGAACCAGGATCAGAGCACTTAGCTGGGATTGGTATGGCGAGCTTCTGGTCATGAATGGCGGAGCATTCTTCCTTGGAAGGCATGGAGGATGCTTATTTCTTCCTCGACAAGCTAAGCTGCTCGATTCTCCATCCTCGCAATGCGTTGGGGAATGGAATTCTTGGTTCATACGGTGCCAGAGGAGGCTCAGGTGCGCGTTTAGGCTTTGGTGAAGGAGTCTTCTCTTCGTCTTCCTCGGTCTCCGGTGTATCAACTACTGCAGTATCAGGAATCATGGCCGGATAGGAAGAGGTAGTGGCAGCCGAATTCTTGCAGCTTCGAGTGGAAACAGTCTTCACGTCATTCTTCGGATTTGTTTCTGTTTGGCTTGGTAGCTTACCGAAGGGGCGGCCACTAGAGAGCATGCTAGTGATGTTGTTTACTTGGCTCTCCACTCTATGGCCTTCTGCAATCTATTCTTGATTTAGGAGAGCTTGAGCCTTGAATTGGCTGTCATGATCATCGAGCCTAGCGATGATCTGATTCAGCTTCTTATCCAAATCGTTGTCCTTGCTGTCGAGCGGCGGCGGCTTCTGAGATTGACCGGAATAGTTGTTGTTTAGATACTGGTTCTGGCGATTTCTAGGAGCTGTACCATAGTTGCCTTGGTTCCGGTGGGGTGGTTGATAGATACCTCTGGTTAGATTTTTCGGCTTCTGTTCTTGAAATGACCTAAGTGGTCGGTTATTCTGATTTTGGTTTACTCCGGAGTTGTAGGGAGGTCACTCTCAAAAGCTTCCTTGTTGCCGGAATTGATGGTAGCCAGTATAACCCTGTTGATTATTGGCGAAGCCTTGACCAATGAAGTCGACTTCCTCGGCAGACCAGACTTCTGCTCTACCAAAATTTTGACATTGACTTCCGTTGTGAGCACAGGCGCCACACCATTGGCAGTCAGCAACAAAAATAGAGGCGGATGGGGGCTTGATAGGCGTGGTAGACTTCTTCAAGTGCTTCTCGATTTCCGCCTTGACTTGTTCTTAAATGTAGAGCTTGCTTCGAGCTCCTTCTGTTTGTCTCTCCCAATTCCTTGACTTGGAAGCACAATCAGCAAAGTGAAGCATAACCGCTTCAGGTGTGAGAGCAGTGATATCTCCCTCAGCTAAGGAGTTGACCCATTTGGATGACTACTCATTCATTCCTCGGGCAAAGGTCTCAGCTAGTTGCCTTTGCTCGAAACCGTGATGGGGGAAGCTGTAGAGAAGCTCTTGGAATTCATTCCAAGCGTCATATAGGCTGACTCCTTCCTTCTGTCTGAACCTAGAGATGCTATCCATGTAGGCAGTCGTTCTGGATGGAGGAAAGTATTCTTCAACGAAATCTTGAGCCAGCTTGTCCCAGTCAGTGTAGTAACCGAGAGGTTTGCTGTTTAACCATCTCTTAGCGGGGCCTCGAAGAGAGAATGGAAAGGCTCGCAAGCACAAGGTGTTCTTGTCGAGATTCCCATTCTTGAACGTCTCGCAAAGAGCAATGAAATCCGCTAAGTGAGTGCAAGGATTGTCGTGTGGCTTCCCTTCAAACGGTACGTCCCTAGAAATCATTCCCAGGAAGGGGATCTTGATCTCATAGTCAGGATCATCTTCATTACGCGGCACAGAGATAGAGGATCGAATGCTAGTCGCGCTCGGCTTGATGTAATCAGCAAGACTTCTCTAAGCCGGCGGCGGGGGAGGAGGATTTGGGTGATTTACGTCACCCATTTTAAGAGATGGCGGTGGTGAGTTTGATGCAGTAGAGGAAGCGGATGAAGATGGAGATGAGGTGCTCTCCTTCGGCTCCTCAATCTTAAGTGGTGTGAAAGATGAAGGCGGGACGGTAATAGTTTGCTTCGGAACTCGCGGTTGCCTAGGTGGAGCATAACTACCCGGCTTGTCTGAAGTAGAAGACTTGATAGACTTAGACTGAGAACAAGTGAACGGGCGGTTCATAAACCTGAACACAACCTGCAAGGAGCAAAAACAAAAACAACCGGTGTAAAATCGAAGTGTGATGGAAAAATGAAAGATGGAAAGGTAGAAGAATAAAATGCCAACTCTTCTTTCAAACAGTTAGAAGAGTTCAACGGCAACGGCGCCAATTTGATGAACGCGTTTTCACGCGTGTGTAGTCAAATAACTATCAAGCACAAAGCAAGATAGATCGTATTCCACGGGTCTCTTCAAATCGTCTACACAAATATGATGGCAGTTTACTCAGGATAAAACAAGTTGCGCGTGGTGTGAGTTCCACGACTTCTAGACTATGGCCACGTTTTCCTGCCAGCAATTGAGGGCTGGAATCATTTAATTCCGGCGGAATCACGTAATTCCTTGTTTTCCTGTCATTTTACAACGGACCAATTCCGGCGGAATTTAATTCCGTCTCGGGCCCTAATTCCGGTCCAATAGAGTCCGGTAATTCCATCCCAAAATGGCCGGAATCATTTGATTCCGGCGGAATTATTTTTGGAGGTCGATTTTGCCCTCCCACGTGCAATCGCCTCTCCTTTGCCTCTCTGTTTGTGCCAGACCCCTGCAGCAGGCCCCTCTTCACACCAACGGCGGCCAACGACCGCCGTTTCTCCTTATTCCGACCGGCGGCCGCATTTGTTCTCCAGATGAAATGATCCTCAAGTAGCTGGAAATCGAACGAAAGGAGCTAGGTAGAAATCCACCACTATTGCCTCTTCGCAACGTATTCTTGTGCTGCTGCTGCTGCCCATCGCCACCGTTGCTCATAATAGTTATACCAATACCAAACTCGCTGCTACAATCGCCGATTCCCCAAATTTCAGTTTTCAGGACAAACCCTTTACTGTTTCCGATTTCAGTTTCCAGATCCTCTGCTCCCGATATTGTACAAAGTCCAAAACTTTTGGATTTAGGAGGCAGTTGGATAATAATGATTGGGAGGGAACCCTTTTTGAAACACAGAAGAAACTCAAAACCCTCTTTTTGATGTTCTTGACGTAGAAATCGGCAAAAGGGTAAAAGAAGGAAGGCGGAAGGAGATCTGTACAATGAAACTTGTGAATGGAAAGGGATAAGAAAAGAAGGGTATTATGTTAGGGGTATTATTGTAATTTCAGGTGGAGCCAAGTTGCAGTTCCAAGTTGTTAATTTTGCAGGAAAACAAGGAATTATGAGCTGGATTTTAATTGGATTCCGGCCGCAATCCAATTCCCCCGGAATCCATCTTTCCGGCGAAATTTACTCCTTTAACAGGAAAACGTGGCTTATAAAGCAAGAAACAAGAAATGAAAACAGAAAACAGTTGAAAGATTGGTTGACTTAACAAGACGACAGAGAAACTTAGATTTCGAATCCCCTTAAGATCACCAGAACATTGGCGATCACAAGACCAGCGACTTTCAATCCCGAATCATTCAGTTCTCAAACACCACCATAACTCCTGACCCTTAGGTTTAAGACTGGCGAACGTTCGCTCTATCCGATCTAACTTCCAAGATTAATTGACCGCTCGTGTGTTCGCTTCTGCAATGGAAAACTAACTAGCGCGATTACTAGTGATTAATGAGTTACTCTAGCAGCGGATTAACCCTAACTGGTTCCTACAAAGAGAATTGTTCCAATGAATAGGTTAACTGTTGATTTGGTGTTTTGAAGTGAGACGAACGTTCGCTACTATCCTCAGCTTAACTAGAATCTTAACTAGGTGATCAAACTAGAAAAGAAACACAAAAGCAATTAAGAACAAACCAAACATGCAAGAGAAACTGATTGAAACTGGATTTAATTACTGCCGATCCGTGACCGCTTTAAAGCCCCGGGTCACTTTGGGTTCATCTAATCTAAGCTCTATGAGTTTAGCTACTCATATTCAAAACAAAAGAATCAAAGACAAACAAAGAATACATCTTCAACCAGGAAGAACAGAGAAGAACTGTAAAACCTAATTTCAGAAGAATCTGTGAAGCTTCAATCTCCTAGATCTTCAATTCCTAGCACCGAGCTCTCCGAGATGGAAGGATGGTGTCACGATCTCTTCCCGGCTCCTCGAACTCTCTAAACTCTCTCTCAAACTTTTTAGGTCTGGAATTTAATCCACGGAATAGGTATATCTTTTTGTGGCCGCAGGTTTAGTATTTATAGGGTTTAGGATTCCAGCTGAAAAATGGAATTAGTTTTCGGCGAAAACTTGGGAGTTTTCGCCGAAGACTTCAGAGGAAACTTTGGTTGACTGTGAGTTTCTTGCATAAGTTTTCGGCGAAGACTTTAGACTTCTCGCCGAAAACTTTAGTTACAGTCGGAGCAGTGATTTCTTCTGGCTTGGTTGATTTCTGGATTGATCTCGGGTTATCCCTTGAGGTTCCTTTGCTTCCCGGGCTGGTCCGTGGTTATGTATTTGACGGCAAAAACCTGTGCATTCTCAAAAATACTAGAAAACTATCAAATAGACCCATAACGGGCCAAAGTAACCAAAACGGCAGGAATTAGAGCATTTAGGTGAAAACATGCTAAATCACTTAAAACCCAGGATTTAAGCAAGGAAATGTAGCTTAAATGAGGCTGATAAACACGTAAAATCAAGTGTCATCACTAATCTTTCTGTTAGTATTCATGTGGCCCCACCAAAAGTCTCTAATTAGCGCTGTTAAATGTTTTATATTCCTCTTGGGGAGCAGAAAACAGGTCATCGTGTACACCAGTAAAGCAGAGAGCACTGATTTAATTAGGACCTTCATCCCTGCTGGAGACAAAAATTTGCCTTTCCAAGATTGAAGTTTACTTAGTCCCAAGTCCTCGACATATTTAAACGTCTCAATTTTAGATCTACGAATTCATCATTCTCAGACGATTCATGCATCCTAGAGCTCTTCCAAAATCTGCCCGATCGGCATCTGGGGTAACTTTACAAAAGGTAACAGCCGATTCTGGAGGTTAACTTTTTGGCCACTTACCCTTTGGTAGCTTGTCAAGAGGTTCAGAATATTGGTAATATCTTCAGTTGAAGCCTTCAAGAATAGGTACGTATCATTTGCAAATATAAGGTGAGGGGGGATAGGCGTATACGCGTTAAGTTGTACCCCTGTCAGGCTACCCAAAGATTGGGCATGATCCAGCATAAGAGAGAGGCCCTCAGAACAAATGGCAAACAAAAGAGGAGAGAGGGGATCACCCTGTCTGAGTCCCCGAGATGAGCGAAACATTCCTTTATTCTGACCGTTGAACAAGACCGCAAATGATGTAGTAGTCACGCATTTAAGGATCCAGGTGACCCACAACTCATTAAAACCCATCATTCTCATCATAGTGAAAAGAAACGGCCACTCAATTCTGTCATATGCCTTCTCCATATCAAGTTTCAAAGCCATGTATTTAATTTGTCTAAAGGTTCGCCCAGCCATAAAATGCATGATTTCTTGTGCAATAAGGATGTTATCCGTGATTTCCCGGCCCTGAACAAAGTCATTCTGGGTAGGGCTTATAATCATAGGCAGAACTTGACCGAGTCTTTTTGTAAGAATTTTACTGATGATTTTGTACGACACATTACATAGGCCTATAGGGCGGATTTCCTTCATCGTTTTAACCTCATGAACCTTTGGAAGCAGCACAATCCAAGTGTGATTAAGTCTTGAAAGGAGATCCACGGACTCGAAGAAATCCGTGATAGCCTTAATTACATCCATAGCAATTAGGTCCCAAAATTCATGGAAAAAGGATGCGGGAAAACCATCCGGGCCTGGGGCCTGGTGGGCTCCGATCTAAAAAACAGCCTCTTTAATTTCAAAAGGGGATACTGGAGAAGTCAGTCTCGCATTCATTTCATCCAAGACCCGCCGATTGGCTGTGATGGGTGGGACCAATGACATAAAATTGTGCGGAGGGTTGTCTGAAGAAAATAAATTCTCATAAAAAGAAACCGCAATGCGACACATGTCATCTAAGCCCGTAAAGACCATACCTTGAGGATCTTGGAGAAATAAGATTGAATTCTTTCGACGCTTTTGTTTAATAGCGTTATGAAAGAACGAAAATTTTTTATCTCCCAGCCTGGCCCATCGAGTCGCCTCCTTATGCTTCCAGTATAGTTCTTCTCTATACGGTGCTTCTGCTAGTTCTGTCTAGAGTGAATAAACCAGATTCCAATCAATGGTTGGTTCTAATTTAGCCCTCTTGATTTCCTCTTCCAATTCCCGCATTTTTCTTGTAGAGTTGGATGAACCATTCCTGGAACATTTAAATAA
The DNA here is from genome assembly GCA_034768395.1 of Linum lewisii. Taxonomy (NCBI): domain Eukaryota; kingdom Viridiplantae; phylum Streptophyta; class Magnoliopsida; order Malpighiales; family Linaceae; genus Linum; species Linum lewisii. Next base: position 18,356,375 of record CM068299.1, on the reverse strand, counting down.
TACGTGTCTTATACGTTTAAGTTTGTCATGTAATTTAAATTGAGGCGATCCTGACATAGGACGTTGTCATTCTCGGTAAATTATCAGGCAGACCTCTAGGATTTGGGCCCACCGCGCATCAAACTTAAACTGGCGTTTAAAAGGAAAAGAGGGAGGGATTTGTCGAATAACGATTGGAAGATGATAAGATCCTAAGCAATCAACATGTGTGACCAGTGTTTCTGGCCATGATTCTAACCAATCCAAATTAATTAGAAAGCGATCCAACCATTGTTGAATTAAAGTATTTTTCACTCTGTTATGCTTTGAACAAGTAAATTCAGGGCCCACGAAACCAACATCAATTAATTGTAGGTCACTGATAAAAGCTGAAAAGTTAGCCAATGACCTCGGAATAGGATCATTGCCGCCTTGACGCTCCAAATTGAGAGCAATTGCATTGAAATCCCCACCAATTACGATCGGTCCAGACAAGCCAAGGACAGCCGAGCGAAGTTGATCGAGTTGGGTGGCGCAGGGCGACACAACTGTCGATAAATATACACCAATATAAAAAATAGAATTCTTATTAGGGGAATTCCACCGAATGCAAATAGCAAAAGAGAACGAAAATACACGTTGGCAAGATAGGTGGGGAAGCCATGCAACCACCAAGCCACCCCCAGAACCCACACCCGCCACATGTTCAAAATCATAAAAACCCAAAGGAGCAAGTTTAATTCTAAGTCTATCTGAATCCATGTGAGTTTCACTTAAAAACAAAAAATGAGGACCAACTTGATGAACAAGTTCCAGCAGCTTTTGGTTTGTCAAGGGGGTCCCCAAACCTCGACAATTCCATGACATGCAGTTCATTTGACGATTGGGGGCCTATCTAGGTCGGCTACCTCCGCCTCTTGATTAATATCTTCATTTTCAGACTCGAGATCTTCATCATCATCAGAACCAGAAACAAAAAGAGCATCCGGATCAAAGCCAGCTCCCTGATTAGGTGAAGCCCCTCCAGCCGCATGCTTGTCCACCAAAGACGGATCCTCTAGGCAGTTAATTGATTTCTCAGACACAATAATAGACTTCAATAGTTTTGATCCAAAATTCGAACCATAAGGACTAGGTGGGAAAAGATGTTGAGCTACTTCTCCCTGTTCGAAATCCGATTGAAGCTTACGTTTAGTGGCACCTGAGGAAAGAGCAACTTCCGTTGGAGAGGAGTCAGCCGGCTGACCAGCAGAGAGCATGATCGGCGGCGCTTTGGGAGCAGCAGACGACGAACCAGTTCCTAGGACCTCAGCTCCTTGCAAAGTTTGCTTTGGACCCAAGCCCAGATGAGATGCCGTAGCAGGTTCCGTGATTAGGCCAAGGGCTTTCAGCGAGCTGCTCGGCCCAGGAGGAGACAAGGGCTACTTCGGATTGGGCCTAGACTTAAGCCCGTGCCCAAAACTTCTTTCTTCAACAGTCGAATGGGCCTGGGGAGGCAACACTTCAGGCTCAACAAAATTGATGGGGCCTGTGCCCAACCCAGCATATCCGCCCAATGAGTTTGCAGAGGAGGATTCGGCCTTGTTAAGCAACACAGAGGGGCGGGCCTTAGGACCAGCAGATGGGCCCGTGAGAGAGAGAGGAGGGTGAGGACCCTCAACCACCTGATCAGCACCACGAGTCTGACCTCCCAACTGACGGGATTGGGCCCATTGACGATGGAGATTAGTGGACAACTCGGCGGTAACGGATGGAGGAACACCCCCATCGACCTTTACGGGCTTGGGGACGAGCCGAGATCAGTTTTTGGAAGCTTGGACCCTCGATTTCCACCTCATCCGGGTCAGTAACTCTGCAAATCCACGAGTCCCGGATGAGTGGGTCAAAAGCCAACTCCGTGTTAGAACAATCCCCCATCGCATGACCTTGGTACCCACACAAGTAGCAAAATGCAAGGAACTCCATACTGGAAGAAAACTTGAAAGGATGAGCCATCCTCCCCAGTAACCGGTGTTGTTCCCAAGAAAGGGCTAAACAGATCCTTCCGAACCCGACCTTTGATATAGCAACCTTCTGGTTTATGAGCATCAAAGTAACCCATACGCACCACCTCTCCCATTGGCTCCAGAAGCTTCCTACCAACAGCCACAGTGTAGAACACAAAAGGCATTCCAATAATCTTCACCCAGATAAGCATAAATCTGAGAGCATCAAAAAGCTCCTCAGAAGGAGTCATATTGTCAGTTAAATGAATAATAGACTTATGAAAGTACCAAGGCTGATGAGCAAGCACAAAGTTACGCTTTGACACAGAAGGGAAAATAAATTGATACAACCCATACCCGACGTCAAAGATACGAACTCGGCCACACTTCCAAACCGGGATGAAGGAGTTTTCCACCACCTCAGATCTTGTGGCTCGTCCCATAAGACACGAGCAAGCAAACTAAGCTCTGTCCTTTCGCGTGCATCCTGAAGATCCACAGAGGTAACTTGAACAGACGGGACTGCATGGCCAATGAAGGCCATTATGCGATGGACTGGAAGATAGGGAAGGTAACAGAGAAATCGAAAGTGGAGCAGAGAGATAGCGAGGTGAGGGAAATTAAAGAACACGCAGTTGTATTTAACAAATAAATGGTAACAGAAACGTAGAAAAAGGAGGGGAAGATAGAGTATGATTCTAATTAAAAAATATAAACAGCTGGTAAGTGAATCCACAAACACCATCCGCAACTCCTCAAATCGAAAAAAGGGCATGAACGGCAACATGGGAAATCTGGATAATAAAACCGAAAAATAATCCAATTCTCGCCAAAAATGTGTTTGCCGAATGGACTGACCGCCGACGAGCTTCTCAAACCCGTCGAACCCAAACCGCATGCCGGTATTGCATCGAAGTGAAACAGAATCCCCCCGACTATGAAAATGGACAATTATCCGTGACCTAGGGTCCCATACCGCTTCTGCCCAAAGAGGAGTGGCCGAACAGATCTATACCATTAGTATCTCAAATAGTTTGTTGCTCTAATTTTAATAGCCACACTTTTGATTTATTCATGGGTTACATGATTCATCAGTCGGGTCTTGGTTTTTAAGTGTCCTAGGTTGGATAGGTTGTGGCTTGAGTTTTCGAATCTTGCTCCATCTTGTCACAGATTATCATACCTAGCACATCATTCTTGACTGAAAAGACTCTTTCTTAGATTATTACTGTAAGTTCAAACGAGCTGAGGCACGTCTATGTGCTGCCCGTGGGCCACTGTCTAGTGGTCTAGTAGTTGTCTTGTAGTTTGGCTATGCCGATATGCAAGCGGACTATGCTTCCAGCATTTGAACTTTGAAGCAATATGGTAGCATTATAAGAATACAAGTTACATTTAATATGCTCTCACCTTATTAATTAATTCATAAGCTCTTCTCTTATTTATTATCTCCAGGGATATAAGAAAGTCAAAGTACCCACTTTCCTTGTCCCTGCTACTCAAAGGGGATTTTTTCCGAGACTAGGGTGTTCTAAAATTTTAATTCCAAATATAGGGTGTTGGGTGTTGCGAAATTCAATTCCCAATCTAAGGTCATTTTTGCTGACTGTGCATATAAATCGCCAAAGTAATTGGCGATATAACTAATCATTCATTTTCTGACAAATTAGTCATTAAATCGCTAGTGTATCTGGCGACGTACACATTACTCACAATTCATGAAAAGTTGGTAGGAAAAGTTTTAAAATTTTAATTTTTTAGTCACTCATAATTCAACTTTCCTTCTTTACTTTTGAGTCACTCTTGATTCAACCTATTTTTTTTACTTATATGTTTTACATGATTCAAAATCATATGATACAATGTCAATATAATGACGATTCAATCACTTACTATTGTTTATAACAATTTAAGAGGTTGAAGTGTATAACGTCAATTAGACTCACAATATTGTCGATTATTCACCTAACCAACCGACTCCCACCGCTACTAGTACCAGTTCGATTATCAATCATGTAATTTGAACTGGTACCGCTACTGTCTTGGATCATGTAAAACATAGAAAAAATATAAGTTAAAAGACTTAGGTTGACTCAAGAGTGACTGAAAAGTAAAAAATAAAAAGCTTGAATTATGAGTGACTGAAACATAAAATTTTAAAACTTTTCCTGCCAACTTTTCAACATTCAATATTAATAATAGTAATGTGTATGTCGCCAGGTACACTAGCGATTTAATGACTAATTTGTCAGAAAATGAATGATTAGTTATATCGCCAATTATTTTGGCGATTTATATGCACAATCAGCAAAAATGATCCTAGATTTGGAATTGAATTTCGCAGCACCCTATATTTGGAATTAAAATTTTAGAACACCCTAGTCTCGGAAAAAATCTCTCAAAAGGTGAGCGATTGTGCTGATTCAATGTGCCGAAGCCTGCGGGATCTACTACTGTGAAAACACCTATTAGTGTTTTGATATCAAAACACCCCTTAGAACTGTAGATCTAATGGACTAAATTAAAATGGATAAAATAGTCATTTGGAACTAATATATATAGTTAATCATACTAGGGTTTTACCACAAACCCTAATTCTCTTTTGCCAAAAAATCTCTCTCCCTCTCAACCCTATTTGCTCCACCCACCGCCGCCGCCACGAGTCTCCAGCCCACCCAACCTCCGCCGCCGTGAGTCTCCAGCCTACCCAACCACCACCGCCGCGAGTCTCCAGCCCACCCAACTGATCCAACCTCCGCCGCCGCGAGTCTCCAGCCCATCCAACCTCCGCCGCCGCGAGTCTCCAGCCTACCCAACCACCGTCGTCGTGAGTCTCCAGCCCACCCAACCGCCTCCGCCGCGGGTCTCTAGCCCATCCAACCGCCGCCGCAGCCGCTGCGTGTCTCCAGCCCATCCAACCACCACCGCGTGTCTCTAGCCAATCGCCTGTCGCCGCGATGCTCCAGCCAATCGCCCGCTGCCGCGATGCTCCAGCCAATCGCCCGCCGCCGCGATAATCCAGCCAGCAGCTGCCGCCGCGTTGATTGCTTCATGTGGCTCACATAAATTGTCTTTGGGTATAGTATAACAATAGTGAATATATGAGATTTGTTTGGATCTAGCAGTTTGGACGTATCGATCCTTTGATCATATTTTTTTTTTATGAATCCTTTGATCATATTTAATTTAGTGAGTTTTGTATATTTTCATATCCCAGGAACATGTTGTTCGCACTAACGTTTATGGCTTAGTGTTGATTAATATGTGCAAACATATGAACAATCCCTTGAAATCCACAATAAAAGCATCGATTTGAATTTCCCTGTTAGCATACTTATCCGAGAACACTTAATTGGATTGTTCCGGTTGACGATTTAGGAACATATATTTTATGAAAATTGTTACGAAGTATGAAAACGGAACACTGAATATAGATATATTTTAAGAAGATTGTACCTAAATATGAAAACGGAACAATGAACAAAGATATATTTTAAGAAGATTGTTCATAAATATGAAAACGGAACAATGAACAAAGATATTATAAAATGGCTCCGTATATGCTGGTTCCTAAATATGAAAACGGAACAACAAACGACTATAAAGTAAGGCCGGAGAAGATGACCGGGAAAAAATATGGTCGGAGAAGCAAAAATAACATGCAGACGACGGAAAAAAAGAACTGTAAGAAGAGATGGAAAATTAAATAATTTGATTTAATTATAATTAAAGATCTTGAAAAATAAAAATCTAAAAAATTAAAGATATAAAATTACACTTCTATCCTCTGAACATGGACCATTAGATCTTCCCTTAAGAAATAAATGGTTATGATGGGTGTTTTCATATCAAAACACTAAGGGGTGTTTTGATAGTAAAAATTGTCGAAGCGTGAAACTTTTGCAAAGATGACATTTCTTAGAATCAGCTTTAATTTGGTTCATCCGGTTTTACAGGTATGGATGGACGTTTGACAAAGGGGGGACTTTGTCCCCCATACAAATTTCAATCGTAGTCATTAGATCAACTTAATTAATATCCAACGGTTCTGATTACTAGTATTTATAAGGGGTTTTATTGAGCCTACCTTTTTGTTACCACTTCCCAGCCGCACCAATTATCCCCCTTACCTAGGTATTTTCAATCACCCCATACCTCCTCATCGCGATTTCGCTGTTGACGGTGTTGGCTACCAGAAATCGCTGGGCTCCCCCCCTTCACTCCACGGTTGGGCGCGCTTCCTCCGTAGCCTAGCACTCGACGCCAGTCTTCTGGTTCTCCCCACTCTCGCCGCCGATTTTGTTTCTCTTCTCTGCCTTCGGTCAGCTAGGGAAATCCTCCATCTCCGAGGGAAAGCAGCCTTTGTCGTCGATCAGCGAGGGAAAGCAGCCAATCTCCTCTACGAAGACACACTGTAAGCCTCTCCCTACGGTCATTTTTTTTTGTGTGTTTTTTGGCTTGCATGTCAATCTGTGATGCTGATTTCCCTAATTCCTCCGATTCGATTTCTGCCGCAACCAAGCTTCTCTGCCGACGAAGAAGCTCGAAAATCCTGATTATATTACTCTGCTCCTACTACTGATTTGCAATCAAGGTCAGTTGTCAAAGAATTGTTAATGTTAGACTTTGATTTTGATCATAACGATTGCAATTAAAGCAGAACTGAGAAGTGTTATAATTAATACTAGTATAAATTAACAAAGAATGTCAATAAAGGACAAAGAACTGAGAAGTGAGAAGCTTAATACTAGTATAAATGTTGCAGAACCAATATTTTATCAACCAATGACCTTTATTTGATAATATTGTTTTAGCATTTCTGTGAACACTTTATTCTAACTCTTCCCATGCATTAGTAATTAAGTGCAGTACAAGTATTTGTATAATTGCAGTAGTAGTATTACTAGAACAAGTAGGCTTCTGCTTGAATGTAGGTTTCATTAATGTTTTAGTGTTCTTTATTGTGACCATGCACCTGAGGTAAGCATGCTATTTCAGCTAAGCAGGTTCTATGATGTTGGAAATGTTATGAATAGTTGGGACTCAGTACTAGTATCAGTACAATACTAGTATATTTGAAATTGAGATAATTGTGTTTTGTGATGGCATCAGTACTAGTATGTGTACAATACTTGTATATTCGTAGTACTAGTATGCGTTTCACACACATGCTTGTTCTGATTTTTCTTGACCATGTATCAGCTCCTGAATATCTGGTTGAAGTAATAGCAGTGTATAAGTTTGTGTTGAAGCTGGCTGTTTGTTAGTGCATTAAATGTTTTGGTTGGATCAATATTGTTTCTGATCTCTTGTCGGTATGTGTAGAAGCTGGAAGAGTGTCTTCAGTTGATAAAGCCATTATCAATATCGCCGGAATGATTACTCGGTGAATTATTTAGGTCGAAACGAAATGCGGAAGCAGGTTGGTTGACTTGGGAACTCGAACCGGGTAGATCCATTACAAAACAAAATTGGTGAAAATAAGGAAGAAGAACAATGGTGGTGGCTGTTGTATTTTGGGGGAATTCCACTCACTGCCGAAATATAAGAGGAGGAAGAAGAAGAAGATAGGAAAATAAGCAAGTAAAAATTTTGTTACATATTTTGAGGATTGGATATTAAAATAAATTGTACATTAAATTTGTGAAAATCACTTGCATATCTGGACGGTTACAATAGCAGCTGACGTGGGTTAGTTAACATCGGGGGAATGATCACTTGGTGAATTATTTAGATGAAACAGAGGTGTGGAAGAAGGTTGTTTGACTTGGGAACTCGAACCGGGTTCATCCATTACAAAACTCGAACTTGAACTTGGGGTCAGATTTTAATGGTGAGTGTGAATAACGTTGAAAAAAATGAAAGTTAAGCTTTTGTTTATAATGACGTCATTAATAGAGGAGGAAGAAGATTATGATTAATTTTTTTTTTGGTAAAAATAAGGGAAAACCCTTAAGCGATATTATTAAAGATACGAGGCAAACAGCTACCAACAAGATCGAAGTTCAACCAATACAAAAGATTAGAGTCCGGATACAAAAAAACATGAGTACCCAGAGCTAGATCATGGCCCAACTTGGCCAGATAGTCCGCAGCGTTATTCGCTTAACAGAAGATATGATTAATCGAGACCTCCCAGTCACGATTCTTCAGAGCCTGAAATTGCTCAACCAGGCTAGCATGACGGTGGTCAAGGTTGTCCACATTCGAAAGAATCGAAACAGCTGCTTTAGAATCCGACTGAATGCACAATTTCCGGACTCCCTTGTCCCAAGCCATACACATCCCATCAATAATACCTCTAAGCTCAGCCCTCATAATAGAGCAAGTACCCAGGTTGGCAGCATAAGACAAAATCAACCGCCCCTCATGATCACGAATGAGCCCTCCTGCCGCTGCCCGATTAGGACGGGTATAGAGAGAGCCATCAGAGTTAAGGGTGCACCACCCCTCATCAGCCGGCCGCCATCCGATCATCTGAGCCTGCCGAGCTAAACCCGGCGCTTCTCGACTCAGTTGACCGGCCTTCCAGCTCGACGACAAAAGGAGTTCCCAAAACTTAGACTGATTTCTCAACTCATCCACCGACCAAACTGCATTCTCAAAAGTTAACCTATTCCTCCTCTTCCATATAACCAGGCGCCTATTCCAAAAACATGGTTCAATTTTGGATTACCAATGTTACCCAACCACCAGTCCTGAAAGCCAACTTACATCTGCGGCGCCGTAATCACATCAGGAAGGACCTGTCTCCAGAAACTTCTAGCCACATCACATGTTCTGAAAACATGATCGACATCCTCCATCCCATTCGGACAAGCCTCACAATTTCCCCGATCAGAGATCCTCCTACGAACCCTTTCCATATTCGTCATCAACTTCCCTTGTGCCACTAACCACATAAAGTGCCTAATCTTGTTAGGGCCCTGCCAATTCCAAATCCTTTGCCAATTGTGCTGCTATCTTCGAGTCTGTGGTCCTTGAGCAGGTCATAGGCCGACCGAATGGTGAATCGGCCGTTGTTCTCCAGACCCCAGACCAGCCGATCATGCCCAGCATTCCGAAGAGGTGGAGTCATTCCTCCAACCTGCAAAACAACAGAAGCAGGTAAGCAGTTCTCCAGTTTCCGAAAATCCCAACCCCCATCAGCAGAACAAAAATCTGACACAGAAGCAGAACGATTGACTCCCTGTGGATCCAACGCAAGATGGAGGAGTTGAGTCCCTGAGTCAACCCAGATATCTGTCCAGAATCTCGTGGTCTCGCCATTTCGAATACTCCAAAAAGCGCCCTTAAGCATGTCATCCCAAACCTTCAGCACTCCCCTCCAAGCTAACGAAAATCCAGCCTTTCTCTTCAGAATAAAACCTCGATCCGTCACATCCAAATATTTGGTCATAAGAACTTTCGACCACAGCTCCTCAGGTCTAGACAAAAGGTTCCACGCGATCTTCATAAGAAAAGTTTTATTAAGCTCCCTAGCACTTCGAAGCCCCAATCCCCCCAACTTCTTAGGCTTACACACCGTTCTCCAATTGACATTATGAATTTTACGCGACGCTTCGGAAGAACCCCAAATGAAGTTTCTAATCCTTCTATCAATCTTATCACAGAGCGAAACAGGAAGGAAGGAGGTCTGCATAATGTAGCTCGGAATAGAATTGAGAACTGAGGTCGCGAGAGTGACTCTCCCAGCCAACGACAGGTTATCCGCTTTCCACCCAGCCAGCTTCCTATCCAGTCGATCAAAGATGTAACTATAAGTATGTTTAGTAACTCTCCCATGCAAAATGGGAACACCAAGATACCTTCCCAGATCACGAGTAGCACTAATACCAAGGATAGAGACAATTTCTGAGGCTTTCTCCTGGGGAAAAGTTCTTACAAAAGTAAACCCTAGACTTCTCTTTGCTAACACTTTGCCCAGAAGCAGCACAAAACCTCTCAAAGATATCAATAATCACAAGAGCTTGACCAACACTGGCTTCACCAAAAAGAACCAGATCATCTGCGAAGAAACAATGAGATAGGGGCGTCCCACCACAAACCAGCTGTGTCGGACTCCAATATCCAAACTGAACAGCCGAACTGATCATTCTGCTCAGCCTTTCAATACAGAGAGTAAACAGATACGGAGAAAGAGGGCAACCCTGACGGAGGCCTCTAGTCGGAAGGAACAGATCAGAGCTGCAGCCATTCCAAAGGACTTGGAAAGAAGCCGTAGAAATGCACGCCATAATAACCCTCATGAGCTCATCAGGAAAACCCGCCTGCTCCAGGGTATCCTGTACAAAGCTCCAAGCAATCTTGTCATAGGCCTTAGCAAGGTCAATTTTGACAACCATTTGGTGTTTCTTATTTTTCCAAGAATGCAGAGAGTGAACAACCTCCTGCACCATAAGAATATTATCCGTAATATGCCTACCCGGGACTAAGCTCGTCTGCGTGGGATGAGTAAGCTTAGGCATCAACTTCTTGATACGATTAGCAATGCACTTAGAGATGGTTTTATACACCACATTGCAGAGGCTAATCGGCCTGAAATCAGAAATCACTGCCGGGTTTTGAACTTTAGGGATCAGAGTGATCAGGGTTTCGTTAACTGCAGCAATCTTATCCGGACTCCTGAAGCAGCTACTAACAAACTCCACGAAGCTAGACCCAACCAAATCCCAGCAGCCATGATAGAAAATCGGCCCGAAGCCATCCTTCCCCGGCGCCTTGAGCACCCCCATGCTCTTAATAGCCACACGAATTTCAGAAGCATTAACTCTTCCTGATAACTCCAGCCGATCCACCTCACTAATTCTGCCTGAAAATCCAACAATTTTCCCAACAATGGCCGCCTCCTCTGAATAGAAATCACGGAAATGATTAAAAGCCATAGCAGACAGAACCTCTTGATCATCAATCCAAACACCCTCCCTCGACTTTAACCGTTTAACCCTGTTAGCCGCCCGTCTTCTAAGGGCCGACAAATGGAAGAAGTGAGTATTGCGATCGCCCTCAACAATCCACTTTGATCTCGACTTCTGAACCCAAATCGCCTCTTCCTGCCACAAAACAAGCTCCAAGCTCGCCGAAATTTTTTTTGATTGGGATTAATAAAATAGTTAAGAGAATATTTTGATGCATATTTTGAGGAGAAGATAATTAAAAATTGATTATAATAATTAATCATTACTTATGAGGCGGTTATAGTCATGAAGCCACAGTGAATTTTTTAATTACCATTATTAAATTCAAGTAAATTATTAATTAGGAAGTGGAGTTGAGATCAAGGGTCCGGATTAAACTTTGTACAGGGAACAAAGTTTAGACTTTGTCACCGAAAAAAATTACCAGGGTCTGGTGGCAAAACATGCTCTCAGATTTTTGAGGAAGTTGGTTGTGACACACCTGCAAGCCCCAGCTGTGGTGCTTGCCTGGGAGGCCCTAAAGATACTTATGCACCCATGAACGAGCCTAAGGCAAGTTAACCTTTCTCCTTGTCCTTCAGAACTGAGTTTACTCTTTGGTAGCTTGCTCCATGCATATTTAGTCCTAAGAGACTGTGTAATCGCTGCATGCAAACCTAGTCCATTTCCAAATTCTCAGACTGATTTTCGACGTTGTGCTTAGCGAGTTCAATTCAATCAAATTGCAGGTGTGTGTCTCAACAACGAACAGGAATTTCCCCGGACGAATGGGACACAAAGAAGGCGAGATATACCCTGCCTCTCCTTATACAGCAGCAGCAGCGTCTGCTTTAACTGGCTATGTTACAGATCCAAGGGAGTTCTTGCACTAGAATGACTGCATCAAATCTGGTTTGAAGCTCTTTCCCTGTACTAGTAACTTAAACTCTCCAAAGGTGGAGGCTTTCCAGGATATGTTGTATTAATAAGTAGCAGGTAGAGTATTATTAAGAAATAGAGGTATGGTAGCCAGATAGAAATCTTATGAGTGAATAAGAAGATTGTATTATGCACTTGAGGAGCTGGAAGCATGCTGTTAGTTCTTTGCTTTAAAATCATGGTGTTTGCAGTCATTTTTCATGTCTTTTCACTGTCCCTTGTGCATCATATATATAATATATATATATATAGGACTAATGAGATAAATGTTTTATAATGTGAAGGTGAAAACTGGAGAAAAGTGACAGTAAAAAAAGAAAAAAAAAGTGCAACAGAGTTTGCAGAAGCCATGCTAGTCCCTCGCCGTTCATCAATAAATTCAGACATTGACGAGATATGGGTTGTCCCCACATATATATACATGAATTGTTGTACGTTATTATTATTACTATATGAAATGATGGCGACCAATGTGGAAATGAAACAAGGAAACGACATCCTCAAAACAAACAAACAAAGAAAGAAACAAAAACTACTGAGATGCAGAACCACCCACGCCCTTTCTTTACTCGATTGAGATTTAGAAATCTTTTTGGTGTTTGTTTTCTTGCTGTTATTGTTCTTGTCGTTTCAGCTCTCAAAGGACATCATTGTTGTGTAACTTTTGCCTTCATTTCAGAAAAAAAAAGGGTGTACAACCTTTTTCCCCTTTTTTCCAGGATTTCCATATTTTCATATCTCTGCCTGCTTACAACAACCTCATTATTAATTATTATGTTTCTGCCTAAGCTTTCCAGTTGTTATTGTTGTGGGTTGGTTTAGAAACCCATCATTGTTTGTGGTTTGGCCATTTGCAGCAGGGATCTTTCGATTCGACCTTGTCAAATTGAATCTGATAACTATGGATACACATTGCTAATAGGGTTTTATTCAAGCTCTGTTTAATGTTTTTTCCAGTTGATTTTGATCTTTACTGTTTTGTTAGTGTGTTTCTAATCTGCAGTCAACGTTTGTATTTTAGGAATAACAGATGTTCACAAGGGCAGTTACAAATTGGATGAGCCAAAAGGATCCTAGTACATGACAAAAAGAAAACTCATGTCATTTGTTCACAAGTTGGATACCAGTCATGCCTTGTTACTGTCAAATTTTGCTAATGGATTATCTTTTTTCTTTTCATTTTAATACGTGATCGAAACATTGGTTTAATAAAGGAACTGATAAAGATTTGTGCATCAAAAGCTCTCAGTCGTCTAATCTAAACTCTGCTAATGGCATTTCATCAGTCATCTGGTTTTGACATTTGGGTCAATTTCTAGCAGAAGATGATGAGCAAGTTGCAGCATTTCTGGAGAAACCTGAGACAGAGACCAAATAAGGAACACACACAAAAAAGCTTCAAACTGAAACTCCACTCATCCCATATATATATATATATATATATATACAAGACTAGAGTATTATATAGAGAGAAAGAATAGTGATAGTAAAGCAGCAGTAGTAGTTAAAGTGGTAGCCTATATGGCCTGGCATTGGCAACACACACCCCTTCAAAAACTGACCCTTTTCAAGCCTTTTTTTTGGGAGGTGGCAAAACAACAATAAAAGAACAACTAAACATGAACAAAAAACCCACTATAATCTACTACTCAAAACCAACTGAGAACCACATCACATTTCCATAGAAACAAAAACCAAAAAACAAGGCGTTTCGTAACCATTCATTCTTCACTCATCTTCATCAGCTTCTTAGCTTTCATTTGTATCTATGTTTCTCTTAAAGATGATCATTAATGGAAGCTGTTGTTTTTCCCCTTTAAGAAGGCTTGCTTCTTTGTCTCTCGCTCCTTTCTTCGAACCTGGGAGGAGCTGCTGCTGCTGATGCTGCAGTTTTGCAATAATCAGTCTCAGGATAAGTTGGAAGGCATGTATCTAATTAACAGAACAATACATGGTATCGATAATTTTGCATACCAAGTCCATTAGCTTCAGATGTTCTCATGATCCGAAGCCTCTTCACAGAGCTCAGGAACATCCTGAAAACACACACAGCAACATGTTGACCATCAAACAAACCCTTACAAAAACCAAAGCAATTTTCACATATGAGGGGTTCAGATGCATACTGCCATGGGACATCTCCAACCAGCATCCAGTCTCCATCCTTGTCCTCGTAAGTCAGCGCAAATTCGGAGGATCCATCCAAAAGCATATAAGGTTTCAGAGCTTGTTGCTTCTCTCCACCTGATCATGTATAAATAAATAAACACAACCCATTTGAACAAAAACTGTCCCAATTTCGAAATCCTACAAGGGAGAGAGACAGGGAAAAGGAAAACACAAGTTAAGTTAGTTGTACCTGTAGAATTGAGAGCAGGGTTGGACCTGAAGAACATGTCCTCCAATGTTTGAGCCAGAGTCTCGTAACAGCCATGAGCATTGAGATCAATCTTCCTTCCTATTGGGACACCATCCATGTTCACCTTCACAAACCCAAGATGAGCTTTTCCAGAAGCAGGGCTATTAGTGTTTTCACCACTGGAAATCTTCTTCTTCATATTGGAATCCTTTGGTGGTGCTTTCTCCTTTTCGCCATTACCACCACCAGCTGCCTTGTTGTTGTTGTTACTGTCATCTTCAGCACCTCTGGCAGCTTTAGCTAGGTTCACCAAGCTGTTCATCCTGTAAGCTCTGATTGGTGGCCAACCAACAACCTGACTGCTCCCACATAACAAAACAGAACAAAACAAAAAACACCCACTAATTTAGACCAAAAACCCTTCCATGTCCATGAAGTCAGGGTTTAATCTTGACTTCCGAAATTTTCTAACATTTCTTTTTTCCGAATTTTTCTGAGGAGCCAAACAGAAGCGGACAAAAATGAAAAAGGAAAGGAGTGTGGAAATTGAGACGCAGACCTGGCAGAGGTAGGGGATCCTCCGCCCTCGTGGGAGACAGAGTCAGCAGCTCGCTTCTTAGTAGTAGCACCATAAGCCGAATTAGAGGAAGAAGAAATTGAAGTTTTAGGGTTGGGCTTCTTGTTGTTGTTGTTGTTGTTTCCATGGGAAGGGAAATCCTTAGCGGTGAGGATTCTCCCACACTCGCCCCATCCACTCGCTAATTTTCCCTTTCCTCCACCGCCGCCGCCGCCGCCGAGACTGAGGCCAAGACCCAGCTCCAGGTCGTCGTCGGTCTCTTCCGAGTAGGAAGTCTGCTCAGTATCCACCACCGTTGAGTCATTGGTGGAATTACCAGATAACCCACCACCGCGGACGCTGCCGCCGGCGAGTAAAGAAAGACCTTCGCCGTGCATATCCAGAAGTTGGTAGTAGAATTGTTTGGATAATAGATATGGTGGGTGTGTGTTGGTTTATGGAAGAAGGAAGGGAAAGGGAGAAATCGTGATTGGGGAAGAAGAAGGAAGAAGGAGGGTAGTGGTGGAAGGAGTGATGAGTGTGGGGCCTATATGTCCGGTAGTGCGCCAAGCACTCTTGCTTCCTCAAGACAGCATTTAGAGAGTAGACTCTGTAGACTCTGTAGAGAGAGAGAGAGAGAGAAGGGAGGCAGCCCCACCAGCCGCAGTACCTGCCGGTGGCTAATAAGCTCAGATAGTACTTCAAGTTTGGATATTAACAAATCAGTACTCAACATTAAAAAAATAACTTCCGTGTCTCCCTCCTTCCCAATTCCCCGCCTCTTTTACTTTCTTTGTCAAGTTCTTTTCTCATGGGTGTCCAAATAGTTTATAGTTATTGATTCAAAACCGGTAAATAGATAAAACATGGTTAATCATTGATTCAACCGACAAAGTGTTTAGTCGAAAGAGGTTAAGTAGGTCAAATTGTGGTTAATCAGCGGTTGATCAATTCTTATTCACATGGTCGACTCCTTTTACACCTCTAATCTATATATAATCTAATTAGTACTTCGTCTGACCCATCGGATCACAACGAACTACTCTCTATAAAATTAGGTTTTCACTTTCACTTTACATTTGTCAATACTCTTTCAGTCTTTCTTCTTCCCCTTGAGCCTCGTTTTCCACTCTTCCTCGACGTCTTCGAGCGAGCATAACCCTCCTCTATAAAAAATATTGTTAGACGACAATGGATAGTCAATATTTTGTTTTGCTAGCCAGCTAAAAATTTGGAATAGTCAATATTTTGATTATAGTGTTTTAAAGTTGGGTTTCTAAGCTTAATTCAAGTTTCTAATCAGACATAATTATCCGTTCTAGGTGGGTTTAAAATTTTATTTTCTGAATATGTTCTGGGTGTTGGGTGTTTCAATTGATTCGCTAGAAATAAACAAAAGATGAAGATAAAAAAGTAGCAAAACTTAGTTGGGCTGAAGAGAAACGAAGACGGTTAATGGGTCGAAGGAGATGAGGAGTTGTTTTAATAATTAGTTAAATTTATTCATATTTGAAATATAATAACAATGAATATTTTCGTTTGGTAAGGTCTATCTCGAATACCATGATATTCGAGATAGCTAGTTATTAAGGGGACAATGAGTTTCAATGTCACTTTGTAGAATATTCATGTTTGTTTAGGAGGTTATCTACTAAGGAATAATCAACTGTGCAATTATGTGATTGTCCTCATTTTTTAAGAATGAAACAATGGTAGAGTGAGCAAAAGATTACGTTCTTGGCTCGTTCGTACAATAGTTCTTGAAGAATGAAACTAAGCAGAATGGTACAATTAATCAACCCAATTCATCAAAACAAAAGCAAGTTTCCCGGAGGAGATACTAAGAATGGCGAAGTCGAGCACATTGAATCTCAACCATAATTGATTTGGTGGTCAAGTTCCTTCTAGTACCAGAGAATAAAAGGATTGCAGATGTTGAACTTAAACTCTTGTGGAGGAAGGTGAGAGGAAAGTAATCATGAGAGGAAAGTAATCATGAGAGGCATGTAATAAGCCAAAAATAAGGAGGGGCATATTTGTCCATTAATCCCAATATCACTCTTACAAGTTACATTTGAGAAATCCTCCTATTGAGGATGATTTCAAACCCCCCTAACTTATCACTCATTAGCTAGCTAATTAGGACAAGAAAAACAAGGTTATTGATGATTAGCATGATATTGGGTGCTATTGATGATTAGCATGATATTGGATGCTATTGAATTCAATAGCACCCATAACCATGTATTTGCTAAGTAGGAAAGTTGATTCAGCATGGCAAATATCATTGGAATCAGAAAAAAAAAAAAGGGTCAACATCTTAATGTGTATTTGAGCTATCAAGTCATATCTTAGATGAAAAATGGATGAAAGTTTGGTTTCGAACCAACGTGTTACACTCCTATATGAAAAGCACACAAATGTTACTTTTAAACAATGAGTACTAATTTGTTCAAACACCAAACATAAGGTACTCTTGAGCTTATTAGCCAATGCTTTTGCTACACATCAGGTCCTCTAACTTCTCTCTTCTTTTCTTCTCCTTCTAGGTCCCTTCTCTTGTTTTCTAGGCCATCGCCAGCATTATTGGTGATCGTCGACAACCTTTTTCTATGTTAACGAATTGTTTTTGCTCTCTTTCTCGTGCATGTTATGGATTCTCTTTCCTTGAGTGATTTTATCACAATTTATTTTTTCTTTGGGTTTTTTTTTTTCAGATCGATCTGGAGCTTTGCTTTTGTTTGATGTTCCTCCTTTGTGGGCTTATTTTCTTCTCCTTTAAGGGGCTTGTTTTTCTACCTTTGAGTAGCCTTATTTGCAAATGGAGCTATAAACTGTTATGTGGTTTGTTTCTTCCTCTATATATCTGTTTATTTCTTCTTTTTGCTTCACTTGATTTGCGGAGTGTTTCAGAGATGCATTACGGTGTGTTCATCAAGATTCAGGGGTTTAGTGTTTTGAGTCTTGAAGCAAGATTGCTTTCATTAGCCATCTCCAGGTGATTTGTTGTCAAAGATCGAGTCGTGATGACCTTCTTGAGGTGTCGTGGAGCTGTCCGGAGGAGATCCTTCCTCTTCAAAGTCCCCAAGTTTTAGGAATCTTGTCTGGCGTTTTCCTCTTCTTGTAGGTTGACGACTATTGTGGGTTTGGTGGGGAAAATTTAGGGTTTTGCTCTCTCTTTGGTTGGACTTTTTTGTGTTTCATATTTTAGTTTGGGTTGTGATTGGGTCTGTCTTATTTTTCTTTGGCCTAATCTTCCCGTACATCATGACCTTTTGGCTTATTACTCGCGTAGCCATCACCTATTAAGAATTACAATATCGGCACGATCTACATATGTCATTTACCTAAATAGCATTCCGTTAGCTTCCGTTTGGAAACGTTAGGCGGACCTGGCAAAGTTGCTGACGTGGCAAATTTCGTGCGGATGTGGATTCGAAGGAGTTGGCTGCGTCAGCCGATTTCGTGCCACATCATATTAACTATTTTTTTATTTATTTTCAATTTCCATTTTCTTCTTCTTCCTCCTCCTTCCTCCTCCATGTTTAATTTTCAACTCCTTCGTCGCCTCTCCAACAACGACTCCATCTCCGAACTCTACCTTTTTCAGCTCCTCCATCAATTCGCATCTTCAATCTCTTTGTCTCTATACCAACATCAAAATATCTCACACAAAATCCAACCCTCACTAAAAATCCTCCCAAACCAACCAGTCGGAGCTCCGCTCCGGTAAAAGAAAAATGGGGCTAATCAAGTTAGCAGTCGGAGACTTCATCCTAACCTCGATGTGGGTCTTCTCCGTCCCATTCCTATCCCCTTCTCAATCCCCAACCCAGATATGCAAAATAGAGATTAAGCTCGGAGTTTTGGGTCTGTGCTTGGGATCTGCCATGTTGTTTCAATCAGGGCTATTAACAGTATGCTTGGGAACTCATGACTAGCAATCTTCCTCTAGAAGATTCAGATCTTGGATTTTGAGATCTGGTTGATTATTTTGCAGAAGTGAAGGAGGTTGCTGATCTAGAGTAGAGCAGCTTTAACCGTTAGGGTTCGCCATTGCAGTCCCCCACCAGAACACGTCCTCGATCGACGCCTCCGACAGTAGTGGATCCGTCTGGCTCCGGAGGTTCACCGCCTCCACTAGGATCGATTAGAACACTGAATCCGCCACGGCCGCTATGAATCTCAAATTGGAGATGGATTTCGAATCGAAGACGAATCGTCTGGTGAGGTAATCTCCTTCGGTGAACCAGGGCGTCTCCATTAGGTTGAAGTAATTGTCAGGGGAAGGAACCCTAGGGGGAAGAGCTCTGCTCAAGTCGTTATGTTTAAGAAAGTGGGAGAAGCTGGAATGGGTTTGAGCTAGAGTGAAAGGAATGCCCTCATTGAAGTTGTTGACGTACAAGTTGGCGGAGGTTGTCCTGCCATTGACAGAGATTGGGATTTTTGATTCAGTTGTGGTGGTGGTGGGGTTTACAATTGATAGTTGTATTAAAGAGGAGTTTGAATGGTGATAGAGGTGACCTTCCAGTTCCTTTTACTTATACTGCTGGTGATCTTGGAGTTTAGAGTTTGGCTTGGAAGCTGCTCTCGCTTACGATGAAGCCGCCAAGCGGATCCGCGGCGATAAGGCCAAGCTCAATTTTACCGTCGCCGCTGATTTCAGAGCTTCCTTCTCCACCTCTGGCCAAGAAGTGCTGCTTCTCCATCGATTCTGCTCAAGAGGAAACCGCTCCTCCTCTATGTGATGCCGCTCTGTTGATTCAACTCCCACCCTCCTCCTGCACCGCTGCTTTCGTTTGATGGATTCAATTTGATTTCAAATACCGAGAAAAGCAGTGCTGTCCGGTGCGTACGAACTGAAGAAGAAAAACTCGAGCCTAGAATCTTTCCTGGAGCTGGAACCGCAGGCGGCAATGCCGCCGATGGTTTGCGGTGGCGACGTGACGGTGGATCTTTGGATGCTGGTGACCTGGTGAATCAGTACCAGTACCGATGTGATTGAAATAAAGATTAGGGAACTAGAGAGGTTGGTTATTAAGTTTGTAGTTAATGGACTCCATTGGTAAGAAGAAGCAGAAAGGTGGCGGTGGAGGAGGCAGGGTCGTCCAATAAATTTTGGAGGCCCTGTTCCAAACTTATGGTATAGTCACATTCATATACTCAGTTTGCTTGTATTAATATGACTTGAGATGATCTGGGGCACATAAAACTTGACTCGCGATAGATTTATAACATATTTGAATTTTTCTTACGCATCATTTTACCCCATTCTCGACTTGTTGTATATAAGACTTCTAGTATTGTTTATTAAATTCTAATTATTTTTTATGTACGTATAACTCTATCATGTCTATTCTTAAATTTAACCTTACTATCTAATATAACTTATCTTTTAACTATTGAGTTACCTACCCTGACTTATACCCATTGTCATTCCTAGCCTACATGAATTTTTGTTAAACCAATAAAAATTTGTGAAATTTTAATTTATTTATATATAAATCAATAAAATTGATACCATATAAAAAAAAACCTGTTATGAAAGTGATGGAGAAAACACAGGAGAGAATTGCTTCTTCTTATTCATCCTAATAGATACAATGATGTGCTTTATTTATAGGCACATAATACATAACTCATATAGGCTAATGTAAATACATATGAATAGAGAGAATAATGGAAATTTTTATGAACTAAACGAGTCAATTTTGGAGAATGGAAATCGCTCCCGGTTTCTCGGACGGAAACCCTAACGGCGGAATCCCCCATACGCGACCTCCGGATTCTGAACCACCCGGGGAGGCGTCCCAACCCTCATTGCCGGTGTCTCTGGCCTCTACTCGACCTGATACGGACTCAATGCCAAGGAAACGAGCTCGTGACCTGCCATCCCCATCAAACCATGTTTCGGATCTCGAACGGCCTTCGTCCATGTCGCCAGAGCTTGGTCATTCCCCGAAGCAGACCCCTGGTCAGAGTCCAGGTGCAAAACTGTCTTATCGAAGCGTAGCAGGCGCTACGAGATGGCTGGTGGCGGAGAACGTGGATAACCTACCTCTCCCCATGCAATCAACTCCAGACTCACAGGGCTTTAACCCAAGATGCCCTAGGATCCCTTTCTCTGACGATGAAATCAAAGCCCTCTATAAGCCATGGTCCAAAGCCCTTGTTGTTAAGGTGTTTGAGAAATATTTCTCGTTTCTGGCTATGAAGTGTCGCCTGGAGTTCTTGTGGGCAAGGACTGGATCCATTCAAGTTTCCGACATGTCGAACAGTTTCTTCCTCGTAAGATTTGATAATGAAGAGGATTATACGAGGGCAGCATTTGAGGGTCCCTGGAAGATATATGACTATTATATCACGTGTCCCAGTGGTCCCCTTTGTTTAACGAGGAGGAACCTATCAAGTCAATTCTCACGTGGGTGCGGCTCCCGAAGCTGCCGATCCATTATTTCAACTCGTTGGTGGTTCATCGGATTGGCAATTTTATTGGTAAAACGGTTCGGATGGACCTTGCTACGTCAGAGGGTGCACGTTGTCGCTATGCCCGAGTCTGTGTGGAGGTCAATATCAAGTATATGCTCGAGGACAGGATTTTCAAGATCGAGTATGAGAGCCTCGAGAATATGTGTTACGATTATGGATATTACGGACACAAAAGAGAAGCTTGCAAGCCCGACAACCCAGTCGGAAGAACCCAGCCCTGACGTTACCACAACCACCCCCGAGGTGGAAAAGACGGACCATGATGTTGGTGAATGGATGATTGTCCCCATCACCCAGAAGGAGAAGGGGTCCATGTTTCCGGTCCTACTAACAACAGGATCCGGGACGTGAGCCAGGTCCATCTGATCCTCAGATTGAAGAACCAGCTTCAGGGTCGTTCCCTAGGCCAGAGGAGGACGCACAACTTGTCAAGCTGAAGGAGGTTCTGGATGCGGCCATGAAGGGCTCGGTGGCGCCGGAGAAACCTACCCAAGCTCCCCAGACGAAGTAGGCATTTTCGTCGAGAACAGTTTTGCAGGATATCTCAAATGACCAGTCAAAGAGTGATTCAAAATAGGGCTCTCAGGTTTCGGCGGGCTTTCTGAGTACTGAGGAGCAGCGGACGGACCCTGATGCCGGATTGTTCCAAGTGCCCGTGATGTATCAGAACTCGACGTTTCAATCTCAGATTCCCGGAGTGAAGTCCCCAAAACCCAAGTCGAAGGCTCTCAGGAAAGGCACAAGCTCGAAAGAGATGGATCTGAATCCTATCCCTACGATCCTAATCAATAAGAAACGATCCTTTAAAAAGGCTCCACCAAGTTCAACTCATGGTTCGTCCAAAGCGGACCAGCAGGCGTTGAATGGAAATCTTGCAATCGAAACGAGGAAGCCTCATGATCGCTCTTGATCAGGGGGCAATCCAGGTCGTAACATTTCATCATTCCCTTATGATTATTTTTTCCTGGAATTGCAGAGGTGCGGGTCATGAGGAATTCATCCCGTCACTGAATTATTATTTGGGTATTCATAAACCTACGATTGTTGTTATTTTGGAACCTAGGATAAGCGGAGATGTGGCAGCTAAAGTTATGGATAAGATCGGTTTTGATAGCCGGCTGGTGGAGGAGGCAAGATGCTTTGCGGGTGGTATTTGGGTACTTTGGAATAAGAATGTCGTCTCCATTGTGGAACGTGGTCGCTCTGAGCAAGCCATCCATTTTGAGATCCTTGGACGGAATGACTTCTCTTGTTTTATTTCTGCAGTCTATGCCAGCCCGAACGCGACTCTCTGGACACTCATTTGGGACGAGTTACGGGATTGGAAAGCAAGGTCAGCTATGTCGTGGTGTTTAATTGGAGACTTCAATTCTATTCTTTCCGCTACAGATAAGGGCGGAGGCTCCCCGTTTCTCCTGAGCCGTGCCATCTCATTTCGGTGCTGCATCGAGAATTGCGGAGTGATGGACCTTGGTTTTGTGGGCCCTCGTTTTACCTGGTTCCGGGGGAGGCTCGGTGAACGCATTGACTGCGCGTTGGCAAATCCGGAGTGGAAGTGTATTTATCCGGATGCAGTGGTCAAACACTTACCAAGGATTAGGTCTGACCATCGACCGATACTTCTTTGCTTTTCTGGACTTGAAACGCCTAAGAAGGAAGACAGACCATTTAGATTCTTGGTGCTTTGGATGGCACATTCGGAGTTCCCGAATATTCTGGCAGATAGCTGGGCGAAATGGGGTGATGCACCTGCTAATATCAGTCGTTTGTCAGCTAAGCTGGGGAAGTGGAATAGAGAAGTCTTTGGAAATATTTCTAGAAGGAAGTCTGCTCTTGTTGAGCATTTGGCGGAATCGGAATCAAATCGAGGATTGGACCCTTCGGATGCTCTTATTTGCCAGGAAGCTAAAACGCGGGCAGACCTGGAAAGAACTCTTTGGGAGGAAGCTCTCCTCTGGAAGCAGAAGTCATGCAGAGAATGATCAGAGATGGGGACAGGAACACCCGTTACTTTCACCTCGCAACACTCAAGCGGAGAAGCTTTAACAAGATCTCTTACCTTAAAAGAGATGATGGGTATTGGGCTGAGGATCCGACGGAACTCAAACTGATGGCTCTTAACTATTTCAAGGAGGTATACAGTGAGGAGGCTGTGAATTTAGGCCAGATCCCCTGCAGATTTGATCGGCTGTCGGGGTCCAAGGCGGCGGCAGTGCGACGGACTCCTCAGATTGATGAGCTCCATGATATTGTTAAGAGCATGGGAGGTTTTAAAGCGCACGGAAAGATGGATTCCACCCGGTGTTTTTTTAGAAACAGTGGGATACTGTTGGGCCGTCCATTGCTCAACTCATTCAGTCTTGTTTCATCAGCCCGGATGGCGTGGAATGGATTAACGATACAGTTATCGTGCTGATTCCTAAGCGCCTTCACCCTGAAAGTATGCAACACTTCAGACCTATTAGCCCGTGTAATGTAAGATATAAGATTCTAATCAAGCTTCATCCCGGGTAGGCAGATCTCAGATAATATCATTATCCTCCAGGAAGTAATCCATTCGATGGAAAGATTGGGTGGAAGAGCTAAACATATGGCACTAAAAATTGACCTTACCAAAGCTTATGACAGAATCAGATGGTCTTTCCTTGAAGAGTCTTTGATGGCGACAGGTCTTGAGGTTGAGACGGTCAATCTTATCATGTCCTGCGTTAGGTCGGCTAAGATGGAGATTCTTTGGAATGGGGGCCTTACAGAACAGTTCACTCCGCAGAGAGGGATCCAACATGGTTGTCCCCTATCTCCGTTTTTGCTCACATTATGCCTGGAGCGGCTAAGCCATGTCATTGACGCTGCGGTCGAAGCTGGGGAGTGGCGACCTATCTCCCTGAGTGAAGGGGTCCCCCATTGTCCCACCTGTTCTACGCGGACGATTTGATTTTATTTGTTGAAGCCTCTAAGGATCAGGCTCGAGTAATCAGAAGTTGTGTTGACAGATTCTGTTCGGCTTCCGAGCAAAGCATCAGCAGAGAAAAGTCGGCTATCTTCTGTTCAAAGAATACCAATCGCCATGTGAGTTCCCTGATTTCGCTACTTCTGGGTGTTCCGTTGACGCAGAATCTGGGACGGTACCTGGGGGTCCCCATACTCCATGACCGAATTACGACAAGAACCTATCAAGAGGTCCTTGATCGGATTGATAACAAGTTGTTAGGCTGGAAAGTCAAGTCACTCTCACTGGCAGGTCGAGTTACAATGGCGCAATCTGTCCTTTTCGCAATCCCAGCTTACGCAATGCAAACCTCAGTGCTCCCGGTGAAGACTTGTGAGGAGATTGACCGGAGGATTGGGAACTTTGTATGGGACTCGACGGAAGAGGAGAGGAAAACGAGCTTGGTTGCCTGGGACAAGGTTTGTCTTCCTAAGGAACATGGCGGTCTTGGACTGAGACTGTCTCGCCAACTGAATCGAGCATATTTAACTAAGCTGGCTTTTGTCTTCTTCAAAAAAACAGATAAACTTTGGGTCAGGGCTCTTCAACACAAATATTTCAGAATGATCGAGAATGGTCTGACTTCACGTAATCTTAAGTCGGCGTCCCCACTGTGGAAAGGTATGCTCAGAGAGTGGGATACGATGCTTGACGGTGCTCAGTCGGCAATCAGGGACGGATCCGAGACGCTGTTCTGGAGGAACAAATGGGTAGATTCGGGTGTGAGACTACTCGACTTTGCAATTACTCCAGCTCCGGGTTTTGATTTGGAGTGCACAGTGGCTTCGATGACTGATAATGAGGGTCAGTGGGACTATCAGAAGCTGGAGAGCAGCTCGTACCTGAAGCAATAGATATTGTCACTGGCATGTCGCCGCCTCAAGCAGACAAAGGATAGGATGACTGGTTTGGGTCCTTGAGAGCTCAGGCCGTTTCTCCATTAGATCGGCCTACAATCTTATCTGCGAGACGGACTCCCGACCAATCTCGAGCTGGTGGAAGGCTGTGTGGAAATGGAATGGCCCGAACCGGATTAGACACTTCCTCTGGTTAGCGGTAAGGGATAAACTCCTAACTAATGATGTGAGATGGCGAAGGGGATGTGCCCTGATGCGATTTGTCGCCATTGCAGCTCAGAGGCCGAAACGATTCTACACGTGCTCAGAGACTGCGAATTTGCAAGAGACACTTGGTTGAAGGTCGGGGGATTTGATTCGAATGGGGATGAATGGAAACTCCCCCTCGCTGAGTGGATTCAATTCTTTCTTGCAAAGGACAAAGGATTGATTTTTGGAATAACTTGTTGGTTCTTGTGGAGGACAAGGACTGAAAGACTTTTTGCAGGCGGCACCGATAGCTCAAGTGTAACAGCGACTAGGTGTGCTCACTAGGAGGCAAAAGTCAGAGAGGCTATGAGGGTTGAGGCGAGCGTTATGACGGAAACGAGTCCTCCAAGGCTAATTCATGTCAAGTGGCAGGCCGGACCGGAGGGGTGGATCACTGTGAATTCCGATGGATCAGTTTTGGGACCTAGGGGACAGGCAGCAGCTGGTGGTGTTCTAAGACAGTCGAATGGTAGAGCCATTTGTGCTTATGCCGTTAATTTAGGTGTTTGCTCAATTACAAGAGCAGAAATCAGTGGAGCACTTGAAGGAATCAAACGAGATTGGATTGAAGGATATAGGAGAGTAGAGGTTCAACTTGATTCTCAGGCGGCGGTTGCAATCCTTCTTGACAAGTCCGCGTCAATTTCTCACCAACACGCTCTGGAGGTGCTTGAGTTTCGGAAATGGCTGGGACGAGATTGGTCTTTGAAGCTTAAGCATGTTTACCGTGAGGCAAACCGAGTGGCCGATCATTTGGAGAGCCAGGGGCACTCTTTCCCAAGGGGAAGCCACTCCATTCCTATTTCAGATTGTAATCTTGCTTACCACATCCGGTACGATTGTATGGGGTTATCCGAACCCAGGCTAATTAGTTAATTGAGTAGCGTTTATCGCTTTTCCACCAAAAAAAAGAGAGAATAATGAGTCATGAATAGGCTCATATAATTATACATGAATGAGGAGAAGAATGGGTCATGAAAGACATTGATTCTTATGATCAATGTGAAAGAAGCATCCTATGTGAATCATGGACATTCACTACAAATATTATTCATAACAAAACCAAAATTATATAGATATATAAAAAATTAGAAAGAAGTCAAACAATGTTTGTTAAAATATAAGTTTTATTTCATTTGTCAAAGTAAGGAATTGAACCCATGCTCTTCCAAAGCAAAGCAACAAGCACAAGCACTAGGCTAACACGACATTAATGTCTACTTTTTGCACAAGATTTTATAATATATTTCTCAAGTATTTTACTCAAACTCGAAAATTTTGAGGCCCCCAAAATTTTGTGGCCTGTGCCGGAGGGCAGGCCAGCACACCTAATAAACGTCCCTGATAAAGTAGGAGGGTTGGAGGTGAAAAACATACCAAAAAACTTAGATCTACAAACAAAAAGTACCAACAAGTTTAGATCTACAAACAAAAACTACCAAAATAAAAAGTGGTGAAACGTTGAGTACTGAAACCCTGAAAACGTTTAGATATGTATTTTTCGAGGTGAGAGGAGAGAAAAATGTGGGAATTTTTTTTTTCTAAAAAAATTAATTAAAAAATAATTATTTTAATAAAAATTTATTTTTAATATTAAATAATAAAATTATTATTTTATTAATATTTTAGCTGACTGGGATGTGTGACTCAGCTGCCACGTCAGCACTCCTACAAAAAAAAGCATTTTGGCGTCGGTTGAACGAAAGAGGATAGCGTCGGTCGACCGACGCTAAAGAGAATCTCGCGTTTTAGCGTCGGTCGTTTGGTCGACCGCGCTTAAAACTAACCCTAATGAGCTGAACGCCTCCTCTCTTCTCTCTTATCTTTCTCTTTTCCTTCTTCATCTTCCACTCCCAAACCTTCTTCTTCTTCTTCTTCTTCTTCTTCAGCCGCCCACCCCGCCGCTCCACCTATTCCGCCGCCGCCGCCGCTCCCAAGCCCAAGCCTTCGCCGCCCACCCCGCGCTCCCAAGCCCAAGCCGCCCACACCGCCGCTCCACCTATTCGCCGCCGCCGCTCCCAAGCCAAGCCTTCGCGCCCACCCGCCGTCCAAGCCCAAGCCGCCCACCGCGTCCACCTATTCCGCCGCCGCGCTCCCAAGCCAAACCTTCACCCACCCCGCTCCACCCAAGCCTTCGCCGCTCCACCTTTTCCAAGACCGCCGCCGCCGCCGCTCCACCTTTTCCTAAGAAGAAGAAGGAGGGAAGAAGAAGAAGAAAAAGAAGAAGAAGAAGGAGGCTAGAAGAAGAAGAAGAAGGAGGCTAGAAGAAGAAGCAGATGCAAGACGGAGGGAAGAAGAAGGAGGGAAGAAGAAGAAAAAAGCTGCAGCTGGATCTGCAGCTTTTTTTTTGGGATGTGAACGCATATTTAGCGTCGGTTGGTTTGTGCCGTAGCGTCGGTCGACCTAAAACCGACGCTAAATATTAACGTCACCACATCTGGCGTCGGTTTTGTCGACCGACGCTATTAAATTTAGCGTCGGTCGGTGACCGACGCCATAACGCGCGTCTGACCGACGCTAAACTACCTTTTTTTGTAGTGATAGAGTTTAGAGAGTTCGAAGATCCGTGGGGAGATCGTGACGCCATCCTTCCACCTCGGAGAACTCGGAGCTTAAAGTTGAAGATCCAGGAGATTGAAGCTTCGCGGGAGTCGTCAGAATTAGGTTTTTCAGTTCTTATCTGTTCTTCCTCTATATGATGATCTTCATTGCTGCCTTTGATTCTGTTGTTTCTGATATGAGTAACTGAACTTGTAGAGCTTAGATTAGATGAACCCTAAGTGATCCAGGGCTTTAAAGCGGTCACGGATTGGCAGTAATTAGATTCGAAGTTCAATCAGTTTCTCTTTGCATGGTTGTTTTGTTCTTGATTGTTTATGTTTCTTCTCCGGTTGATCGCCTAGATTAGGTTTTTGCAAGCTAGGGTTAGTCGCCAGACATCTTCCTGCTTTGGCGCATAAACTTGTCTTCCTTGATCACCTAGTTTAGATTCTTGTTAAGTTGAGGATAGAAGCGAACGCTCGCCTCTCTTTAAAACATCAATTCAACCAGTTAACCTTATAATTGGAGTGTGCCTTTCGTAGGAACCGGTTAGGGTTAATCCACTGCAAGAGTAACTCATAAATCACTAGTAATCACACCAGTTAATTAAGTCGTTGCGAGAGGCGACCGTACCCGGGCGGCTAGTTAATCTTGGTAGTTAGAACTGATAGAGTGAACGTTCGCCGATCTTAAACCTAAGGGTAAGGAGTTATGGTGGTGTATAGAAACCGATTGAATTAGAATTGAAAACCGCTGATCTTGTGATTGCAGTTGCTCTGGTGATCTAAGGAGGATTCGAAATCTAAGTTCGTCTATCTTCTCGTTAGTCAACCTTTTACTTTTATGTCTTTTATTTTCCTGCTTTATTAGATTAGAAGTCGTGGAACTCACACCACGCACTAAGTGTTTAAACCTGATTAATTTGCCAACATATTTGAGTAGACAAGAAGAAGAGACCTCGAGTAGAATACGATCTAGTCTACCTTGGTAGATTAGTTATTTGATACCGCTAAAACTGCAGCATCAGCACCTCTCTCCCCTGGAGGATACCACGAGACCTTTCCCTCGAAGGAATCGTAAACTTGACTCAACCAAACAAATCACGCATTTCCCTTGAAGACGTGACTGCACCTCTTTCCCTCGAAGAGGGACTTAGCACCCATAGTGCAGTTTTAGGGGGCAGTGCAGGCTCCTTCAGATTCTAGCATTTCATTCAATCACATCAATCAATTCATCCCTTAAATTCATCTACCAATTCCATTAATCAATTCCTCCTCAACTCCATCCAATTCACATCATCAAGACCATCAACAGTTCCACCATCATTTTCAACATTAATCCAATTCCAAACCTCAATCCACATATCACAATCCAAATCAATTACACAAATCAACAATGCAATTCCAATCAATCAAACCAAGTCCCAATTCCTCTAGCCAATTCCATGTACCAATTCCATTGTCCAATTCCACCACACAATTCCACAACACAGTTACACAACAGAATTACACAGCACAATTCCACTCAACCAATTCAACATATCCAATTCATGTTACAACTCTACACTAAACCACAACCGACAACGATAGGTACAAATATAGTAATTCAGTTCATCTCATCCCATCCTATCTCACATTTCTAGTTCAAAATCATTAGTCATCATCTTCCATCCCAATCCCCACATCACACATCAATCAGCACACTCATCAAACAGTAATCACAAGACAGTTATCCATTTTTACTCTCAAGGGTTCGTATAAGACCTACTTCCATTCTAACTTCAGTTTTAACTCCTCACTCACATTCCTAGCCACCTAGTTAACCATTCGAATAATTTTAATTCTTCGTGATCATGATGTCTCTTAATTATTCGGTTCTGTTTTTCTATAACGAAGATTCTAATTTTCACGTCATTCGAATAACAAAGTAGAAGAAATTCACGTCCTAATCTTATAGCTAGAGTACACTCTCAGTAAGTGATTGTGTTAAGTCCATATATATAAGGTATTATCAATGATAGAGTCGTAAATCAAATATGAAAACACTGTTCAGGTTTGCACTGCGTTGATTACTAAAAGCCAAACCGACTGGATTATTAAAAGAAAAATGAACGAGTTTTTGTCGTGGTGTGATGTTGATTTTATGATTCGAATATTTCCTTGTGCATTATTATCCCGAAATGAAATTAAAATGTGGAAAGATTTGAGCAAAAAGCTAAATTAAAATTTCAACAAATCCACAGAACCAACGGCCAAGATGAACCAAGCGAAATTTCAACGGCGAGATTACACATCTTCAAACAAAGAAACCCTGAAACGTTGAGTACTGAAACCCTGAAAATGTTTAGATATGTATTTTTCGAGGTGAGAGGAGAGAAAAAATTTGGGAAATTTTTTTTTTCTAAAAAATAATTAAAAAAATAATTATTTTAATAAAAATTTATTTTTAATATTAAAATAATAAAATTATTATTTTATTAATATTTTAGCTGATTGGGATGTGTGACTCAGCTGCCACGTCAGCACTCACTACAAAAAAGAGCGTTTTGGCGTCGGTTGAAACGAAAGAGGATAGCGTCGGTCGACCGGTCGACCGACGCTAAAGAGAATCTCGCGTTTTAGCGTCGGTCGTTTGGTCGACCGACGCTGGTCGACCGACGCTAAAAACTAACCCTAATGAGCTGAACGCCTCCTCTCTTCTCTCTTATCTTTCTCTTTTCCCTTCTTCATCTTCCACTCCCAAACCTCTCTTCTTCTTCTTCTTCTTCAGCCGCCCACCCCGCCGCTCCACCTATTCCGCCGCCGCCGCCGCTCCCAAGCCCAAGCCTTCGCCGCCCACCCCGCCGCTCCCAAGCCCAAGCCGCCCACACCGCCGCTCCACCTATTCCGCCGCCGCCTCTCCCAAGCCCAAGCCTTCGCCGCCCACCCCGCCGCTCCCAAGCCCAAGCCACCCACACCGCCGCTCCACCTATTCCGCCGCCGCCGCTCCACCTTTTCCTAAGAAGAAGAGGAGGAAGAGAAGAATAAAAGAAGAAGAAAAGGAGCTAAAGAAGAAGAAGAAGGAGGCTAGAAGAAGAAGCAGATGCAAGACGGAGGGAAGAAGAAGGAGGGAAGAAGAAGAAAAAAGCTGCAGCTGGATCTGCAGCTTTTTTTTTGGGATGTGAACGCATATTTAGCGTCGGTCGGTTTGTGCCGTAGCGTCGATCGACCTAAAACCGACGCTAAATATTAACGTCACCACATCTGGCGTCGGTTTTGTCGACCGACGCTATTAAATTTAGCGTCGGTCGGTGACCGACGCCATGACGCGCGTCTGCCGACGCTAAACTACCTTTTTTGTAGTGACTTAACAGAAAATTTGGAAGGAATTGGACGAAAATACCTTTTCGAGATTTTCTGAAACGTTAATTTCTGAAATGAAAATTTTAGAACGATGTGTACCAAAATGAAATCCGCCGAAACGTTAAGTAC
Organism: Linum lewisii; assembly: GCA_034768395.1. NCBI lineage: Eukaryota > Viridiplantae > Streptophyta > Magnoliopsida > Malpighiales > Linaceae > Linum > Linum lewisii. Next base: position 18,325,065 of record CM068299.1, on the reverse strand, counting down.
CAAAAAAGTTAACACCTCTAACTGTCGTGGAAGTTACTTCCTTTCTCTTGAATGTGGCTATCATCACGGTGGTGGCAATTTCCTTTCTTCAACTGCCTTGACGGAGTAGTGCTGTTGGTGGCAGAAGTTTTTCCTCATAAGCTAGGTAGGGTTTCCTTGATGATGAACTGTTGTCCATGGAGAGGTCTTGCCTTGGAGCTCTCATTGTGAAGCAGGTTTCCTTGGTAGTGTATGTCCTTGATATGGACTATGGAGGATGTCCTTGCATGATATGATGGTGACTTCATGATGATACCTTCAGTAGGGTTTGATATGACCACATCAACGCTTAGGGTTTAATCATGATGAGGAGATTGACATGGTGACATCTTTTTGATGGAGTCAACCTTAGGGCTTCCCTCTTGGTGAGGAGGTCGACAGACATGGTGACATCATTACCATGGAATCGGCCTTAGGGCTTCCCTCTTCACCCTTGGTGAGGAGGTTTCCCTCCTGAAGTCGACCTTACCCTCTCCCCCCTTGGCGAGGAGGCTTCCCTCCTGAAGTCGGCCTTAGGGTTTCCATCATGTTGAGGAGGCTTCCCTCTTGATGGGGAGGATATGTTAGGTCAAAATAGTAAATTCATGGTCTCATTTAATCATTTTAACTTAATAGAGTGACTAAGGCTTAATAAAGTCATGCAAACCTCCACAAATATGCAATGTGGTATTCTGGTTGTCATCTTGCAGACGCCATATCTCACTATTCCAGTGGAACTTGTTTGGCCACTACATATGGATGGAAAGATAACGAAATTATATTTCCATAGCTGACCTTGGATCAATCGAAGTTCATGAGGGAGTTATGACCAAAATACAATACTGGACAAATTTAGCACGAAAATGAATCGAAGGGTGGGGGTGAAGAGCAATGTGCGAAGGGGTGATTGGGCCAAAAAGAAGACATCATTAGCTAATTTATGTTATTTAATTACTAACTACTAAGGTAATTAATGACCTAATAAAGACATCTGATTTCTTATATTTTTCTAATGTGATATTTACTCAAATATTTTTTGGGTGTGAACAGGTTCTCATATGTCTCCTCATCTCCGCAATCATCGCATACAACCTCACTATCGTAGTATCGTGACCCTCCAATCTCCATCTCCTTCTATCCCTCGTCCATAATCCAAGTAGTTTCGTCTGCCTCAGTCCGATCCCCACCTTACGTAGAAAGAAACAAAAATTTTATCATACAATTTCTCATTAAGACAATTTAATGTATCATTAGTACAACACTTAAGGAAAAAGTTAAATGAAAAACTTACAGAATGTATCACTACGTTACAATACAAAAAATTTAGTTACATATATGTTAGTTTTAATAGGTGAATGACCAATATGTTAAAATCCTAATAGATTAATGAGCAAAATGGATATTTACCCAAGCATTCCCCCCTGTGTGCTGTCTACTATTTTGCGGACAAACAGCACAAAACCCTTGTTTTTTTTTCAGAAAGTAAACAAGAGTTGATACGCAACATAGATGTGAGTGAGGATGGTGGGTCCCACCTCCGCAATTCCTCGGCTCCCTCAGTCCCCACCAATATCATCCCACTTATTATTAGTTATTAATCTAAAACAATCCTAAAGATTAGCACAAGGAATATAATCTCATTCTCATCACTCTTATTTATAACTGTGAATTGTTGGGGACATCGGTGGAGTCGAGGGAGAAGTCAGAATTCTAATAAATCATGTGCTCGATACATAAAATATAATGGGTTGAATATATTTTTGTATGATAAATATATATATTTTAGTTATTTAGGTCTAGGGAATCCTGAGACTAGACCTATAGTAGACACCCCTGGCTCCGCCACAGGTCAATATTCAAAATTTTCTTATGATATATCACGTATGGAGTGGATATTTTAGAGAGAATATAATGTTGAGTAGATACTCATTGGGACAAAATGATATAAAAATATAAAGATAAATACATAATTTTCGTACAAAAATTTAATAAAATAAAATATCTAATTTAAAATATGCCGTAATAGTGAATTGTTAAGTTATATTATTATAAAAAAAAATAGTACAAATTTTAAAAATATATTTTAAAAAAAATACAAGTATAGAGTAATTCTTACAAATTTTGTATAAACGTGTCGAGAACGTGACATGTAAAGTGAAACGATACATAAAAAATATCCAAGTCTGCACCATACAACTATAACGAGTTGTATTATGTCTATTGAAGCTGGTTAAGTCCAAATTACCATTTCTACTTTTAACCAAATTAATGATGATTACATCCCAACCCAACTTTGGTCCATATATATAAATACAATTTTGTATACCATAAATGGGCTAGCACTTGATTGTTTTAGCAAATTGTTGAGGACCTTTATGCAAAGCAATCAAAAATAAATAAATAACAGCTTCTTAAAAAAAAAAAGCTTTTATGTTTCGCAGTTGTTTATTATCTTTCTGCCATGTATGTCTCAATTACAACTTTATGTTATGTTCAACTTTATACGGGGGAGATAAATTAATTTATGTACCACTACACTTTAAACATAAAAGATAATTAATGCTAAAATGGAACACCGGGGACATTTCTTTTAGTAAAAATGATGTCATTCATATTATTAATTTTTATGATAATGATAAGTAAATTTCATAATATTTCTAGTCAATTACGAGAAACAATATCCAAAATAGGTTTAAGTAAATAATTGGAATTACCTGGCTCTCACATGAGAAGTAACAATGTTTATTTGTGCTACGAAAACAATATCACCTAGACTCTTATATTGCAAATGAGTTCATCGAACTTCGTATGATCATCCTCCATAAAACTGTTGCATCGAACTTTAATTTCCACCATATGCGAGTCAATCCCAACTTGTACAATGCGACTAGATCAACACGCCAAACATAGCCATTGCTTCAGAAGTTCAGGCATCTCTAATTCCTTATCATTCGGCAAGCCACCACCGTGCATGTCTCATCATACTCACACGTATTTGAATGCTAATGCTCATAGAATCATACTCACGTGTACCCATTGGCGAAGCCAGGGGGAGTCTACCCCCGACCCGGGCCCGGGGTCCCCTGGACCCAAATAGCTAAAATACATGTATTTTTCCGTATAAAAATATATTCGGCCGATGTATTCTATATATCGGGCCCAGGGTCTACCAAGATCCTGGCTTCGCCACTGCGTGTACCTGACTGCTAATGCTCATAGATGAGTGTCTTATCAACATTATATTTCAACCTTCATTGTGACTATACACTAGTAGATAATTAAAGTAATTACTTGACCCAAAAAGTAATTATTATAGAGGAGAAAATAGGTTCTTTAATACTACAACCTTGTTAAATAGGGAATCCCTATCCACCATGACCATATCTCTCTTTCTCTGTATTAAATAATGAAAACATATATTCAACAAGCGACATTATTAGTGTTTCCTTTTGCTTTCTTGCTGTCAGATTATTGTTGCTTACCAACTTCTCTTCAGATTACGGCCTAGCCTACTGCTCAGGATAAACAGACGAGTTTAAAAGTTAGATACTCTAAGGGTGGTTGCAAATTTGTTATGTATGAGTTTATCCTTTCTCCAATGGGAAAATGGTACTTTGCCCCCCTCTACTTTGCCAAGTTAACAAACAGCCCCCTATACAATGAAATGATCAATTTACCCCCTCCTACTATGCCAACCTAACAAACAGCCCTTCCATCCAAAACTCCATCCAAAACTCCATCCAAATTCGTAAGTGATACTCACCAATATGATTCATCCATAATTAATGACAATACATTGCCACATCATTAATGACATTACATTTTTAGTACAAAAGGCAATAAAAATATTAATTTTAAATTTATAAATTAAAAAAGTATATATTTAATTTTTTATGGATTTTTATTTTTAATTTTTTTTCAATTAAATTTAAAAAATATTTTGTATTTAAAAATTTAAAAATTATTTTTAGAAAAAATTGTATATTTATTTAGAAAAAAAATTATTTCATTTTTAATATTAAAATCCATAAACGAAATATTTTTTATTTTTTATTTATAAATTAAATTTAATTCTTATTATAATTTTTGTTTTTCTCAATTAATTTAGTTGAGATGGATGAAATTCGTTGATGTGGCAATGTACAATCATTAATTGTGGATGAGTCATATTGGTGAGTCATCACTTAACGGAATTTTGGATGAAAATTTGGATGGAAGGGGCTGTTTGTTAGGTTGGCATAGTAGAAGGGGGTAAATTAATCATTTCATAGTATAGGGGGCTGTTTGTTAACTTGACAAAGTAGAGGGGGCCAAAACACCATTTTCCCTTCTCCAATTATCACATTACCATAATCTCGATTTTTTTTTCAATATTTAGTCTATTAAGTTAAATCAATCTCAACCTTTCATTTAATATTAAAATATCAATTATCTAATTAAATGTTATCATTTAATTGCGTAACCAATTAGTAGATAATTATTAGAAAAAAAATTAGGTTTACCAATAACTATTCACATTTTCTCTTCCATCTTCCCTATCTTTTATTGTACTGTCATTTCTCTTCCCCTGGGTAAACAATATCAAAGCAAATCATTTTTGTTCAACATTTGTTTTTCCGGCAAGTTTATTTCTAATTTCTTGTTATTGTTTACTAGTTCAAGGCACCCCAGTCTGCATATAGATTCATCATTTATGCACACTCAAGGTTTGTGTATGATGGGTCCAAGACAAGTTGCTAGGAACCCAAAGATGGCGTACATCTCAACGAAAAGATACGGAGGACCCGAACCCTAGGGCCAACAGTCGCCTAGGGTTCCGAATTACTTGGGTCGTGCAGGTTTCCTGGCCCACCATGGGAAGGCGGAAACCCTAGTCGTCTAGGTTTCCACCTCAGAAGCAGAATCCAACTCCTACAAGAGAATGAACTCTTCCCCAACTCAGGGACCAAAGAGTATAAATAAGGAGGACCAGCCCTCCGACAAAGACACACGGTTAACACCACATACACATACAGAGACATACTTTAAGATGCAGGCTCAGGCTAGTACGCTTAAGGTTGTCATCATCCCCAAAATCCTAAGGGGTACCCTCTGGTACTTTTCTGTCTCTTTCTCATACGACCTTAGCCCCCACTCACAAACATAGAACTGTTCATCCTCTTACTACTGTCTCCTGTACACCTTGCGAGGTACACCCGGACGTCCACTAGAGCACATGAACTAGGCGAACAGCTCTCAACCCCTCAAACTTCCAGGTTTGAACCTCATTGTACGTCACGAATCTCGTGGGTGGAACAGTTTACTGCATCAAATTCGTTTAAACTCAACATGTTACCGGAAATGGACCTCAACATGTCTCAGAATATTGAGTAAGAAAGAAGTTTACAACGAGTAAGTTGAAGTTCAAAAAAATGATGATTATTGGAGAATATTAATTAAAATTTGTATAACCATGTTTGGATGTACTAGTGCAATAAATCTGTCCATTGCAGGGCATAATGGCATATTTGTCGTTCGCATTACTTGCCCTAGTGCAGGCAATTTAGGCTCAATTCATGTTTGCTGCTTGCACTACGTGTCCTAGTGCACATTACACAGATCTGAATTTCAATTTTCACTATAACTTCTTAACAAATTAAAAGAGTTTCAAATGAAAAATCGAGATAAAGAACCAGAAAGTCAAACCAAATCCTCATTATTCTGACGATAATAGACGTACAAATACAACTAAATCATAGATGCAATATCAGTTTTCATTGCACTAGTATAAACAATGTCGTTTTCAATTGCACTAGTACAAGCTAATTCCAGGTCTGAAACTATTGATCAAATTTCAACCGTTTGTGCCGAATCTGAAGAGAGGAGCTAGTACCTCCTTAGATCCACTATACCGACCCTCCCGTCCTTGAGTACCAACGAGAAAAGTGTTGGCACCACGACGACGATTCAAGCTCTTCACGATCTCGATCACTACAGTGGCGTCGAACTAGTTGGCGACAACGGTATTGTCTTGAGATTCGTGGGAGGATGAGTAGAGAGTCTCAACGTAGCAGTGATGTTGTCCTGAGATTCATCGGAGGAGTTGAGGGTCTCAGTGTATCGGTGACCCTTGCTTCAAATACGACTGGGCGACTTTCTTTGCCGTTCTTTGTGATGAGTCGGAGCTCGGTTAATGATTTCTCTCATGTAGCCGGAAGTCCGAAAGAGAGAAAAGTGATGACCTTTTTTTTGGAAGAAGATGGCAGCTATTTTGAAATGAATGGAGGTTAGGGTTTCTAGGGTTCTCATATATATAATTAAGTTCATTTGTTAGATTAAATCTAACAGTTCTAGTGAAATTGATCTATTTTAAACTATAAGAAGGACTTGTTCTCCTTATAGTATCCGGAAAACCTCTATTTACCACCAGTGGTGGAGTCGGAGTTTAAATAGTTTTTGGACATTAAATAACATTTTGTGAAAATTTATGTTTAATTTGTATTTAAGTGTTTGTCTAAAAAAATTAAACATTATTTATATGACAATTTTTTTGAACGTTATTTAAACTGTATAGAAGAGAGAGGAAAGAGAGATGACGTCTTAAGTCTTGACGACTCACTGCTGGAAGTTTGTGGTTTCGTGACGAAACCATTTTAAGGGGTGGAAAGTTATAATGACCCTACTATGATTAGCTGGTCCAATTTCAATTTTTTGGTTTGTATCTCGTAGGTTAAGATTTAGAGATTTCAGTTCAAATTAAATCATTAATTTGGGGGAATTATTTCACCCCCAATAAATGAAATTACGATTTTCGAGTTAAGGGTTTTCAAATTAATCGTTAGGGGTCCTAATCAATTGGCTGAACCGAGTGAACCCCAACCCGACCATTTGACTAATGTGACAAGGCCTTGTGGCCGATTTAATAGATGAAGGGGGTTGCCTTAATACCTCTTATTGGGCCTCTAGTATAGCTTAGGCGAAAGAAATGAGGAGAAAGGAAGGGTCGTAAGGCCACTTGACCCGACCAGGAGGAAGAGAGGGCCCAAGGCCCATAAGCTTGGCCTGGCCGCAAGCTACTCTGTCATGATCCCAACGAGAAAGAGGGAGAGGAAAGAAGGGCCTTCAACCCAAGTTGTGATTCAGGGAACAGAGCACGAAATTCAAGGGGGGTGTCAGTGCGGAGAGAGTAGTGGCGCTCCTAGAGTTTGGCTACGTTCAGGAAAGGAAAAAGAAGGAATGACAGAGGTCTCTTCAAGATGGAACAAGTGGCCCCAATTGTTTTTTAGATTTGGTAACCAGAAATGGAGAAAATCAATCAGCAATAACGCGACAGTGACGACGAGGAAACTGGGAGGGAAAGAAGGCCAACAGTAGCTTGGTGGTTTCTTCTTCGACAGACAGTTACAAGGAGGGATGGCAGCCGGAAACATTTGGAAATCCAAATTCCAACAAAATGGGAAGTCGCCAAGGGCGAATAGAGCTCGAAGACGACGAGGGTCTGACCGGTGAAGGAGAATGACTATTTAGTCAAAGCCTGAAACTTAAGTGACCATTCTCCTGATTCTGGAACTTTATGGACTAATTTAGAACTTTGGCTAATATGTTGGAATAGTCTCTAAATGTTAGAATGTTATGGATAAGGACTTGGGGTCTTTTTGTTGACTTTTTAAGTTCTGGACTGATTTGCGGACAAAATTAGTTGAGGGATTGCAACTGAAAAACCTGGGAGTTCCTCATCTGAAGGATATTTCAAAGAAGTGAAGAGCTGTGAGAGTTGTGGTGATCCTCCTTACCCAAAGCGCGCTTGTTTCACATACCCTGGAGCCAAAAAAATTAAGGAGCCTTGTGGATGGTGCGGGACTTGCAACCATAATGGTGGTGAATGCCACAACTTTCGGAGCAATCTTCCTATGAACAATGAGGAGATTAACTTCATTTCTCAAGGATATCCTCAGAATTAGTATGGGCATGGCACATTCAGACAACAAACCAGGATCAGAAGAGAAATTCCGGAAATCAAGGATTAGGAAGTGGTTCTCGACCTCTATACCAACCTCCATGATCAACTGGAAGGACTAATATTGGATCATCTGGTAGTGCGGAACCGACTACTAGAGAGATTATGTAGAGGTTGGATAGGATGGAGATCAAGAACGAGCAGAGAATTGATCGCATGGAGAGCAAGTATGACATGAGGTTTGCAACTGTAGAGACGCAAATCGAGGGTCAGATTGCTCAATCTCAGAGGACAAAGCAATAGATTGTTGAGCTAGTGAAGCTTGTGGGATCGAATTTGTGACCACAATGAACTTTGCCTAGCACCAGCGAGCCTAACCTACGCCAAGAACATCTGAAGTCGGTGGTGGCGCAAGAAGAAGAAAGTGGAGAAGAAGGAAGTGACGAAGAAGGAATTGAGGAGATTGCGGTACCTGTGGAGACCCCTCAAATTAAGGTAGTGGTTACTTCGTATGTTCCACCTATTCCTTTCCCCAGCCGAGTAAGGGAGGAGTCAAAAGAAGAATATTTCCACGCTTATCTCAAGGTTCTTGAGAGACAGGATACCACAACTCATTTCTTGTATGCCCTAGTGAAGATTCCATCATACACTAAGTTCTTGCAAGACACTCTACTTGGGAAGGAAGATGTTGAGTTGGAAGCTGTGAAGGTTGTTGAGAAGGTGCTACCTCCTCCGGTGATTGAGGAAACAGATCAAGTGGTAGCAATGCTGGAAAAGGTGCGCCTTAACAAGGAATTCTTGCACACCATCATCAAGAAACCGTCAGGCACCAACCACTTGAAGAAGCTGTGTTTGAAGAAAGAGGAAGTGGCGCAAGTTGACGAAATGGCGCTTGGTACGAACTGTTCACAACTCCTCCAGAAGAAGGTTGCCAAGAAGCGCAAGGATCCGAGAAGTTTATCTTTTCCTTGCTATATTGGTTCCCATTGCATAGATAGTGTGCTCTTGCTAATTTATGAGCTAGTATTAATGTGATGCCCTATCCTTTATGCCAACGCTTAGGGTTAACGGAGTTAGTTCCTACTAGTATGGATGTTCACCTAGCTGATGAGAGCATTAAGCAACCCTTAGGGATTGTTAAAATCAATAACTATTATTTCGGGTTGGTTACTTCAATGATCACTAAACTTTGACCAAATAACCCGGTGGTCACTGTTCTTCAAAAAATTTCTTAGCACTCACACAACTTTAACCAATTATCCTAGCAGTCACTACCGTCTACGGACATCCAATTTTCCATCCATTTGCATACGTGGCGGTGCCATCAAGGCAGCCACATCATCTACATTGCCACATCATCTAAACCAAACCCAAAACCCAAACCTAAACACTCACCCTAATTACCCAACCAAACCAAATCTAAACCAAATCAAACCCCCCTCTTTCCTCCTCCTTCCTCCTTCCTCTTCCTCTTCTCCAATCTCCAGAATCCTACCGACGCCTTTACTGCCTACCGCCGCCGAGCTCGCTCTCGATGCCAGTCCACTTTCAAGTCAACTACAAGGAAGCTGTGAAGAACGAGAAGAGTCTACTCCTCTGCAGTTTCGAGATATTCTACGTTCCTCCGCAGTTCCGAGAACTACAAAGAAGCTGCCGCCGACGCCAGCGAGCTCGCTCTCTATTCCACAATTTCGTTGACCTAGTCGGTCTCGTGGGTAGTCAGGACATGCATCAGAAGGTAGCCATACCAATGTCTTCGTCTCAATGGATTCGCCTCAGAACTTCGACCGCTGACGAGAGCGAGCTCCAGAGGGAAACAAACCCAGATCCGCTCATAAATCGCTTCCTTTCAGAGTTCTCCCCACGCTGCTCGGGAAACAAACCCAGATCTGGACGCCAGATCCAGATCCGTCCATGGCGTCCTTCACTTTCTCCATTGCGACGAAGGCGGCGGCGGCGGCGGTAAGGAGTGTGGGCGGCGGTAGGATTCTGGAGATTGGAGAAGAGGAAGGAGGAAGGAGGAGGAAAGAGGGGGGTTTGATTTGGTTTAGATTTGGTTTGGTTTGGTAATTAGGGTGAGTGTTTAGGTTTGGGTTTTGAGTTTGGTTTAGATGATGTGGCAATGTAGATGATGTGGCTGCCTTGATGGCACCGCCACGTATGCAAATGGATGGAAAATTGGATGTCCGTAGACGGTAGTGACTGCTAGGATAATCGGTCAAAGTTGTGTGAGTGTTAAGAAATTTTTTGAAGAACAGTGACCACCGGGTTATTTGGTCAAAGTTTAGTGATCATTTAAGTAACCAACCCCTATTATTTCCTGGTTGATTTTGTGGTGCTAGATATGAAAAGTTCGTACCAGGAAGATATCAAAACTCCCCTTGTCGAGTACGTAACCGAATATCTGAAAATAACAGAAACTTCAACTTAGACAACAGAATAAATATTCAACAAAATTACTACTAAATAAATAAATCGTTGGATCGTAGTGTTCTCACCTGAATACCGTTATAAATTACCGCTACTACACCGTTGCTATGGTATTTCCCCTCCAATAACAACGGGTCACCAAGTTCGAATCTGATAAAAAAACCAAAAATCAAATCAATTATTCGAATACATGAGCTTGAATCATTAACTCTAATGACATTAACTCTTAGCAAGCAGAACTCAGTGATTCAGTATGGTGAAACGAAAGGAAGCCCAAAAACGTGATTAATAAGTCTGCACAGCGTCAATAACAGCACAAAATTAAGATTCAAGAAGGCAAAAAACGTCGATACAATTCAAAATACACGCAAGAACAAATCTGCCCTAACAAAATCATAAATTCAGGCCGAAACTCTTACCAAGAACGATGTCAATCGGTCCAAATAGCACAAATCGAACAAAAATATGACAAAAAACCCTGCAAATCATCGTCATAGATCGACATTAATTCCAGAACACAAACAACAACAAATAGAAGAAGATTAGGGATGAACACTTACCAGAAACAAGAAGGAAATCGGCGTTGAGAGAGGGAGGCGTCGAAAATCGGTGAGAGTTGAGAGAAAAACGGTGAGAAGGCGTGAAAAATGAAATTCTGAAGGTCAGAGGGGGAGGTCATTCATTTCCTTAGTCGCAGGCCGCCTGCGACTAAATTAAAGCTTAGTCGCAGGCCTTCGGCTTTATCGCAGGCCACCGCGACTAAGCTTAGTCGCGGGCTTTATCTTAGTCGCAGGCGGCCCGCGGCCGCCTGCGACTAAGTTAGTCGCGGGCCCATATTCAGTCGCAGGCGCCTGCGACTAAGCCTATCTTTAGTCGCAGGCGCCCGCGACTAAGCATTTAGCCCGCGACTCACTTAGTCACAGGCCCGTAAAGAGCCTGCGACTATATCAGCTCTTTTTTGTAGTGGTGATTGAGAGCATAAACACGTCCCTAAACACAAAGTGTGAGAGTTCCCCCATTTGCCTAAATATTTTCTATGTCAGGAAGTCTGGTAAGTTTGGTCGGCTTTGTGCATGAATGGTGATTGCTACTTGTTGTGTGTAGATATTACTGAGGTCGGTTTGTTGGTTGATGTGTATGCATGTCTAGGTTAATTGTTCAAACTTACTTCAAAAGTTAAATGGGAGATTTAGAATAAAAATTGAAATTGGTTTATACGCTTTTAAAATAAAAAATATTATGCATGTCATATGCTTTATTAAAATTAAAATCAATGAATAGTTATGCATTTCATCATAGTACTTAATTAATTATATGAAGTTGTGAAATTTCAAACAATATATATGCATGTAATCGTATGAGTTACAATTTAATTAAATTAGGAACATATATACTTGTATATAAATGATTAAGAGATATAATTAGGAAAACTTAGTCAGTGGTACTAAGTTACTTAGACATCTCTAATATTATACCTTACTTATTCTCTACTCAACTGTTACTAATTAACAGCCTCTAGATATATAGATGGACAAATCTTGGATACGAAAGGCTCGTCATACTCCCGAGTATTATGCCGGCCTTCAAAAATTCCTAGACTTTGCTGTCTCTAATGCACCTGATGGAGTGAATATCCTCTGTCCTTGTTCCAAGTGCAAGTTTAAGAAGTGGAGGCCAAGGCAGGAAGTTAATGACCACCTGCTCCATTCAGCTTTTCCATCTTCTTACGCTGTTTGGAATTTGCATGACGAGTTAGCTACTGATTTTCTGCCCCCGGTTGCTGTGAATATTCCAGCCGCAATGGTCACTGAAGAAGTAAATCTGCCAGCAGTTGAGGTACCACCGATAATTGAGCCAACCAGGTTCCAGAACATGGTGAATGACGCATTTGGAGTACAATTTCAAGAAGACCCACTTCCTACTGAATTAAATGTGCTTGTTGAGACTGAAACTCAACAACCACCTCCTACAGACATACCAATGCCGGATGTCAGGACTCAACTCCCAGATGATGATGTCTTTCGAATTTTACAGGATGGTGAAGTGCCCTTACATGATGGTCGCACTAAGTTCACAAAACTGTCCTTCATGATGCGTTTATACCACATCAAGTACTTACACAAGATCAGTGACAAAGCTATGACTATGCTTCTGGACCTGCTCAATCAGGCTTTTATTGGTGCCAAAATTCCTCAAACCAACTATGAAGCAAAGAAGACGATCAGAAAAACTGGGTTTAACTTACCAAAAAATTGATGCATGCAAGAACGATTGTTTACTATACATCGGAGAAGATAGTGCAGCGATGCAGTGTCGAGTGTGCGGAGTTGCTCGATTCAAGGATGTAGGAAACAGGACTGCATCTGGGAAGAAATCAAAGCCTCGACCAGAGAAGATATTTCGGTACTTTCCTTTAATACCTCGGTTGAAGAGGTTATATATGTGTCCTTATACAGCAGAAGATATGACTTGGCATGCCACATAGATGAGTAATGATGGTATGGTCAGACATCCTCGAGATGCAAAAGCGTGGAAAAGTTTCAACACGAGGTTCCCAGATATTAGATCAGTCAGCAACATACAATACTGATCTAATGACGTTGGCTAGGGGACCGAATGTGTCTGCAACTCGATTTACTGCTTATGACATCAATGGATATCAATTTAGAACAGTAGATCGGGATCAACCACTGAAGACAGCGTGTCAGGCTCTTCAGACAACAATCCAATTCGTACCGATCTCTGGTTTTATGGGAAAATTATTGATATCATCGAGCTGGATTATTATACTCGAACAATCACGTTGTTCAAGTGTCAGTGGGCTGATACGGTGAATCCAACATGGAAGAAAAAGGATGCTCTCGGTATAACAATGATCAACTTTAACCATTTGAGAGATGTTGGTGACAAAGCTGAAGATGAGCCATATATTAGTGCTACTAATGCACGTATGGTTTTCTATGTTGATGATACAAGTGATCCAGATTGGTGCATACCAATACATTGCAAGCCACGAGATGCATACGACACAGGAGAGGATGAGTATTGTTTAGCATTAGCTCAACAACAATTACCTGTAACAGACAACATTCCTGATTTGCAAATCGTAGGGAGTGGTGTAATTGACTTCGATAAGGAATGACATTATATTGTGTAGTTCATCTAAATATTCTAGCACGAATGCATTTCTTTATGTCACAAATTCTGAGTTTATCTTTAAATTTAATAATCTCATTTTTTATGGATAAAGATAGCATCTAGTTCTAGTTCTGATAGTGGAGAGCGTCGTCCCGAATCTCCTACTGTTCAGAATTCTGGTGGGAATTCTTCTGCAGCCTCGTCCACCTAGAAGCACACATATGAGATGGACTTTATTGGTTAGTTCTGTCTATGAATTTCATTCCTGAACGAAATGAAGAAATTATTTGATTCTATACTAAGAATACGAAATTTCTATTTGTGCAGACCGTTCCAGGTTCACAAGTCATTAAGTACACAAACTTCCGGAGGGTAGCATCTGGCGGCACCCGTTGTGTGTTCAACCTGGACACCCTAGGAGTCAACCCTGGTGGCGACCTCTTGTCTTTTATGGACACTACGCTGGTGAGTGCTCCAGGAACTACCAATACTACCCTATATATCCCAAAGACTGAAAGTTAGTGCCAGCTAGATCCAAGGATGTTGCGTTCGAGCAGTTCTTTACGGTAAGTTTCAAATTTGAATTTCATTCACTCTACTAAAGTATGAACACATTATATTTTGAGTTAGTGTGATTCTTACAATTTCTATGTGGAATTAGGACAAGTTCTATTGCGGTCCAGAGCTATTATCGATCGCTCGCGTGCATTTTGACAAGAAGATTGGACGAGCTTGGGGCAAGTCTAGGCTTGCAATATGGAAGGGCAGGATGAAGCATGCGGCGAAAAACGATCTCCCCGAGGAGTGGATTCTTCAAAATCCTCCACAAGGTTGCCCGCCGAATGATTGGTATCAGTACATTGAGTATACGAAGACTCAAGTATTTAAGGTACAGTTTAGAGATGGTATTATCTAATTAGAATTTCATTATCTAAATTAGACTATAACAATTTTCTTTTTCCTGACTTAGGATGCCGTAAATCGGAACAAAGCAAACCAGGCAATGCAAGAGGAGAACCATCATGGTGGCTCTAGACCCTGGCCGAGGTACATTGAGGAAACGGTTAAGGCAACAGGCCGGCGACCGTCGAGGGGTCAGCTGTTCATCAAATTCTATACCGCCCCTGATGGAGAGATCAAGGATGCGCATGCAAAGGCAGTAGCGGTAAGTTTGATATACATTAATGAATTGTAATAGTTCTTTGTTGGCAAATATGCCTAAATTAATTCATCATTGAATTCATATTGTAGGAGACAATTAAAAGACTTGAAGCTGAAGGTTATAGTCCGGAGTGGAGCCCGCATGACTCTCTGGCACAAGCAATGAACAAACCAGAGCATCGAGGCCACATCCGTATGCTTGGTGCTGGGTTCACTAAGAGTCGGGTGAGAATTAAGTTTTACTTAAATGAATGAATACAGTTCTTTACTCACTTTATTGTAATTGACAATTTGTTTTGTTTGTAAGGTCTTTGGCACTGCTGCTGCTGCATCTGGGAGTGTTTCTTCCACAATGCCACACAAGCCAGAGTATGTTCAACAGCTGGAGAATAGGGTATCCCAGCTGGAGACTATACTGAGGTCAATTGCACCCACGCAGTTTGTTGGATCATCCAGTTCTAGCGCCGTTCCTCCTCAGCCACAGGATCAGCAGCCCTATGTGCCACAGCCGCCGACCTCTCAGCCGACCGATCAGTCTCAGTTTGCTGAGTTTGATTTTGACTTAGATAACCTCCCCGCTCACCTTGCCTCCTGGATGAACAATGTGAGTGAATTTATTTATGCTAGCAATTAATTAACTTATAATTTCACACTACTTATTTATTAACTAGTTGTTTCATTGTTGATTATAGCAGCCTTGGGATGCCCCCGTGTACCAGAACCAGAACCTAGGGAATCAGTAGGATGTCTCCTCTTTCATTGTTGTATTTTAGGATGTTGTGTCAAACTTTTATACATTTGTGATAAGTATTTGGATGTGTTGTAACATATGTATTCTGACTTGAAATCGTTGTTGTTCTACGAATATTTCCTAATAATCGTTAAATGAAAAATTGATCATCCTAGAAAATGTGAAATCTAACCAAAATCGTGGGTTTAAAACCAAATCAGCTGACCAAATCAAAACTGGCCAGAAACGAAAACTGGTTTGAAACAAATCAGCTGACCAAATCGGAATTGGCCCCACATGTATGGCCCGCGACTAACTTAGTCGCAGGCCTGCCTGCGACTAAGCCTGGGCTTTGTCGCAGCGACTTTAGTCGCAGGCAGCCCTCGTTTAGTCGCAGGCCACGCCTGCGACTAAATTAATGCTTTGTCGCAGGCAAGCCCGCGACTATATTCGACCGGGCCTGCGACTATATCACTTGTTTTTTGTAGTGCACTTTCTCGACCGAATTCTGTCATAGGTTTGCATTTCGACCACAATCTCCACCACGGTGACAACACGAGAAACTAGTCAAAAGGACTTTGCAAGGGACTGTAACGATCCTATAATACAAGGGCTTATGATGAATGGATGTATGATGATGATGGGTTTGGTGCGGTGTAGCAATCGACAAACCTCCCTCGAATCAAGATCTATGGATTTCTAACGTCTACCAAACTCGGGATGGAATAATGTACGCTCGTCCTAGGATACCCTCAAGCAACTTAGGGGATGTTTGGTATTTGTGATTTAAAATACATGAATTCTTCAAAATTAGTGTATTTGAAATGTAGGTTTTGTTTGGTTACTTTCCAGCAAAGAGGGGACTTAGGCAGGGTGATCCTATATCGCCCTACTTGTTTGTCATAGCAATGCAGGGGTTGGATTATCTGTTTGCTGAAGCTGCTGCAAAGAGTCTATTTCAGTATCATCCGCAATGTAAAAACATTAAACTCACTCATTTGTGCTTCGTTGATGATCTCTTAGTCTTCACCAAGGCAAGTGTTGAAGGAGTTGCTCAAGTAAGGGAAATCATGGATCATTTCCACCTCATTTCTGGTCTGCAATTTAATCCAGACAAAAGCGACCTGTATGTGGCTGGAGTAGATAGAAGTGTTGCAGGACAGATTGTTGCAGTAGCAGGTTTCAGAGAGGGTCAGCTGCCTATGAGATACCTTGGTATCCCTATATCTGCTGGTAAGTTGTCTAAGGCAGATTGTAGAGGACTGGTGGATAAAATTACTAGTAGAGTGAAGGACTGGAAGGCTAAGTTTCTCAATTATGCTGGTAGATTGGAACTTATAAAGTCAGTTGTTCATGGTATATTGCAGTATTGGCTATCGATGTTCATGCTTCCAAAAGATGTTCTGAAGGAGATTGAGACTATTTGTGCTAGCTTCCTATGGGGTAAAAAAGAAGGGCAGAGGATCAAAATCTCTTGGTACCACATGGCTTTCCCTCTTAGTGAAGGAGGCCTTGGACTTAAGGATTTAAGCAGCTGGAATGAAGCTAATATTGTGAGGCATATATGGAACCTAATTACTCGTGGAGGATCTCTTTGGGTAGCTTGGATCATGAAGTACAGGTTGAAAAATGGTGATATATGGACCCTGACAACAGCCACAGGTTCATGGCATTGGAGAAACATTCTGAAACTAAGGGAGATAATTGCTCCATTTATCTCAGTGGATGATGAAGGTGAGCATCTGTGGAATGGAGGATATATGCAGAAGTTTAAGGTTAATAAGGTCTGGGAAAATTTAAGGCCTAGGAGAGGGAATGAAGATTGGTCAAGGTACTTATGGAAAGGTTACAGGATTATGAAGAACAGTTTGCTGACCTGGTTGATCTTAAGAGATAGAATCAGTACATTGGATAAGGTTGCTAGATGGAATAATGCAGTGGTTAATACTTGTCCACTTTGCAGTGTTGCTTCTGAATCGAGGGACCATTTGTTTGCTGACTGTAGCTATTTCAGAAGATGCACTAGCAGGCTGTTTCCTTCCGCTCAGTTTAGAAGTTGGAGTGATCAAATTAAGTATGTCCTGGTTAATTGGAGTGTGGATTCTGTTGAGAACAAGGTTAGAAGAATCAGGTGGTGTGCTATCTTGAGCTCAATATGGATGGAAAGATGCAAGAGAGTTTATGGTACTAGTATGAAGTCCTCGGATGTGGTGAACAATGACATTAATCTGGATCTTACTTTGTACTTCTCCGGGCATCGAGATGAGTCATTAGCACTTCGTAGTTTGAGCTATTAGTCCCTTCATTGTTATAACGAAAATTTGATGTGGATGTAGGTGAACAAATCATCTCTTGTATTAGAGGAGTTTGGGATCCGAAATCTCATCTTATTTTCCTAGGGATTTTAGTGTTGTATGTAGTCCTTGTCTTTGTCTTAGTGTTTGTGAGAGCCTCTTGTATTGTCCTTCAAGGTTTTTTTATGATAATAAAATCAGTAATTATTCATCAAAAAAAATGTAAGTTTTCAAATTGGTGGTTTTTATAAATAAGTATGTTTGGTATTTGTGTTTTAAATTGAAAGTTATATTGTCTATTTTGCCCCAATTATTTATGAACTAGTATTTTGGGCGGAATATTATGTTAATATGTTATATATATATATATATTATATATATATATATATATATAAAAGTTTTCTTAATTAATTAATTTCTTAAATTTGGAATATTTCTTAGTAATGATTAGTGTGGTATCTAACCCTTAATTTTTTTATAAATCTAAACCAAAGTTTTTGACATATCTAACCCAATTTATTTTACAAATCTAACTCATTTTTGACAAATATAACCAAATTTTTTTAACTAATCTAACCCATAATTTTTTTAGAAATCTAACCAATTTTTTTGAAAAATCTAACCTAGATTTTTTGACAAATCTAACCCAATGAGTGGACTGTTATGTTAATATATATGTATTATTATTATATATTTAAATTTAAAATATTAATTAATATATCACAATGCTCCCGTGCGGTTGCTATCAATGGTTTTGATTACTGATTTGCAAAGCATGATGTCGTCCCTGCACCGGAATTTGAGTTTTGGTACTAAATGTTTTCTCAATTTTATAGCTTCTCATTCACATGTGTTCTAATTCGGATTGCATGCAACTATCGCTTCAAACTGTTGGTTTTTATCTAACATAAGAGGCTACTTTCGTGCTTCTCGACTTGACAGTTAATCAGAAACTGCATCTTACTTCATCAGAACTCGCATGTGCTTACCACGATGTCTGCGATGAACTACCACCTCCACTAAGCGCTCTAAATGGACAAAATATGACGTTTGAGGTCCTGCTGCCAAGCCGCGTGCATGCGATTACATATGATGACTTCAAGGTTTATGAAATTTGGGGACTTCTGCTCCATCGTGCTCAGTTGCTCGACCAGCTGCCACAACCAATAGTGATAAAGATAATTTATTAAAAAAACTCTTATAAATAAATAATTAAACTATATGATAGGTACTATGTTACTCAGTTTAGTTGTGATCAAATTAACTCGAATGTGAATCATAAAAAATTATGTCATATTATGACATGATTTGATCAACCCACCCACAAAGCCCAACACAACTACATTCTTGACTTGAATTAACTAAATTCAACATGTGACTAATCAAGCCATGACTTGATAAACCCACTACACATTTAACATGTGATCTTATTGACTCGTAATTTGATTAAACCTACAACTCAATGGACCTCGCCCTTCTAACTCGAATAATATATGAATTAAATTATGTTTCTTTCACAAATTCATTTGTATGAAAGTTGATCATCTAGATCAATCTTGTCCGACCTAGCTTACTCGTGACATTAATTGAATAAAAGTCAACAACTCATAACTCGATATATTTGTACAATGATTTACCAAATGTGACCCAACAAGTGCATACTCGACTAACTTATCTAATGATCATGATTGTTCATATGGACTACTTCTAATTTTGTGTATGAAATTAACAGGGCCGTTCCTGAAATTTTGGAGGCCCTGTTCTAAATTTACTATGTGGCCCTATTAAAAATGATAGTTTAAACTCAATTTGTTGTGTTAACCTAAGTGTCTAACTTGATTTGGTTATGCGGGTATACCCATTAATTGGGAGCAATAATAATACCCATTCATGATGGTATATACGTCTAACCTTATACCCGTAAAAATATACTCTCCTTAGACCCGACCTTCCATGAAGTGGGTTTTGGGTGTTGAGGTACATTGACTTAAACTCATTGTCATTCCTAGACTGTATAAAATTTATCAACAATTAAAAAAATATGTACAATTAAATAATATATAAGGTATAACTAATCATATTTATATATTTAATAATAAATTTAGAGGAAAATAATGGCAATGAAAATAGAAATATCACTTAAAAAAATATTGATTAGAATTTAGAAAAAAAACTTAGTTTTATTTTGCCAAAGATGAGAATGGAACCCTTAACCACCTAAAACAAAACAGTATATTAAGCAACTAGACCACCATTACATTTATGTATACCTTCTGCCGAATTTGTTTATAGTATATGTTTTAGGTGTTTCTAGTTAACCCGAAAATTATGAGGCTCCCGAAATTTTGAGGCCCTGTGCCGTAGGACATACCAGCATACCCTCAGGTCCGGCCCTGGAAATTAACCATTAATTATTTCAGTTATGTTATTCGTATAGAATATAGATTGCACCCATTTTAACCACCTAATATTTTTTTATGAATGATTTACAGTTTGTAAGTTTTAACTATTAATTTGATTCAGGTATAAACTTTTTAAAATCAAACCAATAGGAAATTATAATTTTAAATTTAGAGTAATGTAAAAATTATAATACCATAACTTTTACTTGGAGAATAAATATTAAATTCTTATTATAACATTGTTTATGAAGAATTAAATTTATTAAACAACAAATTACATAACATTAGTAGAATTATCTCATATGAATGTATATTTACACATTAAATGTGGATTTAAGGAGAGGTATTAAATATAAAGGCATTTAATAGGATGAGAGAAAATAATTATATTTTGATTTAAAAATTGTTGAAGATGTGGAAAATTGTGAGAAGAGTTCTAGCTTATGTGGCAAATTCAAACTCAAGAACACCAATAATATATTTTAAGATATCAATTTCACCTAAAAAATATAGTAAGGGCATATGATGGAATAAAAGATAAAGAACGGGGGATTCTCCACAATCTCACCTAAAATGTGAGATTCTAAATCCATGTATTTGAGCTTCTTTCGGGAATTACAATACATGAATTTTAGATAGAAAATTAGCAAAAAAACAAGGCATTCACCACAATACATGTATTCTCTAAAATCACCCCTCCAAATCACAAATACCAAACATCCCCTTAGCACTTTTTACTTATGTTTTCTATTTTTTTATGATTTTTTCTTTCTACATTTACTTATTGCTTTTGTTCTTGCTTATGTAGGGAGAAGAACGATTTGAACTTTCTAACTACTACTTGACTTGTAACTTTATTTGAAATTTTTTCTTGTATTTTCTGTTTTTCTGTTTTTTTTTCTTTTAGTACTAAATTTTTTAGTTGCTAGAGGGGTCTACACGTCTAGACATACTAGCTAAGATCACTAGTTTACTGGCTATAGGCAAGTCACCACAGACCGACTTCCGGTTAGCTAATCTCAAACTACTACCACATGGGATCAAATGGGTGAACAAGAACATGAGAAATGGATGTAACGTAATATCGAACCGAAAGAACAGGCCAAGCACAAGGGTTTACACCTAGATGGATTAATGTTGGGATAGCTTCTGGCTTAAGTAGATATTTATTGGTGCCTCTATCATCCTAGTACTCGTGTTATCGTGTGGTTTTGGGATAGGTCTCGTGCAAGTTCTAACTCATTCAAAGTACGAGAAAGCCACTAAAAAGAATAGAAGTTGCCAGTTATGTGCAACGGATCAAAAGCTCACAATTGGCTGCTAGTGGGACTCGATCATTTTCGTGCAATTAAAAGTGGCACTACAAGCGTGATTCTAATTTCTATTCTGACCAGGTTCATTTAGCATCAATGCAGACATGTTGGTTACAGGTTCTAAGTTAAGCAGTCTAAGCATCATTGTGAAGAATTGAAGTCAACTTAACATCAAAAGTCAAGAAACGAGTAATTCTAGCTAGAGGAATTAAAATGAACCACAAAATCACAGATAGGCAAACACATTCAGCATAATTCTTCTAACACCCTACCCCACACATAAATCAGACTATGTCCTCACAGGACTAAAAGAGAGAAGAGTAATCAGCAAAACCTGGAAGGGGATGGTCGATGTCGAGGATGAGGTGGAGGTCCCGGGCAGAGTGAAGCAGCTACACAAAATCCTACAAAACAAAAATAAAAGAAAGATCAAAAGGAAACCGGGACAAGTGTCCCGGATCCACACATAATAAAACTGGACCGAAATCCAAAAAGAATAAAGAAAATAAAAGGGAAAGGATACAACCCGATCACTGGTCGGGTCGGGCGGTGGAGGCATATGGAAGTGGGTCCTTAGCTCCCGGTGCCAAGCTATCTCCTCATCGTGTCACGTCTGTTGGAGCTCATGCTGGCGCTGGGTTACAGTCCACATGACGTCCTGGTCAGCCTTCCAACTGTCTTGCTGCTCCCTCCAGGTGGTGAGCTCGCTCTCATAAGCTGTGACATCCTAGGCAAATACCACATCGACAAAGCACGGGGAGATCCATTAGTTATGTGGAATAGTTCAACCTTAACTAACATGACGCGTTTTGGGGCGTAGTGGTGGGGGTTTGATCTTGAGAGGAGGAGGTCATGGGTTCGAATCCCACCAACACCAAAAAAACAAATCCGTGGGGGTTGGGCCCAAAGCGGACAATATCTTGTCAGAAAAGGTTAGGATGTTACACTGGAGGATCAGAGACGTCTCGACAGCTTCCCTCGCGTGCCTTGGTTTGTCCTCTTTATGTACCCACAACGAGGAGTGGCATCACAATGTCCGCCAGAGCCTCATTGGCACCGGACTGCTCGATCTTTGCACAGTCCGCCAAGATTACCCACTGGTCGCCCTCTAGGAGTTTTAGAGCACCTTCGAGTTGGACACGCACAAGTCTAGGCAACACAAGAAGTGTATCTCCTTCTTCCTCCGTGAGGTACATCACTACGTGTCCTACAACGAGTTCCACGACTTACTCGCCTTCTTCCCGGACCACAAGACGGGCATCATGCATGGTTGGGAGCACATCAACTCAAACGCTCACTCTCCCTACCCCGAGATATGGCGCCACATCAGCGCTCGCCCAGATGCTGATCACTGTCGTGCCACCGTCGGTCACATCTCTCACCCTCTCTTTAAATTTTTACATTACTTGTGGAAGAGTTCTTTGTGCTTTGTAGATGAGGCAGGACGTGGTCGGCATCACATATCCGCAGAGGAGCTCATCCTCTTCCGTGCTGTCTACGAGGGCACCTTACTCCACCTGGATAGTGGCTAGCCCGGTTCTTCGCCAAACGGACTAAGGCTAAAAAGCTTCCCCCGCACTTCCTGGAGGCCACTACATAGCTCGCCTTATCACGCGCCTCCACATGTGTGACACGTGGGGTCCGGAGATACCTCGCCTGCGTGGTGAGCATATTGGAGCAGAGCTCGGTACAGAATATGGGCTCGACCTGTGAATCGTCCCCACCACATATGTTCCCGCCCAAGGAACACCTCAAGAGGAGCCCCAAGATGACGAGCCACAGGCTTTCGGCTACGACGAGCCACATCACAGTTCGCATCAGATGTCGCCGCCCTAGTATGCTGACCAGTACGGTCAGATGCAGTAATGGCAGGCAAACTTCTCTAGCGGTTCCCACCACTGGCAGAAGGATCGCGTGGCTTATGTAACATCCCAACCTTTTCTGACAAGATATTCACTAAAAAAAGTGTTTTGGCGTCGGTCATGTTCGCGTTTTGGCATTGGTCATTGACCGACGCTAATTTGAATAACGTCGATCGACAAAACTGACGCCAGAACTGGTGACGTTAAACTATAGCGTCGGTTGATGGTCGACCGATGCTAAGACACAGACGGACCGACGCTAAGACACAGACCGACCGACGCTAAAGTGACTTGAAAATCACAAAAAAAAAGCTGCAACAGCAGCTACATCCTTCTTCTTCTTCTCCTCTGATCTATCTTCTCTTCTTCTTCTCTTCCTTATTCTTCTTCTCTTTTCTTCTTTCTTCTTCCTTCTTCTCTTCCTTGTTCTTCTTCTTCTTTTTTTCTCTGATCTTCTTTCTTTTGCTCTTCCTTGTTCTCCTTCTTCTTCTTCTTCTTCTTCTCTTCTTCTTCTCTCTTCTTCTCTTATTTTTCTCCTTCTTCTTTCTCTTCTTCTTCTTCTTCTTCTCCTCTGATCTTCTTTCTTTTCCTCTTCTTTGTTCTCATTCTTCTTCTTCTTCTCTTCTCTATGATCTTCTTTCTTCTTCCTCTTCTTTTTCTCATTCTTCTTCTTCTTCTCTTCTCTGATCTTCTTTCTTCTTCCTCTTCTTGTTCTCTTCTTCTTCTTCTCCTCTGATCTCTTCTTCGCTCCTCTTCCTGACAGATCCGGATCTTTGAGAAAAAAGAAAGGAAGGGTTTTTGGTTCATGGAAAAGAGAAAGGAAGATGATGAAGTTGAGAGAAAAAAGAAGAAAGAGAAGAGGCGGCTGCATAGGGGAGAGTTAGGGTTTCAGCTTATTAACTATTTATATGGTTGCAACATTAGCGTTAGAGTTAGTGTCATCGATCAAACGACCGACGCTAAAATGCGAGAAACTATTTAGCGTCGGTCGTCCGGTCGACCGACGCTAATCACTTTCATTTCAACCGACGCCAAAACGCTTTTTTTTAGTGATTGTCCGTTTTGGGCCCACCCCGTCACTGATTTGTTTTTGGGTGTTGGTGGGATTCGAACCCATGAACTCCTAATCTCAAGATCAAACTTCCACCACTACACCCCCAAAATGCGTCATGTCAGTTAAGATTGGATTATTCTACATAGCACATGGATCTCTCCCGTGCTTTGTTCATGTGGGATTTGCCAAGGATGTCACATACACCCCCTCTCAGGGACTCAACGTCCTCGTTGAGGTTTTCCCTACCATCGTTCAAGAGGGACGGGGAGAGGCTTTGATACCACTTGCAACATCCCAACCTTATCTGACAAGATATTGCCCGCTTTAGGCCCAGCCCTCACGGATTTGTTTTTCGGTGTTGGTGGGATTCGAACCCATGACGTCCTCCTCTCAAGATCAAACCCCCACTGCTACACCACAAAACGAGTCCTTGTAACACCCATCCTGAATCGTCCCGGGTACCCCCATGGTCGAACCAGCTATGAGCATCACTAGTGTAAATCAAACCGAAATAACCAAAACAAAACCAGAAGAAATAAAACCGATAAAATATGATCATTAAAATAAAAGACGGGGATCCCCACTTAAAATACTTTTCAAACCACAATCAACCAAAACCTTTTAATCAACATCAACAATAAATCACTTTTAAAATTCCAAAAGCTGTCAACTAAAATAAAAAGACATAAAACGACATCCTCGTCCTCGGTCACCGTCCTTCAGTATTCTAGCTCAACTCCACTGCCAACAACTAATGATTGCTCCAAGCTCGGCTTATCGACTACTTCTAACTGAAAATAAAGACTGGAGGGGGATCAGTTTCCTAATGAAAATGAGTGAACCCACTAGGCTTAACTATACGTCGAACCTAACCAAATGAGTGATTCCAAACTCCGCACGGAACACTAACAGTGGAACCAGACTCATCTTTAACCAGTTTATTAACCTAAATCAGTCTAGGTGATCACATAGGTGCAATTATCAGTTCAACATTCATGATTCACAATATCAACAATATCATAACAGAGATCAACATCCAAACAATTCTACATCATGTCACATGACATCTCGCAATCACATCAAGTACACACACACACATCTCAATTCATTTCACTAGGTGAGTTCATTAGGTGCCATGGAGTTTATCCTACACCACCTCTGCCGACCAGACACACCCACTCTTCCAGGAGGGTCCAAGACGCATCTTTTCCCTTGAAGGATCTAGGGCACCAAACTCACAACGACTCATCATCAACAACAACAGATCACGCCATTCTTCTAGGAGGCGTGACTGCACCTCACTCTTCCAGGAGAGGTGACAATCTGGGGGCAGTGCATGCTCCAACCGGTTCTAACATTTCATTCAATTACATCAGTTAATCTGTCACCAAAAATCGTCTATCTAAACCAACCATCAAGTCCATCATTAATTCCCTCATCAATTCCATCATAAATCCATCCAATTCCACGTTTACATTTCAATCAATTCGAATCCACGATTCAACCCCTCGACAACCTCATTACAAACACCACAGCTCATGATATCGACCACCATCACACATAACATCAATCCACTCAATTTTCAACACATAAGATCAATTCACCCAAGTCAACTAATTCTACGTGATGCGCAAATTAATGCACACTAGTTTTAACTCAATGGATTTCTCCAAAGAGATCATTTTTCACTAGGGTCTTTCTTTTTCTATTACTCAGAAATGTGTGTTGAAGCTAATCGAGGTTTTGTTTTGGGTTTAAATTGGATTAAGAATGATCTAAGTAAACTAAGAATGAAAATTGAACAAGCAAACAAGTGAAGCAGATTGGAGATTTGAATATAGACTAAGGCGTTTGTCCAGACTCAAATCTGCTCTAGCTCGATTAAGACGGATGATGCAATGCAATTTCAGTTTATCAGAATTGATGACTCGACACTTCCTTGGGTAATCTCTACTCCATGGCCAGGACGCAGAGAAACTATCCTATCAAACCTACAAGTTCCTATGGTCAAGATAACTCGCAAATCGTCAAGAACGCACGAAGAACAGTGAAATGCCACACAAGGAGATTAGTTTCACCGGCCCTATGGTCAAGACACCGGCAACCCTAACGACCTCCTAAACTCTAGAATGATCTACGTCCATGGTCAGAACCGCAAATCAAAGATGAAGCAAAACCCTATGATATGGTCAATCAACGGATTCTTAGAGCTTCAAATTAGGGTTTAAGAGAAAACTCATCACATGCCTGAATAAACCTCAATTAACATTAACGGGTTAGAAACCCGACATCATCCATACAAAATCTCACTAGAGTTTCATCTAATCTGAACAAACTATAAGAGTTTAGCTCGACATCATCACAGAAGAAATCACAGAATCAAAGAAGAAGAAAATCGGAGAAGAAGACATCTTACTCTGAGAAAACCTAATCTTGATGAATCCTAGAATCTCCTGAGTTAATCCTCGCTTCCTCTCGCTCAATCGTCACTTCAAAGCTTCAAAATCCTCCTTCGAGAGTGTCTGGTTCGTCCAAAATCAGAATGAAGTCTGAAAGTGAAGTCTGAATAAAACCTAATCTGTCTCTCCTCTCAAAATAGACCAAAATCCGCAGGTGTTTAAAAGTGCGCCCAAAAAATGCACTTGGGCCGCACTTTGAACCGCACTTTTATACATGATTTTCAGCTTTGAATTTCTTCCTTCCAACGCGTCCCAAAGTGCTCTGATGCGATTCGAAGTGCCCCCAAAGCGATCCAAACCTCGTGCAACTCGTCTTAGACTCTCATTTGACATCTGTAGCCTGTAACTCACATGAAAGTACTACAAAACGACATCATATAGACCCGAAACGGGTCAAGGGCACTAAAACATAGTGTTTGACACAAAAATGAGAATCTACCTCGAATTATGCATAGAAGTGTGTACAATGGATGAAATATCGCTTAGGAATGGAGAGATGAACGCGGTAAATCTAACGTCATCAAATCACCCCACACTTAAACTTTTGTTTGTCCTCAAACAAGAAATCTAGCACAACAACACACCAACCTGAATAAGCAAACCGAAAACCTCTTGGTTCCTAGAATGACGTATATGGTGCTTCTATCAAACAAGAGGATTACCCGACTGACCACACAATTAAAACCAAACCTTTGCCAGAGTAAAGGAGGAACATGACTTTATCGAGCTAGTGAACAACCTGACTTGGTAAAGGTAAGACAATACTTACTTTCGCTACACTTACTCTAGACTGCAACCCGACACTTGCTAGATAAGGGAACAAGAATTAAAAACTAAAAGCAAAATTTGTTTCTTTTTTTTCTTTTTCCCTTTTTTTTCTTTTTTTTTTCTTTTTCCCTTTTTTTCTTTTTTTTCTTTTTCGAGTGGCCGGTACAGTTGAAAATCACATCAGGTATGGAGCAGCCGAAAACCTTTGGAATTCCGCGTTATCCTAAACCCTGACCACGATTGGGAGTAGGTTGAGAAGAAGAATACCACATTGAAACTTCCCTTTGGGACTAAGCAATGGGCGGGCACGTATGCCAGCTCGTGAATCGGCTCCAACTTCAATACCAAACCACACATTTTGTTCAGATTTCTCTGATTAGGTTCATTGACATTAATTTAAAGCACATATTTAAAAATCCCTTATCTAGACTCGATCATGATATTAGAACTAGCGAATTCGAGCAAAAGATTAGACCAAGTCTTGCACAACACCAAGTCACATGTTCACTAATCCAATAAGGACAGGTTCCTAGACTACTACAAACAAGAAGAACGGGAGATGGTCAAAATACGAGTTCTCACACACACATTTGGTCAAGAAAAAGCACCACATCAATCTCACCATATGGAAGAAGGCAAGCAATTCAGGAAGATATTAAGCAATGCGAAGAGATACTTGCAAAAGAGAATGGGAAGTAGTGAAAGAGTGACAAAACAAAGCACAATCACCACCCATCTAATGACAAAACTCGGTACATATCATGCAAATCACCCACCCCACACTTAAACAGGACAATGTCCGCACTGGACCAAAATGGGAGAAAAGTGATACGGAATACCTGGAAGTAGAAGTGGCCTGAGAGAAGGACAACATAGACAACCTACAAAATACTCACACACAAAACCAAAAGAAAGGATAGAAAGGAACATCGAACAAGTGTCCGAGATCCACACATAAAAAATGTGGTTGTACATCTAAGGCAGCCCCTCAGAAGACACCAAAAAGAAAGAAAGAAAAAGACTCAAAGGGTGAGATACAGGTTACCTCAATGTCTGTCGTCAGGCGGTGGCAATGGTAGTTATTCATCCCTGCGCGTCTATACAAAATAGAACAAGGCGCCAACAAATAATAGAATAGATCAAGAGAGTGCCTAGTTCATAATTATGATCTATCAAACCAAAAGATCACAAATGACACAACCTTTGATTCTAATCACCAAGTTCAAGAGGACATAACAATGGAATCAATTCTAGATATCAAATCAAGATAAGGTAGCAGGAATGTGATAATAAACCCCACACTTAGAGCATTAAGCAAACTAAGCACCAAAGTTTAACCAACAAACCACTTTAAGCCACAAATTCACATCAAACAATATCCAAACTAATCCAAATTGCAAACATAGCACGACAATATCATCAATTTCATCAAGGATTAATCAATTGAACAAACCCCCAAAATTCAAATTCTAGGGTTCAAAGCTCAAAATTCTCAAATCTGTAAATCTCAATGAAACTTGACATGGAGTAGTGCAAAAGAACCATGAGAAGATTTAGAACACATTACCTGTTGGTCATTGTCGCAAAAGCTCGACGAAAATTAACGTAACACCCAAAATTTAAGAAGACGTCAAAAAATGCGCCAGATTGTTCAAAAGTGCGCCCGACCGCACTTTTAGCCGCATTTTTATACCAAAATTACAGAATGTTCAATTTTCAGCTGGCCAAAAGTGCGCCCCAAAAATGCATGCACTTTTAGGTGCATTTATTTACCAGCGAATTTTTTTCCTTTCGAAAATTAACTTTCTAATGACAGGACGGACACCTGGAACACCCTGAACTCAACCCAAGACACTACAATCATGCAAGAATTGACTCAATAAAATAAAAAACTGACTCCACGACTCTACCACAGACTCGACTCAATAAATTAAAAGACTCCAGCCTGGGTTGCCTCCCGAGAAGCGCTCTTTATTTTACGTCTTTGAGCTAGACGATACATGGTCTAACGTGCGGCATCCCAGCTCAGAACTTCTTTCAGACTGGCATCCGTGTCCTGAAATAATACCTTCATCGCTCCACTCTGAAGCACAAATTTCTTCCCGTTAGCATGGAACAACTCCAATGAACCGTCACCACGCAATCCAGCTACCTCAAAGGGTCCAAATAGCTCCACTTTGTCCATAACCACATCTGGGGGTTTGGTAGGAGTACTTTCATGGGGCGGCGCCTTAGCTTTCTTAGGAGGCTTGTTCTTCTTCTTAACTCCACCTATATCTTGGATAGATATCATCGCCGCTACCTGATCCTGCAAAAATGAAGATGAATTAGGAGAATCCATATCGGTAAACACTGTATATACTGAAGCATTCTCAAATACTAACGACATGGATTTCTTAGCAGAAGAGTGCACATTAGGATCAGGTGGAGAAATTTCAAATATAATAACTTTTTCCTTATCCCGAAAGGTCAACCTTCCAGCCTTTCCATCTATGAGTGCACCAGAAGTGGCTAGGAAGGGTCGTCCCAGGATAAGGGGAATATTAACACTCTCCACGCAATCAATAACCACAAAATCAGTCATGAAGTAGCTATCATGCACCCTAACTACAACATTTTCAGCAATACCCATAGGATGTCTAACAGTTTGATCAGCTAGTTGATATTAATGGTAGTAGGGGTTAGCTTAGGCAGTCCTAGACGCTCAAACAACGAGTAAGGCATAACACTGATGCTAGCCCCTAAATCTGCAAGAGCTCTATCAATCAAATAAGTGTCAATAGAACAAGGGAAAGAAAAACTCCCTGGTTCAGGTCGCTTTGGCACCACGTGGCTCTGCTTCAGAGCAGACTCACTAGCTTCATGGAGGGTAACTTAGGCTATCTCCTCTATCTCGTCTGCTCTCGTCTTTTGAGAGGAGTTCTTTGGAAGAGGATTGACAGCCTTGTCTTTCTTGTTGTCAGGAATCACGCTTCTCAGCTCCTCCATCACAGCAGCAGCTTCTGCATTTTTTAGCTTCTTCTTCTTGGAGAGAATTTCTTTCATATGCCTCGCATAATCCGGGTTTGCAAGAAGTTCTTCCACTAAAGCCACTCCCATCTTCTGGTTATTAATAGTCACCAGAGTCTTCCCCAAATTCTCCTTGTTTAGCACAGGTCTGTTCAAGGCTGCAGGATAAGGTGCTTTTGGTCGGTAAGGATCGACTGGTGGAGTAGCTTCTTTTCTTTGCTGCTCCTTCTGACACAACTGCTCCATTGGCTTCTCCAATTCCTCCGTGCCATCCTGAAGAGAAACTGCACAACAAAATTCTTCCTTAGTTTTGCCTCCTCCGGCATTGTTAGATGAAGAGGAGGGAGCTGTGCTAGGAAGAAGACCAACTACCTTCTCCTGCAGAAAGTTGGTTATTGCCGTCACCCGATCGTCTAGCTTCTTGACAGAGGTCTCGGTGAGTGAGATGTCCTTCTTATTGGATTGATTTTCAGCAAGAATCTTTTCCAACATGATATCGGAATAAGACTTAGGCGCGGAAGAGCTCGAACCACCGTTGTTGTTCTGATTTTGGTTCTGGTTCTGATTGTTATTCCAGCCTCCTTTGTTCTGCCATTGGGAATCCTGATTCTGATTCCCATTATTCCTCTGATAACCCCCTTGGTTCTGGTTATTGTTCCAGTTCCCTCTGTTCTGCCATTGGGAGTTCTGATTCTGATATCCTCCCTGGTTCTGGTTATTCCCTTGGTTTTGGGCCACCAACATAAGCAATCTCCTCTTGTTGTTGGTCTTGGTTACTCTCAAACTTCCAAGTACAGCCCTCTACTAAATAACCCGCACCACCACAATTCAAACACGGAGTGGATACAGCTGATACATTCTCTGTCCGAGTAAGCACCTTGAACCCTGGCGGTGGAGCTGTAGGAACACCCGGTGAAGGAGCTATCTTAGCCCTTTCCAGCTCATGCTTTAATCTCTGCACTTCCATCTCCAGTTTTGAGTTATCCAACTCCAACTGACTTCTAACAGTATCCACTGGTGTAGGAACTGTGGGAACAGGGTATTGGGCATCAGCAGAAAATCTCCTTTGCCCCAGACTCCTGTCGTCCACCTTTAAGGGATTAGCTTGCATTAGAGACTTGATCCTCATGGCAAAGGCCTTGCAAGCAGCCAAAGCCGCGGCTGCGGTCATATCATCCAAGTCCGTATTCAGCTGTAAGGAGAAATCCTTCCTCTTCTCATAATCCAAGCCTCAGAGGAATATAGAGAACTTGTTATAGTCATCCCATCCATGGTGAGGACAAGCTCGGAGAAGCTCTTGAAATCTTTGCCAAGCCTCATAGAAGTTCTCCTCTGGACCACTTGTGAAACGTATTATCTGTGCCCTGAGTGCATCGTTCTGGAAGGGGAGAAGAAATCTTCTAGGAATGCTTTAGCCAGACCATCCCACGTAGTGAAGTGATTCACAGGATGATCATACAACCACAGTTCTACTTGACCCTTCAGAGTGAAAGGAAAAAGCTGAAGCTTGACTGCATTATGATCCACTTCATTGTTGGAGACTGTATGAGCCAGCCTCAAGAAGG
Source organism: Linum lewisii (assembly GCA_034768395.1). Classification (NCBI taxonomy): domain Eukaryota; kingdom Viridiplantae; phylum Streptophyta; class Magnoliopsida; order Malpighiales; family Linaceae; genus Linum; species Linum lewisii. The sequence goes on along the minus strand of CM068299.1, from coordinate 18,292,926 downwards.
TCCTCACATGAGCATTCGGGTCCTCATTAACACCTCCAGAGAAAGTGTTCCCGTTTGTTGAATCATGTTGATCAAGTGAGATGGAATGTGCAGATTCCGAGTTCCCGTATTGGGAATCTGGATGCTCGAAGCCGTCCCATCTATGGTCGGTCGGTCGTAATCCTTCAACGTCCTCTCCGCCATAATTTCTATCTCAGGAGGGACAGGATGATCTGTGGGAGGGTCTGCGGTAGCAATGGTGGATGGTGAAGGTGAAGATGTGGATGAAGATGCGAAGAGGTTCTTCCTTGCTTTAGGTGTCTTGGCGGGAGGAGGAGGTACAGGAGTAGTGCCGAACTGAATGTAGAAAATTATGCCCTTGTCAGCTATGCGCTTACTCTGTCTTCTTTCTTCCGTACCTGCAATCTTGCCTGAAACACCAAAAACAAGAAATACCAAGTAGTATAAAAATGTGGGAGATAAGAAATGATAAAAGAGTGAATGAAAAGCTTAAACGCACAATGCCTTTCCTAGAAAAAGAAAAGGTCCCCGGCAACGGCGCCAAAAACTTGATGCGCAAATTAATGCACACTAGTTTAACTCAATGGATTTCTCCAAAGAGATCGTTTTCCCTAGTGTCTTTCTTTTTCTATTACTCAGAAATGTGTGTTGAAGCTAATCGAGGTTTCGTTTTGGGTTTAAATTAGTTTAAGAATGAACTAAGTAAACTAAGAATGCAAATTGAACAAGCAAACAAGTGAAGCAGATTGGAGATTTGAATATAGACTAAGGCGTTTGTCCATACTCGAATCTGCTCTAGCTCGATTAAGACGGAAGATGCAATGCAATTTCAGTTTATCAGACTTGATGACTCGACACTTCCTTGGGTAATCTCTACTCCATGGTCAGGACGCAGAGAAACTATCCTATCAAACCTACAAGTTCCTATGGTCAAGATAACTCGCAAATCGTCAAGAACGCACGAAGAACAGTGAAATGCCACACAAGGAGATTAGTTTCACCGGCCCTATGGTCAAGACACCGGCAACCCTAACGACCTCCTAAACTCTAGAATGATCTACGTCCATGGTCAGAACCGCAAATCAAAGATGAAGCAAAACCCTACGATATGGTCAATCAACGGATTCTTAGAGCTTCAAATTAGGGTTTAAGAGAAAACTCATCACATGCCTGAATAAACCTCAATTAACATTAACGGGTTAGAAACCCGAAATCATCCATACAAAATCTCACTAGAGTTTCATCTAATCTGAACAAACTATAAGAGTTTAGCTCGACATCATCACAGAAGAAATCGCAGAAACAAAGAAGAAGAAAACCGGAGAAGAAGACATCTTACTCCGAGAAAACCTAATCTTGATGAATCCTAGAATCTCATGAGTTAATCCTCGCTTCCTCTCGCTCAATCGTCACTTCAAAGCTTCAAAATCCTCCTCCGAGAGTGTCTGGTTCGTCCAATATCAGAATGAAGTCTAAAAGTGAAGTTTGAATAAAACCTAATTTGTCTCTCCTCTCAAAATAGACCAAAATCCGCAGGTGTTTAAAAGTGCGTCCAAAAAATGCACTTGGGCCGCACTTTGAACCGCACTTTTATACATGATTTTCAGCTTTGAATTTCTTCCTTCCAACACGTCCCAAAGTGCTCCGATGCGATCCGAAGTGCCCCCAAAGCGATCCAAACCTCGTGCAACTCGTCTTAGACTCTCCTTTGACATCTGTAGCCTGTAACTCACATGAAAGTACTACAAAACGACATCAAATAGACCCGAAACGGGTCAAGGGCACTAAAACATAGTGTTTGACACAAAAATGAGAATCCACCTCGAATTATGCATAGAAGTGTGTAAAATGGATGAAATATCGCTTAGGAATGGAGAGATGAACGCGGTAAATCTAACGTCATCACTACGTTTTCCATTTCAATCAATTACACATAGAATTCACGCATCAAGAACCATAACAAGGGTAAACGGCTAGCTCACCGGCCACCCCCACCTACAAGTATAGGGATAGCCATGTCGTGAGTCTTAGGGTTACCCTATTGTTCATCCTTCATAGGACGACCCCACATTAGCAGGGCTATCCTCCTGTTCATCATTAATAGGACGACCTCACATTGGCATGACCATCCTCCTGCAACCACAACCGACAACAGTAAATACATATATGTAAATTCACAAGCTCATAATCCCAACCCTCCTATCACTCGTTACTAATTCCGATCCATTTATCATCCATATTAATCATTTACCCTAATCCCCACAACTGCGTCACAGAAATCAGCATATATCAATAACCAGTCAATCGCAATCATCAACAATCAATCAAAAGCAATCACATAACAGTTAACCCCTTTTACTCTCTTCAATTTCCATGCAATCCCTGCATTCATCTAGATCAGAATTACAACTACTCACATCGACCATCACTACTTATTGTACGCTAAACCCTCACCTTAGCGTAAAATAAGACTCTGAATTCTGACCTAGAACGTCCGTCTCACTGTTCTGATTCCACTAGTCCTGACGGTGCATCGTTTGGACTTAGCGACCAAGATATGATCAAAACACCAAACCGCAGCTTTAAGAACTTCCTAGTGACCAGCTCTAACATTTTTCCCAAATTCCAGCAGCAGTCCCTCAACTTCCTCAGTTATGCCACGGTGCCCAGAACTTCAGAAAGTTAACAAAAGCTCCCAGGTCCTCATCTGTCACAGTTACTACAGTTAGGGCCCAAACAGAAATTTACAACAAAATTCCCAAACAGATGCACCAACTTCCTAAACTCACAGAACAGTCACTTAACTTCTGAAAATAGCTAAGGGTCACCAAACTTCCAGAAATGACGGTTTCACCCTTCCTCTTCACCGATCAGTTCCATAGTCGGCGGCAAGACTCCACCACCGTTGGCCGTTACTCCGACAAACTTGGAGCGGTCTGGACGTCGCCGTCGGACCGCCGCCTCTCAATCGTTCCTCTGATCTCCGTCGAGGCCCGAACCACAGACGACACTCCTTTTCCCCAACGACAAGCCATTGAACTCAGCCCCGGCTCCGGCTCCGGCTCCGGCTCCCTCTTCCTTCGACGATCGCAACCACCTTCTTCACTCACTTCTTTTTCTTCCTTTGTTCCTCCTACTAGACCCAGCCCCGAGCTCAACCTCTCTAATCCTCTTCGTCGTCTCCAGCCCCACAACACAACCCGCCACCACCTTCATCTCGACTTTCGCAATTTCCCCAGCCGAAATCCCTCTCCCACCCTTTTTCAACCTCTCCTTCACGCTGCTGTTCACATGACAAATACGGGCCCAACCCGTATTCCTTTCCCCTTCCTTCCATTTTCGATCCAACCAACCCGGCCCAAGCCATTGTTCTCGCTGCTTGCTGCTGTCTCACAAAGGGAGCAAAGTCCAAGGCCGAATCTTGGGAAGAACTAAACGTGGGCTTCGAGTCCACAGCCCTTTCCTCCAGTTTCTACCAGCCGAGCGGGCTGAAGCCCAAATAATTACCCTCCTCTTCTTCTTTGAATGAAAGGCCTAAGCCTAAATGAATCCTTTGGTCGGACCAATTGGTTCGACCAATTGACTCCCCCACCGATTTAGAACTAGAATACAACAATTAACCCGAAGATTATTTATTCCGCCAACGGAATAAATTATACTCGTAAATTAATTATTAAAATTCGAATTAAAAATCCTCCAAACTTTTTAACCAACGAGTTTAACCAAGAATTTTGAATACTGACCGGACACTCGGAACCGGGATGTTACAAGTCTCCACAACTTCAAAGGATTTCGTCCCCGAAACCACAAGCTTCTGCTTTCAAATGATTAACCTTACTCCAAACTTCAAAGCCTTGCGTACTCCACCGACAGAACGGTCGTTGCTCTTCACCGAACGGTCGTTGTCTAAGCCTAGCACTACTGCCTTCTTTCCTTGAGTACTCGCTTGGTAGTTAACGTCCTAATTAACTACATTCTCTACTTCTATATTACATTCACTTTTCCATACACGACGCTCCAATCCAACTCACCCATTTGCTCAAAGTTGCGACCTTTCGTCTCTTTGCTTTCTTTGTGACTTAGGAGGACCGAGGACCAAAATACTTTCAGTTGACAAATTTTCAAATCACTTTCTTTTTTAAAACTCACTTTCATCTCAAAACCCCAACCCAGTTAAAAATCATTTGAAAGACCTCTGGAATGTTAATACTACATTGATGTTCAGTCCCATCCCTTAGAGGGTAGCTAATCCTCTAAAAGAATGAACAATCCACCTATGCAGTAGAGACAAACCAGACTCTGATACCCCTTGTAACATCCCAACCTTTTTGGACAAGATATTGTCCGCTTTGGGCCCACCCCTCACGGATTTGTTTTTGGGTGTTGGTGGATTCGAACCCATGACCTCCTCCTCTCAAGATCAAACCTCACCACTACACCCCAAAACGCATCATGTCAGTTAAGGTTGGATTAATCCACATAGCCCATGGCTCTCGTCCGTTCTTTGTCGATGTGAGATCTATTCTTCTGTTAAAATCGCTAGTCTGATGCCATGTCCAGTTTAGATAAGGGATTCCAAAGAATTTTTTTCTATGATGAGTGTTAGATGAAAAAAGGTGTCAGTTGTGGGTCAATGTACGAGTTGGCATACGTGCCCGCCCATTGTTTTAGTCCCAAAGGGATGTCTCAGTGTGACATTCATCTTCTAACCCACTCTCGATCGTCACTAGGGTTTAGGATAACGCGAAATTCCAAAGGTTTCTGACTGCTCCATACTTGGTAGAATCCACAACCGATAACTGAAAACTTAATGTAAAGGCAAGAAAGAAAGTGCTTAATTGAAAATTCTAAGTTTTTATCCTTTATCTAGCAAGTGTCGGGTGCGTCCTAGAGTAAATGTACATTTGGTAGAACGGCATTGCAAGTTCTAAGTCCGTTGGTCATTAGCCTGATTAGATCTAGTTCCTCTTTTACTTTCAAGATGTTGCCCAATTTAAAGTGATTGGTCGAGCTTAATATCTTAGTTCATTGAGTTCTAAGATATCAACTACATTGATTGACGATTCATGATGTGTTGGATGTGTACATGCTTGCATAGGTACATTTGTTGTTTTGAGTTTTGCTTGAGACAAGCAACGTTCAAGTGTGAGGTATTTTGATAGATAGAAATATGTTATGCTTTTTTTTTATATTTGATACGCTTTTCATGTGGCATTTAAGCTTTAATGTTGTTCTTTTAATGGTTTTGATCAACTTTATGAATATTCGTCTCAAATGACATCTCGGGTTCATTATGGTCCATTTTCACGTTTTCCAAAGTGTTTTATGAGTTTTCAGGTCATACCATTATTTTAATAATGTCGATATGAAGCCACAGGATCAAACGATGCTTAAATAGGAGAATAGACGCTCAAGATATCGAGTTTTGAAATTCTAGCGTAAATACAACGAGACGCTAAGGAAGGGACAACAACTAGCGTCCCGTCAGCGAAATACAGCGTGCGGCCAGCGTTTAAGTGGCGTGTAAAAGGCGTGCACGCTGATAACACGTCGTTTACACGCAGCGAGTCTGGAAAGATTTTATAAATAGGGTTTTTAGAAACCTAATGAGGGACGACGGTCAAACTTCGTTCCCAACTCATTTTCGACGAACATACCCGACCACCAGCACCTGGAAAACCCTTTCAGAGTCCATAAATCATCTAACCATCATCATCCTTCATCTCCCACATCATAGAAACAACAGGAGAAGATCAAGATTCATCGTTTTTAGTTTAAGCTAGCCTTGTCTTAAGATTTTGATTGATGTGTGTGTGTTTTGTTTGTCTTGCCAATTTGAACACCTCTCTCAAAACTGAGTAGGCCAAACCTTAAGACCCTCGGTAAATATGACCATGGCCAAAAGTCAGGTATCTTTGGTCACACTTTCTACAATGATCAAGTAGTCTTATATTGGCTGAACGATTACATGATTATGCCCTTGTGATTGAACGAATATTAGGAGTAGACACATTGATTAGGACCACCAAACTGTATTCAACCTAAGAGCTTCTACCATAGTACGATGTTAACCTATCATACCTATTTAGGGTTTTACATGAAAATATTCATTCATTCATTATATTGTGGGCATGACCAAGTACAAAGGGATAACAAACTTTAGGCATGAACTTCAAGACGAGTACTAAATTCTAGTTCCAAATGAGCGATATCGAGCTAGAATCACGATTAAAATAGAAAATATTGAATAATTTACTTCAATATTCCGGGTGTGATTTTCTTTAGATGAACCTAATTTCGATAAGGGTTGTCCTTACATTCTTCTTCTCCTCTATAGACATAAAGAGTTAAACTCCAATTCTTTATTTTTTTTAGAAATAATGTTTCAAACTTTTTTTTTGAAACTGCAATCAAGCTTTTATTATTGATCAGAAATCGGACATACATCTTCCAAAAGCGTCACAAGCCAGTCCGGAGAGGCCAACTCCATAGTAGAGTCGGTCAAGTAAATAGCTCGCTTTGCAAGAGCATATGCGACCTTATTACATTCTCTCATAACATAAGAAACCAAACATAAAGGTTGAACAGTTAACAAACGTCAACATTCACGGATGATCCTCCCAAACTCCAAGCTGTCCTGAGCGTCGCTGTGGAGTGCCTGATGAACCAGCTGGCAATCTGTCTCAATTATCACACTCCCAAGCTCCATGGTCGTTATCCATTGTAAGGCGTCTGCAAGACCAACTGCTTCAGCTACCTTCGGGAGAGAAAACCCGAGTGCAGTCAGTAAGTGTAGTTAAGCAAATGGTCGTTGCTGTCCCGAGCTGCAATTCCCCCACCAAACTTGCGTAGATCCCTGAACAAGGCAGCATCGACATTCACCTTCACCTTCCCAATCTCCGGCTTGTGCCAACGCCTACACTCCGCCTGTCGAGTTCTATCCACCGGCTCCGGTTGTCGATTTTGGGCTAGCCTCACAATCTCCGGCGGCCGTGATTGACGATTCCAAACCCAGTCGTTATGTTCCTTCCAAATTGCCCATAGGACTACAAAGGCTCGCTGCACCTGTTCCCCAACTGCTGAATCAACAATCCTGAAAAGCCACGAGGTCGCGTCTCCGTCGAGCTGTCGTGTCATATCGAGGAGATGACCAACACCCGCTTCCCGCCAGCATCGTTCAGCCACTACGCACCCAAAAAACAGATGCTCGAGATCTTCCTCTTCCAAGCCGCAACACCCGCAAACATTTTCAGCATCGATGCCTCTACTCCGGATCGCCGTTCGAGTGGGTAAGACTCTCCTCGCCAACCTCCACACATGATGTTTAATCTTCGGGGGACCTCCACCTGCCATAGCCTTCTCCAACTGCCTCCAACTCGCAACTGCACATGCTCGTCGTCTGTACTCGTAATCAAGCGGTATGCCGATCGAACCGTGTACAAGCCATTGCACTAAAATGCCAGATCCTCTCATCCTCTTCACCTCCACACGGTGGCATCATACCCAGTACACATTCCACTTCCTGCCCACCCAGGAGATCTTCAACAAGCTCCGCGTCCCATTCTGGCAGTTCAAGGATTAAGAGGTCACTAACCACCATACCATGCAGCTCATCATCTCTCTCGGGCAGCAATCTCAACCCCATATCATCCTTCAGCCACGTCTCTCCCCAAACCTTGGCCGTTTTCCCATTTCCAAGTCTCCACCGATATCCCGCCTTAATCACCTTTTGGGCTGCCCACACACTCTTCCAAATATAGCTGGAGTTTTCACCCTCAATAGCTGACAAGAAATCCCCTTTTGGGTAATATTTAGCTTTGTAATTCTCCGAAACAAGAGCGTTTTGGATCAGAAATGAGTTTCCATCCTTGCTTTCCCAACCTGGCAAGATTAAATGCAAGAAAATCTCAAAGCCGAGACCGCCATACTCCTTGCTCACACTTAGCCTACCCCACCTCATCCATGCAATTCCACCTCCTCCATGGCCTTTTGTACCCCACCAAAAGCTATTCATCATCCTCTCCAGTTCTTCCGCCACAGTTTTTGTAAGGAGGAAGGCATTCGTATAATAAGTCGGTATGGCTTGCGCCACAGCCTTAAGCAACACCTCCTTACCTGCTTTGGACAGCTTTTTACCCCTCCAAGTCTGCATACGTTTCCACATCCTGTCCTTGATCTGAGCAAAAATCTGCCTCTTGTTTCTTCCAACACAAGAAGGCAACCCCAGATACCTACCTGTGTCAACAGGGTTATAGATACCAGTAATAGCCGAAGCTGCATCACAAAGCATGGGGTGCGTGCTATTACTGCATGTGATCCCATATTTTTGATAATTTAACAACTGTCCTGAGGCTGCAGCATAAATGTCAAAAATCCGTTTCAAAGCTCGTACCTCCTGAATCTCTGCTCTGACAAAGAAAAAACTGTCATCCGCAAAAAGGAGGTGTGTAACTCGCGGAGCTCCTATACACACCCGGACTCCATGGATCTCTCCTACCCGCTCCGCCTTTCTAAAGAGCGCGGAAAGACCTTCCGCACATAAAATGAATAAAAAAGGTGAGAGGGGGCACCCTTGCCGAAGTTCGCGGCTCGGGTTGATCGGCCCCACCTTTTCACCGTTCACCAGGACGGTGTAAGATACTGAGGTGACGCACATCATCATCCATCCGATCCATCTCTCACTGAACCAAATTTCCTCAGCACCGCTTCCACATAACGCCATTCAACACGGTCATAGGCCTTAGAAATATCCACTTTAACAGCAACATCTCCAAATTTCGCCCTGTATCTGCGCTTCATGCTATGCAACGTCTGAAAAGCGATCATAATATTATCAACAATGGATCTACCTGACAAGAAAGCCAACTGCTCCTCTGAGATCAACTGTGGCATCACCCTCCGAAGTCGATTGGCAAGAACCTTGGCCACCAACCTGTAAAGAACGCTGCAGAGAGAGATCGGTCTCAAGTCCTTCATTGATTTCGGCTCGTCCACCTTCGGTATTAACACCACATTGGTTTCCTGTACATCCCCCGGGAGCATGCTTTCAGCCAGCCATCTGCAGCCCTCTCTGTAAACATCATCGCCAATCGTATGCCAAAAAAGTTGATAAACCCCAGGTTAAAGCCGTCATGACCCGGTGCTTTATCGGCATCCATCGAGAATAGAGCTTTTGTGAATTCGTCTTTAGTGAACGGCGAATCCAGTAAATCAATATCCTCAACAGACAAAGAACCGTCAATTACATTAGTTACAGGCTCGGGGCTACAACCTCTAGCAGTAAAGATATCAGTGAAGTATCCTTCTGCCACCCGCTCCATCTCCTCCTGACTCTCCGCCCACCCTCCGTCACTCCTCTCCAATTTTTTGATGCAATTTTGCTTCTTCCTCCCATTTGCTACTGCATGGAAGTACTTCGTGTTCAGATCACCACCTTTGTTCCAAAATTATTTTGCTCATTGCCTCCAATGCTCCTCCTCCTGCTGTAAGAGTTTAACCAACTCCTCTCTACACTCCCTCTCTCTACCCGCCGCCTCTTCACCGCCCACCTCCCTCAGCCTTTCCAGCTCCAGCCGCTTCTTTTTAATTCCCTATCTATATTTCATGGCCAGCTCCCTACCCTAGTCTTTTAGCTTCGCCGCACATCCCCTCAATTTCTCAAACACCGATCTCGACCACCCACCTCTCCATTGCCCTTGAACGATGGGACGTAACTCCGGTTCCAACTTCCATTTATTCTCAAATCTGAACACCCTTGTCCCTCCTCTCTCCCGATTCCCAACCGTATTAAATACGATTGGTGAATGATCGAAGAGCGCCGCCACCTCATTCTTCAACCTCATCGCCGTAAATTTTGTGCGCCAATGTTGATTAGACAAGGCACGATCAAGCTGCGACTCGATGCCATGCGGCTTCCCTTTTGCCCGCGCCCACGTAAGCGGTACCCCTCCAGCTTCACATCTTCAAGATTACAGTCAGCTACTGCCATGCGAAAACCATCAATCAGAGGTTGTGGTCTCGCGTTTCTTCCTTTTTGCTCACTCTGGTGCAGAATATCATTAAAGTCACCCACAATGCACCATGCTATATTACTTCTGCCCGCCAATGATCGCAATAAGTCCCACGACGCCTGACGTCGATGCCTCTCTGGAAACCCATAAAAGCTGGTCACCCTACGTAGCTCCCCCACCCGAACCTCCATGTCAACATAATTTTGGTGAAAACCCGTGATCTACACAAGATCCTTCTCCCTCCAAAACACTCCAAGACCTCCCCCCCCCCCCCCGACCTTGTGCATCGACAACAAAACATCTCTCAAACCGTATAAAAACCCTAATCTCCTCCATCTTCTGTTTCCCGACAAGTGTTTCCAAAAGGAACACAATGTCTGGCATGTGAACTTTAATAAGTTCACTCAGTACGGAAGCCGCGCGAGGTTGGCCCAATCCTCTGCAGTTCCACGACATAACAATCATTCTGGTTGACGGGTCGCACTTCCGCAACTCGTCCCTTGTCCATTTTTTGCTCCAACTCCCAATTTCTTCAGTGTTCGAGGCCTTACCCCCCCCCCCCCCCCCCCACAAATTCCACTCCTGCCATGTATTCAACCTCCCCTCCACCCCGTCTACGCTTCTTTTCTTCATGAATGTCCAACGCTATTTGTTCTTCTTCCACCGTCACATCAACTCCTTTGACAAACGGTAGTTTATTTTCTTCACATGCACCCAAATTACCAAGCAAAGCGGCGACACCTCGTGGCAGACTTCGTGGCTGCATCTCCGGACCCTCCCCGGTTGGTCTGCCAATATTGCTACTACCGCCAACCCTCATCACGCTACTCCCTCCAGCCGAAGAAGATCCAGCAACCTCCTTCCTCATAAGATATTTTTCTCCCTCCATAACCTTCTCCTTCCTTGGAGGTGCTCTAAGCTCTTCATCCCAGAGTCTCACGATTTTATCCTCCGGTACATGGAACAGAACCTCACAATAGCGATCAATGTGCCCAATCTTTCCACAGATGTAGCAAAAGTTGGGGAGTCTCTCATATCGAAACTTGCATAACCCACTACATCCTCCCGCAAGTTTGACTTTCTTCTCTCGCTTCAGTGGTAGGCGGACGTCCATCGTCACTCGGACCCGCATAGTATAGTCACCTGACGTAGGCACGTAACTGATGCGCAAATTAATGCACACTAGTTTTACTCGAAGGATTGCTCCTAAGAGATCGTTATTTCCCAAGGGTCTTTCTGTTTCTATTACTCAACTAATGTGGAATAAGCTATTCGAGTTTAAACGTTGGGTTTGGAAATGGTGGTGAATGAACTAAGTAAACTAAGAATGCAAATTAAACCAATCAAGCAGGCAAACAAGTTGGAGCTTCAAGAATTGACTAAGGCGCTTATCCAGACTCGAATCCGCTCTAGCTCGACTAAGACGGATGATGCAATGCAACTAAGGTTTTAACAGACTCAATGCCTCGACGCTTCCTTTGGCAATCTCTACTCCATGGTCAGGACGCAGAGAAAATATCCTAGCAAACCTACGAGTTCCTATGGTCAAGATAACTCATAAATCTCCAAGAATGCACGAAGAACAATGAAACGCCGCACATAAATGCAAAGAGATTAATTTCACCGGCCCTATGGTCAAGACACTGGGTAATCTTAATGACCTTCTAAACCCTAGAATGACTCACATCCATGGTCAGAACCGCAAGACAAAAATGAAGCAAATTCTACGATATGGTCAATCTGCGAATTCAAGAGCTTCAAATTAGGGTTTTAGAAAAATCTCAATTAAGCTGAATAAACCTCAATTAACATTAACGGGTTAGAAACCCGACATCATCCATACAAAGTTTCGCTAAAACTTCATCTAATCTGAACAAAATAAGGATTTAGCTAGACATCGCCAGAGAAGAAATCACAGAAACAGAGAAAAAGAAAACTGGAGAAGAAGACATCTTACTCCGAGTAAACCTAATCCTGACGAATCTTAGAAACTCCTGAACTAATCCTCGCTTTTCCTCGCTTAATCGTCACTTCAAAGCTTCAAAATCCTCTTCCGAGAGTGTCTGGTTTGTCGAAATCAGAATGAAGTATGAAGTTTTGTCGTTCTGTATGTTTCTCAGGCTTAAAAACCCTATTTTTCCTCTCCAATCCATATTTTTGCCAAAAAGTGCACCCGGCGGCACTTAAAAAGTGCGCTGGCACACTTTTTCTTGTAAAAGGCGCACTTTTGAAAGTCGGCAAAAAATTTCCAGAACGTCGATTAAAAAGTGCGCCTGGAGGCACCCAAAAAGTGCTCCGGCGCACTTTTTTGTCCAAACAGCCACTTTTGGAGCTGGGAAAAATAATTTCAGCTCCATACTTCTTTTGATGATTCCCGCTTCATCTGAACTCCGAATTGGTCCCCGTTTGAAGCGTCGAGCTCGTAGAAAGGTCCTCCACAATGTGGTAACCTGAAATCTCAACAAAAACAACTCGAAACAACATCAAATTGCCAAAAAGAGGGCCAGAGGATAATAACACGCAATTTTCATGAAAGTTCCTAAAAACTATCACAAAAAGGTGTACAAAGAGGGGAATTTGGCTCAAATGTGGTGAGATAAACGTGGTAAATCTAACGTCATCAGTAACGATCGTCAAATTGCGTACACTTCCCCACATAGTTCCCTAGGGCTCTACCGACGGCTTCCGAGCAGAATCCCCGCAGTAGATTATGAATCTGCACCTAGAAATGGAGTAATGCAGGTCGACGTCATATGCCGTCTCTCCCGGCTTGATTTCTTTCATGACCAGCAAGCTCTGATCAAAGCTCCAGGGTCCCAGTTCCATAACTCGCTTCAGATCGACAACATGGTTAAAACGAAATAAAATCAGACCTCCTTCCAGCTCGTCAATCGCCATTCTTCTCCCCGGCCTCCACAGCATCGCCATTCGGTTCTGAAAGGCTGGAAAGTTAAAGCTTTTGTCCGTCAACAATATCCCCACCACACATAGCGTGTAGTCCTCAACCGCCAGCACCTGGCTGACTTCTTCCAAGTTTAGCTCTTCATCATCTTCCTCAATAGTTAACTGTGCAATATGTTTCTCCATCTTGGCCACGTAACTTGCCCCTGCTCCAGTGCCCGAGATAGTGTAAAAGGATCACTCTAGATGGAGGAAAGGCAAGACACAAATCGTGTGATCGAAGAGAAAACGTCACCCGATCCAAGGAAAAGAATCGCAAAGATCGATAAACCCTAGCGGTCGGCGGCGTGAAAAACCCTTATGCAAGGGAGGAAAAACCCTAATTCTAGGGAACTCTATGTTTATCAAACTTTGACGTGATCAAAATGCTTCTATTTGACTTAAATTGGTAATATATCCCTAAATATTCATAATAATTGTAATGTATCAATTGTTGTGTTATCTTGTCGACTTCGCCATTGATTTCATGGTTTAGTAAAACTTAAGTAACTAAGGAAAATTGTCTTGAATTCAAATAAAATCCAAATTTTCCAAACAATTAATAGATCATAGTCCAAAAGAAAAAAAAAATAGAAAAGAAAAGAAGAACAAAAATAGGAAAAAGAAACAAAGAGTGAGAGTGAAGACTAAAACGGGTTCTAACGAACATCAACTCCCAAATATATTCACCTTGTTCTTCTTGGTGTACGTACTTTGATTAATTATCCTTCACTGCATCTGCCTGAACTGGACTTATGTACAAACGTACTCCTCCTCCTTACAAATCAAATAGAAATTGAGCTAGCATTGTCCGCTCTCTCTTTCTTTGTCTTCACTGTCTTCTTTTTCCTTTTCGCTGCTGCTGCCCCACCACATACAATTGTGAACTGCAATCCACAAATGTTGGTCAAACATGTGAATCCGTCTTCTCCTCCCTTTCCATCCTTCACCATTGTTCCCTTTTCATAACCATATCCTGGTCCGCTCACCATGCTACTCCCACCACCGCTACCCAGCTCGCTTCCAGCGTACACCGGAGGTTCTTCTGTCCTCCATCTTTCCAATTTTGATTGTAGACCTTCAATGCTACTCTCCAAAGCCCATGACCCCATCACCTCGCTCTCTGACTCTGACTCCTCCCATTTGTAATTTAACTGACGAATTTTAGCAACAGTAACAGCAGCAACCTCTGATGCTGATGGACCAAGCTCTGAATCGGTTATTGGAGGACGACCCATTGGTTGTTTCTTTATCATGGAAGGGGAATATCCATTAGATGAACTTGTATCAGATCCATTAAGGAATCTTGCCCCTGGTGGTAATGGAATTTTATTAATTGGCTTCTTTACCAGACCTCCTCCAATCTCTGATAAGCTGCATCGAGAATTGCCTTGTTTGTGTTTGTTAAATTTACCATTTCGATAACTCTCTAGTCCTGTCAACATGGAGCTGGCTTTTGATTTTCCGATTTTATTACCCTTCATTGTTGGAGGAAGATCCATCATAGAGCTAGAATCACTCTTTGTCCTCCTTAATTCTGGAGTAGGGATCCATGGAAGAAGGAATTGCTTATCATTAGGAATCGAGTACATGAGACTACTTTCCCCATCGCTGCTGCTACAATTGTTTTCATCGCCTTTCCGATTATTATTCTTCTGGCCCATCAAATCACGGTAACCAACGGCAGATGATCCAGAATAGAGTGGCATACTCCTCATCGAGCTGTCAAGGACGGCGACACCAACGTTGATGATACCTTGAGGACGACCCGAGGGGCGGCGAACCTGGAGTGCTAGAAACCGATTGCCGAGACGAAGGACATTACTCTGGCGATTTTGTCGTGAGGGAGGATTGACACTTCCTACAAGGACACGGACGCTTCCGATATGGAGGTCACGAAACCAGTGGACAGCATATATCTCGATGGTGATGGCAGAGGTCTCGCTGTAGAGAAATTCCTCGTCAACACGAAAGACAAATTTGTCATTCCAAGTGGGTCGATTGTGGCCCAATGAGTCGACTCGTGTGGAGAGCTTACGATTTGGGTGGATCCATGCCACGGCGTATGTTTTCATCTTGCGTGAGCCCTGATGGAGGTCTTGAGCCGACATGACGGTGAGCTCAAGGAGTTGGAAGGGGTTCAACACACGAGACATGGTTGCTGGCCAACGGAGGGAGGATGTGGATTTATTAGGGGGAAATGTGAAGTGGTTAATTGAAGGTAAAAAGGAGAATGGTTGTCGTCACCCTGCTCTCGTCGTCCAAAGTGAGGACGACGAGGGATGGGGACAACGAGAGGAGACGGGAATGACAAGGGAAGGGAGTGAGGAGGCATTATTTCATACTTTTTTTTGTCATCATAACTTCCTATTTCTGGTATGCTCTTCAGAAAATCACTAATTTTTTCTTCCAAGTGAATGGCCATTACCTGATTGTAATCTGCGAAACTTAAGGAGATTGCTAGATTAATTTTCTATTATCTATCTGTCTTGAATTAGCTTCACCTTTTTTCATATGGCTACTTGTTATTTTTTACGAAAAAATATGTGGAAAATAATAATGTGAAATAGCTCTGAGGGGAAAATCAAGACAGTAAGCAGTAAAGTAATTACAGTGTTAAAAAAATGAATGTGAAATAAGGATGCAATGTTTTTTAATTTGGCTAACTGTGAAACTTGGGATAACAAACTATCAATCACATATCTTTAGAAAGTACTATGGTATTTCAAGAGATTGAGTTTCAAATAATCATTTTTAAAGTTAAGCTCACAAGTATTTCTCTCTCTCTTTAGTGACTAATTAATCAATTTGTTCTTCCCTCTTCATTTTTATTATTTCTCATTGAATTATCTATATTTTATTTTATATTCCATTTTTATGCATAACAAAGATGAAAAATAGCACTCATTATATATATATATATATTCCAAAGATGAAAAATAATAAAGATGATATTAAAAAAAATGTAATTCAACTAATATTAACTGATGACAATAATTATAAGGAGGATCGTGACAAAAAAAATCATCTTGAACTGTTTTAGAGGTGTTGGTAGTGCATACTTCCGCGACTTTGAAGTTATTTTTAATTGAGATATGGATTACTCAATTCATATATCATTAAAACTAGCATTTTTTTCGGCCCGTTGGCCAATCTGTAATATTTCCATTGTTTATTTAGTATAATTAGTAAATGAGTAATGATTTTATTGTATAATGATATATTTAAGATTATGTTTAAAAATTATAAACCAACTAAAATTTTGAATTGAAGGATTAAACTTAATAGGTCAAATAATTAACATGTCACTTAATTGAGAACTTAAATGTTTTAAAGTAGAAAATATAAACATAGCCAGGTAATTGTTTATATAGTACCAAAATACAGATAATATTTAAATTGAGTATTGTGATTAATTTTAGAATATTTTGAAAATTAAATAAGTTCAAATTACATAAAATGAAATAGGTCCATTTATGATCATTGCAAAGAAGAAAGAAAATAAACAATTATACTTTTGTTCAAACAAACTTTCAAATAAGTTATGTCTTCTAAATCAATATGACTTCAAAAAATTTATAACAAAAAAATTGATTTATGAACAAAAGTAAGTTCAAGAAAATCAGAAAATAATATTAAAACTCCATCGAAACATTTGCAAACAGATAAAGTCGAGACAAAATCAACACTTAAAAAATCATTTTGAGGAATAAAACCTCAAATGGCCCGTCATAACTTAGAACCCGCTTTACTTATATAGGTTTGATGAATATGCTCAATTCAATCTCAACCTGATCAATACTTTGAATTTATTAATATTAAATGACTTGAACCTGCTTTTCATACGGTCCCATGACTCATATTATTACACACTTGTGACCTCACTGATCATTGCTCTTACTAAGGTACAATCTTATTTCTCCAATTTTCTCTAACTCAATGAATATATTAATTGACAAATACTTCTCTTAAATATTCATGATTTTTTTTTAATTTATGCAGCTCAAATTTATTTTTAATTTAGACTTAGATTATACAGTCTTATCAAATAAGTGATGTCTTCTAAACTAATATGACTTCAAAAATTTTGTAACAAAATATTTGATTTACCAACAAAATTAAGTTCAAGATAAACAGAAAATGATTGCAACTCTCTCGAAACATTTACAAACAAATAAAATTGAGACTAAAAAAACCAACACTGTAAAAAAAATTATTTTGAGGAATGAAATCTTAATTGGCCCGTTAAGATTTAGAAGAATATGAATGATAAAAAAAAACTTAGAAGAATATGGAAATAAGGATCATGTTATATGAATATATTTAGGTTTGATGAATATGCATAATTCAATCTGACTCAACCCGATTAATACCCTAGATTTGTTAATAGTAAATGACTTGAAACCTAATTTACTTACGATCTCATGACTCATACTATTACATATTATTACACACTCATGACCTCACTGGTCATTGCTCTTATTAAGGCACAACCTTATCTCTCTAATTTTCTCTAGGTCAATGGATATATTAACTAACAAATACTTGTTTTAAATATTCATAACTTAGTTAGCTTGAATGTCTTCAACACATATTAATGTACTTTAATTATTCTATAAAATATCATAATTTAATCAATATCAAGTTTATAATATGTCTCATTCCCACCATTATCATCATGTGTGTAAACATATTAGTCTTGTATATACATTCATAGAGCGATAAGTAAAGTGTTCGAGTATATGATGCAAGAGATTATATGTGGCAAAGAAATAAATTATCTCATTTTAATCTCAAATTAATTAAATATCAATATAGAGCTCGAATATTTAAACAAAAGTATCATCATCTCACAATAAACTATATGAATGAATTATTACCATATTTCATTCACTCTACTCTCTATTCAATTTGTCACTTCCATTCCACAATAAAGTATAAACTGTTGGTTATCATAAAATAAATGAATGTGCAAAATCATTAAGGGTGAAATATGGTTCAATGTGTGCAATAAAATGTCGAGGAGCAATGTGCTTTATGTTTTTATGTAAATATAAATTAGCTTGTCTAGCTTAGCTGTTAAATTACAATAATTTTATCCTTGAGGTTATGGGATTGAGTCTTGTAGTTGCTGAAAAGTTATCATTTTTATAGAAAAAAACATTTTATATAGGTCCATTTATGATCATTGCGAAGAAAATACATACACAATTATACTGTTTTTCAAAACACTTTTCAAATGAATGAAGTCTACTAAATCAATATGAATTAAAATCAGTGTTGTCAGGACCGGACCGGTCATCAAACCGGTGTAGCGAGAGGTTCGAGGGTCAAAGGTTCAACCGGGATCAAACCGTAAAACCCGGTGTAAAGAAACGGCCAATACTATTTTATAAAATTATGTATTATTAGTGATTTACCTATAACTTTAGGTACCAAAGTGTAATTCTACTTAACATATAAATTAGTGATTTACCTATAACTTTAGGTACCAAAGTGTAATACTACTTAACATATAAATAAGAAAACCCTAAATCTAAAATTTATTTCAACAGCCGCCGCCTGCATCCTCTTCTTCTCTCCTTCCTCTTTCCACGTTTCTTTCTCTTCTCTATCTTCTCTTCTCCTCTTCTTATCTTCCTTTCAATAAATCTTATTTCTTCATCATCTTCATTTGTCCTTATCTGAGAAGAGTTTTGACGAAGGACGTTGGTGTTGGTGTCAGAGTAGAACAAGAACTGTTCGAGAGAATTACCTGGAAAACGTCGTCGGTGAAGCCTTCGCTGCCGGCGGGAGAGAAGACGACGGCGGAGTGTGACAATGGCGGAGTAGCGAGAGAGAGAGGAAGAGAGTCAAGAGTTTGCAGTGTCGATATTTAGGGATTTGATGAGAGATTCACGATTTTAGAATTGATAGGAATTTTTTTTTTTAATTATTCCAGACCGGCCAAAACCGGCCACACCGGGTCGACCGGTTTTTCTGGTTTTTCCGGTTCGACCGGATTTCAGTTGCTTATTCAGCCGGTAGTGAGTTAGAGGCCGACCGGACCGGATTTTGGGCCGGTTCCCAGTTTTTCCCGGTTGAACTGGCTGGTCCGGTCCGGTCATGACAACAACGATTAAAATCATTTACCAACAAAAGTAAGTTTAAGACAACTGGAACACAAATCTGCAACTCTCTTGAAATATTTACAAAAAAAATAAAGTCGAGATTATAAACAACACTGTCCAACATATCATTTTGAGGAATGAAACCTCGACTGGCCCATTAAACTTAGAAGAAATATGAAAATAAAGATCATGTTATATGATTAATATATCTAGGTTTAATGAATATGCCAAATTCAAACTCACTGAACTCGATCAATACTTTAAATTTGTTAATAGTAAATGACTTGCAAAAATGGTATAGGTATTTTAAAAAATGATTTATATATCTAAATATCATGTATTTTTAATTATATATGACAACTAAATTAAAATTATTCTTATGATTTTGAGCACATGAACTTACTTAATTCTTAAAATCTTTCTACATGTCTAAAGTTAGATGAATGTTCAAAATATATTTCAACCCGTTTCATTAACAAAATCCACTATAGGTTATGGAGCAATACATGTTATTTACTTTAAAAGCCCGATGTATCTTTAAAATTTTAACTTAAAAAATCTATAAAATAAATCATTCTAACTAAATTTTATATTTGAAAAGGACAATATACATGCATACATAATATATTATTTACTTCAAATTCAAATGTATCTTTATACCTTTCACATGAGAAAGTTGGAAGATACAACATTCTAAATGGATTTTATTTATTATTTATTATTTACTTTAAAGTCTATTGTACCATCTTGATCATATTATTTTAATATGATACCAGTTTATAATGTTAATGACCCTCTTAATTAGTTGATTGATTAACATCTTGATCATATTATTTTTATATTAATTATTTATACTATAGTATTATAACACTCACATATAAAATAATTTAGTTACAAATATTATTTAAATTTTAAATATATATCCAAAATAAAATTTATTTATCAAAGTGAAAATATTAGTTAAAATGTTTTTGGACGAATAAAATCTTAGATAAAGTACCATATATTTCATCAATTTAGGATGATTTTAATGTTTTACAATTTTATTGATTTAATACGTTGAGTGAATTGTATATCAGGCCGTTGACGATGTTAGAGAATAAATTTATTGAATGTGTGTAGCAGATTGTAAGATTATCAAAGTGTGAATATTGACTAAAGTTTTTTAGTATGTTATTTTAATTATATATTATAGTAATTTATGATGTATTTAATTGTGTATAAAATTTTAAGATTTTGAATGAATTATGTATTCATTCCATTAATGTTGTCAATAAAATATGTGATTGAATGTGCTTGGATAATTTATCAAAAAAAATGTGCTTGGATAATTTTAAGTATTCTAGATTTCAAGTTAATCAAAATGTGATGAGAGTTGAACAGTTTAAGTCTTTATGACCATTTTTTGTATCACTTGAACCATATATTAGACTGATTTAATATATCTTTATATATATATTATAACGATCAAGATTTTGAATAAACAACATAAAACACTTGTTGACGTCGTAAGTAAACAATATGACTGAATATGCTTGAAAATTTTGTGGTGTAATGTGTAGGTGCAAGCAATGCTTAATGCGCGATTTGATTATCATGCACATAGTCTTTAATATTAGATTAAGTGTTTACTAAATTATATTAAGATTAGTGTCGTTGGATTCGAAAAATTAAAACGAACAACATTTGTGAATGGAATAGTATGTTTGGAGTAGCCCATAAATGTTATGCAAAGAAAACTAATTAAAAGGGAAAAGAAATAGTGGAGAGAGAGTTTTAAAAATTAAATAAAAAATAAATTTGGTGAGATAATAATTGTGTTGTGCGTGTGGGGAAGAAAGAGAGTGTGGGGAGAGAGAAATCTAAAATTAAGGAGAGGAGGCCAAAGGCTGATGTGGCAATGCATTTTTATCCAAAATGCTTATATATTATTTTTGATTTTTGATTTCAAGTTCATCACATTCATATCTATAGGGTTAAGGGTCAAGTTGGACCATTTCATATAAATATGAATTATTTTTGAAAATTTTAAAATAACTATATTGAAATGTTTATAGCATTATAGTATATTGCTTTAGGAGAAGTATGGTCCATTAGGCCACGAGTTAATATGATTATACGAGTTATACGTGTTGTGTATTTATTGGTTTATTGATCGGTTGAAGGAGCATCATCGTGCATTGAAAACATAGTTGATTTTTGCTGAAGTTTGGGTTTGTTGTAGAAGTGTTATACGAGCTAATTAGATTGTGCTTGAGTTGCGTTTAATAAGGGACATGTTATACCAACTTGTAACACCCTAACCTATACATGGCACCTAACCGATGAATTAATATAATTGCAGCGGAACATGATTCGGGTGTTATATTAACTTGCTTAATAGCTTGATATTTTTCTTGAAAATTCGACATGAACTATTCGTATAATGGACCTAACAGTTCTTTTAATCATACCTGCATAAAACATAACATACTTCTACATATACATTCCATGGTTACCCACAACATCCAACTCAGTTATTAGCTCATGTCACTACTATAGACACATTACCACTATGTATATCCTTACAATCCTGCAAACCACTTATACATCTTCACTATATGCACAAAGATCACATGATAACAACAACGTTCCTTTACATGACACACCTGAATAAAGATCTAACACATGCATGAAAATGTGTCAAAAACATATAAAAGTGAAAGCATGGATCTTTGGCCAAAATGCACTCCCTCGTAGACGTCCAATCATGGAGTAGTTGAAGACCGTACCTCATCGAGCCTTCAACTCCTAGACCTACTGGAAGCTGCAAGGATCTCTACTGCTGCTGCTGGTCTGCTCACCCACAAGGATAAGCAGAGGAAAAGATAATAAAGAAAAGGGTCAGCTCATAGCTGAGTGAGTGTAATCATAGCATCGTGAGTTCATAACAAAGCATACCCCTAACATGTATCTAGCACATAAGCCAAAACACTAGGATCGAATCTCAGCTATCCTGACACCCCAATAGGCAAAAGACACAACCACCTTGACTTATGCACATGCGTCTTATCATATTTTAATTCTTTGGCGCCTGGCTATTCCCATGCTATAACTCTCTCGGGCTTGCTTTCTTGCTTGATATTCAACACCACTAAGGGTGTGATCACGACTTATAAAAGAACCTTCACCATACCAAGGGTGAGGTTATAAACTTGATTTCATGAATAAGTCTACACCATACCAAGGGTGCGACTATAAACTTGACTTGTGATGACACTCGAATTGATGTGATTATCAGCCTCATTTAAGCGACATTTCCTTGCTTAAGACATGGTTTTTAGGGTAGAATAACGAATATTCAATCAATTGCCCTATCTCGTGCCATTTGTGTTACCTTGGCCCGTTTCGGGTCTATTTGATGGTTTTCTAGTGTTTTTATGTTAGCACAGGTTTTTGCCATCAAATAAAGTAGCCAAGGACGTGTCTAAGGCGTTGGAACCTCAAGGAATTGCACCGGAATCGATCCGAGGAGTCAATCGAGTCGAACCAAAGTCTGCCCCGGTTTACAAAGGAGTTTTCGCCGAAAATACCCTAGTATTTTCGGTGAAAATATCAGTACAAATCCACTGATGCTCATCAACAGAAGTTTTCGGCGAAAACCCTAAGTTTTCGACCGAGAACAATTGATCCGAAAATCACAGAAGAAAGCAGCCGGCAGACCATCCATCTACAAAGGAATTTTCGCCGAAAATTCTTCAATATTTTCGGCGAAAATATCAGGCAAAATCCGGCGGTATTAGGGTTAAGTATAAATACTTAACCGGCGGCCCAAAATAGAATATACCTGATAATATCAATCATAATTTCCAGACCTAGAAGTTGGGGAGAGAGTTTAGATAGTTCAAAGAATCGTGGAGAGATCGTGACGCCATCCCTTCACCTCGGAGACTCGGAGCTTGGATTGAAGGTTACCGGAGATTGAAGCTTCACAGATCCATCAAATTAGGTTTTACAGTTCTTCTCTATTCTTCCTACCTGAGATGTATTCCTTGTTTGTTTTCGATTCTCTTGTTCCTAATATGAGTAGCTAAACTCGTAGAGCTTAGATTAGATGAACCCTAAGTGACCCAGGGCTTTAAAGCGGTCACAGATCGGCGGTGATTAGATTCAAAGTTCAATCAGTTTCTCTTGCATGGTTGTTTTGTTCTTGATTGTTTATGTTTCTTTTCTGATTGATCGTCTAGATTAGGTTTGTGTTGAATTAGGGTTTGTCGCCAGACAGCTTCTCTGCTTTAAACATTAAAACTTGTCTTTCCTGATCACCTAGCTTAGATTCTTGTTAAGTTGAGGATAGAAGCGAACGCTCGCCTCACTTTAGAACATCAATTCAGCCAGTTAACCTTATAATTGGAGTGTGCCTTTCGTAGGAACCGATTAGGGTTAATCCACTGCAAGAGTAACTCATAAATCATTAGTAATTGCACCAGTTAAGTTAAATCGTTGCGAGAGGCGACCGTACCCGGGCGACTAATTAATCTTGGTAGTTAGAACGGATAGAGCGAACGTCCGCCGGTCTTAAACCTAAGGGAGTTATGGTGGTGTATAGAAACCGATTGAATGAGAATTGAAAACCGCTGGTCTTGTGATTGCCGTTGCCTTGGTGATCTAAGGGGGATTCTAAATCTAAGCTTGTTTGTCGTCTGTCTGAACCATCCAATCATTCTGTCTTTCAATTTCATTTTAATTTTCTTGCATCTTAGTCTAGAAGTCGTGGAACTCACACCACGCACGAAGTGTTTAAACCTGAATAAATTGCCAGCTTCTTTGAGTAGTCGATTAGAAGAAACCATGTGGAATACGATCTGCTTAGCTTTCCAGCTTGGTAGTATTTGATCACTGTTCTGCAGCTCATCAACTTGATAATTGAGTAATAGCACGGGGAACCCTAATTACTATGTGAGTGACCGTGAAACCAAACCATACATGACTTGTATTCTTGTTCATGATTCTTGGTTTGATCCTTAACCTTAACTTGATCGTTTAATATACTTGACTTGTATATTCTTGACACAACCATACTTGGCTTGGCATATAAATAACTTAGGAGTCCCATAGTAGTACTTCATCGGGACTAGCCCTCGTACTAGATCATTCTTCGGGTCATGAATATCACAACTATCACTAACGACGTAAATAACGACAATATGAACAATTCACTAATCATAAATATCGTAGCATATAATAGAGAACTTATGGGAAATATGAAACATGGAATCATATAAATCACCTATTGATAAGCACAATAATTAAAACATGTATCAATCATGGTTCCACATATAACACGTAAATACATACACCCCTAAGCAGTCGGTCTAGTTCTCCTAGGATCATACTAAGAATAAACGTAATTAACATGATACAACAAACCCGATATGCCGTGCTAATCCCTCACCGATTCTGAACGACGAAACTTCGATACTAACTTCTTTGTCAGAACTCTAATTCAGAACGACCTCCGTACCACGAACCGTGTACAAATTCACCTTCTTTTTTCTCAAAATCTCTCTTTCTATTTTCACATAAGCTTTTGCCCTGTCTCTCTTTCTCTTCTTCCCAACCCGACTTTTCCCTCTCTCCTCCCTTTAACTTATGTGCTAAACTTCCTTTTCTTCACCGATAAGATAAAAGTGATGATAATTATAAAGTGCTTAGTCATTTGGAAACAAATCCCTCATGCTTCCACGTTTTGTAACTTTATCTCTTTATTTTTTTTTTGTCTTATATGATGACCATATCATTATATATATATATGTATGGTGAACACTCCGGTGCACCCACTAACGTTTTGATAAATAAACATGTTTTTAATATCTTGTTTTTTCGAGTATAAGAATCTACATGTTGTTAAAAGATATATAGGACGATTTGAACAAAAAACTAATTTGGTAGAGATGATAATCTATCATATTGAAAAAAAATGCAGCTGTAGAAAGAAACCTGAAGAACATTAGGTATAATCTTATATTATGATGACTAAAAATTGTAACTAAGATCAATTTAGACTTATTAAGATGAAGTCTAAAGTCTATTGATATAAATGATTAGTTCAATGAAAATACCACTCTAGATAGCACAAACGTCAGTGGGTGTACCCGGTGCACCCACTTTTAGTGGGTGCACCGAAGCGTTTACCATATATATATATATATATAATATAATATATTATATATAATAATTAAAATAATACTAACCTATATTACACTCTAATCAATACTATATTGAATCGATTAATATTTCGGGTGTGGTCGGAACGGGATGTTACAATTCACCCCTCTTAAAAGATTTCGTCCTCGAAATCCATCCCTAACTGAGTTCTGAAATAACTCTAACTCTCTCTTACATTCACTCCTAACTTAGCTTATCATGCATCTAACCAGTTATTGTTCCTTACTTAGGTGAGCCATTAACCAGGAAATCACATAGCATGTTAGTTTCCCATGTTTTAGTTATATGACACCTATACTATGTGATCATATCATAATCACATCAATTAAAACATGAACAATAAGTTAACCTGCTAAGTAGGCCTCTACAAGCTTAGAGTACTTCTCTCTCATACTCATCTCTGTTTCCCAGCTGGCACCTTCACTACCTTGGTTCCTCCAAACCACTTTCAACATTGGAATCTCCTTCTTACGAAGAGTCTTAACAGTACGATCAACTATCTCAATTGGGATCTCTTCATATGTGAGGTCATGGTTCAGTTCCACTTCCTCAGGTCTTAATACATGGGAAGGATCTCCACAATACTTCTTTAGCATGCTTACATGAAATATATTGTGGATTAGTGACAATTCAGGAGGTAGCGCTAACCTATACGCCACTGGTCCAATCTTCTCAATGATTTCATAAGGTCCTATGAACCTAGGTGCTAACTTGCCTTTATTTCCAAACCTCATCACACCTTTCCAAGGAGAAACTTTGAGAAATACCTTATCACCCACTTCATAGCTCACTTCATGCTTATGAGTGTCGACATAAACTTTTTGTCGATCTTGAGCCACTCTTAAGCGATCCTTAATCATCTTAACCTTATCCACCGTAATTTGGACAATCTCGGGTCCCTCAATTTGTCTCAGACCTTCCTCATCCCAGCATAAAGGTGTTCTACACTTCCTCCCATATAATGCCTCATAAGGTGCAACACCCAAACTACTATGGTATAGGTTGTTATAAGCGAACTCAATCAGTGGTAAATGATCCACCCATGATCCCTTCCAATCTGTCACACAAGATCAAAGTAGTTCCTCCAATGTAAGAATGGTTCTTTCCGTTTGACCATCTGACTCAGGATGGTAGGCTGAAGTAAAATGAAGTTTTGTTCCTAAGGCTGCATGAAGACTTTCCCAGAATCGAGATGTGAAACTTGGATCTCGATCAGAAACTATTGACAATGGAACACCATGTAACCTTACAATTTCCTTGATGTACAAATCAACTAGCATTTCAAGTTGTGGCTTCCATTTAATAGGTATAAAGTGAGCCACCTTGGTTAAACGGTCTACTATTACCCAAACTGCATCTTTGCCCTTAGCTGATGGAAGCCCATATACAAAATCCATGGTAATTCTTTCCCATTTCCATTCGGGAATTGGTAGTGGTTGTAACCTTCGGGTGCTCGATGTTCTGCTTTAAGCTTTTGGCATACTAGGCATTTGAAGACATGCTCAGCTGCTTCCTTCTTCATCCCTGGCCACCAATAATAAGGTTTGATTGTATGATACATTTTAGTTGCTCCTGGGTGCATAGCATAAGCGGAAGGATGAGCTTCATCAAGAATCTCTTTTCTTAAGTTTTCGACATTAGGTACACATGCCCGACCATTGTACCGTAGCATGCCATCTACAAACTCAAATGGGCTCTCTTTACCTTGTTCAATATCTGAAATAATTCCAGCTAACTTCTCATCCTCCTTTTGTTTCTCACGTATCTTATCATGAAGTAATGGTCGAATGTTCAACCGAGCTAATAACCCTGATAAACCATCCACTTCCACTTATACATTCATTGCTCTCAAATCCACTAAATCAGTCATGTTTTTGTTGCCCTTCCTACTTAAAGCATCAGCAACCACATTTTGACCCGGGATTGTCCAAATTACGGTGGATAAGGTTAAGATGATTAAGGATCGCTTAAGAGTGGCTCAAGATCGACAAAAATTTTATGTCGACACTCATAAGCGTGAAGTGAGCTATGAAGTGGGTGATAAGGTATTTCTCAAAGTTTCTCCTTGGAAAGGTGTGATGAGGTTTGGAAAGAAAGGCAAGTTAGCACCTAGGTTCATAGGACCTTATGAAATCATTGAGAAGATTGGACCAGTGGCGTATAGGTTAGCGCTACCTCCTGAATTGTCACTAATCCACAATGTATTTCATGTAAGCATGCTAAAGAAGTATTGTGGAGATCCTTCCCATGTATTAAGACCTGAGGAAGTGGAACTGAACCATGACCTCACATATGAAGAGATCCTGTAACATCCCGAATTAGGGAATTAAAATTTTTAAAATTAATAAGGTCAATCCTCATCAGCGGAAAACTTGATCGTAGATTCACGATTAAATTAATCGAGGTTAAGGGATAATTCGATTGGACCGTTGGAAGGTATCGATTTGAGAAAATGAATCAACCAGCAAACCAAATCAAATGTTAGCCGGGTGGAACTGTTCAACGAATTGAATTGTAGCCTAGTTGGTTACAAAACCAACCCAACAGTCCAGAGGACAGGGGATCGAATCCCAGCCACAACATTCTTTTTATTTAAATTTCAAAACCGCCAAACGCTGAAACGACGTCGGCCAGGTCTTCTCTTTGAAATGAATCGCCGGCGACTCTGCCTCCGTCCGCCGCGTCTCTGTTTTGTCCGGCGAGTCTGCCAAAGGCCAAAGGCCAAAGTCGTCGAGAAGCCGGACACCCCAACCCCACCAGAGCGTGGAAAAGCCGTGATTCACGGTAACGAGCTGGAATCCACCCAGAACCGTCCAAGAAATCGAGCTGGAATCCACCAACTCCGGCCAAACTTTTCAAAAGGTTGTGGGGTGGAATTTGACGAATTTGGCAAGTGTCGGCCATTAATTTTGGCACGGTTCGATTTGTGGAGGCTATATAAAGCCTTGCACCGTGTTGGAATGAACGAACAATCCCCCGAACACCAAACTGATGTTCGGCCGACGAGTCTCCGCGAGTCTCCGAGAGTCTCCGACGAGGAGCTTGGTTTGATCGATTCGAGTTGAGTCGAATCGAATGGTTGGTGCCATTCGACTCGTTTGAATCCCACGATCATTTCCCCTCTCTCAATTTCAAGTTTGGATGCCTGGTTAGGGAGAATCGAAGGAAAAACCAATCGGTGGAAATTAGGGTTCATACGATTGGAAAATATGCCAATTTGGTCCCTAGCCCGACTATAAGTTGCAAATCGGTCATCCCTTCCTTTCCTTTGGTATTTTGCCCCTGTAGCTTGTCCCGTGTGACAATTAAGTCACTTAACTGTCTGTTTTTTACAGAAAGGGCCCAAACTAACTTTTCAGTTAGAACAAATTGGTCCGGAGGTTACGAACGTCCGTTAAACTCTCCTTTCCGTACGTTTCAAGTCCCGGAACCAATTGTCAAGTCACCCGGCTTGGTTTATAGGTGGGTGGTTAAAGGGGGTAAAATCTTGTCGTTGCTAGTTATTTTTACGTCATGCCTAGTTGGTTTATATTTACATATTTATTTAAAATCAGTCCTTGGTTATTCTCGTGGTTGATTATTATTATTAACCGAGAACTAAAATGTATGATTTAATCAGAGGGATTGGTGAGGGCTTAGCGTTGTGTAGGTAGTTTGGATGATGTGAGGAGTTCCAATTTTGACTTAGATGAACCCTAGGTGATGCATGAAAATGAGGAGTGTAAAATGGGTAAATTGTGTTGTGAATGTGCTTGGTTGTTTATGATTGCCGTGGTGAATTGTCGTGGTGTGGGTTTGGGTATGGACTGAAATGAATTGATTAATGAATTGATGTAGAAATGAGGGATAGGGTGATGGGGAAATGTGTGCAAGTGCCTTGATGTTATAAATTGCCAGTTGCGGTTGCAGGAGAGTAGCCCTGCCAATGTGGGGTTGCTCTGAGTATGAGGAACAGGTGGGTGACCCCTAGACTCATGACATGGCTTCCCCTGTACTTGCAGGTGGGGGTGGCCGGTGAGCTAGCCGGTTACCTTTGATTAAGTGTTGGGTTGAATGTGTTGATTGTGGATTTGAATATTGGAAAGTGATGTGGAAATTGTAGAAGTGATGGGATGTGATTTGTGGGAATTGTGAACTGAGGTGGAATTGTTGAATGTGAATGATAGAAACTGAAGGAGCCTGCACTGCCCCTAAAACTGCACTATGGGTGCTAAGTGCCTCTTCAAGGGAAAGAGGTGCGGTCACGTCTTCAAGGGAAAGGCGTGATTTGTTTGGTTGAGTCAAGTTTACGATTCCTTCAAGGGAAAGGTTTCGTGGTATCCTTCAAGGGAGAGGATGCGTTTTGGACCTCTCCAGGGGAGAGAGGTGCGTCGGGCCGGCAGGGGTGGTGCGGGATAAACTCCTAATGGCGCCTAATAACTCACCTAGAGAACTTGAACATGGATGTTGTGTGTTGTTTGTGACTGTGACTTGGATGACGTCTATGAAGTGAATATGTGATATGTACGACTAACGGTTGTTTGTTGATTGTCCAGAACTATTATGTGACACGGATTTCCCTTTTTACACGGTTTATAAAGTTATGATACCTAAGGTTTGAGGGATTTAAGTAGTCCCGGTGACTCCCCTACTTACCTGGAAATTAAGACGTAAAGTCTTGGTTTTGACAACAGGGTGTCGTTTCTACGGAAAGATCCATCTTTCCGGAACTGTCGATTTATGTCGATTTGGAATCATGGTTTGCTTAATTAATTTCTTGAATATCGTTTATTCTTGTTTTAACGGAATTCTCATGATAAAAGACTGACCCCGAGCCACCCACCAGTTTTGCAGAGAATACTTTGGCGGTAGCTTGAGCCTTGAGGAGCTGATTCGGTATGTGGAGTGGTGCCTACAGTAATGTAAGACCTTGACTTGAGACAAATGTTTTTACGTATTCCTCGAGACTTGTTTTCAGTTATTTTGGCTCAAGTATTTAGGGCTCAGTATTGAGTTATGCTATTATGAATTACAAGTTTTATATAAAAGTTTTACGAGTTTTATTTAAGTTTATTTTCAAGGTCCTTGGCCAAGGCATTTTGTTGAATTGCTTCAATTAAGCGTAGCACCCTCGTTGGTTTGATGATTTTTCCGCTGCGGTAAAGGGTATTTTGGTAATTCCCTTTGCTCCAGAAGTGAGGGTGTTACAAGTTGGTATCAGAGCCGTCTTCCTCTACTGTTTGGCTTACCAAGTGGTACTGGAAGTCGGTCAGGTTTTCAAGGATTTAAGGTTTTGAAATCAAGTCTCGACTTTAAAAGAATTTTCAGTATTTAAGGTCTCAAGTCCACTCCACCGACTCAAGGCTCCCTACTCAGGTCCCCTAAGATTAAGTACGTTTATATTATGATTGATTTAAGGACTTGTTTTGTTACTAATAGAAGGTACAGATGATGTAGCGGTATTTGAAACCGATTTTCCCCCCGGAAATTGTCTGTTTTCTGAAGGTACGCTCATAGTTGTTCAGTTTCCGTAAAAGTTCGTTAACTACGACCTTAGTTCGTGGTTGCATTAGGGGAACTACCCATGCAAAGTAGATTCAATGACTGTTCATTCTCTGTTATAGACCCAAATAAGACAGATAAGATTTTTCCTGGGTTAGGTGAAAGGATAGTCGGAAAACTCGGAAAGTAATTTTTGACTTACCAAGCGACGTCCTTTTTGCAACTAAGAAACCTCCGTCCTGGATTTTCTTCCATCCAGGATGTGGATCGTTGTTTCCCCGCATTTGCAAATAGGAATCGTAGACATTTCTTGGTTACGAGAGCGTGGAATGGGGTATTCTTTTTCAACCTCTGCTCTATTGTTCGGAGAATTTCGGTACCGTCTATTTACAGAGATGAACCCTAGCTCCTAGCCTTTGACTTAGTTGGTCATCTCTCATGACCTTGGGTGCCGACATAAGAGTGTGGGTAGTGTCACAATTATTGTGACCATTTTCTTGGCGAGATGGGTGACCATAAAAGAACAAATTTTGAAGGTTTGATCCACCATCATCATTTCTCTCTTCCATCCTTCCTCCATTGGCTTAAAGAAAACTCTCTCAAATTCGAGAATGAGCTATCTAGAGGATTACAATGAGCCGAGTGTGGCATTTATAATCTTTGCCCTACTCCTCATCTGTATGCTAATTTACGGCATCGTGAAGCTGACGTTAGAAGCAGTCGAGGAAGCTGAGGCACGACGTCATCTCGAACTCACAAGCAAGAGTCGACGCGATGAGTAGACCGTTTAGTTTCGTAGAATCTTTGTGGAAGTTCATGTTTAAGTTATGATCTTGCGGTTTGAGTTGGTGCAAATAAATAAAAGTGAAAGAGAAAGGACTTATTAATATAAGTACGGGATACATGATTAGTAGTACATCGGCGACTTAGGCCGTATTCTTAAGACTCTCTGACAGATCCACTAGTTCAATCGGACGTTCTCGCTTCTTCCCCTTCTCAGCCTCCATGATTTGGTTGGCCGCTTCTTTCAATCCCTCCTTAACCCGCTTCTTTCCGCAGCAGATCTTGACCGTCCCTGTTTGGTCTGGTTTTCCCCGGATGGCAACACCTGTCTGCGTGACATGAGCCATGTTAAGAGGAAAACTTCTGCTTACTTTTGGCACAGAAAGAAAAGGTTTCCCAAACTGGTCAAACACGGTACACCACCCTCCCTTAAAAACAAAAGCAAAGTTCTGTTCCATAAGCTGGCTCACGCTTACGAAACTACCAATGATATCGGGCATCAGTAGTACGTTCGGAATAATCAAGGGACCCAACCTGACGGAACCTTTTCCCTTTGACCTTACTGTGGAACCTCTTCCAAAGGAAACAATTTGGTTAAAGTTACGGTCAAGGGAAACGAAACAGGTTTCTTTTGGAGTCATGTGGTTGGGACAGCTACTATCGAGCGCCCACTCCATTTTAATTGAATCACAAAAGGGACAGAAGTCGGTTAAGAAAGGATTACCGGGAGGAGCGGGCGGAATCTCGATGGTGGGAAAAAGGGCGAGGGCTGGAGTCTCTCTTGTATTTTTCTTTCCTTCCATCTTTCGTAAGTACTTACGGAATTTCTTCAGAGTATGTTGCGGTGACACTCGGAACCGAGTTTCATTCGGGTTAAATACGCGAGTAAGGACCCGTAGATCTTCGACACGTGGCCCATGATTTCGGCGGATGACACGGGAACGGTAATAAATCGTCGGCACAACTTTTGAGGCACCGCTAAAGCTTAGACAGTGTGTCGTGTCACTTTTTCGGCAAACGGCACGTGAACGGTTGGAAATTTTTTTCCCACCGAATCGGCACTGCTTTCGAGGCATAGTTAACGCGTAAATCGGTGATGTCATATCATCCTATTTGCTTTTTGACTTTCGAATCTGAACGGCGGCCTCTCGTACAAGTTGACCGAAAATTTTGCTTATAAAATAGTACCCTTTCTCTCAGTCATACTCCAACGAAAAATGGCTGGTCCTGATAAAGTAGAAACCTTGTGCGGGATTAATTTTATCTTGCTGATAGCTATTTTTCTTATCGTAGCTATCACTTTCATTCTGAAAATGTTCGAGCAATTAGAGCGACGGAGGCGTCAAGAAGATCCTCCGGAAGGAATAGTTCGGCAGAGGCAAATAGAAATTCCACCTCGCATACCTTAGTATTTCCTCAAATTCATGATTGTACCCTTATTCTCTTTCTTGTGGTTTTTGCTTGGGACCTAAGCATGTATGGTCTCAGACGGTGCACAATTTCGTTGATAGAATTTTGTTTCCTAGAATCCCCGCGGGTGACAAGTAAATCAGGAGATATCGATGGATTGTAACGTTAAGAAGAATTGTTGTTGAAAGAGAAATTTGGATCCGCATTAGTAACCCCTCATTATTAAATTTCCAATTACTCGCGGATTACACAAGTGTGCTCTATGGGCTCCTATAACTAACACTGGGTGCTTAGCCCTGGTGAATGGAATTCTGTGCACCCGCCTTTTGTAGTACTGTAGAGTCACCCCTTCTGGTGTGTATGGGACGTTCCAGATCCGCAGCAGGTACTGTCTGAAACTTGCTGTTTTCCTTAGCACGATGGAAATCGGGATTTGCAGATCTCGCAGTGGTTCCCGTATATCTCTGGGGGAAACCGGGTAGAAATCCCTGAGCTTGCCCAGTGCCGCTAGATGTGTCTTTATGAACTGCAGTCTGTGCATCCGTACGATCTTCGACTGCAGATCTTCTGGGAGACGAGAGAGAATCTCCATGTAGAGAGAGAGAGTGGAGTTGCTTCAGAATTTACTTAAGGATAGATTTCGGGGACGTAATCTTTATAAGGAGGGGAGAATTGTAACATCCCGAATTTAGGGAATTAAAATTTTTAAAATTAATAAGGTCAATCCTCATCAGCGGAAAACTTGATCGTAGATTCACGATTAAATTAATCGAGGTTAAGGGATAATTCGATTGGACCGTTGGAAGGTATCGATTTGAGAAAATGAATCAACCAGCAAACCAAATCAAATGTTAGCCGGGTGGAACTGTTCAACAAATTGAACCGTAGCCTAGTTGGTTACAAAACCAACCCAGCAGTCCAGAGGACAGGGGATCGAATCCCAGCCACAACATTCTTTTATTTAAATTTCAAAACCGCCAAACGCTGAAACGACGTCGGTCAGGTCTTCTCTTTGAAATGAATCGCCGGCGACTCTGCCTCCGTCCGTCGCGTCTCTGTTTTGTCCGGCGAGTCTGCCAAAGGCCAAAGGCCAAAGTCGTCGAGAAGCCGGACACCCCAACCCCACCAGAGCGTGGGAAAAGCCGTGATTCACGGTAACGAGCTGGAATCCACCCAGAACCGTCCAAGAAATCGAGCTGGAATCCACCAACTCCGTCCAAACTTTTCAAAAGGTTGTGGGGTGGAATTTGACGAATTTGGCAAGTGTCGGCCATTAATTTTGGCACGGTTCGATTTGTGGAGGCTATATAAAGCCTTGCACCGTGTTGGAATGAACGAACAATCCCCCGAACACCAAACTGATGTTCGGCCGACGAGTCTCCGACGAGGAGCTTGGTTTGATCGATTCGAGTTGAGTCGAATCGAATGGTTGGTGCCATTCGACTCGTTTCAATCCCACGATCATTTCCCCTCTCTCAATTTCAAGTTTGGATGCCTAGTTAGGGAGAATCGAAGGAAAAACCAATCGGTGGAAATTAGGGTTCATACGATTGGAAAATATGCCAATTTGGTCCCTAGCCCGACTGTAAGTTGCAAATCGGTCATCCCTTCCTTTCCTTTGGTATTTTGCCCCTGTAGCTTGTCCCGTGTGACAATTAAGTCACTTAACTGTCTGTTTTTGACAGAAAGGGCCCAAACTAACTTTTCAGTTAGAACAAATTGGTCCGGAGGTTACGAACGTCCGTTAAACTCTCCTTTCCGTACGTTTCAAGTCCCGGAACCGATTGTCAAGTCACCCGGCTTGGTTTATAGGTGGGTGGTTAAAGGGGGTAAAATCTTGTTGTTGCTAGTTATTTTTACGTCATGCCTAGTTGGTTTATATTTACATATTTATTTAAAATCAGTCCTTGGTTATTCTCGTGGTTGATTATTATTATTAACCGAGAACTAAAATGTATGATTTAATCGGAGTGAATTGTCGTGGTGTGGGTTTGGTTGTGACTGGACTGAATATGAATTGATTATAGAATTGATGTAGAAATGAGGGATAGGGTGATGGGAAATGTGTGCAAGTGCCTTGATGTTATAAATTGCCAGTTGCGGTTGCAGGAGAGTAGCCCTGCCAATGTGGGGTTGCTCTGAGTATGAGGAACAGGTGGGTGACCCCTAGACTCATGACATGGCTTCCCCTGTACTTGCAGGTGGGGGTGGCCGGTGAGCTAGCCGGTTACCTTTGATTAAGTGTTGGGTTGAATGTGTTGATTGTGGATTTGAATATTGGAAAGTGATGTGGAAATTGTAGAAGTGATGGGATGTGATTTGTGGGAATTGTGAACTGAGGTGGAATTGTTGAATGTGAATGATAGAAACTGAAGGAGCCTGCACTGCCCCTAAAACTGCACTATGGGTGCTAAGTGCCTCTTCAAGGGAAAGAGGTGCGGTCACGTCTTCAAGGGAAAGGCGTGATTTGTTTGGTTGAGTCAAGTTTACGATTCCTTCAAGGGAAAGGTTTCGTGGTATCCTTCAAGGGAGAGGATGCGTTTTGGACCTCTCCAGGGGAGAGAGGTGCGTCGGGCCGGCAGGGGTGGTGCGGGATAAACTCCTAATGGCGCCTAATAACTCACCTAGAGAACTTGAACATGGATGTTGTGTGTTGTTTGTGACTGTGACTTGGATGACGTCTATGAAGTGAATATGTGATATGTACGACTAACGGTTGTTTGTTGATTGTCCAGAACTATTATGTGACACGAATTTCCCTTTTTACACGGTTTATAAAGTTATGATACCTAAGGTTTGAGGGATTTAAGTAGTCCCGGTGACTCCCCTACTTACCTGGAAATTAAGACGTAAAGTCTTGGTTTTGACAACAGGGTGTCGTTTCTACGGAAAGATCCATCTTTCCGGAACTGTCGATTTATGTCGATTTGGAATCATGGGTTTGCTTAATTAATTTCTTGAATATCGTTTATTCTTGTTTTAACGGAATTCTCATGATAAAAGACTGACCCCGAGCCACCCACCAGTTTTGCAGAGAATACTTTGGCGGTAGCTTGAGCCTTGAGGAGCTGATTCGGTATGTGGAGTGGTGCCTACAGTAATGTAAGACCTTGACTTGAGACAAATGTTTTTACGTATTCCTCGAGACTTGTTTTCAGTTATTTTGGCTCAAGTATTTAGGGCTCAGTATTGAGTTATGCTATTATGAATTACAAGTTTTATATAAAAGTTTTACGAGTTTTATTTAAGTTTATTTTCAAGGTCCTTGGCCAAGGCATTTTGTTGAATTGCTTCAATTAAGCGTAGCACCCTCGTTGGTTTGATGATTTTTCCGCTGCGGTAAAGGGTATTTTGGTAATTCCCTTTGCTCCAGAAGTGAGGGTGTTACAGATCCCATTTGAGATAGTTGATCGTACTGTTAAGACTCTTCGTAAGAAGGAGATTCCAATGTTGAAAATGGTTTGGAGGAACCAAGGTAGTGAAGGTGCCACCTGGGAAACAGAGATGAGTATGAGAGAGAAGTACTCTAAGCTTGTAGAGGCATACTTAGCAGTTAACTTATTGTTCATGTTTTGATTGATGTGATTATGATATATATGATCACATAGTATAGGTGTCATATAACTAAAACATGGGAAACTAACATGCTATGTGATTTCCTGGTTAATGACTCACCTAAGTAAGGAACAATAACTGGTTAGATGCATGATAAGCTAAGTTAGGAGTGAATGTAAGAGAGAGTTAGAGTTATTTCAGAACTCAGTTAGGGATGGATTTCGAGGACGAAATCTTTTAAGAGGGGGAGAATTGTAACATCCCGTTCCGACCACACCCGAAATATTAATCGATTCAATATAGTATTGATTAGAGTGTAATATAGGTTAGTATTTAAAAACATATTTATCGATCAAAACGCAAGCGGGTGCACTCGGTGCACCGGGTGCACCGGAGTGTTTTCTATATATGGTGAACACTCTGGTGCACCCGGTGCACCGAGTTGCACCCGCTTGCGTTTATGCTATCTAGAGTCGTATTTTCATTGAATTGAACTTTTAAATCAATAGATTTAATCTTAATAAGTCTAAATTGAGCTTAGTTGAAATTTTTAGTCATCATAGTATAAGATTATACCTAATGTTCTTTAGGTTTCCTTCTATAGCAGTATTTTTTCCCAATATGATAGATCATCAGGTCTACGAAATTAGTTTTTCGTTCAAATCGCTCTATGTATCTTTTAACGACATGTAGATACTTATCCTCGAAAAAACAAGATTTTAAAAACATATTTATCTATCAAAACGCAAGCGGGTGCACTCGGTGCACCGGGTGCACCAGAGTGTTTTCTTATATAATATATATATATATAATATATATAATATATAAATAATGATATGGTCATCATATAAGACAAAAAAAAAAATAAATAAAGAGATAAAGTTACAAAACGTGGAAGCATAGGGATTTGTTCCCAAATGACTAAGCACTTTATAATTATCATCACTTTTATCTTATCCGTGAAGTAAATGAAGTTTAGCACATAAGTTAAAGGGAGGAGAGAGGGAAAAGTTGGGTTGGGAAGAAGAGAAAGAGAGACAGGGCGAAAGCTTCTGTGAAAATAGAAAGAGAGATTTTGAGAAAAAAGAAGGTGAATTTGTACACGGTTCGTGGTACGGAGGTCGTTCTGAATTAGAGTTCTGACAAAGAAGTTAGTATCGAAGTTTCGTCGTTCAGGATCGGTGAGGGATTAGCACGACATACCGGGTTTGTTGTATCGTGTTAATTACGTTTATTCTTAGTATGAACCTAGGAGAACTAGACCGACTGCTTAGGGGTGTATGTATTTACGTGTTATATGTGGAACCATGATTGATACGTGTTTTAATTGTTGTGCTTATCAATAAGTGATTTATATGATTCCATGTTTCATATTTCCCATAAGTTCTCTATTATATGCTACGATATTTATGATTAGTGAATTGTTCATATTGACGTTATTTACGTCGTTAGTGATAGTTGTGATATTCATGACCCGGAGAATGATCTAGTACGAGGGCTAGTCCCGATGAAGTACTACTATGGGACTCATAAGTTATTTATATGCCAAGCCAAGTATGGTTGTGTCAAGAATATACAAGTCAAGTGCATTAAACGATCAAGTTAAGGTTAAGGAAGATCAAGCCAAGAATCATGAACAAGAATACAAGTCATGTATGGTTTGGTTTCACGGTCACTCACATAGTAATTAGGGCTCCCCATGCTATTACTCAATTATCAAGTCAAGTTTATAGTCGCACCCTTGGAATGGTGTAGACTTATTCATGAAATCAAGTTTATAACCTCACCTTTGGTATGGTGAAGGTTCTTTTATAAGTCGTGATCACACCCTTAGTGGTGTTGAATATCAAGCAAGAAAGCAAGCCCGGGAGAGTTAATAGCATGGGAATAGCCAGGCGCCAAATAGTTAAAATATGATAAGACGCATGTGCATAAGTCAAGGTGGTTGTGTCTTTTGCCTATTGGGGTGTCAGGATAGCTGAGATTCGATCCTAGTGTTTTGGCTTATGTGCTAGATACATGTTAGGGGTATGCTTTGTTATGAACTCACGATGCTATGATTACACTCACTCAGCTATGAGCTGACCCTTTTCTTTATTATCTTTTCATCTGCTTATCCTTGTGGGTGAGCAGACCAGCAGCAGCAGTAGAGATCCTTGCAGCTTCCAGTAGGTCTAGGAGTTGAAGGCTCGATGAGGTACGGTCTTCAACTACTCCATGCTTGGACGTCTACGAGGGAGTGCATTTTGGCCAAAGATCCATGCTTTCACTTTTATATGTTTTTGACACATTTTCATGCATGTGTTAGATCTTTATTCAGGTGTGTCATGTAAAGGAACGTTGTTGTTATCATGTGATCTGTGTGCATATAGTGAAGATGTATAAGTGGTTTGCAGGATTGTAAGGATATACATAGTGGTAATGTGTCTATAGTAGTGGCATGAGCTAATAACTGAGTTGGATGTTGTGGGTAACCATGGAATGTATATGTAGAAGTATGTTATGTTTTATGCAGGTATGATTAAAAG
Organism: Linum lewisii; assembly: GCA_034768395.1. Classification (NCBI taxonomy): domain Eukaryota; kingdom Viridiplantae; phylum Streptophyta; class Magnoliopsida; order Malpighiales; family Linaceae; genus Linum; species Linum lewisii. The sequence continues at coordinate 18,253,902 of CM068299.1, read as the reverse complement.
AACTGTTAGGTCCATTATACGAATAGTTCATGTCGAATTTTCAAGAAAAATATCAAGCTATTAAGCAAGTTAATGTAACACCCGAATCATGTTCCTATTCAAGTCAGATGTCAATTAAATTATGAATTCGCGTGCTACTAAATTTTGGTCACCTAGAGTAAGAGGTCAAGTTGAGTACAAATGCATAAATTTTGAATATTGTTGATTTTTTAAGAAAAAATATATTAGAAGTTGTACAAAATTAATTAGAATTAATTAGTTTAAAGATAGTAGATTTAACTAAGTTATAAGGTATAAGCTCATTATAGAGTATTGGTTTGTAGGTTAGACAATCGAATATATAAACTTAATTATAGTTGACCATATGAATTGGTATAAAACTAGGTGTAGGTTTTTTTTTATAAATAAGCCGGGTTTCATTCATCAAAAGAAAGAAGAGGAAAGAACATTCAAAACTAAAAACCAAGAAACAAATCAACTTGTAGAACAAAAAAGTCCCATAATAATAGTAAGAAGAAGCTGAGAGGGAGAAATGTTAATCTTCTTATAACACACGACATCATTGTTCCTTCCAAATATGTGTTATCATAAGGCTCCAAGCAACCCTTCCAACAACATCACTACTACTCATGCCATCAATATTGGTCTTAACAACATCTATCCATTAAACAGTAGGACTCCATGTAGAGAAGGGAGCTTAATCAACTTTTGTCGGGGCCTGGCCCCCAACAAAGCCATGTCATTGTCGGGGGTTGTTCATGGTGCCAAACCCCTATTTTAGTCGGGTGCATTATTGTCGGGGGGCGTCTAAATGAGTCGTGTGGCCCCCGACAAAAATAATCAGGGGCCACACCCTCACTAAACCACTTATTTAGTCGGGGGCCTTATTGTCGGGGCCCACGCCCCCGATTAATGGTTGGTTTAGTCGGAAAATTTTCTCAATCTTCCAACTCATTCTCCCCATTCTCTTCATTTCCCCTCTCCCTCAACTCTCTCAATTTCCCAACTCACCTAAGCCGACGCCGCCACCCACCACCTTCACCGTCGTCCACTACTGTCGCCACAACCACCGCCACCACCATCGTCCACCGCCACCACCACTGTCCACCACCGTCGCCGCTACCACCACCACCACCGTCCGCCGCAGCCTCTACCGCCATCCACTGCCTCCGCCACCACATCCACCAACGTCATCATCGCCGTCCACTCCCGCCGTCGCCATCACCACCGTCCACCACCGCCCCTACCACCGACGACCATTAGATATGTAATATTTATTATAAATGTAAAAGAAAAAATAATTATAGATGTATATATTTATAATTATATATAAATAATTTAAAATAATTATTCCATATTTATTATTCCAAATTTTCATAATTATTAAAATAAAATAAAACAATCTAATTACTATATATAGAGAGAGAAAGAGAGAATAATAAGGGTGTCATCGCCCGATGCCATCGTTTGCCGGTTATCGTCTGTCGGTCACTGGTCCTTGCCACCATTTTACCTCTTCAGTGGTAAAAGTTGGGAACTCCTATTATAAGGACCCCTATAAGAGTCCTTATTTAAGGACACTGTTCGTAGCCGTTGGATGAGGATCCTGATCTGACGGTGAGGAACCAAGTTAGGGCAAATTAGTAATTTAAGTACCTATTTATATGATTAGGGTTTATGGATCATTCATTAGCTACCAAATAAAAAATACCTAATAGCAGCCGCCAACGGTTTCTCTCTCAACCTCCCTTCGTCAATGGTGTCTCAGATCTCGTCTTCCTACCTCACCCCGACGCCGTTCGTTTAGCCACCGCCGCTCGTTTAGCCTCCGCCGCTGATCTCTCAACCAACCAAATGGCGTTGCACCCACTCTCTCTGTTCTTAGATCCGACATCCTCACTCTCTCTCTGTTCTTTAGTCGAAGCCGCCGCTCACTCTTCTTCCTGTCGACGTTGACGTCGCCGACGGTTCCTCGACCACAACAAACCAAACGCCGCCGCCAACGGCATTGAGAGAGGAGGACGACTCGATTGTGGTTGAGGAGGATGGCGGCCTTGCAAGGGAGTGCAGATCCACCGTGTATGAGGACCTCGACGGCGACAAAGCCATGTTCGTGGCTAGGTGTTTCAAAGGGAGGAGGACGACGCGGTGTTAGTTACGGAAGACGATGTTGTTGTTGGCGAAGATGAAGAGATTATTGTCGCTGCCATCAGAGACAAGAACTAGGTTGAAGGAGACCAACCAATTAGATCTCATATTTTTTTCTTCTTCTTTTAAGTGTGTTTCAATTTTCTAATTAGAAATATGGTGTCCCTATTTCTTATTTGGAACCATATAAACAAATTGGAACTTGTTTCATATTTGGATATTTGGAATGATTGGAACCATGATTTTTACTTTGAATCTGGTTGGGTTAGCCCTGTCTCCGGGTTTTTGTCATGCCGTCCAGAAGCGTGGGGGCTATTTTAATTTGTTGGGTTTCTCAGAGTGTTTTCCACTCTTTTAATTATGAATCAGTGTTTGCAGCTGTTGGATGAGGATTTCGATTTAGGAACATGTTCATCTTGTTCCGCGTGACGATTGAGGAACGATGAATATACTATTTGGAACACTTTAATATGTTTGGAACGGGAACTCCTAAACCTATTTACCAATCAAGGAAATTACCTAAAAACCCATTTCATATGGACCATTAGATCTTAGCTTTAAAAATGGACGGCTTAGATTAGTGTCCTTATATGAGGACCCTTAAGGGGTCCTCATATTAGGAATTGCCGTAAAAGTTAATGGTACGTAGGATTTGAAAACATTACCTATTTTTATGTCACTCATCATTATTAATATGTGTAATAATAATATTTTGTTATCATATTGCAAGGGAGCATGCACATGATGGTATGTGTGCACAAAATGTGTATATACGAGAATAAAGAGTGTGCACATATGTACAAAAAGTTATGTAAACCTTATGCAAATGTGTACACCTAATTGTATACGTATACAAAATAGGTGTACTCCTGTATAAAATGTGTGTAAATGAGTACAAAACTATATGTACAAAAATGTATACACATGTGTACAGAAACATGTACAATATATAGCCAAAAAAAACCGAGAAAAGGTCTGACAATGGTAGTCCAATGACCGAAATATTTGTCAAAATCGGAGCTCCACTCACTGAAAAAGTACACGACCAACATTGACTTCCCGATAGTCAGAGCTCCCGTCCAAATCTACAAATTAAAATTAATGAATAGTGAAATACCATTTAAACCCTATTAATTTAGGCATTTATATCTAAAATGATTCTATAACTGAGATTATTGTTTAAGGTGATTTTCAGCCGAACTACTTGAGTGAGTAAATCAGCAAAAAAGGCCAATTATGAGATTTTATAACACCCTAATCTAAATCGTTTAAACCCTAAACTCTGAAACATATAGTGTCTATGCAAACACTATCGAGTTCTAACATATTAATTTGAAACGCTCTTGAAAATGTCACATCACTGCAGCTCTTCATCCTCTCCGCCTGGCAAATCTAAATAGTGAGAGAGGATAATGGATCCGACCGATCTAATCTTGGTGACCCGAGACCCGAACGGAGTGGTCACGGTCACCATCAACCGTCCCAAATCGCTCAACTCCCTCACCAGAGCCATGATGGTCCGCCTCGCACGGGAGTTCAGCGCCCTCGACCGCGACGAATCGGTGAAGGTCACCATCTTGACCGGCTTCGGCCGATCGTTCTGCTCCGGCATCGATCTGACGGCGGCGGAGGACGTTTTTAAGGGCGACGTGAAGGATGTCGAAACCGACCTGGTTGCTCAGATGGGGAAACCGACATGGTTACAAAAAATAGGGAAGCAAAAGCCGGCCTCATCGAGATCTAGATCGATTGTAGATCAAGCTGGCAATGGAGGATGACACCTATTCCAGATCCAAATCGAGATCTAGATCGATTGTAGCGCCGCTGGGTTTGATGAAGGAAGGCTGAAGGGTGGTTTGGAGAATCCCTAGATCCAAATCGACGAAGGTGTCGGTGAGGTACGGCGATCGTGGGTGGGTGGAGCGATGGCGACGTTGGATGTAGCGACAGCGGCGTTGGGTGTAGCGAAGGCGACCGTGGTGGGAGTAGGGACAGCGGCCGTAGGTGGGTGTAGGGACGGCGGTCGTGGGTGAGTGTTGGGTTGGCGGCAGTGGATGGGTGTAGCGACTTGCGACCATGGATGGAACAGGAAGAAGAATTACATTTTCAAAAATTGTACAGGGTTACCAAGGAGGTGCACTGACCAAGCTCTCAACCAAGTCATTTTTTCATTCATGGGGAGGCTTTTGTTTCTGGACATCTCAAGGTACGTTCCTTCTTCTTTATCCTCTTCGGTTTCCTCAGAACATTCCATGGTGAGGCCTGTTTCCCATTACATGGTTTGAATACGGATGGATTGTAATCTATTCCGGAATCAGGACTTGGTCCAAATTTTTCCCGTTCGTGGGTAATGAGACCGATTTCGTTCAACTTTCGTTTGGATTTCATTGATTTCCTGTTTTCCTCAAAACCGATGAATCAAAATGCTTTGTTTTCTATTAAGACGTAAAGTGTTTGAACGATTTTATCCATTCAAGATGTGATTGGAATCAGATGCTCTGATGCAAATTCTGGAAGACTTGATTTGCTTACTCATTTTTCGTGGTTTTTCCCAAAGAGCTGACTTGGAAAGTGGTTAAAATTCAAAGGGCAGTACGAGAGAGGGAGTCGTGTTTCAACCATCCCTTTGCAAGTTCTTTAATAGATTCTTATCACGATTGATCCATTCAAGTTTACGAAATGAATTTGCATATACCGGTTATTGGAGCTGGTTTGTGATTTTTACTCTCGAAATTCCTTTTAATTCTGTTTCTTCATACTCATTTAGTTGGATTTTTATGTATATCTTGAAACAAGTTTTGTTGGTTCTTGGTCCTGCATCTTTGAAACTTACTTCCATGGATTTTTTCTCTTTGGAGCACCTTCATTTGGTAACCTTCTCGCTCAAAAAGTGCTTATTTTTAGGGAGGCCCCTCAATTATGGAACGTTATCAGCTCAATTAATTAATCTAATGACTAAATTCACGCTTGATTGACACAGAAAAGATTATTTTGATCCCAATATTTGAATTTCCACCCCGAAATCACCTTCATTCATATTCGAGATCTAAAATGGAAGAATTGATTTTGTTTTCCTTTTCTAAAATTCGTTCATTTTGGCTTGCCTTCTTTCAGGAAATTGATTGCCGACAAGCTGTTGCCCTTAATTAAGGACTGATTGATGGGTTTTATTTAAAATCCTCTTGATTTTCGTCAAAATACCTTGACTTGAAAGAATCAGGAAAGGATGGTTACCTTAATCAAACAAAGAAAAGATGGTTTACCTTAATCAAGATGATGAAGGAATAAAGAGATAAAGATTTCTACTGGCAGCCGAGTGAATAAGGAAAGCTGAAATTACTGCAGCTTTTGAACAAGGTATGTTGATTGGTGCAAGTTCCTAAATGAATGATGAATGAAATCAGGAGTTTTTGTCAATCCTTCTTAATTTACTGATGCTATTGACCAAGGGATTTAGTCTAAAAACATGAAACATTACTTAAGTTGTGGTAGTATTTGTTTTGTGTTCTTCTCATTTTGACACCTATTCGTTTGAATTGTAAATTAATGGTTGGAAATGCTTCTCTCATGGACTGTAATAAGAAGGTCAATCAAATTGGATGTTGGTGAAATTTATCCCAAGTAAGAAATTAGGCCCATAAAATTCAATGGACCTAATCAATTTGCCAACCCAACCCAACGGATACAAGTTCCCCAACATGGGGTTTTCTTTAATTGGTTTCGTTGTTATGAGTATAAAAATAAAAGAAAAATAATATATATATGCAGAAATAAGATATAGAAACTGCCACATCAGCATTTTTTCAACTTTTAAGCCTTCTCCTTCAGTCTCTCTCCTCTACTCCAAATCAGAAGGTTGCGTGTTCGATTCACGCCGGGTTCAACATCAGCATTTTTCAAGTTTTAAGCCTTCTTTTTTATTCTCTCTCCTACTGCTCCAGATCAGAAGGTTGGGTGTTCGATTCACGTCGGGTTCAATTCCCATAACCACTATTTATTTTTTATGGCGGATATGTAACTCGGATGTTACTCAAGTGTTATTTTTAGTAGATTCATGTGTTATCTGAGATGTTACTCTGGTGTTATTCATATTCACGGATAACATAAAAAATACATGAATGATACCACAAATAATAGTCGAATAACACCCAAATAATCTTCAAATAACACCTAAATAACACCCCCCAATAACACATGAATACTGACTACTAAAGATAATACTCGAGTAATACCTAAATAATAATGTGCGCATGGGCGGCCAAAAAAGTGTCTGCACCAAAGATTTTTTTTAGTTTTAATTATATACGTTGTTGAATTTATTGAGTCCAAAAAATTAAGTTGACACATTTATGTTGAATTCTATAATTTTTAAAATAACTGAGTACGGTAATACCAATACAAAACAATAAATTTATTTATCATTTTATGTTCAAATCGGCCAACGGGCCGCCACTAATCTAGTCTATAAATATATATATGCAGAAATGAGATATAGAAGCTGCCACATCAGCATTTTTTCAACTTTTAAGCCTTCTCCTTCAGTCTCTCTCCTCTACTCCAGATCAGTATCAGCATTTTTCAAGTTTTAAGCCTTCTTTTTTATTCTCTCTCCTACTGCTCCAGATCAGAAGGTTGGGTGTTCGATTCACGTCGGGTTCAATTCCCATAACCACTATTTATTTTTTATGGCGGATATGTAACTCGGATGTTACTCAAGTGTTATTTTTAGTAGCACTAATTGATGTGTTATCTGAGATGTTACTCTGGTGTTATTCATATTCACGGATAACATAAAAAATACATGAATGATACCACAAATAATAGTCGAATAACACCCAAATAATCTTCAAATAACACCTAAATAACACCCCCCCAATAACACATGAATACTGACTACTAAAAATAATATTCGAGTAATACCTAAATAATAATGTGCGCATGGGCGGCCAAAAAAAGTGTCTGCACCAAAGATTTTTTTTAGTTTTAATTATATACGTTGTTGAATTTATTGAGTCCAAAAAATTAAGTTGACACATTTATGTTGAATTCTATAATTTTTAAAATAACTGAGTACGGTAATACCAATACAAAACAATAAATTTATTTATCATTTTATGTTCAAATCGGCCAACGGCCGCCACTAATCTAGTATAATATATATATATATATAATATAATATAATATATATATATTATATATAAATGAATAAATATTTATTTATGTATGTAAAAGATTGGAACATATGTTTGTAATGAGAATAACAGACTGGAAGCCAAAAATTGAATCTCAAATTGATTCTGAATCCAGAAATCCTTTTAGTATTGGCTAATTGATCTCCTTCAAGTGTGATCATACTTTCCCCGTTTGGAATTCAAATAAAGGAAAACATTTGATTCTATAACAATTAATCCAAGGGCCGAAACAAAGTGGTTTTTGAAAGAGCTCAAACTCGACTAGAAACTTTTTTCCAGCACTTTCATAGTCAAATGGCGAGAGCAAAGCCTTATCTACGGTCCCCCCTCTCTCCACCTCCTCCCCCCCCCCCCTCTACATGGCTCTCTCCCTACCCTCCGCGTCTCAAGATCAATGTCGATGGCGCCGTTCGCCCCAACGTTGGTGGATCTTCGGGATGGGTCATTCAGAACTTGGACGGGGTTGTTCAGCGTGCGATAGGCACTACAACTCCATGTATTGTTGATCCATTTGTTCTTGAGTTGTTAGCGTTCCGAGATGCGTGTAGTTGGTGTTTTGCAGGTGGACACTGAATGAGATGCATAATTAGTCTCAACGAAGTTGGTGGCCGGTCGATGCTCTCCAACCCAGGAGGGGCTATTGTAGAAGAAATCCTTCAGATGCAAAGAGAAGCCCTGCTTGGTGCTTCAATACGGTTCGCCGTTCAGGTAACAGGGCCGCCCATTACGTGGCTCGTATGGCCCTGATTAACCTCCCAGGAATCATGGAGGTAGACATGACTTCCTGGGTTGGGACTTGATTTTCTTTTCTTGTTTGTGCTGGCTGTCTTTGCCTCTTCGCAAGGAGCTGTCTAGCCAAAAAAAAAATTCCGCAAAAGAGGCCATACATTTGAAGCCCAGGACATAAACGGGCCCTGAACATGATTGGGTAGACTCCAACTCAGACCGGTCCACCGTATTCAGGCAAACCCGACTCGGTCCGACTCAGATTGAGTTTTACAGTCCTTCCAAACAGATAAGGAAGATTGATCTTCTTCTCATTCCACCATTTCAGTTCACCTGGTGGCAAAATCATGGCCTCCAAAATTCTCCCTCAAGCTCTGCTTACCATCCCGATTAATCCTTCCCCTCAGTCTTCACCTGCTAGGAGGCTTACCTTCTCAACCTATCGCTCCGCCAAATTTCCCTCTTGCACTTCAGTATCTCGAGTTTCCAGTTATGGGTTTTCCCCCAACTCAACGCCGCTCATTGAACTCGTCGCCGCTTTCTCCAGACACAGTCTTATAGCTAGAGCTGAGGCGGACGGTAGCGACGGTGCAGCTGCCGGTGACGAGTCGGCGGAGGTGGTGGCGGAGAGTAGTGAGAGTATCGAAGGAACAGCCGTGGAAGTTGAAGGAGAAGCTGAGGAGGCAGAAGTGGAGAGAAAGCCAAGGCAGTCGAGAGTCAAGCTTGGTGACGTAATGGGGGTAATTCTTCCGCCTGCTGTTTATACTTTGATTTTGATTGTTGCAGTGTATTATCGTTGATTGATGATGAGGAGAAACATGGTATGAGAAAAGGATCACTGTTCAATTTGGAACTCAGTAGTTGGTTGGTTGCTTGGAGCAGATATTGAACAAACGAGCAATTGAAGCATCTGTGGAGCGGAGGCCGATTCCAGATATCAGAACTGGCGATGTAGTGGAGATCAAACTGGTAATTAATTTCTGTGGATGGGTCATTCATCGGGTAGGAGATATCATCTCATTTTGGATATGATGTTTAAAAAGTATGGATGGGTTGCAGGAAGTCCCAACAAATAGGCGTAGGCTCTCCATTTACAAAGGAATTGTCATGTCTAGGCAAAATGCTGGTATCCACACCACTATTCGCATCCGCAGGATCATTGCCGGCATAGGTGTTGAGATTGTCTTCCCTCTGTGAGTACCCCCCATCCCCCTCTATACATTTTTCATTCTTCTGCTTTGAAGCACATCAGTTCATTGGGCACTTTTGCCGTTCCTATCTTCGAGTTCTATGTTCTTTTGGGTTGCGCCCAATTTAATTTAAATTCGAACATAAGCATTAGTGTTAGAACGAACTGGATTTAACTTCTTCGAAGCTGGTTTTGTAAATGAACATGTGTTAGCTTAGCTGTGAAAAACGAGCTGAGCCAAAGGAATATATGTACCATTTCCTGGGCTCCTCGACATTGTTACATCATCCTGAAATTTGTGCAGTCTCATTGCAATTGTGATATCATGGGTTCTGATTTCAAACAAACAAAAGGAAAGATGTAGCAACTGTTAGTGAGCTATGAACTACATTTTTGCATATGCACTGTTTTATAAAACTACACTAGAGATTTAACTGATTTGAAATTTAAATTATCTAATGTAAAACTGTGGAAAGAACCATGATAACCAGTGATGCAACTGTGATAGTATCATACTGTCTTGTTTTCTGGCAAGTGTTGAATCGATACCACTGGCTAGTACGGTGTTGTTACTAATTGTCTTGTTTTCTGGCAAATGTTGAATCGATACCACTGGCTAGTACGGTGTTGTTACTAATTTACTTTCTTAATGTGTAAAACTAGCTATACGGTGTTGATAACCGATAGAAGGTTCTTGGTTATGTCTTATCGATCTTGTGTTTGTTTTTCTGTGATTTATAAAATGTGCTTAATGTTGTTAATGACAGCTACTCACCAAGTATCAGGGAGATCAAAGTACTCAAGCACAGAAAGGTGAGGAGAGCAAGGCTATATTATCTGAGAGACAAACTTCCCAGGTTCTCCACATTCAAATGAGGACCATGAAATCCCAGTTATTCTTCTGGTTCTTTGATCCTGCAAGTATTCCTGGCCTCGGGCGCTGTTATAAGAATTGAATTGTGAATAACCAACCAATTTCCAATTCATTCTTTTGTTTACAAACACCTTTTTTTGTAGTCCGGTTGATCGATCTCACTTGCTACATAAGGCAAATATCATATGTTGTATTGCAGTTCTATGATATGCCTGCATCTTCAGGCCCAAGTCTCGTACTTGAGTTGTTTATCCCCTAATTCCTTGCTTAAATTCTTCATGCGTTGGATTTGTGTTCCATTACCTGGTTTAGAATGTGAGTATCAATTGAGGTGCAGCCTGAGCTTTTTCAAGCCATGGCGGGGAAGATGGCAGCAGCAGGCTCAACTGGCTCATATGTGACTGGAGCGAACTGCGTCTAGTTCGCTTGATACCAGGCGTAAGAGTTAATGAGATGGGCGAATTTGATCGGATTCTGTCGTGTTGGTAGTTACTGGTTGTGGTATTTTGTTGATTCGGGTCACGAGTCAAGTTGCATTGGATGATAATATGTTATGTGGATGTTGGTTAGCAATACAATATATAATGTTTTAATGTTGTAACGAGTTACAGGTTAATTAGGTTACAAGTCAATTAGGGCATAGTCATTTGGGTTATGAGTTGAACGAATCACAAATCGATGAATTTTTTTTAATTAATTAAATCTCATATCAAGTTGTTTGTTAAATTAAATGAATGGAGGCAGTTTTTGACAAGTGTCAAAACCATTAGCGTAGTTTAACTTTATATGGAGTTAAAATCATGGGTGGTTGCCAGCCACGTAAATTTGGGAGAGTGACTCATGTTAGTAAAATACACGTGCTTTGTTCTGGTTTGCACTCATATTAATATTAATATTATCCACTGTTATCCAGCAAAGTTATAAAATATAGCAAACAAAAAGGTAAAATCTTATAAAAGTAAACACTGGGTGATGGACATTCATATTCCAGAGTCCCATAATGAAGCAGATCCAAATCCAATGCTCTTTTTAAGTGTTACCCAATTGGCCAGTATTCCATAGCTCGACTCCAGTCGTCCCCATTGATAATCTCCTTTCTTTGAAGAAGCCAACTAAAGTATATATCTTTTTCCCACATCTGTTCATCATTTTACTGGTTTTGTGGGAAACAGGAGCATTCTTCTTCCATTTCCCCAAACACCAACGTGGCTTAGATCCAACATCAATGCCACTGAATGTGTAGCCAACCCCATGTTCTTCCCTATTTTGATTATTATTACTTGTTGAATTGTCAATCCGAAAGAAAAAAGCCTTTTTTCCCTCCCCCAAAAGCTTTCATGTGATCATACTAGTCATACATACACTGCACTGCATTGATTCAAGGCATCACATGCATCCTGCTTCCTTCACTACCTTTACTTAAAAACACATCAGTCAAATCCAAAGTTAACAAACCCATAATTATCGAAAGGTAAGGCAATTAACAAGCTACACCTGCACATTTCATAATCTGATGATCCTTGGGATCCACCTAATGTGGTTCTCTCCATTTCCAGCCAGGAATTAGGTACAAGGATAAACATCAGCAACAACAGTCATTAGAAAGTAGAAACCATCAAATATGCTGCTAAGGACCTCCTCAAGCTCAGGAATAAAAGGTTCATCAGTCTTTTCTGTCCGTTCAGAAACCCCACTTGTCAGAGACTTCGACAATCCCACTAGTAATTTCAGGCATCACCACCACTCCCCATCTCACCTCAGCTTCCCACCCCAGCTCAATCAAGACACTTGTACTGGAAGAAGAGGAGGAGGGTTCAGAAGGGCTTGGTCTGAGAGTAACATTGACAGATTCGTTGCTCCTTCCTCTTGTGATTCCAAACAACTACAGTCTCTAACTCCTAGGCGATATCCACCCAGAAAGAGGATGCTGCACTCAGCTCCTTCCTTCTCCATCTTCACTACAGGGGAAGAAGAGGATGAAAAGGAAGAAGAGATGAAGGATGTGAGTTTGGTTAGAACTGTGACGATTGGGGAGAATATTGAGAGTGTGGATTTCAGCTTTGGGAAGAGGAGGGAGAACAGCATGGGGTTGATTGTTGAGGAAGGGGAAGAGACTGAACAACGAGAAAGAGATCAAATGCAGGTGAAAGACGAAGGTGATGAAGAGGGCATGATGGGTTTGATCTTGAACGGCGTTATGACGAATCTTGGTGTGGTTGGAGATGAGAAAGAACCCATGTATCTTCCTGCTGGACTAGGGTTTGACAGTATTGATTTCCAAGCAGCTACTACTGGTGAAGCTGCTCCTTTGCTCGACTTTGATGAGAGTGGTGATTTGGAAGAGTATTACAGGAAGATGCTTGATCAATTCCCAGCCACCCTTTGTTCCTCAGGAATTATGCTCATCTCTTGCAGGTTTTGGACTCAAATCTGTTTACTTTTAATTAACTTGCTTCTGTAGCAAAGTTGTGGTTCATTGGTTAGATCTGTTGTTTCTTTCTCAATCGGGTTTTGGATTCGATGTTAGATCAGCATCCAGTATGGTTGATTAAAGTAGTAACTCGATTGCTTTCTCACTTGCAGTCTAAAGGTGACCTTCATGGTGCTGAGGAATACTATCAGAGGGCAATTCTCGTGGAGCCTGAAGATGGTGAGATCTTAATGCACTATGCCAAACTGGTGTGGGAACTCTACCATGACCGAGATAGAGCAAAGGGTTTCTTTGAGCGTGCTACCCAAGCAGCACCTAATGACAGGTGATTGATCTCTCTACCACCTTGCAACTATTTTGCTTCATTTTGATCTCCTGTTTCAGCTACGTATGAATAACTGAGCCTGAGGTTTCCAATAACTGCAGCAATGTACTAGCTGCATATGCCAGTTTTCTCTGGGAAATAAGTGGTGTTGATGAAGCTGAGAATACATTGCAGATGGAACAATTTGAGGTGCTGCTTTTTCTGCCAGATAAACAAAATAAATGTATATCCTCTTCTGAGCTTGAAAGGTTTAATATTCGTCTGTCAAATTACCCGTGCAGGTTGCAAGACCTGGAAACAATGAGGTGAATGCTGAGGAGTATTACAAGAGAATGGTTGAGGAGAACCCAAACAGTGCTCTAGTTCTGAGAAACTACGCTCAGTTACTATATCAGGTTGAGTCTTGCTACATTTCTTCTCGAACCCTACTGTCACGGAACAGGCTGTTAATTTACTGACCTTTGCAGTCCAAAGGAGACCTGCAAGGCGCGGAGGAATACTACTCGCGAGCAATACTTGCTGACCCTGGTGATGGAGAGATCATGTCTCAGTATGCAAAACTTGTGTGGGAAGTCCACCATGACCAGGAGAAAGCGTTATCTTACTTCGAAAGGTCGGCTCAAGCCTCTCCTGCAGATAGGTAAGCAAGGGAGAATGCTCATTTAGACTAAGAGAGAGAGTTTATATATCCCTCTTTTCAAAAGGAGAGGCTTTAGCCTAAGCAATGTTAATTTTTGCAGCCAAGTTCTGGCAGCATATGCTAGTTTCCTGTGGGAGACGGAGGAAGATGACGATGAAGAAACAGATCCATCGGGTCAGTTTCTCGGATCCACAGGTTGTGAGGGAGCCATGGTCGGAACAGCTAACTGAAAGATTAGTGATTTTGTATGTATAGTTTAGGAGACATCAACAGACTTTCCTCAAGAGGAGAAGCAGATTCTATTGTTGTTGTCTACTTGTTTACTTTACAGCATGCTAATAAATGTCTCTACTGTTCAATGTTTGGATCTCGATTCCACCCGTCATAACTGAGGATCTGCACATAAGAGATCGATTCATCGACCAAATTCAGCAAGAACAGAGGTGTAATTTAATCTGGATGCCTAGCCATTTGGATTTGAATGAACAGTTGATCAGAAAAGTAATCATCATGAGACTCTTTGTTTAGCAATCTATCTATCCGAATGAAATATGAATACATGAAGTTATCGGGAATAAGGTGATTGCACTAAGTCGCTATCGAGGCTTGACAGAGCTAAGAGGTATAGTCGGATTCATTTTGTCCACTCTCCAATGATCCCATGTCTTGGCGATGAATTGGCCTGTAGTATCCATTTCCTCTGCCTCTGTTGTACTCACCATCGTAGCTGCCACCCCTGCCGAAACTCCTTGAACCAAAACGACCACGAGGAGCATCGACTTGGTAGTAGCTTCCCCGCCCTCTACCCCTCCCTCCTGTACCAAAACGTGAACGAAAGGCAGCACTTTCAGATAATTCATCAAGTGAATGGAACCACAATAGATAGCAGCAGTTGCATCAAAGTAAGAGGACGGAGATTCTTAACATGTACTTCGAGGATAGATACGGGTAAGGGATGAAACATAACACACGATAGGTTAGATATAATCGTAGTTAGTATCCAACAACCAGAGCTATAGAGATTAGGGAGCAACCACAATACATACTTCCAAATCGAGATGGAATGTAACTGTTTGGTTTACGCTCCTCAATGTACACTGGCCGGCCTGCTACCTGTGCACTCCCCGCCTAAAGAAGCAAAAAGGAAAGCCATTGAGTTTGTTAGGAATCAAAGCAGCAAATACAAAACAAAGTAGCAGCAAGCTCTTGATTTTTGCAAGACTGACTTTGACAGCATTGTGAACACCGTTCATGTCCTCGAATTCAACAAATGCATAGCAAACACCAACGTCCTGCACAGAATCAGAAGTTAGGATATCAGGATATACAAAGTAGAAGAAGAGATGGAATGAAAACAAGTGAAAATGGTGAATCCAAATAAAGTGTGATAAGATGGGAAGAGACAATGATTGACAGAAAGACAGGGACAGAACCTGGCGACTCCTAATGACAACACCTTCAGCTGCTACCTTGCCGAACTTGGTGAATTCCTCCTCAATCTCTTCTTCAGAGGCAGTAGGTGCCAAGTTCCTCACGTATACAGATCTTATTTCATCTAAGATATAAACATAATTGAAAATCAGACTAGCAGACTAAAGGCTCAAAAACACAATTTGCTAGACTTCAAAGTTTAATATTTGGTAAGGAGCTACACTAAACGAACCTTCATCTTCCACAACTAAAGGCTCATCAACATTGTTAGTCGTGTAATTATCAAAGGAATTTGATGTCACGGTTGTCGTCTGAGCAGTGGCTGTAGCGCTATGATTCCTTTCTGAAGTTGCTGGAGGTGCAGGTTGCTCTTTAGCAACCCGTAACTGTCAGCACAGGAAACAGATTAATTGCAAAACCAATGAAGTCCGTATCCATATATGGGACATCGCGGGGCATGTTACATACAATTGAAGCGTAAGTGTGTTTTTGTGGTTCTCCGGCCACTTCTTCTAGAGTAGGAGGAAGGTGGTCTTGACGGGCATTCTCTGAAACATGAAATGACCCGTTTGATTCTTCCACTCCGTCTTGCTCAGCAATGTATCTGGGCTCTGCAACTTGCTGAAGCTGCTTTTGTGGAGGCAAAGAGTAGTTGTCAACTTGGCCATTTTCCACTGCATCAGTAGGAGCTATGGATTTCCTCGATTGATTTTCTCCATCAAACAAGTAATTTGACACTGCAAAAGTTCATTGTCTGCATCAAGCATTGCAGAACTGCAGCATAAACCAAATCAATGATAACATTCATGACACTACTGATGGCCACAAGATCCGATGGAGATCATCTCCAACAACGATCAGTTGGTTTTCCTAAATGATAAATAGCCTGAACAGTTTGCTTGTGCAATCAAAAGAACGACATGTAGTTCATTCCAAAGTTCAAACAAATCATGACACCTGGTTCAGAAATAGCGGTAGGAGGAGCATTAAGATTGGAATCAAAATTCCTTTGCGCTAACAATACCCCCGGATGGTGGTGCAGTTGTTCCTCTTCAATGAAGTGGAACACATCATTGAGAACAAAATACCCTTTGTCTTGGGGTGCCAAGAAAAACGTTTCCACGAACTTTCTAGCTCCACCAAAGTTCATTGACTGCAAATGACCAGATACCATCACGAGAACCCCACAGTTCCAAGATTCCAAGGCATGTGCAGTCTTGATTTCAATTGCGGTGTAGTTGAGGCACATAATGAGTGAATGAATATCCTGTCAGAATAGCAAGTTCGTAATAATGGGTGAATGAATCCATTCAATTCCTAGTTGCAGGATAGCAGAGTCACTATAGCTAATCAGCAAAAGACAGCCAAATGCTACTCCAAGGACAAGTCAAAAACAAAATGGAAGCAAGAAGAGGAGAAGTACAAGCATTGTGGAGTAGGATTCTCGAGTGGAGCCATCAATGCGAAGCATGGTGCTGGAATCACTATAGAACTGATGGGCAAGGGCCGGTTGAGACTGCAGCACTTCATAGTATTGTCTCACAAAATACGTCCCTACCTAACCCCAAGCAACAACAATCTCTATCAGTAAAAAAACACTCTGAAACAAACAGCAAAGCCTGCAGAACCAGTTAAGGAAAAATTGATTGTTTACCTGAGCAGCAGTTACTGGCATAGCATAAGGAGAAGCCATCATTCGTTTCCTTTCCTTCCAGCCAAAACTAACAGACAAAATAAATAGAAAGAACCCTAAATGTCTCGAAACACGCCGCTCCCCTTCAGTAGGATGGAAAGAAGCAAAATGCCGCCTCTCTCCAGCTCCTCTATATCCTTCCTTTTGAGATCTGAAGCATCATTTTACAAAATCGCCGCCGTCAGAATAGAGCACGAGAAACAGCAATGGAGAAAGAAAGGAAAAGATAGATGGATAGGATAAACAGGTAGATGGAGGGACGGGATTTCAGCTACCTTCTGTCAAAGTTGTTAGGCTCCTACGCTGGCTGCGACGAACAACAGCGGTGCTGTGTGTTGCTCTATCTTCTTCCTTCCAATGGAGTTAAGAACAGAGGCTGGCTCGTGCTACTGTGCAACGCCACCGCCGCCGCCATCCCAATCCGCCTCACTTCTCGTCTCCCACTGCCTCGCTGGACTTCCCGTTCTTTTGAATATCCCCTATTATTATTCGGATTCCCATGAAATAGCACAATTTTTCATTATTTTTGTTTCATTTTCTAATTGGAAAAATTTACTTATGGTCCTTTTACTATGTTCAATTAAACGATGAACCCCCTACATTATCAATATCTCTAATTAAATCACTAACAATGTTACTTTTAACAAATTAATCCTTCTATCCAATGTTTCCAGTTTTTATTTTATTTTTTCTGCTCTTTCTGTCAAGACATCGGATTCACGTCCAACTCTTCTAGGTTGTAACATCCAACCAAAGGACATTAAAGAGTATTTCGAGCATTTTAAAAAAAAATAACATAAATCTATGAATTGGTAGTGACCAGAGACTCTTCGGAGAGTTATCAGTCGGTCACCAATAAAGACGTCGTCAGAATCGGAAAATTCACTAGGATTGAGTTTTTTTAAGATTGTTAATTAAATTTCCTAACTAACCAAGCAATATAGACTATTAAGAAGGGCAATAATATTTTGCGAGTAAGTACAACAGAAGAAAAGATTAGCAATGCTATGAGTCCCAAAATCACATAACAAGGATCCCAAGCCTGAATCTTCTCTCTTGTAGTTATATGGTCCAACAATATTAGCCATGAAACAAAACTATTTCTAGGGATTTTCAGACCTGGCCAGATGATTTCAGCCAAACAAACTGTAGGGGAAGAGGGCCTAATAGACGCCAGATGCGAGAAAGCTCGAGTCTATGTAGATTCATGTTGTAGACTTGTTATCTAGGGGTTGTTTGGTTGCAATGATATTGATATTGATAACTGCAGATATCATGATATTCAGGATATCATCGTTTTTTCTGTCCTGAATATCATGATATTTGGGGCCAAAAGTGATATCAATATCACTCAACAGATATTCATGTGGGGAGGTGAATATCTTCAGAGTGATATTGATATCACAGTTTTTGGACAATTCTATCCTCACTAAACCTTCACAATTATAATGTCATCAACCCCATTACCCCAATTTATTTATTCTCATTTTATATTGTCTCGTGTTTATGTATTTTTATATTTATTTATTAATTAAGATAAATAATTATGATTTAGTTTTTAATTACTTAATTAGAAATTTTTTAGTTAGAATTAGAATTCACCACGAAAATTATTTTAACTTTTTATTTTGTTTTTGTTAGAAGAGGGAGATGTGTTGCCGATAAATAATTATTTTCTTAATGAATGAGCATTTATTATTATAAAAGTATAATTAATTCGAGTAATTAATTTACAAATACATTCACAAATTAAAAAAGAGAGATTATAAATTTTAATTTATAAACACACATGTTTTTTAATTAAATGTTAGGACTACTTTTATACTTTGTTCAAGCAAATGAGGGTATTTTGGTACATTCATCCACGCACTCACAATTCACCACTCATTTAAATATCACTACCCCAAACAGTGATATCAAAGAATCACTTTTACCAATATCAATATACTAACATATCAATATATCTCACATATTATGATATGTAGATATCATCCAACCAAACGACCCACTAGTAGATTCATGGATTTGTGTGATATCCGTGTTTGTGTAACTGTGTTTATGAAACTGATTCATGATGTAGTTACTACTTGCTAGTTACACTGAAATACTTACTTTCCCCTATCCGGTAATATTGGCGTCCATTACATTTGTTTGTTCTTTCGAGATTTACAAACAGCACACGATTCACATCCAACCCATCTGGGTTGGAACGTTACAACCCTTTTGCCTGGAGGGGTATTTTGTTCAATTCTGAAATAAGAATTAAACACGCCCTGAAATCCCCCACCCAGAAACCTATAGCCACTGGCGATCACGCCTCTAGCCTCCACCGTCGACGGACTTCAAGCCACTAGGCGACGGAGGGGTATCGTCGCTGGCGCTCTTCATCATCGGACGGCCGGAAAACAGACGGAAAGAGTCATGGTGTGGATTTCGAACCGTCGGGAAACGGACGGCGGTCATAGGCCCATATTCAGATCAAGAAGGGAAGACACGGCCATCGGCGACACTGCAAGAGGTGGAGCTTCGTCGGAAGAGCCATTCCGAGCAACGTCGGAGCATCGGTGGTGTTGGCAATGACGGAGCATCGTTAGAGGATTCAAGGTTGAAGACGATTCCGGGAATTATTTAGCAATTATGGAAAATTACAATTTTAGTCACTGTATTTTAAGTTATAGATAGTTTGATTGTTTATTATTAATATTTACAGTTTCAGCCACTAAATTATATGTTGTTGACAATGTTGGAATAATCTTTGGACTATATAATTGATTAGTTAACTAGTTAACTCGATTAGATAACTAGTTAACTTGATTAGATAACTAGTTGACAACTTAATAACTAGTTAACTTGATTGGTTAACTAGTTAACTAATTTTGATAACTAGTTTTCATCTTGAAAAACGTTAACTAGTTATCTTAGTCGTGATGTTAACTAGTTAACTCGATAAATTATCTAGTTAACTAATTTTAATAATTAGTCATCAACTAAAAATCTTGTTAACTAGTTATCTTAGTCATGATGTTAACTAGTTAAAAATCTTATTAACTGGTTATCTGGTCATGATGTTAACTAGTTAACTAATTTTGATAACTAGTTATCCACTAAAATTCTCGTTAACTAGATATCTAAATCATGATATCAACTAGTTAACTAGATAACAACATAACTAGTTAACACAAAATCTTGTTAAAATTGTTTGTGAAAATTCGTTAACTAGTTATAAGTAAAATAACCTATGAACTAGTGTAGATACCAAATTATCAGCAAAAAAATATGTTAGCTAATTAACAGAAAAAATTAAAAAATCACTATTAACTAGTTATCAACAGAAAGAAAGTGTTAACTAGTTAACATGTACTCGCCGGAAAATTCATCGGAGACGATGGTTGGTTACCGGAGAGTGGTCAACTGGTCACTGGAGATATATTAAATATTTAAAATAAAACAAAAATTAAATTAAGTGTGAAATGTCTTAAATAACCCTAGCAAATTTAGATCATTAGATTGGTCAAAATGTGAAAATGGTGGTCAAAGAATGATCCAGTGGCTAGGAAAGGATTGGAACAAAATCCAACCCTTGGAAATGGTTGGCTCCCGATCAGCTGCCTTTACAAACAAGCTCGATTAAGCTGCAAATGAGCTTGAGCTCGAGTTCGATTTAACTACAAACAAGCTCGAGCTTGATTATGATCTTAACCGAGCTCGAGCTGGTTCAAGCTTGGCTCTGCTCAGTTCAGCAACAACTCTAGAAAATACAGATGGAGCAGTCTCATTCAAACTTTAGAGATTCCATAATTGCTGTACTAAACCCTTTTTAGTCCTTTCTGCGTTCCAAAATATTTCAAAGACAAGAATTGTTGTTGAAGAGATAAAAACTTGAAGCCCAACTTTGTACATACATCTAGTGACTGCTACTCTCGCACCTTTCTCAGCCAATTCTGGTTAAATAAAACTATGTATGCCGCGTTGGTTCCAAACGAAGAAAATTTGCTTCAGTGTGCTGCTGCTGCTAATGCATTATTCAATCTGGGCATGAAGCAGCTTCTGAAATTCTGTCTGTATGATCAATGTTCATTATTTCCTCCCTTCTGCCAAGCTGACCCTTAGGGCCCTACCCTCTAGTTCCTACAATTAATCAACAAACCCTAAGTAAAGAGATGACACAACAAAACAGCAATCCATTGAATCCATTTCTGCTTTCCTTACCAGTCCATCTGCAGCTTCGAGGGCTGCTTGCATCTCTGATGCAGTTGAGTAACAGACGAATCCGTACCCACGAGACCTTCCAGTCTCACCATCATACAAAACTCTTGCGAAAACCACATTGCCGTAAGATTGAAAAGCTTCAGTCAAGCTCTCGGACGTGACTGACCATGATACATTCCCAACAAAGAGCTTGTGTTCTGTCTCTGGGTATAGAGGTTGTTTTGGTCGTGGCTTGTCTGCCATGTTCACCCTCAGTGCCCTACCCATAAATTCCTGCATACAACAAAACACCAGAAATGTACACTCACTGACTGATATTACACAGATTTGAATGATGTTACAAATTAACTAGGATATTGGTGATAAAGAAATGATGAACATCTGAATTAATGTGGTTTAGGGTTAGGGTTTAGGGCCACTTACTTTGCCGTCCATATTTTGAATCACTGAATCGCAATCCTCAATGGTGGCCATTGTGACGAATGCAAATCCTCTGCTCTTCCCAGTTTCCCTGTTGTACAGAACCTGTTGAATGGCAACCCATTTATGTGAAACGAAATCCAATCCCAGTTACCAGAAATTTGAAGTTTAAAACATGATAAAGGAAATCGTATTAATAACCTCAATAAGTTCAGGGGTGCCGTGATCCTGAATGACCGCAGCAAGCTCAGAGCTATCCACGTTGAATGGCAAATTCCCAATATAAAGCTTCGTACTTTCAGAATTTCTGGATTCTTCACCTTCTTCTTCTTCTTCTTCAATCTTTAGCTCTCCTTCAGCAGCAGGAGTAGCTACAGCTGTCTCTTCTGCCACTTTCGCTGCCACCGTCTCTGTCTCCTCTGTCACTTCCGCTGCCGCTGCTGTCTCTGTCTGTGCTTCGTCCTGAGCAACGGCGGGGGCGTATACCTTGGGATGGCGCCACGTTGAAGCAGCAATGGGGAAAGGGTCAGGACTAGTGCCGGGAACAGAGAGAGATAGGCGAGCTGAAGTTGGAATTCTGAATGAAGAAGAAGAGTTTGAAGATGGGAGGAAAGGGTTGTGCAAAAGCAGCCTACTGTTTTGGGTGCATTTGAGGATATGGGAGGAGAAAGATGAACTTATGGCACCTGCACCAATGGCTGCCATGGTTGGTTCTGGATTTGGTGATAAAAGTTTCAGTTTTTGGGAGTTTTGGGAGGAGAAAGAGAGATAGAATGGCGGAGAGGGGGAATTTAAAGAGCTGTGTGCTCTTTGTAGTGATGTGGCAAGATTGTGTCCATTTGAATGGATAAGGTGATTGACTGATTTCATTTCACTTCTTCAGTATCCAAGGGCTCTCCTTCTTTTGGTTTTTTTACTTTTTACCTTTTACATAAATAACATTTTTCATTACTTAGGTCATGGCTTATTGTTCATTTTGGTCATAAACCTTTGGGGCTTATAACAAAATGGTCATAAACCTTTGATTTGTAACCTAGTGGTCATTAACCTATGAGGGTTGTAACAAATTGGTCAATCCGTTAACTCTCCATCTAATTTCTCCGTTAAGTGCTGATATCAGCATGTCATGTCAGCCTTTTTTCCACCTCAAGGGGTGATGTGGCAAGGGGTGAGGTGGAAAAAAGGCTGACATGACATGCTGATATCAGCACTTAACGGAGAAATTAGATGGAGAGTTAACGGATTGACCAATTTGTTACAACCCTCATAGGTTAATGACCACTAGGTTACAAATCAAAGGTTTATGACCATTTTGTTATAAGCCCCAAAGGTTTATGACCAAAATGAACAATAAGCCCTTAGGTCATAGGTGGCGATCAAAATTGAAATCTCGGAAGCGTATGATCGAGTGGATTTGGTGGATGTTGATGTGCATATTGTTTGTGGAGTATATTGTGTTGAGTAATATAGATGTGAATGTGGATGGAGATGCAAATGTGGGATGTGATTTCATTTCCAAGGGTGGTAACTAGTAATAGAGTATTGGTTAGACCAGTCTTGTGGGATATCGACATTTATTGTATGAATTCCTTCTTGTTGTCATCTACGTTGGCGGAGGACTTACATCGTTGATGAATAGTTTATGATGGAGGCACGAAGGGGTAACATGGTTGTGGTATCGTGTGAATGTGTTGGGTGAGGCTATATGTATGAAGGAACATGGAGTATAGGATTTCCATCATAATTGAATATTTATTTGACCTATGTGTTTTAGTTTCATGTATCTTCAAAACAAGATATTTTTCAAAGGGGAGTTGTCTAATGACTAGAGAGGGGTCGAACGAGCATGGTTTGGAAACACATCTATAGTCAATGCAACCAATCATCGAGAGTGCGGTTTGTTGGATAATTGGGATAGGTACTTTGGTGAATGTTTGGAAACATTTATGGCTTCAAGAGGAAGATAGGTTCAAGGTTGTAACACCAATGATCAAGGTATTGAAAGTGTTGACAGTGGGAGAATTATATGTGTAAGGGCTACCAGTGTGGGGTGACGAACAAGTGAGGGACCTTTTTTTTTCCTAGAGATGCGAGATACAATTCTCCAAATGTCAATCATGTGCCATAAAAAATGATATGCTGTTTTGGCACTCTGGAAAAATATGGGGTGTACTCGGTTAGCTTAGTGTATTGTGTTTCCGTGGAACGAGTGAGACCTAGGCGTCATTTGTATGTTGGAGGTGATTGATGGTTGTTATTGGGGACGCACACTCCATTTGATGAAGTATCACACTTGGAGGCTTAGAAGGGTGTCGTCCCTGTATCAACAAAGTAGAAAGGTTCAAATGTCAACTAAATGCGAATGTTGCATAGAGGACGAGTAAACAAAATGGCATGTACTTCATTGCTTGCAGGTGGGCAAGATAATGTTGGAAGAAAACTGGGTTAGATGTCATGATCAATATGTCTGTGAAGGGTCCGTCGTCGTTTAGAGAGTAGCTCTTATAGACATTGAAACACTACCAAAACAAGAAATCATATATGATATTGGGCATTCTATAAAGTATATGAATGGAAAGGGAAGCATCACTACAAGAAAAATACATTCTAACATCAGATGGCTAACAGCGGACAGGAATCCGCTGTTAGAATGTACATTCTAACAGCGGATATTTAAACAACCGCTGTTAGCTAACAACGGACATATTTTCGCTGTTAATTTTTCGCTGTCAGCGTTGAATTCGCAGACGCGCCAAAATATCCCGCCTTAGCGGGAAGTCGAAATTTCGAGGGAAAATCTAACAAAACCGCTGTTAGGTTATCCGCTGTTAAGTACTGTTGATGTGGCAATCCGTGTGCCCACCACCAACCAATCCCCAACCAATGCTTTCTTTCCTTCTTTTCCAGATCCAAGAAGCCCTTCTTCCAAAACTCCCCTCTTCATCCAAAAATCCCCTCTTCTTCCTTCTTTTAAACCCTATATCCCCCTCTTTTTCACCACTCCTCCACCGCTGGACCGACCTCGCCTCCGGCCGAAGAAGAAGAAGAAGAAGAAGAAAGTATAAGAATAAGCAGAAGAAAAGAAGAAGAAGAAGAAGAGAAAGAAGAGAAGAAGAATCAAGTAGAAGAAGACGAAGAAGAAGAAGTAGTAAGAAGAAGAAGAAGAAGAAGAAAGAAGAGAAGAAGAATCAAGCAGAAGAAGAAGAAGAAGAAGAAGAAGAAGAAAGAAGAAGAAAAACGAAGAGAAGAAGAAAGAAGAAGAAAAACAAAGAGAAGAAGAATCAAGCAGAAAGAAGAAGAAAAAAGAAGAAGAAGAAGAAGAAAAAGAAGAAGAAGAAGAAGACCTGATGCAGAACCTGCTTCGGCGAGATGCAGAAACCTGCTCCGACGAGCAGGTTTCTGCAATTTTTTTAAATCAGATCGGACTTCTAACAGCAGAAATAATCCGCTGTTAAAGCTAGACACCCCGCTGTTAGGTTTAATGGTGGTTGTGTATCCGCTGTTAGCTGAGCTTACATTACTCAACCTAACAGCGGATACTCAACCGTCGTTAGATATATTAACAACGGCTTATCCGATGTTAAAATGAATAAAAAACCGCTGTTAGAGTTGCGTTTTCTTGTAGTGCATGGTTGTGGATGAAGGTGACATCAATGACTAGGTGGTTCAAATAGCAGATCTAGGATGGTCAGGGACCTCGAGAGGATTTTCAAGTCTAATGGTTAAACACTATGCATATAATTTTATTTTTGAACTTGAGCTTGACTCGTTACTTTTTAGGAAAGCTTGACCTCAAATTTGAGCTGGAAAACTAAAGTTCGTGTTGAGCTCGAGCAAATTTAATCATTTCAGCCAAAGTCGACCTCAACTAGTACTCTACTCATTAAAATCTTCGATGAGTGCCATTTGAGCTCAACTTGAAGCTTTGTACACTAAACTTTTATGATAAGTATAGCTAAAAAATAAGCTATCCTAAAATTTAAAAGGTTGTGCACATGTTAGCACGTCAGTCTTTTTCCTTAGATGCATCTCTCACTAGATACTCACCTCCAGTCGGGATGGACAATATTTTGTATGATGTGCCACTCATTAATGAGAATTGGCGTTTTGACTATATAAAAAAGTTAAATCTAAACCATGTACTACTTGCAATTTCATTAGCACAATCACAAGTTGTATATGATTTATAGTGTATTTGAAGCAAAGCACAAGTTGCATTATTGAGCCCATTAACGAGCCATATAGTCAAGATAGTGTTCAATTTGGCTCTCAAGCTAGTGCTCACGAGCCTATCGAACACTATGATCTTTCATGTTAATTGAATAAATATTTTCATTTCTGGTGCCTCTGAAGAGAATTTTGTCATCACTAATTCTCTCAACATTACAACATGAAGGTTCAAACACAACTCGATTCACTTGACCACATAATTGACTGATATAAAGTAAGTTATGTTACAGACAATCAACTAACAGAACGTTATGAAAAACATGATCATTTGATGTACCAATTGTATCTGAACTGATTATTCTTCCCTTAGTGTTGTCTCCAAAGACCACTCTGCCCAGTGATGGAGCCACATGTGTCTAGGGGGTGCCGCTACAAAAAAACAGGCATTTAGCATCGGTCAGACCGAGTTTTTAGCGTCGGTCAGACCGGGTTTTTAGCATCGGTCACAACCGACGCTAAATACAGGCTGCGTCGGTCAATACGACTGACGCCAGTAAAAGTGACGCTATTTACACGGGTCAAAGTGAATTCTTCATATTGCGTCGTTCTTTGACCGACCGACGCAATGTACTTTCCTTTCAACCGACGCAGATCCCCCTTTTTTTGTAGTGTGCTCTGCAACCCCCTTGGCTTTTGCTAAAAAAACAAATTTAGCTCTTGCACAGAATCAAACCTATGAGCTTCCCTGTAGAAGGCTGTGTCATTAACCATCCAGCTGCCTGGAATTACTAATTTATGTATGCAATCGATAATATTTAAAGATTTATCAATGACCCGAAATATATATCCTAATTCCCACATCATCTTCTTCGAAAACTAACAAATCTGGAAATTTCATACTCACATAGGCTTGGTATGCAACGGTTCGGTTCCAGTTCGGATAGTTGATATTCGTTCCCCACTCGTTGTAGTTTCGGTTTGGGTAATAACCACCCTAAATAGCTTTTCGGGTAGTAAAGTTCATACTATGTGATTTATTTTCCGAACAAAGCACCCTCTTGGTCAAGTTCCTGGCTTCGCCACTGACGTTGCCTCCCTTATTTCTGACAAGACTACTGAAAAATCAATCGTCTCCCGTCATATGATGTGAGCAGCCACTGTCCAAGAACCATTCATTGTTTGGAGCCTTTTGTTCCTCATCATGCTACTCATCATGTGTAGCATTGTCTTCAGTGGCCTCACTTGCAATTTCCATATAAGCTTGATCATCATCTGTATTTGAATCACTCCAGGTCACTTTCATTGCTTTCTCTCAAGAGTATCCCTTGGTTGGACAGTCTAAGCATATGTGACCTGGTCTATCACACTTAAAACACGTGATAACATTTTTTTGATCCACATTACGTTCATCTTTTGTATTTGAATCACTCCAGGTCACTTTCATTGCTTTCTCTCAAGAGTAGTCTAAGCATATGTGACCTCGTCTATCACACTTAAAACATGTGATAACATTTTTTTGATCCACATTACGTTCATCTTCTTTAGGACTTTTTCCTTGGGAATTTGTAGTTAGAAAGCTAGCCTTATTTCTTTCTCTTTTATTTTTTTGAGAGCCAAAATTTTTAAGACATAAGTGCAACTTCAGTACTAATATTACCATCTGAATTGTTGCACTAATAAATCATGCTCGCAACTCAGACCGTACAGTCTGGACGACGAGTCAGAGTCTAGGTTCAACCACCCGAGTCGGTTTCTTGGTTAGAGTCTTGTTGGGTTCTTTAGTCAGCTGTATAATGCTGTGCGTTTTGGTGTGTGCTCGGGTATAAAGGCAGCCCTGTTGCCTTTTGTAAAGGAAGAACACTGACTCCCAATTGACTGCAAAACGAAACCCTAATTTTCGTAGTTGAAGATCGATCAGACGATTCCGCAGGTTGAAGCTCTGGTGATAGCTGGTATCGATCGAGGAGGATCGCGTCACAGCTTGGCTCATCCGCTCCTGGAAACACTCCGTCGTTTCCCAGCCTTGAAAGGGGGCCGAATCCCTTTCCGGTTTCCTTGTTCTCTTCCTGTTCTTGCAGTCTGTTTCAGTGTTAGCTGTTAGGGGGTTTTTGGCTGTGTCTAGGCTCTCTTGTAACCGTCTGTGTGTTCCTCTTCATAGTGCATTCTTCTGGGTTGAGTCTCCCGTCCTGGGGCTCCGCAGATTAGGGCTTTGCCTGAACTGCGTTAACAGATCGTGTGTTTTTCATTTCTGCATTTTCTTTGCTTTGCTGCTTCGTGGTTAGTGTAAGAGTAGATCGTAATTCCGTTCACAAAGTGGTATCAGAGCTTCTTGGTTGTTTCTTGATCTACTCTGCATTCTTGCTCGGAGTTGTTTTTGTGTTTTTTTTGCTGTGCGATTCGATCTATTTTTCTTGTGTTTTTGATCCTTGATTGTTTGCTCAAAACTATGGCAGACGGAACGAGGATCAAACCCTTCGATGGAACCAGCGATTTCGCGATGTGGAAAGTCAAGATGAAGGCGATTCTCGTTAAAGAGAAGTGCTACAAGGCCATCACCGAGGACTGGAGCTCGGGAATGACTGAAGGCCAAAAGGCAGACATGCGTGATCTCGCCCACTCCGAAATCATGATCAGACTTTCTGACGACGTGGCTCGTCAGGTGGTAAGCCACACTCTTCCTAAACCCCTGTGGGAAGCTCTAGAAGGTATTTACCTTACTAGATCTCTCCCTAGTCGTATATCTCTCTTGTGCAAGCTTTTCACTTTCAGAATGGACACGGGTCTCTCTGTAAGTGAAAACCTAGACCTGTTTCTTAGAATGACTCAGGATCTTCAGCGCTGCGATGATGAGATAAAAGAAACTCATCAAGCTGTCCTTCTTCTTAACTCTCTTCCCGCCCAATTTGACACTCTGAAAGATGTGATTCAGTACGGTCGTGATGAGCTAACTCTTCACAAAGTTACTGAGTCCATAATTCAGAAAGATGAAGTTCTTAAAGTTTTCAAGTCTAAAAGTAAAACTAGAACTGAACAAAAAACAGAACCTAAATCAGAAGTTTTAATGGCTAAGGGTAAGGGTAAGTTTAGGAAGAAGAAATCCCCTAAGGAGTCACCTGCTAGCTCTAAAAATGAGACAGAAAACAAGGCTAGGGTTAAATGCTTCTACTGTGAGAAAGAGGGTCACTTTGCCAAAGATTGCCGCAAAAGGATTCACGACGAGAAGAAAAGGGACAACTCCGGTTCTTCTAACGTCTGTGAGTCCTGCTGCAGCAAGTCTTACGAGCTGCTCATGGCAAATACCGGTGATTCTAACTCAGACTGGATCTTAGATTCAGGCTGTAATATCCATGCTACCCCATCCAAGTCCATGTTTAATAATCTGGTTAAAGTTGAGGGTGGGGAAGTTATGCTAGGTGATCACACTGCCCTAAAAATCATGGGCATTGGATCTGTTCCCATGCGGATGCATGATGGAAAGATCAGGATCATTAGGAATGTCAGGTGGGTTCCTACCTTAAGGAGGAACCTTCTTTCTGAGTCCATGTTTGATGATATGGAGTGTTCTATTACCACTCACAACGGCATCAAGGATGTTGTTAGAGATGGTAATGTCCTTCTCCGTAGCATCAAAAGGGGGGTTTATACTATGTTGTTGGTTCACCAGAACTAAATGTGGCCACTAGTACTACTGGTCATGGCGATCCTGTCTACACCAAGCTGTGGCACAATCGTCTAGGTCACATAGGCAGTACAGGGTTGTTGAACTTGTTCAAAAATGGTTTAATAGACAAGCACCCTGGAAACCTTGAGTTCTGTGAGAACTGTGTTCTTGGTAAGAAGACCAAACACAGCTTTGGCAAGTCCAACTACACAGCCTCTAAGCCTCTTGAGTACGTTCACTCTGACCTATGGGGCCCGGCTCAGTTGGACACCATAGGTGGAAAGAGGTACTTCATGTCTCTCATCGACCATTACTCTAGAAAAGTTTGGGTCGAACTTCTCAGGTCTAAGGACGAAGCATTCGACTCATTCAAAAATTGGCTTGTTATGGTCGAAAGTCAGACTGGATACAAGCTAAAGTGCCTTAAAACGGATAATGGTCTTGAGTTCTGTAACAATTCTTTCAATAAATTCTGCTCTGCTAATGGGATTAAAAGACACCTAACGGTGCCTGGTACTCCCCAGCAGAACGGAACAGCAGAAAGAATGAATAGAACCCTTCTTGAAAAGGCCAGGTGTATGCTTTTTAGTGCAGGAATGAGACCGTCACTATGGGGTGAAGCTGTGGTTACAGCAGCTTACCTCATAAACAGATCTCCTTCCTCCGCTATAAGTTTCATTACACCCCAAGAACTGTGGATTAATAAGAAACCTGACTTAACTCATTTGAGGACTTTTGGCTGCACAGCTTACTCTCAAATTTCTCAGGGAAAGCTGAAACCAAGAGCCCAAAAATGTGTTATGCTTGGTTACCCAGAGGGGGTTAAGGGCTACAGACTTCTTGTTGTTCAACCTCATGGCTACAAAGTCATAACCTCTAGGGATGTCACCTTCAATGAGTCGGATTTTTATTTTAAAAATAAACTAACGACTATTGTTGAGAATTCAGGTGATAAAGAAGACAGGGAGGTAAGACCTGCCCATCATGGTCAGTTCTTTGCTCCTCTAGATCAGAGGCAAGCTCATGATGACCTAGGAGAAGAGTTCGACATTGGACACTACATGGAGGACTCCTCTACGAGCTTAGAAGGGCAAAATTCCCAAGATCAACCAGCACGGGATGCTTCCTCTTCCGCGACAGATCCGGTAAACCAATCTCACCAATCAGGTGGGGATACTACTGTAAGTGAATCTCCTAACCTCTCTGATAGTAGTGATGGTAATTCTGATAATAATCCTGAAACTTTGTTTCCCACTGATTTGACTGACTATCAACTTGTGAGGGATAGAGAACCTAGGATTAGGATCCCTAATAGGAAATTCACTTCTAATGTTGCTGAGTTTGCTTTGCTTGTGGCTGATGTTGTGTCGAATTTGCCCCCCGAAACCTATGACCAAGCCATGACTTCTCCAAAATCTAATGAGTGGTTGAAAGCTATGCATGAGGAAATTCAATCTATGCATGCTAATAAAACCTGGACTCTTGTTAAAAGGCCTAGCAATGCTAGGGTTATAGAAAATAAATGGATTTTTAAAATCAAAGAAGGCTTAAGTGAGCTTGAACCTCCGAGGTTCAAGGCTCGTCTTGTTGCCAAAGGTTTCACCCAGAAGGAAGGAGTCGATTATAACGACATCTTTGCTCCTGTTGTCAAATACAAAACATTGCGCCTGTTATTGGCCATGACTGCTGTATTTGACTGGGAACTTGAACAGATGGACGTTAAGACTGCCTTCCTACATGGTGACCTGAAGGAGACAATTTACATGCAACAACCTAAGGGTTTCGTAGATAAGTTGTATCCTTCCCATGTGTGCATCCTTAATAAATCCATCTACGGGTTGAAACAGTCTCCCAGACAATGGAACATTAAGTTTGATGCTTGTATGAAATCGTTGGGTTTCTCTAGGAGCAAGTATGATACATGTCTCTACTTCAAGAACATAAAATCAGAAGCTCCTCTCTATGTCTTGTTATATGTTGACGACATCCTTCTTGCCAGTAAGTCGAAAATGCTGATCTGTGAAGCTAAGTCAAACCTGAAAAAGCACTTTGATATGAAGGACTTAGGTCCTGCTCAAAAAATTCTGGGCATTAAAATTTCTAGAAATAGAAAAACTCATACCTTAATGCTGTCTCAGGTTGATTATCTTCTTAAGGTCCTAGATAAATTTTCTATGCTACATTCTCATCCTGCCCCTGTCCCCTTGGGGGCTCATCTTGAGTTCTCTAAGGCACACTGCCCTGTTATCCCAGCCGACATTGAGAAAATGAAATCAGTTCCTTTCGATGTGGCTGTGGGTTCAGTCATGTATTCTATGCTATGTACTCGTCCTGATCTTGCTCATGCCATTAGTGTTTTAAGCAGGTTCATGTCGAATCCAGGTGAAAAGCACTGGCAAGCCATGAAATATGCCTTAAGGTACATTTCAGGTACAAGGAATTTGGGTCTGATCTATACGAGGCACACCTCAAACCTTGATCTATTGGGGTTTGTTGACGCGGATTTCGGGAGTAACAAGGACAACCGAAAGTCCACCACTGCTTTTTGCTTCACATGGGCTGGAAACTGTATTTCTTGGAAATCACAGCTCCAGTCCATTGTAGCTCTTTCTTCCACCGAAGCAGAGTTCATTGCTGCAGCTGAAGCCTGCAAAGAGGCTACCTGGCTAAAAGGCATCCTCTCAGAAATCCAGAATAAAGCTGTCATCCCGGTCTTGCACTCTGACAGCCAAAGCGCTCTGTTCCTTTGCAAGGATCCCATGTATCACGAAAGAACCAAACATATAGATGTTCGGTACCATTACATAAGGGATGAAGTGGAAAAAGAAAACCTGAAACTGGTCAAAATTGCTGGTGAGGTTAACCCAGCAGATTTCGGTACAAAGATTGTTCCTACTAACAAATTCGTTTTTTGTAGGAATGCTCTTAATATCGATGATGTTACCTGAGATATTTATTGAGTCCCAAGATGTTGGAGGCTCTCCCCAAAAATGCACTAGAAGAAGATCATGAGGTCTGAGTATGGTGAACATGGTTTAGAAGGGCATTTGTTGCACTAATAAATCATGCTCGCAACTCAGACCGTACAGTCTGGACGACGAGTCAGAGTCTAGGTTCAACCACCCGAGTCGGTTTCTTGGTTAGAGTCTTGTTGGGTTCTTTAGTCAGCTGTATAATGCTGTGCGTTTTGGTGTGTGCTCGGGTATAAAGGCAGCCCTGTTGCCTTTTGTAAAGGAAGAACACTGACTCCCAATTGACTGCAAAACGAAACCCTAATTTTCGTAGTTGAAGATCGATCAGACGATTCCGCAGGTTGAAGCTCTGGTGATAGCTGGTATCGATCGAGGAGGATCGCGTCACAGCTTGGCTCATCCGCTCCTGGAAACACTCCGTCGTTTCCCAGCCTTGAAAGGGGGCCGAATCCCTTTCCGGTTTCCTTGTTCTCTTCCTGTTCTTGCAGTCTGTTTCAGTGTTAGCTGTTAGGGGGTTTTTGGCTGTGTCTAGGCTCTCTTGTAACCGTCTGTGTGTTCCTCTTCATAGTGCATTCTTCTGGGTTGAGTCTCCCGTCCTGGGGCTCCGCAGATTAGGGCTTTGCCTGAACTGCGTTAACAGATCGTGTGTTTTTCATTTCTGCATTTTCTTTGCTTTGCTGCTTCGTGGTTAGTGTAAGAGTAGATCGTAATTCCGTTCACATGAATCTTCTTCACTAGAATTATTTTGTTGTGTAGCTTTGAAAGCAATTTTTTCTATACTTTTAATCTCAGAATCAAGTTCAATTTGCTTAAGCACATATTCATAACTAATCAACTATCAAATCAAGTCTTCCAAACTAAGAGTAGATAGATATTTAGATTCTCAACTGCAATGACTTTAGGCAACCATTCTCTAGAAAGTGATCTGAGAATTTTCTTAACCCTATCAGGTTTATTAATAACTTACCTAACTGACTCAGCTTTGTAACATTCAAGTTGAATCTTTAATACATGGCAGAGATTGATTCGCCACTATTCATCTTAAACAGCTCATATTCACGCACAAGGAGGTTAATTTTAGACTCTTTAACTTGAGAAGTTACTTCATGAGTTGTTTCAAGAGTTTTCCAAAGTTCATGAGCAGTTTTACATTTGCTAAATCTGTTGTATTCATCGTGACATAAGGCACAGTAAAAGACATTCAAGGCTTTAGCATTTAACTAGACTTTTGCTCTTTTCTCTTCATCCCAAGCATCATAATCATCGGTTAAATCTATTCCCCCTTTATTAGAAATATTCCAGATAACAAGATCCATACCTTCAAAGAATATCTTCATACGATTTTTCCAAAACTGCTAGTTAGACCCGTCGAACCATGACAAACTGCTATGAAAGAGCCCTTTGACTCCACATTTGCCCTTATGTTCCTCCCATGGATCCTCCCTTTGGTATTGTGGACTTCGATCAAGGAGCAAGCTCTAATACCAATTGAGGAAGTGGATTCTAGAGTTCCTAATGAAACAAGGAAATCAAACAGAGAGAGAGAGACTTCGATGGAAATAGAAATAGTCAATCATGAATTGAAGACAACAGCAATGTAGATGTTAAAACGGTGTAGTTTTGAACTAAAACAACGATTATGGGCTTTTGTATTTATTCAACCCAATTCTTTCTTTCCAGCGTATGTCATGAAATGAACAGTAAAGTTGTACTCAACTCTATGTTTCGGTACCGTGAAATATAATCGATAAAGTAGTAAAAGAACACAGAGACACGATCTTTTATGTGGTTCGAACGTAGCTCAAAGCTTACGTCTATTTCCACGTTTTAAGCAAAGCTTGAGAGAGTCACTGATATAAATAGTTGAAGAGACAAGTACACAAAACCACAAGATACACAAACTATATCTTGCGTGGCAAGAGAGACTGAGGATACTGAACATGAACCAATAACTTAGCTTAACCACACTGTCCATAGTGAGTGATAACACCTTTTCAATTTATCTTCCCTGTTCGCCGGAAGAGTTAGTTTCTCTATATGTTCTTTAGTGTTTTATATCTTTACTAGCACTTTTTTCGGCCCGTTGGCCGATAGCCCAGTATGTGATATTTCAATTGTTTATTTAGTATAATTAGTAAATGAGGAACGATCTTGTAGAATGATAGATCTATAGTTATGTTTAGAAAACTATAAATCAACTAAATTTTTGAAATATCAAAACTAAAATTAAACTAAAACTCAATGGGTCAAAATAATTAACGTCTTACTTAATTGAGAAATAAACAGTTTGAAGTAAAAAATATAAAAATATCTAGATAATTGTTTATACAGTACCAAAATACACATATTATTTAAATTTAGTATTGTGATAATACATATTAAAATGAAATAGGTCCATTTATGATCACTGGAAAGGAGAATGAAAACTAACATTAATAATTTTTGTTCGAACAAATTTTTTAAATGAGTGATGTCTTCTAAACCAATATGACTTCAAAACATTTGTAACAAAATATTTGATTTACCAACAAAAGTAAGTTCGAGACAAATAGAAACCAAAATTGAAGCTCTCTCGAAATATTTGCAAACAAATAAATCAGAGGCTAAAAACCCAACAGTGTCTAAAAAATTATTTTGAGGAATGGAACCTCAATTGGCCCGTTAAAAGTTAAAAGATAAGAATATGGAAATCAGGATCATGTTTAATATATTTAGGTTGATGAAATATGCCTAATTCAATCTGACTCAACTCGATCAATACTCTAAATTTTTAAATAGTAAATGACTTGTAACACGCTTTACTTATGATCACACACTCATGACCTCATTGGTCTGCTCTTACTAAGTTACAAACTTAGTTCTCCAATTTCTCTAGCTCAATAGGTATATAAACTAACAAATACTAATATTCCAATATTTTTTTAATTTATGCAACTCAATTTTTTTAAAAAATTTATACTTCTTTTAAACAAAATTTTCAAATAAATGATGTCTTCTAAACAAATATAAATTTAAAAAATATTTGATTTACCAACAAAAGTAAGTTCGGGGCAAATAGAAAACGAAATTGTAACCCTCTCAAAATATTTGCAAGCAAATAAAAACTCAACATTTGTCCAAAAAATTATTTTGAGGACTGAAACCTCAATTGGTCGGTTAAAACTTAGAACAATATGAAAATAAGGATCATGTTACGCGAATATATTTAAGTTTAATGAAATATGCGCCCAATTCAACCTGACTCAACCAGATCAATACTATGAATTAGTTAATAGTAAATGACTTGTAACCTGCTTTACTTACGTTCCCATGGGCCATGACTAATAATATTACACGCTCATGACCTCACTGGTCATTGTTCATATTAAGGTATAATCTTATTTCTCCAATTTTCTCTAGCTCAATAGATATATTAATTGACAAATACTTATCTTCAATATTCATAATTTTTTTAATTTATGAAACTCAAATTTTTTAATTTATACTTCTTTTAAACAAACTTTCTGAATGAATGATATCTTTTAAATCAATATAACCTAAAAATAAGTATAACAAAAAAATTGATTTACCAACAAAAGTAAGTTCGAAACAAATAGAAAACAAAATTATAACTCTCTTGAAACATTTGGAAACTAATAAAGTGGAGACTGTAAAAACCCAACATTGTCCAAAAAATCATTTTGAGAAATGAAATCTCAATTGGCCCGTTGAAACTTAGAAGCTTATGGAAATAAAGAGCATGTTACATGAATATATATATATTTTTATGAATACATGAATATATTTAGATTTGATGAAATATGCCCAATTCAACCTAACTCAACCCGATCAATACTATGAATTTGTTAATTGTAAATGACATATCTCATGCCCCTTGATCATAATTATCTCACTACAAAATATTTGACATTCGGCAACAGAAAGAAACCGTCGACAAAGAGACCAGGATTTCTGCGACGGAATATGCTCCGTCGTCAAAGAAATTTTACCTTCTGTGACGGAAATGTCACCGTCGTCAAACAAAATAGCCCTTCTGCGACGGAAGTAACATCGTCGTCAAACAAAATAGCCCTTCTGCGACGGAAGTGACACCGGCGCCAAAGAAAATACACCTTCAGCGACGGAAAATACACCGTCGTCAAAGATTTTGCACTTTCTGCGACAGATTTTCAAAATAGTCATTGAAACTTACACATTTAGCAACGGATAAGAAACCGTCGCCGATTTACCGTCGCTGAAAATCAATTTTCTTGTAGCTCAATAGTATGGGAACCCATTAATATACTTATCTCATGACCATACTCTTATAGACTCATGATCTCGCTCATCATTGATCTTACTAAGGTACAACCCTATTTCTATAGTTTCTCTAAACCAATAAATATAATAATTGAAAAATAATTCTCTTAAATATTCATAAATTTTAAAAGTTATGCAGTTTGATATTTGATCAAATGAATTAATGACTTACCGAACCTGAAGTCCTTCAAATAATTTACCAACAAAAGTTAGTTCAATACAAATGGAAGACAAAATTGCAACCCACTCAAATCATTTGCAAACAATAAAGTTGAGACTAAAGAAACTATCACTATAAAAAAATATTAATTTGAGGAATAGTTAAACATAATGAAAAATGAAAGCTCAATTGGACCGTTAAAACTTAAAATAATTTGAAAATAAGCATAATGTTATATGAATGTATTTAGGTTTAATAAATACGCACAGTTCAAACTAATCAACTCAATCAACACTCTGAATTTTTGAATAGTCCTTCAAATTATTGTAGTGGAATGTACAAACTCGATGAAAGTTTTTAAAATAAAATATATTAAACTTGTTATAATGTAATTACATAAATAGTGTAACATCAATTAGGAAAAAAAATAGATGAATGGTATTGTATTAATATACTAAATGGACGAAAATATTTTTGGACGGTGGTGACTAATATAATAATATTTAGTAATTTGAAATTTTTTAATTTATTAAGTTACATTAATTTATTTGTGTCTAGAATAATCATTATATAAAAAA
The DNA here is from genome assembly GCA_034768395.1 of Linum lewisii. Lineage (NCBI taxonomy): Eukaryota > Viridiplantae > Streptophyta > Magnoliopsida > Malpighiales > Linaceae > Linum > Linum lewisii. The sequence continues at coordinate 18,216,784 of CM068299.1, read as the reverse complement.
ATTCTTGTTTTTCATTTGTTCATTTAGATATTGGTTGCCGCAATTTTTTCTGAATAAGGAGAGATTGATTGATTCATAAAAAAAAAGAGAGAGAGAAGATTGGGTGGGTTTTTCATTCTTTTAGAAGAGAGGTTGGCAACAGTTGAATACAGTGAAGGGATGTGGATCCCCATCCAACCCTTTCCAAGGGTTGGAAATTCCAACCTTCATCTTAACCATTAGATCACCTTTGACCTTTTGACCAATCCAATGGTCTAGATTGTTAGGGGTATTTTAGACTTTACACATATAATTTAATTATTATATATAAATAAATTAATTAATTTTTTCACCAACCAGCAGCTCAGCTCCGGCGACCGGCCTCCGGCGCCGTCGCCGGCGGCTTTTTCCGGTGACCGGCCGACGACTTTTCCGGCGAAATTTTTTTTTTTATTTTTTTCAATAATTTTTTTTTACTTAAAAAAATACTAGTTAACACTTTTTTTGCTGTTAACTAGTTAACAGTGTTTTTTTAACTGATTACTAGTTAACATCATTTTTTGTTTGATAACTTGTTAACATATTTTAACCTGATAACTAGTTAACAATGTTTTTTATCGATAACTAGTTAACATGGTTTTTAAACTGATAACTAGTTAACAATGTTTTTTGTTAGGTAACAATGTTTTTTTATTGATAACTAGATAACACCTTTTTTTAAAAAATTAGTTAACTAGTTAACACAATTTTTTTGTTGTTCACTAGTTAACAATATTTTTTACCGATAACTAGTTGACATAGTTTTTAAACTGATAACTAGTTAACATGCTATTTTAACTAGTTAACATCATGATTAAGATAACTAGTTAACATTTCGTAAAGATGATAACTAGTTATCAAATTTAGTTAACTAGTTAACATCACGATTTGATAACTAGTTAACAAGATTATTAGATAACTTGTTAACGAGATTATTTGATAACTAGATAACATCATGATTAGTTAACTAGTTATATGAACTAGGTAACATTTTATTCGATGATCATGGTATAAGCTATTCCAACCATATTTACATTCAAATTTTTATAAAATGCCCAAAATCCTAAACTGTCAACAACAAAAAAATTAGTGACTGAAATGTAATTTTTCCAATTTAATTCCTTTTCCTCTGGATCTATCTCTGCCGAACGACCACCAACTCTGCCGAACGGCCACCAACTCTGCCCAACGGCCACCAACTCTGCCCAACGCCGCACCACCAGCTCTGCTCATCTAGTTTCGGAACTCCGGCGAGGCTAAGGCCTGGCCTAGCGGGAGCTTCGATCGCGGTTTTGAGATGCAGAGCAGCTCGAAATTCGACCACCGCTTGTCGCGGACTAAGGCCTGGTCGAATCGGCAGTCGCCGTTGAGGACCTCGACGAGCGTGTAGTTGACGCGAATCACGATTCTCGAGGCCGAGGAGGAGGTCGAGGTTGCGGAGGCCGACGTCGCAGTCAACTGCTACGACGGAGAAGCCAAGGAGGGCTAGGGAGATGCCGATGTTGGCGGTGGTTGTTGTTTTGTCGACTCCGCACCTTGCCGGCTGTTTGTACGGAGGCGGTGGAGAGTTTGAGGATGAGGAAAAAGATGATGAAAGAGGGAAGAGAGGAAGGGAACTGTACTGGAGGAGAAGAAGAAGAAGGGAAAGTAGGGAAGAGAGGAAGGGAGCTGTACAGGAGGCGGCGGTTACTTTTGGGGAAGGGAAGGAAAGGAGTAGGTTAGGGTTAATTAAACTTTTTGAAAATGTCAATTTTGCCCCTCCGGTTTTTGGTTGGAAATCGGTCCAACCTTTAAAGGTTGGGTCCGGATCTTTTCCCTACAGTGAAGGAGAAATAAATATTAAATAAATTTTGTTGGGAGGACAGAAAACGTGGGAGAGATAATAAAGGAGGGGGTTAAAATGAATATTAGATAAATTTAGTCCGAGACTCACGGGCAAGGTTTTCAGAACCGGACCGGGGGTCGAGCCGGCAAGGTCAGGGGTTCAGGGTTTAATGGTTTAACCGGGGTTAGACCGTTTGCATACCGGGGTCGAAACGTTTTAATTATTAAATAAATAAATAAATAAATATAGTTAAGCCGGACCGGACAAAATTTTAATTAAGCCGGATCAAACCGGAGGTACAGAGAGTTAATCAGTACTATTAATTCAAAAAATTAAAATTCAAAATAGTCATTCATGGATCATTCAAAATAGAAAATCACAAAATCTCAAAATCACAAACATTCATGGATCATTCGAAATACATGAAACATTCAAAATACATGAAACGTTTGAAATACAAACATCAAAGGTCAAGATCGAGCCTCCGATGAACCACTGTCCATTGATTGAAACTTCAAACGTTGACAGGAAACTGCACAACAGCAAACCACCCTTTACAAACTCACAAAACCCAAACAAAAACAAAATCCTCCCCCTGTACAGTGCATCAAACTTCAAATTGCAGAACCAATTCAGACTTGGCAAGTAGAACCAATTCAGACTTTCAGAGCATAATAACGACAACAACCAATCACAGATGCACATCAAGTAGAACGAACAATGGCAGATGCGAATGGAGATTGGAGAATCCGAGCACAGATGCACAATAGAAGAGAACAAACAACGACAGATGCGAATGTAGAATCAAACTTGCACAGTCGACCGAAGGATGAACAAGAATAAGAGAGAGAAAGATACCTCGATTGAAACGTAAATCGAAGAGGCGCCGAACGGTCGAAGAATCGTTTGCAGGAGGCGGCGATGGCGTCGAAGGGTTAGGGGACGGCATCGAAGGCGACGACGTGTTCGACCGGTTGAAGGCGGCGATGGCGTCGAAGGGTTAGGGGCCGGTGTCGAAGGCGTCGAAAGGTTAGGGGACGGCGTTGAAGGCGACGACGTGTTCGATCGGTTGATGGCGGCGATGGCGTCGAGGGTTAGGGGAAGGCGTCGACGAACGGTTGAGGGGAGGAGGCGGCTGGAATCGCGATTTCGAAGGGAGAGGAGTGATTGCAGTCGACGATGACCTATCCAATTTTTTTTTTCTGTGCAAAGCAAAACGCACAGTTTGTCAAAGGGCTGAACCGGGTGAGTTTTTGGCGGATTGGACCGGCCGATTTCCGGGTTGAACCGGCCACGCGTCCAGTTTGAATCACAGTCAGCAAACCGCTCGGTCGGTTTCGGTGAGGGCGTCGGGTCGCGGTCGGACCGGTCGGACCGGCCGGCCCGATCCGGCATTGAATACCATGCTCACGGGGAATTCAGCAAAGGCTGATGTGGCAACATCCTTAAATCCTAAATGCTTATATATATGTTTAGATTTATCGTTTGTTTCACAAAAAAGTGATGAGAATTGCCTAGAATTGAATTCTAGGAGTGGACCCATCCTAAAATTCGGACCCCCTCCGAATTCTCTGATGACAATGTGAGAATTCACATTCTAGGGTGAATTCAATGACGGTTTTAGGGGGGAGCTGGGGGGAGCCATGGCGCTCCCCTCCCCCGGTATTGAGTCTAATATTACATGTATTTTTTGGTATTTTCGGAATTTGGCGCCGGGGTATTTGAAGTTCGGCTCCCCCACTACGTTGTTTCGGTGAAATGTTGTCTTAAATTTTACGTAATAGTTACTCATAATTCACTTATAGTGTGTAATAATTAAATATTTGATCATAAATTATCCAAATTTGAATAAAAAATTGTCGGTGGCACATATAATTATTATTTTACTAATTAAGCAACCTATAACTAAAATATTTATTATGTATTTTTAATTAGTATTAGATGTATGAAAAATTTATACTATTATTCAAATTTGAAGAAAATTTTTTGCCGGTGGCACCAATTTTTTATTTACAATTCGGCTCCCCCCATATACCAATCCTGATTACGCCATTGGGTGAATTCAAAGTAAGATGACAAAAATGTCCTCGCTATTGGGGATGTAGGGATTAAAGTTGGGGTAGTTTGATATTTTTCATATTCTTTTGTTTTATTTATTTTTATTTTCTCAGTCCAAGAATCTCACACATTCACTCATCCAAACGATTGATTCTCGAAATAGCCTAGAATGCCCAAGTCTTAGAAAAATTAATTCTCTAGAGAATTGAATTCTCTCCAAACCAATTCTTGAGCACAAACGACCCCTTAATGATCTAATCAACTAGTTGTTAGGTTTATTAGTCTAGGGATTCAGCTCAAGGATTTTGTTGTAATTGTGTAAATCTTCCTTTCCTTATGAGCACCACCTGCAATATTTGAATCAAACCTTCATTTCTCAGCAAATCAAATTAAGATGCAAATGAGGGATTTCAATAGTAATTCCCAAAAGAAGCTCAATTACATATGGATTTAGAATCTCGTCTTTTATGTGAGATTGTGGAGAATTTCTCATTCTTTATGTTTTATTCCATCTTATGCCCTAGAATATTTTTTTAGGTGAAATTTATATTTATAAATAATTGGAGCAAAATAGATTGACATAGTTTTCAATTTATGAATTTAAAACACAAATAACAAACATACTTATTTTTTAAAACCATAAATTTGAAAACCTGCATTTTATTCATGAAAAAAACCTACATTTTAAATATACAAATTTGAATAATCCATGTATGTTTTTTTTATGTAAACGTGGTCATATCATTAAGATGCTCAACAAGTATTACAAGTATCCGTCAAAGCATCATAAAGCGAAGATGGAAAAGCATATTTAACAAACGGTGATGTAAAGTCCCTCGATTGCCTAGCTAACGTGTGGGCAACAGAGTTTCCAGTTCTCCTAACAAAACAGACGGAATAGGAAGGGTACAGGGAATCGCAGACGTTTGTCACCAGGCCACCAAGCTCAGTCAAATCTTCTTCCACTATCTCGACAAGCCTTATCACCTTGAGGGAATCCAACTCAAAAATAACATTCCAAAGCTCTATCGAATTAACCCAACTGATAGCTTCCAGCAACACAAGCGCTTCGCATTCAGTGGTAGCTGGACACCCCTCAAACCTGCATGTACGGAACCCAAGTAAATCAGACTCACTATTTCGAATAGAAATCCCAATAGCACGACTTCCTGCTTCTTGGAATAGTGTTGCATCGACGTTACACTTGATTTTCCCATGTGGCAGAGGGTGCCACTTCCCATAGGTGGTATTCGTCCTCTGAGGGGGACCTTGGCCTTCCCTAATCGACTTCCAATTGCTCAAACTCTCTAGCCCTTCCCATACAATGCCAAAAGCATTCACATTCTTCTCATTCCAAACTCTATTGTTTCTCTCGCGCCAGATAGCATTCATTACCGAGATTATGCGTCTCAAACGGTCTTCATCTTCATCCTCAACCAGTTTGAATTTTTTTCTCGAAACAAATCAGAAGCCATCATAATGGAGGTAATGTACGACAACACTCCAGCCAACCGCCGACACTCTTGAGCAAACAAGCACTAAAGGAAAATATATGCCATTTGTTTTCCAACTTGTGCGCACACACACCACATTCTGAAGTGATCAGGATGTGACATTCCATAAGAGCCTCCTTGTAGGAACAACTCCTCGGCCTAAGCTCCATGCAAAGGTACGCATCCTTGGAGGCATCTCGGCATCCAAAATCTTACGCCATGGACCATCCACTGCAAGGTGGGTCTTAGGAGCAAGTTGCTCCATAGTAAATCTATATCTCGAGCGCACCGTGTAAGCACCATTGCGGCTGTACGGCCAAATTCGAGTATCATCACCTGACCGGTTGTGAAGGGGATATTGAGCATGGCTTGCATGTCGTTTGGAGCGAACAACTCTTGGATAAGCTCCATGTCCCATTCCCTTGAACCTAGAATGAAGAGATCACACACTCTCAACCCTACCAGCTTGACATCTGTAGGTGTCCCAACAAAAAAGTTGTCAACCTCTCGTAGCCAAGGCATCCCCCAAACATCAATCCTCCTCCCATCGCCTATTTTCCATGAGTGCTTCTTACCACTCCTTGGGTCACCCATATACTCTGCCAAATAGGACTCGAGCTATTCCCTCGAATAGCCGACAAGAAATCCCTCCTGGGAAAATATTTAGCTTTGAACAAACGACAAACAAGAGTATCGGGGTTGGAGAACAACTTCCAACCATTCTTCCGAAACATTGCTAAGTTGAAGTCATGCATATCTTTGAAGCCCATGCCATCATCCTCTTTTCGTATACACAAGCGTTCCTATAGCATCCATGAGAGGGCCCTTCTCGCACCACTCTTCATACCCCACTAGAATGAGTTCATCGTCTTCTCAATCTCCTCTAGCAAGGAAGGAGAAATGAGATAAACATTCATGCAATAAAGTGAGATTGCTTGGACAACCACTTGGTTAGTATTTCTCGACCCCCATTTGATACGGTTGCTTGAGAGTGACCGAAGCTATCCTAAACCCGATCTCTCAAAAAGGTGAACACCTGCTTCTTTTTACGACCAATGATAGAATGCAGACCAAGGCATCGCCCATCTCCTTCCACACCCTCCACACCAATTATTGCCTGAATTCCTTTCTCTAACATGGTATGTGTGCATGCGCTAAATGATATTCCAGATTTAGCATAATTAATAACTTGCCCGGAAGCCTCCGCATCATAAACAACCTCTTAATATATTTATCTTCGGCAATGTCCGCCCGGAAGAAAAAATATCTATAGTCAGCAAATAGTAAATGAGAGACAATAGGCACACCTTGACCAACTCGAACACCATGAATCATTTCCCTCTCAGCTTGCCCACTTAACGATGGCAGTGAGTCCCTCAACACAAAGGATGAACAAAAACGGAGATAATGGGCATCCCTGGCGAAGTCCTCTTCCCGACTTGAACCCCGCAGTCGTGACCGAGTTTACCATAACACGATAATGAGCTTGCGTGACACAAGTGAGCATCAAGTCAACCCAACATCTATGAAATCCCATCTTCAAGAGAATCGCTTCAAGATACTTCCACTCCACTTGATCATAAGCTTTCGATATATCAATCTTCAACGACACTCACTACAAAAAAAACGAGAGTTTAGCGTCGGTCGAAACCGCGCTTTAGCGTCGGTCATTGACCGACGCTAAATTTTAGCGTCGGTTCTTCCACGACCGACGCTAATATTAAACCACGACCGACGCTAATATTGAGCTGACCGAAATGAATCGCTAATATACCCAATTTTTTTTTTAATATTCATTTTTATATTTTCCTTTTCAGATTTGGTCACTCCATTTTCCAGTTATGCATCTTGGTCACTTAAATTATTAGGTCATCCTTTTGGTCACTTAAATTTATTATGTCATATTTTTTTGGTGCTTTTAGATTTATTAGGTCTTTTTTTTGGTGCTGGCGGCGGCAACGGTGGCAGCGACGGCAGCGGCGATGGCGGTGGCGACGATGGCGGCGATGGCGATGGCGATGGCAGCGATGATGGAGAAGAGGAGAAGAAGAGGAAGAAGAGGAAGAAGGTGGATCTGGAGATCTAGAAAAGGAAGTACAGGAAGAGGAAGAAGAAAGAGGAAGAAGAGGAAGGCTGGTCAGAAAAAGGGAAGAGGAAGAAGAAGGCTGGAGGAGGAAGAAGAAAGAGGAAGAAGAAGAATGAAGGTCAGAAAATGGAAGAGGAAGAAGAAGGCTGGAGGAGGAAGAAGGAAGAAAATGGAGGAGGAAGAAGGAAGAAAATGGAAGAGGAAGAAGAAGGTTGGAGGAGGAAGAAGGAAGAAAATGGAGGAGGAAGAAGGAAGAAAATGGAAGAGGAAGAAGAAGGTTAGAGGAGGAAGAAGAAGGCTGAGAGAGATGAGATTAGGGTTAGGGTGGTGGCTGAGAGGTTTAAATATATACATGTTTTAGCGTCGGTCGGTAACCGACGCTAAAGCTGGTTGGCTTTGTTTCCGACCGAAAACCAAATTTAGCGTCGGTTATCGACATGTTTTAGCGTCGATCGATAAGCGACCGACGCTAAACCCTTGGTCAAACGCGAGTCAAGGGTTTAGCGTCGGTTCCTAACTGATCGACGCTAAATACTTCCCCTCTGAGCGACGCTAAAGGCCTTTTTTATAGTGACTTCTCCATGCTTCACAATTTGTCTCCATTTCATACAATGGAGCGTCTCACAAGCTATCATCAAATTATCGACAATAGAGCGACCCTTAACAAAAACAGACTGCTTCTCCGACACCAACTTAGAGACAACCCTCTGCAACCTATTAACAAGAATCTTGGCAACAATTCTATACGTTGTAACACCCGTCCCAAACTGACCCGAGTTTACCCATGGTTGAACCGGTTTGAGTGCTACTCGAAGATACAGCATTTAAATAAAGGGTAAAATGCAGCGAAAACAGAAACAACTCTTCATTAAAAAGATCAAAGACAACTGAAGGCCTTCATTACATAAAATCCGAAATCCGAAACCAAAGCTCAAAATGATTACAAAATTCCCAACCAAAGGTGTCAACTGAAAAATACAAAACTCAAAACAATTGTCACTCCAAAGTAGCTTCCTAATCTTCACTTCACAACTCCAACCTGCAACCTGAAAAGAGAAACTGGGAGGGAATCAGCTTCCTAATGAAACTGAGTGAACCCACTGGGTTTAACTATGCGCCGAACCTAACCTAAGAGTGATCCCAACTCCGCACACAAACAATCAGCGGGATCTGACACAACCATTCTCATTTTAATTCCTAACATGCCACTAGGTGATCACACAAGAACTTACCTCCACCGGTGTATATACAATTAATAAAATTCAGCAATGTACTCAAGTCATCAATCCTCAATACAACATCATCAACGGAGTCATCAGACACACGATGCAACACTTAGCCATAGTACGTCTTCCAACACGAATAGCACCCACATTCATCCATCAACCACACAACTCATAATTCATTGTTTCACAGTTACCGACATCAACCAAGCACAATCCAACCCAAACTCTGTTCCACAGACTCAACACATCACACAATCATGACACGACTCGGCTCATTACATTCTAGGTGAGTTATTAGGCATCTCTCCATATTAACAGTTCAGCATTCCTAACATCATCAAAAACATGAAGCGTTCAACATCGAAGTTACAGCTCAGCTCAACCACACAATCCATTCACATACAATCCAACACCGACTACAACTCATCAGGAACATCGCACAAGCACAATCCAATACACACAACATACACCAATCCACACACACACACACACACACATATCTCAAGTGATTTATCTAGATGAGTTCATTAGGCGCCATAAGGAGTTATTCCGCACCACCCCTACCGGCCTGACGCACCTGATGACACTCAAATTGACGTGATTATCAGCCTCATTTAAGCAACATTTCCTTGCTTAAGACATGGTTTTTAGGGTAGAATAACGAATATTCAATCAATTGCCCTATCTCGTGCCATTTGTGTTACCTTGGCCCGTTTCGGGTCTATTTGATGGATTTCTAGTGTTTTTACGTTAGCACGGGTTTTTGCCGTCAAATAAAGTAGCCATGGACGTGTCTAAGGCATTGGAACCTCGAGGGATTGCACCGGCATCGATCAAAGGAGCCAACCAAGTCAAACAAATTCCTGCCCGGTTTACAAAGGAGTTTTCGCCGAAAATAACCCTTTATTTTCGGCAAAAATATCAGCACAAATCAACTAAGGCCAACTGAAGGATGTTTTCGGCGAAAACATATAGCTTTCGGACCGAGAACTTATTCGGCGAAAATAACAGAAGGAATCCGGCGACTTAGGGTTTAAGTATAAATACTTAAACCGGCGGCCCAAAGGGAGGGAGGAATTCATTATTCATATTTTCACAAATCAGACTTTTGAGAGTCAGCCGACTCTAGGGTCGATAGATACACTACAAAAAAGAGCGTTTTGGCGTCGGTTGAAACGAAAGAGGATAGCGTCGGTCGACCGGTCGACCGACGCTAAAGAGAATCTCGCGTTTTAGCGTCGGTCGTTTGGTCGACCGACGCTAAAAACTAACCCTAATGAGCTGAACGCCTCCTCTCTTCTCTCTTATCTTTCTCTTTTCCCTTCTTCATCTTCCACTCCCAAACTCTCTCTTCTTCTTCTTCTTCTTCTTCTTCTTCTTCAGCCGCCCACCCCGCCGCTCCACCTATTCCGCCGCCGCCGCTCCCAAGCCCAAGCCTTCGCCGCCCACCCCGCCGCTCCCAAGCCCAAGCCTTCGCCGCTCCACCTTTTCCAAGATCGACGCCGCCGCCGCTCCACCTTTTCCTAAGAAGAAGAAGGAGGGAAGAAGAAGAAGAAAAAGAAGAAGAAGAAGGAGGCTAGAAGAAGAAGAAGAAGGAGGCTAGAAGAAGAAGCAGATGCAAGACGGAGGGAAGAAGGAGGGAAGAAGAAGAAAAAAGTTGCAGCTGGATCTGCAGCTTTTTTTTTGGGATGTGAACGCATATTTAGCGTCGGTCGGTTTGTGCCGTAGCGTCGGTCGACCTAAAACCGACGCTAAATATTAACGTCACCACATCTGGCGTCGGTTTTGTCGACCGACGCTATTAAATTTAGCGTCGGTCGGTGACCGACGCTATAACGCGCGTCTGACCGACGCTAAACTACCTTTTTTTGTAGTGATAGAGTTTAGAGAGTTCGAAGATCCGTGGGGAGATCGTGACGCCATCCTTCCACCTCGGAGAACTCGGAGCTTAAAGTTGAAGATCCAGGAGATTGAAGCTTCGCGGGAGTCGTCAGAATTAGGTTTTTCAGTTCTTATCTGTTCTTCCTCTATATGATGATCTTCATTGCTGCCTTTGATTCTATTGTTTCTGATATGAGTAACTGAACTTGTAGAGCTTAGATTAGATGAACCCTAAGTGATCCAGGGCTTTAAAGCGGTCACGGATTGGCAGTAATTAGATTCGAAGTTCAATCAGTTTCTCTTTGCATGGTTGTTTTGTTCTTGATTGTTTATGTTTCTTCTCCGGTTGATCGCCTAGATTAGGTTTTTGCAAGCTAGGGTTAGTCGCCAGACATCTTCCTGCTTTGGCGCATAAACTTGTCTTCCTTGATCACCTAGTTTAGGTTCTTGTTAAGTTGAAGATAGAAGCGAACGCTCGCCTCTCTTTAAAACATCAATTCAACCAGTTAACCTTATAATTGGAGTGTGCCTTTCGTAGGAACCGGTTAGGGTTAATCCACTGCAAGAGTAACTCATAAATCACTAGTAATCGCACCAGTTAATTAAGTCGTTGCGAGAGGCGACCGTACCCGGGCGGCTAGTTAATCTTGGTAGTTAGAACGGATAGAGTGAACATTCGCCGATCTTAAACCTAAGGGTAAGGAGTTATGGTGGTGTATAGAAACCGATTGAATTAGAATTGAAAACTGCTGATCTTGTGATTGCCGTTGCTCTGGTGATCTAAGGGGGATTCGAAATCTAAGTTCGTCTATCTTCTCGTTAGTCAACCTTTTACTTTTATGTCTTTTATTTTCCTGCTTTATTAGATTAGAAGTCGTGGAACTCACACCACGCACTAAGTGTTTAAACCTGATTAATTTGCCAACATATTTGAGTAGACAAGAAGAAGAGACCTCGAGTAGAATACGATCTAGTCTACCTTGGTAGATTAGTTATTTGATACCGCTAAAACTGCAGCATCAGCACCTCTCTCCCCTGGAGGATACCACGAGACCTTTCCCTCGAAGGAATCGTAAACTTGACTCAACCAAACAAATCACGCCTTTCCCTTGAAGACGTGACTGCACCTCTTTCCCTCGAAGAGGGACTTAGCACCCACAGTGCAGTTTTAGGGGGCAGTGCAGGCTTCTTCAGATTCTAGCATTTCATTCAATCACATCAATCAATTCATCCCTTAAATTCATCTACCAATTCCATTAATCAATTCCTCCTCAACTCCATCCAATTCACATCATCAAGACCATCAACAGTTCCACCATCAATTTCAACATTAATCCAATTCCAAACCTCAATCCACATATCACAATCCAAATCAATTACACAAATCAACAATGCAATTCCAATCAATCAAACCAAGTCCCAATTCCTCTAGCCAATTCCATGTACCAATTCCATTGTCCAATTCCACCACACAATTCCACAACACAGTTACACAACATAATTACACAGCACAATTCCACTCAACCAATTCAACATATCCAATTCATGTTACAACTCTACACTAAACCATAACCGACAACGATAGGTACAAATATAGTAATTCAGTTCATCTCATCCCATCCTATCTCACATTTCTAGTTCAAAATCATTAGTCATCATCTTCCATCCCAATCCCCACATCACACATCAATCAGCACACTCATCAAACAGTAATCACAAGACAATTATCCATTTTTACTCTCAAGGGTTCGTATAAGACCTACTTCCATTCTAACTTCAGTTTTAACTCCTCACTCACATTCCTAGCCACCTAGTTAACCATACATTCACATAAGTCAACCACACAAATAGACAAGTCGATCATTCACTCAAACAAGTCAACACTACACCACATAACGGCAACGATCGCCACAATACTAATTTACCACTCAACTCACTAGTTCGAGCATTCCTAGATTACACCACATAACCTATCCAGTTCACATATTTGATCTACCACGATTCCTAACCATGATTCCTAGCCACAATTCGTCCAATTGCGACATCATCTTACTTCTCAACCATTTCTCAATTCACATCCAAGACTCCAACCTTAATACACTAGCCATATATTACACTATCAACCACCAACATACACATAACACCTATTTCACTCAACCAGTCACACAATATCAACTCAACCGATTCATAAAAAAAAACCATTGTCAATCAATTCACCAAATAACAGTAACACAATTCAATCATCAATCATCACTAATTCACAGCAATCAATTACAGAACAAATTCCCCTTTTACTCTCTTCCAATTTCATGCAAGTCCTACTTTCATCTAGATTAAAATTACAACTTCTCACACCGACCATGCTACCTATCATACGCTAAACCCTCACCTGACAAGAAGACGAGGCTCTAAAACAACTCCCGAAACCTGAACCGCCAAGCTCTACAGCTCCAAAAACGTAGCTCTTTTCCTCTCCACCGACAGCAGGCTACTCCGAAATACCCAGAAATTCAGGTGTCGATCTCTTCCTCTCGTCGCCACGAACGCGTAGCAAGAAACGGATCGTCAATCGGAGCTCTACAACTCCCGGAAACAAGGATTGAAGCTAAGGGGGTTTTTGGTTCGTCAAAAGCATTTTCGGGGAAAGAGAAAGAAGGGGAAGTTATGGAAATCCGTGCTGAAAAGTTGCCTTTTATGGCAGACACAAGAAACATGGCGTGTTTCTATAACACACGGCGTGTTGTTTCAAACAACACGGTGTGTTTCTATAACACACGACTGTGTGTTGTAATCTGTCACCTTTTGCCAATTCTCACATACTCGCTTGTATCTTCAACCCGACTCAACTATAAACGTCCCGGACTTCGATGGGGCCTTAAGAACATTGTTTCCAATATCTAAACCATCCAAACTCAAGTTCCAAACCGTTCGGTTGGGCGGGGATGTTACATACGTCACATTGAAGAGTGAAATAGGGCGCAAGTCTCACATAGTACTTGGAAGATCCACATTGGGTATCCGCACAATATTTGTATCATTCACCTCGTCTGGAAACTATCCCGAATCAATCCAGGCTTGACAAGCCGCAATCACATCTCCTACGAAAATTGACCAGCACTTTTGAAAGAAACCTGTGTTAAAACCATCCGTACCAAGTGCCTTATCCGGAGCCATGCTAAAAACTGCCACACATACCTCTTCTTCGCTGACCCTTGCCATAAACATAGCATTATCGATTTCCGCAACCTTTGTTTTAGCGACATCAATCCTAGTGTCATATCGGATGTCCCCTTGTTTGAAGAGCTCACAAAATAATTACGTGCTACACCACCCATCTCCTCATCCGTGTACATCTATTCACCATCGTCATCCCAGAGTCTCTTCAATTTTTTCCTTGCGTTTCGGGCTTTAGCCACTGAATGGAAATACTTCATATTTCTATCTCCATCCCTTAGCCAATAATGTTTCACCCTTTGTCTCCAGTGAGTTTCCTCCTCTTGTAAAAGACGAAGAACTTCTGTTCGACAAGTCTCATAATCACGAGCCGCTTCCTCACCCGTTTGAGTTCTCAGCATCTCCAAACGTTCCTTTTTCGATCGGATATTCTGCCTGAATGTCATGGCCAGATCACGCCCCCATCTGTTCAGCTTTTCTGAGGAAAAAAAAATTCATCTTTTGAATCAAATCAGTCGCCTGGTAGTTTCTCCACCAATCGTTAATGAAGGGAAGAAAAGATGAGAATCCACATGTATGTTAAATCACAAATACCAAATATGTTTTTAATTGATCAAACAAATAAGAAGATCACTAGTTCACTAAATAATACTTGAAAGATCGAGGTAAGGAGATAAAGACAAATATTGACTCTTGTGCAGCATGTAATTGGTCTGGGAAAATAATTTATAGACATTATACTTTTAGTCACTATACTTATTTATATATAATCCAATAATCCTAATATTTCAGTTTTTATTTTTTACCGGATGAAACTCCGTTTATCATTAAAATTTATCAATTTCGCTGCGTAGTCTTCAAGATCAACGAGAGAAGAACTGGCAGCCCCGCCGAGAGCTACGACGACTTCACCGCTTTTGTACCTGAGAACGACTACTGCTACGCCTTTTATGATTATGTCTTCGTCACCTCTGAGGCTCTGGCAACTGCCAAAAGAGCAAGATCTTCTTCTTCGCCTGTACTCTGTTTCTAATTTGATATGATTTTGTTCTAGCTCTATAAGTATAACCCTACCATCAATTACAGGTCGACGTCAAGCTCTACGATCAGGGTGAAGATGGTGTACGTGACTTCCAGTAACAGGTTTAGAAGGGAGACGGACTAGATCCACTACGAGATCTAGACCACTGAACTGGATCGGGAAGTTCTCCGGGAACGAGCTAATTGACTAAACTACTTAGGGTTTGGTTAATTAAGCAAGCAATTGAAAGAACGACTCCAAGTTTAAGCAAGTAGCTAATTATTTATAGTTTGATCCAGAAAAAAAGCTACTACTGTAGGCTTAATATGGATAGTTGATCTCAGCTTTCGTTGCTAATTGTATCCTATTTTTGTTCCTTGTTGCTCTGGACTGGTGTCACAAAATAGCTACAAAAGTATATGCAACTGTGTATCTATTATCGTGTTGTTGCATTCCTGCATATTCACTCCTATGTTCATATGTTGCAAGATCTTTCGATTTCGTTCTTCATGGTTGGACTAATTCTAAGTCTACATTTTATTTGATATCAACTAATAAGCTGAAGCTACAAGATGAATAAGCATTTGCTAAGCAACTACTGGAATAGTAACATTAGCATTGTTTGAAGAAACAGCAGTAGCAGTGTTGTTATCTTCAACCTCGTTCTCGCAGGAGATCTCTCCAACGACTTTCCTTCTCACTCAGGTACGAGAAATGTATTCTTCACTCCGATCAGATTCACAACAGATTATACCCAACAGATTCACAAAACCCAAAAAAATCAGTGAATTCTTCACTCCGATCCGAGCCGGGTAACTAGCATCTACTTTCGCCTATGATTATATGCCAAGTACAAGAACTTGAATGCTCCGACGATCGCTCCCAATTTCCCCGACGATGATATCCCGTGGCATATGTCTGGCTGGGAAAATCTCGGCGGGAACTACAAACGTCGTCCATTAGGCCCAATGAAATGCGACTAAGGGTAATGGGATAAACGGAGTTTCATCCGCGTCAAAATAAAATGAGTATTAAATTATAATATAAATAAGTATAATGTCTATAAATTATTTTCCCAGACCAATTACATGTTGTCATGTGTCGGCGTAACCGGTAATGCGCGTCACCGGAGTGTTCACCAATCATATATACTTATATTACCAGTTAAAACATGCTTAATAAGCTAATACATGACGATTGGAGCTAGCGTGGTGTACTGAATGCGCATCAATTAACATCACGAAGATGAAAGTTGGAACGGAAGGACCCAGAAGACAAAGTGGTCGAAGTAGGAGGGGATAAAAGAGCGATTTATAATGTAGGGAGCTATTTGTTAAGTTGGCATAGTAGAGGGAGACAAAATGATATTATCCCTATTTTAAATCATAAACCTGTTTAGTTGGCACAATTAAATTTTTGAAAATTGAAAACTGAAATTGAAACTGTGTTTAAATGAAAATTATGAGAAGACTAATTTCATTACAAAAATAGCCTAGATAACAACTACTTATTTTACGTATGATGAATCACCGAGTCAATCAAGAATTTTAATGATTATTCTACATTTGGTTTGCGATTGAATCACGCTTTTTGGCCATTTCTTGGATTGAGATGAATTGTTGATATATTCTGTAACTGTGATTGCATTTGAATATTGATATCTTAAAAAATAAAAATAAAATAAAAAAGTCAGAGGCTCCGTATTTTTTATCTGTCAAAATCGGAAAACGAAAACAGAAATTAATTTTTGAAATCATTTTTTTTCCACTTTCAAAAATGATAATTGTTTCCAAAACTGGTTTCCAAATCAATAAAAGTAAAGTGATACTAAACATGATTTATTTTAATTTTTGAAATCATAATAATTGAAAGTAAAATCAAAGTGAAAACAAAGTAAACTAAACAACATCTCCTTGATAAGTTTTATGTGATTTAACAATTCTATGATATTACAATATAAAAAAACAATCAAATAATATATAAAGATTATCAAACATCAATGAATTCTTAAATGAGTAAGATTTTCTAGAGCTTATAATTCAGTGACCCAAATCTGTTTCAACGCCTGTTTTGATACAGGCAAAGGATCTGCGTCCATGATTTTAATCCTGGAACAATTCCAAACCCACTGATCGGAGGGGTATTTTTGTCATTTAAAAAATGTCATTTAACACTTAACCCTAAATGTGTGCAGCCACCCCCCTTTCCCAATTCAATTGCAGCCGTCCCCCTTTCCGGTCAGCTCTCCCTCTCTAGTCCACCCCTCCTTTACTTTCTCTTCCTCGCCATCTCCGATGTTTCTTCCTCCCTTTCCCAGCCTATCTCTGATGACTCCCACTTTCAAAAAGTCAATCTCCAGCGACCCTTCCAACCTCCTCTCTTCCTGGCACCCCCCTCTTCTTCCTCCTACTGTTTCTGGTTCGTCGTCCTCTGCGACACCGAATCTCGCCGATTCATCTCCTTAAACTTCACTTCTTCCACTTCCTCTCTC
This sequence comes from Linum lewisii, assembly GCA_034768395.1. Taxonomy (NCBI): domain Eukaryota; kingdom Viridiplantae; phylum Streptophyta; class Magnoliopsida; order Malpighiales; family Linaceae; genus Linum; species Linum lewisii. The sequence continues at coordinate 18,199,511 of CM068299.1, read as the reverse complement.
GCCGGAACTCTCCCGGACTCCATCGCCGACCTCACCGCCCTCCGCGTCCTTGTCATCTCCACCACCGCTTCTCCGGCCAAATTCCGACCTCCCTCTCCAACCTCTGCTCTCTCGACGAAGCTGCTGCATCATTTATATTAATTGTTGCTGATGAACCACGAGCATCAGCTGACTCAGACTTAATTTTTTAGCATTTAGCTATATTAGATGTCGAGGTTGAAGTTTACATTTGATGATGATGATGATGTTTATTTGATGATGATGATGAGCATGTTGTTGTTTAGTTTAGGTGGTTGACACAGAGTGCTGACCGATTAACCCCTTGCACTGATGGTTTTTGGGTTGGGATTTTGCCTCTGTTTTTCCAAGAGGGTTCAGTGTTATTGGCGTTTCCTTTTCAATTGGGTGGTGTTTTGGGATAAGGGCTGTTTGTTTTTTGCTTTTTCGGTTGGGGTGTAGGCTTTGTTTTGTTTGGGGTATTGTAAGTGTATTTATTCATAAAAAAACTGTTGTTATGATAATGAGGATGATGATGTTGATTATTGATGATGACTGTTGAAACATTAACATGAATTTTGCAAAAGATTTGAGAAAATGCAAGAAGTTAACTAGTTAACTCGATTGGTTAACTAGTTAACTCGATTGGTTAACTAGTTAATTCGATTAAATAACTAGTTAACTTGATTAAATAACTAGTTAACTAAATTAAAAACAACATAATTAGTGAGATAACCTGTTAACCAAAAAACCAATTAACTGATTATGGTAATTTATTAAGTAGTTATCAACGAAATAGTTATATGTTAATAACAAGCTGATAACTAGTTAACTGTAAAAACTCAGGTTAACTAGTTAACTCGTTATCTAAATCATGATGTTAACTAGTTAACTAATTTTGATAACTAGTTAACTAATTTTGATAACTAGTTATCAACTAAAAATCTTGTTAACTAGTTAACACCTTGATAAAAAAACTCGATTAGATAACTAGTTAACAACTTGGTAACTAGCAGCTCGATTTGATTAATTAGATTAACTCGATTGGTTAACTAGTTAACTCGATTAGATAACAAGTTAACTCGTTATCTAAATCATGATGTTAACTAGTTAACTGATTTTGATAACTAGTTATGAACTAAAGATCTAAATAGTTAACTCAATTTGTTAATTAGTTAACAACTTGGTAACTAGTTAACTCGACTGGATAACATGTTAACTAGTTAACTATAAAAACTAGGTTAACTAGTTAACTTATCCTCGCCGGAAAAGTCACCGGAGTTTGGTCGATCTCCGGAGCCTCGTCGGAAAATTCACCGAAAAACATGTTAACTAACTAGTTAACTGTAAAAATACAAGTTAACTAGTTATTAATAAAAAAGTCATGCTAATAAGTTAATAGTAAAAAATCAGGTTAACTAGTTAACTTGTCCTCGTCGGAAAAAGTCGTCGGAAAAGTTGCCGAAAAAAATTGCTGGAAAAAGTCGCCGGAAAAGTCGTCGGCCGGTGGTCGGTGCGGCGGCCGGCGACCGGCGACAGTAGCCACTACGCAGTGGTGCGTACTGTTATGAAAATAAAGTATTTAAATAAATAATAGTAATAAAATATTTAAATTAAATATAATAATTAAATTATTTGTGTAAAGTCCTAAATACCCCTGACAAATCTGGACCATTAGATTAGTCAAAGGGTCAAACTAGATCTAATGGTTGAGAATGGGTTTGGAACTTTCCAAACCAACATTCTCTTGGATGCTGATCCACTCCCTTTTGATACACGCTAGGAAAGCCAAATAATATAATACCTATATTCTCCACCAAAAGGAGAGCAAGCGGGATGCAGTTTTAGATAGAATTTTTATTCCACTACCACATGAATTAATCCAGCCTCCAGGAGTGTCTTTACAGCCAGTCCGGCTAATGGGCAGAGAGGCTAATATCTCAGCTGCAGCTGAGATGCCCATAGCCGTCGGATGGTATTTGGACGAAATCTGGCCGTTGCATGAGGAGAGAGGAGGGCCCAAAGGAGCGAGGGGCATTTTCGGTAGGGTAGAAAGTGTGGACCCTCATCGCAGGTCTGTCACAGATGGTTTGGGCGGGAAAAATTGGGAAAAGACAACACTGGCGCCAGCCTGTCTGACATTCATCTCAGATATGTCACATCAGACAGACTCTTTCATTTATTTCTTCCCTAATTTATTTTTTATTGTCATAACTATTTAAATAATGCTCAAAACATAAAATTGTCTTCACAAATGTTGCTTGTTTTAATTTTTTGAGTCTAATGACATCAATTTTGATATATTTTTTATAAAAAAAAATATACCTTTACGTCTCTATTATGTCTGTCTTATGAGTATGACATCAAAATTCTTATATGTAACAGTTGGATACACTTATACAATAACTTGAATCAAACGAAGGAGATAATATGCTATATAGGCAATTATGAGATTAATCTACATATTTGTTATTCATTTGTGAAGAACATTTACATCATTAATTTTGAAAACTAACATACAAATAACATATATAGAATTTATATAGAACATACATATCACACATCCATATGACATTCATATCATATCCGTAAAACTGCGATGAAGGTTATATACATAGTTGACAGAACACTTACAATGCAATTGGATACATTTATACAATAACTTGAATTAAATGAAGGAGATAATATGCTATATAGTGCAATTATGAGATTAATCTAGATATTTACTATTCATTTGCGAAGAACATTCACATCATTGATTTTGAAAACTAAAACATCCACGTCGTTGATTTTGAAAATTAACATACAAATAACATATATATATTTTATATAGAACATACATATCACACATCTGTATGACATTCATATCATATTCATAAAGCTACGATGAAGGTTATATAAATAGTAAACAGGCATTTACAGATGCAGTTGGACACATTTATGCAATAATTTAAATTAGACGAATGAGATTTATAATATGCTATATAGTGCAATTATGAGATCAATCTAGATATTTGTTGCTCATTAATTTGTGAAGAATATTTACACCATTGATTTTGAAAACTAAAACATCCACGCCATTGATTTTGAAAACTAATATACAAATAACATATATATAATTGATATGGAACATACAGATCACATATCTATATGACATTCATAACACACCCATAAAACTGCGATGAATGTTATATAGGCAATTATATATGCTATATAGGCAATTTTGAGATTAATCTACATATTTGTTATTCATTTGTGAAGAACATTTACATCATTAATTTTGAAAACATAACATACAAATAACATATATAGAATTTTATATAGAACATACATATCACACATCCATATGACATTCATATACATATCCGTATAAACTGCGATGAAGGTTATATACATAGTTGACAGAACACTTACAATGCAATTGGATACATTTATACAATAACTTGAATTAAATGAAGGAGATAATATGCTATATAGTGCAATTATGAGATTAATCTAGATATTTACTATTCATTTGCGAAGAACATTCACATCATTGATTTTGAAAACTAAAACATCCACGTCGTTGATTTTGAAAATTAACATACAAATAACATATATATATATTTTATATAGAACATACATATCACACATCTGTATGACATTCATATCATATTCATAAAGCTACGATGAAGGTTATATAAATAGTAAACATGGCATTTACAGATGGAGTTGGACACATTTATGCAATAATTTAAATTAGACGAATGAGATTTATAATATGCTATATAGTGCAATTATGAGATCAATTTAGATATTTGTTGCTCATTAATTTGTGAAGAATATTTACACCACTGATTTTGAAAACTAAAACATCCACGCCATTGATTTTGAAAACTAATATACAAATAACATATATATAATTGATATGGAACATACAGATCACATATCTATATGGCATTCATAACACACCCATAAAACTGCGATGAATGTTATATACATAGTAAACATGACAGTTACAAATGAGTTTTTTTCTTAAAATTCACAAAAAACCAGTTTATTTCCGTCTAGTTTGAAGCTCAAATAGAATTCACATGAATGTTTATATTACACAACTATTATGACATCATTATATAAATGTTATGTGTATGTTATGTAATTGATATAAAATTGTTACATCACTCTTATGGCATTGTTACATCACTCTTATGGCATTGTTACTACTAATACTTCGTAGACATAATGCAGGCTTATAACATAGACATAACACATTGACATATATAGAGATAAATTTGTCATATCTGTAACCTAAAATTTACAAGGAATATTTTCCTAAAATCATCATTTGATTTAGCTCCTCATCCGTATCAGAATTTCTTCTTCACCAAATAGTTGCTTTCTCTCTCCTCATTCCCCATGAAATAGATTTGATGAAAGAAACATGGTTGAAAGCTAATGCAATTCATCTGTACTGCAAATACATAGCAACAACATACTTAGAACAAACGAACCCAAAACAAATCAGAACAGATCCAATACAACTCGTAACAGACCCAGATAAACCCAAAACATAGCAAAAATATACCTAGAACAAAGCCAAAACAAACCCACAATAGATCCAATACAAACCCAGAATAAATAACTTAAAACATACTCATAACAAACCAAGATAAACCCAAAACAAATCTAGAACGAACCCAGAACAATGCAAGAACATACCTAGAACAAAGCCAAAACAATCCAAAACAAACCCACAAGACAACAGATCCAGTACAAACACATAACGAATAACTCAATACATACTCATAACAAACCCAGATAAACCCAAAACAAACCCAAACCATAGCAAGAACAAACCTAGAGTAAACCCAAAACAAATCCAAATCTAGTACAAACCTAGAACGAATAACCCAAAAAACTTACCAGAAAATGATGTGAATGGTGCATCCGACTTTCCTCTGATATTGTTTTGCTCTTAGCTTGGATTGAGAGAAAGGGATGAAGAAGAGGTTCACAATCCTAATTTGAGAGCATATTGAGAGGAGAGAGAGATGAGAGAGGAAAAGTTTTGGAAATGAAATGAAATTTGGGAAAAGATAGATAATAGGACAAAATTAATCTGAAATTTAAATTTCAAATTTTTTTGTAAAACTTCTCAAATTTGCCCCCGCATTCATCTTAGCCGTCGGATGAAAAAAATCATCTGAGATGAACTCTCAGCCATAGGATGCACGTCTCAGCTGGAGCTGAGAAAAAAGGCCATCAGCCCATTAGCAAAATTGCTTTACAGCTGCAAGAAAATTTGAAACTACTGTTAAGAGTATATGAACATTCTTCTTCTCTATTGTATTAACCATTCATATCAGTTACAGAAGCGCATTATAGGAAGTGGTCTGCCATGTATGATGTATCTTCATTCCGGTGCCTCATCTTTGGCTCCTGTTCATGATATTTCATATTTCCCCTCCTATAGCTAATAGCAGAACAACATTGCCGCAAAGCCTGATGAAATTTTACAGCAGCCAAAAAAGCAACAACAACCATCAGTTTATCCACTCGACTACAGGTCTTCTACGACTCGAAACGGCTGCTGACGTCCCTTTCTTCCCTTTGTGATCAGTCTTCTCGGCAGGAAGCTGATCTTTCGACTTTCTACTCCTTACTGCACTGTCATCAATGGGTGTTCTCGGCATGACTTTACACTGTTGGACATGTCTCTCTTGAATCGAATTCTTATTCCTCAGAGCAGAAGGCCGTGTTGTTGGTTTCGCCACCCGGTTCTTGTTTCCAATCAATGCATCATTTTCTGTGACAGAACAATCAACAAATGGTCCATAACGAATGAGGAAATGGGCTAAACGGATCCAAATTTCAAACAGCGCAGATCAAAGTGACAGGGAGAAGGAGCTCACGAGGGCTGGATAGTACAGCTCTCGGTGGTGGAATTGAACCGGCTCGAATAAGTGGTCTATCGTCTCCTTCATCAGGATTGCTTTTGGTGTCTGTTGCTGAACTTTCCGTAGAAACTGAGACTGGAGTTGTTGGTGTTTCAGGCTGCTGTGGTAGGATCAAGCTGGGCACATAATGCTTGGGAATTTTGGCATTGGGACTGGGAGATGGAGAAACCTCTTGCCGCCGCTTAACTGCAATATCTTGTAGCTGTTTAACTACAAATCACAAATGATCAACAGAAAGAATAAACTAACCAAAAACATGCAGCTAAACTCTTCAGCTTTTCACAATAATATGCTCGCTCTGCTATTCGTAAGCTTAATCAAGGATCCTAGTACTTCCTACTGCTCTACAAGGGACAGAAATCAGGGAAGAGGTTCCTAGAGAAAAAAATAGAAACTTTTTCATCCGAAGACAAGAAAGTAACAAAACATTCAAATTTGTGATCCTAAAACAGTCCAGGAAAGTGATGGGGGGTTCAAGAATTATTGATGTAAATTGGGCAAGGCGTTCTGAATTGAAGAAGGGGATGGTTACCTGGAAAACGGGTTTCCTGAATGGTGAGGAACTGGATATCCTTCAAAGAAAGCAAGGAACCCCAGTGCCGATCATCTTCATCTTCACTCCTAACCTTCACCTTCGGATACACTAGGATCACAAAACCCAAACAGAAAACAAAAACAAAACCATGTCAGATCACAACACACAAATCAACTCCAGAAGAAGAAATTGACGAACAGCAGAAGCTTAAGCAGAAACCCACTTGATTACAACAGTGAAACCAGATTATCCTGCTGCTGAAGATGATGATTAACCAAGAACCCGGTTGTTCCTTTGATCCAACGGAATTCAAAACAAAGAAACCAGCACGGAAGACTCAGAAAATAGACAAAAGAAGGCAACTTTCCGTGATGGGTAGTGGAGCAAAACTTTGGTAATGAAAGGGAAGAAGAATGGCTTCCTCACTAATCCCTCCTACGTTTCTCCGCCTTGGCCACAAAACGAAACTCGATACCAGAAAGAAGGCAAAAGAGAGAGAGACGGAGGCCAACCTTCAAATGTTGAGGTCAAACTGCCAAATGGGTAGAGGAATTCATTCATATGTTTAGCGTGCGTGTCTCTCGGCAGACATGGGGCCTACCTGGCATTTTAAATAAAAGAAGAAGTTGACCTTCGGATCGGATCCGGCTCCGTCCGGTAAAGAGATTTCTCTAGTGGGAGGGACTCGGTTCCATTCTTTCCCCTCCAGTCGTCTACTTTGCTGTCTTCTCCTTTTACTTTCCTTTGTGGACTTTTCACGAACAGTTGGCTTATAATTCCGATGTTTTTTTTATTCACCACCCCTGAGCCTTTGACTCGTCAAGTTGGTACCTTTTCTTGACTTAAAACGGCGGCGGCGGGGCTAGGGTTTAAGGGTTATTAACCCTTTTCCTAAACCTGCGCTCGAAGTGAGCTATTGCGTAAGTGGGTCGTCTGTTTTGTGATCGGGTCATGTGGTGGCGCAGAGCTGGGCTAAGCTTTGGCCGGAATGTTGTTCACAGCCGGCGACGGTTCTGCACTGCAACCCGCCGTCAGATTGAGGATGAGGGCGACTGGTACTATTCCTCAGAATGGTGGGGGACGGACTCCGATGGCTACAGCATTATGCGCACCGATTCCAGTCACGGGAATGGCATTGTTTCAGTGCTAGCCTATCCTTCTTCAAAACCCGTAAGAGTCTTTCTCTTCTGTGACCCACTATTGCCCTCCAACTGTTCGACTAATTTACATCCCTTTTCCCCTTATCTTTCATTTGCCTACTTGCTGGAGTTTAACTGTGCATTTGATCCTTTCATGGTTCAAAATCATTACTCAGTGGAGCCAAATCTTTTGTTTGATTTTGTGATCACAATAGTGGGCAATGATAACGATTGCTAGCATGTTTAGAGGCTACGATTGCGTCTGGATCTTTCGATTACAGGGGGCTAAAAAGTGGAGGTCTTCAACCTTAAGACGGCTTTAAGCATGTAGTGGAATATGTCTTTTTGTGTCCTTAGTGCTTTTAGGTACTAAGTTTCATTCTTCGATACGGAACCGTTTGTCAGTTACCGCCTCTTTAACTAGTGTATATGTCATTGTCTTTGGCCCTTCTTCTAGCTAAGCTGTCAACTCCTCTCTGCAGGTTCAGGCTGAATGGCCAAAAATTGAGAAATGGCTGCAGGAAAGATATGCACTTGTGCATCCAAGTCATCATCAACACAAGGTTCATTTCAAGATACTTGGGTATCAATGGCGGACGCTTCATTTTAATGATACTACACGTCAGAGCACTGCTAAAGTAATGACTGCTTACCAGCAGTCACAGCCTGGCTCTCTGTTCTTGGTCCAGCAGCCACATTGTTTAGCAGTTCCATGTAATTCAACTCCTTTCTGTTCTTACTTTTCCTATTGATATTATTTTGTGTTGTTCGAGTGTCTGTTTAACTGCCGTTTGAACTTAGAGGCTCGGTTGTGTCGTAGACTCTGCTATTCTTCCTTCCCTAATAGTAGCTGATTGATTATATAGGATCTGATGGACATGGTTTAATTATGTAGATTTAAAGAGTATGGTAGCCTCAGGTTTGACTGCTATTGCGAGCTGTGGTTTCGACCTTGCTGGTGTTGCCTATGGAAAGAAGAAAATGCGAATTCTATGCATAGGTCATGGTGGAGGGAGTTTGCCTTTGTTCTTGGCAAGCAAACTGCAAGGTTTGAGAATGTTTGTTTACTTCACACAGTTCTGAATTACTTGCTGAAGCATTGAATCCAGTTAGTTTTATTATAATTCATGATGGAAACTTTACCTTGCTGTGCTATTCAGGTGCCATAATCGATATAGTTGAGATCGATCCTGTCGTTATATCCACATCAATCCAAGCAATGGGGTTCCCAGCTTTCTCTTTAATGAATCAATCTGGACAACGTGCCACGCCAAACCCCACCGCCATGGATCTTGTTATGTGGAAAGGCATCCACGAAAGGCTGCACCTTTACGAAGCAGACGCAGAGAAGTTCATCCTGGACACCAGCAAAACCACTTATGATATGGTCTTTATTGATGCTTACGACGGTGATGACATCTTTCCTCGCAAGCTGTGGGATCCAGACTCGCCATTTGTGAAAGCTCTCAGACAACACCTGCACTGGGACCATGGCACTGTGGTGGTGAACCTTCACTCATCTGACCCCTGCGATTCAAATTCGTCTTCCAACTCGTATTTCTCCGACCAACTTCTGCCGATGACCAGGCACGTCTCGAGTGCTTGCAGAACATACAAAGACGTCATAGTTGGGAATGGGGGTGGTGCAACTTTCACCGTATCAGTTCCGTGGGTTTGTAATATGAGTCTAGTTGTTTGTAGAGGTCTGAAGACTGATGATAATAGCAGCAGTAGAGATGGAGCCTTGGAAGCTCTTCTGTCGAGATCGTTTGAAGTTGAGAATGCTGTAAACCTTCCCTTTTCATGCGTGGAGTATATAAAGAGGGACTTTGAGCTCGTTGCTTGATTTTGAAATAGTTGTGTAACATTCTTGACTGGGCATGGCACATTTTGCTTGGTGAATTTTTCTTTAATTTGGATTAGGTTTTGATAATTGATTCAAGATGGCATATTGGCATTGAGAATAAGGGGTGCAAGGGAAATATGAATTGTGTTGTGTGTTATAAGAAGGAAAAATAGCACTTTCATCCCTCTACTTTGCCAACTTAACAGATAACTCTTTATATTATAACCTTTTTTTTTTAATCTCTTTTGGTTTAGTCACTTTGTCTTTTCGGTCCTTCCGTTCCAACTACTCATTAAATTTGGATACATCCGCACACCAATGGAAAGAGATAACGGAGGTAGAAGACGAAGTTGGCCAAAGAGTTAAATTAGGAAGGTATTGAGAAGAGTATGCTGAAATGATGGGTTTTAAAACCACACATTTTTTTTAGTTGATTTCATCCTATCTTATTATTTAAATTTATATTCCCAATTAAATAAGTAAGTTAATACATAACTATTAGAGCTAAAGCAGTGTACTGAATGCGTATAAATTAACATCAATAATTTATGAACACGAAAGTTGAAACAGAAGGACTCGAGTGGCAAAGTGATCAAAGTATGAGAAGGTAAAAAGAACGATTTATAGTGTAATGGCTATCTATTAATAAGTTGACAAAGTAGATAGAGCCAAAATGCTATTTTCTCAGTGTGAAACGTAGATGGTAGTTACTAGTTAGCCACTTAACCGTATTTATTGTGGACCATAGGCCATAGGTTAGTTGGAATTTTAATGAGAACACACCCATCTCCTTGGCCTTGCAATGGTAAAACCTAAAACTGTTCATGAGATAATACGTTTATGGCATTTGTTTGGTATAAATTTCACTGTTTATCAAAGAAGACACTATCTGGAGTTGCAGAGGTCAGCCATATTATTCTTGGATTTGGAGGAGGATTCTGAAAATTAGAGCTGATATTCAACAGTTCATATCAGTGGATTAGGATGGCGAGGTTCTGTGGGATGGAAAGGTCATGAACAAGTACTCTATATGACCACTGTTTGGAATACTTTAAGAGCAAAGTCTCCCGTGGTGGATTGGGGTCACCTGGTGTGGGGAACTCCTATCATTCCCAAACACTCTTTTATTGTTTGGATGGCAGTCAAGAAGAAGCTGGTTTTTAAAGTAGATATGGTTAATTGGGGCTTGGTAATTGACATTAGCTGCTTATTATGTCAGCAGGGAGTAGATGAAGCTAACCATATCTTCCATGAATGTGAGTATGTCAAAGAGATAGTTCTCATTTGCAAAGCTGAACGGTGGAGGAGTAATAGTTGGGAAGGAGATATTGATAAGGTCAGTAATCATGTTCATCTTAACCAGAAGGACAGAGTTCTTTAGAGAGCGATCTATGCCAATGTTTGGTATGAGCGATGCACGAGGAATGCAGGTGGAGGCAAGAGATCTGTTAAAGACCTTGCTGAGTGATTCAGTTTGAAGTTAACACTAGAATGAAGTTGTAGTAGTTCATGCAATTTCTGTTTTCCTCCTGTAATTTGTTGTTTTTGAATGCTGGGACCGGAATGAGTTGAATCGGACACCTTTCAAAAAGGGAGAAGAGGATACGAATTCGGGCCTCCATGATTCTTTGTGATGTGGTTGACAGTTTTCTGGTTAAGACTTTACCTAATCCGGTCCTTTGATGAATAAAATTCACTAATTATTCATAAAAAAAAATTCACCGTTTATCATTTGACTTTTTTTTTTACAGTAACCAATGGAACCTTTTTCTTCCATGCTATAATGTTCTTTTGTTGTGTCCACTATTGTGGAATACTTGCTGGTTGGTGTTTTGGATTTCCATTATGAAATTAACTTTTTACTCAAAACAAAGTAATACTCATCTCTGGTTCACCTGTCAACTAGCGAGGGTCGTTAATTGTACTTTGAAAGTGATAAAGCCGGTGTGAGTCACCTAAGTTGTCTATGTCGTATTTTTTAAAGTGTTCCTAGATCGGGTACTCAATCCCTGCAAATAAATTCTGTTGTGTAAGTTTTACGAATTTCTACTATTATCAAATATAAAGTTAAAAAATGGTGTTGACACCTTTTTTTTACGTCATGGCGAATAGGTTACATGAGTGTTACAAGGTAGGTTACTTGAATAACAGTCAAATAACACCCAAATAACACATGAATAAGTGCTACTAAAAGTAACACTCAAGTAAAACTTGGGTAACACTCGAGTAACAACTAAGTAACATATTCGAACAAAAAAAGATGTCGGGGCCAAAGCTAGACTGATGAAACAACATGCAAACAAGAAAGCAATTCAGCTTAGAATGGTTGTTCTATCAATGAGAAAAAGGGTAGTTAAACTTTGATCCTCCAAGCGCCAAGATGTCCTATAGATGATCAAGCTGTATATCAAACTAGGTACATTTTCTAACATGCATTCATATGCCATCACAATTATGGTCCTAAGATCAAGCATTGTTGCGTCAATAATCTCATTGCCTAACTACCCAATACACCAAACTATCATCTCTTAAATATTAATCAAAAGTGAAACCGATGCTCTAGTTTAAGAACTACTCTTAATGACCAACTATAGCTAGTTATTCCTCCGTCGAGTGTATCAACCAAGGTAAGAACTTTGTTGAAACTACCTAGATATGATCGTTATCCTAATTTAGCTATAAACAAGATCAAGATAAAAATTCAAGAAGAATATAATTAACACATATGAATAGCATGTCAAAATATCCATTGAATTGATAAGTCAAAACATCATTCGAACACTCTAGAACACCTAAGATTCATCTAATCTAGCATAAGTTGTCTACCCACTCATGGTCGAGGGCCATAAATCGTAAACAGATGAAAGAGAAGTCTAAATATGGTTTACAATGAAATATGATAAAATTTAGCTTTAGACAATGATCTTTGATACCAATTTTCTCACACGTGATTTCCCTATAGAGAATAAAGCACAATTATGAATAGAAAACAAAAAACACAAGAATTTGTTGACTCAGTTCTCCTTCATGAGAAGATTACGCCTGGGGGCACCACCAAGCTAGGAGATTGACTACTAAGTTGTGATGATACATATTATAATGAGGAGTGATCTATAAATAAGCTACTACGTTAACCTAATCCTATATTGAAATAGGCAAACTGATAAGGCTAGCCCATAAACCAAACTAATCAATAAACCCCAAAAGGCCACTAAAGTTACTGTAACATCTCAACCTTTTCTGACAAGATATTGTCCGTTTTGGGTCTAAGCCCTCCCAGATTTGTTTTTGGGTGTTGGTGAGATTCAAACCCATTACCTCCTCCTCTCAAGATCAAACCCCCACCACTACACCCCAAAAACTCATCATGTCAGTTAAAGTTGGACAATTCCTCATAGCTCATGGATCTCTCCCGTACTTTGTCGATGTGAGATTTTCCTAGGATGTCCCACCATCATTCAAGAGGGACGAGGAAAGGCTCTGATACCATTTGTAACATCCCAACCTTTTCTGACAATATATTGTCTGCTTTGGGCCCAACCCTCACGTATTTGTTTATTTTTTGGCATTGGTGGGATTCGAACTCATGACCTTCTCCTCTCAAGATCAAACCCCACCACTATACTCCAAAATGCGTCACGTCAGTTGAGGTTGAACTATTCCTCATAGCCCATTGATCTTTCTCGTGCTTTGTCGATGTGAGATTTGCCTATGATGTCACAGTTACAACCTTAGTTAACATGTCTACAAGGTTCTCACTTCCTAGAATCTTCATAAGTTGCACGATCTTCTTGTAATGCCGTGGACCACAATTTTTGGTTTACATGAGATTAACCGACCAGATTCTGTTCAATTGTTGGGTATCTTCACAATTGAGAGCCTTCGGGCTTGGAAGTGTTCCTCAAACCACAAACCATATAGAATTCAACCTAAGTGGAGGTTGGGTTTGAGCCTGGGTTAGGACATACCCATAGCCTATTTGGGCCAACAACAAGGCCCAAAAAAGGTTGTGGACTGTAGCCCACAAATGTGGGATGTTGCCATTGGTTGTGGCGTTTGGACTAGGTGTCAATCGTTGCATCCTGTCCAACAACCATGGTGTTAAGGCAAGACAACATTTATAGCTTGGAGCATAACGATCATTGGTCACAAAGTATAAAAATTCAGTTGTCTGGTTTGAAAATCAGATTTCTTTTCCCAGGAAGTCTTCTGTGCCTGATGCACAAATTAATGGACACTAGTTTTACTCGAAGGATTGCTCCTAAGAGATCGTTATTTCCCAAGGGGTCTTCCTTTCTCTATTACTCAACGAAGTAGATTTAAGCTAATCGGGGTTTCGTCATTTGGTATTTGGATTGGTTTATGAAATGAATTAAACTAATTAAGCAATTAAATCAAGCAAACAAGTTGGGGCTTTAAATAATGACTAAGACGCTTGTCCAGACTCGAATCCGCTCTAGCTCGACTAAGACGGATGATGCAATGTGATGACACTCGAATTGACGTGATTATCAGCCTCATTTAAGCGACATTTCTTTGCTTAAGACATTTTTTTAGGGTAGAATGGCGAATAATCAATCGATTGCCCTATCTCATGCCACTTGTGTTACCGTGGCCCGTTTCGGGTCTATTTGATGGTTTTCTAGTGTTTTTACGTAAGCACAGGTTTTTGCCGTCAAATAAAGTAACCATGGATGTGTCTGAAGCATTGGAACCTCGAGGAATTGAACCGGAATCGGTCAAAGAAGCCATTCAAAGTCGAACAAATTCTGCCCAGTTCATACACATATTTTCGGCGAAACTACCCTTTGGTTTTCGCCGAAAATGGAAGAAGAAACCACTGGCCGATTGAGAGGAAGATTTCGGCGAAGATACCATGGAGATATCGCCGAAACCGTAGGAAGGAATCAACCGATTCAAGTATGAATAAATTTTCGCCGAAATCCCTTCACTATTTTCGGCGAAAATTCCAGTTGAATTCAGGAGAATATCGGGTTGGTATAAATAGAGAACTCGGGGCTATTATCGAGAACGCCCATCACTTAAAACACATCACTTTTTACAACACACAAAAAGAACGACGAGAGAGAGAGACAGAAGGAGTAACAAGATTTCGAGGAGCAGGAACGGAGCGTGACGCCATCCATCCATCTCGGAGAGCCAGGGTTAGGAGTTGAAGATTCAGCAGATTGAAGCTGTCAGGAAGCATCGAAATTAGGTTTTACAGTTCTTATCTGTCTTCCTACCTGAGATGTATTCTTTGTCTGCCTTCGACTCTCTGGATTGGATATGAGTAGCTGAACTTGTGTAACTTAGATTAGATGAACCCTAAGTGACCCAGGGCTTAAAGCGGTCACGGATCGGCGGTGATTAGATTCGAAGTTCATTCAGTTTCATCTTGCATGTTTGATTTGTTCTTCGTTTTTTGTGTTTCTTGTCTGGTTTGGCCACCTATATTAGATTCTTGTTAAGCTAAGGATAGAAGCGAACGCTCGCCTTACTTTAAAACATCAAATCGAACAATCAACCTTATAATTGGAGTGTGCCTTTCGTAGGAACCGATTAGGGTTGATCCATTGCTAGAGTAACTCATTAATCACTAGAATTTGCACCAATTAAGTTAAGTCGTTGCGAGAGGCGACCGTACCCGGGCGGCTAATTAATCGTGGTAGCTAGATCGGATAGAGCGAACGTTCGCCAGTCTTAAACCTAAGGGTCAGGAGTTATGATGGTGTCTGTGAACTGAATGAACTAGAATCGAAAATAGTTGGTCTGTGACTGTCGTTGCCTTGGTGATCTAAGGGGATTCGAAATCTAAGCTTATCTGTCATCTTTCTAGTCAATTGATCAATCTTCAATCTTTCTTCGGTTTAATTTTCATTTCTTCTTATTTTTGCATTCTTAGTATAGGAGTCGTGGAACTCACACCACGCACAACTTGTGTTTGAACTTGAATTAAAACTGTCAACTCCCTGGAGTAAGGAAGTAGAGGAAACCCCTGGAATACGATCTGCTATAGCCTTTTATTAGCATTAGTAGTTATTTGGTTGAACGCATCACAACGACACGTTCATCACAATGCAACTAAGGTTTTAACAGACTCAAAGCCTCGACGTTTCCTTTGGCAATCTCTACTCCATGGTCAGGACGCAGAGAAACTATCCTATCAAACCTACGAGTTCCTATGGTCAAGATAACTCATAAATCTCCAAGAATGCACGAAGAACAATGAAACGCCACACAGAAATGCAAAGAGATTAATTTCACCGGCCCTATGGTCAAGACACCGGGTAATCTTAATGACCTTCTAAACCTAGAATGACTCACATCCATGGTCAGAACCGCAAGACAAAGATGAAGCAAATTCTACGATATGATTAATCTGCGAATTCAAGAGTTTCAAATTAGGGTTTTAGAAAAACCTCAATTAAGTCTGAATAAACCTCAATTAACATTAACGAGTTAGAAATCCGACATCATCCATACAAAATCTTGCTAGAACTTCATCTAATCTGAACAAACTAAGAGTTTAGCTAGACATCGCCAGAGAAGAAATCACAGAAATAGAGAAAAAGAAAACTGGAGAAGAAGACATCTTACTCCAAGAAATCCTAATCCTGACGACTCAAGAAATCTACCGAGCTAATCCTTGCTTCTTCTCGCCAATCGCGTCTTCAAAGCTCCGTCTTCTCCTCCGAGAGTGTCTGGTTCGTCGGGGAAGAAGAGAAAAAATTGAAGTAAAAAGTCTCTCTCCAAAACTCCTCCAAATTGGGTTAAAAACCCCTTTTTCGTCAAAAAGCTGAAAATTGTCAAAAGTGCGCCTGGAGCCTTCCAAAAGTGCGCCTGAGCACTTTTACCCCCAAAAGTAGCACTTTTTCAGCTGAAGAAAAATTCCTCCGAAGCTTAATTGCAAAAGTGCGCCTGACCCATTCGAAAAGTGCGCCAGCGCACTTTTGGTGCTGAGTTCATCTCCAAGCTTCTTTCTGCAATTCCAACCTCATTTGTGCTCCGAATTGATCCCCGTTTGAAGCGCCAAGCTCGTAGAAAGGTCATCCACAATATGGTAACCTAATATCTCATAAAAAACAACTTGAAAACACATCAAACGACCCAAAAGAGGGCCAACGGGGAATGAAACACAATTTTCACAAAACTCACTCGAGAACATCACAATAAGGTGCCAAACAAGGGGAATTTCGCTCAAATGTGGCGAGATAAAGCGGTAAATCTAACGTCATCAAATCACCCCACACTTAAACTTTTGTTTGTCCTTAAACAAATAGAATTTTTGAATCTCGCCCTAATTCACAAATGACAAGATCAACTACACCGAAGTTCAATCTCTAACAATTTGACCTAAACTGTATCAGTCAAAAAACGCAACCCACGCATGAAAGAAAATCCACCAAACAAATCCAAGTCTCACTATCATCTGCACACATCAAGTAACAATCACCAATCATGCACGATTCCGACCTAACCGACCAGACTTCCTTACACAGAAAATATTTAGTAATAGGAAACTCTCACACTCTGTGTTTAGGGACGTGTTTGTGCTCTCAATCACTTTCTCGACCGAATTCCTCCATAGGTTTGCATTTCGACCACAATCTCCACCACTGTGACAACACGAGAAACTAGTTTAGAGGACTTTGCAAGGGACTGAAACGATACTATACTACGAGGGCTAATGATGAATGGATGAAGGGATAAATGATGATGAAAGGTATGGTGCGGTGCAGCAATCGACTAACCTCCCTCGAATCAAAGTCTATGGATTCCTACCGTCTAACCAGACACCGGTGGAATAATGTACGCTCGTCCTGTGACACCCTCAAGCAACTTAGCACTTCATTTCATTTCTTTTTTCTCTTTTTTTTCTTTTTTTTTCATTTTTTTTCTTTTTCACTTATTGCTATCGTTCTTCCTTATGTAGGGAGAAGAACGTTTTAAAACTAAAAACTACTAACACTTGACACTTTATTTGAACTCTTTTTTTTTAAAGTCTGAATTTTAAGTTGCTGGAGGGGTTTACACGTCTGGACATACTAGCTAAGACCACCGGTTTACTGGCTAGAGGCAAGTTACCACAGACCGACTTCCGGTTAGCTAATCTCAAGCCACTACCACAAGGGATCAACGGGGTGAACAAAAACATGGGAATAAGCTGTAACGTAGTATCGAACCGAAAGAACAGGCCAAGCTCAAAGGTTTATACCTAGGGGATTTAATCTTGGTTTGGTTTCTGGCTTAGGTAGCAATTCTAGGTGCCTCTATCATCCTAGAGCTCGTGTTATCGCGTGGTCTCGAATAGATCTCATGCAAATTCTAACTCATTCAAAATTCAAGAAAGCCACTAAAAAAGAAACAAGTTGCTAATAAAGTGCAACGGATCAAAAGCTCACAATTTGCTGCTAGTCGGGTTCGAATCATTTTCGTGCAATTCAAAGTGAAGCTACAAGAGTGATTCTAAAATCTGTTCTGACCGGATTCATTTAATATCAATTCAAACATGCTGGTTACAGGTTTTAGATAAAACAGTCTAAGCGTCATTGCGAAAGACTGAAAAATAGTTTAGCAAATCAAGTGAAGAACTGAGCAAATTTCAATCATGGACAACATACCGACATCACAACAAAGAAACCCTCAAAAATAAACACCCCACCCCACACTTAAATTTGGACATTGTCCTCAATGTTCCATCCAAAATAGTGAAGAAAAGTGTAAAGGGGTACCCGGAAATAGAGAATGAGGCTGCCAGAGACGGCATGAGTGATTCATCGAAATGTATGTCCTGATCAGAATGGAATGCACGGAAGAGGCGACAATATATCCTGAATAGAGTGGAAAGAAGGAAAACATCACACAATCAGAGCATTCAAGGTACAAAATAGACCACTGACTCAAAAACCACCAATGCCCGACACAAAAATAAAACAACTGACTCAAAAACTCAAAACAGACTCCAGACATGGGTTGCCTCCCATGAAGAGCTCTTTCTTTAACGTCTTTGAGCTAGACGATACCTGATTATGGACCCCAACTCAAGAGTTCCTTGAAGTCAAACAACTTCTTCAAGGCTGGCGGTTTAGTGCCAAATAGCACGCCAGAAGGAGCAAGATGTAGTCGGTGGTGCTCAAGTAGATCCTGGTTCTGCTCGGATGACTTTTTCTTCTCAAATTTTCCTACTGGAGGAGGAAAAAGATAGTATGGTGTGTTACAATCAATGGTTGCAGTCTGCTCCACACCAATGTCATCCAAGTTGCTCTTGTAGTTGAGCTCATACACCTCAGAATCATTGCCCTCCTCAGTTTTAGTTGCCTGAATTACCAATGAAGGTGACTCCTCGATATCCATGTGCTCATCTCTATCTGGAACTACAGGCTGGCTCGACGGAAGCATAAATGAGGATAACTCCTCAATATCCATATGCTCATCTTCAGCTTCAATCAAGAGATGGATAAGCTCCACATCTTCATCTACCACCATTGTCAAAGATTCTTCATCAGATACCTCTAGCTCACAATAGTCATGGGCTAGGTTATCATTTTCTTCTCCGACCAGCTCTCGAGAATCTTCTTCCATCAGTTGATACTGTTGCTCAATCTCGACGTTCACAACATTAGGAGCTCGTAGAGCCGAGAGGATCTTATTCAACATAAAATCTGTATAAGACTCATGTTGTTGGTACTGGTGCGAATGTAGATATTCCTCTTCGTAATCTCGGTAGTAGTGTGTAGCTTGTGGCTCTGGCCAAGAAGGCAAGGGTGGTGGTTCCTCATTCCAGATTGGCAAAGGTGGCTGCTTTGATATATTCCATCCTTGTTGATATTCGTCGAATGGTACTCCATTATTGCACCATCCTTGGTATTGCCCATAAAACCTGTTATCCTGCATCTCAAAACTCAAGAGCACTACCCAGGTAAATCATGGAAAAAGATGGAGAGAAAAGAGATGATAAGAAAAATGAATGAAAAGCTTAAAACGCACAATGTCTTTCTTAGAAAAAGAAAAGTCCCCGGCAACGGCGCCAAAAACTTGATGCGCAAATTAATGGACACTAGTTTTACTCGAAGGATTGCTCCTAAGAGATCGTTATTTCCCAAGGGTTCTTCCTTTCTCTATTACTCAACGAAGTGGATTTAAGCTAATCGGGGTTTCGTCGTTTGGTATTTGGATTGGTTTATGAAATGAATTAAACTAATTAAGCAATTAAATCAAGCAAACAAGTTGGGGCTTCAAATAATGACTAAGACGCTTGTCCAGACTCGAATCCGCTCTAGCTCGACTAAGACGGATGATGCAATGCAACTAAGGTTTTAACAGACTCAAAGCCTCGACGTTTCCTTTGGCAATCTCTACTCCATGGTCAGGACGCAGAGAAACTATCCTATCAAACCTACGAGTTCCTATGGTCAAGATAACTCATAAATCTCCAAGAATGCACGAAGAACAATGAAACGCCACACAGAAATGCAAAGAGATTAATTTCACCGGCCCTATGGTCAAGACACCGGGTAATCTTAATGACCTTCTAAACCCTAGAATGACTCACGTCCATGGTCAGAACCGCAAGACAAAGATGAAGCAAATTCTACGATATGGTCAATCTACGAATTCAAGAGCTTCAAATTAGGGTTTTATAAAAATCTCAATTAAGTCTGAATAAACTTCAATTAATATTAACGAGTTAGAAACCCGACATCATCCATACAAAATCTTGCTAGAACTTCATCTAATCTGAACAAACTAAGAGTTTAGCTAGACATCGCCAGAGAAGAAATCACAGAAACAGAGAAAAAGAAAACTGGAGAAGAAGACATCTTACTCCAAGAAATCCTAATCCTGACGACTCAAGAAATCTACCGAGCTAATCCTTGCTTCTTCTCGCCCAATCGCGTCTTCAAAGCTCTGTCTTCTCCTCCGAGAGTGTCTGGTTCATCGGGGAAGAAGAGAAAAAATTGAAGTAAAAAGTCTCTCTCCAAAACTCCTCCAAATTGGGTTAAAAACCCCTTTTTCGTCAAAAAGCTGAAAATTATCAAAAGTGCGCCTGGAGCCTTCCAAAAGTGCGTCTGCGCACTTTTACCCCCAAAAGTAGCACTTTTTCAGCTGAAAAAAAATTCCGCCGAAGCTTAATTGCAAAAGTGCGCATGACCCCTTCGAAAAGTGCGCCAGCGCACTTTTGGTCCGAAAACGCGCACTTTTGGTGCTGAGTTCAGCTCCAAGCTTCTTTCTGCAATTCCAACCTCATTTGTGCTCCGAATTGATCCCCGTTTGAAGCACCAAGCTCGTAGAAAGGTCATCCACAATATGGTAACCTAATATCTCATCAAAAACAACTTGAAAGCACATCAAACGACCCAAAAGAGGGCCAAAGGGGAATGAAACACAATTTTCACAAAACTCACTCGAGAACATCACAATAAGGTGCCAAACAAGGGGAATTTCGCTCAAATGTGGCGAGATAAACGCGGCAAATCTAACGTCATCAGTCCCACTCGAAGAACTCCAAAATTTGCATGACCAAATTTCATGATTCACTAGGTTGTTGACGAGCCAAGCCGCTTGTGAGTGGCTTGGAGCTCGGCTCGGTAAAGTGAATAAAAAGCTTGCTCAAAACTCGGCTCGTTTGTAAATGAGCCCGCTCAGGAGCTGGCTTGATAGTAAATGAGCCGAGCCCGAGCCTACCTTGGCTTAGCTCGGTAGGCTCGTGAGCTGACTCATCTCGTCGACTCGTTGAGTCTGGCTCGTGACTCGACTCATTTACGACTCACGAACTGACCCATTAAAGGCTCGATTAAGAGCTTGTGAACCAGCTCGATTATGGGCTCAATCATTTTTAGAGTTACTAATTAGGGTTTGGAATACCGATTTAAGGTTTAGGCTAAAGAAATTAAGGTTAATTAGGTTTTGTGGTGTAAGAGTAACGATTCAATGTTTAAACTCGATACATTAATAAGGTTTAGGGATTAATTGTTATGATTTTTGTTTATACTTTATAGATTAGACTTTAGAGTTACTAATTAGGGGTTGGAATAATGATTTAAAGTTTAGCTATGGAAATTAAGTTTAATAAAGTTTATGGTGTAAGAGTAACGTTTGAAGGTTTAAACTCGAGTCATTAATAAGGTTTAGGGATTGATTGTAATAATTTTGGTTTATACTTCATAGATTAAAGTTTAGATGTACTAATTAGGGTTTGGAATAAAGATTTAAGGTTCAGGCTATGAAAATTATGGTTTAATAAGGTTTATGGTGTAAGAGTAACATTTCAAGGTTTAAACTCGATATATTAATATAGAGTCAGACTTTTACAACCTCTCCATCTTCAACCAATTTACTATCATCCTCCAACCATGACTTTCTCATTTACCAGTTCAAATTTCTAAGAAACAAAAAGTAATGACCATTGATATTTTCTCCATTCAACCACAATGAATCTTGCATAGAAGCTGTGAAGGATTGCTAGAGAAGTTGTGAAGGAAGTTGAACTTGGGAAGTTGATTGTCCCTAGAAAAATACACATCACCATAGATACTACATTGCTTCATAAAGACCTTGGAATTGGGGGATAAGATGCACATATTTTCAATCCAAAAAGTTTCTCTATTAAAGGAGCTGCAAAATCCATCAAAAACAACTCATTAGTGTTTCTGTCATTTGGTATAACTTTCCATCCAATAAGGTATTGTTGCTGTAAGCTTGTAGCCCCTCAACAATACCACAATGGTGGTTTAGGTGAAGGAATATCACATTGGTGGTTTAAGTGAAGGAAGCCATCCAGACTTATAAATAACAAGGTCTAGATATTTAAATGAATAGTCTCACATAATGTAGAGACTTTGATGGTCCATGGATCATCTAGTCTTAATGAGTTTGTATTGGGTTGAACTCATTTTAAGTAAATTATTATGGGCTTTAGCCTAACTTGAGCTTGTTAAGAGTTTTTAACTAGTAGGATCGACTTGAGTTCGTTAAGCGTTTATATCGAACTGAACTCGAATCGAGCTTGAGTTGAGCTTGATCTTAAATGTTTTGAGTCGAGCTGAGCTCGAGCCTATAATTTATGGCTCTTCGAGCTCAAGCTGAGACTCGACAAGCTTATCGAGCTCGTGAATAATCATTTGGAGCCGAGTTCGAGCTCGAACTGAGCCTGAGCCGAGCTCGAGTCAAGGTTTTGGGTTTTACTTTGGGTTTGTGCAAATTTGTGTTAATCAATAATTGGCGGTTTTCTTCAAGGTTTTGATGGAAGGGTTTACAAGGTTGTTGACGAGCAGGTTGGGGTCAATTTGCATTCATAATGGAGGATGAGAAGGTTCTCATGGTCATGATGCTTGGTTTCCATTTGAGGGTTTACATTACAGTCTTGATTATTAGGATGAACCATTTCTTTTCAGGATTGGTCCAGACCAAGTCATTCACCGTTGTGTGACTAGAACTGAAGGGTGGGACCAATGTAATCAAAATAGGGATTCCACGTGAAATCGAAAACATTGGTGAAATCGGAATCGTAGCTTTTAATCGTAAAATCGTAAGATTTTATGAACTACTATCGAAACATTTAAGTCAATAAAATTAAGAATAAATATGTAATTAAAATATTTTCATGTTTCATATCTATGTTATTTGAGTTGGTGAGACGAAAAAGAAGACCATTATCCAACTTTGAAAAGTCTATATAAGAAAAAAGAGATAATGTCGACTCTTAAGTAGTCATTCGAGGAAGTAATAATTAGATTTTGGATATTTTTTAGTAATAACTTTTAACTTGATTAATCAAAATGTCAAAACAAAACCAATTTAATTTAATTGTCTTTCTTCCGACTTATATGTAGTTGTACAAACTGGTAATTTCTCTTAGAAAGTGAAATCGTAAAATACAAGAAAAATCATCGATTTTAAAAGATTCTAAGATTTTGATCGAGATTTTACTAGATTTTACGACCCACAGATTTTGCGTGAAATCAAGATCGCTAGAGACTAATAAAATCGTAAAACCGTAAACTTTTAAGATTAAAATCGGGATTTTGACTACATTGGGTGGGACATTATATGGCATTGTCATACTAGGCCTACCGACGACCATCATGGAGGGACTTGCACGGCTCGTAAAGTCAATGAATCAGGTTTTTCCGGCCTACCTTGTTCTCGGACTGCGACGACTTTGTTACAAAATCCGATGCTTGTCAACACTCAGGTAACATCAGTAAACGTGATGAGATGCCGCAGACAGTGACGATGCATGTATAGATTTTTTATGTTAGGGGCATTGATTTTATGGGCCCTTCCGATCCAACGACAACATGTACATACTAGTTGTCATTGATTATGTCTATAAGTGGGTGAATGCTCAGGCTCTACCAACTAGTGACTCGAGATCGGTGGGGAAGTTCCTCAAAAAGTTTTTTTTTTACTTAGAAGGTGACTGATTATATTAATCATCAAAGGTCCAACACAGGAAACAAAATACAAAATAACAACAGATGAGGCGTTACAGTATTTGGCACCCAAGAAGTTGTTGAATCCAATTTGGCTCCAAGCTTTGATCTCTCATCTTCTTTGCCACATTATCTGCAACTGAGACTCTTTCTCTTCTGCAACTAACAATACTGATATGGGGATACAAATGCAGAATTCTTCTGATCTCCTCAACATAAGCCGAACACTCCCACGGGCTATTTCTATCACGCTCCTGACAAGGTTGAACGACTTGACTACAATCAGACCAGACTTCCGCTTCGACCCCCTCCCGTGCCGCAATCTTACATGCTGTAAGAACTGCAAAAGCTTCCGCAGCAATTGGTCCTCTACACAAAAGACGACTTGCAACACCATCCACAATTCTACCTTCAGGATTCACAACAATGATCCCAATACCTGCCTTCTAGATGTTTCCTTTGAAGGATCCATCACACAGAAATCGCCAACTTGGATTTCTTGACATTTGGTTTCCTTGCCTTTGGTGATTTAGCTCGCCGCCGATAGGGCCTTCTCTTCCATTATCATTCTGATCCAGCTCCCTGCTTCTCTCCCACAGATTCACTTCCTTGTACAGTCTGATTTTTATACCTTGTACTGTTGGTATAATGCCTTCGAAGCAGAATTCGTTTCTTGTTTTCCACACTATCCAACAACAAAGGGCTGCTCTAATGATGCTCTCTGACTGTCCAGCCTGCATTAAAACCTTGAACCATTCTGCAATAGGATGCTGACAGGTAGGGGTTATGATTCCTGGCAGCAGCTCCCTCCAAATCCCTTTTGTCATTTCACAGTCAAACAACAGATGATGAGCTGATTCATCAACTCGAGAGCAACAGGGACACAACAAACTCTGTGCACAGTTTCTTCTTCTCAAGTTTTCACGTGTCGGAACCAAGTTCGAGCACACCCTCCAAATGAAAAACTTAACCTTCGGAGGTAGCGACAGCTTCCAAATCCACTTCTATTCAGCCTGCTGTCCGCCCTCTCTCCCACTCCAATCTCCTCTGTCATTTTTGAGCATCCTGTAACACGATTTTATAGAAAAAACTCCTCTTGCATCATGATGCCAAATCCACTTGTCTTTCATATTGGGGGGACCAATGGGGATTTTCCTGATCTCCTGCACAATCGACTCCTCGAACGTCGCTCTTAGTTTAAAGACATCCCATTGTCTAGATTCTTGTATAATGAAATCTGCAATCCAAACCCCCGCAGAACCTGTCGGATGGCAACGAAAATCCTCCGACCCCGGAAACCACGCCTCATCAATCAATGTATCACGCCCATTTCCAATGTTCTTCCTCAGCCCTTTAAACAACGCATCTCTCCCCTTCATAATACTTCCCCAAATCCACGATGGTCGGTAATGCCCCGTCGCTCTCCCAAACTCAGTCCTCGGAAAATAAAGGGCCTTCAGGACCCGAACCCATAACGCTTCAGGATGTTGAATAATTCTCCAACATAGCTTAGCTAAGTGAGCAAGGTTGAACTCCTTGAAACTTCTGAAGCCCAAACCTCCTGTCAGTTTCGATGCTGTTAACCTCTCCTTTGAGCACCAGTGAATTGCTCTCTTGTTAACATCTCCCGACCACCAAAACTTGGCCACAACAGCGTCCAATTTCTTAAGAAGCGTGTCTGGGAGCATGAAACATGAAAAAACGTAAGAAGGAATTGCTTGCAGGACTGCTTTGGCTAAGGTTTCCTTCCCACCCTGAGAAAGGAGTAAACTCTTCCAGTTTCCTGCTTTGCTAACCATTCTGTCAAGCAGAAAGTGGAAAGTCTCAGATTTCGAGTTACCCCACTCCGTCGGAAGGCCCAAATACTTCCCAAGCTGGACATCTCTTGGTACACCCAGAATATCTGCTATCGAGCATGCAACCTCATCCGGCGTATTCTTTGAGAAGAATAAGGCAGACTTATCTTCATTAACACGTTGGCCTGAGATGACTGAATATCGTGCTAGAATAACCTTAATCTTGTTTACTTCTTCTCTAGTGGCCTTGCCAAACAAAACCGTATCATCAGCGAATAAAACATGAGTGAGAACCGAGCAGCTCGGTGTCAACTTAATTCCTTTTAGACTTCCTCTCGCAACTTCAGAATGTATCAGGAATGACAGCGCATTGGTGATCATGATGAAGAGAAACGGGGAAAGGGGGTCCCCTTGTCTCAGACCCCTCGTCGGTGAAAAGAAACTCATTGCTACTCCATTAATCATGACTGCAAATTTCACCGAGCACATAATCGCTCTAATCCATCCAATCCATCTCGAGCAAAATCCCATTCTCTCAAGCACCACAAACAGGAAATCCCAAGACACCCTATCATAAGCCTTCATCATATCAACCTTGAGAATGAAGTCGAACCTATTACCTTTCCTTCTCTGCTTCAGGCGGTGAATCACCTCATGTACCAAAATGACGCTATCTTGTATACATCTGTTTCCTGTGAAGGCAGCCTGCAACTCCGATATAAGGCCGGGGAGAAGCGGTTTCAATCTTGTGGAGATTACTTTCGATATAACCTTTGCTCTAAAATTGGCCACGCTAATTGGCCTATACTGTGAAATACGCTCTGGATGATGAACCTTTGGGATTAAGGCTATATTTGTAAGATTCCAATCTTCCGGGAACACTCCCGTGTCAAAGAACTCTTTCGCCTCCCTAACCACATATACCTTAACCTTCTCCCAATGCCTTTGGAAGAAACTTCCTCCATAACCATCCGGTCCCGAAGATTTGTTTGGTCCGAGCTGAAAAACCTCCCTCTTAATCTCCCACTCCTCCACTTGACAAACCAACCTTCTGTTCATATTTTCATTTATAACCCTTGGCATGCTATTATTAACTATGGAGAAGTTACAAACCTCCTTTGGGGCTTGAAAGAGTGAATGAAAGAACCGTGTAATATGATTCCTGACATCCCTCATTTCCTCAATCCACATTCCCCCATCATCTTTCAATTTTGTGATACTATTTCTGCCCCTTCTCTGTGTAGTTGACAAATGGAAGAAACGCGTATTTCTGTCACCAAAACACGCCCACTGGACACCCGCTCTACTCGCCCAGTAGTCTTCCTCTGCCTTCCACAATCGAACAAGCTCTTTTTGCTTAATATCAATCATCGCTGCAACACTCTCAGAATAAACCATGTCATTTAAGTTTTCCAGCTCCTCCTTGAGAGTGTCGATTCTCTGCTTGCTAGCTCCCATTGTCTCATTCTTCCACCGTCTCAGTAAATTAGAGCAGTTTGCTAGGTTTTCTTTTGTTCCTCTACCTATTTCCCAAGCTTCTTCTACTGTATCTTCATACCCTTCCATGCTATGCCATCCTTCTTCATAATAAAACCTCCTCTTACCGTAGCGGTACCATTCAGTATCAATACTTAGCACAATAGGGTTGTGATCCGATTGAACCCGAAGCTCATGTATGATATTAGTTCGTGGGTACTTCTCTCTCCAGCCTCCATTGCACATCCCCCTATCAAGAATCTGCTTAATCACATTACCTTGCCTATTGTTATTGCACCACGTGAATTTTTCCCCGGAACTCCTAATATCCATCACTTCAATATCTGCTATAAACTCGTTAAATTGCTGCAAACGCCTACTCGGAGTTGGATTACCCCCTTCTTTCTCCTCTCGTCTCCTAATGGCATTGAAATCACCTATTAAGCACCATGGCTCTTCCGGGGATCTTCTAAAGTCAGCTATTTCTGCCCACACCCTCTCCCTATCTTGGATGGTTGGAGCTCCATATACGAATGTTATAAACTTCATGTTTTCCTCCGTCCACTGAACATCAATGAAATTCACTGAATGATGAAGTACACGAAAATTTATGTCCTCCGTCCACCACAAAGCCAACCCTCCTCCTCGTCCTACAGGGTCAACATAAAAACTTCTCGCAAACTTCATTCGCTTCTGAATCCTTTCCATGGTCCTTCTATCCTGTTTTGTTTCCATAAAAAAGACCACGGAGGGACAGTGCTTGCGGACTAAATCTCGCAAGTGTCGAACCGTAGGGGACTGTCCCATGCCCCTACAGTTCCAACTGATGATCATATCTGATTTGGTGGCAGTCGGCCTGCCACCACCGCCTCCTCATTTCTTTTCAAGCTCTGTCCCTGCTCACCCTTCTTCACTCTGTATTTCATTTTGCCCTTTCCTTTACTAACTTTTCCACTAGCTTTCCCTTCTGTAAATTATGATTCTTCCCAGTTAAGACCACTTTGGCAGAATACTTCTTCTCTTTTCTGTCGCTTTAGCCAATCAGAATTTCCTCTTTCAGCCTCCCTCTTCTGACGAGAAGAAGCATAATTCACTGGCAGCCCCTCACAGTCTCTGCCTAGTGATATAGCACCCTGCCTGTGAGTTTGGAGTTCATAACCATAAACCTCCCCTTGATCCAAGCTTCCACTTTGTCTCAACGCTTCCATGACATGTGGGATATTCGTATCCATTAAAGTCTTGATCAGAGTTGGAGTAGAAAAGAATTGCAGATTGTAAGGTGCAATGAAAGCTAAATTTACCGCAATGCTTTCCACCCGTGATCGCATATTATCTGAGAGTAGCATAGTTCTCAGCCACGGCATCTGATTTACCTCTGGCATGTTTGGAGCCTGGGTTTGGCTCTGTTTTCTATTCAATATTTGATTTCCCCACCCTATTGGGTATATCGAATGGCCCGTCATTTCATTTTGGCTCATTTGATTTTCCTGAATCAACCCAAACGGCCCAACCGATCCCTCATGATGTACCCCTAGCTGATCACCGTTCAGAATGGACGGGAAAAAATTGCATCCCTCATTCCCTCCCCTCATCATTCCTAAAAACGAAACAGCTGTTTCCGGGGGATTTAAGCTCGCCTTCGGTTTCACCAGAGTCTCCAGTATCACCTCCCTCTTCTTCTGACCACCTCTCCTACCTTCCCATTCCCTTGATGCTTCTACACGCATATGGCTCCCGTACTTCGTAGGATTTTTATCGAAGAGTTCCACATGTTTCATCCTCAACTCACAGAACGAAATTGTGTGTCCCATATGACCACAACAATAACAAAAATCAGGTATGCCCTCATAAGCAAACTCAATCTTATCGAAGCCTCCATTCCCGTCCGGACTCTGAAAACCCGTTGGCAATGGTTTTGCGATAAACAACTCCATTTTCACCCTTACAAAGCTCTTCCACTCCATTTATTCCCTTTCATTCTCCTCATACTCAGCCAAACCTTTAAACATCCTTGCAATCCTTTTCATATTTTCCAAACCCCTCATGTCCGGGGCTAGTCCCCACATCCACACCCACGCTTCCGTAGAATCGATGATAACATCCTCTGGCCTTCGCAGCTGCTCCCAACCTCTGAGAATGAGGTGAGATTGTAACATCAGCCACGGACTACCTTCAGCCACTCTCTCCTTATCTCCTTCGTCGAAGAAAGTGAAGAGAAACATGTTCTTCTCCAACTTCTTCACCTTCAAATCCCCTTCTAGTTTCCATAATCGTTGAGCATTATTCCTTATTGTTGTTACGCCACACTCACGATCTCCAACAAATCTCCCTACCAAGGACCGCCGAGCCATCTTTGACGATCTCTCACCTTCCCTTGAGAGCTCAATGGTTGGTCCTTCACAGTTAAGCAGAGCAGTCTGCGCTATTATCTCTTCCAGTGAAGCTTCCATTTTTCCCAGATCTGTAAATCCCAGCTTCCAAACCGCTTGCAGAAAGAAGAAATGGAGGAGAGAGATTGCCCAAAGTTTTCGTTTCTTCTTGTTCACCTGATTTGGGGCTCCTCGCGCTATTATTAGCGACAAGGGCACCCACTTCAGGAATATTTTGATCAAGTGTGCCAGCGGTTTGGTGTCACACATCGAATGATGACTTCTTATCACCCTCAGGGAAGTGGTCAAGCCGAGGTCACTAACCGAGAACTTAAGCACATCCTTGAGAAAATGGTTGGCCAGACGCGCAAAGACTGGTCGACCAAGCTTGATGACGCTTTGTGGGCTTACCACACGGCGTACAAAACTCCAATAGGTACCAACCCCTACTAGATGGTCTATGACAAAGCGTACCACATACCGGTAGAAATGGAGCATCGTGCCTATTGGGCCTTGTGTGTTCTAAACTTTGATGACGTGAGTGCAGGTAAAGATCTATGTGCTCACTTCCCTTAGATCGAGAAGTTCAGGTTCCATGCTTATGAAAGAGCCACGTTGTACAAGGAGCAAACAAAGAAACGCCACGATGCCAAGATCAAGCAACAGATTTTTTTAGTTGGGGATCACGTTCTCTTATATAATGTGCGGCTCAGACTCTCTCCCGAGAAGCTAAAATCGAGGTGGTCAGGTCCTTTAAGAGTGGTGAATACAATCCCGTATGGAACGATCAAGATTCAAAAAGGTGTGGAGTCGTCGTTCAAGGTCAATGGTCATATGTTGAAGATTTATGACGGTAAGGTTTCACCAAAATCGATAGAGGTCCTTCAGATCGACCCTGTCGAGTGATAAACCCATGTTTCATCGAGATAAGACGTTAAACTCAGGCGCTTTCGGGAGACAATCTGATCTTTGTCCAAACCTTTGTTTTCTTTTGGCTCTGCCAGTTTAGGTTGCGGACTTTGTATGACTTTGCAGTTTCCACTTTCAGTTTCAGGTTCTGTAAATATGTGTTGTGTCGTGTGCCTTCCTTAGTTTTTTATTTTTTTATGTGTTTCTACAGGTACCCCTGATTCAGGTCCTCATCCTGAACAAGCTACTTGACCGGAGCTCGTCTCTCCGGCTTCTTTTTACCCGCAGCAATTTCTTTCCTTTCTTTATCCAAGTCCTTACCTCGCAATGAGGACATTGCAATATCTAAGTGTAGAATGGGGATTTAGTTAGGAGGTTTTCCCGATTCTACCTTTGTTTGTGCTTTCTTTTCTATGTGTTTTCTTCTTCCTAGCATCAGGTGGTGATTGCGTTTTGTTTTGTCGTTCTTTCAGTGCTTCCAGATTTTTAGCAAATTTTGAAATGTTTCTCGTTTTTAGCTGATTGGTGCTTGTTTCTGAGAGCCTTTGACTCTTCTTGCCGCTTTAAAGTCTTCTTGTTCATTCTGAGGTTTTAAATTCTTGGAGAGTTTGGTGTGGTGATCGAGTCCCGAAACAGGATTTTTGAATTTCTATGTTTAAGTTGCACATCTCTTGTTTTCTAATACTTTAGAAACTAGTTTTTGGGAGATTTGTGGTTAGTTAACTCACTTTGTTTTGGGTATCGTTGTTTACCCAAAGTTGAGAGAATGTAGTCTATCTTTTTTTTCCCGACCTCCCGGTAAATGTTCAAATTTTTAAAATTTTAAGCTTTCATGGGTGGTGGTTGGTGGAGGTTCGCCATGGCTTGGATCGGTACCTTGACCATATGCCCCCATAAGCTAAGTACTTTTGGCCCCGAGAAAATGTCCATGTCCAAGCTCTCAAAAATTTCCAAGTCTTAGAGTAAGTGGGAAAGGGAAGAGAGTCATTCTCCTAAAGTTTGAAGTTTTCTTTCTTCACATGTTTCTTAAAAACTGGTTCCTCTAGTACTAGCTTAGAAGAGACGGTGGTTTGTATTGTCGTGCGATTTAAGTGCGGGGTTCCTTCTTATTTCATGGATTGCTTGGTTTCCAATTGCATCACTCTAGGACCTAAGATTCACTTCTCTCGGTTTGAATAAGTAGGAGCGGTCATCTTGATTGAGTTGATTGCTTGAGGACAAGCAAGGTTTAAGTGTGGGGGTGATGTGATGCACGAAAATTATATCACTTTTCCCCGAACTAAACTACATTTTCTAAGATGTCCTACACCCTTTTCCCATGATTTTATTGTCTTTTTACCTTGTTTTGACATTTTACACGATTATGGTGACTAGGGACTTTCATAGACCATTTTTACTTGGTTTCGAGTGTTTTTATGTTGTTTCAGGTCATGGACGTGGAGAGTGTCGCGAGTGCTTTCACCCGGTTCATCATTTAGAGGTCTACAACTCCCTAAGTGATCGCGTGAAGTTGGCACCCGGGAAGAGTTCCATGGCGCGCTCCATCACCCACCGCGGTCGTGCATTAATTATGTGCGGACACCGCCGAAAGGTGTGGGCGAAGATTGAACTTGGAGGACCTTTCACCCGCAGACCTGACCTCAGCGCCTACGGCCACCCGGGAAGAGTTCCATGGCGTGCTCCAACACCCACCGCGGCCGTGCATTTATTATGCGCGGTCACCACTGAAAGGTTTGGGCGAAGATTGAAGTTGAAGGACCTTTCAGCCGCGGACTCGACCTCTGCGCCTGCAGCCACCCGCTGTCACCCAAATCACGCGGTCGCGCCACCTGGATGACAACACTATATAGACACGATTTTAGCTCTTTTCAGAGAGAGTTCGACTTTTTGGTGCCTCCAAGGCTTCTTGATCATTCCCCAAGGTCTCCATCCATCATCCATCCATCCCAAGACCATTCAAGAGTTAAAAACGTATTCTTCTCCTAGTTTCTTGTTTAGGAGTAGTTTTCTTCTTCTCTCTTTCATGACACACTAGACTTAGGGTTGGGGCAAGGGGTGATTCCGTGGTGTAAGGGTAACTATGGGGGTGCAATTGAAGTTGATTAGTTTGTGGTTGTAAAACTTTAACTCCTCCATGTTTATGCAAGTTTCTCTTGTTCCAATTTTATTCTCTTCTTGTGCTTGGGATGTTGATGATGAGATATGCATCTTTGTAGCCTTGAGTGCTGATTGATTGGTACCTAGCTCGTTCGATGCTTGTTAGGACCCGGGATAGAGGCTTGTGTACCGATCTATATGTGCTAAGTGAGAGAAGTTGCATGTAGATTGGTCCTTCGAGGTGAATTCTTCACTTAGGTATTTCATCGAACACGTGGCGTGCATCATTGTTTTGGCTTAGTTAGCTAAGTGAGAGTAGTTAGCTTGCCTAGGAGCTCGTTAGAGACCCTAAGTAGGTTGTTCATTGAAGTGTTAGAGGGGCTAGAGTTGTGTAAGCTTACTTTAACTCTCTTTTTAACCCGGTTTCCCCCATTCAAGTGGCCCCCAAGCTATGTGATGAACCCCTATTGCCCCCCCCCCCGTACTTTTCCTGTGAATCTTCCTTCGTTGATTGCCTTGTGTGTTGCACCTTGTTTCGTTCTCTCATTTTTCATGCTCTTTGAGCCTTGTTGACTTGTCCCTTAAAGTTGACTTTTGATTCTGGTTTGTTGAGTTTGTGTTGTTGCACCCCGTGATAGCACCCCTTCCATGCTGAGTAAACTTCATTCAAGGGACCCTCACCCTTCGTCCCCGATCACACAACATAAGCCACATGGTGTGTTTTCATCGCCAATGGGGACGATGCACCTCTTGATCTTGATAAGTTTAGCAGTGTGCGCATTGTTAAACTACAAAATGAAGTCTTCATATAATATCGATCATTCCACCGACCTTAACCAAATCGATCAGCCTCTTGTGATAGTTGATATACTTTGTCCACAAATATGAAATTATTTACCCACAACACTACCAAAACAGTCACAACACCAAATAAACCATAAATTATATAATAAAAAAAATAAGAGTAAAAATAAGTTGGGATCCAACATTAATATTTCGACCATTGATTTGTGAAAGCCAGTCGCCAACAACACAACTGGTGTATCATTCACGACGAACAAAATATTGCATGAACACTGAAGTGAAATTGTCTTTGCTAAGGATTAAGTATAAAAATGAATGTGATTTAGTAATGAATTTTGTGCAAGTTCATATCAAAAGGGAAAATAGCACAATGGCCCTCTTTCTACGATTTGACTTTGGTACTGACAGCCAAATTCATCTATCGTGACAGATGAATTTGGCCGTCAACACCAAAGTGAAATTACTCTTTGTGGACATAAATGAGTAAGAGATGAATTGGTGGAGTTGTACTTCACCTTGAAAACATGTGCAAGTTTTATAGTAGGTAGTAATTTACCTTATTGAAAAGAAAAAAAAAAGGTAAAATAAAAGGAATATAAGGGGTTAGGTGAGGCAAGGAAGGATAGAATGAGCAAAGAGGGTGAGGGAGGGTGGTCCGATGCATGGTATTAGTAATCAATGACAGCTGCTAGTTTGGTTAGGAGGAGTGAGCTAGCTGGACATGATATTTGAAATATGAACACAGAATCAAATATAACAAGAAAAGAAAGAAGGAATGGATCCAAAAGGACACGCATACCATGTGATCCTCACACTCGTTTTGTCTCCCATGAATCACTTCTACTTCCCTTTCTTCTCCATGTTGTATCAATGCATCATCAAACATCTTTTCCTTTCGAGTGCAAATGTGCAATGTGATGGTTCATTCTTGTATTAATTCAAGGAGGATAAGCCATGTGTATGAGGGAATCCAGATTCCAAAATGAGTTTAAATTCAATTTGAAAAATTATCACCAACTCAATATCAAAATTATTATACTCAACAATCAAAACTTGACACACATAACAAAATATTTTTGTGACAATATTTGTAAAGGTTGGAGTTCAAGCCTCTATGATCAAATATTGCATTAATTTTTTTTCCAATAAATACTGAATTTTTACAAATCCAAAAGTCAACATAAAATAATCATCTTAAGAAAATAAAGAGTTGGGGCGGAAAAGAACTAGTACAAATTTCAATTACCACCTAGTCAAACTATTAAAATGTTCAGTTTCCATATGATATTAGTACTTATGTAGGGTCGAATATATTTGGGGTTTGTAACATCATAATCACTCAAGTTAAAAATATAATGTAGTAGTTACCATAGTTTGAACTTATCATTTAATTTTTCATTACTTTTTTTTACATGAAAGTATGTCAATATTATTAATGTCCCGCTTCCAAACAAGTACAAGACAGAGCACTAACTAGCCACTCCGGAGAAGTCCTACCCTCAAGAGGCATGACAAAGTGACGAGATCGCCTAGCCAAAACATGAGCGACCTCGTTCTTAGTTCTCCTAACGTGACAAATATCAAACGTGGAATGTACCAAAGCTCTACAAGATTGAATAGTATCACCAAAATCTCTCATATCCTCCTCTTCGCTGCTCATGGCACGGTGAACCTCCAAAGCATCGACTTCCACAATAACGTGGCTCAACCCTTGCCCATGCAACCACTATAATGCGTGAAGAAGGGCCAGTGATTCACACTCCTTCGTCGATGGCCATCTGAGACTCCTAACAGCCATGTAAGCTAACAGCTCCCCCCTCTCATCACGCAGCACCATCCCAGCTCCATACGTTCCAGTATCATAAAAAATAGCACCATCAACGTTGCATTTAACCTATCCCGATGGTGGTGGGTGCCACTGACTACAATCGTCTCTCCTAGGAGGCGTTGCTCTAGCCCTAGTACCTTCCCGAGCCTCCCACCATGCTTTTACTACTTCCATAGCTCTCCGCATCGTGACAAAAGCTGGTTTGCTCCATCCGACCACACCCATCCGTTCCGTTCACGCCACAACCTCCCATAATTGCAATGACTGTTTGTACCTTATGCTCTGGGAGGATACAAATAACACCAAATAAACACACTCCTGTAATGAATCAACCTCATTTGCCAATCGGTCGACGTCGTTGCACAGGCCCACCTTTCGCCAGCACTCAACTGCATAATTCACAATGCACAAAGAGATGCCAAACCGTCTTTGAATAGGTGTTGCAAATCCCACATGAGTCTAGCATGTGTATCCCTCGACGTACCAATCTCTCCCTCGTCGAAAGAAAATAACGGGCCACCCTCCACATCATAACACGCATTTTCAGAGGCACTTGTAGCTGCCAAAGCTCCTTCCATGGTTCGGGCACGTGAAGGTGATCCATCGAAGCACATGAAACTCGAATTTAACCGTGTACCCTCCACTTTTAGTATAATGCCAAATTCGGGTGTTTCTTCCCTCCTCCTATCGAATCGGTATACTAAGAATCTCCTTAGAATCTGCTCCAGAAAAAATCTCATCCACCAACTTGATATCCCACTCCTTCATTCCTGGCACAAACAAGTCCTCAGCCCTCAAATTTTCGAGCCCCTCCACTCGCCGAGTTTGGACACAGAGATGCTCATCACGTCATAGCCATGGGTCATCCCATGCTCTCACACTTTGACCATCTCCAATCTTCTAGCGATAACCCACTTTTAACCACTACATGGGCTTCAAGAACGTTGCGCCATATATAACTCAGACTAACCCCAGGGTGGCCGACAAGTAATCCCCTTTAAGGAAGTATTTATCTTTGTATAGTCTAGAAACAAGATCGTCCAATTTGGAGATAAACTTCCAACCCTGCTTCCCAAGTAGTGTCAAGTTAAATGCCTTAAGATATCTGAATCCCATACCTCCATCTTCCTTCTTGATACATAGTCTCTCCCACCACATCCACGATATACTTCTACTCCCATCACTCCTCATACCCCACCAGAAATAGTTCATCATCTTATGTATGTCATTTGTAATACTATTAGACAATAAGAAGACATTGATATAGTAGATAGGAATACCCGAGCCACCCCTTTAATCAACACTTCTTTTCCACCGGTCGAAATCCTCCTTCCCACCCACAACCTCAGCCTTTGCCACACCCTATCTCTCA
The DNA here is from genome assembly GCA_034768395.1 of Linum lewisii. Lineage (NCBI taxonomy): Eukaryota > Viridiplantae > Streptophyta > Magnoliopsida > Malpighiales > Linaceae > Linum > Linum lewisii. The sequence goes on along the minus strand of CM068299.1, from coordinate 18,162,969 downwards.
TAAATCCAAAAGCTCGCCGCTTATTTCTCCCAATAAGAGTTGGCACCGAAGTAACGCTCTATGTCAAGTTCGCGCTCCACCACTAGAACTGCAGAAATTCTAATTTTTCAGTACTAAGAGAACCACATCACTTAAAACTATAATATAATATGCTTTCAACCATCTAATTATTTGATTATTGAATCAACTATTTAACTAATCGAACCAATAAAAACTAATACATATTTTATTTTTCTTCTCTCTCTCTCCTTCCTCTATCCTCTTATCCACTTCCCCTTCGTCGGTAAACTCTCCCCCTGACTATTGTATTGGTAAATCCTAATCAATGTTCTACACAACAGAAAACAAAAGCTTTCTTCACCATGAGAGTAAGTTTTATCTGTATTCCAATACACATCCTCTAACCTTTTATCTCATTTTACCAGTACCAGTAGGTAGCTATTACAGTAAAGAGTCATATCTTCAATAAAAGTCTTTTTTTTTCCAGGACATCTATAAAAGAGATATCGTAGACCGAGAACCAACCTAGAAGCTAAAAAAAAATTTTTAAAAAAAGGGAAGGGGGTGGGGTGGGGAGCTTATTGAAGCTCAATTTATTCAATACGCAAAACAAATCCGTTAATGGTAGAGAAGAAAAAAACAGAATTAAGTTAGTAATGATTGCTTATATGAATAAGTGTAAATAAGTCAAGGAGAAACGACAATACATTTTTTTCAAGATGATGTGTTCTTTTCCTTATTAAACCGGATGATGCTCAATAATAACAATTTTTCTTTAAGAACACCCATTAAATTTATTTTAATAGTTTTTAATTACTTGCTTAATTCTATCCTATTATAACTGCATTTCAAAAATCCTAATAATTAGGAAAATAAAATTATTAAAATCACAATATATATTATTAAAATCCTTAACCGATGACTGTTTAATACTACCTGAAAGATACTTGTGAATTCCTAGGATTAACTACTTTCCTTATTCTAAATCTAAGTGTACACAGTTACACTTACCATTCCGGCCTAGGCAAAAGGAGAGTGGGGAAAGGATCTGCGTCCAAATTTTAAAGTTTGGAACAGAATCTAAACCCAAAAACGGAGGGGTATTCTGGTCATTTAAAAAAACCCTAGTTAGCTATTTCCTCCAGCCTCCTCCTATGCTCCTATCTCCTTCCCCAGAAATCACAGCCGCCGCCGCCACTCACCGAAACCAATCTCCGGCGTTCAATTCACCACTCTGATGGCCAGCCACACTGATCCTCTTCCTCCTCCTCCTACCCACTCCGACGGCCAGCCACACTGATCCTCTTCCTCCTCCTCCTACGCACCCCTCACTAGAAATCAGCGGCGGCGGCAAGAACCTCTTCCTCCCGGCATTGAAGACAATACAAAAAGGTACCAAAACAGAGATTCTCCAAACTGTCCGCTAAGGCGCTAACCTAAACCCCGCAAAAGAGCCGCAATTTCCTTCCTTCCTTCTCTTTGAGGCATTTCCACAAACACCTTGCGTTCGTGCATTCGTGAAGCAAAACAGAACCAGCAGCAGCAGCTTTGAAAATGGAATCCGAGAGGCAAATGAAGTACGTGCTGGTCAGCGGAGGAGTAGTCAGTGGCCTTGGCAAGGGCGTCACTGCTAGCAGCATAGGCGTCGTCCTCAAAGCTTGCGGCCTCCATGTCACTTCTATCAAAATAGGTTCTCGTTTCCTTGCCTCTGCCATTATTAGGGTTTTGATTCGAATCGGTTGCATGCATCTTCGTAGCTCCACATCGTTTCATGCTGCTTAATTGCTGCCCCCCCACCTCTGTTTTGGTTTCTTCGCAGATCCTTACTTGAACACTGATGCTGGTACCATGTCGCCTTTTGAGCATGGGGAGGTTTTTGTTCTTGATGATGGTGGAGAGGTTCGTTAATCTGATTCTTCGAATTATTTGCAGTTTTGTTATGTGTCTCTTTGTTGAAGCATTTTTCTGGTTGTAGAACAATTGGTCATTATCTTATGAAGTAGTAAAGGTTCGTGCTTTCTCTTGAAAGGTTGACTTGGATTTGGGGAACTATGAGCGTTTCCTCGATGTTACGCTTAGGAAAGATAATAACATTACGACTGGGAAGATATTCCAGGTACTTGGATTACTTAAATGCATACATTGACGCGATTGCAGCGATGGCAAAGGGGATGAAATGGAGTTGCAGAAAGGGAGACACAGAGTACGAGATCGAGAAGGAGAAGATATTGGTGTGCCCGAAGAAGCTATGGTATGCCTCGAATTAGAGTTCAAGAGCAGAAGCAGCAGCAACCAGATGAACAAAGACTTCCTTGTGCCCATAAGCAGTTTGTAATACTCTCTTTGTAATTCGGATAGGAGAAAGAGCAGAAGTCGTAGGTTATCAGATGATGATGTTATTGATGTTAGCCTTTGATGATGATGTTATTGTGAGGATAAGCTGGCCTTTGATGATGATGGTTATTTGTTAATAAATTTTGTTCTTATGATAATGATGGTGCTGCTGATTATTGATGATGATTGTTGAATAGTGACATGGATTTTGCAAAGATTTGTGAAAATTTGATAAGTTAATTGGTTAACTTGATTAGATAACTAGTTAACAATATGATAACTAGTTAACTCGTTTGGTTAACTAGTTAACTCAATTGGTTAACTAGTTAACTCGATTAGATAATTAGTTAATAACTTGATAACTAGTTAACTCGATTAGATAACTAGTTAACTCAATTGGTTAACTGGTTAACTCGATTAGATAATTAGTTAATAACTTGATACCTAGTTAACTCGATTGGTTAACTAGTTAACTCGATTGGTTAACTAGTTAACTCGAATGGTTAACTAGTTAACTCGATTGGTTAACTAGTTAACTCGTTAACAACTCCATAAAACAGTTAACTCGATTAGATAACTCAATTGGTTAACTAGTTAACTCGATTAGATAATTAGTTAATAACTTGATAACTAGTTAACTCGATTGGTTAACTAGTTAACTCGATTAGATAACTAGTTAACTCAATTGGTTAACTAGTTAACTCGATTAGATAATTAGTTAATAACTTGATAACTAGTTAACTCGATTGGTTAACTAGTTAACAACTCGATAAAACAGTTAACTCGATTAGATAACTAGTTAACGGTAAAAACTCAGGTTAACTAGTTAACTAGTTATAAATAAATACAAATTGTTAACTAGTTAATTTGTCCTCGCCGTAAAAGTCACCGGAGTTTGTTTGATGTTGGTTAGCTGTAAGTGTTGTTGGTCGGGTTGTTACTAGTGAGGGATTTCCCCTACTAATCCTTGATGAATATAATGAGATATTCATCAAAAAAAAAGTCACCGGAGTTTGGTCAGTCGCCAAAGCCTCGCCGGAAAACATGTTAACTAACTAGTTAACCATAAAAACCCTAATTAACTAGTTAACCGTAAAACCCCCAAGTTAACTAGTTATCAATAAAAAATCATGTCAACAAGTTATTAGTAAAAATCAGGTTAACTAGTTAACTTGTCCTTGCCGGAAAATGTCGCCAAAAAAATCACCGTAAAAGTCACTGAAAGTCGTTGAAAAAGTCACCGAAAAAGTCACCGAAAAAGGTGCCGGCGACGGTGGCCGGCGGCCGGCGACGGTGGCCGGCGACATAGTAGTCGACTGTCAACTGTTGACAATATAAAAAAAAATTAATAAAATAGAATAATAATAAAATATTTAAATTAAATATAATAGTTAAATTAATTGTGTAAAGTCCTAAATACCCCTAACAAATCTGGACCATTAAATTAGTCAAAGAATCAAACTAGATCTAATGGTTGGAGGAGGGTTTGGAACATTCCAAACCCCCCATTTCTTGGACGCTGATCCACTTGAGTTATATTAAATTCTACAAATTTTTCAAAGGTTCTCTATTGATTGATTTTTTTTTGCACACATGTATTTGGCATGAAGACTAATATTTATTCCGCTTCCACTTCTGGTCTTCTTCCTCGATTCCAACTGAAAGTTAGCGTAGAGAAATAAAAACCTAGAAAATGACTTGAGCAACTTCGATAGTAAAGAACTCAAAACTGGAGCCTGAAAGTGAAGGATTTTTTTTATCCGAGTTGTTGGGGCAATGATGACAGACTGTAAAATAGTGGTTCAAATAACTATCCCACAAAAGTAGGGTAGATCGTATTCCAGGAGTTTCTTCTTCACGTTTACTCAAAGTAATTAATAACTATTCGGTTTAACAAATTGTGTGGTGTGAGTTCCACGAGAATTCTAGAACTAGCATGCAAGGAAAGAAAAACCTAATTAAAGCTACCAAATTGGTTGATTGGTTGTTTGGTTTCAATTAACGAGAAAAGAGATTAGACTCGAATCCCCCTAAAATCACCAAGGCATTGGCAATCACAAGACCGACAGGTTTCAGACTTAATTCATTCAGTTCTTAATCACTGCTCTAGCTCCTTACACTTAGGTCTAAGTCCACGAACGTTCACTACTATTGAACTAGCTACCAAGATCAATTATCCATCTGTGCGTTCTCTTCTGCAACAGATAATTGATTGGTGCACCGATTTTAATTCTATGAGCTACTCTTGAAACAGATTAACCCTAAACGACCCCTACTGGTCAGGTTTTTCTGTTGAATAGGTGAACTGTTTAATTCAACGTTCTAGAACAAGGTGGACGTTCGCCACTATCCTTTATCCTAACGAGAATCTAATCTAGGTGATCATGTTAGAAAAGAAACAAGATTTTAAGAACGAATCAAACATAAATAAGAAAAGCCCGAATTAAAGTCTTACTTCCCGCCAATCTGTGACCGCTTTAAAGCACCGGGTCACTTAGGGTTCATCTAATCTAAGCCAGAGAAGTTTAGCTACTCATATCCGATAAACAAGAATCAGAAACTACAAAAGAATTCATCTTAGGAAGGAAGAACAAAGAGAAACTAAAAAACCTAATTCTGATGATTCCGTGCAACTTCGATCTCGAGAACCTTCAATTCCTATGCTCCGAGCGTCTTCCGGGATAGATTAATTGTGTATTAATCTCTCCAAATACTCCAAAATATGCTCTCAACTCTCTCCAAGTTGTGGCTCTCCTTATAAAACAAAATATCTCCCAAAGGAGGGGCTGAACCACTACAAGAAACAGTGTCTGTTGTAGGGATTCCGTTGTAGGAGTTTACTAACTGCTACAACAGAATATAGAAACGGCCCCGTTGTAGGGGTTATAAAAAACTACTACAACGAAAACCGCTACAGAGGTATTTAACCGCTACAACGGAACCCTACAACGAAATTTTCAAATCTATGGTCCAAATTTCTTACATTTAATAACCAATAAGTTACTCTCTCATTTTCTATTGGTGTATTGATTTCACATAGAGGCTGACATAAGCCCCCTTATGTCCCTTAGACATAAGGTATAATAGCCCTTAGATCTAATGGCAGAGAGAAAATATCATTAAGAAAAGCATTTACTCCCCCTTTTAATTGAATTACTATAATTAATGCCCCTAAAATTTATCCCCCCATTTACTCTCATGTTGACCAAAACCCAAAATATATTTATTTAATTGAAGAACATAAATTTTCATACAATCTTAACATTCGTGATTTGTCCAAAACATATTTTATAGATTAGTATTGAAAATACTAGTATTGTCAACAATACTAGTATTAAACTGGATTTCGAAACTAGTATTTCTCTTTTAAAATATGTACTTGTGAATACAAAGGAATAATTGAATATAAGCTTTCAGTGTGGTATCCCCTATACAATTATGTGTTTCTCAAATAATTAGACCAAGTATGGTATGTTGTGGTAAACTATGGAATTGTTATATGAAATGTAATAAAATACTAGTGTTAGTTTTACTAATATTGAATTCTATGTTTAAGTGTCATCCAATCATCTAAAAAATTAACGAATTGTTCCATTAATGTTAGATTTACTTTTGTTCTTGCTTGTGGATCTAAATTTGGATTCAAATCCATCACTATGAGCATATTCTCTATTAAATTCCTCATCATCCTTTACAGTCTTGAACTCCAACAAAGACCAATCAAAATCTACGACAGGTACATCTACAAACAATTAAACACATAGTTAAAAATATTAGTATTTAATTATGTAAAATACTAGTATTGAATGCATATAAACATAGTGTTAATAATAGTAGTACTGATAAACTATTCAATTTGGTTGATTAAAAAATTAATAAATAATAGTAGTATTGCCCTACTAGCCACAAACATAATCATCAGATTCCATTCAGATGTTATTAGAATACTGGTATAAGATAATATTATAAAATCATTACTGGAACCAATGAATATTTTAACCTACTGAAAATCAAATACTAATATCGAAAAAAGTGATCAAAGCAAGTTATTTAGTCCGTCCATAATAATATTAGAGCGAATAATAATCTATAGTATTCTTTCAAAAATGAAAGATTGGTGATTTTGGTGGGTGCAATAGTATGCTTAAAAAAGGGAAATCTGCACTCCAAATCATTTGATAGTAAAATATTTGCATTAATGTAAAATAAGGTAATTAAAATATAAATGATAATTAGTAAAGATACCTATTGATTATCAATAACTACCTAATAATTACCATATCTCATAAAACCAAAATAGAGTGATTTGGAGGATTCCTATTGGTTATGTCTATGGGACATAAGAATCCCTTATGTCACCCTAGAAATTCCCATTTCACACGGATCAAGGAATCACAACCATTTGATTAAATGAAAGAAACACACTTATCACAACCATTTAATTTTTTAGCCCTCTCTCTTTTTTTTTCTGTCACAATTAATTAAACCTACTTTGTTTCTTCCCTCTCTTAGCAGCCACCCTAAAGTCATTCTCTACACCAAAACCCTAAAATCGCCTCTCAGCCGCCACTCTCCTTGGTGTCCCTCCACCGTCGTCACACCCCTGTCCATCAGCCGTCGGCCACCATACCTCCGACCCGAAGCTGGAAGGAGAAGAGGAAGAAGAAGAAAGACGCAACAGATTTATCATGACAGGTCGTTCAACTCGCCTTCCAAGATGAACACCAGCTCAGTGGTGCGTGGGTGCGTGTGCGGCGGTTTCAGGCCTTCTGACGCGTAGTCGATTCTCGACAGGGAGACCCCTATGTCTTCAGCCTCGGATCTGCTCGACGTTCGCGTCGGTAACTAGAAATCCGACGAAGAAGTCAAACTCTAGGCAAAGAAGTCAAACTCTAGGCGAAGAAGTATGCCGCTTGTTCAGCCTTGGATATGCTATTGATTCACGATTCCGGCGAAGAAGCTGTCGCGTTTCTGTTTGAGTTCAACTTGTCGAGGAATCCATTCAATATAGGTAATTCAATTGTATAGTGGAATTTTCAATTGGGGATTTGATGAATTGATTGAGGTCAAACTCGAAAACAATTGATTCGTAGATAGCTAGATTAACGAAAGGTTGATTACGAACCTCTAAACAATAGATTACCAGAAAATGACGATGTATATTGCATTTCTTAGTAATTTTGATTTCGTAGCAAGTTTGATTAACGACAAATTAGTAATTTCTAATTAATACACATTATGTCACCTTTTTTTAATTTTAATATATCCGTTGTAGCGGTTCTTCAACAGCTACAACTAATAAAAATAATTAAATACTTAAGAAATCAATTAAATTTTACTTTATGATGTTAAATCTCCACCGTTGATCAACTGACAGTTGTAGGGGTTAAAACCGCTACAAAGGAACCGCTACAATTGTAGATCCTGTTGTAGTGATTCCGTAACCGCTACAACTGGTCGTTTAAACCGGACGATTTAGCAGCGGTTTTAAATAACCGCTACAATGGCCGTTGTAGGGGTTATAACCTCTACCGGTGTCATACATAACCCCTACAACAGACACAGTTTCTTGTAGTGAACAAGTCCTTATATAGGGCTGAAATCTGGATTCAACACTGGAAAAGCCCATGTTCTCGCCGAGAACTTCTTCATAAATTGCTCAGAATTCTCGACGAGAGTTTTAGCTGAAATTTGAACACCTTCTCGGCAAGAACTTCAAGGTTCTCGCCGAGAACCTTGCTGCTGGGCAGATTTTTATTTTCTTCTTCATACTTAGGCTTCTCTGATGGCTTCGGGATCTTTCACGAAGCTCCAATGCATCCCGAACACGTCTGACGGCTACTTTATTGATGGCAAAAATCTGTGTACTTAAAGAGACACTAGAAAACACATCAAATAGACCTGAAATAGGCCAAGGTAACCAAATCGGTAGGAAATATAGCAAATGAACTGAAATCCACTAAACTATCTCTAATACGTGTTAAGACAACGGAATGTCACTTAATCGGGAGCGATAATCACGATTAATCTAGTGTCATCAAATGACAACAATAGTCTTTGTTAAACTCAAAGAAGCAAGATATAACTTGCCATTCTGCCACCCAGAACTTAACTAATGTCGTTCACCATCATTTGCCCTAAATTGTGACACCTTCCCCGATCTCCTTCGCTGTGGACAAGAGCGGGCTAAGAATAAAGAAGAGTAGAAGAAGACGGGGGTGGTAGGTGGAGAAGTTGCTAGTTGTTGATCAAAGAAGAAAGATAAGGGGAAAAAATATAGATTTTATTGATTGGTTGATTGGTTTGGTTAAATGGTTGGTTCAATAATCAGTTGAGTTGGTTGAAAGTATATCATATTGTATTATACTTTAAGTGATTTAGCTCTGTGACGTGGTTTAAGTAACAGAAACTTAGATGGAAATTGACGGAAATATTCTTACCACTACAACAAAGTTAGTCTTTTGTGACGCAGAAAACCATTGCAAAAGATGCTAAGAACGTTGCAAAAGCCTTTCAGCGACGTTTTTTAAGTGTTACAATAATCGTTGTGGAAAGCGCGTTGCAGAAAGTTTGGTAACGATTTTCAAAATTCGTTCTCGAAAGATTATGTTTCTGCAATTTTATTCTTCGCTGCACTAAATTACCTACCACAATGGTTTTTTAGGACTCATTACTGAAAGTATTATGCTTCAACAACGTTTTCGGTCGTCATCTTATAATGTTTAAGGCAACACATTTTTCTATCGCCTCATGATAGATTTAGCAACGAAAATTTATAAACCCTAAACTTGAGTGGTCGTGAATGTATTTGACCCTAGATTTATAAACCCTAGATTTTTGGTCGTCATCTTATAATGTTTAAGGCAACACATTTTCGATACGTTATAAAGTTCAAACTATGATAACTACTCCATTACATTTTTAACTTGAGTGGTTTCGGTGTTATAAACCCTAAACTTGAGTGGCCGTGAATGTATTTAACCCTACTTATTTATGAGTTTTTTAGAAATAATTTTAAGTAATTTTATTTTGAATATTATAATTTATAGTACATATAATTCAAAATTTAAAATTTTTAGTTATCATATCATAAACTTTGAGTCAAATTAAGATGCCACTAAGCTAAATTTAAAATAGCATTGAGTCAAACTATAAAAAACATATTCATGGGGAATTTTGATGATCTATATCAAGGTAGGGATGAGTTGAGCTCACCCTCAGTTCCACCCATGAATCCTCCATGAGTGTGTGACATCAAAACATGTTTTATTGTGGTATTGTCTCTCATAGAGGTTGAATCATTGGCTTCAATAGAACAATTATTTTTTTCCTTTAAACCAATTATGCATGATGTTCTCAAACTGACATGCCTTGATCAAGATGTTGAATAATCATTATTATCAAAGGGATTCTGATTATTAGATTTTATCTAAATGATGTTGAAGGTTCTCAATGACTGTTATGGGATATGTATTGAGCACACGCATGATCAATACAATCATTTGGCTAATTGAACAACACCTTCAAAACTTTATGGGGTTTGCTCTCTATTCGTTGTGTTTTGTTGAAAATCCATATTGTGATATATCATTGTTTGTTAAACCCACATTATTGTGTTTTGTTGGAAACTCATATTGTGATATATCATTGTTTGTTAAACCCATATTGTGTTTTGTTGAAAACCCATGTTGTGATTTGTTGAAAAATTTACACTGTGTTTTGTTGAAAACCCATATTGTGATATATCATTGTTTGTTAAACCCACATTGTGTTTTGTTGAAAACCCACTTGTGATTTGTTGAAAAATTTACACATTCATGGGAATTCTGATGCTCTAGATCAAGGTAAGTGTAACACACATCTCCGGTTTCCATGATTAACCCATGAGTGTTATAGAAGTGGGTAATTACTAATGAATCGATTGATTAGAAAGTACTAAACCAAACCAATAAAAGAACAAAAAATCCTCAATTATCAAAAGAAAGTGATCTCAAGATCAAATAAATTCAGACCAGAAACTGGTCAAACCTAAACACTTGAAAAGTTAAATACATCATAAAACATCCCATAATAATCCAAAATTCAGCTGAACAAAAAAAAAACGGTGGTAAATTGATGAATTCAACCCAATAGGAACAACTCCCGTACCTCATCTTCAAACAGCTACCGAACGCCTACTCTGCTCCAACTGCACCAACTACTCAAAGCGATCTAAAAGGGGAAATAATTGGGAGGGGGGGATCAATTTCCTAATGAAATTGTGTGAACTCATTGGGCCTAACTATGCGTCTAACTACCTAGGGAGCATCCCAAACTCTCACACTATAATGCAACAATGGGACTCATACGTACACCTAGTTCATTTTAACAACGAAAAATATGTATTTGGAATATGCATGTATGGGGTGTACTACTTGAGAGTACATAACTGGGAGTACTGACCCTTTATGTAGCTTGTATGAACAAGGATGGATCCATGTTGTAATATTGGATCTTGTGGCCATTACATTGTTATAGTACATATGCATATGCTACAGAAGAACATAAACCTTCAATCTGGTTAAACAGGATGCATGATAGTACATTACAAACCATAAAAAAAACTCAAAACTTAAATATGTAGTACTGAACCTAATAACTTATTAAGTCTACTAACATGATAATGTGGTTCCTCCGAATTATCTGAAGATCCATGCTCAACATCTCCAAAGTTGTTGTTCGTCTCCAATGACTACAATTTGTTTTCCAAGAAAGAAATTTTTTTGTTGGAGGAGTGCATTTTGCTCTATCAAATGGATGCTTTCCATATGTAGTTGTTGCAATGTAATCTCTTCTTTTCTATCACCATAACTGAGGCCTTCGTCACAACATTTGCTATCACACCACCAAAAAAAAAATCGCATCCTTGCACTACATGAATACCATTTAACGATCACCAAGAAGATGATTCATAACTTGGCTTAGAAAATCGTAAATCGTAACACATTTATCTTTTTAGACCAGTTGCGTTTGCCGTAAAATATACAATTTGAATTTGAGGATGTTTTAGAAAACCTTACCACAACCCGAGCTCCACAATAACATTGGAGTTCATTCATCACACTAGTAGTTTCTAAAATGTTCTCAGTCGTCGATTAAGGGGGTGGGTGCTTGATTTCTTCATCCTTAAATCATAACAATACACAATCATTTCCTGCTATGAATTTGTAATCAATGAAATGAGCTCTAAAGTGCTACAAAATGTAAAAACACCAAATAAACAGTAGGGGAAATCCAATTGTGTTTCTTGGAAACTCTGTATTCTGAGATATTCTTGTTTGTTTACTGTCTAATGGAGTTGAGTTTTTGTATTTCAGATATCCAGAGCTTTTGATTATCTCCATAATGTGTATTCTGACAATTTCTACTTTTATCAGAAATTCTGACTTCCCTCAAATAGAAATAATGGGTCTCACTGTCCTCCCCTACTATTTTCTTTACACGATATGCATACCAAACAAGATAATTTAACATCCTCCAACTTTTAACAAACACTTTCCCACCATTCTCCTATTTTCATATTTCCCCTAATTCTCAATCCTGTATACCAAACAACGTCATAAATATTGGACCTTACAGAATCTAATAATCACAATAAAATGACTATCTACGAGTCGACGAAAAACCTCTACCGATTGTAGCTACAACCTACTTCTTTGAACGACGATAGAAGAAAGGGCTGGGAGAAACCTTATTAGGATAAGGGGTGATACTATCTTCATACGAGGTATTAACTTTATTGGTACCTTAAGTTTGGTCGTATTTCATTTTGGTACACAGCGTTTCAAAATTTTCATTTTGGTACCAATCGTTTCAGAAAATCTCCAAAAGGTATTTCCGTTCAATTCCATCCAAAATTTCTGTTAAATGCTGATGTGGCAGACAAGTCACACATCCCACTCAGCGAAAATAATAATATAATAATAATTTCACTATTTTAAAATTCAAAAATACATTTTCGTAATTAATTTTGTAATTTAAAATAAAACATTTTTTTCAATTTGTTTTTCCTCTCCCCTTTCTCTTTCCTCCCTCATCCCCTGCTTTCTCTTTCCAGTTCCGGCCATGGCTAGAAGGCTTGGGAGCTGTAAGATAAGGCAAACAGCCAAAACTAAGAGAAGGGTTGGAAGATCGACAAGAGAAATTAGGTGGGCTGTAGACAACCACCGATTGTGTGATGTATTCTTGAATTTTAAAATAGTAAAATTATTATTATATTATTATTTTCGCTGAGTGGGATGTGTGACTTGTCTGCCACGTCAGCATTTAACAAAAATTTTGGATGGAATTGGACGGAAATACTTTTTGAGATTTTCTGAAACGATAGGTACCAAGATGAAAATTTTGAAACGATGTGTACCAAAATAAGATTTCGGCCAAACTTAATGTACCAAAAATGTTAATACCTCATCTTCATACACACCAAATGTTCCATTTTTCTTTTTTACTTGCTCGTTTTTTCTTTTTAACCAAACAATGAATTCTAACCTTCTTTGTGCTTGAACATTACACACTTCCCCTATTCCTTCCTCACTACATCTCTACTCATATTCCCCCCTAACAAACTATCCATAGACATCATTCTTCATCTTATTGTTTATCATGTGTAACCCAACCTTGAATATCTATTTTGGTCATCCACATATAGGATTGTAACAGCGTGATCATTATCCTTTAAAATGTCACTACTTTATTGCAGCCGTATCAATTTGGTAATTTCGTTAACTCTCTGTCTAAAATCTCCATTAAATTGACAGAGTGATCCGCCCGTTGGAACTGGTGGGTCCATGAGAGATTCAACCGGTGGGGTTGAAGAGATGACGTCCTTGTTGCGCCTTGGCTTCGAGTGGGCGATCCTCGCAAGGCATACAAAGGAAGTCAGAGCAAGTGAGGGCGTGAATGAGGAAAGTATGAGAGAGTGGGATGAGTATCAGAGAAGTACCGGGGATGAGCCCTTTGATGAGGGCGAAATCCCACATCATTTAGCGTGCAGCGTATATGCATGCAGTATCAGGCTTGTGGTTCTAGACTCCCAGTGTGTGTGTTGTCCTCTTTTGAATGGATTTTCTTGTATTTATAGAGCTGTGTGGACATGGTTGCAGGTCCACGTGGCAAGTTCTTAGTGGACCCCCATTGAGTCACCCTCAACAGTATGGCTCATGTCCTAACTGATGGGCAGTATGCTTGGTGACTAGTAGGCGTGAAGAGTGCTTATGTCCTGTTAGTAGGATTTGACGGGAGTCACCTCCTACGCTTCTACTAAGCCTACTAGCTCAGGTTAAGGACGAAAATCCCTGCGAGGGCGCTTCCACTACTTGGGGTCCTAAGGGCGGACCACGTCTGGGGCCTTGAGGGCGGTCTGTCCTAGGGCCCATCATAGAGATTTTCGACCTGTCAATTTAACTGAGATTTTGGATGTAGAGTTAACAAAATTATCAAATGATTACAACTGCAATAGTTTAGTAACTTGTTAAGAGTTAATTACCACTCTACTACAAAAGGTTGATGACCAAAATGGATATCAAGTAACTTTGAAGTAGGGGTGACAATTCGGTTTAGATTAATGGTTAAAACTGATTAATTGACTGAAATCAATTAACCAATGGCTAACCAATTGGTTGATCAGTCAAGGAGTGGTTAAACATCTTTTAGCAAGTCAGTCAACGGTTGAATCATGGTTAACCAATTTTGACCGAAACAATAATGAAATAATGAGTTATAATGCTAGTGCTTATTTACATGGTCTATAATTCATGATATTATTCAATTTACATGGAATTTCAAGGTTAGAAGTAGGTTAAATCAGTCGAAATTGGTTAATCGGTTAATTCGGTCAAAACTTGGCAAATTAATTCAGTAAAAAAATATCGGACAAACTAAAAATTTATAGATCACGATTAATTTTCGATTGACTGAATTTTGGTCGATTTTCGATCCAGGCCAATTATCAGTTAAAACTTCTTGAAAGTTAGTTAACTATAGGTTAACCAATTATAATCGGCCAATGATTGAATTAACCAACTCTCAAACCTAGTGTGAGGCATGTTGCAATATCCTTTTGAAAAAGAAAAGAGCACAAACCTAGCATCCCCAATAGGCATTAACGTTGTATACAGAATCCAGCAAAACATGGGAATCAAAGGAACCGTTCATGTATTGCATTGGTATCTGTTTCTGTAGTAGTAGTAGATTCATGAGGGGAATAGAGAAAGAGCATCAGTTAATCTGGAATTGAAAAGCAAGAGAAAACAGACAACCATCCTTCCCTCCCACATGGCTCTTTCTCTCTCAAATAAACTATTCATCAATTTATCACAGACATTCTTTCCCTTCCTTAATTTCCCAATTACAAAATTACAAGAAATTGTTCATTAAGAATTGCCAAATCCATGGCTTTCTTCTCTATTAATTTTCTTCCTCCATTGATATATTATATATATATATTAACCCTTCTTCCCTTCTGAGGTTCATCAAAAGCATCTTTGCCTTCTTCTCCAACCAAAACAATGAATTCTCTCATCAATTTTCTACTCTCTTTTCCTCAGTTAACAAAATGGAAATTGTAGGAAGAAAGAAAGAAAGAATCCTCCATATCCAAGCAACTACTCAAAACAAAATAATTCTTCAAACCTCTCTCTCTCTCTTTAAGAGCTCCCACCCACCATCAAAGCCTTCTCCTTTTTTACCCTTTTTCCTCTCAGTAGTCTGCAACAAGAACAACCAAACAATTCCAACCATTTTTAATAAAGAAGAAAGGTACTAGTCATTAGCCAATCCAAAAAAGCAAAGATAGAGATAGATCTTGATATCAATTATAAACCATAAGATCTCATTGTCATTGGGAAAGTTCATACCATCATGTTTCTTCATCAGATTTCTTGCAAACATCAAGAATATCACCAGAAACCCCACTCCTGCTGCTCCTCCTACTATTATAGCCACTGTTTTCCCTGTGTTCTGCCCTGACCCTACACCCATCCATCCATCCATTGAACAAACCAATATCAATCAATTGTTAAAAACTATCCATTAAACTATGGTTTCCAATTCCTGATTAAACATTGCTGAAAGGGACACAGCCCCCACAACAAAATTCACTCAAATCCCTTTTTCCATTGACAAATAAAACCAAATTAGCCAATCATCAGCCTAATTAGCGAAGAATCCTAGGAGGGAACCACCTAAAAACAACATCAACCCTTATCTCTTTGATTTGATTAGTAAAGAATGGAACTTTTCAAGCTTACCTGGTGAAGGGGAAGCATAAGATGAGGTAGACGATGATCTCTTGGGAGCCCCATTGGGGTAATAACTGTAACTAATAAAGCACTTGTGGAGATATATTTGACCAGAGATGGCATTCCCACACTCAACCTGAGCTCTCTGGACAGCATTCTTAACACACTCCCCACAATCAGAATCCCCAACATCTCCCTCGCACTGCCCCAATACATACATGGACTGGTAGCTGGTGGTGTAGAATCCATGGCTACTCGCCACTCCATTAGCCAACACTGAGAAAGCAGTGTCCCTCTTCTCCTCAAACCCACTCCCTGCAGAGTTAGAGCGACCACAGCTCTTGAACAGCATCTCCATCCCTGAGACCTGAGTGAAACCAGCAACCTCGTAGAGGATGTAACATCCAAAGAGCTGGACTCTAGCAGCAATTGCCTTGCCGCACATTTTGTCGGTAAGGACAGGGAGGCCGCTGACACATTTGTAGCAGTCGCCTGCAGAGAGGTCTCCCCTGCACTGGAAGAGTCCTGTAATGGTGGTTTGGCCTGTCCCTGTTGTGGTCTTGAAGAACTTGGTTTTGGTGGATTGCTGGACTAGAGTGCCGAAAAGTGCAGAGAGGGCTTGCGAGTAGAGACCCGTTGGATCTTGGAATGCTTGTTTTGCGCAGCCTTTGTAGACGAGAGCGGAGTACTCTGGTGCGGAGTGAATGGGATTGGGGGAGATGAGGAGGAGGATGGAGAGAAAGATTAGAGTGATGATTGAGGGGTTTGAAGGAAAACCCATCTGGGATTTCGAGTGTTCTTTAGAGGAAACAAATCAAATCAAATCATGACTGGTATTTTGAAGAGATTTTGAGGAAATGGAGCTGAACTGAACTGGGTTGGTTGGTAAATAGTGAGAGAAAAGATCGTTTCTTGGTTTGTGGTTTGAACTTCTCGAGAAGGGAAAGAAAAGGTTGAGAGTTTGTGAGACTGTGAGGGGGTTTCGGTTTCTGGTTTTTTGGGTGTTTGGGGGTTCTCTTTTACTTTTCCTTTGGAGATGTGCAGAGGACAGAGAGCGAGAGGGAGAGAAGGAAATGAAGAGATAATGAGTCCTTTTGCAGTTTGCACTGTTTTCAAATCACAGTGAAATGAAAAGAAAAGAAAAGGCCATTCACTAAAATAAATAAAAAAAATTAACTATTAACCTAAATAAATACGTTTCAAAATTATTGATTTTTATAGATAAAATCGCCCCAGGCCTAGGCGATATCGCCAAGTCCTAGCGATATCGCCCTGCACCAAGGATTGTCACCCGTGACTCTAAAACGGGTCCGTGATTAGATTCGGTTGAGTCACGGGTGTGAAAATAGCCAAGGATTAGGCGATATCGCCTATGGCATGGGCGATATCGCCTAATGCATAGGCGATATCGCCTACATCTCGGATCACTAACCACCCTATAAATCCTTGTTAGTTTCGGGGGTTAGTCACCAAATCGAAAGAACTAACATTCTAAAATGGCCGACTACACTTTGTCACGAGAATTCCGAATCCAAGTTTTCTGGGGGGGCCGTATCGTTCAGGATTGGACCGGCTTATCCTACGAAGGGGAAATAATGTCCGTCTGAAGATGACCAAGCGAGCGACCTATGATAGTGTGGTTACCGTGTTTCGGCGGAAAATGGGTCTTGAAGCGGATCAGATAATCCAGTCATTTGTCTGGAGAATGCCGATATACAGTTCTGAGGGAAATCTGTCGCATTTCGTTTCTAGGCCGATATCGGACGACAACGGCGTACAAGTCATATACGACTTAGTTCGCGTCAACCCATTTTTCGAAGTTGCCGAGTTGTACGCCTTGATGGAAGAGGAGCCGTCTCAGTTCTCCGATTTCTCGGGGGTCATTCCAAATCAGATGGCAGAGCAGAGCCAAACGTATGATGGGGAATACATGGCGACCAGTCATATCGGTCCGGAGGAGGAGGAGGTTGACCAAGAGGGGTTGGCGCGAGATGAATATGTCAGCACTGACGATTCTGGAGATGAAAGGAGCCATTGCTCGGCGGACGAATGGAATCCAAACGTCGACGATGACATTGGCCAAACCGACGAGGAAGACGACGATGAAGAAGGGGGAGCCACAGCAAATAGCGTGGAAGTTCATGTGCCACTGGAACATGCCACGAGCGAGGGTGACGACTGTGACGACATTATGACAATCTCCAACACCTACTCCATGGACAGGCGCTTCCAGATCCCAGCGAATTCTTCTTGGGTCAGACATTCTCTACCAAAGGTCAACTGGTGTCCCTAACGAAGAGCCAAGCAGTCATCCGCAACTATAAGTACAGGGTAATCACTTCCAACCCGAAGGAATGGGCCATCAAGTGCATCGACCCGACGTGTCCTTGGAGGATGCGTTCTACACTTAGCAACAGATATGGATTCTGGATAATACGACAACTCAACAACGGCCACAGTTGTGACCGGTCAACGATACTAGGGCCCCACCCACAGCTCGATGTCACGCTGATCTCAGATGTAATCATGCACATTGTGCGCAGAGAGCCGGGGTTGAAGGTTGAGACAGTTATTGATTGCATTCTGGAGAAGTACCACCGCAATATATCGTACCGGAAGGCGTGGTTTGGCAAGCAACGTGCTGTCGAGAAGCTGTACGGTGACTGGGTGGCATCATACAACAACATTGAGACAATCTTGAATGCTATTCGTCTCACAAACCCCGGGACACGGTACGAGATCATAACCCACCCGGCGGGTAACTGTAGGATGTTCAAGAGTGTGTTTTGGGCGTTTGGGCCATGCATAGAAGCCTTCAAGCACTGCTCTGGGGTCATGATCATTGACGGCACATTCCTCACGGGCAAGTACAAGCAAGTGTTGTTGATGGCTAGTACATTCGATGGGCAACATCGGATTGTTCAATTGGCGTACGCCATAGTTGACAAAGAGGATTCCGATAATTGGAAGTGGTTCATGGAGAATCTACAGAGACATGTGACCAATCGGGCCAACATCACAATCATCAGTGATCGACACAAGGGGATAGCAGCGGCAATGCGCAACATTGATCGAGGGTGGGTATGGAGGTGGTGTCTACGCCATTACGTAAGCAACTTCAACAAGAAACACCGCAACCAAACTTTAAAATCTCGCCTTTGGAACTTAGGTATTTGTCAACTTGTTTATGGTGTATATTTGAACTTAACTAATACAATATTGTCATACAAACTAGATATTCATAGAAGTCTTCATCGCTACCCGCAGGAATAGAAGGGAATGTGCGGAAGTTTGAGGCAAAGAAGGCAGAATGGTTGGCGATCCATGATGAACAAAACGTACGGGAGCCAAAATGGGTGAATGAGGAACTACCCTTATGGAGCTTGGCCTATGACAACACTGAGGGAGGCGGTGCTCGGTGGGGAACCATGACGACCAACGCGCAAGAATGCGTGAACGGAGTACTTAAGGGCGTGCGACGTTTGCCCATGTCTTCTGTGATCGAGCACACATTCCACCGTATGGTCAAGTATTGGCATAGGCGCCGTGGGGAATACCAGGGAATGTTGGCAGAAGGGAACGCGTATACGAAGTACTGTCAGAAATTAACCAAAGAATCTACGTCAAGTTCCGTCAGACACTACGTGCTGCCGTACGATGCGGCTAACGGGGTTTACGAGGTTAAGTCTGGTCCAAACAATCAGAACCGTAGCGGTAATAATAGCTATGTTGTTCGGTTCGATAGGCAGTCGAATCGTAAGGGGACTTGCACATGCGGGAAGTTCCAGGGGTACAAGGTACCGTGCTCCCATGCTGTAGCTTGTTGCACATTTGCTGGTGCTAACTGGCAAAACTACGTCAGCCCCTTCTATCTGGTATCCAAGACCCAGCTAGTGTATGCTCAGTCATTCCAACCAATACTGGGTCCTAAAGACTGGATCCCACACACGGGCCTACCAGTGATCCCGCAACCTCATCTTCTTCGTGGACAGGGTCGTCCACGACACTCTCGAATCAGAAACGAGATGGATTGGCGTGAGGAGGGTCGCCCAAGTAAGTGCAGGACATGCGGTTGCGTGGGTCATAATGCAAGGACATGTGGAAGGAGACGGGACAGTGCTGGGGCGTCTTCTAGTAATCAAGCGTGAAATAAAATAGTGTATCTGTAACGTTTTTATCTCGGTTCGTAAGTGATTCTAGGGAGAAAGGAGACTTACCTTTGCCTTAGGGGTTAAAGAGTGGTGTGGGGAATGGTGGGGTTGAAAATGGGGTATTTATAGGGGTTGGGGCGAGTTTGCCCGGTGTCTAACCCTCGGGCGATATCGCCTGTAGCCCGGGCGATATCGTCTGTGTCTGGGGCGACATCGCCTGTGGCTGGGGCGAGATCGCCATGTGTCCAGCCAGACAACATTTACTCGGTTGGTTGGGCAGTTTAGAATCGGTTTGATCAGAAATCCTTGGTGTTGGGGCGATATCGCCTGTGCTTTGGGCGATATCGCCTAGGCCTGGGGCGATTTTATTTATAAAAATTAATAGTTTTGAACCATATTTATTTAAGTTAATAGTTAATTTTTTTAATTATTTTAGTGAAAAGGCCAAAAGAAAACTAAGAAAGAGTACAATTCAATGTTTATTCATTACAGAAAAAAAAAGGACTGTTTGGAAAATGGAAAACTAAAAAAAATGAAAAAGAAATTCATTGAGATTGTGAATTATTGATCTCCAATTTGCCTATTTGAGGAGAATGAAAACAAAATAGACAAACTAAAATAATCTGTCTGGCAGTAGGGCCAAACTACTTTTTAATAACCAAGAAAGCCAAAATAAATAAAAATAAATAAAGGTAGGTTGCAGTGTATGTGAATATGTAAAGGAATCTCAGTTAAAGTTTGACTCAAGTAAATAAAACATCTTCAAAACACAAACTGCTAGGCTAGGGTTTGATCCTCACATTTACTACTAAATTAGCTCTCCATGGTATCTGTGTCTGATATTTTGAGGTTCCAAGAAACATGTGATTCTTCTTCAATATGTTGGAGTCTCCCTCTTATAAAGTAGCCTGCAATTATTTTGACAAATGAATTAGCACATACAGTACTATGATACCCCTCTATTGATTGCGAGTATGCTTCTTTGGGTTTGGTTGATAAAATTGTGTCCAAAAATTGAATTTTAATTTCTGGCTCATGGAGAATTGTAGTGCAATTATTTAGATCAATTCTCAGTGACTCAATTTCATCAACCAAACGGTCACTTAATTATTCTAATTATACATATTCAGAATGTTATAATTTTGTACTATCTTGAGATTATAAATAATATTTTGATAATTTTGATTGTGTTAGTTTTTCTCTACCGCTAGGTGCGAAGACTTTTGGGTTTGCTCTGACTTTTATGAAGCCGCCAACGGTTGAGCACTGGACCCATCCCACCAATTGGCATACAAGATTCCGGTTAAGTTGGTAAAGAAAGTGAAAATCAATTAAGAAGATAAAGAGCTTGGACATGTGGCCATTGTAGTTACTAGTTGAGAAAAAGCAAACACCATTGAGGAATGAATTGACAACAAGAAAAGTTTGTCTTTTAAGGACACCATCCTTGGAGTTGATACCTCTATGAATGAAACCAGTGAGTTTTAGTACATGATGTCCGACGAGTTGGATAACGGTGAAGGAGATGATCACCAATGTCTGGTAGTCTGAACCCCTAGTGTGGATACGATTAGGGATATGGAGTACTTCGTTGATCCTACATACTCTGGGAAAATCCTTCCCATATGAACTAATGGTAAGGAAGCTCCAACAGTTGTGAGGACGCAAAGGAATATTATGGACTTGGGACATAGGCCATGGCCATTATGTTGTGAAATTCATGGAGGATGGTTATGAACATGCATTGTTTAAAGGCCCATGGTTGAAGAGAGATCATTATATTGTTGCAGAGGAATGGAGACTTAACTATGAGTTGGGATTCTCCCAAGTTAATAACCTTTGTGTTTGGTTGAGGCTTCCCAATCTCCTTAAGTCCTTGTCGAATACTTTGACACCCCCATTTTAAGGTTGATAGGGGACAACCCCCATTTTAAGGTTGATAGGGGACAAGATCGAAAAGACCATCCAATTGATCATACTACCCTAACGGGAAAATAAAGGTAATTATGCGAGAGTTTGTGTTGAAGTCGATCTCCATAAACATAATATGTTGTTGAAGATAAGGGCTTGGAGAATCGAGTACGAAGGGATCCACTCAATGTAACACCCCAATTTTATGAAACGTAAAACGACAACGTGTCCCGGGACAGACGATGACTCAAAGGTTGAAAAATACAACTTTGACCAACTACTTTCAAACCAATCATAAAACTAGGGTATTAACCGTCAAATCATTTACAGCGGAATTGGGCCCAACGACTTGAGAGCAATCCTCCAAGCCGCCAATACACCGTCTCATGATCCACTGCTCCGGCACGCCTTAAGAAACTCTGGTGGTTCGTTGCTTGTCCAGGAAATTCCTGCAAAACTGGTGGGTGGCTCGGAGTCAGTCCATTATCATGATTATTCCGTATAAACATGAATAAACACATTTAATGGAATTAACAACGCAAACCAGTAATTCAATAATCATCCTTCCGTAACGGAGATTACCGTTACCATCTATCGAATGACTTGTCACAAGGAATATTAATCCAATATTCCAATCACGACATATATGTGAAACATTAACACACATAATCACAAGTCAATAAGACATCACATGAGCTATTCCAATAGTACCACACAACATCGAGATCAACTCGATCAACTTTCATTAAACAATAGGGCGTCCCCTCTTCCCGCCTAGCTAACCTCTACGCCATCATCGATAAGGCTTACTTCTGAGCCTGTAATAGGGACTTCGCAAGAGTCGCTATTCTTCCCGACTACCATGAATCGATTGGGGCTATCAATACCCAACTCCCATCATACGGTCGAGCCTAATTCCACCCAACTCTTATCATCTGGTTGGGGCTATCCGTACCCATCTACCGTGAATCGATTGGGGCTAACAATACCCAACTCCCATCACCCGGTAGGAACCCGTATCCATCGATGTTCCCGGCGGAGGACTAGCTAGCGAGGCTTTACTTTCCACCTGTATACACAAGGTGCCAAACATCATCAGATAACATCACGATTTAACCATACTCGAATCAAACATAATTAGGTATAAAACCGACTGTAACGGAAAGATAGAACTTTCCGTAGAAAACGACACCTTGTTGTCAAAACCAAGACTTTCCGTCTCAATTTCCAGGTAAGTAGGGGAGTCACTCGAACTACTTAAGTCCCTCTAACCTTAGGCATCATAACTTTATAAACCGGAATTAATGAGGATCCGCGTCACTAATTATTCTAACCTATCGGGAAACCAACTCAGATGGGTTAGTGCTCGGTTAGCAGTAAATCACCACGAGAATTATAAGGACCCTAACTTAAGCATGCACGAGTCCAAAATAAGGCCCGAGTACCTCGCTCGTTGATCCGGTTCCCGTCAGACTATTAATTCGGAATAATCACAATATTTGGTTAGTGACAAAGTTTAACCAAATAGCTATTTAAATTGAGGAATTAATTAATCCAAGGAATTTACCCCCTTAAACCAACCCACCTATAACACGAGCAAGTTGACTTGAAGATCGATTCCGTATCTCGAATCGGTTCGAAATAAGAACTTAACGGACTTCCGTAACTTCCTGGCCAAATTGTACTAACTGAAAAGTTAGTTGGGCAAAATCTGTCACCATTTAGAGTTTAGGATTAAACTAAGAGAATAGAATATATGAGGGGCCAAACTGTCAAAGACTAATAGGCTTGGACCACGATAGTACTTAAATTAAATTGGAGGACTGACTGTCACCTATAGAATTTGGGTGACCAAAATGCAACTATGTCATCATCTTCTCCAATTTTCAGGAGACGACGCCCTCCTTTCGGTGAAGCTCCGGTGAAGCTCGGATTCCCCTAATTCTCGCACGAAACTACCTTTTGAAGGTTGGAAAAGATTCCCATGCTTAAGAAGATGTCGGATTTGTATTTTTCAAGGGCTGGGCATGCTTGGAACGCTCCGACGCAACTCACGTCGGAGCTACGACGGTGAGGTTCTGTGACTCGAAGTCGAAGGCTTGTTGGCTTTTATAGCCGACTCAGAAGCCTCTCGATGCCCTCTAGAGTACCCCAAAAGCCAAGGTCATGAAAAGGAAAAGAGTGGAAGGTCGTTTATTTGAGTGGTCGACGTAGCCTGACGAATCCGACAAGGTAGCTTCGTTTTGGCAATATTCAGACCAATAATGGAGTTGGAGGGGTCGGAATTCACGTGGTGATGATTTACAATCATCAAAACCCGACAAACATCAATAATGTGGAGGATTGGGCCCTCACCAGAACTATAGAGGAGTGCAGGAAAACAAAGATGCGACGGCGGCCTTGGTTCATGGAAGATGATGCTGACCTAGTGGTGACGTCACCATGACATCATCCTTCAGCGAAACTACGTCGTTTTGATGTCTGGAAAAATAAAAATAAAAACTGCTTGGGCAGGGAATCGAATTGGCGACCTTGAGTTGCTGGTTTAGTTCCTTAACCAACTCGACCAAGTGGAATACTTGACATTCCTTGCAACCATGTTCCATTAACTCCTTACCCGCCTTCCTTCAAAATCCAAGTTTAACCAAATTATGAAACCATTTGATTAACGAGAACTACCGCATCGAACACTTCACGCTATTCGGGGGTTAAATAAATTGAGGTGTTGATGACAAAATTTAGCGGGAAGGTCGTGCGTCCAATCCGAGTCGTACCCATGTCCGCAAGAGTCGAGTCAGTCGTTTGACATCTCGCTCTGCCTTCCATTGGTGAAATAAATCCGTCTTGAAATCATTTAAACGTCAAGTTTCTCAAACGTATGGAATAAAATTCAAAAAAAAAATTCTGGTTCTGAGATTCGGGGTGTAACACTCAATTTGTTTCCAATGTAGTTTTTATGGCCATAAGCAAAAAAACTTGGCTGATGCGAAGAGAGGTTAATGGAGCCATTAAGACAAACTAGCTCAAATGAACAAGGTCTGGCCAAGAAAGCAAACTCTCCTGATAAATCCATTCTTCGCCCAGATTTGGCTGAGACTACGAATCGTGGATGATTGCTCAGAAGAGAGCTAGGAAGAGAAGAGTGCAAGGTGAAGCACATATGCGAGGATTAGAAGATAAGAGATTGAAGGTGAAGGTCTCACTTCTCTCCACTGATGATAGTGCAAGTTAAGGATGTGGATGTTGCATGCATGACGAAAAATGGGGCCCATGGGGATGGAAATGCAACACAAGGAGACATGAAGAACCCATCGTACCTGGAGGTGGAAATCCAAGAAAAGACACTTCAAACTTGCCAAAGAAAAGACACTTTCAAACTTGCCAAGGAGAATGGGAAGCTAGAGCATGGCAAGGTGACTATTTTACAAACGATGAGTGGAAAAGCTCATGGAGGAAATATCAAAGAGAACCCCAATAGAGATAAACCTCGGACCTCGGAGGTGACCTCGCCTTATAATAAGAGTATGGATGCGACGCTAGGTGAGGAGGATAGGGGCATTAAGTTGATCGAATCAGATATCCCCTCGGGCGACCAACCAAACCTGACTCGTAAGATTTCGATAAAGAACTTGGAGGTATGCTTAAGTGTCTTAAGTCATTAGTTCACCAAATCAACATAGAAGAAATATTATATCATGGCTTCGTATCTACAACACAAAAAGTCGTACTTCTCCAATAGTGTGAGTACGACTCGATGAGGTGAGATTAGTGGGATCCTAGGGATGTCAGTTACAACGTCCTTTGGAAAATATCTTTGTATACCCCTCCTCTATGGGAGATATATCGTGGGACATTACAAGTATCTCTTGGAGAGTCTAGATGAGAAATTATCGGGGTGGAAACGTGAGATTCTTTCTCTAGTGGGAAGAGTGACACTCGCAATACGTCTTAAATGATTTCCCGTCTTACATTATGCAAACCTCCTTCTAACCTAATACTATTTATGAGAAAATAGATGAAATAATATTTTTCTTTATTTTTTTTTTTTTTGAGGTGGGGTGGGGGGGGGGGGGTTGAGGGAAACGGAAGGTATATCTAGTGACTTGGGAAAATGTCTTCAAATGTCATGAACCGTTGCATCCCAATAACTCGAGTTGTTGGGAGAGGGTTCTGAATGGATCTTATAGTGTTTACTAACACGCCCCCTCAAACGAAAGCCCATGAAAGGGGATTGAAGTTTGCAAAGGTCCACCAACCCTTATGCAAGATAAATTGTTATATTGGGGGCTATCGAGATTCGATACCTTGACCTCTCGGTCATCAAAGGCTCTGATACCATGTCATGAACCGTTGCATCCCAATAACTCGAGTTGTTGGGAGAGGGTTCTGAATGGATCTTATAGTGTTTACTAACACAAACCAAAGGAACTTGACAGGTTAGGGTTGCGAAATGTGAAAGCTCTCAACCAAGCCTACATATTTAATTTGGCATGGGGCTATCCCAACGTCTTAAGGAGCTATGGGAGGAGTTTTTGTTAATTAAGTACTTTCATCAAACAAGTAACGACATGGTTCCTAGAGCTACAAAGTGGTTATCAATGCTTTGAATGAAAATTTGAGATGTATGAAAACTGTTTAAAAGTGGAAATGCACTAGGGGATTAGGGATGGTACTACAACGAGATTCTGGACTGAAAGGTGACTCGATAGTGGGTTTTTGTTTTATGATGTGGCTCTTAATCCATAAAAGGTTGACCAAGAGGCCCATGTGGCTAACTTTTGTGATGAGGAAGGTTCTTGGGAAATTGAGAAGTTGGAATATTGCATTCCTCAACTATGGGTGAAGTAGGTTATGGGAATGACACTACAACACCATCCGTTGGGTGAAGATACTCCAACGTGGGGGCTGAAAGATAGTGGGATGTCATGGTTAAGTCGGGGTATGCCACCATTACAGAAATAAAGGATAACACAATCAAGGGTAAAAATATATGAAAATTAGTATGGAGATGGTCGAGACTGAATCATATCAACACTTTATGTGGATTGTGACTCATAATAGGATATTCAAAAAACGAAGAGGAAGCTCTGACACCTAAAGGATCATGATGGGTGCTCTTGTTTTTTGGCGAACGAGGAGACCATTAATCATATCCTCATATGATGCCTTATCGTTGTAGATGTGTGGCGTGCTTTGATCCTAAGTACGAACATTATTGACTTCCTAAGTTAGATTTTTGAGTCTTTGTGGCTTGTTAACTTGAAGAGGACAGGTACACGAGTTCAATTTGGTATAGTGTGTTGGTTGCTTTGGAATAGCCAAAATGAGATGATTTTTATAATATAAACCAACACAAATGAGAGCATACTTATGCGAGTTTCTCATTGGTGTGAGGTGGTTTTCAAAGCTCTAGAGAGTAGAGACTATAAAACCAAGTAGGTCGAATTCCTCAATGAAGAAGGTGTGTGACCAAGTTTTCTGGAAACCCCATGTGAATATGTGGTTCATTCTAAATATCGATGACTATTGATGAGTTTGGTAATGCGACAATTGGGGGAGCTCACCATCAGAGTAACTATTTCATGGCCTATTTTATTAATATGGGGAGTTAACAAGAGTAGAACTTAATGAAGTATTTGAAGGCTTAGAGCTAGCATGACGTACAAGAAAGAGAAAATTGTCATACAAACAGAATCACTTTGTGCTACAAAGATCTTGCAGAATACTAATTATACGAATCACCAACACGCTAGCCTGGTTTTGAAGTTCAGAAAAGTGGTCAACCAATATTGGATATTTGAGCTTCATCATGTGTATCGGGAAGGAAACCTCCTTGTTAACACCATTCCCTTTGTAACATCTCGTTCTAGGCAACCTAGTGAACCCATCAATGAGTTTAGTTTGTCTGATACTCAATCAAGAGATCAACCACGAGCTCTGAAAAGGTGAGTAGATAAACTGCTCAAACCTTGGAGAATAGGTGAGGCTCAATGGTCATTATATGTGCTGCAACGAGCATTGTGAGCTTTTAGTCCCACGGTCGCTGGGGGCGTCATGATAGTCGTGAGACCCTGCAGTTCATTGCAGATGTTTAGCAAAAGGGGTGTTGCCCATGTGGCAACAATCGTTGGGTTGGGCCAAACCTGTAAATAGTCCAGAGGTTTGCCAATTCAATTCTTTACACCCCATAACACATGTGGGATCTCCTCTCTAGAATCTAGGGAATTTTGAGTCCTCTAATCTCATCCTCTTTTTCTACGACTTGAGGATAAGGTTTTGAGAGGCTCGCTGATCAGGTTTTAACGAGGGTTTCGGGGTAAGGTTGTCTGAATGGGTCCGGTTTGGGATCAAGGAAAGTGACTTCCTTGATCCATCAAGGAATGACACTTTGGGGATTTTCAAAAAGTTGTTCAGCCCTCCGCCGCCGCCGGTCATCCTCCGCCGCCGGGGGGCATCCGCCACCGCTGCCGCCGGGCATCCGCCGTCGCTGCCGCCGGTCATCCTCCGTCGCCCCGGCGATGCGTCGCTGCCGCCGGTCATCTCCGCGTCCGTCCGCTGCGCCGGTCATCTCCGTCCGCGCTGCGATGCCGCGCTGCCGCGGTCATCCTCCGTCGCCGCCGCCGTCCTCAATAAAATTATATATATTTTAAAAAAGAATTGTTGATGTGATTCGAAATCATGACCTCTTTTACCAAATACTAAACTCCTACCACTATGCTACCAAACACTTATTGACATTATATAATAATAAAATTATCTTATGGAATAGATGCACATGGTTTGTAAAAAAATGTGTACACAAGTACGAAATATGTTTACACTAGTATATAAAAATAGGTATGCACGTTTACGAATAGGCGTTCACATGTACACACATTATATTATTAAGTAGTGTGCACATGATTTATACAAAATATGTACACACGAGTATGAAGTATGTGTACACTAGTGTAAAAATAAGTGTGCACGTGTACGAATAGGTGTACACATTTATACATTTGTACAAGATAAGTCCACGTGTATAAAAAAATGTAAGTATATAAATGTGTACGTGTATAAAACATGTACACATGTATAAAACGTGTACACATGATTTATACAAAATATGTGTACACTAGTGTAAAAAATAAGTGTGCACGTGTACGAATAGGTGTACACATGTATAAAATGTGTGTACACGTGTACATAAACAAAATGTAAGATATTGTGTGCACGTGTACAAAGAGTGTGTGCACGTGTGCAAAAATGTAAGTACATAAACGTGTGCGCGTATAAAACGTGTACAAAACATGTACACATGTATAACACGTGTACGAAAAATCTTTGCAAATGAGTACACAGTTTCTGTACAAAAATGTGTACGTACACATGTACAAAAATGTGTACACATATTAAAAACGAGTACGAAGCGTCACCGAAATTTTTTTTTCCATAAAAATAAGCCCGACGATGGTGGTCCGGTGGCCGGAAAAATTTTCGAAATCGGAGCTCCGATCGTCTGGAAAATTCATCGGAGAAGTCGTCGGAGCTCCGGTCACCGGAGCTCCGGTCGCCGGAGTTTCGGTAATCGGCTGTTTGAATTTAATTAAAAAGAACTAAAAAAGAAATTAAATTAAATTAAATGGTGAAATGACCCTTTTACCCTTTTAATTTAAACCATTAGATCTGAAAAAATAAATCAATGGCTGAGATCCTTCCTTGACACTATCAAGGAAGGGGATTTTGTTTGACAGCAAGCCGGAGTCTGTCTGAATCCTTAGTTTCAAGTGGTTTAATTGTGGTTTCTGTTGTGGGTTTCGTGTCCTGACTTGAGGTTTGTTCTTGTGACTTGGATGACTCCTTAAATTTTTTCCATGCCAGAAGGGGATTTGGGAGCACCAATTCATTGGTAGATCTAGAGTTCAGAGGAAGCGTCGAAGATCTTGAGCAGCTAGTCATTGAGATCTTCAGTTAGATCATACTTGGTGAGGGTTCTCTCCATAAACCGACTATGCTTGTTTATCAAGAACTGTAGAGAAATGTGGAGAAATCTATAGGAATCGTAAACTGTAAAATATGATCAACAAGCAAGCATGCATAATCCGAGTCGATCGACTTCACGATTTGTCCTTAAGAATTTTTATTCCCCTCTACGTTACCAAGGTTAACAGAATCAATTCTCCCAGGATAAAACGGATATACTCACAAGCGTAGTGGTGATGCAAACGCAGGTGATCAGCGAACACAACGAACGGCGCTATCACACGACTCGACAAGAGAGAATGAATGCAGAAAGCCTTTTTTCGTGCAGAGAATAAGTTTAGAGAGGGGAAAAGTCTGTAAGAGAAAGTGCAGGGACTGATATGCTATTTATAGTAAATGAAGGGGTGCCTTCTAGCAGTTGGGCGGTTTGAACCGAACAGACATGTCGATTCGCATCTGAACCGGTTTAAAATTCGATTCTGGTTTGAATTTGAACCCGCTGATTCTGGATGACTTTCCGGTCAAACCGAATCGTTCGGGTAGCAAAATAATTGAATCAAATCAAATCTTTTGACCAAATCCGAGTCCGAGTCCGAGTCCGAATCTGAGGCGAGGCGACGACGACAGCGCAAGGGCCCATCACCACCTCAACCCTTTTACCAACCTTAGTGGGCTTGAATTCTTATATCTAGCTCCACTTTCCCAACAATTAGCAATGTGGTATTTAACACCATTTAGCTCATTTCCTCATTCACACATCAAATCCCAACAAAATCTACTTGTGTGTGTTTGTTGTATCTGTCGAGATAGAATTGTTGATATATTAGCATCCGGGTATTATTGCAAGTTGTCATATTGTACTTATGTTATTCAAGTTATCGATTTCACTCACGTAATTTTTGTCTCACTCACGTTGTCCTGAATGGACGGTTTCACTCACGTTGTCCTAAATGGATGGTTTCACTCACGTTATTGTTGTCTTACTCATGTTGTTGATTGGTTTCATTCACGATGTACTAGATTTATGATTGTATTCTTGAAATTAGAGACTGTGGTTCCTAAAACACCTATTGGCCCTTGTTTTTTTTTTATCTCACTCACGATCTAGTCGATGGACTAGTCTTAACTATTGGCCATGACTAGGTCTTTTCTACTGTTGACTTAAATTGTTTGTTGTTAGAACATGTCCTAGTTTTCTCACTCAACAATTAGCGCTGACCCCCACTTGCATTACGTATTTGCATGAAATCAGGCCACTTAGGAGGAGACCCACTAGAGGTGGAGCATGGGGCAACTGTCTAACTAGTTTAGTTGCATATTGAGGCAGTGGCGGAACTAGCAAATTGTTCAAGGGGGTTCGATATTAGTGGCATTTAAATAGTCAACTAAATATTTAGAATGTCAACTCGAAATAGAACTAAAAGTGAACACCATACTACTTAAGTTTCTTACAATAAATGAGTAATAATTATCACACACTATTTACAACGAACCACGACGAGATTTCATATTCTGAAAACATTGTAGAACACATTCCTTGTCTAAATTAGCACACAAATCTTGTTCAATATATGTCACTAAAACTTTACATACCTTAATAGTTATATGCAAAAACAATTCTTTCGACGAGAATTAGAGGCGGGTCGGAGAGAGATCGTCAATCAAGGGTATCACGTAGCTGGCCGGCCAACCGAATTGAAGTAGTTTAGATGACAACCTTTTTTTTTGCTGTTGCAGCCGACAGGTTACAGAAAAAAGAGACCGGGTGTGTTAATTTATTTATCATGAATTTTCGTTTCTTATTTTTAAGTTGTATTATAAGGGGAATATGGTACTTTATCTCATTTACTTTGCCAAGTTAACAAATAGTCCCCTATACTACAAAATACTCGATTTACCGTCTCTCACACTACAAAAAATAGCAGTTTAGCGTCGCTCGTTGGGAAGGAGTTTAGTGTCGGTCGTCGGTTAATAACCGGCGCTAAACCCTTGACTCGAGTTTGACCAAAGGTTTAGCGTCGGTCATTAACCGACCGAGGCTAAATATTGCCTAAAAACGACGCTAAAATCGATTCTGGGTCGACCCAAGGGCGGAAATCGATTATTTTTTGGCGTCGGTTCAACGAACGAGTTTAGCATCGGCTCATTGTCCAATTTAGCGTCGGTCACTGACCGACGCTAAATTCACGAGCTATATAAACCCTGACCGGACAGAAGGAATCATTTGTGCACTTGCCAACTCTTCTCAACTCTCTTAAGGTATGTATTTTCTTATTTCATATTGTGTTGTATTTAGTTAGTGAATTAGTTATTTATAGGATTTTAGGGTTAGTAGTTAGTTTGTTAGGTTGTGAACTAATAAAGTAGGGTTTTGATATTATTAGCTAGTTAGTCAAATAATCTATTTAAGAATTAGTGTGTATTATTAGTTAGTGATTTAAATTTTGTGGTTATTTTGGTAGGTGTAATTCCATTTGAGCTAGGAGTAGCGGTGACGCCGTCTCATCGTTGTTTTCTCTTCTTTGGTTGTAGGTATGTATATATTAATTTTGCAATTGTGTCGTCTCATTGTATTTTTTTTTTTTTTGAGGATTATTATGCTTACTGATTACTAATTGTGTCGTACATTTATCAGTGACCGTCTTTCTTCTATCCTCATTTCTTCTTGTTTCGCGTCTTATCCCAGGTGTACGGTATGCATTCTTATAACTATGTTATTAGCTAATTGCTATGTTAAATTGCTATGTTAATTTGTTATTTGGAATTGCTATATATGTTAAATTGATATGTTAATTTGTTCTTTGAAATTGCTATGTTAAATTGCTATTAAATTGTTATGTTATTAATCTTGCAATTAAAATGATATGTTATTAAATTGCTATGTTATTAATCTTGCAATTAAAGTGTTATTGTATGAGTTAGTTTTCTATGTAATTTGCTATGTTATTAACTAATTGTTACTTTATTATGAGTCAACATAATTATAATTATATTGCATGTCGCATTGTTACCTAATATAATCTGTAATGTAGATATCTAATAGATATTCCAATATAGCTATATAGTTAATTGATAGATATTACGATTTAACCTTCTAATTAATTCCATCACCTACGCTAAATCAGGCATCTTCCAATGGATAAGTCTTGGATAACCAAACATCGGTTGTCACAGGAGTATAGGGATGGTTTAGAAATCTTTTTGAATTTCACTTTCGCGAATAATCATGAAGGAGAGCAAATAATTTGTCCATGTCCAAAATGTGGATTCAAGAAATGGCTGTATAGGGATGATGTGTACGAGCACTTGCTTCGCAAGCCATTTCCCACAACCTACACTGTTTGGTATCGACATGGAGAGCGCCTCATTGCTGAATCTTCTCAGAGTGCAAATGCAGTAGTGCAGAACTATGATCATACAAGAGCATTTCGAGATCTAGTTAATGACGCTTTTGGTGTTATTCCAGAGGAGGTCACTACTGCAATACAAGCCTCTGGAGCTATTGTTATTGGTAATGAAGTAGAAAATGTTCTAGAAGATGATGATCACATGATTGCAGAGGATGACATGAGCTACCCGAATGACACAGAGGAGCCGGATGAGACCAATGTCAACTTTAGGGATTTAATGAAATATGGAGAAGCACCCTTATATGAAGGATGTACAAATTTCTCAAAATTATCTTTCATCTTGAGGCTTTATCATATCAAGGGAATGCACAACATCAGCGATAAAGCAATGTCGTTGATCATTGAGTTGTTGCATGATGCTTCTGAGTTTGCCAACATACCGAAACCGGGATATCGTGCAAAGAAAATGATCTCAAAATTTGGAATGGGGTACACGATGCATGTGAGAATGACTATATGCTGTTCTGGGGGAATGATATAGAAGAGAGTGTTTGTAAGATTTGCAAGCAGTCCAGATACAAAGATGATGGGCCTGAGAATGTAATTCTAGAACATAAGAAAAAATGAAAAGCGATGAAAACATATCGCTATTTTCCCCTGATTCCGAGGTTGAGAAGGTTATTTATGTGTCCTACAACAGCTAAGAGTATGGTGTGGCATTCTACAGAAAAAGTTAGTGACGGAATGGCAAGGCATCCACGAGATGGAGAAGCGTGGATAGACTTTGACAATAGATACCCTGAGTTTGCATCTGATCCTAGAAATATACGCCTTGGTCTTGCTACTGATGGCTTCAATCCGTTTGGGAATATGAGTCTTAGTCATAGTACGTGGCCTATTATTCTTATGCCATATAACACGCCTCCATGGGAATGCATGAAATCAACAGGTATGATTTTGTCAAGTATCATCCCTGGAAAGAAAGCCCCTGGCAATGATATTGATATCTACCTACAACCTTTAATCAATGAGCTCAAAATTTTGTGGGAAGGTGTAGAAGCATACGATCCAGCCAAAAAAGAGGTATTTCAATTGAGAGCTTCCCTAATATGGACTATTAGTGATTTTCCAGGACTGTCCGTATTATCTGGTTGGAACACTTACACAGGCAAGCTTGTCCAACTTGTAATTTCAACCAAGAACCGTTACGGTTGGGAGGCAGTTTGAAAAACTGTTTCATAGGAAGTCGACGTTTTTTGCCTGCAAATCATCCTTTCCGACAACAAAAGTCTAAATTCAATGGTGATGTCAATTTTAGAGAGCCAACCAAACTATTATCTGGCTCTAAAATACTCAAACAGGTGGAGAATGTCACTGTCACTTTTGGGAAGACGAGTGAGAGTGAGAAGGGTGCACCGCCAAAGAAGAAATCCATAAGTGATGGAGGGAACAAAAGGCAGACAGAACAATGGAGGAAGAAAAGTTGTTTCTTTCAATTGCCTTATTGGGAGTTCAATAAATTGCGACACAATCTCGATGTTATGCACATAGAGAATAATGTGTGTGACAATATTCTTTACACTTTGATAAATGACAAAGATCGAAGTAAGGATCATTTGAAAGCAAGGATGGATTTGAAAATCATGAAAATTAGAAGAGAGTTATGGCCAAGACCAGATGGAAGAACTTGTCCAGCAGCTATATACACAATGGGTAAATGAGAAATTCAAACAATGCTCGAGACCTTGAAAGAGATTTCCGTACCAGACGGATACTCGAGCAACATATCCCGATGCGTTGATGTGGAACACCGGAAGATATTGGGTTTGAAAACTCATGACTGTCATATCTTAATGCATGAGTTATTACCTTTGTCCATTCGGAATGTATTGCCATCGCAAGTCTCTTCGGTACTGGTCGAATTTTGTTCTTGCATGAAGCAATTATGCTCAAAAGTGGTTAATGTTGAGGGTTTGGATACGCTACAACAACGAATTGTTGTAGCTCTGTGTCGTTTGGAAATGATATTTCCAGCATCAGTGATGGTTCATCTAGTGGTTAATTTAGTCGAGGAAGTGAGACTTGGGGGACCAGTCTATTATCGTTGGATGTACCCTATAGAAAGGTACAACTATCAATTTTAGTCTTCTGTATTATACTGTCAATTCAAATAATCTATTACTACTGAACTTGTTCTCTTAATCAGATTTCTTGGGAAGTTAAAATCTTTTGTACGAAATCGGTCACAACCAGAAGGTTCAATTGCTAAACGATGGATTTATGAAGAAATCACGAATTTCACATCCCTATACTATGATGTTGGAGTCGAGACTAGATTCAACCATGGATCTCGACTTCATGATCAAGTATTAGAAGATGAATCACGTGATTTGTCCATTCTTCCATCTATTGGGCACAATGTTGGTAGTATAAATCACTTCCGATTGACAGATACAGAGTTGTTACAAGCGCATCGACATGTCCTTATGGGGTCCCAACTAGTCGGTCCATTTCTCAAGTAAGTATAATTCTTATTTGGACTTGTGACATGGTTAGTAATTCAACATGTTTAACGTATGTGAATTTCAATAAAAACCATTCATTGTGACTTAGGGAGTTCCAAACTATTACAACACGACGACTTCGAGGAAAATCAGCAGCAGAAATTGTGAAAGCTGTTCATAGAGACTTCGTACAATGGTTTCGGAGTCGAGTACGTGCTTTTCTATGTAATTCAGCTGTGATTTGGTCGTAATAAAAATATGAAATATAATAATCTTGTCAAACACTATTATTTATGTTAATTTAACAGATTCTTGACGATAACCAAGTAGTCCATTCCAAGGATCTAAGAGTGTTAGCTCGCGGTCCTCAACGACAATCAAAAAGATATGTTGCTTATGATGTTAATGGTTATCGGTTTCGCATAGTTGCTCGTGACAATCCCCTCAAAACTCATAATAGTGGGGTATACGACAACTATGAAACTCATGGTTACGCTAGTTCAGTGGACAATCGACCTCAAACAAGTGAACTGGCGTATTATGGCAAGTTAGAAGACATCATTGAGTTGAATTACTATGGAGAAATCTTCGTGGTGTTATTCAAGTGCAAATGGGCTAATACGCACAATCCTAGATACGTGAAGAAAGATGGATTGGGGTTCACATCCATTAATTTCTCACATTTGCTATATACTGGAACTTGTTTAGACGATGAACCATGTATTGAAGCAAAAGATGCTCGAATGGTCTACTACCTTCAAGATAAAGTGGACAAAGGATGGTGCATTCCCGTACATATCAAACCCAGAGATGTATATGACATGGGTGATGAGGAAGGAAGCAATGTACATGAGTGTGAGATGTTTGGAAATCAAGACTTGTCGGCTTTTGATAATTCCAGTATTCTACCCCTAGTTAGGCCCGGAATAATCGCAGAGTTCGATTAGGGTTTGGTAATATATTCATTTCACTTATTTTAGTAAAAGTCAATCTATTTGGTACGTTTTACACATCTAATCCAATTAAATGTTTTTTGTTATACAGACATGTCTCCTTCAGGAAAGCATGAGGTGGAGCTCATCGATGGACGTGGAGTGAAGACTCTGGTCGCCATTCCTAGTAATCAGATGATGAGTCTTCCCCATGGGAAGAAGGTTGTCATTCCTTGGGGTGTTACAGGACCCTTAGGTATTGGTCCAGCTACGATCCTCAGACAGTTCCATGGTCAGCTCTCCAGAGACACCAACCTTCTCCCGATCACATACGTCGGGTGGCCGAATGTGTCTGATGGTGAGAAGGAAGCATTGGTCGCCGCTATATGGGTATGTATAAAATACTATTACTCTCAAACGACCTAGGTTATACAAATACTAATGTTTATAAAATTTGTTGTTGCAGAAAAGTATTGTCATTGAACCCGAGGAGGCAAATGATAGAGCTCTTGACTATATCGTGAGTGATATAGGAAAGAAGTGGAGGGATTACAAAACGAAGCTGTGGGAGAATAGAGTGACACAGCCGTACAAAAAGTTTTTAAAGGCTGAAGCTACAAAGAACAACCAAGATTTCGACCCAAAAGAGTTTGTGGTGCCGCCGAGAGCGTGGGCACTAGAGAGGAGACCTCTTAATGTTCCTGCGCCTATGTGGACGCAATATGTGGACTTGAGGTTGAGCGAGCATATGGTGGTATGTAACGAAATATATGAATGCTTTTCATTGAAGTAAATTTATTTCGTG
Source organism: Linum lewisii (assembly GCA_034768395.1). Lineage (NCBI taxonomy): Eukaryota > Viridiplantae > Streptophyta > Magnoliopsida > Malpighiales > Linaceae > Linum > Linum lewisii. Next base: position 18,125,743 of record CM068299.1, on the reverse strand, counting down.
ATACAAATTGTGTTACTGAAAAAATCTTAATTTGTAGGAGCTGTCTCGGCTTAACTCTTTGAGGAGGGCGGAATACAAATCACCCCACACTGGAGGGTCAAAGAAGTTGAGAGTGAGAGGATCAGAATTGGTAAGAGTTCATCCTAAAATCACCTTATTTAGTTAAATTATTTTAAAAGAACTTAATATTGTTTAGTCTATGCACGTGTAGGAAGCCGTAACGGGAAAGAGACCCACGAGAGGTGAGTTGTATGACATCACTCACAAGAAGAAGGATGGCACATACACCGATCCTAATGTTGTAAGTGACCTTTCGTGTTTTTTTTCCAACTTCGTCATTACATTTTTTAGAGTTTGGTTTCAAAAATGTAATCGTTGGCCACTGTGCAGCCTAAGATTCTTGAGTTGTTGAAGGACCCAACCATCCCGACTTGGGTAAGTTCTAACGATGCATTAGGGCAAGTCTACCCCACTGAGCATAGTGGTCGAGTTCGAGGATTGGGATTTGGTTCTACACCCACTAAGGTACATATAGTATATTATGATATGATTTGGTTTCAATTTATATAACACTAACATTTTTAATATTTTGTTCTCTCCTTTTTGTAGGTCAACTTGAGTAAGAAGAAGGGTGCAGCTAGCCAGAGTTCCAGGCCATCAGATGTTTCCATGCATGACTTCGACATTGCCCTGTACAAGGAGAAGTAGCAGAGTTACGGGATGAGGTTCGAGTTCTAAAGGAGTAGATTGCACATTTGACATCAGGAGCTTCAGGATCCTCCGCTCGGGATAAAGGGAAGGGGAAAGCCATCGTGCAGTAGGAGGAGAGTGAGGATGATGAGGAGGAGGAGGAGGAGAGTGAGGGTGAGGGTGATGGTGAGGATGATGAGGAGGATGAGTGATGAGAGGGAGAGTGAATATTTATGTTGATATATTACACGTAGACATACGTAGTTATTAATATTATTAGAATTATATAGTATGTTATGCATATTAGTTATCTATGTCATTGGTTAGTACTGTGTGGTATAATTAGTATTGAATTCCATGAATGAAATTGCGGTTTGCAGGTTGGCACTAGAAGAGTATGAGATAAGGAGCTAAAATGGCCAAAAAATTTTGTCCTGTGGAAGGTATTTAGCGTCGGTCAAAACCGACGCCAAAATGACCCGTAAATCGCGTCATTTTTGTGGACTTTAGCGTTGGTCACTAACCGACGCTAAATAGGCCGTAGTCAACGCGCGTTTGGTCAATGGGTGACCAATTTAGCGTCGGTTATGTAAGTTGGCGTCGCTTGCTGATCGACGCTAAAAATGGTTTGGTTTCCGACCGGACTGGTTCGCCCAAGAGTTTAGCGTCGCTTGTTAAAAGGATTTAGCGTCAGTCTTTAAAAAACCGATGCTAAACTTTAGCGTCGGTGGAATTGGCGTCGCTTTTGTGAGTGACGCCAAAAGCCTTAGCGTCGGTCAGCAACCGACGCTAAAGTCCATTTGTGACCGACGCTAAGGCGCCGAATTTTTGTAAGTCCTTCCATCCAAACCCAATTATAAATAAACATTTATATATGTATGTTTGATTAATTAAGGATGATATTGTGGCGGATCTAATGGTTAAAATATTATCTTTGTGACCTTGATACCATGATTATGATTTGCATTGTATACATATATATAATTAGTGACTTGTTGCAAATAGCCAAGGGGGTTCAGCTGAACCCCCTTTCCAACCCTTCCCTCCGCCAATGTATTGAGGTATAGTGATGATAACCTAATCCATTTTTCTATTTTGGGACTCTCAATTATGGGACTTTTTTGTGTTTTCTGCATTCATGTACACTTCAGATGATGATATTCTAGTTTCATTTCAGTCATTGTTGTTTACCAAAGGTAGATGAGTGTTCTACCCAATATATTTGCGACACATAACAATTTGATTGTTCTGGATTCAGATCATATGTTGTTCTACCCTGGTTGGAATTCTTTTATCATTTGTTGTGTATTTTGTGATTGTGCATCGTGAAACCCCTTTAGTATTGCATTTTATGAACCAAGTGGTTTAGTGACAGTTCGTCTAGGGTGGAGAGTGTTACACCCTCCCTATCACTCTACATGTTATTGATAATAGTAATCCTACAATGGTGCATTGGGTTGCTTATGATCGTCTGAGATCGTCCCAACCTGGATTTTTACTATATAATATGTAATTTTTATTTTTCTCTTTCCACAAAAAAATGTGTTAGATTTTTAAAATATATATGTTATTATTCATTAGAGGTGGAAAAGACAGTTACACTGCACAAGTAAAATTAAAATAGTTCGATTAATTTAATTTGTAGGAAGGCTTCCAGCTGAAGCCGCTTCGGTCGCTGAATCTGCAATAGAATTCAAGCAACATGGAACAAAGGAGATTACAACAGATAAATTTATCTACAATTTCCAGCATTCTAGAATTCAAGATGTGCACTCTCAAAATCTAGGGAGTTTGGGTCTTAGGCTGTCTCCAACAAGGGCATTAAATGAGGGGGAAAAATAATTTGGTCTCCTAAAAACCCAAAATTATGCTTCAACAAGGGCATTAAATGAGAGGCTAAATTAAAAAGGGGACTCAAATGGCGGATTAAGTGGGCATATTAGCCGGGTGGCAATAATGAGAGAAAAAAGTGGGGTCCAAGCATTTAATGTGAGAGAGAAAAAAGGAGAGCTGAAGAAAAAGGGAAGTCTTCCCCTTCCTTTATGTGTGTTGCACGCACAGCTTATTGGTTGTCCTGCATGTGTGCATCACATAGGGGAAGGGGGATCTTCCTTTTTTTTCGGCTCCTCAATTTTTTTATCTACTATTTAATCATTAATATTTTTAAAACTACATTTTGGACCAATTAAATTATTTTGCTCCTATTTCGATATTTAAATACGAATAATGACTATAAACACAAATATTAAAATTCAGGGTATAAATGCGAATATCAAAATACCGGCTATAAATACAAGTGATGACACTCAATTTGACGTGATTATCAGCCTCATTTAAGCGACATTTCCTTGCTTAAGACATGGTTTTTAGGTTAGAATGACGAATATTCAATCAATTGCCCTATCTCGTGCCATTTGTGCTACCTTGGCCCGTTTCGGGTCTATTTAATGGTTTTCCAGTGTTTTTATGTTAGCACAGGTTTTTGCCGTCAAATAAAGTAGCCAAGGACGTGTCTAAGTCGTTGGAACCTCAAGGAATTGCACCAGAATCGATCCGAGAAGTCAATCGAGTCAAACCAAAGTCTGCCCCGTTTTACAAATGATTTTTCGCCGAAAATACCCTAGCATTTTCGGCGAAAATATCAGTACAAATCGACTGATGCTCATCAACAGAAGTTTTCGGCGAAAACCCTAAGTTTTTGATCGAAAACTATTGGACCGAAATTTACAGAAGAAATCAACCGGCGGGCTCCCCATTTACACCAAGATTTTCGGCGAAAATACCCTAGTATTTTCGGTGAAAATATCAGTTAAATTCCGGCGGTTTAGGGTTAAGTATAAATACTTAACCGGCGGCCCAAAATCATATATACTTTTCAGACCTCATAATTTCAATCATAATTTCCAGACCTAGAAGTTCGAGAGAGAGAGTTTAGAGAGTTAAAAGAATCGTGGAGAGATCGTGACGCCATCCCTTCACTTCGGAGACTCGGAGCTTGGATTGAAGATTACCGGAGATTGAAGCTTCATGGATTCGTCAAATTAGGTTTTACAGTTCTTCTCTGTTCTTCCTACCTGAGATGTATTCATTGTTTGTTTTCGATTCTCTTGTTTCTCATATGAGTAGCTAAACTCGTAGAGCTTAGATTAGATGAACCCTAAGTGACCCAGGGCTTTAAAGCGGTCACGAATCGGCGGTAATTAGATTCGAAGTTCAATCAGTTTCTCTTTGCATGGTTGTTTTATTCTTCATTGTTTATGTTTCTTTTCTGGTTGATCGCCTAGATTAGGTTTTTGCAAGCTAGGGTTAGTCGCCAGACATCTCCCTGCTTTGGCGCATAAACTTGTCTTTCATGATCACCTAGTTTAGATTCTTGTTAAGCTGAGGATAGAAGCGAACGCTCGCCTCTCTTTAAAACATCAATTCAACCAGTTAACCTTATAATTGGAGTGTGCCTTTTGTAGGAACCAATTAGGCTTAATCCGCTTCAAGAGTAACTCATAAATCATTAGTAATTGCGCCAGTTAAGTTAAGTCGTTGCGAGAGGCGACCATACCCGGGCGACTAATTAATCTTGGTAGTTAGAACGGATAGAGCGAACGTTCGCCGGTCTTAAACCTAAGGGTCAGGAGTTATGGTGGTGTATAGAAATTGATTGAATGAGAATTGAAAACCGCTGGTCTTGTGATTGCTGCTGCCTTGGTGATCTAAGGGGGATTCGAAATCTAAGCTTGTCTGTCGTCTGTTTAAACCAACCAATCATTTTGTCTTTTAATTTCATTTTAACTTTCCTGCATCTTAGTCTAGAAGTCGTGGAACTCACACCACGCACGAAGTGTTTAAACCTGAATAAATTGCCAGCTTCTTTGAGTAGTCGATTAGAAGAAACCCTGTGGAATACGATCTACTTAGCTTTCCAGCTTGGTAGTATTTGATCACTGTTCTGCAGCTCATCAAATTGGCGCCATTGCCGGGGACTCTTCTATTTTACACCGGTTGTGCTTGTTTTTGTCCCTTGCAGATCATAGCAGGTACAAAATCGAATCACTTCCGTTCCATCTTCCCTACCGCAATGGCTGCTCCAAGGAGTCTTGCGGGCTACAGTAAGCTGAGCGCATCTAACATTCAGTCTCCCGTCACCGTGCCTTCTAATGACGACGGTCCCGACTATGAGATCACGATCCCCTTTCTGGGACTAATCTCTAGGGACGTGCAATTTGAGGGAAAGCTAGATGATAATCCTTGCACACATCTATCTGACTTTCTGGCTGTCTGTGAAACTTTCAAGTCTAAGAACCTCAACAAGAACGCTCTATGCCTTCGAGCCTTCCCATTCTCACTCCGAGGAGCCGCAAAGAGATGGCTCACTAGCAAGCCACCCGGTCACTACACCAACTGGGATGATCTTGCTCAGGAATTCATAGAGGAATACTTCCCTCCTTCCAGAACAACTGCTTACAGAAAAAACATCTCAAGATTCAGACAGAGAGAAGGAGTAAGTTTACATGAAGCTTGGAACGAATTCCAGGGACTCCTCTACGATTGCCCTCATCATGGCTTCACTCAGATGCAACTAGTCGAGATCTTTGCTTGGGGTATGAACGAAGAATCATTTGAATGGGTTAACTCCTTAGCTGATGGAGACTACACCGCACTCACACCAGAAGCTGCTCTTCTTCACTTTGCAAACTGCGCATCTAAATCCAGAAGTTGGGACAGACAGTTTGGAGCAGCTAAGAGGCAACCAAGCCGTGAAGACCAGATCAAAAGCGAAGTGCAGAAAGAAATGAAGAAGATTTTCGGTACAACAAATAACTGGTCTATAGGGGAAGTGAATTTCATTGATGAAGATCCCCTGGATTCACCGGAGGACAGCAACCTTAGAGTTATACGTTCGAGAATACTTGGGAAATCGAGATATACAAGAAGCTCAACCTGATCATGGCAAGGCTCGATAACTATGAGGAGAAATTCAAGCTTCAAGCCGTCATAAATCAAGAACATGAAGCTCGAGGTCAACGAATGGAGAGCATGATTAATAACATGTTTAGCTTGCTAACTAGTAGCCCCCTCCTTAATCAATCATCAGCTCAAGTTGACTCTACCATTAGGACGGAGCACGTCAAGGCCGTCTCCACAATAAGCGACAAGCAATTAGTTGGTCCTACAGCTCCTGATCCGGCCATAATTCCTGATGCTATAGCCATTGACAAGCCAGAGATCGAGGAGGAGGATAAAGAAGAAGAGGAGGAGGTGACTGCCCCGCCTCCCCTAACAAAGACAGCACCTGCGCCACCGCTCCCTCCATATCAGCCTCGGATTCCGTTTCCTAAGGCCGCGCAATCAAAGGAGAAAGATCATGATACCCGGTACAGAAAGTGGCATGGATACTTGAAGAACACAGATGTCAAGATACCAGTTACTGATGCTACCCAGATGATACCGGAGGCTGGAAAAGTCACGAAAGATCTTGCGAAGGACAAGAAGAAGGGAGAGTTGTCTTCCATCTCCCTCGAGGAAGAATGCTCCGCGATCCACAGCCAGACAACCGCCATACCTCCCCCAGATAAGTGTCGCGATCCTGGTGCTTTTACTTTGCCCTGCACTATTAAAAATGTGAAAATTGATCGTAGTTTAATTGATCTAGGTTCTTCTATTAATGTCATGCCTACCTGCTTGTATGAGAAATTGAACCTAGGAGGATTGAAACCGATTAGCATGCGTTTAGTGTTTGCCGATAGATCTGTGAAACTACCTAGGGGATTGATATAAGACGTGGTTGTCAATTGTGGTCCTTTTACTATTCTGGCTGATTTTATTGTTATGGATACCCGAGGGGAAGATGTCACTCTTCTCCTTGGTCGACCGTTTATGGCGACAACCGGCATTACCATTATTGTCCCTAATGGCTCGTTGACATTAAGGCAGCAAGGATACCATGACATTCCGTCTCAAGGACGGTATGAAAATTCCTATCAGAGACGAGGCGCATTGCTTATCTGTTGAAGCTGTGGAGTTGGCTTCGGTCAACTCCGTTACTAATGAAAAATCTAGAGTTTCTGCAGAAATCTTCTTGCCAGGTGTTGGACAGGTCCCTACTCTGAAGAATGAGCTGCCGTCACAGAAGCCAAGAAAGAAGGAAGATCCGACGGCATTCCCCCATGAATCACCAAAAGTTAAGGATCCTGGCGAGACGAAGAAGAAAGGAACATGAGAGACCAAGGAGGTTTGGGGCCAGTCATTAAACCGCCTTCTACCGAGCCACCAGGGAAGAATGATCCTCTGAAGGACGCTTCTTCGAAAGAACTGTGCGGGCCATTTGAAATCTCTGGTCATCTTCCCGAAGAACGACCCAAGCTAATTCATGCACACGGGAAGAAGTTCACACTTGCCGGAGGATCCCCAAGGCCATATTTCATGAACTCCGACTCGGGCCTAAGAGAAATCCTGAGTTGGGATGTCTCCTAACACCGTCCAGGTATCGTCCAGCTCAAGGACGTTAATCTAGAGCGCTTCGTGGGAGGCAACCCACGGCTGGAGTCAGTTTTTCATTTGTGTCAAACTAAGTAGTTTAGAGTCGGTTCGGGGGAACCAAAAGTGTCAGTTTGTTTGATTTCTTATTTTTCGTGTGTAGTCTGTGTGTCATAGTGTCATTCGCAAGTTGATTGAGGTTGTTTCGATTTTTGTGGATTTAATTGTGATTTTCTGAAGTTTGACGGATCTGCGAAAATATTTTCAATCGTGCAGTTCAAAATTTTCGGCGAGAATGCACCCTATTTTCGGTGAAAACTCTCTTTGAAATATCACTGTATTTCTGGTCGATTTTAACTCCAATTTTCGGCGAAAACTACTTGTATTTTTCGGCGAAAATACCTTTGAAAAACCGGCAGTACTTTTTAACTGATATTTTCGGCGAAAACTTGCACTTATTTTCGCCGAAAATTCAAGGCAAATTTTCGGACCTTATCTCTTTAATTCCCAGTCGAGTCTCTCTCTCTCCTCACTTTCCCATCTCAAAAATTTTCAAAATTCCCCTAAACCTTCTTTGTTCGACTTTTATTCTGTGTGGATCCGGGACCCTTGTCCCGGTATCCTTTTGATCTTTTGTTGTTTTTGTTTTGTAAGAACTCGAGTAGCTACTCCGCTCCGCTCCGGACTCTCCGTGCTCATCCGCTACACCGACCATCACCTTCCAGGTTCTTCGTATCTCTCTACTCTAGATTAGTTCGTGAGGACACAGAACCGTTTAAGTGTGGGGTAGGATGTTAGAATTTTCCTAATCTTGCTTGCTATCTATGATTCTGTGGTTCAAATTTGAAAATTCGCTGGCATAGAATTTCTCAATTCTTGACTTTTGATGTTAAATTGACTTCAATTTTGAACAATGACGTCTAGACTATTCCACTTAGAACCTGTAACCAACGTGTTGACACTGAAATCAAATGAGTCTAGGTCAGAACAAATCATAAATCACTTCTGTAGTTGAAACTTGAATCAATTGAATCGATTGACTTGTTAATAACAAAGCTCGATAACACCGTTCTAAGAAGATAAATGCTAGCTTCTCCCATGTTTTTCACTCCATATTTGATCACCTGTGATTGTGGCTTGAGATTAGACGAAAATCCAATTCGAAATCTTGTGTAAAAAGTTATAACTAGCTAGGACCAAGTGGCTAAATTGTTGAATCAAGTAATTGAGTTGTTCAAGTTAATGTTAAGTTCTTTAAAGTGCTGAAAATAAAGCTAGGCAAGCCCGACACCTAAGTGAAGTGTTCGGGTTGAGCACTAGCATAAGCACAAATACTGTGAGCTAGGTAGGTCCAACACCTAAGTGAAGTGTTTGGTATCGAGCACTAGTATGCAGTAAATCAATTGAAGGAAGAAGTTGAACTTGAAATAAATCATTGTTTAAATTGGTCCTAGCTAGAACATGTAACGTACAGATCTAGAAACGGATGAAGTCGAGTCGATAGCCACGTCACTTTTCCTATCTCCGCATCCACATCATGGCTAGAGCTTAAAGTCTTTTTTATTAGAATTGGTGTTATCGTAGTCGGTTAATTATGATTAATTGTTTTCCCAAGAAACGTGCTTGGTTAAAACTACTACTTGATGTGTGCAGAGATTAGTGAGATCGAAAATTTATTTGGTTTATGTTCTTGCATGTGTAGGTCACTCTTTCTACGTGGAACAGTCTAAATCAAATTGTTAGAATTGAATCTCAGTTTAATCTCGTGTCATTTGTGAATTTGAGTGTATTCTAGTTCAGTTTGCTTGAGGACAAGCAAAATCTTAAGTGTGGGGTATTTTGATGACACTCGATTTGACGTGATTATCAGCCTCATTTAAGCGACATTTCCTTGCTTAAGACATGGTTTTTAGGGTAGAATGACGAATATTCAATCAATTGCCCTATCTCGTGCCATTTGTGTTACTTTGGCCCGTTTCAGGTCTATTTGATGGTTTTCCAGTGTTTTTATGTTAGCACAGGTTTTTACCGTCAAATAAAGTGGCCAAGGACGTGTCTAAGGCGTTGGAACCTCAAGGAATTGCACCAGAATCGATCCGAGAAGTCAATCGAGTCGAACCAAAGTCTGCCCCATTTTACAAAGGAATTTTCGCCGAAAATACCCTAGCATTTTCGGCGAAAATATCAGTACAAATCGACTGATGCTCATCAATAGAAGTTTTCGGCGAAAATCCTAAGTTTTCGACCGAAAACTATTGGACCGAAATTTACAGAAGAAATCAACCGGCGGGCTCCCCATTTACACCAAGATTTTCGGCGAAAATACCCTAGTATTTTTGGCGAAAATATCAGTTAAATTCCGCCGGTTTAGGGTTAAGTATAAATACTTAACCGGCGGCCCAAAATCAGATATACTTTTCAGACCTCATAATTTCAATCATAATTTCCAGACCTAGAAGTTCGAGAGAGAGAGTTTAGAGAGTTAAAAGAATCGTGGAGAGATCGTGACGCCATCCCTTCACTTCGGAGACTCAGAGCTTGGATTGAAGATTACCGGAGATTGAAGCTTTACGGATTCGTCAAATTAGGTTTTACAGTTCTTCTCTGTTCTTCCTACCTGGGATGTATTTCTTGTTTGTTTTCGATTCTCTTGTTTCTCATATGAGTAGCTAAACTCGTAGAGCTTAGATTAGATGAACCCTAAGTGACCCAGGCTTTAAAGCGGTCACGGATCGGCGGTAATTAGATTCGAAGTTCAATCAGTTTCTTTTTGCATGGTTGTTTTGTTCTTCATTGTTTATGTTTCTTTTCTGGTTGATCGCCTAGATTAGGTTTTTGCAAGTTAGGGTTAGTCGCCAGACATCTCCCTGCTTTGGCGCATAAACTTGTCTTTCATGATCACCTAGTTTAGATTGTTGTTAAGCTGAGGATAGAAGCGAACGCTCACCTCTCTTTAAAACATCAATTCAACCAGTTAATCTTATAATTGGAGTGTGTCTTTCGTAGGAACCAGTTAGGGTTAATCCGCTTCAAGAGTAACTCATAAATCATTAGTAATTGCGCCAGTTAAGTTAAGTTGTTGCGAGAGGCGACCGTACCCGGGCGACTAATTAATCTTGGTAGTTAGAACGGATAGAGCGAACGTTCGCCGGTCTTAAACCTAAGGGTCAGGAGTTATGGTGGTGTATAGAAATTGAGTGAATGAGAATTGAAAACCGTTGGTCTTGTGATTGTTGCTGCCTTGGTGATCTAAGGGGGATTCGAAATCTAAGCTTGTTTGTCGTCTGTTTAAACCAACCAATCATTCTGTCTTTTAATTTCATTTTAATTTTCCTGCATCTTAGTCTAGAAGTCGTGGAACTCACACCACGCACGAAGTGTTTAAACCTGAATAAATTGCCAGCTTCTTTGAGTAGTCGATTAGAAGAAACCCTGTGGAATACGATCTGCTTAGCTTTCCAGCTTGGTAGTATTTGATCACTATTCTGCAGCTCATCAACAAGTGTGCACATAATCTAAATATGATGTGAACCATCATTGAACCATTGACGACATCACAAAAATATTTTACGAAGTGAAAAAAAAATATCTAAAAAATTATTCAAATTTTATCGAAATGTTCATCTTGAATTATCATAAAACAACTATAAAAAAAACAAGGGTTAATACACAGTTTTGCCCTCCTACTATACAAAGTTAACAAACATACCCCTGTACTAATTTTCAACCAAATTAATACCCTCTTTTTTAACACTTTTAACAAACGTACCCTTCTCTTAACCTTTTCATCCATTTTCGTCAATTCTTCTTTGAATTTGTCACTGATTCTTCTTGTTTGGTTTCCAGTGATATGATTTGATTTTATTTTCACGAGATTTCATGTGTTTGATCATCTCCTCCTTCTTCTTGTTGGGGTTTCACTATGTTGTAGTGGGTTCATGAATATTCCTTAATTTGATATGTTTCTGCTAAACTAATGGATCCCTTCTTGATCACTAAGTAAAAATCAAAGTATTCCTATAATTTCTCTCGATGTTCATCGCTGATTTTTGGCGAAAATGGATGAAAAAGTTAATAGGAGGTTACATTTGTTAAAAGTGTTAAAGTAGAGGGTCTTAATTTGGTTGAAAATTAGTAGAGGGGTATGTTTGTTAACTTCGCATAGTAGGAGGGCAAAAAGGTGTATTAACCCAAAAAACAAAGTAAAACATTAATTTTTTTTTGGGATGAATAGTAAGAGGGTAAAACATTAATTTGATTCTTCATAAGTTAGATTTATTAAAATCACAACAGAAAATTATAAGTCTCGTTCACTTTATCTCTTCTCATGGTTGGAACAATTGTAGTTTTCGAGAAGAGTAGGAGGCCGTATTTTGAAATGAGACTTTAACATTTAGCCTCTCGATTGGAGTTAGTCTAAGAGTAATCACAAGGGTCATACAATCTTCAACTGTCAAGACTCGTGACTCGGCTTCCATCTTCAAAGCAGCCAAAAGGATTTTTGCTTCCAAAAAAATATAATGAACAAAAGATATATCTCACATTCTCGTTTGTTACATGTCGACTCCTTGCCTGACTTTCCCTTTTCCCCATCTCAATCCTTTACTCTTTTTCCTTTCCTTTTCCTCTCCTCTTTCCGTCCCTTCTGCATCCTTTTTCTCTCTTTTCTCTTGCATGATGAAAGAGAACAATGACGTCCAAGATCTGATTACAAAAACATCACTCTTCTCATGTGAACTTACCATTCTCCTTACTAGACAAGCAAGTAGCAAGCAAGCATAGCAAAAAAAATCCCTAATGAGAAGGTTCATCAGTGACATGCCTTGCTCTCTTAATGCCATACAGAACAATGCACAAAGATTTTGGAAGCTTAAAGGAGATCTCAGGGTTCAAGCTCTCCCGAGCACCCCCCAACAACCATTTTATCCTTTTTCTTCTTCGATGAAGAAGATAAGCTACACATTGGGGTTGGCAGTCCCTGGCTTCTAATGCAGTCCCTTCTGGTGCTCCAGGACTGGAATAACGTACGCAAACCGGAGTAAGTCCAAATAAAATGTACAAGTTATTGGGTACGCTTCGTTGGGATGACCCCGGACCTTAGAACAGAAGAAAACATGAAAATAATATCCAAGTTATTTAAGGGATGACTAGAAACAGACGACTCGAGTTAGCCAAGAGAGGAATGGTCCTCATATGCATGTGCCAAGATGTCCATCTGTATTGATCAACCTCTCCCAATGGGGTGTAAGTACCCAAATGAATATGGAAGCTTCGAGCAAATCGACTGTGTTTATGAAAACTCTCAGATTTCTGCTATTGTTGCGGAAAATGGGTCACACGATCTCCTATTGCAAACTGCGAATGGACAATGAAGATTTCTTTGCACATAATCCCACCAACTACGGCAGCCACATGAGGATCAAGACCTCCAAACAGATGGAGGAGCATAGAAAATCAAAGCACACCCCTCATCAACCTCTGGTGGCGAACCCTGCCTCCTCATCGGCGACCAACGAAGTGAACCAAACCGAAACGAACCCAGGTACGGTTTCCAATGCAACTTCAACCCAGTCTTCCATGTCCTTGTTACTTGAACCAACCCAACATCAGCCCTCTTTGTTTAGATATCCGAGCCACTCCCTTCCTCAATACTCTTCCCAAACCAATCAACCTAGATACCCGAACAAGCAAACCTTTCCCGTTCTCTCCTTTTCACCAGTAAATTTCCCTCCTCAAAATGTTGACCTAACCCAACCATTCAACCACATTAATCCTATCTCCCACATCCCACTATCATACCAACAATTTCTCGCCCCACCACCGGGCTTTGGGGCCCTCTATCTTCCAGCCCACATAAACAGTCAACCCACTTCTACCCAACCCATGTTTGGAACCCAACAGCAACATAGTCACATATCATTAGAGCTGTCAAACGGGCGGGCTGGGCGGGCCACGGGTCGGGTTAGTCGGGTTGCGGGTTAGTCGGGTTGGTTCGCGGGTTCGTCGCGGGTTGCGGGTTCGCCGGGTTGCGGGTTCGCCGGGTCGCGGGTTCGTCGGGTCGCGGGTTCATCGGTCGCGGGTCGGGCGGGTCTCGGGTTGCCCACGGGTTATTACTTACTAGTCTCAACTCTCAACTACAATTTGCAAAATTTTATGTAAATTTTTTTATGTGATAAATAATTTAAAAATATATTAAATTTTTAATCGCGAGTAGGCTTAACTTTTAAGGATTATAGCAGTTGTTCATATATTAAAAATAATAATTCATTTTTATAAATTAAATATACTTATAATAAATGAAATGAAATTGAATATACTTTAACTTTTAAGGTTTAGGAGGGTTTAACATTGGACTCATTTATAAATTTAGTCAATTCTTTCAAAAAAGTATCAAATCTAGCGACTTTCTCTTTATGACATTTTTAGATCAAACGTTTTGATTTTATGTTAGATGACAAATATAGTCAACGTTCTTAAGATTTTTAACACTGTTACTGATGGTGCTAAGTGTTACTGATGGAGAAGACGTGAGTCTTGCATAGATGCATTCTAGTTTCTGGTTGCTGCAGGATTCATTGTTGTTGAGTGTTGACAATGCAGAATGAATATTTTGTTATAACACTTTTTCTTTATAATTTTGGTTTGAAGGTTGAAGTATGGATAAGTGGTTTAAACTTTAATGTTCATCAGTATTGTGTTTCTATATATCAACAGGTTTGAAACTTGACTTTTGGATTATTCTATGAATTATGAATGTTTGGTGTCGAATTATGTAGTGTTGCATACTATATTAGTTGCTTGTATTGCTAATTGGTGAAAGAACTTAAAAACATGGATATGGACATATGGTGCAGAGCAGTCGTGCTCGTTCAGGTAGATTGAAGTATTTACAACTATGATTGTCAATGTTATATATAATTGATTTTAATTATTTTGGAAATAAACTTGGTGAAGTCAGAAGTAGATTAAATTTTTTATATCTTCAATAATGACATAATGTTGATATTTGAAGCACTGAATATTATGAATTGTGTGACAATCGGGTTATTCGGGTCGGGCGGGCGGGTTGCGGGTTAGTCGGGTTACGGGTTAGCCGGGTTGCGGGTTAGTCGGGTTGCAGGTTAATCGGTCGCGGGTTAGTCGGGTTGCGGGTTAGTCGGGTTGCGGGTTCATCGGGCTGCGGGTTGGATTGTTGACTTTTTGGTCAATCGGGCCACGGGGCGGGCTGGGCCGGGCGGGCTGGGCGGGTTTATCGGGCCGGGTCAGCATTTTGCCAGCTCTACATATCATCCCAAACCACCAACATCTCGCAATCTGCCACGTTGAACTCCCCCCTGAACAAAGTTTTTCCATGCCACTTCTCTTCTCCCCCCAGTACAGCTGCAATAACATTCAACAAAATACCTAAAATATCACTTTATTCAGCCCCTCGCATCCAAAAAATCATCCCTACGGTACCCCCATTCACTTCCCCAAAGATTGAAACACCTAAAGCCTCCCTAATTTCTATCGAACTCACAAATGAAGAGGATACTTTCCCCTCCCATGAACATCTAGAAAATCAGACCCCTCTCCGTAAACGCAAGAAAGACACTTCTTCTCAACTAATCCAGAAGAAAACAAAAACTACCTAATTTCCTCTCTCTCTCTCGCCCTTGACATAGAGGCAATGGAATTCTCAGAGGGTTCATCATCGAACCCCCAACACACAGAAACAACACAAAGCAAAGAGAAACTCCTCCTCTCCCTTCGAAATGGCTCAGGTGGCAAGCCGATTGCCACCAAACTTCCAATGATCATAAGCTGGAACTGTAGATGCATGGGGCAGCCCCCTACAGTTCTGTATTTGCAGGATTTGATCTGCAAAACCTCCCCCTCCATGGTTTTTTAATGGAAACAAAACAAATGTGTGAAGCCATGGAACTTCGGAGAAGACGATTCACTGAACTCTCATTATGTGGACCCGATTGGTACCTCTGGAGGTTTTGCATTATGGTGGACGAGTGATACAGCCATCACCATTATATGGGATTCAAAAAAATTAATAACTGTCATTTGGGTTGGTAATCAAACATTTTTTACACTTTCACCTACGGGGCCTCTGTCCAAAGAGATAGAGTTGATGTTTGGGCAGAGATTCTGAATTTCAAAGAGATTAGCACGAGTCGTGGTGTTTAATCAGAGACTTCAACGCCCTCTTACATAATGAAGAGAATGAGGGAAATAACCCTCCAAATGCCACCTCTATGAGAGAGTTCAATGACTTCGTCTTTCAAGCTCAGCTATTGGAAATACCTAGCGATGGCCCCAAGTTTACATGGAGCAATAACAATCGGCGAGGGAATATGGTTAACCAAAAGCTCGACCGAGGACTCTACAATACTACTTGGGATTTAATCAATCCCAAAGCCCTCATTCAAACCAAACTGATGCTCGCCTCTAACCATTGCCCCCTGGTTCTGCTTTCTGAGGCCCAGTTCCATCGCAATAGAAGAAGATTCAACTATGAAGTCGACTGGATAGAAAAAATCTATATAATGAAATGATCGAACAAAGATGGAATTCGATGGCTTGTAGCTCTTCTAACCTCAGAGATGCGCAAAGGGTCTCATTGCTTGGAAACACGAATTCATCAATCACAACAAGATCCAAATCGAAAACCTTATGGAGAAGCTCAATACCCTTAACCTGTTACCCTCGACCCTATCCAATTCCCTGGAGGAGGACCATACCCAAAGAGAGATTGCTCAACTATGTATTAGCGAAGAGCTTTACTGGGCTCAGAGATCACATACTCGTTAGCTCACTCTGGAGATCAAAGTACTCGATTCTTCCACATGTCCACAATTCAGCGACATAAAAGAAATCAAATTACTTGCCTTAAAGACGAGAATGGTTGTTGGATTGACGAAATCACAGAACTTACCACTCATATCCAATCTTTCTTCCGTTCTTTATTCTCCAGAACAAAGAACGTGACTGACCTTTCTATTTTGGAAGACCTCTCAAAGCTTGTCACCGATGACATTAACAACACTCTCTGCACGCCGATCTCTCCTCAAGAAATTAAAACAACAGTCTTCCAATTCGGACCCCTGAAATCTCCCGGGCCGGGTGGTTTTTCGGGGAAATTCTTTCAATAACACTGGAATACGGGTTGGTTACCTAAATAGTCACTGAACTTTGGCCAAATAACCCTGAAGTCACTAAACAAAAAAAATTGCTATTGACATTACCAAACTTTGACCTATTATCCAAATGGTTAGCTACGGACATCCATTATTCCGTCCATCCGCTGATGTGGACTCGCCAACTCATCCGCCACCTCATTTATTTATGCCACGTCAAATTAAATAGCCCACGCAACCCAAGATCATCCTACCCAAACCAATTAATCCCACCCAACTCCTCACTCAAACCAATCTCTTCTTCTTCCTCTTTCTCCTTCCTCCTCCATGGAACCTACCCATCATCCTTCCTCCACCATGAATCCTACTCATCAGATCTGAAAAAAAAAGGAAACTCAATCTCAGATCAGATCTGATCAACCCCCAAATCTGAAGAAAAAACGTCCCAATCTGTTTCAACCCCCCAAATCTAAAATCACTTTGGTTCTGGTTCCGCCCTTTCTTCTTCCTAGCTCAGTTCATTGCTCCCACCGTCCATCTCTCTTATCAATTTCTCAACCATGGATGCGCCATAGCCGACTTCCTTTTTCTTCAGTCCTCACCTTCCCAAATGCCCACGCAACCTCTTCTTCTTCTTCTTCTTTCTTCAATCTCCTCTCTGTTTCTTTTCTATATATAGATTCATTCATCCACTTCCTCTCCATTCCACATTCCGTCTTCTCCATTACTCAAGAAACCAAAACCCAGTAAGCAATGTTGGTGGATCTTAACCTTGTCGTGGAGGCTTCCTCTTTCACCGCCTTCGAGATTGATGGCGGCGGCGGTGGCGGTGGTGGTGGTGGGTGTGAGAATCGGAAGAGGGGTTTGGGTTTCTCTTCATCGGGTAACAACCAAGTGGAGAGCTCCGGTAGCTTTAACTCCTCTTCCGTTGTTAACGTTGACCGGAACTGTAACAATGATGTTGCTCCCGGGGATGAGGATTCTTGCTCTAATAATGGTGGCGGTGTGTTTGGCTACAGTTTCTGTATCTTGAATGAGGAACAGCCAGCTAGAAAGAAGGTGGCCGCCATCGATGGGGATGGGACTATTCAGCTCTTTCCGGTTGGCGGCGGCGGCGGAGGAGTTGGAGGAGGAGGAGGATCTGATTTGAGATTGAGTTTCCTTTTTTTTCCAGATCTGATGAGTAGGATTCATGGTGGAGGAAGGATGATGGGTAGGTTCCATGGAGGAGGAAGGAGAAAGAGGAAGAAGAAGGGATTGGTTTGGGTGAGGAGTTGGGTGGGATTAATTGGTTTGGGTAGGATGATCTTGGGTTGGGTGGGCTATTTAATTTGACGTGGCATAAATAAATGAGGGTGCGGATGAGTTGGCGAGTCCACATCAGCGGATGGACGGAATAATGGATGTCCGTAGCTAACAGTGACCATTTGGATAATAGGTCAAAGTTTGGTAATGTCAATAGCAATTTTTTTTTGTTTAGTGACTTCGGGGTTATTTGGCCAAAGTTCAGTGACTATTTAGGTAACCAACCCCTGGAATACTGTGGGACAGGGACTGACTTTAGAGATCATCTCTTTCTTCCATTCGGCAATCTTCCCCGATTCCTGGAATAATACTCGCATTGCCTTAATACAAAAAGTCCTCCACCCGGAAAACATCACGCAATATCGACCGATTAGTGTCACAAATTTCAGAGCAAAGGTAATCTCCAAGATTCTCGCGTCTCACCTCAAGCCCATTATACCTTCCCTCATATCAGAGCTCTAGACGGCTTTTACTGGTATTCGAATCATACAGGATAATATTATAGTGGCTCACGAGATCATTCACAAGTTCAGAACCAGGAAGAAAGGGAAAATTTTCAGTTTTATTCTTAAGATGGATATGATGAAAGCGTTTGACAGAATCTCTTAGGAATTTATGTTTGCTTCACGGTCATGAGATCCTCAGATACTTGGGTTTCTTGGATTGAAGCTATTGTCTCATCCGTCCGTCTCTCGGTTATGATTAATTGGAATGCTTCTAATTTTTTCAACCCAGCAAGAGGTCTCAGGCAGGGTGATTCACTATCCCCTTTCCTCTTTATTATTTTATCAAATACCCTGTCTTTTCTTTTCCATTAGGATATCGCCAAGGGCCATCTCAAAGGAGTGCAACTAAACTACAGATGTCTGGTGCTCAGCCATGTTCTGTTTGTCGACGATACTCTCGTCTTCGGCAAAGGCACCATGGAAGAGGCAAGGAAAATCAAAATTGTGTTCCAAAGGTATTGTCATATATCTGATCAAGCTATAAATGAGGAGAAATCTAGTCATTTCTTTCCACGAACACCCCAACTCGGGTGCGTGATGATATCTCAGAAATTCTGAATGTTGCCCATGGAGTGAACCTAGGCAAATATTTGGGCATGCAAGCAGAGTGGGGATCCTCTAAGGTCAAAACATTTAGATTCCTTCTGGAAAGACTTCATAAAAAAGCTCAATCGTGGACCAGTTTAATGCTTTCGCATGGTGGTCGTGAGATGCTTGAAAAAACAGTCCTACAAGCGATTCCGTCATATGTTTTCTCCTGCTTTATGCTCCCTTACAAGCTGCTGAAGAAAATGGACAGCGTGGTTATTCAGTTTTGGTGGTCAGGAGATGATAAAAGGAAAACCATTCACTAGTGTGCTGCGAACAAACTTACCTTTCAAAATCCTCAGGTGGTCTGGGTTTTCACAGTTTTAAAGAATTTAATCTAGCTTTCCTCGCAAAGCTTGCTTGGAATATCCTTCTGCACCCGGATGCTATGTGGGTTCATTTATTGAAGGCTCTCTATTTCCCACGCTTAGACTTCATCTCGGCTCTCAAACATCACCGAACCTCCTCGATTTGGAGCAAGATCATCAAGGGAAGGGCTTCCATTTTAAAGGGTTTGAGAAAAAATATCGGAAATGTCAAGAATACTATGTTGCAGGAGGCTTGGATTCCTGATGCGCCTTGTTTCTCAGTTACCACGACTGCAAATCTCTGAGTTTCTGACTGCATCCTATAGCCCCAAAACATATGGGATAAGGCAAAACTCCTCTCCCTCTTTAATATTGATACTGTGCGGCACAATGGTAAGGGACTCTTCACCATCAAATCTTGTTATTGAATGCTTCACAATGGTAACCCCGACCATAACTTGAAAGAATGGAAGTGGTTGTGGCGGCTGAGTATCCCGCCTGAGGTTAGATTCTTCATTTGGCATCTGTGCAACAATGCCCTGGCCTCTTTGACTAATTTTACAATTCGGAACTGCTCATCCACCACTATTTGTCCCTGCTGCAACCTCTGCGCTGAGAATCTTCACCACCTCATTTTTTATTGCCCACGAAGCTGTGAACTTTAGATTCGAGTCCTCCCTCGGCTGATTTTGCCACAATCAAATGACTCAACTAAATATTGGATTCTCAATCATATCAAGCAAGAGGAAAACACAGCAATCGTAGCAGCGATGTGTGCTTGGACGATTTGGAAATCAAGAAACGATAAGGTCTTCAACAATACTTCCAATTCTATTGACAATCTCAGTCATAAATTCCACAACTCTCTACTGGACTCCCTTTCTCTCAAAAGAACGTTTAATCCCTCAACTAGCCGTCAAGGGAATCATCTGCAGCCTCACCTACCGTCGAGCATGATAGCAGAACATTGTTATGTGATGGATCTTTCACAAGGTCCACCCAGAAGGCGGGTTTTGGCATCTTGATGTACGATGCTAATGGTAACGTTACGGATGGTAGGGCTAGCTCTTTTATGCGCGAAGCCCCGGTTTGTGCCGAAGCCATTACATTGCTCCATGCTGTAAACCTTGCTAAACAAGACACTTCTCCAATTACCATCTTCTCAGACTGTGCTACTGTTTGTGAATCTCTCAGAAAACCCCCAAACTCATGGTCATGGGAATGTGAAGCTACTCTAGCTTCTATTGTTAATGTTCTCGAGAGTGTGAATTGGATTACTATCCAACAATGCAAGAGACGATTTGTGAGTAAAGCTGACTTGGTGGCACGACTCGCTAGAGATAACAACCTCCTCCCGAACTGGCTAGTGATTTACGCCTAGTTTTGTTTCTTAGTTTCACCTGCTCCTTTTATATTATCTCTTTATCTGTTTCATATTGTATCTTGAAAACAGTTCCCTTTTGTGACTCTCCAGATTAATATAATCACTCTCTTTGTCAAAAAAAAAAAATTAGAGTGAATAATGACAACCACATAAATTGCCTTAAGATTTTCATTGATGAATGATCCATCACAAAAAACTGTTGTTGAAAAGTAGAAATAAAAGGTCAATTAGACAATGGAATGGTAGCTCCCTCGTGGAAAAGGGCACATGACACGTGATCTAAGGGAATAACCATTCCTCCTTAACGAACAATGTCCAGACCTGATGAGATCCTTAGTTGAGGCCCTAACAAGAATGAACAAGAAGTTTGCTTATTTGGAGACATGGAGCCCATTGGAGCATGTGGACCATGATAGAGACCCAAGAAGAGCTGCAACGGACATGTGTGGGTTCAGCTGTAAGCCCAAAGGCCATAACTTGGAAGCTAAGCAAGAAGGAGTCAAGTTATCCTTGTTCTAGAAGGATTAGTATTCTGTCCAGTTTTAGTATTTCAGTCATAACTTCCTCTGTACGACTCTGATTGATGCAAGGTCAGAGGAGTTGGAAAGATAATATCTTTCCATCAATATGTCATTGGACATCGGATTCATTCGGACGAAGGAGTTTCAATGTGACGGACAGAATAGATAATCATTCTCCTTTTCCAATAGGACTTGTTTTTCCTTATTTGTTTTAGCTACCCTTTCCATGTTGGAATAGGATGCTTTTATGTTATTTTATTCCCTAAATTCTTGGCTCCCTTTCCCTATATAAAGGGACCATTGTAACTCTTTCAAATCACATTCGAGCCACACTTATTCACGTTACTTTAATCACAATGGTTACTTTTTGGTTTCTTCTTCCCTTGGCGTGTTGTCGTTAGGTTAGAGAGATCATTGTTTATCGTTGCTCAAGGTCATCACCTTTGACTTCGTGGCACCATTCGACTTGATACTTTGGGTTCCTAGCTCCTTATAGCTAGTGGGTCCAAGTCCGCTTCCATCCCTTGTTTGAGGTTTGCATTTGATTGCCTTGTTGCCTAGCATTTGGTATTGGGTCATGGACCACGGTTGGTGTTGGTTCATATCAGTTCACTGATATGAGACAGCTCGAAACACTTTCTCATTTCTTGCCTTTTAGATACTCCAAAGTAAATCAATAAACAGGTTGCCATCGAAAGATAAATCACTTACGTGATCGAAGAAAAATCATGAGAGGACAATTTCATCCGTCATGGAAGACGATAGAGGTGGACAAGCTTTATGTGCTAAGATTCTGAAGCTTGCTAACACCCGAACATACATGAAATACATTTCCTTCCTCCTATTAGGAAACATGGCATAACAAATTTTTGTTGCACTTTTGAATCAAAAGATTAAGTGATGTTGGCGCATTGTTAGTAACTCCGAAGATGAAGAATTTTAATTTCGGAAGGATAAAATTACTCCACATCTAGTTCCTCAGTTTCTCATCCCGAGGTGTGAGTGAGCCTATTAAGGAGACTAGTCTAAAGACATGGTAGGCTGATTTGAGAGAGAAAAAAAAAACTCTTTTTCTCATAAGGTCATACCCAAAAATCATTGCACAAAGTTGGGCCAATTAGAATCATTTTGATTTCCTTGACCTTAATATTATTACAAACTACCGTGATACATCTCCTTGAAGATTATCTTGTGTTACACCAAAATTATACTTTTATTAGTTGAATTTTATTTTCTACACAAAATTTGTGATTTAAAACTAAGAATTTTTTAAAAATTCAAAATTATTCTCTCAAAATATGAAAAAAAAAAAGGAATATTAATTCAAAATCAAATTTCAACATTACTATTGTCTGCATGACACAAATCTTTGGATACCTTTTTCTCCTACATATATTGTTTTATTTAATTTCATTATATTCTTAATCCCACATAACCACAAATGGTTATAGCTAATAGAATGGCCTCTTCTATCTTTTGATTATTGAAGAGTGAAAGAATAATTAGGTGGAAAGACGTTGCTGTTCTTGTTTAAGAGTGGTGGGTCTCTTTGTATTTTGGCAGTGAACCAAATTATCTTATCAAGTTGACTTTTTTAATATACAGTTATAACGGTAGTATTATTATGATTATTAGAGCAATTTTCATATAAATCTCTTTTGTGGAACAAATAGGTTGTTTGTTTCCTAGAATTGGAGTGAGTGAATTGCCTAGAATTGGACTCCAATTCTATGGATTGGAGATTTGGGTGAAATGTATTGTTTGTTTTGCTAAAAAAAGGGAGAATTGGATAGAATTGAATTCTCAGGGTGGGCCCTCCAGAGAATTCGGACCCTCTCCGAATTCCCCACTGTCAATGAGAGAATATGCAGATTCTAGGGTGAATTGATGGTGATTTGGCAAAAATAACCTTTTTTAAGGGGGAGATGGAGAATAAGTTGGGGTAATTTGGTCATTGTCAAATTACTTAATTTTTTTGATTTAATCTTTTTTATTTTTTCAAATCTAAGAATCTCCTTAATTCACTCGTCCAAACGGTCTATTTTCGAAATAGACAAGAATCCTCAATTCTCTATCTATTCTAATTCTCTAGCTATTTCAATTCTCTCCGATCCAATTCTTGGCAACAAACGACCCCAAAAAGAAAATCATTCGAGGATGTAATTTCAGTTTCCTAGAGGGAAAATAGTACTTTAGCCCCCTCTACTTTGCCAACTTAACAGATATTTCCCTATACTATAAAATGCTCATTTTACCCCCTCCTATTTCAACAACTTTGTCGTTAGGGTCCTTCCGTTCCAACTTCCGTCTTCGTAACATTAATTGATACACATTCACTATTAATTATTATGGTGGATGCAACTACAAATGTCTTTACTTTCTAAGATTCGCCTATTAATTTTAAAGTTGAAAATTCATATTTATTTAAGTAGAAATAGATCATTAGCTACGTAAATGATATGTATATATCCACATAACAAACGTCATAAAATAAGACATGATTATTGGAGACTTTGTCCATAACAAACATGAAATCAAGTCATTTTTTTTGAAGAAAAATATAACCAATTTTGAACGTGGTAGTTTGATCATATATATTTTTTTGGTAGTCAGTTTAATCGTATATATTAAACATGATATAAAAAAATACATAGACACAATTTAAAGTGATTGCAATGTGTTAAAGAACATCGTGTATGATTAAAATAATAATAAATTTTATAAATAAATTTTAATTAATTAATTAATTTTAATCTTTTGGCCCCATAATAAGAAATTTCTGGTTTCGTCCCTGTTAAGATTTGTGTTCTAATGCCAGCATCATGAAAGTCGATGATGTGGCAATGTACTGTCATTAATTATGGATGAGTCATATTGGTGAGTCATCACTTAACGAAATTTTGGATGGAAGGGGCTGTTTGTTAGGTTGGCATAGTAGGAGGGAGTAAATTGATCATTTCATAGTATAGGAGGCTGTTTGTTAACTTGACAAAGTAGAGGGGGCAAAATACCATTTTCCCTTTATTCATTTACGCTATTTCTTGTCCATTTGGTTACCTTGGCCCGTTTCGGGTATATTTGATGTGTTTCCTAGTGTCTCTTTGAGTACATAAGTTTTTGCCGTCGAATAAGTAGCCGTCAGACGTGTTTGGGATGCAATGGAACCTCGAGAAGTCACCCGATACCATCAGAGAAGTCAAACAAATTGAATAAATCAGAAATACTACCCAGCTAAGAAGTTCTCAGCAAGAACTTCAATGTTCTCGTTGAGAATGTGCTTAAAATCCATCAGAAATCGCGCCCTTAATTTTGGAAATTATTTGAAGAAGTTCTCGGTGAGAACTTCAATGTTATCGTCGAAAACATTGTGAAGGAAAACACGCGTCAGGACTTTTGGATATTTTCTGAAGGAGTTCTCAACTCCAATGTTCTCGTCGAGAACTCCAATGTTCTCGTCGAGAACTTGACCCTTTCCGGGTCAATTTTGGATTCACAACTTATATAAGGACTTCTTCAGCCCCTTCTTTGGACATATTCAATTTTGAGAGGATTTCCATGACTTTGAGAGAGTAGAGAGCCTATTTTGGAGCAATCAGAGAGATATTGACACCATCAATCCATTCCGGAAGACGCTTGGAGCTAGGTTCTGAAGATTCTCGGGATCGAAGCTGCCAGGAATCATCTGAAATTAGGTTTTTCAAATTTCCTCTTTTCTCCCTTTGTTTTAAGATGAATTCTTTTGTAGTTTTCGAATCTTTCGAATGTTGTTTATTAGATACGAGTAGCTAAACTCTTATAGCTTATATTAGATGAACCCTAATTGACTCGGGGCTTTAAAGCGGTCACGGATCGACGGTAATTAGATCTTAATTCAGACTTTCTCTTATTCATGTTTAATTCGTTCTTAAAATCTTTTTCTTTTCTGGCTTGATCATCTAGATTAGATTCTTATTAGAATAAAGGAGAGTTGATGAACGCCCACCTTGTTCTAGAACATCGAATTAAACAGTTAACCTTTTCAAAGAATTCACCTGACCAATAGGGGCCGTTTAGCGTTGATCCGTTTCAAGAGTAGCTCATAAATCAATTTAGTCGCACCAATTAGTTATCCATCGCAGAAGCAAACGCACGGACGGCTAATTAATCTTGGTTGCTAGTTCAATATTAGCGAACGTTCGTGAGCTTAGACTTAAGGGTAAGGAGCTACGACGGTGATTAAGAATTGTTTAAATTGAGTCTGAAACTTGCCGATCTTGCGATTGCCAATGTCTTGGTGATCTTAGGGGGATTCAAAATCTAAGTTATCGTCTCTTTAACTGAACAAACCAATCTATCAATCTGTACTCTTTAATTAGTTTATTTTCCTTGCATGATAGTAGTAGAAATTCGTAGAACTCACACCACACAACCTGTTTAAACCCGAATAACTGTTAATTTCCTTTGAGTAAACGTTAAGAAGAACCCCGTGGAATACGATCTATCCTACTTTTGTAGGTTAGTATTTGACCGCTGTTTTGCAGCATAACACCTCCTCAACCTTTCTTCGCTCTCCCTCCTCTTCCTACTTTGCTGTCACCGTCTCCGAATCCACTTATGTTGTCGTCGGCACCTCCTCAATCTCCCTCCTCTTCCTCCTCTGTAGCCAACTGCTTCTTCGACCTCGTCCAAGTGCTTCAATTTCTTCTGCACAAAGAAAAGTCCTGGAGTCTCCATTCTGAAGCGCGAAGCGCTAGTCGAACAATGCAATTGAAAGAAAATTAGGTTTTTCTTTAAATATCTATGAATTGACGATCTTATCCTTCCGGTTTTCGGTTGGAAGCATATCATGTCTCATATGGTCGTAGTTGAATTTTTTTATGTGATTAAGACTTGTATCAACTTTTCGGGCCACTAAATTCAGATGTCTTGGAACAATTTACCATTCCGAACAGAAACAAATACTTGGCACTTGGAATAATGGGAATTTTTCTTGACAAGTAAATGGCAAATAATCAATTAATACAATAATATGGTTTCCTTTTTTTTATTTAAAAGGAAGGAAAGAGTATTGAAGGAGAAAAGTGTCGCTAAAATGATGCGATCATATAACCAGGAGGCAAAAACCACCGACCAATAGGTAAAATTACGTTTTCCTTTCATAATTAATAATTCCAAGCATGAAACTGCAAACCAATTAATTGAATCTTGTCCTAGGATCTAATTCTCTTTGCGCCTTCTTCCTTTACCCACGAAGCCGATCAGCTCATATATCGCCTTCTTCCCCAAAAGTCTCAATCTTTACGCTGCTGTTAGGCTTTCACCAAGGAGCTGTGCATTTTTATTATTTCTGGGTTTGTATTCATCTCCCAATTTACCCAGTACGAGCTATAAGTCCCATCAATTGTTGGGGAACGACGAAGATGATCGCATTGAAGGAGAAGGTTTCGAATCAGCTGTCTCGTTTATTTGCCGATTCATCCAAATCTCCTTCTTCTGATTCACTCGCATCACATCCTTCTCATAATTCTCAGGTTAGTCTGTTCTACCCATTATCTATTTATTTATTTCAGCTCTTGGGTTTTCTCTTCTTTCCTTTTCTGGGAATTTTGCATAGATCTGCTAGCGTTTTCTGACAATATGTTGTTCTTTTGCTGTTTGGAAGATGACAATCTCATGGGGATGTCCATTAAAGTTGATTTCGCTGTATTATAATTTATTCGATAAGGATTGTCTTTTTCCAACCAACTTGACGGGAATGTCCTTGTTTAGCAAATGTTGAGGATGAGTTAAGACTTCTGGGTTTGATTAAGATGTTTTCGATCAATGGTTTACTTAAGATGTTGTTGAACATGTATGTCTAGAACCATGAACGATGGGGGTTTCCTTGAGAGAAAGGCATATTGATGTTTTAATTGGATACTTAGAAATATGGGGTTCATAGTTGGTGACAAGCCAGGACTTAACCTGCTCTTCATAGGCTTTTTGCTATTTAATGATTAGGGAAATAGATATCTGCTCTTTTGTTTTTGGTTCCATTCAAATCACTGCAGGGTTTTTGTATACTGTGATTGGAAGCTGAGGCACTCGAATGTGTAGGGCAGGACAGGTACTCAAGGCGAGAAGTCATATTCGTCCTATTTCTCGTTCGTTTCTCCTACGTTGGGCTTTGGTAAGTCTAACTCACAAAATGTTAGGGACCAGAGAATTGAGTTAGCACCCGCTCCATCCCTTCCAGTAAGATGGAGAGGTAGAGGTAGAGAATTTGACAAGGAAGAGGAATCGAGATACCATGAATGTGAGAATCAGGTACGCCAGAAAGCTGGTGAAGGTGCAAAAGTATCTAGAAAAGCTTTTGATAACAACCAAACAGACGTATCTCTTGATCACGATGTGGATTGTTCTTCTCAAACCAGCAGCAGCGACAGTGATGTTTTTGAAGAAGCATCTGAGCAACAGACACCCAGAACTCCGTTTCTCAAAGATGGGTCGGCTTTCATATCATCAGACTTGTATGAGTTCCTTATTTCATCTCTCCCTCATGGGGTCAAGGGAAATGAATGGGTTTTGTTGTATAGGTAAGTTAGTGTGATTAATCTGTCACATGCATTGCAGCTGAATTTATGTTCTTGCTAATAGACTTCATCTTTCCCGTGAAGGGCAGTACGTTGAAGCATGGCATATCTCTGCGCACACTTATTCGCAAGAGTGCTGACCTTTCTGGCCCGTGTTTACTGGTATATAATCATCTATCTAGTATTAGCCCACTTCTTCCTTCATTACTGGAGTTCATTTTCTGTTCATGGAATTGTTAGATCGCTGGAGATAGACAAGGTGCTATTTTCGGGGGACTTCTAGATTGTCCAATAAAAGCCACTTCCAAAAGGAAATATCAAGTAAATCTAATGCCGTCATGTACATTTACAAGTTCCTCTTTTATTTTTACAAACTTGATCGACTTAAACTGCTGCTTGTTTTCTACTTACATAGGGAACAAACCAATCGTTTGTATTTACGACAATATATGGTGCACCAAGGTTGTTTCGGCCAACAGGTAATGTGTATGTCCTCATTTCACTTCTGAAATCTTACAAACATCTGCAATTCTAAATAATAATTTATGGTTCCAACTTTGTTATTTAAAAGGGTCGACTAGCGTTGTTGATGCAGTTTCATTCAGCACATTTTGTGTTGATCTTGTCCAGTATGTTTTTGTCCTTCAAACCCTACCTTACTGCAAATAGCCGGTCACTGTTTTTTTCTTTCCCAAAACACCTTATGGAGCCGGGTATTCTTTTTACTATGTTATCGGCTCGTGGAGATGTTTTTATCTTCGAGGGATCCCCCAAAGGCTGGACTTGTATACTAGACACATTGTAGTAGTTAGCTATTGTGATATAATTTCAACCTCGTAGAAGCACCTGAAGTAAGCATCATCATATGTGATATTGCTCTTGTGTAATTGATCACCTTCTTATGGTCTCTTGACATTAGTTCAACATTGTAAATGGGAGATGGAATTAGCTTCCAGGTAATATGAGTGTACTAATATTTGGTTTCTGGAAATGCATACACGTAAATAGGTGCGAACCGATATTACTACTTGTGCTTGGAGGACTTGTTAGCCCTTGGTGGTGGTGGAAACTTTGCTTTAAGATTGGATGAGGACCTGTAAGCTGCTGCTTTTATGTTTGTTATCATCTTGAACAATTTCAGTCTGCTGTTACTTATTCTGTGAAATGTGTTTGCGAAACAGGTTACACGGAGCTAGTGGCCCCAGCGAAACATTTGGGAATTTATGTCTAGCGCACAGCTCGGAGTTCGAGTTAAAACATGTGGAGGTAATTAACTTTCAGAATGTTGCATTCTGCAATTTGCTCTTGACAATCCTATATTGAACAAAGTATTTTGTCCAAGGCTGTAATGGTTTTTTATGTGTGTGTTGTTGGTGCAGCTATGGGGCTTCACGTATTCATCAAAATACTGATTTGTTTATTGAGTTTATCACGCAAAGCAATTGATGGGATCCTGGAATTATTTGGAGTCTTGAAGAAGTTTGAATAGTTAGAGGGGGAATCAGGCAGATTTATTATTAGCCACGATATAGAATATTATTTATTGAATTTGGGTTGCTCAATTGCGGATCTTTTGATAACTATTAAATCCTAGTTTAGCATAGCATTCCAAGAATTCATTTTGGTTATTTATGTATAATATGTACCTATATCGCTAAACACACACACAGAAATGAAATTGCGATTTGTGTTGTGGATGATTCCCGTGAGACCAACTTGGGATCAAGGAAGAAAATAAATTCCGGCCATCAGTAGAAATTTCAGTTGTTCGATCAAATTTTACTAATTTAACGGTTTCAAATGCAGTGATAAATTGATAATTTCAAAATTAATAATAATAAATTAGATGTTGGTGTAATTCAAAACAATTACCTCTACCTCTTCTCAACAAATAACAAATAGGTGTATATATATCATATATGTACAAAGAATCTAAACCTGTACAAATAGGTATACACATAAGCCCAACTACTAGAGATCCGGTGAGTTTTCGCCATTTCTGGTTGTTGGAATCAACGGTTAAATGACGTTTCAATGAATGAGATTGAGCGGAAACAGATTCTTCTTGTCATCCAAGCAAAAGAAAAAGCAGAATATCCTTTGTCAATTCCAAGCAAATTAGTACAATTGCATCATCATAGTTGGTCAGTAATACAATTCGGAGGACTCTCTTAAGCTTATGCAACCTCAATGTCTACACACTAATAATTCTCTCAACTAAGCTTCATGCAACTGAACAGTAACCACTTAGGAATTCTACTACCATTCTTGCTCTGCCACTTCCATCACCAAAATTTCTTCATAGATCAGTGGAAGCCAAATACTGAATGTTTGACATGCTTCTCAAGCAACTCAATGTCATCACATGCATCTTCTTCTTAACACTTTCTATGAATCTTCCTGTGATGCATCTTCTTCTGCAGGCAGCCCAAATATTCTCAGATTACGATCCATTGATCCCACGCTAAGGTATTTTGCATCTGGCCCAAATCTCACACAAGTTGCTTTCCCTGCAGTCAATTTTGAACCAGATAAATACATTTTAACAGAAAAACACCTGTCAATGGACAAACTCTTCCGTCATATAAAACAAAGGTCAACAAATGCAAGAGAAGCAATAACCTGTTCCAGACAAATCAGGAAGAGTTTTGATACAGTTCCAGTCTGCTTTCACACTAGCCACTTGGAAAACTCTGCACAAGCCAAGCAACGGTAAGAATTAAGAGATCCAAAAAACCCCATCCATTCCAGCAACCACATCATCAATTCATAAATATGATATGCTCAGCTTTCAGAGAACATTTCTGTAGCCTGCATTAACAAACTCTTAAGAAACAAGCCATCTACCTTATGTCTGAGCCTGCAACTCCCAAGTAGGAACCACTGTGGTCGAATACCACTGCAATTACAAAAATTAGTTGCATCATTGAATTAAACCAATATCATCCAAATCATACTCACATGTACATCATTAAAAAACAACCCATCTTAGCAAGAATCCATTTTCAGAAGAATACCAGAGTTTGTTGGCGTATCTGCATCATAAAGATTAAAAGTACGGAAGTTCTTCAATTTCCGCAGATCCCAAAGCTTAACACCATCAAGTGCAGCAGTCTGTCCAATTCATAAAGATGTTAGATAATTGCCACAAAGCTTCCATATCATTGATCATGACTAATAATTTCACCAAGAAATACTTACGGCAAGGAAGTAACCATTTTCAGAGAAAGATATGGCAGTTACAGGCCCAGCATGTCCTTCAAATTTCGCAACATTATTCTTCAAACAAAAGCAGGAAAAAAAAAGATAAAAAGTGAGACACAATAGTTCAAGAATTATTTACCAAGAACATTGATAAGAAGTCATCTTTTAGTTCCCTAGGTTTACTGGCTAATCAACATCATACAATATTGAGAAGGTTGATGGTACCTCGGTTTTGACATCCCAAATTTTGACCACAGATTCAGAGGTGCCAGTACCAAGGATGAGACCATCAGGATGGAAGGCAGCAGCCGTGTACCCTTCAGTGTTGGATTTGTCTCTGTCAGCAGCAACCTGCAAAATATTTAATTCATAATCTTATTAATAACAACATACATAATGTGTGACATTGTAAATACAATCATGTACAAGACTAGGGTCAAGCAGAGAACTAAATTATCAATTGAAAAGTAAGAACCAACTCAACCAATGATTATAGAGTTGATGCAGTACGCCCAAGCATTTTAGAAGACCAAATCCATAAGGCACCACGTTCTATAGATTGTTACTTTTTGTTCATGTGACGCGAACACGGTACATAATAGTGATTAGTGAATGTGTCCAAGAATTCAAGGATTACTCCACAAGCATCACCTGTGCTAGGCATGAACCCGAGGCAAGATCATAGAAGCACCATGAATTGTCGAGAGAAGCAGACACAAAGTAGTTATTCGTAGCATGCACAGTGACAGCTTGAACCTGCACCAGGACATAAGATTTTTAGCCACGGCAACATATTATTTGTGCTAAAAACAGCCAATAGTATGATGTAATACATAGACATGAGGTTTATACATGCCAGGGTCAAAATAGAAGAGAAGAATGTCCAAAACTACCACAATGGGCCACAGCTCAAAAGACAATCACCTCAGCAGTATGATCCCGCAAAATGTGTTTGCAATCATAGCTCCCGTCTTCAGATTCTTTCCAAACACGAACAGTCTGCATGATTGCAATACAAATCATGTACATAGAAAAGATAAGTTGTGAAGGCTTGTATACATAAATTTGAATATGATCTGCATCTCAGAAAGATATCAATTAGGTGAATCAATAATTCAAGATTCGTGTTCACCAAGCCAAACATGCATACCTTATCAGCTGATCCTGTCAGGAACAGACCACCATCAGCAACAAATTTTACACTGGTAACCTGAAATAAAAACATCCATCATAAACATTGTTAGAGGGGCAGGTATGTGCAAATAAACCCTACTTTGAACATTCAATACCTTCTTCGAATGACCACTAAGTGTTGATCGGATCTGTCCTGATGAGCGATCGAAAAGTACAGCCGTAGAATCAAATCCTCCAGTGGCAATAATGTCCTGAAGTCGGAATTAATAGCAAAAAAGGCATCTGTTCAGGTAAATACATTCAGCAAGGAGCAATAAATCACATAGATATCATGCAGCATGGTTCATATTTTAGCTCTGAGCTTCCTGCATCGTGTTAGATGAAACCTTAGGAAAAGCAGATTCTGTCAAACTACAATCTCAAACAATAAACTAATGAAGTCGAAAGACCCATCTTATGAATCATGCAAACAAGTTAACCCTGTTAATAATCAAGAGTACCTTAGCCAAAATCAGGCCACGGAAAAAAAACGACATATAGCAGACAATACCTTGGAATACAGGATGTCAATAGATGAAATTCCTGGCTTGTTTGTCTTGTGAAGTGGATGACTTGAGAGTTGTGTGTATCTCGCTAGCTCTTCAGTAGATGCCAATGTTGAAGGAATCTAGTCAACAATTAGTGAGGGGTAGTTAAGGCCTACTGAATAATTATGTAAAATAAAATAACACAGAGCCCTAAGCCCCTAACTACAGCAACACTGAACAACTGAGAAGAAAGGTACACTATTATATTAAACAGTAATACCACACATGCTGTAATTCCTCACAAGCTTTCAGAAACAATAAAACAAATTAGAGTGGTATATGAGCAAACACTCACAAAATTACCTGTCGCTTTTTACGTTGCTGTGAAAGAGCAAGATTACACTCTGTTAGCTCAGTAATTACGTCAACTGAAATCCCTGGGCGCATCTTCTTGCCAGCAGGAGCCAAATCACTATCCTCGGACTCTATCAGTATCAACAAAACACCATTTAAAGGGGGATTGACTAAGATATGTCATTCAATAAAAAACAATCAACAAGACATGAAAAAACCTCTTTTCCCATTAGCAAGAGCAGAAGCATTAGCTGCAGCAGTTGACATGGGTAATTGTCTATCAGCCTGTGCAAGCAATGCTCTTGATTCGTCTCTTTCCTTTTTAAGTCTTGCAATTACACGGCAAGCAGCATCATGCTGGAAAAAAAAAAAAAAGATTTGACATGGTTTGATCAGGACCACAGTGACAGAACTGATAGCCCACTAAGCATTGAAATCTATAAGTGGAAAAAGAAAGTCCAGCTCAAGAGAAATGGTGCCCGGAGACAAAACACTAAACAGCAGCAATTGTAGACATGGAACAATTGGAGACATCCAAATCGATTCAGTAATTTTTGAAAATTGGCCAGCAAATACTTGCAGTTAACCATCATCAAAATTTTTCTTAACATGTTTGATTTGAATATATATGTGTGCATGAAGAAAATAGCAATGCTTAAGACAAAAGGTATTTTAGAGGTGGGCTAAAGTAGGTCGCGATTTTAACATACAGTAACATTAAATATACTGAAACTGAACTTTTGACCAGGAAATATAAAACTCAGGAACCTGGTAAAGTGCATGACTGAGCTCCTGCCTTGCAGTATGTAGTTGTTGTTCCAGAGCAAAATTGGATAACATGAGTCCATCCCATTCCTGTAATCAAATTAACCAAACTAGTTTCTAAAAAAGATAAAAAGGCAGACAGAAAATTCAATAAACAACCATATAGTACAAACAGTGTCATTTGAAACAGAAATCAGAAGATATAGTTAGCTTTAGAGATCTTTACATGCAGGATTTACATTCCACAATGAGATTGTGTTGCACTCAATGTGATATTAATACTCGGACATATAAGAGGATATTGAGATATGTACTCTACCAGAAAGCAAAGTAAAAGGAACTGTACTGCATATTTGACACATACATTTTGAAACATGCCGAGCATTCCAGGGATACTGGCTGTCTGAACAGTTCTTGGCTTCACAATCTACAGGAAAAACAGCAGCAATCAGCGTAGAAATCAGTGATGTTCTGTAAGGCATGTAAACTTGCACTTATAAAGCTGATCGACAAACATTGACATCCATACCTTGCCCATTTTAATCGGAATTAAGTCATCGGCAGTAAGAAGCTCCCCAGTGACAGGGCATTTACCAGAATCCTACAGGTCAAAGAGAGCACAATACATAAATTAAGAAGCAGGGATTGAAAAAATGGCAAACAATTTCAGCTGGATTAGATAGATCTATCCATTGACATGAAAGTAGACGGAAAAGAGGCCACGGATTTCATTAAAGAGTATCTATGACAACAATTATGATAAGAATCCTTGAAAAAGATTCGAACTTTTTTCAACACAGGTTACAGTTTTCCAGTTTCCTGATGTACTATCTCATTTTTTGGGAACTTAAATTTATCTTTACCGCGGAAGGAGAAATTCGACTAGTAAAATAAGCTAGCTGCTATACGAAGGTCCAGCTCTTCTCGAGGAGCCACCAAAACACCACAAAAAGAAAAAGCAAGTGGAAAACCTCGGCTACCATGTCCTCACAGAGTACATGTCCTCACAGAGTAGAGGAAAAAATTTAAAAATTGACGCACCTGAGAAACCCTAGAATCCGTAAACCAATGAAGAAGACGCAAACAAAGAGGAGGGATGACTCACATTTATGAACCTCTCGATTAGGCGCTTCTCGTACACAAGGCCAGACTTGGCGTTAACGACGGGCTCCACCGGCACGTCGCCAGAGACTATTTGAAGAAGGAAAGAAACAAAGTGAGATCATTCCAAATTAGCTTCAAATTTTGGAAAGTAGAGAAGAGAGAGAAGTCTTACTTGCGCACTGCATTGCGAGGATAGGTAGGGTTTCTCCGCCGGGAAGCAGCGCAAGGCAGAGACGAGCAGATGCAGAGGAGGAACGGCGGCGAAATCGGGAGCAAAGCGCAGAAACCCGAAAACAGTGAGCGAGGAAAGGGAAGTGAGAGACGCCGTGTCGTGAAGTGAAATAGAAGGAGAAACCACCCCCTTTCCCCCCGCCTTTCGATATGGATTAGGGATGGTTAGACCCAAATACGTGCCAGGCCATCGAGCCCATTTGAATAAGATTGGGCTCATTTAGGCCTAAATATAATACAAAATTATGATGATTGCTGGGTTTTTTTTACAAGGATAATGTTATTCATCATCATTAATGGGTGGATAAAAAACGGTTACAGATGATTGAACATTAAAAGTAATGATCTCAACCTAATTTGGAAGGAGCTTTCGAGAAGCCGCGACCTTGAAAATCCGATCAGCATTGAAATTGAGACGACGAGGAATAAGGGAAACACCAATGGAAGGGTGATTCCTCGTAATGTATCTCATGATCAAGAGCCAAGAATAGCACTGTCATGGCCAGGAGTCAGGTTCTTTACGGAGGGTGTCCACGAGGACAAGACAGTCATATTTGACAAGAGAACGGAGACCAGATTGAGCTACCAAGTACAGGAGGGTTTTCGCTTCAGCAACCAAAGGTGATCAACAACAAAGGGAGTCTGCAACACCATTACGAGGAATAAGCTAGGCTAATAAGCTAGGCGGTGGACAAGGTTGTGCACGTGGACTGGGGGAAGCATGCAACATATTGGTCGAGAGTCTCTCAGTTCCCTTTTAGACGAGATGCCCATAAGGCTAAATTTTTAACATTAGGTCTAATGTGTCGTAAGACTTTCTCATTACACGCACGCCAGATACACCACATGGATGCGATGCAAAGTAACATATCAAAATTTCTATCATATTCCTTCTCCGCATATAACCAATCTATCAAAGTAACATTGGCTTCAGGAGAACGAACGTTTGGCAACGTCTTAGTCAAAGTGTCCCTCTTTATGAGTAAGAGAAAGAGGGTGTACAGAAGAGCAAACAGGGTGAGTTTCTGTGAAACTCAATTGAAGGATTCGACAGAAGGATTGTTTCCAGCAAACTTCAGTAATTCGATCCCTTAGATCCGAGAGCCGAATTAGAGACGAGAGAATAAGAACACACGGAGGGATAAGAGAAGAAAACAAGGACACCAGATTTTTACGTGGTTCAGGAATGTTCCCTATTCCACGTCCCAATCAGAGCTTGAGAGAGTCACTCAATTAATCGATCACTTAAACACTCTCGAGTACAACCCACTCGAGTTAGGCTATGAAACCACACAACAGTAAACCCTTTTGTAGCAACACTATACTCCAAGCATTCACGCTCACAAGAGTTACCACTTCTCCCTTGGGTATCTGCTTAAGTAGGATTAGAGGATTGTGTTGTGACTGTTGGGGGGAGCCTTCTTCTTGAGGTATTAGCTGCGTTTATTGATCTTTGATTGGCACCTTCCATATTTGCAAAACTGAGAGAAAGATGAGCAGACCAAAAACGAGATCAGATGAAAAAGGAAAGAGAGAATAGGCAATGAAATAAGGAAAATAAAATAGGGTTTGAACTTTGTAAAGTCCAACAATCTCCCCCTAAGTTCAACTCTGCACAAAACATAGTTTCAAAGAATAGTTCACAACAAAAGAAGGTCGTGGTAAAAAGAGAAACAACACAGTTACTTCTCCCCCTAAGGTGATGCCTTAAGAGAAGAACCAAAAGCAAATTCGGAACAAAGTCGGAGGGAAGGAAAATCAAAAGTCACAGGTTGGATCTTCCTCGAAGTCGGACATGTCACTTTTAGGAGGTTCCACATCAAGACGAAGAAGAATTTTCTTTTCGACTTCCTCAACAAGCTCCAAGGAACCAAAAAAACACTTTTTCAAGTTATTTTAAACTCTAGTCAGACCGAGATTCCAGGAGTTTGGCAAGCTTCTCTTGTCTTCTTGTTTATCTTTTTGATTAATTTGTTGTCTGCTGCCAACTTGAATCCAAGAGCGTCAAAGGAAGCGAGAGGCAGTACTTCATCTTCATGAAGCTTGTACTTCATAGAACGTCGAAACCAGTCAAGCCGATGACAAACTGCATTAGCTTCACAACAAAAAGCATTAGAAGGCATTGCCTGAGAGGCAATACGAGCACAAACATCCAAGGAAACTGGTTCTCCCCCCTTGAGTAGGTTGAAAGGGAGCTCGACCACAGTGAAGGAGGCGAAGCACATGCTGAGCCTTAAGAGAGTGTGACGGGGCGTGAAGAACATAATCGTGTAGGTTGACACCAACTCGCTCAAAAATCGCAGTGAGAAGCGGGCCGAAGGGCAGTCCTCCTTGAAAGGGGAGCGACACAGCCTCTAGAATGTAATGAAAGATGAGGCGAGGGAGACTAAGTTGAACACGGCGAAGAGCATTAGAGAGAATCCACACATCAAGAGGAAACAAAATATCCCTGTCATAGGAACGGGGAAGGTATATCTGGTTGATGTACCAGTGAAGAACTCGCAGAACTCCAGGGAGAAAGAGAACATGGACACGAAGGAGAAGGAGGTTTGACAGTGCACATTGACAAGGCTTCTCCTTCGAAATCGAAAGCAAGTTCGTTGACTTGAAACTTAGTTGACCGTTGAAGACCTTGAATCGGAACGCCAATAATGGGGGACAATATCTCAGGGGAGATGGTGACAAGGCGACCAAACACAACAGATTGTGCTTGAAGAGCAGATGCATGCAAAGTTTGACGAAGGTTGCAGTAGAAGATCTTTACTGATTCCTCACAGGATACAGGTGGTTCAACCCGGCGAAAACCTAACCAACCAATATTATGAATGACAAGAGCCAAACGTACTATGGCGGTCAATGGGACTGTCAGCATAGTCAGAGTCACTATATCCAGTAGGATCAAAAGAAGAAGAAAATGGGTACCAAAGACCCATGGAAGCGGTTCCTTTAAGATAACGCAAGATTTGTTTGACGGCGGAGAGATAACTGTCTTTAGGACAACTTTGAAATCGTGCACAGAGACAGACACTAAACTGAATGTCAGGACAGTTGGCTGTAAGATACAGAAGAGCACCGATCATTCCTCTATAGAGATCAATATCAACATCTCTCCCGGATTCATCCTTATCAAGTTTTGTGGCAGTAGCGATAGGAGAAGAACAACTATTCACATAATATAATCCAAATTTGTTAAGAATGGAATGATTGTTACAATAAAATAGAAAATCTGAGTTTATTAGTTAAGTTCATTGATCCATTTTAACAGTAATGGAACTTGCTGAAAATTGATTTTGTTCCTTATTAGCAAATCGGAACACAACCCTAAAGAAGAACATAAAACCTTAAATCAAATCGAAAAATTGGGACAAAATTGAATCATGGTGAAAAACCTTATTTCTTATTAGCAAATCGGAACACAACCCTTAAGAATAAGATAATTTTGTTCCGAAGTAACAAAATTGGAACACAATCCAAAACACAAATAAGACGAACTTGTTCTTAATTAACAAAATCGGAACAAAACCTAAAAGATGAAGAAAACGACATTGTTCCAAATTAGAAAATCGGAACACCACCCAGAGTCGGATGTGCATTGGTTGGGCTGCAAATCGATCGATCAATCAATTTTCAATTCCTACCGCGTTGAAGCTTCTGTTGCTTCGACTCTCAGCTTCCATATACGGCCAGAGCTTCTTAAACACTTAAAACTCCAGTACACCAACCCCTTGGCTCGCTCCTTCACCGCAGAACAATGCCATCGCCGACTCCATGCTTCAAAACCACGATATCACCAGAAAAAAAAATGAATACCCAAATTCTCCTTCGCCGCTACGGATACGGCGGCGCTACCGCCTCCACAAATCCTTCTCCTTCGTAGGTCGGTGTCGTCACTGCTCCACCAAGGCTCTGATCGGAAGTGAGGGGAGGAAGGAGGGGAAAGAGTGGTGGTGGCGGTGATTGAGCGGCCGGAGGAGGACGTTGAGCCGCCGTCGAGTCGACTGTAGCCGTTCATGATTCGGATGTGGATTCGAAATCAGTGGACGTCGGCGGAAGCCGAGATCGGCAATCGAGAGAGAAGGAAGAACATTGAAGGGAAGATTTGTGTGGGAAAAATAGATGGATGGATTGGAAATAGGTTTGAGAAGGATACAACGGCGGCGGCATGAATGGAGAAATAGGTTTGAGAGGAGAGAAGTTTTTTTTCAGATTGTAAAGAGAATTAGGGTTTATGGTAAAACCCTAATATGATTTACTATATATACTAATTCCAAATGACTATTTTGTCCAGATTAATTTATGCCATTTGATCTATTTTCTAATTCTATGGTTGTAAGGGGTGTCCTAACGGTAGTATCCCGTTTATGCACGTTTGTGTCATACTTATTTTGCCCATTTGCGGGACATGGATATTCCTGCCCATTAACGGGATAGTGCTATCTTGTCAAGGATCATCCAATTTATGCACGTTTGTGTCATACTTAATTTTCCTCTTTGAGGATACGTCACTCTTTTTATTTGGCCTGTCTGCGGGATGCAGCTCCACTAGGATTTGGCTTTCCTATTAAGGGTACTGAAGACTTTTTTTCTCTCATGGAAATATGCTTCAAACAATAAGATTTAATTTGTTTTTCAAGAACACCTCTTGGACTATCAAATATTTAACTTTTTGAAATGTGATTTAGTTTTAAGATTATAATTACAGTCTCACCCCTCCCCCACCCCCTTTAAACCCCTTTACTCTTTCACTTTCTTTTTTTATTTTCTTTTTATCTCCTAGGTTGGTTCACGATCTATAGCTACTTCTGCCTAGGAGTTGCTACGGCAAAAAAAAAAGAACTCCTAACCTATGAACAGAGTAGGAGTTCGAATAGCAACGAAAAAATAGGTTTAGAGGAACATACACAAAAAAATTTGAATTAAAAATTTGAGAATGATGATATCAGCGATTGCACAAAGAAATTAACTTAAAATTTTGAGAACAGAGATCAAAGAAAAAAACCTAACTTAATTATTATTTTAGGGATTAAATTGAGAAACTGCTCTAAATCAAACAATATTCATTAAAAATTTTAAAAACTATGAAAAAAAATAATTCATTAACAATTTCATAAAATGGATCTTATGAAAAATAATAACTGCAACACCCTACAAAATAGCAGCTGGAAAATAGGTTTAGAGGGTCAAAATGGCTAATGAGCATAAGGCAATTTATCTCAGCTTCAAGCTGAAACAATTCCAACCAATCAACAAATGCCAAATGGTTAATGGGACCACCAATAAATTAAAAGAAAATGAAAAAAGTAGTTGAATTTCCATGTAAGAGTTGCCCGCACGCCCCCCAATGTTGCCCGAAATGTCCAATCTATCTTCTTTTGTTTGTTTTCATACACTTTCTCTCTCTAATTGTTTCCCCTAGATTTGATTATTTGCTAATAACTCTTTATACAAAGGTTAAAACTAAATTTGTTCTTCATTAAAGTTGCTTATTATATTTTTTCGAGTCTAATGACATCAATTTGATGCATTTTGTTGATTTTTTTAGGTAAAAATCTAACATCTACGTAAGTGTTATGTCGGTCATATGACGTATCAAAACTCTGTAACAGTTGCATAACGTGTATATAGTAGCAATATAGTAGTGTGATATGACACTGTTATAACATAATCAAGGACATATCAGTGTCATAACACTGATGTATTGGTGTCATAACAGTTGACAGTCTCTCTCCTCCATGTTCTCTCTCCTCCCTCCCCTCCATTTTCTCTCTCGTATGCCCTAATCTCTCAGCTTGAAGTGAGATTTTTTGCCTTCAGCCCATTAGACGGACTGTTAGAGGGTTGTTGAGCCGGTGCCGGTCCCCAGTAAAATTTTTTCTCATTTTTTTAATATAAAATTTAATCAAAGGCTCTAATTTATGGATGACATTTTTAATGGTTCAGATCTCTTCTTGATTAACTTCAAGTTACCTTACTTGAAGTTAAGTCAAGTCACCGTAGGAGATGCCTAATATATTATATTGGCATGTTGTTCACAAAGTTATATCATTTCGTCAGAGAAAATTGAGTATGGAGAGTGTGACGCACCCTGGGTGGCGTGGTGCTGCCCAGTCTGCGTGGCGCTACTCACGTGTCACATTTGCCTAATTTTGGACATAGTTCGATATTATGCTACTGATGATATATAGTTACGTAATTATGACCCCAAAACTACAAAACCCCAATCGATGATACTAATTGAACCCAATCCCTTACATTGAAGATGTGTCGTATTAGATAGAGTAAGACACTTCCAACATCAATAAATCATTCGTATCATCTTTTCTTTAATTTGGTTCTCCATGTTTTCGTAAATTTTGAAGTTACACAATGTTCTGTAGCCTCACTATTGAGGGTAAGACACGCAAGGGTAGCTACATCCTATATGTTTTCTTTTGCTATATCTATATATATGTATTGAACTGCACCAAAGAAAATGGCATCCCGACACAAATATCCCAACACACAAATATGCCAAAACATAGATATCATTGTCTAATCATCATCACTGGTGGTGACATTCACATGTGCATATAAACTTACCTAGTATGAATTGTCCTATCGAAGAAACAAACTTTAGCATTCCTTGATTCTCATCTCCATCCAATCCATACTATCAAGAATGCCATTTAATTAACTCTCCAACTACATAATTGGAAATCTCTAGCTTATGGGAACCTAAGTTTTGTTTAATTTTGTGACAAATACAAATCTCGTAATTATTAATTAAGTTGTTTGTGGCTCAGCATCGCGTACGAGTCTTGTTTTGTTGTCGGGTCTTGGTATCTCGATTCACTGTCGAGTTTTGGGCATACGGTCTGGTGATGGGTGTCAGACATCTCGGTACGATACTGAGTATACGGTGATCTGGTAATGGGTATCGAATATCTTTAACGGTACTGAGTATAGGGCATCTGAGAATAATTGTTAAAAGAAGTGGGTAATTTGACAGATAGCCAGGTATTCATGCAAGCAGGAAGCACCTCAGCTTGAAGAAGGAATATGTACTAGTTTGTATAGAGTTGAGTGACTCGAAAGTAGGTAATGTTGGGAAGGGGTTGCGTTGAATATATGCTTAAGGAGTATGAATTGAAAGGCATCAATGCATGATGCATCCCCAAAGTGATATCAACCAATTAAATGACGCGATGCAAAATTATTGTACCTTTTAGCTCTTTGAGACCCAAACCATTTTCCAAGGAATCAATGTTTTGGTTTTGTCCTTTCACAAGTCCTTCAACCCCCAAAAAGCTGTTAGCGTATCACAATAGGACACAACAATCAACACTACTAAGTCTTACCCATATCATCATAATAATTTTCCAAATAACAAGGGAAGGGAAAACCACACTCGGGGGGGATTTCTAAGGAATATTGCCCAAAGGAGAAACGTGGATGAGGAATTTCACTTTTGCCGTGCGGGTGTCCCATTCCTCCGAGTCCGCTACAACAAATCACTATTATTCTAACATCTTTAATACTACGGTGGTCTTAGTACTTTGTTTATAACTCTAAATTATTTTAGTTTGTTGGAGTTTATTCTCAAATTCCATCATCGAAAAGTTTCCTGATGAAACAAGTCTCCGTTGATGAAATTTTTCTACCCACATGATCGTCGTAATTAGATCTATATTTGTGGAAAAAATAATAATATTCTCTCACAAATTTCGTGGAGGTCGGTCATACAGTTTGTATGCGATTTGTACAAACTGTATACACTTCGTAAGTAATTGTACACTCTGTACGTGATGTATATTCTGTATTTTTCGTATAGTTTCTATTTGTGATAAATGTTATGTTTTAGGTTTACACTTTGTTTTAATGTTTGTACAAGTTGTATACAAACTGTATACACTTTGTATAGTTTATTTTTTCATATGGTAGGGTTGTAAACAAATCATATATAAAGTGTATATATATACTCTAAATGAAATTCGTACATTCTGTATGAGAATCGTACAACCTGTTTATATAACGTACACTATGTATATAACATGCACTATGTACGAAATTCGTAGAGACTGTATTGACGAAATAATTAAACGTGTCATCATCGGCGGAGCCGCCATGTGGAAATGATGTTCCAAAATTTCATATCTCTCTCAAACCAACTTTTTCTTCGATCTAAGAATTAATTGGCCAAAAAAATCCTATTCATACGAGTTGGAGAAGAAGGAAAGAACAAGTGAGAAATGAGGAACGTAAATTAGATAGACAGTTGAGATTGTTGCTAGTTTGGAGACAACATGTGAAACACTGTCTCCGGAACCACACCCCCATTCCTCCTATTGTATTCGTATGAATATGAGTAAAATGTAAACTATAATGATTATTTTTTTCATTTTGGTGTATATTAATTATAGATATTTTTTTCAAGTATAAGATGTCATTTATGTTTATTTTTAGGAGTATCGATTAATTTTTCTTTTATCCTATTAACTGAAGTAAACTATAATGGTTTTTTTTATTTAATAAAGTATTACAATCGATAGATTTAATCATATTAAATCTAAAATAAATTTAATATAAAAATATAATCATCATAGTATAAGAGTTTATTTAATGTTCTTTAAGTTTCGTTCTATATGTGTATTTTTAACTAAAATGATATGACATTAGTGATTTGTCAAAATCAGTTAATACATTTTTTATGATATTAAAGTTTTATTCTATAAAAATCATATTATTAAAAAATATTTATCTATTATAACTCCAGTGGGATTACTAGAAGTTGATATACCAAGTGGAAGCATTGTAGTGTCCACCATTAATAATATATGCTTTTTATTATCTAAGTATATATATTTAACTTTTATCACATAGGATTCTCCATATTTCTCCCTAATATAATTTTTATGTAATTTATTTTGATAATATTTTTTGTAAACAAATAATTTTTCACATATCAAAAGACTCAAACCTCAACCACAAGGTTACTAGCCTTGAGGTATACCAACTAAACTAGACAAACTAATATTATCATTTAACAAAATTAAAGCATGCTACTCCTCTACGATATTTTCTTCAGCATTATCATATTTTTCTTAACTTTTAAACAATTTTTGCTCCTTAAAGGGTTGAAATTTTAGGCATTTTCACTATTATAATATTATATACAATAAAAAATTATTCACAAAAATATTAATTTATTAATTATTTCCAAATAATATGAAAATCAAACTATTTTAAAAAAATATCATAACTCGGTGAGTTATGGCCTTTTGTTTTTTTCAGTTTTGAGGGTTTTAAGTTTGCGAGAATAGTAGGTATTTAGGGTTTCGAGATTAAGGATTTATGTCATAGATGTCAATTGAACATCTACAAAGTGAATATGTGGAGATGAATGTATGGTTCTTCATTTTTATGTCAGACGAGTGAGTTATGGAAAAATGTCGTAGTATTCGAGATAAAAAGTTTATCAAAAAAAATCTTCAACAACTATAGCTTACTTATTTTAGTTCTGTCAAAACCCATTATGCAATTTCTCTTCCGATGGTATCTTGTTCCACCTATAACAACAACCCTAAGTACTTAAATTAGG
The DNA here is from genome assembly GCA_034768395.1 of Linum lewisii. Lineage (NCBI taxonomy): Eukaryota > Viridiplantae > Streptophyta > Magnoliopsida > Malpighiales > Linaceae > Linum > Linum lewisii. Next base: position 18,081,395 of record CM068299.1, on the reverse strand, counting down.
GTTTAGAGTTTAAGTTGTGAAGTTTAGACCCTACAACTGAACTAATATGTAATCTTAGACTAGAACAAACAGTATTATACCAATTGGATTGGTGGTAACATGAGCATAACAATTAAAGTAAGAATTTAAACAGTACTTTTTCGTATAGATTGCAAATGTTAGATACATATTTTATTGAATCAAGTTGACCAAACACATATATATAAGTTTGAAGTCTCTCTTATAACATATTTTATAAGTACTTACATATGTAGATTGGAAGTGGGGAACACAATCACGACACGACGCATGTTGTTATAAAAAGACATGAAAATGACCTTTTTTTATGATTTGGGGTTGGTGAATATAATTAAGAAGAAACCTAGTACGTATTTCTAACACCTTTAAGGATTGATTCTTATGATGAAGCTCTCCTCTCACAGAATATAAAATAGTGGAGTAGTACGTAGTAGCACTCTAGGCCTTTTGCTTTACATGATCCAAAATCTTCTTCTTGATCTGCAGGTCAAGGATATTTTGTATGTTTGGGAACCTAGCCTAGCTACTCCCTAATTATTTACCTTTATGGTGTTACGTTTCATACGGAATAACTTCTCTACATCAAAAGTTGAGAGTATCATGGTTGGTGGATTGCACTACTTTACAAACCTATCTTTATACAAATCATGTTATTAGGTTGGGATCTACTACCATTAGCACACCCCTTAGTGTCCTCATATTAGGACATCCCTTACAACCACAGGATTAGAAGGTAGATCTAATGGCCTAAATTAATCTGGACAAAAATAGTAATTTGAAACTCCTATATATACTAAATCATATTAGGGTTTCACAAACCCTAATTCTATTTTACATCTCCCTTCAAAGCTCCAGCCGCCGTGCTCCAACCTCGCCGCCGCCATCATCAACCGCCAGCCTCGCCGCCGTCAGCCTCACCACCGCCATCATCAACCACCAGCCTCGCCGCCGCCATCATCAACCGCTAGCCTCGACGCCGCCATCATCAACCGCCAGCCTCGCCGCCGCCATCATCAACCGCCAGCCTCGCCGCCGCCAGCCTCGCCACTGCCATCATCAACCGCCAGCCTCGCCACTGCCATCATCAACCGCCAGCCTCGCCACCGCCATCATCAACCGCCAGCCTCGCCGCCGCCATCATCAACCGCCAGCCTCGCCGCCGCCATCATCAACCGCCAGCCTCGCCACCGCCATCATCAACCGCCAGCCTCGCCACCGCCATCATCAACCGCTAGCCTCGTCGTCGCAAGCCTCGCCATCTACATCTCTGCTGCCTCAAACCGCTAGCCTTCGTTCGGAGATCCGGCTATCTAGATCGGGGAGAAAAGAAGGGAAGCCGCGCCGCTACATCAGATCCGCCGCCGCGCTCCAGCCCCTTAAGGATCAGATCCGCCGCCGCCATCATCAGATCTGCCACCGTGCTCCAACCCCGCTGCCGTCATTAGATTCGCCGCCGCCATCATCAGATCTACCACCGCGCTCCAACCCCGCTGTCGCCATCAGATCTGCCCCCACGCCGCCACTTCTTCATTTTTCCTCCCTTCTTTCTGTGCTACTTCCCCCCTCTTACCACGTTGTTCCATTTTGACAATTTAGGAACATGTTTGTATTGTTCCATATAGTTACTTATGGAACAAATATTTGATATTATTGTTTCATTTTCAATTTGATTCAATATTTTATGATTTCCTGTGTTCCGAATTGGTAATAAGGAACAAAATTTGATTTTCAACACGTTCCATTACTTTTAAAATGGATCACTGTTTCGAAATAATAAAAGAGGAACTGTTCCGAAACGATAAAAGAAGAACTGATTCGAAACAATTTCCACAAAAAAGTGTTAGAAACTAATCTCAAATAAAAACCACCGGAGATACACAACAAAAACCGCCGAGCATAGAGAATAAAAAATCAGCAATGTAATTGCAAATCCGAAAATTAATAAACAATAATTAAAAATCTGCAATAAATAAAATATTGAAATTACCCTTATGTCCAATTAATATTGGCTTTCAGATCTGTAAGATTAAATTCTACGGCCTTAAGAGGTGTCCTCATATGAGGACACTTTGGGGTGTCCTAATGGTAAATTTTGCCATTAGGGTTCATGTGGGACCTTGTTAATCTTTTGATGCCATTATTGTTCATTTTTTTTTCTTTTAAGTTTTAACTCATCAACGAGGAGGAGTGTTTGGCCTTGGTGAAGTTTTTTATTTATTTTTCCAAAATTTGAACTTTCTAGTATTTAATAATTGTATTTAAATTTTTGTTACTTATGTTTGACAAAAGTTTGGTTCGGAGCTGAATATACAGTTGATGTTCTTCATCCGTTGTAATTTTGAGTTCGGGCAATAACATACGTAAATATAGTATTTCTGGTAGTGAAATGTTAGAATGATAGAGAATCAAAGTGGTATATGTTTGCAATGATTACACCAAGTATCACACAAAGCATTTCTCAGTTGGAGCCTCGAGTAAGCACTAAAGTAGCGACACCCTCAATATCCACATTCATCCAACGAAGAAGATAACACCGTGCACGTGAATTCTGAAAACCAACAATTCAAAACCAAAAGAGTCAACTAACCTAGAATAAAGTATACTTGTAGTAAAGAGAAACACACCAACATGATCACGAATCAAAAGGCTAACCGCAACAATTCTGTGTAAACTTTGGTTATTGCTCTTATAAGATGTACGTCAAAGATAACTCATGATTTTCAGAGAATTTTGTTAATACTGATGTGAGCTATCACTTTTAGTCGAAGGGAAAGTTTTTTTTAGATTTCTAGAAATCTATTTACCAATCTAAGTAGGCAGACATATAATAAAATAATGCCACGTGTCCCGTCAAGATTAATTAACCATGTTGAATTTAGGCATTGACTGGTCAAACCTCTTTATTTTGGGAAAATAAACAATCAAATCTAAATGGAGAAAAATCTATATCTAAGAGTCCGGTAAAAACGGAATGATAAATTCGTTTAGAATGTAATGAGAATTTAACAAGAGAAGGGTAAAGTAGTACTTACATACCAATAAGAAAAAGTCAAAGTTAACGGTCAAAGATGAAGGAAACAGACAAAGATTGGTCAACCAAGTTTCCTTCCCAATGACAACAAGGAGTGCCACGTAAACACAAAGCCCAAATGGGTGTCCCGTAAGTTTTGCCATGTGGGAAGCGTGTTGGAGACAAGGTCTCACGCAATTCTTGGGATGATGACAGAAAAAGAATGCCAATTTTGGTCATTAACCTATAAGAGTTGTAACAAAGTGATCATTAATCTTTAATTTGTAACGTAGTTGTCACTAACATTTTTGCAATTTTAACATTGTGGTCATTCCGTAAACTCTTCTTCCAAAATCTTAGTTAAGTGTTGATATCATTAAGCCAACTCATCAATTTTTTCCATCTCATCTAGTGTTGTCATGCCAGCTAATTCACCCTAAACTCAACCCAACTAACTAATTGAACCCCATTTAACTGACAAGGAGGAGATGTAAACATGACTTGGGGCGAGTTTACAGTTGAATTGGTTAGTTGGGTTGAGTCTAGGATGAATTAGGTGACATGACATGGGGCGACGTAGATAAAATTGATGAGTTGACTTAATGATATCAACACGTAATGAAGATTTTGGAATGTGATTTGACTAAAGACCACAATGTTACAGTTACAAATAGGTTAGTGACAACTAGGTTACAAATTAAAGGTTAATGACTACTTTGTTAAGACCTGTATAGATTAATGACCAAAATGGATATTAATCATGGAAGGGAGGAAGTCTGTACGGAAACGTTAACTAACTTTAGAAGGGGGAAACCCAAAGTTATCGCCTTTTTCCCCTCCTTCTCCCCGCTTCCTGTTTTCGTGGGGTAAATGAATTTAACATTTACCTCGTTTTTTTTTTACCTTTACAAAAGCTACCAAATTGCTTCATTTCATTTCCAATCCAAATTTATCACAACAACAATTTCACCATAACATAAACGTTACACCTTTCTCAAAAACACACTACTCTCTCTTTCCAACGACAATTTGTTTATCCTCTTTTAACATTTATTAATTGGAAAAAAAATATATTGTTAAACGTTTTCTTTGACGTGTTTCTGATTTAGTTGTTATACAAGGAAAAAAAATAGTCTGTCTCATAGTTGTGTCTTTCTGTTTTATTTTTTAGAACGAAAACTTGAATTTTTCAAAGAATCAATCTCATTGATCGTGTTATAGTAGACACGGTATTTGTTAATTGCTTATCCTTATATATGCTATTTTAAGCCGAAAGGAGAGACTGAAGAATAGTCGTTTCAAGGGTCAAATTCAAGGAAAATAAAAGACAAAAGACAAATCCCTCTTCCGGTGTCTGAAAAGAAGAGGAACATTAATATTTGACAAGGAGAAGAAAATGTTACAAGACGTTGTTCACCCGACTCCAGAGCAACTCTCTCTGGTAATTATCTAATATTTAATCTTAATTTTATTATTCATTTCGTATCATGATTTTATTTCGTGTTTTTTTTTCCTAATGCGTGTATCTTTCGGTAACATGTTGAACTCTGCATGACCATGCATTTCAATACCATCACCATCCCATTCATAAATGATTTCTAATTTATCTTGAGAGTTTCATTCCGTCTGTATTTTCACCCTTTTATTCTTCGATTTTGGGGCTCTTCGAATTTCTATTACTTGAAAATCAATCCCCCAACATTGAGAAATTAAATTGGGGGAAAACAACCCTTTAATTATTAGTTAATTGTAATCCAGTCATTTTCCAAATGGTATATGAAAATTCTTACATTGCTATCCCTTTCCTAGCTTTATACTATTTTTATGATCAATAGTGATTCCTTTTGTTGGGAGTTTGAAAATGGGTGGCAAATTACCCAAATGACAATAACCCTACACCATAAACCCACAAAAAGTTTCATTTCTCACATTGATGCTCTTTATAATGGGCTTCCTCTTCTCTTTGTTTCCATTTCTAGTCTGCAGAACACAAGCATGAACACATATTGAAACTTAAACTTGTCTCCCTTTTGTTACTTGGTTCAAATGTCACATGGGAGCATGGGTACAATACACTTTCTTCCTTTATTTTCCTACTTTAGAGAACACCCACTATTTGATGTTTCTTTTCCTTGTCGTCTGTAGAATTTGTTGGTGTGTTCTTGCCCAAATTTGGGAAATGCATGGTGCTTTGGGAATCCACACAACTGCACAACAAAGCAAACCCCCTTATAAATCTCATTACTTTCACTTGCAATTCACCTTGTATCTATAATCTTCTTCCCCATTATGAACAGTCAAGCTTGTTGTGTGAATGTGATGATCATGGTATTGGTATTACTGTTGATTTTGATTCAGTTACTGTGTGATGATGATGATGATGATGATGATATCTGATATGGGTTTTGTTGGTTTTGTAGGATGAGGTTTCCAGCCCCATGCATGCTCAAATGTTGGAGTTTTGTGACTCTGATTTCTTCCAAGAAACAATGCAGAACAACAACTCAGAAGTAACATCTAGCTCCAACTGTTGCTATTATGAGAACTCTCCATACAACAACAATAACAACAACAACAACAACAACAACCTGTCTCTGCCTAATGATTTTGACAAGTACAATCAGGAAAACAATCCCAACAACACAACAACTACTAATACTACTAACAACAATGCTCCAACGACAAGCACCACTAGCACAAACACAGCCACGGCAGCCAACCTAAGCAACACCAATAGCAGCAACCTATCCTCCCTACTATTCGAATCGCAGGATGAGCTCGACAACGACATCTCCGCCTCCATTGACTTCTCATCTTCCCCTGCCTTCTCTGTTCCTCAGCTATTCAACCTCAACCAATTCGACTTCACAACAACATCAATTCAGCCCCAACAGCAGCAACAACTTCCATTCTCTGATCAACATCATCAAAATAGCCTCTCCTCCAACTACTATTCAGCCATTGATCAGCCAGCTGTAGTCCCACAATTCATGGTCCCTTCATTGCTCAACTCGATGGTGTTCGAAGAAGATTGCTTTTCCTCTGTCCCTAACACATCATCATCTTATGCTCAACTCAACAACCCGCCATCGCCTTCTTGCTCATACCTTGGCCCTTCCATGACCACGTTCATGCCTTCTGGAGCCATGAATGCTGCATTGTCAGCAGATTGCTCTGGACCAGTTTTTGGTGGAGGGTTCTACACTGATCAATTCCAGCCTCAGGAGTCGGATTACCAAGGTGACAACGCTGGAATTTACTGCCCAAATGACTCTCTTCAACGTTCTTTTAACCCATCAGACCTTGAGGTAGAAACAAGAAGACAACTTTCTCACTTACTTTTGTACCATTTTTTGTTTGTTTGTCTTCAAGTTGATTTTAAATTGCTGCAAATTTGTGAAGGCGTTCAACAATGAGACAAAGCAATTAGTGGGTGGAACAACGAGCTCTCCACCATTGACAACAACAGAGTTGACAAATTTGGAGGAATCAAGTTTCAAAGTAGGGAAGCTATCTGTTGAGCAGAGAAAGGAGAAGATTAATAGGTACATGAAGAAAAGGAATGAAAGGAACTTCAGCAAGAAAATCAAGGTCCCACCTTTTTTCTCTCTCTATCATAATAAAAAAAAAAACAAAACATCTTGATCATGATGATGAGCCTAAACAAAAGTTGTTGTATGTGGTTGCAGTATGCTTGCAGGAAGACACTTGCAGACAGTAGGCCTAGAGTGAGAGGAAGGTTTGCAAAGAACGATGATTTTGGAGAAAGCAATAGAGCTGCATCAGGTATCCATGAGGATGATGATGATGGTGAGGTAATCATTCATTCATTCATTCATTCATCATATAATTACTAATTGTGTTCTTCCTTGTTCAATCTTTTGATCTTATGACATCTGGAAATTAACATGGGGGGGCATAGTCATACAGGTGGCAGTGAAAGAAGAGGAAGAAATGGTGAATTCTGCTGATATATTTGCACACATAAGTGGTGTCAACTCTTTCAAATGTAACTACTCAATTCAATCATGGATATAACAGAGGAAGAACACAGAAGAAAGTTATTCTAAAGTAATTAACCAATACGTAGCCAGCAGCTAATACAACATTTTTGAAGAGGAGGAGGAGGAGGCAAGGGAAAGCAAAAAGAAGGATCAATGTAAAGTGAGTTTTAAGGATCGATCTCATGCCTCTGGTTTTTGCTAACGACGACATTGGACAAAACTGTCAACATAAATAATTACTGTTTAACCATAAAAAAAAATTATATACCAAGAGATAAAATTATATTAAGTCAGGATCATGATGATGAGTATAGTAGAGTACTTGAATAAGGACTGTAATTTTTGTAGATAATATGCCTTAATTTATTTATTATCTCTCTCTCTTTTTTTTTTTTTTTTCAATCATCTTTTGTGAGTTGTAGTCAGTGCCAATGGCCTGATGTTGTTGTTGTTTGTTTGTCAGAAATTTAAATGGCTGAACAAGACAATGTGTAATTATCATATTTTTTTGTTTAAAAGTATATACCAGAATAAAACAGTAGAACACGATATTTAGCATATTATACTTGAGTAGAGTTTCATTTTCTATCTTACAATACAATTTAATAAGTTTCATTATCGGTGGTTTGAGTTTCCACAAGCAATCCGTGAAGGTTGTTTGTTTGGCATTATTCTTGAATTGGGATTAGATTTAGATGTTTACTTTCATATAGAACATGTTAGTTTGGTTGGTTCCTGAGATCTACAGCTGATTATTTTGTACATATTGATTCGGATGAAGGGATAATCATATGCATAGCTAGATTGAAGGATGAATAATAGTGATAAGGACCGCAATCTTAATTAATCTTGTATTTATTCCTTTGCAATTTCCTTCTATATATACAAAATCCTAGCACACGGTTGGGTGTGGGTAAACAATTCCAACCCATTCTACATGGTATATAAAGACGACTTTGTCCAAACATGAACATGCACCTTTTAGTCCTGCTAAGTACAACTTACATCATGATATCTGGTCCACCGCCTGTTGGATATCTCCAACAATAAAAATTATTGCGACGGCTCTTTTTTCTCAATAAATATGTTAAAGATTGTTATAGGATTGTCATTTTGAACTTTCATAGACAAGTAATCGATGACAAGATAAAAACTCTTTTTTGTTCATCAAATACAGTTGCGAAAACAAAGCTCTTTTGTTGTGCTTCGAGCTATCACTAACTCAATTTTTTTGACAAGACTATTTTTTGTTTGCAAGATCCTTGTGTTGGCCCCTTAAAAATTAATACTCACCATGATCTTTGGAAATGCGTGGTATGGCTTGTTAAATTGAGGGAGTCATAATGTTGATTTGTCAGATAGTAGACTTGGATACCTTTTGAGGCTTGATTTGTTTGGTGTCGGTCAACCTCATTCATTTTTTTATTAATGATTAAGGCGCTTTGTGCAGCTTTAAAAAAAAAAATTGAAAGAGATTTAATTTGGAGAATCACCCGAGTATTTTCATTTCCTTCATACCTCTTTAGTCAAATGTTGTAGGAAATTGGAGTATGAAATCAACAAGAGAGAGAGTGCACTCTCTCCCTCTATTGGGTTGTTTTGTAATTTTTTATCACACAAAATCTATAATTGGATTTGTATAATTTCTTATTTCTTATACTGAGATTTCATGTTAAAAAAAAAACAAATATGATTCTGAATCATTTTTACAAATGAGTATTGTTTTAAGTAAAATATTAAGTTGGTCAAATTAGAGTGATGAATTGGAAGTAGGGAAGATGGGCCTCAGGCTCATAACTTGCAGATAGGAGGATTGGGCCGAGGCAGGCTCTAAGCCCAAGTGGCCACTGTTGGTTTCGTTCAGCAGCAGTAAGAAATATACAGGCGATTTACATTAGAGATTTGTATTAAATATAGACATTTTCATTGAATCACGTGTTTGGTGTAACAATTAAGACAAGAAATTTTAACCAAAAGAGATTTTGAAATATCTCTATTGAGCTATTTACAAATATCACCTACTACCCCATATATTTTAAAATCTCTCTCATTATTAATATTATCCCTATTAATCATTAAAATTTACGTATTCTGGGTATATAAAATAACAACACGGCTCACTGGGAAATAATAAACCCTACACCGTTCAGCTCCATTGAACCTTGTTCTGTATCTGCTGCCGCCTAACCACTGCACGACATTCAAGGTAATACCAAATGCATTGCTTTATTCCTTTTCTTTATTTGTTTAATGTACATGTATATATGGGATTTTGTACGATAGTGGTATTTTCAAATATCAAGTGCTTTGATTCAATAGTTCAGCTTCCATCATCTCTAATTCATAGCCACTGGTGTAAAAAAAGTGCAAAGGAAGTATGAATACTTTTTGTCTTGACTCTTAGTTAATGCAAATTGCCTAGTCCAATACTTTATTATAAGCATCACCTCTTAATAAGGGTAATTTAGTATTTGTTATGTAGTCATTAAAAACCATCATTTACAAATCGCTATTAAGAAAATTGCATACAAACAATATATTGTTACAAATGAGCGATTTAAGTTACTATCTATCTTCATATATATTAAAGGAGAATCCCCTTTTTTCAGTTGACACGTCAGCTTTTTGAGGATTTTAGAGCTCCTCCTTCATTCTAGGAATGAGGGTATTTTGGATAAAAATCAATTTTGAGAAACAAATTTTTTTGATTCTTTTCTCACGAGCAATGATCAAACTCTCAACCTCATGGTTAAGAGACAAAGTGAACAACCAACAATGCCACACCTAATGATTGGAGTAGTTTACTTTTTAATCAAAGAAAAGTTGCAGTGTTTTCAACGTAACAACAAGAAAGCATAACTATAATGCTTTTGTTTATTATATCCCAACAATTGATAACAAATTTATAATTTTTTACCAACATATGAATTAAATTATTATATATTAAAAAGTAGAAAAAATTCAACCACACTTCTAAGTAATCTAAATAAAAATAAATAAAAATTATTTTTCGGTAAAATATTAACATAAAAAATCGGCCAATGGACCGCTGATAATCTAGTTTTCAAATATAGAGATTTAGTCAAATATCTTCATTTCTACCGTATGGGATCCAACGACCCTAATAATTAGTGCCATGATAGAGTACATGACATTAGTATATTGAATTAAGTAATGTTTTAGTGAAAACACTTGTATAGAACTTAGGTTGTTTGGTATAGGGATGAGAATTAGGGAAATATGAAATAGGAGAATGGTGAAAAGTGTTTGTTAAAAGTTAGAGGTTGTAAATTACGTGTTTGGTATGTATATTTGTAAGAAAAAGAGGGGAGACAGTGGTCCATCATTCTATTTGGGAAGTCAGAATTTCTGATAAAGTAAAATGTCAGATACACATTTGGAGACAATAAGAAACTCTGGTATCTGAAATACAAATCCAGCTCCATTAGACAGTAAAAACAAGAATATTGCAGAATACAGAGTTTCCAGAAACACAGCTGATTTCCCTATACCAAACGACCCCTTAGTGATTAGCATTGATCATATTGTTGTTGGTGTATTTCTATGGATGTATACAATCGAAACTAAAGATAACAGGAGCTGGAGCGAGAGGAAGATGGCCTATTTCTCTCCACCCCTCTCTCTCTCTTTCACTCTCATGTTTAGAGCCCGCGACCATTTGCGTGTCTAGTTAACTAGTTAATAAGTTAATTTCGTTAGTTAACGGTGTTAACAAGTTAATTTTTTCGTTAATTAACGGAGTTAACTAGTTAACAAGTTAATTTCGTTAGTTAACAAGTTAACAAGTTAATTTTTTCGTTAATTAACGGAGTTAACTAGTTAACAAGTTAGTTTCGTTAGTTAACTAGTTAATTGTCCAGTTAACTAGTTAACTGACAGAGCTAACTAGTTTGACAATTATCTAGTTATTTTTTTTTTTTGAAGATAATCACCAGATTATTATTGCTGATCGTGAAGGCTAGTACAAATGTTCAACAGTACATCGTTAAGCCAAAGCGGAGGGGTTCCTCCCGAAGTGGGAGAAGCAAAAGAAATAGAGCGTCTAGCAAGAGCATGTGCCGCTTCATTCTGTTCCCTCCTTGCAAACTGTATCTTGAATCCCGGCTGACGTCTTAAAATGGAGCAGCAACTATCAACCATCTCGCCAAATTCAGTATTGTCAATCTGCTCCAATTGGATCGCGTGCACCACAACCTGAGCATCCGTCTCGAACAGCATCATCGTATGACCCTCCTGCTCCACCCAGCTCAAAGCCTCTAGGATGGCACGACATTCCGCATCCCGGCTTCTCCAAGTGCCACTCCAAGTCTCCGTACGATAGCTCAAAGCTTCCCCTTGGTCATCACGAATAATCGCGCCATGCCCGTCATACCTTGGTTCGCGAAAATCGCTGCATCCACGTTACACTTCAAGGCGCCATTTCTTGGGGGTTGCCAACGCCGACAAGGTCTCTCAACCACTCTTTCCACAGCTGGAGCTGTATTGTGTGCCTCCTTCCAAGCCAAAAGGTCATCCATGGCCATTTTAACCACCCAAATAGCACTCGCTCTCTTATTATCCCACACTCGAGCATTACGCTCTCTCCACATATGCCTGGTGGACCGCCCGGTCGTTGTTCGGACGGGTTCAGCCAAATAAAAACTACTAATGCTAAGAAAAAGCGTATAGCAGATCGTATTCCAAGGGCTTTCTATGATTGGTTACTTCAGAACTAGCAAAATACTCGAAGGAAAACACGTTGTGCGTGGTGTGAGTTCCACGACTTCTATTTCTAAGAAATGCAGAAAAATTAAAGCAAATTAAACTAAAGCAGATTGGGAATTAGGGTTTGAAAACAAGAATGACAGACGAACTTAGACTTTGAATCCCCCTTCGTTCCCAGAGCATTGGCAATCAACAGATCAGCGGATTTCGATTCTCATTCAATCAATTACTAAGACACCACCATAACTCCTTACCCTTAGGTTTAAGACCGGCGAACGTTCGCTCTATCCGTTCTAACTACCAAGATTAACTAGCCGCTCGGGTACGGTCGCCTCTCGCAACGACTTAATTAATTGGTGTAATTACTAATGATTAATGAGTTACTCTTGCAGTGAATTAATCCTAACCGGTTCCTACGAAAGGCACACTCCAATTATAAGGTTAATTGTTTAATTCGATGTTCTAAAGTAAGGCGAGCGTTCGCTTCTATCCTTAGCTTAACTAGAATCTAATCTAGGTGATCAATCCAGACAAGAAACACGAACAAAAAAGAACGAATCAAACATGAAAAAGAACTGATTGAATTTCGAATCTAATCACCGCCGATCACCGGCGTTCCCCACCTTCCCCGTGCAAAAAGATGGCGGTAGCTCATGGATCTGGATCCAGAACTCCGCGAGATTCAACGAGACTGATGTTGGCGTTACTCCCGGTTTTAGCTCCTTCATCACCAATAAAGCATAGTCGAACGTCCACGACCCGTTCTCTACCACCCAGCTCAGATCCCGTTCGTTGTAGAAGCGGAATAGTATCAATCTATTCCCCAGCTCCTCCACAGTGATACCTCTTCCAGGTCTCCATATACTAGCAAGCTTATGTTGCATAGCATTAAAGTTGATTGTCTTGGTCGTCATGAACATGCCAACAATACACAGTGCGTATTCATCGACGTCGGAATTGAGATCCAACTCATCAAGCTCCACTCCAATATCTTCGTCTTCAGCTAGCGTCAGTTGACGCAAGTCACTCTCCATTGTCAACGGAACAAGATCACGAGGCTCAAGAATCAACGTGAGGGCCAAGAACCCTAGCAAAAGCGTAGGAAAAAGTTCACGTCACAAAACCCTAATATTGGGAAAAGAAAAGAAAACCCTCATGAAAGAGAGAACCCTCTCATACGGAGGAAAAAAAGCCGTTGGACACAATTATCTAGTTAATATAACTTGCTTTTTGGAATTAACTAGTTATTTGACTTAACAAATAAGTCCAAATTATTTATATTTTTACAAAGTGGTACATAAACCAAATTATCAGTTAACTAGTTAACAAGTTAATTTCATCAGTTAACTAGTTAACGATGTTGGTTAACTAGTTAACTAGTTATGTTAACAAGTTAATTGGACTAAATATTTAGAGTTCAGTGACTAAAATAAAACCAAATTGTCAATACATTAAAGTTGAGTGACTAAACATAAAATAAAAAAAAATAGAACCCATGTCGTCTTCTTCTTCCTCATGCCCATCTGTCGCTGCATCCGACACGGCCGCTTGCCTCCGATGACCGCCTGCCACCGCCCCTACCTCGAATGACCTCCCTGACCTCCGGCCCTACCTCCCACGTCGTCAGTGCCAATGTCAAGGGAATCAGAAATGAGAGAAGAAGATGAAGTAGGGGAGGTACCTATGTTCCTGGTATGTCGCCTTCCGATCGACTCCGGAGCTCGGCGGAAATCTCGTCGCTGGCAACGACAATGAGTCCCTTACTCCAATGGCGGAGATAGGGGGAGCTAGGGGGAGCCACGGCGCCCCCTTCCCCCGGTATCGAGTGTAAAATTATATTTAATATTTGGTGTTTTCGGAGTTTGGCGCCGGCGTATTTGAAGTTCGGCTCCCCCACTACGATGTTTCGGTGAAATGTTGTTTTAAATTTTACAAAATAGTTACTCAAATCAACTTATAATATGTAATAATTACAATTTGTAATCATAAATCATCTAAATTTGAAGAAAAAATTGCCGGTGGCACATATAATTATTTTTTACTAACTAAATAACTTATAATCAAATAATTTATTGTGTAGTTTTACGTAGTATTAGATTCAAGAAATTTTTCTACTACTATCCCAATCCGAAGAATTTTTTTTGCCGGTAGCACCCATTTTCAGTTTATAATTTGGCTCCCCCCTTGTACCAATCCTGGTTCCGCCAATGCCCTACTCCTCATTGATTTGGATATGGATGGATAAGAATCCAATCAATTTGGATATGGATGGATAAGAATCCAATCGATTTGGATCTGGACAGGTAAAACTCCATTCGATTTGGATCTGAAAGCTTGAGATAGCTACCTGTTGGATAGCAGAAAGAACGAAGGTGCGAGCCTTCATAGATAGGTGCTCTTTGGTGGAGGTGGCGACGGAGAAATGGTGGAGGAGGAGAGGCGGTGACAGAGCAATGATGGAAGCGAAGATGAGGGAGAGGCAGCGGCAGAGCACTCTGGAGGCAGCATGATAAGTGAAAATTAACTCACAACTATCAAGGTCGTATTTCCACGAGGGCTCTCTCAATGGCTACTACTCACATTCCTCATGGACGGTCTATTCATTCGAAAAGAGTTTTGGTTTGATAAACGAAAAAAAATGAGAACATAAAGAAAACTAAACAAACAAACAAAGCGGTGCAAATCAAAGATAAAGGAGGTTCAATTGGAAAGATAGCTTCATCATGCTCAAGAGGAACAAATGCACAGACAAGCCAAACATGATCGAGGTTGCAATCGAATGACCATGCAAATCCCTTCTATAGACTCAATGCACTCTCGTAGCACTAAGTTCCTATCCTAAGACTACTTAACTTAGGCTCTCGCTCTCAAGCTAAGTGACTAAGGATGCATTAAATGTGTTTGATGAAATGCCAAGCTACAAAACCCTCTCCTATGACTCTATGACCACTAGGCTAGACACCACACTCTCATGTCAATGTCCTAACACTAAGAGAATCATCAAAAGACTAATCAAAGTTCAATTGAATGAAAAAACTAATGCACACCAAGTGTTCGATAAAATGCACAAGAGAGAAATCATGCAACTATGGTTGAATTGAGATGATCTAATCTCTTAGAACACACTCTCTTCAATCCCTAGACCTACAAACCATGTAATCTAATCACTCTCATGCATTACATCACAAAGGATAGACCAAATCAAGCAATCATGGCAATCAATGGAATTAATAACAAGTCTAGAGATCATCTTCTTACATCCAAGATCAATCATAGTATGTTTACACAATCAACCTCTATCATAGCACAACTATCTATCAATCCAAGGAAACCTAGGAAATCAGCCACACATGGCCAAAGGAAACAAGGAAAGAGAAAGAGAGATGATCACTAAGAACACCATGGCAATCCTCTTCTTGCATGCTCCTCTCCCAAGGTTGTGGGCTTCAATTCAAGCTCCTTCACTTTGAGTTGCACCTTGCTCTAGGGTTATGGATTGGAGATGAGGAGAAAAGTAGTGAGAAGGGAGAGAGAAGTGTTGCTCAAGTGTGGGCTGAATTGTGAATTATGAGAATTGTTTTCTTCCTCTCTCCGAAAATCTGCTTTATATATAGGCTGCTGGAAAAGCCTGGAGTTTTCGGCCAAAACTTAGAAATTTTTCGCCGAAAACTTTCTTGAAAATCCTTTGTAAGCCTTCTGGAAATTCTGATGTCAATTTGGCAAAAGTTCTCGGCGAGAACTTAGAGTTCTCGCGTTCTCGCCGAAAACTTCTTCAGAAATTCTGTGCATTTTTCTCAAACTTGCATCGGCCATAACTCCTCTGTCCTAGCTCCGATTGACCTCCCGTTTGATCCTACGTGCTCCTTGTAACCATTACTATGACGCCAAGGCCTGAAAATTGACAAAGAAAACTCCAATAGGCACTGAATTTTCCCTCGAAGTGGCACTTGGATAACAAAAGAGCACTTTGCACACAATGACCAAATAAGCATATAAATCATGGCAAAATGAGATCAAACATGGGAGATCCTTAGGATAATCGAGGGCACAAAACGCACGAAATATAGTCACATCAAACTCCCCTACGACTAACCCGAAGCTTGTCCTCAAGCGAGTAAACACTTAACGCACTAACCATTTGAACAAGCCAAAAGATCTCTAAGTTCGTTGAACCACGTTTTGATAGCCCGAGTTTAAACAAGGTAAAGGATCCCAAAATTTCACCAAATAACCCTTAAAACATTTTCACAACAAAGACCAAACTAGTTCTTACTAGATATAAGACTGAATAACTTGACAAGAGCATCGGTTACGGGACAGTTCACTTATTCCTGGAGACTGCAGATGAACGGAGGGAAAGTAAGGGGCCCGGTTAACATTGGTCAACATGTGCCGAGGGGGTAGTACACTCATCCTCACACTTTAAGATTTTGAGCTTTTGCGAGAGGACTCTAGGCTATTACATATTTCTACCCCCTTTTTTTCTTCCCACAACTCACTTTTTCTTCGCTTTTGATCTTTCTATTTGTAGCGATTTCAGGAAGCAAGTTTCTTACTAGACTCTTTTGTTTTACCAGTAGGAGCATTGGGAGACCCGTGCAGGCACGGAGCAGCCAACCCCATTGGGGACCGCGTTATCCTAAACCCTGCCCACGCCGGGATGGATTGAGAAGGAGAATGCCACACTGAGACTTCCCTTTTGGGGACTAAGCAATGGGCGGGCAACATATTGCCAGCTCGTGGTGTATCTCAACCAAGCGGCTCCTATGCACGTCTATTGCTCATTTTGGACACAAAGGTCATCTTACTCACACATTGGAAACCTTACTTTCCTACCCTATGTACCAGACTCCAGGAAACTTCGACCGACTCTGAACACTACACTTATCAAAGATAAGAACACTTTGTCAAGTTACTAGACCTCATATTTAACAAAAACTAGTTTCAGACTTGTTGCAAAAGGGTTTAAAAGGCATTTGGAATAAAACTAGTTCACACTTTTCCTTGAAAAACCCGGCTATCACGTATGTTCTCACCATACAATCAAGTTTCTTGTCAAACGACTAGAATTTAAGAGAGTTAAGCATTTAGCAAGCAAACGAGGTGATAGTGGATCAAACAACATGACACACATGCTAAGGTAGAGCAACAAAAGCACAAATAGGCATGCTACCTAGCACAAGATAACCACTATCAAGGAGCATAATTAAATCTCTACCACAAACAATCATATCAAACCTCAAATCCCCCCTACGACTAGCATGAGCATTGTCCTCAATGGTCAAGAGAGAGGGTAAGGTAGAACGAGATTACCGCGGTGGTAGAGAGGAGCATAAGATAAGAGAGAGGTAAGAGAGTATCCCATGAAGATCATTGGTGAAGAGTGATCCCAAGTGCTTGCCAAACCTTATTCAAAACCTAAAACAACACAAAAACCAAAAATAAAGCATAAAAGCAACAAAATTAAAGATAACATGGGGTGCCTCCCAAGAAGCGCTTGGTTACCGTCTTAAGCTCGACGATACCTATGTTATGGTATCCAACTTAGTACCTCCTTCAAATCAAGTAGCTTCTTCCATGATGAAAGTTGAGCTCCAAGAAACATCTTGGGAGAATGATAGACTAGCCAATGCACATTGATGCTTGTATAGCACTTGATACCTTGGGGTGACTTGCTACCTTTGAGTTTCGAAGCTTGAGGAAGAAAGTATGGTAGGGGGCCACCATTGAGCTCCATCGTCTCCAAGTTGGTGATGCCACTCAAGGAGTCTTCCGGTTCAAGTATGGGCGGCTACTCTTCCATTATCACCTTAGAGGGGGTAGATGCATGTCTCCTTGGGTTCTTGGCACAAATACTTCATGACCAAGCAAGAAGTTTGAAGGGTACTTGACGTGTGAATTTCAACTCACAACATTCAATGTCGTATTCCACGGGGTTCTCTCAATGGCCACTACTCACATTCCTCGTAGACGGTCTATTCATTTGAAAGGAGTTTTGGTTTGAAAGAAATAAAAAGCATAAAGGAAACTAAACAAGCAAAGCAAAACAAAGCGGTGCAAATCAAAGATAAAGGAGGTTCACTTAGAAAGATAGCTTCATCATGCTCAAAAGGAGTAAATGAACAAACAAGCCAAACATGATCGAGGATGCAATCGAATGACCATGCAAATCACTTTTGTAGACTCAATGCACTCTCATAGCACTAAATCCCTATCCTAAGACTACTCAACTTAGGCTCTCGCTCTCAAGCTAAGTGACTAAGGATGCACTAAGGTGTTTGATGAATTGCCAAGCTACAAAACCATCTCCTATAACTCTATGACCACAAGGCTAGACATCACACTCTCATGTCAATGTCCTAACACCAAGAGAATCATCAAAAGACTAATCAAAGTTCAATTGAGTGAAAAACTAAGTGCACACCAAGTGTTCGATAAAATGCACAAGAGAGAAATCATGCAACTATGGTTGAAATAAGTTGATCTAACACATTCACTTCAATCCTTAGACCTACAATCCATGCAATCCAAGCACTCTCATGCATTAAATCACATTGAATGGACCAAATCAAGGAAACATGGCATAAATTGGCAATAAGAACAAGTCTAGAAATCATCCTCATACAACCAAGATCAATCATGGCAAGTCTATACAACCATGCCTCTATCATGGCACAACTAATCTACCCATCCAAGAATGAACCATAGAAACTCAGCCACACATGGCTAAGGGAGTAAAGAGAATAGAAGGAAGAATGGTTCACCAAGAACACCATGGATGAATCCTTGTGATGATCTTCACTTCTCCACTTGTAAGCTCTTCTCCCAAGGTTTGTTGGCTTCAATCCTAGCTCCAATGGCTTCAAATTGCTCCAAAAATGTGTTTTAGGGTTTGAGGGTTCGTGGGTATGTGTTTGGGGTTCAAGGGAGATGAAAGAATAGTGATAAGATTCCCCTTTTAGCTCCACAAATCGTCAATATATAGAAATCTGCTAGGCATACACGTCGTGTACCCTAAAATCTGCACAGACCGCAATTTTGCTTAGCTCATTTCTCCCTCATCCGAGCTCCGATTGACCTCCCGTTTTCTCCTATGTGCTCCTTGTCATCCGTACTTCGATGCCATAACCTGAAAATGCATAGAAGTAACTCCAATAGACAACGAATTTGGCTCTAAAGTGGCAACCGGACAACAAATGGACACTTTGCGCAAAATATCAATAAAACACTACAAAAAAAACTCCTTTTAGCGTCGGTCAAAACGTCAGAGCATAGCGTCGGTCGGTCACCGACCGACGCTAAACTGCTGACTTCGTGTTTTAGCGTCGGTTGTTTGTCGACCGACGCTAAAATGGGCCTAAGAGCCGACGTTATCACCCGTTCCTGGTTCGATTTTTGGTTGACCGGACGGGTAGATCGGCGTCGGTCATCAGAAATGGATTAGCGTCGGTCATGACCGACGCTAAAATGCGTGTATATAGCGTCGGTCGGACACGCGTTTTAGTGTCGGTCATGACCGACGCTAAAACACGTAAGTATTTAAACCCGTTTCCTAACCCTAATCTCAAATTCTCACCTCTCTCAATCCTCTCCTCTCTCTCCTGAAACTCTCCCCACCACCACCCTCCTCCTCCTCCAAACTCTCCTCCTCCTCCAAACACTCCTCCTCTTACTCCTCCTTTAAACTCTCATCCTCCTCCTCCTCCTCCAAACTCTCCTCCTCCTCCTCCTCCTCCTCTTCAAACTCTCATCCCCTCTCTCAGCCACCACCCTCAACTCTCCTCCCACATCTGTCGTCCGCACCACAACTCCGTAGCCGTTTCGCCGTTCCGCCGCCGTCCGCCTTCACTTCCTCCTCCAGCCGCCGCAGCCACCGCATCCCAGCCGCCGTTCGCCAGACGACGAAGCCAACGTGACGGCGGTGGAGAAGAGAAACCAGATCTGGGAAAAAACCCAAATCTGGAAAAAAACCCAGATTAGAAAAAAATAAAAATAAAAACGAAAATAATAAATGAAAAATTAAAATGAAAACAAAAAACAAAAAAATTGGGTTGGTTAGTCACCCATTCGGTCAACCCATATTTTAGCGTCGGTCGTGTTTTATTTTAGCGTCGGTTGACCAAACGACCGACGCTAAGGTTTAGCGTCACCATATCTGGCGTCGGTCGTGCCGACCGACGCTATTTATTTTGGCGTCGGTCATGACCAACGCTAAAACGCGTGTATGACCGACGCCAAATAGCGTTTTTTTGTAGTGAAAGCATATAGAGCATGGCATCTCACGATCAAACACGGGCATTTCATAGGTCAATCATAGGCTCAAAATTCACTAAATAAAGTCACATCAGTACTCTCAATCTTTGGTAGCACCACAATAGGGTGGTGTTGTTCACTCTCGTGCTCCACTCTTGGTACCACCTCTTCTTGAAGAGTCTTCACGTCACATCTCACCTCCTCTAAGGTGTCATCATCCTCAAGTCTCCTTGGTTCTTCTATCCACACATCATCGTTGCTTGGCGTGTCCTCGGGAAGAACATGTTCTTCAATCTCCTCCACTACCAAATCTTCTTCTATGTCAAGCACTTCCAGTTCACAAGTGTCATCTTCATCATCATAAACATGCTCCACCTTCTTGGGCCGATTCTCATTCTCTAGAGCTTCCATGAAGAGATTCATACTTTGAGCTAGGCGATTGAGCCGAGCCGCGTTTTCGTCCGCAATCTTCGAGATCTCCTCTAGCATGGATGGAAGGGGTGAGTGTTGCTCCACCTTATGGGGTTGACGTTCATTTTCAAGCATCTCATTGATGTGCGTCATGCTTTGTGCTAAGCGATTAAGTTGGTTCGCATTGTCTTCCGCAATCTTCAAAGCTTGATCAAGTGTGGGAAGAGGTGGAGGAGGTTCCTCATAGCTTACGAACTCCTCTCGAGGACGCTCACTTTCCTTCACCATTTTCAAGAGCTCCTCTAGCATAGAAGGAGGTTGAGAGGGTCGCTCATAGCTTGTGAACTCCTCTTGAGGACGCTCGCTTTCTTTAACCATCTTAAAGAGCTCCTCTAGCATGGAAGGCGGTGGAGAATGTTGTTCATGACTTGTGAAATCCTCTTGATAATACTCCGGCAAGATTTTATGGTAGGGTGGAGATGGATAGGGACATTGCTCATTCCACATGGGTGTTGAAACTTGTTGTTCTTGACCCCACCATTGGCTATCTCCCTCACAAGTTTCTTAGTAGTAGTTGTATGAAGCATGATGATCATAATATGGGTTAGGAGATGGATTCCTACCTTGATAGGAACCATAACCTTGATTTCCATGCCACGAGTTCATCTTACTTACAACCTTGCTCCCATGAACTAGATGAGGTGGAGAAAGTGTAGGTGAATCAATAACTTGCTTGAGGCCTCGAAGTGGTGCTTGGAGATGAATGAATCTACTCATGCACTACTACAATGTACCTACAAACAAGCACAACAAACACAACCAAGTAATACAACAATGCGGGATAACAAAAGTAAACAAACAAATAACAAAGAAGCAAAACTAAAATGGAAGGAAGTGAATAGAGCGGTCCACTACTAAATGCTTTCTTAGGATTGAGAAAGGTCCCCGGCAACGGAGCCAAAAACTTGATAAGTGAAAATTAACTCACAACTATCAAGGTCGTATTTTCACGAGTGCTCTCTCAATGGCTACTACTCACATTCCTCATGGACGGTCTATTCATTCGAAAAGAGTTTTGGTTTGATAAACGAAACAAAATGAGAACATAAAGAAAACTAAACAAACAAACAAAGCGGTGCAAATCAAAGATAAAGGAGGTTCACTTGGAAAGATAGCTTCATCATGCTCAAGAGGAACAAATGCACAAACAAGCCAAACATGATCGAGGTTGCAATCGAATGACCATGCAAATCCCTTTTATAGACTCAATGCACTCTCGTAGCACTAAGTTCCTATCCTAAGACTACTCAAATTAGGCTCTCGCTCTCAAGCTAAGTGACTAAGGATGCATTAAAGGTGTTTGATGAAATGCCAAGCTACAAAACCCTCTCCTATGACTCTATGACCACTAGGCTAGACACCACACTCTCATGTCAATGTCCTAACACTAAGAGAATCATCAAAAAACTAATCAAAGTTCAATTGAATGAAAAAACTAATGCACACCAAGTGTTCGATAAAATGCACAAGAGAGAAATCATGCAACTATGGTTGAATTGAGATGATCTTAATCTCTTAGAACACACTCTCTTCAATCCCTAGACCTACAAACCATGTAATCTAAGCACTCTCATGCATTACATCACAAAGGATAGACCAAATCAAGTAATCATGGCAATCACTGGAATTAACAACAAGTCTAGAGATCATCTTCTTACATCCAAGATCAATCATAATATGTTTACACAATCAACCTCTATCATAGCACAACTATCTATCAATTCAAGGAAACCTAGGAAATCAGCCACACATGGCCAAAGGAAACAAGGAAAGAGAAAGAGAGATGATCACCAAGAACACCATGGCAATCCTCTTCTTGCAAGCTCCTCTCCCAAGGTTGTGGGCTTCAATCCAAGCTCCGTCACTTTGAGTTGCACCTTGCTCTAGGGTTATGGATTGGAGATGAGGAGAAAAATAGTGAGAAGAGAGAGAGAAGTGTTGCTCAAGTGTGGGCTGAATTGTGAATTATGATAATTGTTTTCTTCCTCTCTCCAAAAATCTGCTTTATATAGGTTGCTCGAAAAGCCTGGAGTTTTCGGCGAAAACTTAAAAAGTTTTTGCCGAAAACTTTCTTGAAAATCCTTTGTAAGCCTTCTGGAAATTCTGATGTCAATTTGGCAAAAGTTCTCGGCTAGAACTTAGAGTTCTCGCCGAAAACTTCTTCGGAAATGCTGTGCATTTTTCTCAAACTTGCATCGGCCATAACTCCTCCGTCCTAGCTCCGATTGACCTCCCGTTTGATCCTACGTGCTCCTTGTCACCAGTACTATGACGCCAAGGCCTGAAAATGCACAAAGAAAACTCCAATAGGCACTGAATTTGCACTCAAAGTGGCACTTGGACAACAAAAGAGCACTTTGCGCACAATAACCAAATAAGCATATAAATCATGGCAAAATGAGATCAAACATGGGAGATACTTAGGCTAATCGAGGGCACAAAACACACGAAATATAGTCACATCACAGCATCGGACATATATGAGTTGATGGTGGTGGTGGTGATGATGACGATAAGGGCAGAAACAGTGGGGATTTTGTATGAGTGGATGGTGGATGGTGGTGGTTGGGATTCTATCATCCGGATGATAGAAACAGAGGTGAGAGGAGGCAGTGGTTGAGGGCCGCGAAGCAGGGGGTTAGGGGTGTATTTGGGTTACTCTGGTTTTGGTTGGAACGTTCCAAACTTTCAAGTTTGGACGCAGATCCCTTTCCGTTTAATAGTATATATTTTCTGGTATTGTATTAACTCGACCAACGACCAGTAATAATCTACATATTATATAAGCGGTTATAATTAGATGGGGTATGATTTAAAGCTCTCCCTTAAATTGAAGATACGAACCAATAATATTATTTTATTGTGTCTTATTTTAATTTTTTTATTAGACTTAGAAATCGATAAATAAAAATCCAATATTTTTTTTTTTGGATGAATATTATGATTTCATTCCAAAAGAGAGAGGAGATCAAAAGATCGAACCTCAATGTTAACAGCCTACTTTCGAATCTCAAAGAACTATTTACAATTGAAGAGAAAAACCAAGCGAAGAGATGGCAGAGGAAAAGCTTGCATTCCCTAACGCTTGGTAACCTAGTTCTGTAAGGATTAACTTTGTTATAATATCTACATCTGAAGGGGAGCCACCATGAATACGTGAGCAACGTTCTCTCCATATGCTAGCCACAACTGAAGTCCAAACTGCTCTTCCAACCAAAGCTAGAGCACCTTTAAATTGACAGAAAGTATTGAGGATAGTAGCACCATCTGCAAAAGATATGCTAGCCAGCCTTCCAAGCAGTTTGTCACATAGAATCTGCAATCAAAGAAAATATGAGAGTGCGTCTCCAAAATCCCAGAATTACAGAGCACACAGTTGGGAGCGGCTGGAATCCCCCACTTGATCAAGCGATCTTTAGTTGATAGCCGACCCAAAACATAGAGCCAAGAGAGGAAACCATTGCGTGGTCTACAACCAGTACCCCAGACTAGAGAGAACCAGGGAACTTCTGGATGTTTGATACGAATGGAGTTCCAAATTCCAATATTTTTAAGCCGAGAGAAGTTAAAGAAAATTATTATTCTTATTTATGAACTTAAAATAAATTGTTTTCAAGTAGATAGCTTTACTATTATTATTTTGTATTTCTATTATTTTTTTATAGATATTTTTTAATTTTTATTATTTTTCCATTACTATTTACTAAATATGAAAATCCTACCTGTCCAAATATAATAATAACAATAAATTAACTAAATTAATTAATAAATTAATAAAAATAAGCAATTAATATTTTAAAAAACAGGTAGGAATAATAATATAATGTTTAAATATTAATTAAATACATACTTTTTATGAATAAAATATATAATAATATACCTGCAAATATGTCATTGTCGTTTGCCTCGACCAACCATCACTTAGTCGAATTTTTTTTATTTGAGTAAACTCTTTAACAATGCTCTTTGTAGGGTCATTTATTTTTTTTCCATCATATTCTACTATATTAAAATAGAAAATTATCATATACGATAGCTGCATAAGATAAGTAAATAGAAAATAACTTGAAAAAGTTACTAAAATATAAAAAGTTTGACCCTTGAGTTTTTAATTTGATTTCAATCTTTTGATTCAAAATTTTAAGTTGGTTTTCATTTGGAGAAAAAAAATTCTAAATTTTCTAATTTATAAAATTATTCTTCATTTAATAATTATACTAAATAAAGTTGGCCAACGGGCCGAAAATATACTAGTAATGGTTATGTTCGATTTAAAATGTAATACTCAGAAGTGTAGAGTGGAAATGAAGATTAGGGCTCGATTAACCTATGGTTAAAGAAGGTTTGATCGATGACCATTCGAAAAATAAAAATTAACCATGACAAAAATAGCTTAGATAATCGACTGATTATTTGACCGAACTGGGTTGCCCAATTAACCGAGATGATGATGACTATGGTGATTGGTGAGCCTCCGCTCATTTGGGAGTTGCTAATTGGGACAATGACGGAGGAGTGAAAGTCACGTCGACGGCCTGGCACGGCTCGTGATGGTTGAGGTTGTTGGAGGTCACAAAAGTAGAGCAAAGATGAAGGATGGCAAGTGGTGATAGGGAATTAGGGATTAGATTTAGGGGAAAGTGGAAAGTTGAAAGTTGAAATAAAAAGTGGGAGATCAAAATCGACACCTAATTGCATATGTGGAGTGGTGGTGGGTAAGGCACTACGGCAGCCATGTTTGGCTTTAGATTAGGATTATCATCCACACCGCAGGGTTAGCGATGGGCTTAGGCGCGAGGGAGGACCACAGTATCATACTGGCAGCTCTGGGAGTGTAGCTTCGAGCTCGTCGACAGGGATTTGAATGGAGGATCGAAGTTGGGATGGGGATAACGCAGAGGTGGGACTTGGGAGTCGTAGATGAGTTGAATGTTGCGGAGCAAAGAGGTAGAATCTGGTGGACCAGGGTGGGAAGTTTGGGACGCTGAATCCCTTTAGTGCCAGGCTGGCACCAGAGAAGTTAATAGGTTTGTTCTGATAGAGACGTCGTTGGAAGTGGTGAAGAGGACCAATCCGACGAGTTGAAGCCAGGGGCGTATAACTGAGGGTTGGCTGCTGAAACTAAATTGGGGATTTCGAAAATTGAAGAAAGATTTTCGAATATTGTTTCATAGCAGAGTTGAACCCTTTGCTCATCTAATTCATCCATTCTTGCTTTGTGAATGTTTGATTGATGATTAGATTAGAAGATGAAGATGTCATTTTTACTGGTTTTTTTTTATGTTGGTGGATTAGCTACATAGATTTCTATATAGGATGAATAACCTTTGGCCATGTTTGGTGCAGGGATTCTCAAATAACATGTATTGTTTAAATAGCATTGATTTGTAAATGCAAGGGATTTAGAATTTGGATTTTGATAGACCAGTTGTTTGGTACCAAGGGATTTGTATTCCTCATTACTTGGATTAAAAAAAATGAAACATGTGTTAAATACCATAATTATCCATGTTGAAAACATTGCTGCGATATGGCCTCCACCTCCGATCCTCCGCCTTCTGCTTCCTCTTCTTGGGCTTCCATTGTTGCTGATAAAAGCTCGGATCTGAAATATGTTGCTGAATCACGAGATGCGGTGGTTGATGGAGTGTTACACATTCCACAGGAAGTTGTTGACCTGGGTATTGAGAAGTTGCATACTGCTATTGTAGCTCAGTTTCTTGGTGTTGTGCCGCCAGTCAAGGTTATACGTAGCGTTATGAATCGAATCTGGGGATATGAAGGGGAAGTAGTTCTTTCGACGCTTTTGCCTGGGTTTTTCTTGATCGAGCTTCAGTCTGTCAAGCTCTGTGACTGGATTCTCGCCCGCTCTTGGCACATCCACCACTCTGCGATGATAATCAGGCGTTGGGCACCAAAGATTGCTCCGATTGATTTCACGACTAAGGAGGTGCCCATATGGATAGTCCTCAAAGCTATTCCTCCTGCTCTGGTCACGCCCAAAGGAGTAAGCTGGTTGGCTAGTCAGGTAGGGAAACCTGTTAACAAATTTGTTAGGGATGGCTTAGATGTCAAAGTGTGTGTGGTTAAGGAAGTTGATGTGGTTCAGAAGGAAATAATTGAGGTGGTGTTAGCAGGTGGGGAATAATAATCGGTTGTAGTGGAATACCCTGAGCCAAGGTCTTACAATCGAAGGGTATTGCCAGTTCATGCTAAAGCAACAAAAGTTGCTTCCCAGTCACAAGTCTATGTCCCGAAGGGTGCCTCTTCAGGCAATGCAACCAAACCACTAGCTGGGGAGGAAGCACCTGAAAGCACTTCTGAGGGTTCGACTGGAGGGGGGATGGGCAATGGGTTCAAAGTTTCTTTTGAAGCGGAGGAGCCACCCATCCAACAAGTCATAAGTGATTTGAGCCCTAAACGTGTAAAGGAAACAGAGGAGGGTATGTTGGTTAGTGATGAGGAAGATATGGAAGAGATCATAGCTGAAGAGCCCCCAAGTTTGAGGAATGAATCAGTTAGTAAGGCAGCAGAGCATGCAAGTTCTTCAGTCACTCAAGGGCTTAATGTTGTACTTGGAGAGCATGGTGCAAAGCAGCTTCGTAAACCAAATTTTGTAGATTTTATGGGTCAGGGCAAGTTGTTGTCTCCGCAAGGAGTTATTACCAGACCAAAAACTCGACGAAGATGAAAGTCTGGGTATGGAATGTCCGTGGATTCAACACCTCTGCTAGGTATTTAGAGTTAAAGTCTTATGTTTTTTTTTCATAATCTTGATGTTTTTGCTATCCTTGAGCCAAGGACTAGAAAGAAGAATACAGACAAGCTGTTTAAAGATAGATTCCCAGGCTGGAGGGCAGATTTCTGCTTTGAAGGAACTTTGGGGAAAATTTGGTTAGTTTGGAGGAGTAATATTCCCCTTGTTGTGCTAGATAAAGCTGCTAGCTGGATTCATTGTCTGATAGATATGCCTCAAGCCTATCTCCTAACAGTGGTCTATGCTCCTAATTCAGTGCAAGGCAGGGAATCTATGTTTCAGGAGATTAGTAATCTTGGTGTGATTGGTATTCCTTGGATGATTCTGGGGGATTTTAATGCTATCTTAGATGTGGCAGATTCCTCTAGAATGCCTACAAACCTTGGTAGTATGACAGGGTTTCAAAAGTTTGTTAAAGATTGTGACTTGATAGAGCATCCTGCGTAAGGACCTGAGTTTACATGGATAAATAATAGGGAGGATGGAGCCCTTGCTAGGAAACTGGATAGAGCATTTGTGAATGGCCTGGCATTTGCAATTTAATATGAGCAAGGTGACAATTTTGCCGTGCAAATCATCTGATCATTGTGCAATCCTGATGGAACCTAAGTCTGAGGTTATTAATGCAGCAAAACCTTTCAAGTTTTTCAACTTTTGGAGTAAACATTCAGAGTTTATGACATTGGTTAGAGAAGCTTGGGCTGTAAGGATCAGAGGCAAGCCTTTTGCAGTGTTATATGGTAAACTGAAAGAAGTAAAGGCTAGGATGAAAAAGTTAAACAAAGATTGCTTCTCTCAAATTCATGATAGGGCGGTGAAAGCAGGGATAGGGGTTGAGGAAGCAAGATCTAAAGCTTTCAGTTGCCCTATTGCTAGTGCTTTTAAGGAGGTGGATAGAGCTAATTCAGTTTATCATGAGTTAAAGCTTGATGAGGAAAGTTTCTTGCGGCAAAAGGCTAGAGCAACCTGGATTAAAGAGGGAGATCTGTGTACCAAGTTCTTCTTTAATTATGTCAATGCAAGGCAAATGAAGAATACTATTAAGCAGCTAAAGCATCCAGATGGTAGTATGACTGATGATCCTAAACTAATGGCCCAGATTTCAGTGGATTATTACAAAAGTTTGCTAGGTACCAGTTCTGCTTTTCAGGGCAAAGACTGGAGCACTTTATTGAGAGTAAAACTTTCTAAGGATGACAGTGATTATTTGCCTCTCCTGTCTCTGAAAAAGAGGTTCAAGAAGCTTTGTTTTCAATGCCTTCAGACAAGTCACCAGGTCCTGATGGATTTACTGCACATTTTTTCAAAGTCTGCTGGAAGATTGTTAAGAGTGAAGTTACCTCAGCTGTGTTATACTTCTTTTACTCAGGAAGATGCCAAGGTTTGTTAATTCAATTTGCCTTGCTCTTATCCCCAAGAAGCATAATGCAAGTGATATGAAGGATTTTCGTCCCATCTCCTGCTGCAATGTGGTTTACAAGATTGCTTCAAAGGTCATTGCTAACAGGTTAAGAGGTGTGCTTCCTGACCTAATAGGATTGGATCAGTCAGCCTTCATTAAAGGCAGAATGATTGGTGACAACGTTATGCTTGCTCATGAGCTCTTAAGAACCTATAATAAGAGTCAGATTTCCCCTAGATCTGCCCTGAAAATAGACATCATGAAAGCGTTTGATTCTGTTGAATGGGGATTTCTGCTAACTCTCTTGGATGCAATGGGATTCCCCCCACCCTTATTCAATGGATTGAATCATGCTTCTATTCCTCAATGCTTTCAGTAAGCTTTAATGGTGAATTCAAAGGCTATTTCCCTGCAAAAAGGGGGTCTGAGGCAGGGAGATCCAATCTCCCCATACCTATTTGTTATTGCAATGGAAGCCCTTGCCTGCCTGTTTGCCAAAGTAGTAAAGGAAGGTTCATTTCTATTACATCCTCAGTGCAAAGGGACAAAATTGACTCATCTGTGTTTTGCAGATGATTTAATTGTCTTTACTAAAGCAACTCAGCAGGGGATTGATGGAGTATTGACTGTACTGGAGGAGTTTAGAGTTTGCTTAGGACTCAGGTTTAACCCTGAGAAAAGTGAGATATTCATTGCTGGTGTTGATCCTGATGATGCACAAGCTTTCAGCTCAAGCTCAGGTATGCCTCTTGGGAAGCTTCCTTTTAGGTATCTAGGAGTACCTCTTACTGCTGGCAAATTGAAAAGAGCAGAATGCAATGTGTTAATAGGAAGAATTACTGCTCGAATTTCAGACTGGAATGCAAGAACTTTAACCTATGCAGGCAGGGTGCATCTGATTAATTCAGTGGTTGGAGGCATTCTACAATATGTCAGTTTTTCTGTTGCCAAAGTATGTGTTGAAGGAAGTAGAAAAGGTCTGCAATATGTTCTTATGGGGTAAGCAGGCAGGGGAGAGAGCTAGATTAGCCCCATTGAGAGTTTGATTGAGAAGATTAGGAATGATGTAAAGTTTTTTGCTTTTGGTAGATTAGATGAGTTAGCAATTCTAGCCCTTGTATAGACATAGTTTTGTCTTCCTATGTTCTAGAACGATTGTATTGCTATTCCTTGATTTGATGAAATGAAACCCTATCTTTTCATCAAAAAAAAACATTGCTGCAAATAGCTTTTGATGAGTAACATTCCTCCTAACAAACACTGCTGCAATTTTCATATTGATTAACTTACATATATAATATTATACAACAACAGCCATAGAACTTAAGAACAATTACTTAAGGTTTACCAACCATAATTCATAGAGGCTACAAAATAAGAAGTTGCAGAATGAGTACATTCCATTTACCCCAAAATAACCATCTGCATGCCTCATCTAATAGGTAGTACCTCCTGGTTTCTACACAATGAAGTTCAGAATGAACTCTAGTTTCTCCTCATCTGTCTGCAACTGGAAAAAGGCAGTTGCTTCTCCTTCATCCTTGGTGAAGAACCTCATTGCCTTCATCTTTTGAATTCGAGTTAGCTCAGAGAACTTCTCCGTCTTTTGATGTCTTTTGATATCTTCTGCCTCATTGTTGTATCATCATGTATGCAAAAATTATTTGCCATCCTTGCAATATTATGAGTTGTTTCAACAATGGTTTTAGTCATCTTGTCCATCTTTCCATCAATAGAAGAAAGAAGATTTTTATTTGCTTGCTGCCTAGTCCTTTTCTGGCCAGATGATGCAGTTGATGACTTTTCTTTTGTTTGAGTACTTGATTGAGCTTCAGCTTCTTTCAATCTCGTTGCATGGATGTCATAGCCAGCATTCACCAAGTCTTCTTGTGTTTGGTTAGCTGGCACACCACAGAAATCATAACCTTCAAAGCATGTACTATCCTCTTTCATAATATCATCAGTACCAGTGTTATTTTCCATAACCTTTGCAGCATCTCCAACTTGGACAGCATCAGACCCAATAGCTCTAGACGCTCCAAATATTTCACAAAGCTCTTCCCAATACTCTAGCGGTGTATTGTTCATCCCAGCTGCCTTAGGGTGAGACTGTCAACAATAGGAATGATTAAAAATTACATTTCAGCAGCACTTGGACATAAAAAATCAGTCAACACTCAACAAGTATTAATTCAAAAGTCGAATACGTTACCATGATTCCTCCATTGACACACATCTGCGTCCACCATCCCATCCAGAACCACTTGAATTCCTCAAATCATTTTGTGCAACGAACTTATCTTTCCACTGATGTGACTATATTTGGTGCATTTTAAGCCTTTGATTAGCCTATGAAATGCTCATGTTTGATCCTTAAATGCCATGTTTAATATGCTTTTATTGAAGTATTGTGCTAAGTGTCCTTTTGTTGCCCGGTTGCCACTTTGAGGCCATTTCCATATCTATTGGAGGTGTTTTCTTTGTATTTTCAGGTCTTGGCATTGAAGTACTGGTGACAAGGAGCACATGGGATCAAACGGGAGGTCGATCGGAGCTAGGACGGAGGAGATACGGCCGATGCAAGATTGGAGAAAATGCACTTTCAGCTAAAGGAATTTTCGCCGAGAACCTAGAGTTCTCGGACCAAAAATTCTAAGCAGTCGGCGGAGGCTTGATCTTCAAAGAGATTTTCGGCGAAAACTTTCCAGTATTTTTGCCGAAAACATGAGAAGGAATGCAAGGCTGGATCGGTGATTTATGAAGGAATTTTTGGCGAAAACCTTATGAAGTTTTCGCCGAAAATATGAAGCAAAATCGGCCGAGTATATAAAGAGGAGTCGCGTTCAACTTGAGGGGGGAATTCATTAATTGAGATTTCAGCCTTCTTCAAAACCCTTTTCTCTCAACTTCTCAAACACTTTCTCCTCATCAACCAATCCTCCACAACCCTAGAGCAAGGTGCAAATCAAAGTAGAGGAGCTTGGATTGAAGCCCACAACCTTGGAGAGGAGCTTGCAAGAGGAGGATTGCCATGGTGTTCTTGGTGATCATCTCTCTTTATTTCTCTTTTGTTTCCTTGGCCATGTGTGGCTGATTTCTTAGGTTTTCTTGGATTGATAGATGGTTGTGCTAGGATAGAGGTGAATTGTACAAACATGTTATGATTGTTCTTGGATTGTATGAGGATGGTCTCTATGACTTGTTGTTAATTCCATTGATGGCTATGGCTTGATTGGTCTATTATTTGTGATGTAATGCATGAGAGTGCTTAGATTACATGGATTGTAGGTCTAGGGATTGAAGGGAGTGTGTTCTAAGAGATTAGATCATCTCAATTCAACCATGGTTGCATGATTTCTCACTTGTGCATTTTATCGAACACTTGGTGTGCATTAGGATTTTCACTCAATTGAACTTTGATTAGTCTTTGGATGATTCTCTTAGTGTTAGGACATTGGCATGAGAGTGTGGTGTCTAGCCTAGTGGTCATAGAGTCATAGGAGAGGGTTTTGTAGCTTGGCATTTCATCAAACACCTTTAATGCATCCTTAGTCACTTAGCTTGAGAGCGAGAGCCTAGGTTGAGTGGTTATAGGATAGGGATTTGGTGTGACGAGAGTGCATTGAGTCTATAGAAGGGATTTGCGTGGTCATTCGATTGCATCCTCGATCATGTTTGGCTTGTTTGTGCATTTATACCTCTTGAGCATGATGAACCTATCTTTCCAAGTTAACCTCCTTTACCTTTGATTTGCAGCCTTTTGATTTGCTTTCTTGTTTAGTTTCTTTTATGTTTTTATTTCCTTTCCAAACTAAAACCAATTTCAAATGAATAGACCGTCCATGAACCATGTGAGTATTAGCTTTTGAGAGAGCCCTCGTGGAATACGACCTTGATAGTTGTGAGTTAAATCTCGCGCATCAAGTTTTTGGCGCCGTTGCCGGGGAACTTTCTCAATCCTTTGAAAGCATTTAGTAGTGGACCGTTCTATTCACTTCCTTCCGTTTTAGTTTTGCTTCTTTTTATTAGTTTGTTTGGTTTTGTTATCCCGCATTGTTGTATTACTCGGTTGTATTTGTAGAGCTTGTGTGTAGGTACCAAGTCATTAATCCACCAATCCGTTCTCTACCTCACTTAGTTCATGGGAGCAAGGTTGCAAGTAAGATGAACTCGTGGAATGGAAGTGATGGTTATGGGTCCTATCAATGGTGGAATCCATCTCCTAACCCATACTATGGTCATCCTACTCCATCCAACTACTACCAAGCAACTTGTGAGGGAGATAGCCAATGGTGGGGTCAAGAACAACAAGTTTCAACATCCATGTGGAATGAGCAATGTCCCTATCCATCTCCACCCTACCATCAAGTCTTGCCGGAGTATTATCAAGAAGATTTCACAAGTCATGAACAACATTCTCCACCGCCTTCCATGCTAGATGAGCTCTTTAAGATGGTTAGAGAAAGCGAGTGTCCTCGAGAGGAGTTTGTAAGCTATGAGGAGCCTTCTCCACCTCTTCCCACGCTTGAGGAAGCTTTGAAGATTGCGGATGACAATGCGAACCAACTTAATCGCTTAGCTCAAGGCATGACACTCATCAAGGAAGCTCTAGAGGATGAACAACATTCTCCACCCCCCACAATTGAGGAGATGTTGCAAATGGCGGAAGATAATGCGGCTCGGTTGGATCGTTTAACTCAAAGTGTGAAGCTCATCTCCGACACTCTTGAACCGGAAGTGCTAGTCATGGAAGAAGAAGAAAGTGAGTCTCCCCAAGAGGAATTCGTGAGTCATGAGAAACCTCTTCCATCTCCTTTCATGCTAGAGATCTTGCAAATTTCGGAGGATAATGCAAACCGAGTTAACCGCTTATCCCAAAGCATAGAGCTCGTCACGAAGATTCTTGAGAATGAGCGACATCCCAATCATTTGGAGCATGCTTATGATGATGAAGATGACACTTGTGAATCCGAAGAGCTTGACACGGAGGAAGATTTGGCAGTGGAGGAGATTGAAGTGCATGTTTTTCCCATGGAAACACCATGTGACAATGATGTGAGGATAGAAGAATCGAGGAGATTTGAGGATGATTACCCTTTAGAGGAGGTGAGAGATGATTTGGAGACGCTTCAAGAAGAGGTGGCACCGAGAGTGGAGCACGAAAGTGAACAACACCACCCTATTTTGGCCCCACCAAAGATTGTTAGTGCTCTTCAATCTTCTTGCTTGATCATGAAGTATTTGTGCCAAGAACCCAAGGAGACATGCATCTCTACCCCTCCTAAGGTAACCGTGGAAGTGGAGCCACCTTTACTTGAACCGGAAGACTCCTTGAGTGGTATCACCAACATGGAGACGACGGAGCTCGATGGCATCCCCCTTCCATACATTCTTCCTCAAACTCCTAAGCTCAATGGTAGAAGGCCATGGTGAGGTAATAATTGGAACTTAAGCTTAGCTCATTGATCATTCTACCCTTTGCCTCTATTGCTACTTGGAGCTCAATCTTCATCATGGAAGAAGCTACTTGACATCAAGGAGGTACTAAGTTGGACACCATAGCACAGGTATCATCGAGCTTAAGACGGTAACCAAGCGCTTCTTGGGAGGCACCCCATGTTATCTTTACTTTTTCGCTTTTAATTATTGTTTGAGGTTTTTGTGTTGTTTTAGCTTTTCGAATAAGTTTGGCAAGCAATTGGGATCACTCTTCACTAAGGATCATCATGGAACTCTTTCACCACTATCACGTCCTATGCTCCTCTCTACCAACGCGGTAACTTCGTTCCACCTTACCCTCTATCTCTTGATCATTGAGGACAATGCTCATGTTAGTCGTAGGGGAGTTTGAGGTTTGGTGTGATTATTTGTGGTAGAGATGCTATGATTTGCTTGATTTGCATGATCTTAATTGAATGTCGAATTCCGCTATCTTAGAATCATTCGGTTCTTGCCTTTTGGTGTTTAGTTGACTTCAAGCTTTCACAATGATGTTTAGACTGTTCCACTTAGAACCTATAACCAGCATGTTAGCACTAATATCAAATGAGTCTAAGCCAGAACAGAGATTTTATCACTCTTGTTGGTTGATTGGTTTGATACGTGTTTTTGTACCACTCGATAACACCGATCTAAGATGATGAAGGCAATCAAAATTATCACCCTTTTCCATGTTTTTCATCACTTTTTTGATTTCTCGTGATTGTGGCTTGAGATTAGACGGATTCCAATTCAAAATCTTGTGTGGAAGTTGTAAAGAGCTAGGGATCAAGTGGCTATTTTGTGAAAAAGAAAAAAAAATGCTCAAAGAAAAGCTAAGCTAGGCAAGCTCGGCACCTAAGTGAAGTGTCGGGTTGAGCACTAGCAAAGGCAAAAGCTGTGAGCTAGGCCGGTTCAACACCTAAGTGAAGTGTTGGATCGAGCACTAGTATGCAGTAAGAAAAAAGAGAAAAGAGAAAAAGAGAAGAAAAAGAAAAAAAAAGAAGAAAAAAAAGAAAAAACATTCTCGAATGTAGCCCTTGATCCTATGCCCGAGTGTGTAAAGAGCGGATTTAGAAGCGGATGAAGTCGAGTCGATAGCCACATCCTAATCACTCACCACTTTCAAACATTTCCTTACTTCCGCCTATTTCGTTCCATTTCCCGAGTTCAAGTCCTTTTGATTAGAGTCGGTGTTGTTGTGGTCGGTTTTGCTGTGTCTCAATCAACCACTACTTGAAGTGTGCAGAAAATAGTGAGGTCTAGACTTGTTTTGTTGACGTTCTTGCATGTGTAGGTTTAGTTTGTTCGTGAAACAGTTTAAGCCAAATTGTTATTGCTTGAATCTCAATGGGACCGATCTTGTCATTTGTGAACTTGGATGTTTTCTGATTCTTTTGCTTGAGGACAAACAAAGCTTAGTCGTAGGGGAATTTGATGTGACTATATTTGGTGCATTTTAAGCCTTTGATTAGCCTATGAAATGCCCGTGTTTGATCCTTAAATGCCATGCTTAATATGCTTTTATTGAAGTTTTGTGCTAAGTGTCCTTTTGTTGCCCGGTTGCCACTTTGAGGCCGTTTCCATATCTATTGGAGGTGTTTTCTTTGTATTTCAGGTCTTGGCATTGAAGTACTGGTGACAAGGAGCACGTGGGATCAAACGGGAGGTCGATCAGAGCTAGGACGGAGGAGATACGGCCGATGCAAGATTGGAGAAAATGCACTTTCAGCTAAAGGAATTTTCGCCGAGAACCTAGAGTTCTCGGACCGAAAATTCTAAGCAGTCAGCGGAGGCTTGATCTTCAAAGAGATTTTCGGCGAAAACTTTCCAGTATTTTCACCGAAAACATGAGAAGGAATGCAAGGCTGGATCGGTGATTTATGAAGGAATTTTCGGCGAAAACCTTATGAAGTTTTCGCCAAAAATATGAAGCAAAATCGGCCGAGTATATAAAG
This sequence comes from Linum lewisii, assembly GCA_034768395.1. Lineage (NCBI taxonomy): Eukaryota > Viridiplantae > Streptophyta > Magnoliopsida > Malpighiales > Linaceae > Linum > Linum lewisii. Next base: position 18,045,319 of record CM068299.1, on the reverse strand, counting down.
AGGAGTCGCGTTCAACTTGAGGGGGGAATTCATTAATTGAGATTTCAGCCTTCTTCAAAACCCTTTTCTCTCAACTTCTCAAACACTTTCTCCTCATCAACCAATCCTCCACAACCCTAGAGTAAGGTGCAAATCAAAGTAGAGGAGCTTGGATTGAAGCCCACAACCTTGGAGAGGAGCTTGCAAGAGGAGGATTGCCATGGTGTTCTTGGTGATCATCTCTCTTTCTTTCTCTTTTGTTTCCTTGGCCATGTGTGGCTGATTTCTTAGGTTTTCTTGGATTGATAGATGGTTGTGCTAGGATAGAGGTGAATTGTACAAACATGCTATGATTGTTCTTGGATTGTATGAGGATGGTCTCTATGACTTGTTGTTAATTCCATTGATGGCTATGGCTTGATTGGTCTATTATTTGTGATGTAATGCATGAGAGTGCTTAGATTACATGGATTGTAGGTCTAGGGATTGAAGGGAGTGTGTTCTAAGAGATTAGATCATCTCAATTCAACCATGGTTGCATGATTTCTCACTTGTGCATTTTATCGAACACTTGGTGTGCATTAGGATTTTCACTCAATTGAACTTTGATTAGTCTTTGGATGATTCTCTTAGTGTTAGGACATTGGCATGAGAGTGTGGTGTCTAGCCTAGTGGTCATAGAGTCATAGGAGAGGGTTTTGTAGCTTGGCATTTCATCAAACACCTTTAATGCATCCTTAGTCACTTAGCTTGAGAGCGAGAGCCTAGGTTGAGTGGTTATAGGATATGGATTTGGTGCGACGAGAGTGCATTGAGTCTATAGAAGGGATTTGCGTGGTCATTCGATTGCATCCTCGATCATGTTTGGCTTGTTTATGCATTTATACCTCTTGAGCATGATGAACCTATCTTTCCAAGTTAACCTCCTTTACCTTTGATTTGCACCCTTTTGATTTGCTTTCTTGTTTAGTTTCTTTTATGTTTTTATTTCCTTTCCAAACTAAAACCAATTTCAAATGAATAGACCGTCCATGAACCGTGTGAGTATTAGCTTTTGAGAGAGCCCTCGTGGAATACGACCTTGATAGTTGTGAGTTAAATCTCGCGCATCATCCACCAACGAAAACGAGACTTGATGTGAGGATCAACCCTGATATTGCATCCAGGAACATTAATATTCATTAATCGTTCTAGTTCCTTATATCCTCCAGGTTGGAAGCTTCCATTTTCAATATATTTCTCTCGCACTAGTTTCTGCAAGTTATATATGAATACTTTGTCCTCCTCTTTCGTCCAAACTTTATATAGTCTTTTGCCTTCTCAGTTGCTTTGCCACGTCTTCGTGAAATGAATACAAGCAAACAACTGATTAGCAAAATATCAGCTACTACTATCAGTTCAACATACTATTATGGATTAGCCTTATACCTTTGCAGCAGTTGGTTGTTGTCCTTCACCTCCTTTTGTAGATGTCATGGCTTTGTTATCAAGTAGTGGTAAGAAAGAATTACATAGTTGATAGTTATACTTATAGTGGTAGGAAGCTGAAAACTAATGAATATACTTTCAGTCGGAATCATAAATGCAGTAGGCTTAGGAGATATTAAAACAAAATGCAGTTGCAGCTACTAAGAGTAATAAACACTACAAGAAAATTAATAATTGGTCACGGTTTTTTAGTCACGGTTTTGGAAACCGTGACTAGTTAGTCATGGTTTTCAAAAACCGTGACAAATTAGTAACGGTTTCAAAGAAACCGTGACTAATTTGTCACGGTTTTGTATGAACCATGACTAACTAGTCACGGTTTACGAAAACCGTGACTAGTTAGTCACGGTTCCTTTGAAACCGTGACAGATTTAGTCACGGTTTCATACGAAACCGTGACTAAATTTGTCACGGTTTCAAAGAAAACCGTGACAAAGTAACCAAACCTGCCCACTGCCATCTTCACTCCTTCTTCTTCATCTTCACTCCTTCTTCAACTCTTTCTTCTGTCGCCGACGATTTCACAACACAACCAGTGTGCGGCATCATCTGGAGCTTTGGGAGGAGGCGGCGATGGAAGCACAGGCGGCGGGGATCTGGAGCTTGAAGGCGGCGGAGATGGAATAGACGGCGGCGGCGGAGATGGAATAGACGCGGCGGCGGAGATGGAATCGATGGAGGGAGCTTAGCTCCGATTGAAGTCGAGACTCACCGGCGACGGGAGAGTCACCGGAGAAGATATGGGATTGATTTGTTAACTCATAAAAATGTATAGACTAAGATGCATAATTAGAAAAATGTAGTTACTGATTTGTGTAACGGAAGGAATAAAATTGGGAATTTTTGTTAACCTCATAAGTTTATGGATTAAATTGCGTAACGGAAGAAGTTGGGGGTTGATACTATAATTCAAGAAAATAATGAATTCAGTCATTGAGAAGTTTGAGTTTACGATTTGGTCACTACTCTTTGTCACGGTTTTCCTTGAAACCGTGACAAAGGTTAGTCACGGTTTTGGGCAAAACCGTGACTAAACTTTGTCACGGTTTTTAAAGAAACCGTGACAAAGGTTAGTCACGGTTTTCCACAAAACCGTGACTAACATCTTTGTCACGGTTTCTTTACAAACCGTGACAAAAATGGTGCATTATAGTCACGGTTTAGGAAACCGTGATAAATTTTTTTAGTCACGGTTAAAACTGTGACTAAAGGGCCAAAAAAACCGTGACTAAATTTGTGTTTTCTTGTAGTGAAAGAGGAATAACATGACAGCTTGCAGTGAAGTAAAAGTTTGTCTAGAATACCTAATATCATGGGGAGACGTTTTGCACTTGTGTCCTTCCCATTACACATCCATTCCTTATAATTCCACCTTTCTTGTCATCTGCAACAATACACAGGAGCATTGCACAGGCACAAAATATCTAATATGTTAGTTTAGCAAGGGCGCAAGAAGACTTGCTTTTAATTGAAAACAAATATGTCATTAGTGGGACAAAGAAACTAAAAACAACAACCCTGGTTCAAATAAAATCAGCAAGCTCGAGACATCAAACTCGAAATCAGCATTACAGATTCCTAGATTGATTAGCTCGATTGGCCCACATTTCATTAGCCAAATTGACTCTAAATTCAGTCCACTCTCAAGATGCCTCGACCCCGGATATATCATGTTCCAAATTGTCATCTACGTTTGCCTCCTCGTTATAAAGAGGAACATATGTTTGCTCAAACACATCAGGCCCACCTTCCTTTCGGATAAAGTTGTGCAGAAGGCAACAAGCAGTTGCTATCAATGCTACCATCCGCGGAGAGAACCATGAAGTATCACGTAAAAGCTCCCATCAGAGTTTCAAAATACCGAAAGTGCATTCTATCACATTCCTCCCTTTTGAGTGCTTCATGTTATAGTGTTCAAGTGTCGTTCTTGGTCTACTTCTACCCGTCCCCCACTCTTGTAAATGATACCGTTGACCTTGAAAAGGAGAAAAAAAGCAATTCGCATTTGTGTATCCAACATCACATAAATAGTAGCCTCCTGCGTGCATATAAGTTTGGTATTAGTAAGCGATTGTGGCAATGAAGACCAAATGTGGCATATAAGATTGGTAAAAGATTATTACCTGCAAGAACTCGGAAACCATCATGCCTACTTAACGCATCCCTCAACACCCTACTGTCATGTGCAGAGCCTTCCCATCCAGCCAAGCAATATATGAATTGTAAGTTTTGCGGTTACATACACCAAGCACATTGATTGCAGTGGTACCTTTCCTAGTGCGATATCTAGCTTGGAACCTCTTTGGTGCTCTAACATTGATAAAAGTTCCACCTAACACACCAAAGCATCCCTACAACAACACTAACACTGTTTAGTAGTCATGGGCTGTGATTACTTATGGAAGACAATTGGATTTTATTTCTCAGAGAAACCAACTGAGATTGAAAACAGCAATCCACCAAATGACTAACCTTGAAATACTTCCATCGAGCGTCGGTGTAGTTATCAGGAACGGGAATAGGCTTTGCCAACAATATATGGTGTAACTTCAAAATGGAACACAAAACTGCCCTAATGGTACGACTTATTGTTTCAGCTGATCGGTGGAACAAAACTTGTGTTGTCCTGTTCTTAATGTTATGACCGACAGTGACCAAAAAAATGGCAACCATCTCATTAATGTCCATGTTCTTACTCCGTTGCAAACCACCGATGGAATTAACTAGGCAACACAATTTATCAAATATAGAACGATTCATATGTAGCATATTGATGCAGTTTTGATTTGTTGTCTTAGTAGCATAATGTAAAAATCCTATTCTATAAACCCCTCTAGGTAATGGTAGTGTCAATATGCGGGGAGGTTCTTTTGTGGATTCACTAGCCATTCTTCCGACATAGATGGCCAATTCTAATAACAACGTAAGGTATTGCTCAATCATGTCAAACCACATACTAACACAAGCTAATATCATTTTATGTCTTTCATGTCTTCTTGGAGGTCTTGTCATAGCGATTCAACCTATATTACCATAGACACACAAAGGATATTAGAACTTTCCATGCTCAATATTCAACATTGCCAAATGACAAATAGGGGACAAAAACTAAAGTCCTAATGGGCAACAACCCTAAACTGGCCAGAACCTAGGCCTAAGTGAAAACACAAAACAAACCTCTGGAACATCTATATAGGACACCCAAACAGCAGGAAACCAGAACAGCTAAACCAAACAGAAAGAAATACCAAACAAAAATGAAAACAGAACAGATACAGAACCAAAAGACAGCATACACACTTAACCATTGTCAAACAGACCCCTTCTCCAAACAGCAGTCGAATATCCAATCAGATAAGCCGAATATCAGTTAGGAAAGTTCAGAAAGAGCTCATAAACTGAAACTCACCTTTACTGCCAATAACCACCAACGTTACCACAATTCGTGTGGGTGAGGACAGTAATCTAGAGCACTCTTCAGATCCAATCAGATATGAAGCTTCAGACAAGAGAGGAGGTTGAGAATTTTTTCCCGGAAAAGAAGACAGCAATGAGGAGCTGCTGAGAGAGAGGCTTGGTGGATGGAGATAAGGGCAAAATAGAGAAATTGTGGGTCATTAATGGGTGTGGGCCAACATGTATTTGGGTCTATTTTCAAATCTTACCTATATAGGTAAGATTTCAAAATATATCTCCCATGTAATTGAGAATACCAATATCATGTATTTGGGTCATATTTTTAGACAAAAAACAAAGGTATTGACCAAATACACGGTATTTAAAATCCATGGGTTAAAATCAGCCCAAACCAAACATGGCCTTTATAATTTCCTAAAAAACCCTTTATAATAAGTTTTTATTTAGTGATGGCAATTCATGTTTTGGTTAATTTGCTCAACATCGGTTAATCGCGTTTTGATCAATGACCGAAATGTTGAAAGGTGCTTAGTCTCCTTCTCACCGATCGGCCACTCAGTTAATCATTGGTTAATCAATTTTGGCTATTAATCTAAACTAAATTGTCAACCCTAATGGAGACTAAACTCCTAGGAGGTGGATCAGCGTCCAACCCTTGCAAGGGGTTGGATTTGGTTTCAACCTTTTATGGACGTTAGATCAATCAAGATTTCATCTAACGGTTGATTTTTTTATCTTGTTCAAACAGTTGAACGGATCCGACTTTTCCAGTTAACTAGTTAAATCCGTCAGTTAACGGCGTTAACTAGTTACCAAGTTAATTTCGTCAGTTAACTAGTTAACGCCATCAGTTAACGATTTTGGTTAACTAGTTAACTGACGGAGAGAGAAATGGGTGAGAAGCAAGAAATTATGAGTTTATGTGGTTTTGGTTGGAACGGTCCAACCTTTAAAGGTTGGATCCAGATCTGTAACCAAACTCCTACTATGACAACACCCATAAGTATTGTCATATAACAATACCATCAAACACCATTAGATTCAATGGTAGAGATAAATAGCTCATACCAAAAGGAAAAAAAATTAGGAATTTGGTACTCAATGTAAACTACGATTTTTAAACCTCACATTTCCAATAAAAATCGTGTTGCACACCCCCCCCCCCCCCCCCCAAACAAATTCTTTCTCATTCCCTCCATCTTGATTGATCCCACCAACGACGAGCTAGAGTACTTGTCTCCTCCTGGCTAGTGCTCCTTTCGACAAGTTGGGACGGATCTAGGGGTGACGAGTACTGAAAATCACTAGCAGTGGCGGATCTAGTGGGGTTCCCCGGCCCAGTGTCATGATCCATCCTGGATCCGCCACTGCTAGTGAGGAGGAAATATAAACTCTAATTATTAAAATTTGTACTATGTTTATTTATGACCAATTCCCAAATCTAGACTAATTAAAAAGAAGGCTTACCTAAAACCATTGAAACACGGTGTCGAAGACAAGAAGGTGTATAGTATATAATAATATTAAGTTGGAGAAAGTAGAACGTGTTTGCCGCCCAAAACAATGAATGAATAAGAAGAGAGTGAGAATAATGTGAGATTCAATAATATTAATATTAATATTATTATAATTTGTAGAGAAAACCAATATCCGACCTTTGCCACTTTGCCAACTACAAACTACAAACCCCAATACTCATACACTAACTAGTATTAGCAGCAGTCAAACCAAATCAGATCAAACATCCTTCATTAATTACATTGCTATTTCATATGCACTTTGTCTGCCTCTCTCTCTCTTTCTATCACTTGTAATAATGTTTTTTTTCCCTGCTATTTACCGTTCGCGTCTTACTAATGCAGTCCGTATTTTTAACATAAATAAACAATTATACCCTTACAGTATGTATTTACTAATGCAGTCCATTTTTTACTAATGCAATTTGTATTTACTAATGCAGTCCGTTTTTTACTAACGCAGTCCGTTTTTACTAACACAGTCCATTTTTTACTAACGAAGTCCATTTTTACTAACCTAGTCCATTTTTTACTAACGCAATCCGTTTTAGACTAATGCAGTTTATTTTTACTAAAATAATTCATTTTTTACTAACGCAATCCTTTTTTACTAACGCGGTCCATTTTAGACTAACACATTCCATTTTCACTAAAATAATTTATTTTTTACTAATGCAGTCTATTTTTTATTTACATAATTTCTCAGTAATATATTCTCTCAAAATTATTAATTTAAGAAGTATATAGATTTTAATCAATATTATTAATTTATTTGAATTTTTATAATTTTCCATAAACAAATTTATACATATATAATTTTCATCATCGTTATTAATTTGTTTAAACATTTATAAGTTTCCATCAGCAATAGTTTTATTAATCACTAATTTTATTTCAACATTTATAATTTTCCATCAATATTATTAATTTATTTTAAATTTTTAAAGTGTTATTTGTATTTTTATGCCTTGTTTTTTCTAATATATTATGAATAAGGATATTCGTTAGTAAACAGACCGTGTTAGTAAAAACGGAATGCGTTAGTAAAAAAATAGAATGCGTTAGTAAAAATGGATTGCGTTAGTAAAAACGGATTGCGTTAATAAAAACGGAGCGCGTTAGTAAAAATGGATTGTGTTAGTAAAAAATGAACTTTGTTAGTAAAAAACGTCTGCGTTAGTAAAAATGGACCGCGTTAGTAAAAAACGGATTGCGTTAGATTACAAGGACATAATTATCAATTTATGTGAAAATACGGACTGCATACAAGCAAAACACGGACTACAAATAGCAACCCGTTTTTTTTACCTTCAAAGTCTTATTCTCATTGCAATCGGACAATAACCTTCGAACATCGTCATTAATCAATTCAGAGAGACCTCTCCTATACCAAAATCAATCGAGTCGAGTGAATGGATCGCTTCACAATGTCATCCACGTTCTTACTACATTCTTCCCTCACAAAAATAATCTTATTTAGCGGGTTGACAACTCAAATGCTACTTCACTCCGTTATAAGCCTTCCAAACTCAGTGTCATCGCACGTACTCTATTCAATTACTTGTTGCAGCGTCAAAAAATTAATTTCAAACATCATATTGGACATACACCTGATAGCTTCCATGAGACATCGTGACTCTGCTCCCGAGTAGAGCACCTGCTTGTATCTCAGTAAAAAAAAAAAAGATTGATCTACAAACGCGTAGATAGGGCAATTTTTGTGAGGACTACACTTTTTTATAGTCATATAAACTACATTAATCCTAACACTTGATTTTTGTTTATATCTAATGGAAAGAAATGGTATATGGAGATTTGACATTTATTAACCATTAATATATTAATTCATTAGTATGGTATGTTTGATGATTTGTGGATTTGCCTAAAATCATATTATGGTAATATAATATATCCTTTTTTTTTTAATCTATTCAAATTGTCATCCCCTTCCCTTCTTTCCCTCTTTCTTTTGCCAAAAACAATAGAGTATTCTTCTTTCAGTTGAGTATTTTCTTCCCCGTGTTACTATTTGCATAGTCCTAGTTCCAGACACCCTGAAGGTACTAGTGCTTCTCCAGATCGGTACTAGTGCTTCTCTAGATTGGTACTAGTGCTTCTCCAGATCGGTGCTAGCTAGTGCGGCAGACATGTACTAGTACATGTAAGATCTCCATTTTACTATGTGTCTTTTTTTTTTTGGCTTATAATTACATGTGTCAAAATGTTATTTTTGTGTACTAGTGCACTAGGTGGTGGTGGTGTTCCGACGAAACAACCATGTTGGTGCTTTACTTTTGAACAAAAAATTATTTTCCTTCATTAAAGGCTTTCATTTCCCTTTTTATGTGTGTATTTAATATTATTAAATTATTTGTGTGCATTTAATCATTTTTTAATTATCTTACTTAAATGCACCTTTCCTTATTTTATAGCCACAAAATAGAAGGTATTAAAAATCAATGGGTAGCTAGTAAAGAAATATTGAAAAGGGGAAACAGTAGATAAGTTATTGAAGCAATGCTGACAACTGCTTCTTATATGTGTTTATGTTATTGTTGTGGAAAGAGACCAAAACCCTAAAAGTAGTGGAGATATTGGAAGAATACTCATGTAACTATCATGCCTACCAGCTCATACTCATCCTCCCTTTTCACTCTCTTCATTTTCATTTATTTTATTTTATTTTATTAAATTACTATATTATACTTTTTCCCTTTTTCTCTCTCTCTATCTACCCTCATAAGTATATTATAATTTAGTTCAAATTGTATACAAGTACATATGTTCAATTCAAAACTGTATTGTATATTAGTGGGCACCGATTTTGCTGCATTTAATGGCGATTAATCACTGGTAAAAATTAAAAGCATGGGAGGGAGGGAAGAAAGGAAATCAAACAAATAACTCATATTCATAAACAAGAAATAAGGAATCAAATGGGTCGACCCTAACCTACAGCTGAAATGCAGAGACAAACTAACTCATGGGCCCTACAATGTGATGACTGATGACCCTGCCTGCTTTCCAGATTGACCTCAATGAATGAATGAATGAAAGAGAGAAATTTCCAACAAAACAACAACAACTTATTCAACGGCTCAAACGTGGCTTACATGATACTTACATCCCAAAATCAAAAATCTCAAAGAAGAAGTTGAAAAACAACTCCCCCCCCCCCCACTAGCTAGCCCACTACGTTTCTCTTCCTCTTCAATAGTGGTAAGCCATTGTTTCCCCTTTACCAATATCCATCTTCAATCTTAGGCAAAAGAAAGAGGGTTTTGGTTTTCTGGGAACCTACTCATCTCATCATTTCATCTTTGGATCCATTCCCTTCTGTCAAAGGTAAAGTTTTCATCTTCCTTCCTATTTTCTGTTATTATATTATTGTAAACTTGAAACAAGTCAGTAAAGTTTGCACCTTCCCCCCCCCCCCCCCCCCCCCCCCCTCCATTCCTTGTGCTTCTGTGATTATTTTAATGGGTCTCTGTGGTATGGCACAAAGGTCTTTGTAAAGGTGGTAAATGAGAAACTGGAAAGATAAAGGGAAAAAACTAAAACCTTCTCTGTTCTCTTGTGCTGTTTGTTTGCTTCTCTCAAACCAAGCTTGGATCCTTCTCTAATCCTTAAATCCTGCTTCCATTTTATCAAGTTTTCACGCCAAAGGAAGTGACGTTAAAGCAGCTGTTTGGTTGAGTGGTTTAGCGTTGAAGAGAGTGAGTTGGATTCCAAAAACTGTATTCTTTCTCTTTGGCATTTATAGTGCTTCCTTCATTACTTTTAAGGTTTCCATGAAAATTTTCTTCCATCTATCACAGGTTTCTTCCTACGTCTCTTCTTTCCCTTTTCTTTTCTGTAAATAGACTTTTGTTTTCTTAGGTCTTGTGAGACCATTTTCCAATTTTGCCTCTTCCTTTTGGCGGATGTTCCAAGTACATGAACTGAAGAGATTTTGGTTTCCTTTATAACATTGTTCTTATATCTGTCTTACTAGTGTCATTCATTTTTGTTGTTTATTGATGCTTTCAGAGAAGAAGAACAAAGCAAATCGATTCAAGCAGAGGGGGGTGAAGATTGGTAAAGGTGTCCTCTTGGTCAATGTTTTCAGGTAACAGACGTTTGATTTTTTATTTTTTTACCGTTTTCATTCATGGATTACGTTTTTTCTTTGTAAGTTAATTTGTAATGCTTATCCTACATGCTTCATTCTAGGTTTTACTTGAGATATGGCATGAGAACCCCATATGTTTGAAATCCATGTGAAGTAGTTTGATGAAGAAGGGGAACAGCGTTATCTGCAATTAGTGTGCTTTTGGGATAGCCTGATGGAAACTACAATTCCAGATGCACAGAGTGGAAATGACTCATTGGATGACTTTTGTGAGGAGAAGGAATCATCAAGAGGTATTACTGGACTTGCTAATCCAGAGTCAAAACCAAGGATGAGAAGGATTAATTCTAAGAACAACTCCATCATTTCCAAAGTCAGGCAGCTGCAGAAAAGTAAAACCTGGATGAAGGGTTCATTCCTCCATAGAGTTCAAATAGTTGATGATTGGATCCCAAAGCATATGGTGACAGTAGATGAGAAATATCTCCACCGTTGCCTCCATTTGATTAATGTCAGTGCTTCCAGGACATCTCCTTGCACTGTTTCTATCGGTTCATCATTCGGAAGCTTGGATGTATGGCCTAATGGCTTCAGTCCTGTCAAGGTTGGTACTGAGTATATTAATGAATTTGCCAGGTTTGATCTCAACTGTACATCATTAGAAACTGGAAATGGCAGCTTGGTTGCTGGCCCTGCAGGTGACTGGATTATTGGTTCAATCATGGGTAGCAAGAGTATGGTTAATATACTGCAAAGCCCCTTATTGCGAGAGTATGGTAACATCGGTGAGTCCAATTCAAAGAATAAAGAATCAATTTGTCACGAGTTAATGAACTCTCCTGGTGGGTCGAGTAGTTATTCATCATTCAAGCCAGATATGGAAATCAGATTACCAAGAAGCTACAGAAATGTATCAGACAATTCACATGAAAGACTCTTTTCTATATCAAGTACAAACTCTACATTTTCCGACCACTCGTCTTCTCTATCTTCATCTGCAGCTTTATCTCAGGGAATGCTCCAGTTCACCTGGAAGGGTGGGAACCCGCATTTTGTTTTATCTCTAGATGATCAAAAGGTGGTCTATGTTGCTAACTTGTGGAAGGCTGAGTCAGGGGATGGTGACAGTCTTGACTATACGTACTTATTCCACTCCAGAACGAGTGGTAAACAGGTCCATGACATTCATGGACATGATTCTCATCTTGTTGGTAAGATGGTGGTATCAACTTCTTTTACCCTCTCGGAGAACAATTCTAGAACCATGTTGAGGGAGTTTGTTCTGTTTGGTGGGAATGAGAGTTTCATGGATATGCAATCTTCAAACATTGAATATAGAAAGAATAGGAGATTGTCTAAGAAGGTGTCTGAAGTGTTTCGGAAAAAGAGAAGTTTGTCTAAATTTGGAGGATCAGGTACCATCCTAGAGGACAGTGCTTGGGGGCCATTCCAAGATACTGATCATTGTAATGATTCACTTGGTGGCTGTGATCTGTTGGAAAAGGATCTTCCTTCAAACTTTGAAGTGACTGCCATTGTAGTGAAAGAACATGTCCCTGAAATCCGCCAAGAGAAAATAGGAGGCTGGGGATTAAAATTCCTCCAGAAAGCGAGTGACAAGCAACATACTGGCAATGTCGAACCATTGGCCACATCTGCATCTTGTGCTCGGGCAGCCGGTGACTGCTCAACAAGCATGGATATAATACTTCCAGCTGGTTTACATGGTGGTCCAAGGACAAGAAATTGTGGTCCTGCTAGTCTTATAGAAAGATGGAAATCAGGTGGATGCTGCGATTGTGGAGGATGGGACTTAGGGTGCCCATTAACAGTACTCAAAGGCAGATCAAAGAAGAAAGATCTCTTGTTGCCATCAGATGGTCAGGGTGACTGCAGATTGGTTGATTTGTTCATCCAGGTATGTCATGCTTTCAGGCTTCCTTTATCTTCCTTGTGCATACAATACAATCTGGCATTATTCTATAATTCACCTAATATTAACATAGTTTCTCATGAAGTACTCATTTTAATCACTAGAGACCCGTGCACTTGATGTTGTAACAATACCAAGTGGTTCTTAAGTTCTATTCAATCAGATCTTTTAACTACTTGTTAAGGAAATAATCATCAACTCGCACAATTTCAGGGCTCAGAGAATACTGCACCTCCATTGCGAATTATCAATGTGCACGATGGTCTCTATTTCGTCCATTTTCAGTCCACGCTATCAGCTGTGCAGTCTTTCTCAATTGCAGTGGCTTTTATCCATTCTCAGAGTCCGGCTTTGCGACCCAAAAGTGTACAAAAAGCATGACCGTTGCCGAGGTTTATGTAGTTGTTGTTACTCTTGCCATATTACAGCATTCAACTAGTAGAATTCTAAGTATTTATACATCAATCAGCTTTTTAAGTTTTGTCTTCCATTTTTCTTTGGTTCTACACAGTTTTAGATTGTGAAGAATCAGTTTGTTATTTTATTGTCAGGTTTGTCGATTGTTGCTTGTGGTTGAGACTGATTTACTAGTAGTAGAAGTAGGGTCCTGTAACCTACTTAGCATTGATTGTATGTACACATTTCTCTATGAATGAAAGAAGTAAAAGCTTTTTAGCAGAACTACACAACTGCTGTGTCGTAGAATCACAAGAGCTTTCTTAGCCGTTTTTCTTAACACGGATGTGTAGATCGACACAAGGTTTCATCGTGTGAAAAAATCAAGAGTGTGATTGAAGGTTTGCATCCATATTGTTTGTCTTTCTGATGATCTTATAAATTATTCTGCACATGGTTCTTTCCTTTGCACAAGCATGGTACATTTGAGCAGGAATTTTGTTACCTTTGATTTGCTGCTATATTGGTAAAAGGATTCGTAAGTGAATGCTAGTCATCAATGATGGCAGTATACTTTCGAATATTTCCTCATCAGTTCAAGCATCTGGAGTTGGTTCGTCACTGAAACCAGAATCCGAGACACCAAGGTATGTCCAGAAAATATCTTGCTTTCTGCCTATACTATGCACATAGGTATAACAAACTGGTAAAGGCTGTTGAATTGAAGGTTGCTTTGTTTGATGCAGGAGAAGAGTTACAACTTACAACAGGGTAACTTTTGTAGAGGTACATTTCACAGACTAACACATACATGGTGTGGAACTGTGGATGTTGATCCATTCCTCATGTTGGAGGGACGTATAAAGGTGTCATTAATTGCAAAACCAGCTTTCATGCATCATGGCTTCTTTGGATCTGCAAATAAAGAAGCTTTTCATTAATTGCATGCAGCTTTTCGTTTCAGAACCTTTTGGTGGGACTGGAATGTGCAATTTCTGGTGGGATTAGGAAGGGGGCCAGAGAGGTCCTTGGAGCCCGCAGAGGGTAACTGTGATGAATTGATCTCACTTGTACTTAAGAGTCGGTCATCATAAAAACAGTGCGGCAGTTGCTTTTGCATGTGCGCTGGTGAAATCATAATAGAGACTGAAACCATAATAGAGATTAAAAACAGTATTAAGTTCAATCATCAAACCGTAGCAAAACGAAACCAACGAGCTATGGGTAAAGCAAAGGAGAAAACTTGGCTATGGATGTATTGTTAGCGCATGTAGCACAAGCCTCACTTTTGACGTCTCCTTAATGAATGAGAACCAAAAATCAGATTCAACTCGGCCTAGGCCACTTCATGACAACCATTTACAGTTGGTCCATTATCGCCTCAAACGGTAGTCAAAGATACCTAGCTAAGCTAGGGTCATATTCTCACGGGATTCCTTCGTTTGACTTATTCGTGATAAGGGAGAATACTCAATGGGGGGTTTTGAGGTGTAAGTTTCTTGAGGAATTATACTAAGTACTAAGAATTGGACAAGTCAACTTGTGGTCAACCTCGATCAACCAACAAACAAAGGGCTCAAAGAGCATGAAAATGAGATATCATTCTTAGCACATAGATGAAGACAAATCATAATCAAGATGAGATATGAGATGGATGGGAAGAGGGGTAAAGTAAGCTTCCCCTAGGGATCATGAATCAAAACTAGAAATTGGTCCAAGGATGAACAATCGAGTTATGCAAGGTGCAATCTTTTAATTCATGAAACACGCACTCTAAGACTCTTTCAAGTCCTTGAATCCATGGCTAACACTAACCAATAGGACTCTCATCAGTAAAAGACTTAATGTGAAACGCACACCAAGTGTTCGATAAAATGCACAAAAGGATTTCTGCCTAGAAAGACCTAAAACACATCCCTCTCTCGAGTGCAACACGAAATTAAGCATGAAAAATCCATGGTAACAACACTCTATCGAGACAATCCCTACCAAGAATCAACCAAAACAAACAACTAAATCAAAAGAACCCGACAATGGCATAGACGAATGAAGAACATGGAAACAACTTGCAATCTTATCATAAATATGGAGAGTTAATCATCCAAGGAACTTTAAAAGCTTTAGTTACACTCATCAATCCCCCTAGGGTTCCACTCATCAAACTACGGGGGTTTAGTCACACAACATCATGGTACAAGAAATACAACCTAGAAAGAGATGGAGAAGATGTAGTTCTTCAATTCTTCGAGTCAAGTTGACTTCAATCTTTGATCTTGTCTTCCCTTGTTGATTAGGATGATGGATGATGATTGTATGGACTGTATGATTTCAAATGTTGGGAGAGAGGTTTGTTCGTAAAAAATCATGTCTTAAGAATGCCAAAAACAAGATGAGTCCATTTCCCTAAGTTGTTGTTTTATAGCTCGTCTAACCGTGATCGGCCGTGGTGATTGTTGCGGTCGCGGTCTAGTCGCGAAATTTCTCCAAAATCTTCTTAGTTATCGTGGTAGGTCGTGGCTCGGGCCGCAGTCGCGATCTGTGTTGGGCAGTGGCTTGGTCACTTTAGTATTTCGAGCAAAAATTTAGCATCTGGACTCCGATTCAATCACCATGTGTGGTTTCATAATTACACCCTCTATTGTGGCATGACCTGAAAGTTCATCAAAAGCACCTCAAAACTCATGAAAATGAACCATGAATGTCCAAAGAGGGTATTTAAGACTAATAATCATCAATTAGCACAAACCATCGAAAGACTATATGAAAATACACAAAGCACACACTAAAATGTCAAAAGGCGGTAATAAATAACGTATTTACCGAGTTATTTGTCCATTATGTTAGAAATAGCTAGAGTTTAGAGAAAGAAGGATGAACACGATGTTTAACGTGGTTCACTAACGTAGTGTTAGCTATTCCATGGAGAAGGATTGTTTACACCAAAAAATGTTTGAGCCAATACCACATTGAAAAAATAAAAATAAACAAATGACTTTATTAGGCCATTAATTGCCTTAGTAACTAAATAACATAAATCGGGTCATGACATCATCTTTTTGGCCTATTTTTCGTACTAATTCTGTCCAGTGTAATATTTTGGTCATAACTCCTTCATCCGAACTCCGATTGATGCAAGGTCGGTGGCGATGGAAAGATAATTTTGTCATCTTTCCATCCATATGTAGATGTCACCCAGTTCTACAAGACCAGTGAGATATGACCTCTCCAAGATGACGACCAAAATACCACATTGCTTGTGTGTGGAAGTTTGCATGGCTTTATTAACTTTTAATCATTCTATTAAGTTACAGGGAGTAAGTGAGGCCATGAATTTACTATTTTGGCCTCGTGACTGCTCCCCATTGAGTCGAAGTGAAGACTTCATGTCGACCCATCGAAGTTAGGATCTCATGTCAATCCATCGAACTGAAGATTTCATGTCGATCAATCGAAGTGAAGACTTCATGTCGACCCATCGAAGTCAGGATCTCATGTCGATCCATCGAAGTGAAGACTTCATGTCGACCCATCGAAGTCAGGATCTCATGTCGATCCATCAAAGTGAAGACTTCATGTCGACCCATCGAAGTCAGGATCTCATGTCGACCCACCGAAGTCAGGATCTCATGTTGATCCATAGAAGTGAGGATCACATGTCGACCCATCGAAGTGAAGCCAACTCCATGATGATGATGTCATCATGTCGACCTCCTCATCAAGAGGGAAGGAGGGAAACCTTCTCATCAAAAGGGAAACCCTAAGGTTAACTCCATGGGAACCGTGTCAGCATGTCGATCTCCTCATTGTGACAAAACCCTAAGGGCTGACGTGATCATATCAAACCCTATCCACTACAACAAAATGGCCATTTAACGGCGCCAGGTTTGCAGCGGCCAGTATTTGGCCGCTGTTAAATTTATTTAACAGCGGTAATTTAACAGCGGCTAAGTGGCCACCGTTAAATTGGACAGTTTAACAGCGGCTGAAGGTAATTTAACAGCGGCTTAGTGGCCGCTGTTAAAATGACGCATTCTGATTGGCTGGTTATATCTCAGACGGATTGTCGAACAGTTTAACAGCGGCCGGGATAATTTAACAGCGGCTTAGTGGCCACTGTTAAAATGATGCATTCTGATTGGCTGGTTATATCTCACACGGATCATCCTTCTTCTCTTTCTTCTTCTCCTCTTTCCGCCGATCTTCATCTGCTTCTTCTTTTTCTTCTTCTCTGCCAATCTTCCATCATCTTCTCTTCTTCATTGTCTTCTATCATCATCAGGAGTAAGGGGTGGGGTCGGCTGGTCGGTGGGGTGGAGAGTTTAGGCGGCGGTGGCTGGGGGGTCGGAGAAACGAAGGAAGGAGTGGGAGGCAGGGCGGTGGGGCTTCTGGGATCGTGACGGCGTCGGAGAAAGGATGGCTGGTCGGAGGCGAGATTTGAGTGGCGGCGACGGGAGTTGGTCGCTGGGTTGGAGTGTTGGCGGTGGGGGCTTCTGGGATCGTGACAGCGTCGAGAAAGGATGGCTGGTCGGCGGCGAGATTTGAGTGGCGGCGACGGGAGTTGGAGTGCTGGCGGCGGCGGCTAGGAGGTCGGCGGTAGGAGTCGGACAGAGAAGTCGGAGCTCCGGCTAAATTTTTTTCCAGAGGAAATAATTTAACAGCGGCCTAACTGCCGCTGTTAAACTGAAATAATTTAACAGCGTCCAAACGGCCGCTGTTAAATTGAAATAAATTAACAGCGGCCGTCCTGTTTAACCGCGGCCACTTTTGGCCGCTGTTAATTTTTTTTAGCATTGGCTAATTTAGCAGCGGCCCGTGGCCGCGGTTTAAATAATTTAACAGCGGTCGTGGCGGCTGTTAACCTTGATTGTTGCCGTTGTTAACTGCACAGTTTCTTGTAGTGATCGAAGACATAATAGCATGCAAGGGCATCCTTCATGACAAGGACACACACCATCAAGGAAATCCTACCTTAGGAGTACAAGCTTTTGCCATCCACATCACTACTCCACCCAAGGCAGTTGAAGAGAGGAAACTGCCACCACCACCATGATAGCCACGTTGAAGAGATAGGAAGTAACCTCCATGGCAGTTACTTCCCCCAGTTGTAGTTACCACTCACATTTGTCTATAAATATGAGAGGTTTTCGATAGAGAACATGAGGGCACAATCACACAAGCAGACACTCTGCCCAAATTTCTACTTTTCTATGCAATTTCAATTTCAGAAGCCATAGTTGTCTTTTCTTTTGGAGCTCTCGGAGAACCTCCATAGGAGTAGCAGTATTAGTACAGTAGACTTAGCCAAAAAACATCAAACACCCTCGTTCGAACATTGTTTGGAGAGGTGTGAACCGTGTAAATATTCATTATTCCAAGAAGTCAAAAGAGCATTTATTGTGTTCAGACACAAAAATTTCTACCACCAGAAACAAGGATATAGAGATCTTATTATGATCGGAGAGAAGAAGCCTAACCTATTGCATGGCTTAATTAAACGTGATATATATACTAATTGAGTAGGGTAAGTCTCCTCGTTAACCCTAAACAGAATAATACATATATATATTGAGCCCAATGGGTTTAGTTACATTAACATTTCACTTAAATTGATGATGATTATGCATCATCAATTTGTAAGACATAAACCAATGACGACTAGTACTAGTAGGCACCGACTTAGTAAGAAGATCAACAATCTACTCTTCAGATGACAAGTAGTATAACCGAATATTTCCAGAGTTAACTATATCCATAATGTGATGAATGTGTGTCTCGATGTGTTTAGTTCGATCATGAAGGACTCGATTAGTAGCGATCTGAATTGTGCTTGTATTGTCGCCGAACAAATGAATAAGATTAGGAACGTTCACACCAAGATCCTAAAGTAGGCGAAGCCAAACAACTTCAGAACATTCTTTTGACATTGATTGATACTCTGCTTTTGTAGATGACTTCGACACATTATCTTGTTTCTTACACCTCTAGATAATAAAAACATCACCAAATTTAACGCACCAACCCAATGTAGATCAACGAGTATCGATGCAACCCGCATAATCAGCATTTTCATATGCAAATAGGTGTTGTTAACCAGTCTGAGGAAAATACATGCACATAAAATGTGTACCTTGATATTGAAGTATTCAAAAGACAACCTCTTGATGAGGGACACGTGGATGTGCCACGTACTGCCTAACGACCTAAATTGCATAGGCAATATTCGGTTATGTAGCTGCTAAATAAATAAAACTAACGACATGCTTCCAATAAAGAGTGGGATTAGCCACTAACTTCCAATACTTGAACTTGTGGGATGAGTTTTCAAGTCTGTATACTCCAAAAGAACAACGATGTTCTTTGTGTTCACCTTACACCAAATAAAAAGATAATTTCGTAAGTAAAATTAAATTGTATGCAACTTTTCAAACCTAAACGTAGAATCCATAATTAAAATCACATTTATATTTTCCACAAAAAAAAATCACATTTATAAGCATAATCGTACAAGAAAATAACTCAAATTCGTGCATAATTGGTGAAATTTCGAAACCCCCAAATTCCAAATTAGGATTCATCTAGAAAAGTTCAAAACTCATAATTTCTCACAAAATATCAAATCTAAACTATGTAATCGTACTATAAACAACATTTCTAACCTAAACAATACCACAAAACACCATCAATTCGTACAATCACCAAACCACACGATTAGGGTTTTTACACACCTAATAGAACTGATTCATAAACAAAACATATGTAGATGGATAGCGGTGGAAGGATGATCTGGCGGCAGCGAGATGACCTCCGACTCCTAGGAACAGCTTACAGCAACGACGAGAGCAGAGGCTGTTATGTCTCTGTTCTTCGTTTGCGGCTAAGTAGGCGTTGTTAAAATAATGAATTTAACATTGGCTTAACGCCGCTGTTAAAATACCCGCGATTAAACTATTTTAATAGCGGCCTTTAAGTGGTCGATGTTAAACATCCGCCATTAAAAACTAATTTTCTTATAGTGACACATAATTGAGGAGCTACAAGATGTGGTGGTAGGCATATTATTCATGCTTGATGTGCAGACTAGGATGAGGAACACACATTTGGTAACTTTTTGGACTAGTAAATGTGAGTGTGGTGTTTTACATGCAAGAACGTGTCAAGGAAAGGTCGACGAGTTGATTTGAAAATGATGACACATACTTGACATATCGACATATAAGCTCGTTGTGGATCGTAGGCATTTACATGCTGGTGGGGCATGGTCAGGGCTATGTGATTATAGGTCCCAACAAAGTTTACTTCTAACACGATGTTTTGGCTAAGAAGGTGTTTAAGCTAAACATTTCCCTAAAGGGAGCTTCTTTACAACACCGAGGGTTCAAGTTCTAACCTAGTTTGGAGAAGCATTTGATCATCCCATATAGTCATGGAGAGAGGTGTGCGTTAGAGGATCAAAGATGGTATATCCATGTGTATATGAGCCGAGCCGAGCCGAGTTTTAGCCTAGCTCGGGCTCGTCTTAATTTTTTCTGGCTCGGGCTCGGGCTCGTGACGAGCTTGGATAGGCCAGCTCGGGCTCGACTCGTTTACAGGTTGCCTAGGCTCGGGCTCGTCTCGAGCTCGGCTCGGGATCGGCTCGTTTACTATGTTAAACGAGCCTGACTCGAATTCGGCTCGTTTATAATGCTAAACGAGCCAGATTTGGCTAATTTATAATACTAAACGAGCCAAATCTTTAGACTCTCCAAACTCGGGATAAAAAATATCGGAAATATAAGAAATTAAACATTCTACAAAAATACGATGTAGGTGCTACAAAATATAGAAAATATAAAAAATCACAAATTCTAATCCATATGAACGTTTCCAACGTGCATCTCAATAAACAAATTAGCAACTATCAAAAAGCAAAAGATGCCAAAGAGGAGAAGAAGAAGAATGATGTAGGGTTGGCCGTGGGCTCGTGATTCATAGAGTGGGGATTAGAGTAATTCTAGGGCATTAGCCATTACGGTAATTAGTAATTACCATATTACATCTTTTAGTGCATCAGTTTGTTGCACTATTAGGGTTGATTATTTAATTACCATTTAGGGATTAGGATAATACGAGTTACAATCGAGCCAGTTCACGAGTTTTGCTTAACGAGCTAACGAAACGAGTTGGCTCACGAGCCTGCCGAGACGACCAACATACTGGCTCAAGATTTTATTGGCTCACGAGTTGGCTCATTTAGGTGACGAGCTTGTTCATGAGCTAGCTCGCTTACAACGAGCCGATCTCACGAACGAGCTTTTTTGGAAAAAAACCCGAGCCCGAGTCCGAGCGGCTCACGAGCAGCTCGACTCGTATACAGCCCTAGTTACTGTGGGGGGATTATCCAACTTGATTAATTGGTTTGATTTTCACTATTTGTACAAACATACAAGATGAATCGATGATTAATAAATAGTTTTTTTGGTGGAAACGTAAGGCTCAGACCTTACAGATTATTATTAATTAGGCGAGGCAAGCAAACACCAACAAGATCGTATCTAAGCCACTCAAGGAGGCGATTACAAGGAGAGGAAAATAAAGTAGTGCCGAGCTCGAGCTCATTACCCGAATTGGCAAGGAAATCCGCGGCAAAGTTTGCCTCACGGTAAATGTGTTCGATGTTGACTTCCCACTCTCGCAGCATCAGTTCCTGGAAGTACTGGATGAGATTGGCGTGCTGGTGTCTAGCTGGTTGCAAATTTGAGAACAACTTGACAGCCAAAGCCGAATCTGTTTGGATTCTGAGCTTTCTAACTCCTTTATCCCAAGCGATCTTCATCCCTTCCACTACTCCCCACATCTCTGCTCTAACTATCGAGCAAGTCCCCAGCTTGGAGGCGAACGCCGTAACAAAACGGCCCTGATCATCGCGAACTAAGCCCCCAGCTGCTGTAGAGTTCAACTCAGGGTGGAGAGATCCATCAGTGTTCAGAGTAAACCAACCCTCACCGCCTGGCCGCCACCCAATCAGTTGGGTCTGCCGAGCATATCCCGCGCTTCTCAGCCCAACCGAAGGGTCTTCCAGCAAGACGATGAGAATTGAACCCAGAACGAGACCTGATTAACAATCTCCTCCACAGTCGTAGTAGCCTCTTCAAAAATCAACTTATTCCTCCTCCGCCATAGGAGCCACATCGTGAAACCGAAAATCGAGGTGAACTGCATATTGCTGATGCACATTCTCCACCAGTCCCTGAACCCCATATCCGACAGTTCCCCCTGAACAGCTTGCGGCAAAACCCGCTGCCAAACTTGCTGGGCAAATGGGCACGCACGAAAAACATGATTTTGGTCCTCTCTGTCACCATTACAGTTCGGGCACGCCACATCGACTGTAAGTCTGCGTCTGCCCCGCTCCACATTCGTCATAAGTTTCTCATGATTAACGAGCCACAAAAATGCCTAATTTTATTTGGACCCTCCCAATTCCATATATTTCGCCAGCTGCTCCTGTCTTCCCTCTCGTCCAGCTCCCTCAGCATTTTATACGCCGACTTAACTGAAAACGAGCCATCCCCTTCAAGCCCCCAGACTCTGCAATCACTGCCCCAACCTGCACGAGGCGGAGTCATGCCTACCACCTGCAAAACAAACTCCTTAGGTAAAACGCTTCTAAGCAAACTAATATCCCAAGTCCCATTATAACAGAAATCAGCAACTGAGAGAGAAGAGTTAACTCCCTGAAGATTGATAGCGTGGTCAACGAGCACAACTCCACTGTCAATCCAGCGGTCAGTCCAGAATTTTGTGTTTTGGCGTCCCTAATACTCCAGTGAATACCGTTATGCGCATGCTCCCAAACTTTCATAATCCCCCTCCACGCATTCGAAAAACCTTTCGTACGAGCCAGCATATATCCATTTTCCGTGATAGTCATATACTTAGTAATCATGACTTAGCCCAAAGCTCCTCTGGACGGGACACCAAACTCCAAACAAGCTTCATGAGAAACGCCTTGTTGAGATCCCGAGCATTCCGCAACCCCAGACCCCCTTGATCCTTAGGTCTGCAAACAGTTTCCCAATTCACATTGTGAATTCTCCTATTTCCCTCCCTCGAGCCCCAAATAAAATTTCTGATCCTTCTATCGATTTTGTCACAGAGAGAAACAGGGAGGAGGGCAGTTTGCATAATGTAGCAGGGGAGGGAGTTCAGAACCGACGAAGCCAGTGTAACTCTCCCAGCCAGAGAAAGGTTTTCGCCTTTCCACCCCGCCAAACGCTTATCAAGTCTGTCAAGGAGAAAATCGTAAGTGTGTTTAGTAACCCTGCCATGGAGAATCGGCGCTCCCAGATATCTTCCCAAATCCTGCGTAGCTGCAATTCCAAGAGTAGTGGTAATTTCACCTGCCAGCGTTCTAGAAGTATTCTTGGAGAAGAAGACTTTAGATTTGCTCTTATTCAAACTCTGACCCGAGGCTTCACAGAAACGGTCGAGAGTATCAAGGATAACCCTGGTCTGATTAATGCTAGCTTCACCAAACAGAATGAGATCATCCGCAAAGAAACAGTGAGATAGAGGGGTGCCTCCTTCAACAAGGCGGACCGGATTCCAATACCCATAATCCACAGCAGAGAGAATCATTTTGCTAAGCCTTTCAATGCAGAGCGTAAAGAGGTACGGGGAAAGGGGGCAACCTTGTCTGAGACCTCTCCTAGGGATGAAAGGATCCGAGCAGCTCCCATTCCACAAGACTTGGAAAGATGTTGAAGAGATGCAAGCCAAAACAACCTCCACCAGGTGGCTAGGGAAGTCGGCATGCACCAAGGTGTCTCTCACAAAGTCCCACTCAATTTTATCATACGCTTTGGCAAGATCAAGCTTGATAATCATGTACCTTTTTTGCCTTTCCAAGAACGGAGGGAGTGGACAACTTCCTGAACCATAAGGATATTGTCAGTAATATGGCGGCCCGGGACAAAACTCGTTTGAGATGGGTGCGTAAGGCCTGGCATCAGCTTCTTAATCCTGTTTGCAATCACTTTGGTGATTGTCTTGTAAGTAACATTGCACAAGCTAATAGGCCTGAAGTCGCTGACCAACGATGGATTCTGCTTCTTGGGGATTAGCGTAATAAGAGTCTCATTAACAATCGAAATAAGATCTGGAGAGCGAAGCATCTGCAGATGAAACTAACGAACTCAGCACCCACAGTATCCCAACACTGCTGAAAAAAGATTGGGCCGAAACCATCTTTTCCCGAGCTTTAAGCGCCCCCATTTCCTTGATCGCCGACCGAACCTCTTGAGGACTAAAACCTCTGTCAAGTAACGGCCTGGCCTCAACTGGGATGCTGCCTGAAAAGCCTCTAATGAAACTCACTTTGGGAGGAGTACCCTTGTAGAACTCGGCAAAGTAATCAGTAACCTTGCCCATCAACAGCTCCGGATCTTCAATCCAATTACCCTCATCGTATTTAAGTCTCTTGATTCTGTTAATCGATCTACGCTTGAGGGTTGCAAGATGGAAAAACCTTGTATTACGATCTCCTTCAACCATCCAATTAGCTCTGGATTTTTGAATCCACAGCGACTCCTCCTGCCAGAGAGCCAGCTCCAGCTTGGCCCGTAAACTGTTCTCTCTTTGCAGATTGAAATTAGAAGGGTTGGCCACAGTCCTTTCCTCAGAGCAACGAAGTTCCGCCTCCAATCTCTTCTTTCTTTTAAAAATATTTCCAAAGACCGACTTGTTCCACACTTTGAGATCATCAGAAATCCTGGCCAGAGCACATGGCAGATCCGTACCTGCACGCCATTTATTAGAAAGCACATGGTTAAAGCTCGCATGAGAAAGCCAAGCCGCAATGAATCGAAAGGGTTTAGCATTGGGGGAAAACACCTGGGTCTGCGGGCACAGCAGGATCGGACGGTGGTCCGATTTAATTTTGGTCAGATGCAGCACGGAAGAATCAGGACAGCTTTGAAGCCAAGCCGCGTTAACAAGAGCCCTATCGAGCCTAACTTGCAGAGTGTTCCTTGACCAGGTGAATTTAGGGCCCGAAAACGGTATGTTAAGGAGCCCGCAAACGTCAACAGTGTCAATAAAGGATTTATTTCTGGCTCTGTTGAAAGGCCTGCCTCCGCTTCTATCCTCAGAGGATAAAACCGAGTTGAAATCACCAATGACCACCCAAGGATCGGTCATACCCACAACCAGTCTCTTGAGTGCATCCCAAAGGAGTACACGAGAGGTGGGTCGCGGGCTAGCGTAAACTGCAGAGATGTAAAACGATGTTCCATCTCCGTTCGTGCCCTTCGCATGAATAAATTGGGGATCAGACTCCATGATGTCAATGGAAACCACAGAGGAGTCCCAGCACAGCCAAACCCCTCCTTTAAAACCAATTGCTTCGGTCCTGAAAGAAGAGGCAAACCCCATTTTCTGAATCACTTTCTCGGCACGACCATGGCTGATTTTGGGTTCGACGATCACTGCAATAGAGAAATGATTAGAACTTTTAAAAAACTTAAAGAAAGAAATGAACGATTTGTGGCCAGCACCACGACAATTCCATGAAAAAATGTTTGACGAAGACATAAAAATGAGAGAAAGAGAACTCCCTGAATCAAAGCAATTCCATGGAGCTGGGAAGCTCCCTGGGTTCTGCAACCGAGCCAGAATGGTTAACGTCCAATTCCATATCCGCAGACAACGTCGGGATGACCCCCGCATCACTAACTTGCAGCCGCGCGGTGTCCCTCTTGTCTTTCCCGCCATCAGAGCTCGATTTTTCACCACCTTTGGGATTCTTCTTGCGACTAACAGTGGACGGTTGATGAACAATACCCACATCACTGCTCTTCACATTGTCCTTAGCGTTTGTTTATTCTTGACTCCAATAACTTTTTGATTGGCTTTCTCACCCGGCAAAGAAGGAACCTGAGCCGGCCCACTCTTTTTAGAAACTGCCGAAAGCCCAGACTTGCCCAGTGTTTCGGACGTCTTCGGCCTAGAGTTGGGATCTTTAGAAAGAATTGGGTCCGACTTTGGGAACTCATAGCCGTTACCCAAACGAGAATTAGGGTCCTGATTTTCCTTAACAACGCTCATTGAAACCGGATCTTGACGAGGGATCGGAATCACAACTTCCTTGGTAGCTGCAATCTCGTCCCATTCCTTAACTGGCTCCTCATTAAACACCCCAAACCTATTACCTTCTTTGGCACCAACCGGCGGGCTCCCCGATTCCCCGTGCGGCGAGGACACCGCTTGCACCTGGTTGCTCCGACGACGCCCCCTCTTGACTATCATCCACGGACCGAACTCCTCTGTAACCTCTGGTCTAATATCATCACCAATATCATGACTGAAGATAGGATTGACAAAGGAAGACTCGGCAGTAGTTTCAGCATTATCCGGCTTCAACAAAGTGCAATTATCTTGTTGATGACCATAGCACCCACAAGTGAAGCAGATTGTATGAAGGCCTTCGTATTCAATGCGGCGGACCCTTCTCCTTAGACGATACTTGGAAAGAAGCGGCTTCGACAGATCAACCTCCACACAGATACGAGCAAAATTGCCCCTATTACCCTGAAGGGTCGTATGATCGATTCGAATGGTGTTGCCGATCCTGTCGCCAATGGTTTTGAGGACCGTGGGGTCAAAATACTCGAGGGGAAGACCCGGTAGCCGAACCCAAACCCGAAGTGTTGACAGGGACGCATCCTCCGGTCGGAAGTATGGTCTCCAATTCTGGAGCACCACATAGTGATCTCCCACCATCCAGGGGTCGCCAAACATAGCTCGATCTTGATCCGCAATAGTTTCAAGCCGGACAACGTAATATCCCCATCCAATGTCAAAGATCTCCACCCCTCCTTGTTTCGACCAAAGCTGGGGTATTTTTTTGCTCATGTAAGCATAGGGGAAGTTCTTGCCTAAGGTGTTAATGATGACCGCGTTGTGAAATCTACGACGGGCCCTAGCTTTGACGTCCTTCGGGATTCGGATCGTCGGGCACATCGGGTCATCTTCTTCCCCCTCGGCATCCGATTCGTCCGATAGGATTTCAGACGTGTCCGAGTTATCTGCAACCCAAATTCCTGTGACTTTGTCTCTGAACGACTGAGGCACGGTGGGGCTTCCCGGTTGGGTTTTCTCGGAGTCTTTCACCTGCGAGCGTTGCGCACCCTCCAGATCCGAGACCCTAGCCCTCTTCACAGTCTTGAGGGGTGTTGACGACTGGCCCGTGTCCGGAGAGAACGCCGGCACCTCCATCGGAGAAGGTCGAGACAGCTCAGCAAAAGAGAGAGAGAGAGAACCAACTTATTCTCGGTCCCGGTTTACCAACTTATGATTAATAAATAGTGTATTGCATTAGTAACTCTTTTCTTTAAAGATTATACCGTAGAAGTTTATATTCTACCATTGGCGTTGATCTTATCTGCATCTTCTTGATCAAGATCCGGAAGGGTTATGAAAGAAAAAAAAAATTCGTTGAATGGTTATAAATCTTAAAAAAAGTATATATCTGTAGAGATTTCATTTTAACGTGACTGTTATGCAGATGAATATCAAGTGTAGTGATGATTCGTAAAATTGTTCCCAAAAAACCCTAGACCGTTCTGTTTCCTACTTAAACTCCAAACCCTAGCCGCACTTCTTCGTTTTCCCTGCTGCAGCAAAATGTCTAAGCGAGGTATTCGTTAGACTTTTTTTCTCTGTGATTTGTATTCTCCATTCATTGCAACAATGTTTTTCGATTCTGTTTTCCGTTCTGTAACCTGGAACTGAATCATGCTAATGAACGTAGGCTTAGATCTATGTTCTTATATCTTAGCACATTATGATTCGTCAGTTGTCTGTTCGGCATGGGAGGGGGGTTTTGAGAATGAATTTGTCTGTTGAGTCTAACGAATATATGATTTGATCTGTTCTCAGGGCGCGGAGGTTCTGCTGGGAACAAGTTTAGGATGTCACTGGGTCTCCCAGTGGCAGCCACTGTGAACTGCGCTGACAACACAGGTGCTAAGAACCTCTATATCATCTCCGTCAAGGGTATCAAAGGTCGCCTGAACAGATTGCCGTCCGCTTGCGTCGGTGACATGGTTATGGCCACCGTCAAGAAAGGAAAGCCTGATCTGAGGAAGAAGGTTATGCCTGCCGTCATCGTCAGGCAGCGCAAGCCATGGCGCCGAAAGGATGGTGTCTTTATGTACTTCGAGGGTAACTCCTTTATCTGCTTATTGTGTGTGTGTTGTTAAATGATCTTGCTATGTGTTAAG
This sequence comes from Linum lewisii, assembly GCA_034768395.1. Lineage (NCBI taxonomy): Eukaryota > Viridiplantae > Streptophyta > Magnoliopsida > Malpighiales > Linaceae > Linum > Linum lewisii. The sequence continues at coordinate 18,017,218 of CM068299.1, read as the reverse complement.
GATCTTGCTTGAATCAACATTTTATTCCAGTTTCTGCAGATAGTGTTAAATGTCATTTTGTGAATATAGTTGTAATAAGGATACCATGTCCATTTGCTGCTGTTGTGGTTTTGAAATACCCTTTCAAGTGTCTCTGTTATTCTCATATTCAGCTGCAAAGATAAGACTTGGTTATTGATAACTGCATTTGACATCTCAAGCTTAAGATGGTAGGATCAGCTAGTAGTTTCTTTTTTAGCTTGTTACCAGACTAAGTCAGGTGTCCTCCTAAAACTTGGTTGATAACAGTTACACGTCTGGCAGACCAAATGTGTCCTATCGTTACAGGTGTAGAAGTTATGCAGTCTTCTCACCTGCTCCATTTGGACTCTACAGTTATATACTTGGAGATATTTAGATAAATTCTGTGTTGTGCCAACCCTGCTTTGTTGGCATGTTTGGTATCAGCCGTTGGCTTTTTTTTGTTAGCCTGTTACCAGACTAAGTCAGGTGTCCTCCTAATTCTCATTGGTTGATACAGTTACACGTCTGGTAGACCAAATGTTTCCTATCGTTACAGGTTTAGAAGTTATTCAGTCTTCTTATCTGCTCCATTTGGACCCTACAGTTTTATGTTAGTAGAAATCTAGTTAAACTCCGACTGTGATTACGTTGCATCTTTGTTCAGATGCCTATCCGACTCTTAGTCTATCAATCCTATCTCTGCTAGGATCAGTCTGTCTTTTGTTTGCGTTCCCTGTTACCAGACTAAGTCAGGTGTCCTCCTAATTCTCATTGGTTGATACAGTTACACGTCTGGTAGACCAAATGGGTCCTATCGTTACAGGTGTAAAAGTTATTCAGTCTTCTCATCTGCTCCATTTGGACCCTACAGTTTCATGTTAGTAGAAATCTAGTTAAACTATGCATTGCATCTTTGTTCAGATGCCTATCTGACTTCTAGTCTATCACAGTTGTTGCTTCTATCGCTCATATCTGCTAGGATTAGTCTGTCTTTTGTTGCATTCCCTTTTACCAGACTAAGTCAGGTATCCTCCTAATTATTATTGGTTGCTACAGTTACACGTCTGGGAAACCAAAGGTGTCCCTCGTTTCAGGTGTTGGTTATATTAGTCTTATCATCTGCTCCATTTGGACCCTACAATTTTTTAACGTGTTCATCTAACTCAGTTTAAGAGAGTAGTAAGTTGAGTGCTGCCTGCTATTAGTTGATACATTGTCTAAAGTCTAAATGGAGTATTGTTTTCACATGCAGATAATGCTGGGGTCATTGTCAATCCCAAGGGAGAAATGAAAGGTACAAAATCTTTAATATGACTCAACATTTCAGTTGGTTGGTTTGTATAGTTTCACTAACGGTGTTTCCTTGTTGCAGGTTCTGCTATTACCGGTCCAATTGGGAAGGAGTGCGCTGATCTATGGCCTAGGATTGCGAGTGCAGCAAATGCTATAGTTTGACGGGTTCTTATGCTGTTTTGGTCTGTGTTCAGACTTAGTCAGAGTCTCTTTTTGGTTGTTAGAGAGTGTTGTCGATCTGGGATATTGTTTTCTGTGTGTTGATTAAAAGTACAATGAATTTTTCTGATCAAAAGATGTTTGAGATTTCAGGTTTCTCCTGTTATCCATTGATTCTCTTGCAGCAGTTACATCTTTTTATCATCTAAATATGTTATTGAACCTTTTCCTTCATCAAATATCATAATGAACCTTGCTTGGCCAAAGATGCAAAGATCTCAGCAAAGTACTATGGGCTGTATGAAGACGATGGTCCTATTCTCATGAACCATGAATGAATTTTGTGCTGAGTGTCAGCTATTCGGTTTGTCTAACATTCCATCTGATTTAAGAACTGGTTAGCGGGAAACCATATCTGTAATGTAGATATACATGTTCTTTCTTCATGTAAAAGTAGCTTGTGAACAGACAGTTTGGCCATTACCATTAGTGTCGTGTAACTGACCCATTTATTCTTTCACTTCCATGACCTACTGATTGACCTCTTGGATCTAGTTGCCACATTCTGGTCCAACTACGGCCACTGTCTGATCAAGTTGTGCGGTGCCTAAAAGTGGAAAGAAACTCTTTTATTCAATAGATTTCCTTTCAAGCAATTTTTTTTTCGGTGCTGGCCCCTATTTTCGGCCGCCGCGGCGGGCGCCCATTCACAGCCGCACGATCTCATCAACGGCTGGGGGGAGGGAAGATTGGCGCGGGCCAGGTGTCAGTGCATGTCAGCCGCGGGCCCCGCGCTGTCAGCTGCAATTTAATGTTTTTTAGCCATTAAAAAATTGAAACTATTAATAAAATTAAATGAAAAGCGGCGTATACGGTTTCGTATATGGTTTGGCCCGTATACACGTTTGAAAATTTTGGATTTGCTCCCGCGGTTCTCTGAACTGTTCCATTGGAGGTCTTCGTAAAGCAAGATCGGGCCGGCGTTGATCCGGCTGTGGGTGCGCTCCGGTCGGGATACGTCGGTGGTGATTCTTCGGCAAGGGTACCTAGTACCTGAGCATTCTTTGCGATTGTTCTTTCTTGAGTTTTTTCTTAGATTTCCTGATTTTGATTTCCGTACTTCTCTTCGTCTCCTTGGATTGGTTTATCGGTTGAGAGTTTACCTCTGGTGGGTGCGCTCCCAGGGGCTCTCCTGATTGAGCTTAATCCCCGGTAGGTCCTTTGGGGCGCCGGATTTTTCTTTTCACTTCTCTTCTTTTGCCTGCTTGGTACTCTGCCATGGCGGGTTCTAGTTCATCTGCTCCAGGTCAGACTAAGTCGTGGGCGGATATGGTCTCGGGTACGGACATGGATCTGAAATTCATTGACATCCCAGCCTCTGCGATGGTGGGAGATGTGCTGCGGATCCCGGATGAGGTCATTGAAAAAGGCGTGCTGAGGCTTCGGTCAGCTGCGGTGGCGCAGTTTCTGGGGAATCCACCTCCGATGCGTGTTTTCAATAGCATGGCCAATAGACTCTGGGGTTATGAAGGTGCAGTTATTGTTTCTTGCTTGGCGCCCAATTTCTACCTACTTGAATTTGCTTCTGAGAAGCTTTGCAGCTGGGTTTTAGGTCGTTCATGGCATATACATAACACTGCAATGATAATGAGGAAGTGGGAAAGGAGGATTCGTCCAGTCGATTTCACTCCTGCAGCAACTCCTGTTTGGATTGAATTTCAAGGGGTTCCTCCTGAGGCTATCTCGAATGAGGGTGTAAGCTGGCTAGCAAGTAAGATTGGAAAGCCCTTGAACAAATTTGTAAGAGATGGAGTTAATATCAGGGTTTGTGTGCTCAGAGATAGGGCATTCCTTGCCCTGAGAAGCTTGTGATTGAGATATCCAAGACTGATAGGTTTGAAGTGAGGGTTGTCCAGCCTAAGGCTAGGGAATATGGGAAAACTGGAACGAAATTATGGAGAGTTAAGTCTGCTCCAAAGGTGAATGAGTCGGAGAATCAGAATGGAGAGGGTGAGATACCGAGAGCACAAAGAGGTAATCCCTACTACCCCGATTGGTCTCCAGATTATTGTGAGTGAGGATAAAGTTCCCTCTACAGTTGCTGTTGAAGCAGGAGGGTCTAAGAGTAAGAAAAAGAAAAAGGCAAAGAGGAAGATAGCTGTTGAAGGTGGTGCTAGTAGTGTTGAAGGTCATCAGATGTCCAACTCTATACCTGTTTCGGTCATTGGCTCTGGCAATGGCTCAGCATCTTCTCCGGAAGGGACTGAGGCACCAGCTGACAATGTCCCTAAACAGGGGACTGGGGGGGGAGGTTAATTCAATTATCCAAAGCCCTATTGATGATCAGACTCAGGTGCAGGAGGTTGAGGAAGTGTATGAGGAAGAGGAGGAATATGTTCAACCTGGGCCAAGTGGTAGGAAGGCGCAGCTAAAGGATTACTTTCCTTTTAACAAAGGAGGAGTTCCTCGTAAGCAGAAGTATGTGTTTTCTGGTGTAAAAACTAGACATAAAACAACTCAGAGATGAAGATTTGGACCTGGAATACAAGAGGTTTTAACAAAAAAAGTAAGTATAATGCTGTCCTTAGTTACATTAAGCAGTATAATATAGATATGATTGCTATTTTAGAACCTAGAGTTAGATACAATAAGACTCATGATATGTTTGCTGAGAGATTCCCCGGCTGGCTTGGTATCTTTGCTTTTGATGGTGATCTTGGGAAGGTTTGGTTGATTTGGAAAAGAGATATTCCTGTTTGTGTTCTGGATGTTGGAGATCAGTATGTGCATATTAAGGTGAACCTGCCAAAAGTTTTCTACTGCACTTTTGTGTATGCAGCTAATGATGTGAGTGGGAGAAGAAGGTTGTATAACAAGATGAGGGATTTAAAGGTAAATGAGCCCTGGTTGGTAACTGGTGATTTCAATGCTTTTCTTAGTCTTGATGAAGCTTCTACTGCTCCTTCTTCTTTTGAGAGTATGGAGGATTTCCGTGATTGTATTAGAGACTGTGAGCTTTTGGATCATGCCTCTCATGGTCCTAAGTTTACCTGGATGAACAACCGAGAGGAGGGGTTGGTTGCTAGAAAGCTGGATAGAGCTCTGATTAATGTTGCTTGGCAAGCTAGTATTTCTGGAAGCAAAGTGCAGATTATTCCTACCAGCGATTCAGATCATTGTGCAGTGTATGTGGATACTAAGTTTGAGGATGGTTCCCACCCTAAAGGGTTCAAATTCTTCGCCTGCTGGACTAAACATGAAAGCTATAACCAAATTGTTCAGGATGTGTGGAGAAGGCGTGGTGCAGGGAATAGCTTCTACTGTTTGTATAAGAAGATGAGGACCTTAAGTTGGAGCTTAAAAAGTTAAATGAAAGATGTTATTCTAACATCCATGGAAGAGTCAGAAACAAAGAGAAGGAGTTTTTATTGCTGAAGGAGGACATTTATAATCATCCCTCCTCTGTTAATCTTGTGAGGATGAAGGAGTGCTCAGAGGAATTACAGAGGTTAAGGTTGGACGAAGAAAGTATTTACCAGCAAAAAGCTAAAGTGAATTGGATTACTCTTGGGGATAACAACACGAGTTTTTTCTTCAAATATGCGAAGTCTAGACAAGTGACAAATACTATCAGACAGTTATGTGATGAAAATGGAGTTATGAAGGATGGCTTTGATGACATAGCTGAAATAGCAGTGAATTTCTACAAAAAACTTCTTGGTCAGAGTACCACTGTGAATGTGGAGGTTATTCCAAGTATTATTAAAAGGACCTTGACTCCTGAGCAAAGTGATAGCCTGGTCAGAGATGTGAAGTGAAGAGGAAATTAGAAAGGCTTTAATTAGCATAGCTGATGGAAAAGCCCCTAGACCAGATGGCTATAATGCTTACTTCTTCAAGTACAGCTGGGACATTGTAAAGGAAGATTTGTTTGCAGCAGTCAGAAGTTTCTTTAGTAAAAGCACGATGCCAGGGTATGTAAACTCTATCCTCCTAGCTTTGATCCCTAAGAAATTCAATGCTGCAAACATGAAGGACTATAGACCTATACCTGTTGCAATGTTGTGTATAAGATAGTGTCTAAAGTGTTAGCTAATAGGCTGCAAGCAGTTCTCCCTTCGCTGATTAATCCAGCTCAAACTGCTTTCATAAAAGGGAGATCAATTGGAGATGGGATCCTACTTGCTCATGAGCTTCTCAGGACGTATAATAAGGCAGGGATTTCCCCAGATGTGCAATGAAAATTGACCTAATGAAGGCCTTTGACTCCGTAGAATGGAAATTTATTGAAGCTACACTTGAAGCTATGCAATTCCCTAAGGTTTACATTGGCTGGATCATTGCTTGTTTTACCTCTACCATGCTTTCTGTCAATATAAATGGTACATCAAGAGGTTACTTCCCAGCTCAAAGAGGACTGAGGCAGGGTGATCCAATATCCCCGTACCTCTTTGTAATTTCTATGGAGGTGCTGAGTTGTCTATTTGAGAAAGCAAGTGCTGAAAAGAAGCTACAGTTTCATCCTCAGTGCAAGGGAGTCCAGGTAACCCATTTGAGCTTTGCTGATGATTTGTTAGTGTTCACCAAAGCCAATAAAGAAGCTGTTGAAGAGGTTAAGGTGGTGTTAGGGTAAGTTTTACAAATGTTCTGGCCTGAGATTCAATCCAGAGAAAAGCAACATTTATATTGCAGGAGTTACTAGTGAAGCAGAGGAGGAGCTTATTAGATCTTCAGGGTTCTTGAAAGGTTCCCTCCCCTTTCGATACCTTGGAGTCCCCCTAACATCTGGTAAACTAAGGAAATGTGATTGCAAAGCCCTTATTGATAGTATAACTGCAAGAGTGACTGACTGGCGTGCTAGGAAACTCTCCTATGCTGGTAAATGTCAGCTAATTGACTCTGTTATTGGAGGTAAGCTTCAGTACTGGATGACGCATTTTGTCTTGCCGTCTGGTGTCATTAAGGAAGTTGAGAAGGTGTGCAGTGCTTTCTTATGGGGTAAGGCAGTTGGTGAGGGGAGAGCAAAGGTTGCATGGTGCCTGGTAGCTCTGCCTAAGGAAGAAGGAGGAGTAGGGCTTCGAGACATGAGAATTGGAATTATGCTAATGTGATTAGACATATATGGAGTCTGCTAATGAAAGCAGGGTCTCTATGGGTTGCTTGGATTGGAAAGTACAGATTGAAGGGCAGAGATTTCTGGAAGTGAAGTCGACAGTTGGTTCCTGGCACTGGACAAAACTCCTGAAGCTTCGATCCAAAGTAAGACAGTTCATTGATATTGATTCTGATGGTGAGGTTATGTGGAAAGGGGCCTGTATGCCTAAGTTCAGAATAAGCAAAATCTGGAATGATATAAGGCCAACTGCTCCTGCTGTTAGATGGTGTGATGCTGTTTGGAAAGACTTTGTTATTCCCCGGAGATCCTTCATAACATGGCTCATTGTGATTAACAGAGTAGCTACGAAAGATAAGATTAAAATGTGGAGTCCTGATGTTAATGTTGATTGTGTGCTGTGTGGAAATGCAGAGGAGTCCAGGGAGCATCTGTTTGCAGAATGTGAGTATGCCAAATTGATCTTCAGTATGCTGCTGCCAGAAGTGAGTGGAAAACCCTGGACTGAAGCTGTTGATAATGCAGTAGGTTGGAGTGCTGGAGGTACCCGTATAAGGGTTAAGAAACTCATTTGGAGAAGTGTCTTAACCTACATATGGGAAGAAAGATGTAGAAGAGTCTTTATGCAAGCAAGGAGAGCTGAATCCCAATTGATGGACAACATTAGAGAAGATATCATAGCCTATGCCGGGGGGAGTAAATATAAGAGTGAAATTTTGTTAGCTATATAATGCTACGATAGTATTATAGTTTGCTCTTTTGGTTATTTGTTTCCCAATGTATTGCTATTCCATGCCTTTTTGATGAAATAAAATCCCAACTAATTCATAAAAAAAAAAAAATTTGGATTTCAAAATTTCGAATTTTTGAAAATTTTGAATCGAAAGATTGTGAAGAGACGGTTTGTTCCCTCCCCCAAAATCGTTAACCGCTGAAAACCTAATTTCGATCTCCACTATCTGTGTTTCAATTCCCCCGTCGGTGAGCTTCCCACCTCTGTGTTTTAATTCCCCCGTCGGTGAGCTTCCCACCTCTGTGTTTCAATTCCTTTTCGGTGAGCTTCGTCGGTTAGCTGGAGTTGTTGTAACATCCCGTTCAGACTATACTAAATCATCCACGAAACTAATATGATGATGTTTATTACCTGATATTTATGTATGTTAATCCAAATTGATCTATAGCAGAAATAATTATATATGAATATCAATCTTGTCCTTATTTGCACACACTAGTTAACGTTTACAACATATATGGTTTATTCATTAGGAAAAACATTAAGATAATACCGTGTTGGACACATGACAAAACTAGGTTGATTATTTTCTTTTCATGAAAGTGGAAAGAGAATCATATTTTGTCCTTATATGACTTAAATATGATTGAAGTAAGAAATGAAAGTGGAAAGGGAAAATGAATCGTGGCTCACCTTACCACCCCATTTGATCAATATATTAACCAAGCCTTCAAGTTTCTTAATGGATAAGTTAGCTTAGCAAATTGTTTACTAATTTAAATTAGTCCTTATCACCTTAAAGTAAAAGAGAGAAAGTGGCACGTGGGAGGGGTGACTAATCCCACACCACTCCACATTATATAAGTGAAATGACACTAATCCAATCTTTACTTCACACGGTACGATGTGAATAAGGATGATACTCATCCCACCTCATTTTGCTTATTCATAAAGTAATAAAGTGGGTAGTTGCACTAAGCAGCTTCACCGCCTTAAGCACATATATAAATAGTTCATAAGTCATTAACTAAGAGAAGGGAAGAAAATCGAAGTTGTGAGCAGATTGTATAAGAGAAGTAAGAACGTGTATTACACGGTGCTTGTCATATCGAACATCGGTTGAAATTAGGGTTTCGACCCGAAAGCTAGTGGGAAGGTTCAGTCGATTTCTTTTTGGTGAGGGTCTCCTGCGTATCCTACCGGGTTAGACGTTCCTTTATGTGTCTTTTAATTATTAAGAATTATATGCATGTTAGGATAGTGGCCTACAACCCTAGGGCCATATGTGAATTGCTGTTATTGATATGTATACATGAATCTGTTATTGTACTCGTTCTGCTTACTTGGTATTATACCTGATATGATATTCGTGTTCTGTTGTGATCTGATTGTGATAACAACTCACTTAGATTGATGATTCAAGGAGAATAATCTGGAATTGCTTGATCACGTAGATAGGGCCCGTATGCTGGAGACTATATGTATGATATGTTGCAGAAAACCATGTACGGCCAATTCTGCTAGGACGGTTGAGCCTAATGACTGAACGGTTTTTTGAGGCTCTTACCGCGGAGAGCTGTATGTTTTTGAAGTACCGGTTGGGTACTGCCTGTTCTGCCCGGGAGTCTACCAGCATACGTGAGCCGGGATCCCAATTAAAATATGAGCTAACAAGTTAGGTTTACAGGGTGACCTTATGTGATACATGTTGCGATACTTGTTATGTGACTTGCTTGCACCTTAGTATGACCCAGGGCTCAAGGCTTTCACTCAGTGAAGTAGCACTGACCCTTATTTCTTTCCCCCAGACCGTCAGTAGTCTTGCAGGTGTACACTTGATTCTACAAGAGCTACGTGCCACCCAGGAGAGCTATTTGGGTTGGCAAGCGTGGCGCTGAGGCCAGGTAGAATCGGAAGAGTGTGTCTTGATCCTCGTTCTCTGATTTTGAGTTTTCACACGATTTAAGATACACTACTTTGTCATATGCATATGTCGTGGTTAGTCACATATTGTGTATATGTCTATGTTCTGTAACCTGTTCGGTACCATATGATGTCAGTGTGACCAAGTATATGAAATGCTTGTTGAACTGTATGGAAGAAGTGAAACGCTTGTGGTATCGGTGGAGCAGGTGACTCCTCCCCTGTATGTGCTCATGAGGATCCTCTGTTTGGATCATGTATGAATAAAGATATAAGTTCTCAGATTACTACGAGTTGTTCTAAAACTCTTAAAGAGAATCACTTGAGTTATGACGAAACCCAGATTCTTGTGGTACTCGTGCATCGTAACACCCTTGTTAGTGTTCCGCTGTACTTGATTATGTTCTGAATGGTTGGGGTGTTACAAGTTGGTATCAGAGCTGGTTGTCTTCTGCATTATAGGTATGCTACCTTCTTCTCTTGGGACGTCGCGAACCCCAAAAGAGGGGAGGTATTCCATGCCCGTACTTGCACTGGCGATCGAGCGGTCATGTCTTGTGTGATGCATTGTCAGTTGTACATGTGCATCATGATTTGAAAATGATTTTTGAAAACCTTTTAAAGTGAAAAAAGAGGATTTCTGATTATCGAATATTTTCTGAAAGAGGATCATTAAAAGACCATTCTTCTTGCAAGTGTACACATGAGTTCTGTACAAGGTGACGATGTTCCGTTGAACCCGCCACCGCGGTATTAGATTATGATAAGATGGAAAAGTTAGGTGGAGTCCCTTTGAGGGAGAAAGCACGGATCCACAAGCAGCCGTGGATTGGCTTCGTAATATGAGAGTGGTGTTTAGTCATCTGAACGGTACACCGGATGAGCGACTTCGCTACTTTGTTTTCTTGTTTTGAGGGCACACAAGGACTCAGTGGGAGTCCATGGCTCAAAATGATGAGGATTCATTTGTTATAGCGTCGGGTTACCAAGAAAAAAACACTGGAAGATCGACCTGATAAGGAAGTCATTCATGGGATTTTAAAAGGAAAAGCACAGAAACCTCCACGGGTAAAAGCAAGAATTTATTTGCTTATCACGTGAACGATAAGGATTCCAACAAGGATACAAACAAAGGCAAGAACGGCTAAGAAAGTTTTGTAGGTAACCTCTATGTTTCTATTACGAAAACTACTATTAGCCCTGTTCCTGACGGAAGATGCAGATGACGCAGCAGTATCGGGGATAGTCTCCCCTGAAATTGCTTGTCTTTCACTTCCGAAGGTACGCTCGTAGATGTGTAATTTTCGTAAGAGACCGTTGATCACGACTTTGGCTCAATGTAGCATCGGGGGATCTAACCATGCAAAGAAATTGCAATGGTTGTTCATCCTCTGCCACAAACCAAGGGATAGATGAGTTTTTCTCTGGTTAGTTTGAAATGATCGAAACTCGAAAAGCACTTTTTACTTACCGAACGACGTCTTTTGCAGTTAAAGAACCTTCGCCCTGGATTTTCTTCCGTCCAGGATGTGGTTATAATTGTGGCTTCCCGGCACTGACAAATGGGAATTGTAGCCATTTCGTGGATACAAAAGAGATGAATGAGGTATTTCTTTTCCGACCTCTACTCTGTTATCTGAGGCATTTCGGTACCGTCTATTTAAAGGGACGAACCCTATTTTCCTAGCCTTTGACTTATTGGCCACCTCTCTTGTCCTTACGTGCCGACATGAGTGAGTGGATGGTGTCACAATTATTGTGACCGCTTTCCTTTCGAAAATTGGCTTCCATAAAGATCAAGTTTTGAAAACTTGACCACCATCACCATCTCTCTTTCATTTCTCTCCATTGATTAGTAAACTCTCTCAATTCCGAAAATGAGCTATCAAGAGGATGGCGGTGAGAGTAACGTAGGGTTGGTAATCTTTGCTTTGATCCTCTTGTGTGGTCAAATTTTCGTTATCTGGAAGCTGATGTTAGAGACAGCCGAAGAACGACGTCAGGAACTCGATCGCAAGAACTTGCATGATGAGTAGACCACTTAAATTTTGTACAACTGTTGTTGTGGTAACTTATGTTTTGAGTCATGATTTTGCGTTTTGAGTTAAGGGAATAACTGATTTGAATACTTAAAGGTGGAAGAGAAGTAGAAATTATTATTATTAAGAAGGAACTGGTACATGAACTGGTAGTACAACGGCTATTCAGGCCGTGTTCTTGGAACTAACTCCGTGAAAGATCCACTAACCGATCGGACGCTTTCGCTTCTTTCCCTTGTCAGCCTCCAGTATCTGGTTGGCCGCTTCTTGCATTCCGTCTTTAACCCGCTTCTTCCCGCAGCAAAACTTGACTGTTTCCGCTTGGTCTGGTTTTCCTCTGATGGCCACTCCTGTCTGCGTAACATGAGCCATGTTAAGCGGAAAACACCTGCTAACTTTTGGTACAGAGAGAAAAGGGTTTCCGAACTGATCAAAAACAGTACACCACCCTCCCTTAAAAAGGAAGGCAAAATTCAGTTCCATAAGTTGGCTCATGCTAATGAAACTACCAACCATGCTAGGCATCAGTAGCATGTCCGGTATAATTAAGGGACCCAACCTGATGGCACCCTTCCCTTTGGACTTTGCCTGGGAACCCTTCCAAAGGAAACGAGTTGGTGAAAGCTACGATCTAGTGACACGAAGGAGTTTTCATTCGAAGTCATGTGGTTAGGGCAGTTACTATCTAGTGTCCATTCCATTTTAATAGAATCGCAAAAGGGACAGAAATTGGTCAAGAAAGGATTACCAGAAGGGACTGGTGGACACTCGGTGGAGGGAAAAAGGTTGAGGAATGGAGTCGCTCCTGCATCTTTTCCTTCCATTCGAACTTTTCGTAAGTATTGACAGAATCCCTTCAGTATACCTTGCGAGTGACACTCGGAACCAAGCTTCATCCGGGTTAAATACCCAAGCGAAGGGAACATTGATCTCTGATACGAAATCTACGTAAACCTCTCGCTTTCGGCGAGGACGCGTGGGCGGCTAAGAATCGGCCACCGCATCAGCTCTACTTTTGAGGCACCGCTAAAGCACTAAGCATGTGTTGTCATGTCGTTCTTTTTACTTTTGACTTTCGAGTCCGAACGACGGCTTTTTGGGCAAGCTAACCGTAACCTCTTCCTCTTTAAATCCACCCCCTTCCTTTAAGTCATTCTCTAAAGAAAGATGGCTAGCTCTGATGAAACGGAAACCTTGTGTGGGATAAATTTCGTCCTTCTGATAGTCATTCTTCTCTTCGTGGCTATCACCTTCATCCTAAAGATATGCAAACATATAAACCGACGAAGGCGTCAAGAAAATCTTCAAGAAGGAACAATTCGGCGGAATCGAACAGAAGACCCATCCCGCATGCCTTAGTATTTCCTCAAATTCATGATTGTACCCTTATTCTCTTTCTTGTGATTTTTGCATGGGACATAAGCATGTATGGTCTCAGACGGTGCTTACGTTCTTTAATCACTGGCTAGTTGGTAAGAATTCTGTTTCTCGGAATCCCTGCGGATGACAGGTGAACCAAGAGATGCCAATAGATTGTGTCGATACTTTAACTAACGAATTTAAGACGATCTTGTAATACACACTTGTTTACCCGTACTTGCCGACACTTCCAAGTGGGCAAGGCTCAATGATAGCACCTTCCCTTTTAGTTTTCTTGAATGAAAAATTAAGTTTTTCACGTGGTGAATTGCTCTGGGTTGGCACCGTTAAAGTTAATTGTCGAGGACGAGATTTACTATTAGACCTCTACTTCATGATCGAATAAAAGAATAAGCAAAGAGAGGATCCAAAATTGGAACGGATCATGAAAGAGCTAGAGGAAGGAAAAACTGGTCAGTTTGAGTTATCTGACGGCTTACTGAAGATGAAGGGTCGAGTATGTGTTCTTGATGTAGATAACTTGAGAAAGGAGATATTGGATGAGGCACATTCCTCTATGTACGCCATGCATCCTGGTGCAACAAAAATGTACCATACCATCAGGCCACATTTCTGGTGGCCGGGGATGAAAAGAGAAGCAGCTAAACACGTCTTAACTTGTTTAGTTTGCCAGAAGACCAAAATGGAGCATCAGGCACCTGCTGGTAAACTACAACCATTGCCAATTCCGGAGTGGAAATTTGAGCATATAACCATGGATTTTGTGAGTGGACTTCCGCCAACAAGGGAAGGGAAAGATGTAGTTTGGGTGATTGTGGATAGAATGACTAAGGTTGCTCATTTTATCCCAATCCGATACAAGCCTAACAATGAGGTATTGGCTAGGTTATATGTGGAGCATATAGTAAAATTACATGGGTTCCACTCTCAATTGTATCTGATAGGGACCCTAGTTTTACATCACATTTCTGGCGGAGTTTACACCATGCATTGGGGACGAAGTTGAACTTCTCTACTGCTATATCATCCACAGACGGATGGACAATCAGAAAGAACCGTCCTCACTCTTGAGGAGGTGTTGAGGACTTGTGTAAATGAGATAGAGCAGCCATGGACGAGATTGTTACCTTTGGTAGAGTTTGCTTATAACAACTCTTACCATAGCAGTTTGGGTATTGCTCCATATGAGGCACTATATGGACGAAAATGTCGAACTCCGTTATGTTGGGATGAAGAAGGTGAAAGACAAATTACTGGACCACAGTTGGTCCAAGAAACAACAGATAAAGTAAAAGTTATTCGTGAAAGACTCAGAGTGGCTCAAGATCGTCAGAAGCAGTATGCAGACGGTCGAGCTCGGGATGTAAGTTATGAGATTGGTGAAAAGGTCTTTCTTAAGGTATCTCCTTGGAAAGGTCTAATGAGATTTGGGAAGAAGGGAAAGTTAGCTCCAAGGTATATTGGACCGTATGATATCATTGGCAAGGCAGGACCAGTTGCTTATGTTTAGCTTTGCCTAGTGACCTAGACAGAATTCATAATGTGTTTCATGTGAGCATGCTGAAGAAGTATCATGTGGATCCTACCCATATCATCAAACCTGATGAGGTAGAACTGAAGGAGGATTTGAGTTATCAGGAAGTGCTAGTACAGATTGTGGATTCACAAGTCAGAATTTTGAGAAGTAAGTAGATTCCCAGGGTTGAAAGTGGTGTGGAGAAATCATGAAAGTGAGTCTGTTACGTGGGAAACAGAATCGAGTATGAGAGAGAATTATCCCGAACTTGTAGATGCTTACTTAGCAGATTGATGTTTTGTTATGTGATATGATTATTGTGCTCTTGTTGTGATCACTTAGTATAGGTATCGTATATCTAAAAATTTGAAACCTGACGTGCTACATGCTTGTTTGTTTGGAATCACCTAATTTGCTAGAACAATAATTGGTTAGATTGGTGGAGGAACTATTAGAGGTGAACATTAGAACTTGGATTTCGAGGACGAAATCTTTTAAGAGGGGAGGAATTGTAACATCCCGTTCAGACTATACTAAATCATCCACGAAACTAATATGATGATGTTTATTACCTGATATTTATGTATGTTAATCCAAATTGATCTATAGCAGAAACAATTATATATGAATATCAATCTTGTCCTTATTTGCACACACTAGTTAACGTTTACAACATATATGGTTTATTCATTAGGAAAAACATTAAGATAATACCGTGTTGGACACATGGCAAAACTAGGTTGATTATTTTCTTTTCATGAAAGTGGAAAGAGAATCATATTTTTTATATGACTTAAATATGATTGAAGTAAGAAATGAAAGTGGAAAGGGAAAATGAATCGTGGCTCACCTTACCACCCCATTTGATCAATATATTAACCAAGCCTTCAAGTTTCTTAATGGATAAGTTAGCTTAGCAAATTGTTTACTAATTTAAATTAGTCCTTATCACCTTAAAGTAAAAGAGAGAAAGTGGCACGTGGGAGGGGTGACTAATCCCACACCACTCCACATTATATAAGTGAAATGACACTAATCCAATCTTTACTTCACACGGTACGATGTGAATAAGGATGATACTCATCCCACCTCATTTTGCTTATTCATAAAGTAATAAAGTGGGTAGTTGCACTAAGCAGCTTCACCGCCTTAAGCACATATATAAATAGTTCATAAGTCATTAACTAAGAGAAGGGAAGAAAATCGAAGTTGTGAGCAGATTGTATAAGAGAAGTAAGAACGTGTATTTACACGGTGCTTGTCATATCGAACATCGGTTGAAATTACGGTTTCGACCCGAAAGCTAGTGGGAAGGTTCAGTCGATTTCTTTTTGGTGAGGGTCTCCTGCGTATCCTACGGGTTAGACGTTCCTTTATGTGTCTTTTAATTATTAAGAATTATATGCATGTTAGGATAGTGGCCTACAACCCTAGGGCCGTATGTGAATTGCTGTTATTGATATGTATACATGAATATGTTATTGTACTCGTTCTGCTTACTTGGTATTATACCTGATATGATATTCGTGTTCTGTTGTGATCTGATTGTGATACCAACTCACTTAGATTGATGATTCAAGGAGAATAATCTGGAATTGCTTGATCACGTAGATAGGGCCCGTATGCTGGAGACTATGGCCACGTTTTCCTGTTAAGAGGGTAAATTCCGCCGGAAAGATGGATTCCGGGGGAATTGATTGAAGGAGGAATCCAGCCCATAATTCCTTGTTTTCCTGCCAAATAAACAACTTGGAATTGTAACTTGGCTCCACCTGAAATTACAACAATAGCCCTATCATAATACCCTTATTTCTATCCCTTTCCAATCTTCTTCCAATCGTCGTTCATACTGCCACAGCCCTTCGTCTTTCACCTGCCACAGCCCAGCAAACCCAGGAAAAGAAGAGCCAATCCTGAATTCTTCACCTGCCACAGCCCTTCGTCTTTCAACATAAAAGTAGTGAGCAACCCAGTCTGCATCTTTCTCCTCCCACATCAATCCCTTCCTCTTTCTCCAATTTCCCAAAAATCAGACCCAATCTGAGCAACCCAGCTGGTCCGATTTGAAGGCGGCTGGTCGGCTGGTCGGCGGATCCGATCTGGGAGGCAGAGAAGGCAGAGAACAATTCTTCTTCTTCGACTTCTTCTTCGACTTCTTGATCGGCGAAGGCATCTAAGTCGCCGTCCCTGCCAAGCTTCTTGATCGGCGAAGGCATCTAGGTCGGCGAAGGCATCTGGGTCAGCCAAACTTCGACTTCTTCTTCCCTGCTGCGCCGGCGGAGGATCCGAAAAGTGGAGGCCTCTGGTCCGATTTGAAGGCGGGGGGCAGAGAAGAGACGCGGCGGTCGCCGAATAGAGATAGAAGAGAGATAAGGGGAGGGGGCAAATTGGGTAACTACCACACAATTCCGCCGGAATCGTCAGATTCCGACCAATTTAGGATGGAATCATAATTCCATGTTGATCCGAAATTTGGTCCATAATTCCGTTGGAATTGGGCCGCAACGAAATGCGAGGAAAACAAGGAATTGTTGTTTCCGCCGGAATTGGTTGATTCCGGCCTCCAAATCCATGGAGGAAAACGTAGCCTATATGTATGATCAATGTTCGAAAAGGCGGGCCTAGGCGGCCGCCTCGCTTTCATGTTAAGCGGCGGGTTAGGCGGCGACAACGCCTAAGCGGCGGGAGGCGCGACTAGGCGGCGTGTAGGCAGAGCCTAGGCGGCTCGGCGGTGACTAGGGGGCAAATTTTTTTTTTAAATAATAATAAATTAAAGTAATAAAAAATTAGGGTTAGATAGAACCTTCTTTCTTCTGCAATCGCAGAAGTTCCTTTCTCTTCTACTCCAACAAAGTCGGACTCCGCCGATTAAGCGACGCCGCCGCCGATTAAGCGACGCCGCCACCGATTAGCCGCCGCCGCAGCGCCCTTCCCTCTTCTCTTCTACTCCTTCGGCGGCCGCCCTTACCTCTTCTCCTCTCCTCTCCTACTCGCCATTGTCGCTGTTCGTCCTCTTCCTTCCAACCGTCGGCCATCGTCACCCTTACTCCAGCAAACACCGCCGGCGGTCGTCTCCCTTCCTCCATCAAAGTCAGCCGGCCTCCTCTGTTCAAGCAAAGACCCTCTGCTCAAGCGAAGCCTCCTCTGTTCAAGCAAAAACTCTCTGCTCCAGCAAAGTCTCTGTTGAAGTTCCAGCCAGGCAAGTGTACTTGTGCTATTGCTGTGTGAAAAGTGAAGTGGCATAACTTTGAGTTGTGGTTATTGGCTTATTGCTGAATTGGTGTATTAATCGTTTAGGTTCGATATAATGGACGAAGATAATACAACGCAGCGACGAATAATGAGTCTGTGAATGTTCTCAAGAGAAAGTCGGATGATATAGGGTGGCAATATGGGACTCTTGCTGATCCTCTCAACAACAAGGACAAGGTGAGATGCAATTTCTGCACCAAAGTGAGCATGGGTGGTGTATACCGTTTAAAGCAACACATATCTGGCTATGGAAGTTCAGTGAAAACATGCACCAAAGCTCCCCCTGAAGCTGTCCAAGCGTGTCGAAAAACATTTGAGGAGACGGCTAAGAAGAAGAAGGAGAAGTTGGCTCACGATCAAGGTTTACGAGATGATGTCCATATTACTTCGGGGCATGGAGCACCGGATGAAGACATTACTTGTGTCGGGAGCTCGACTCCTCCTCACAAGTTAGGTCCTATGGACAAATGGGCACGTCCTATTGATCCTAACTTGTCACAGGCTGCACAACTTCAGCAACAAAGAATAGATCAAGCATTGTGGCAACAAAGAACACTAGAAGTGCAGCAATACATCGCCAAATGGGTATACACACACGGTAAGCCCCAAGCTTAACTATGTACACTTTGATGTGATTGGGCAGTAACAACTGATAAATACATTGTGCTATAAATGTAGCTGTTTCCTTCAACTCTATTGATAATGATGAGTTCAAGCAAATGTGCGAGGCCATTGGTCGATTTGGCCCTGGATTGAAGCCTCCTACTCAATATGATGTTCGAGAGACTTTGCTGAAATCAGAATATGCAAGAACTAAAAGTTTGTTGAAGGATCGTGACGAGGAGAAGATGAAGGATGGATGTTCATTGATGACTGACGCTTGGACAGACATGAAGAGGAGAAGCATTATGAACATAGTCACACACTGTGCTGAGGGAACAAGCTTCATAAAGTCGAAGGACACATCTGATGTTTCACACACAAGTGAGGTGATCTTCAACTTGGTTGACAATGCAATTGAGGAAGTTGGAGCTGAGCATGTGGTGCAGGTTGTGACAGACAATGCTTCCAACAATATGGGAGCAAAAGCACTTTTGTTGGAGAAGCGTCCAAACATCTTTTGGAGCTCTTGCGCGACTCACACCATCAACTTGATGTTCCAAGGAATTGGCAACCTACCAAAATTCAAAAAGGTAATAGACCAAACCAAGGCTTTCACCATTTTCATATATGGTCACCACCGCACTTTGGAGTGCATGAGATCTTTCACTAAGAAGAGAGAGATCATAAGGCCAGGTGTGACTCGATTCGCCTCTCAATACCTTACCTTACAAAGCATGATGGAGAAGAAGGATTCATTGAGGAGGATGGTGATTGATGCGAAGTGGGATGGTTTAAAAGATGTGCATACAAAGAAGGGAAAGGATGCAACTGCAACCATTTTGAATGTGACCTATTGGAAAGCTGTTAACCTTTGCTTGAAGGTTTTTAAGCCTTTGGTCAAAGTTCTCAGATTGGTTGATGGTGATGTGAAACCTTCTATGGGTTTTCGTATATGGTGAAATTGTGAAGGCCAAAAGGGAGATCAAAGAGGCATTCGGAAACGTGGAGATTCGCTATAAGGAAGTCATGGCTATTGTGGACAAGAAGATGAGAGGGAGGCTTGATGGTCCGTTACAATTGACAGCCTATATGTTGAACCCACATTATAGCTATGGCGACTCATCGATCTTCGATGACACTGATATTACCACAGCCTTCATCGCTTGTGTTGAGCAATTTTACAATGGTAGTGGCGATGACATACAAGATCAAGTTGTTAACCATAAGTACCTCAAGTTTAGTAAGAAAGAAGGACTGTTTGGAAAGAAGATTGCAAGGGCTTATGAGAACTTCGATTACAATCCTGGTTAGTATTTCCTCTATTCTACTTCTTCATACTGTTATAAGTAGTTAGTTTCGGGAGTATGGCACTAATGTTGGTTATTCATTTATAAGTGGCGTGGTGGAAAATGTATGGAGGGAGCTGTCCACACTTACAAAAGATGGCTACTAGGATTCTCTCTTTGACCTCAAGTTCTTCCGGGTGTGAGAGAAACTGGAGTACATTTGAGTCGGTTAGTCTCTAATTATCTATACTTTGATAATCACTCTCCTATTGCAATACGTTATACATATAAAGCATCTGGTGAACTTTGTAGATACACACTAAGAGAAGGAATAGGCTTACAACTAGTCGTCTGAATCAACTAGTGTACATTCAGTTTAACTCTAAGCTGATGTCAAAGAAGAAGAGGATCAAAGAAAGGAAGAATGTTGATATTCTTCAGAGTACTGATGCAACTGAAGCACAAGGATTCCTAGTTGAGGGAGGGGACGATAATACATTGCATGTGTTCAGGGATGATGATGATGGGGGTCCAGTGCCAGGTGTGACATGGAGTGTGCTTGATGATGCAATTGGAGCTAGAGAACAACTTGACCTCCGTAGGAGTGCAAGAGTGAGAGAGCTTCATGATGAAGAATTTGAGTCTGAAGATGAGGATGAGGAGGATAGAGAGTCAGAGGACATTGAGTTCGAGGATGACGAAGATGACGTGGTGGCTGAGCAGACTTACATGGATGATGATGAGTGATCGATATGGGATGGCTAATTGAAGCTACCATTGCCTTTATGGCTTATCTTTATCTTATCATGTTTTTATGCTTGTTTCTCTATTCAAACATTAGAATTTGAACCTTGTCTACCTTGAATATGTGAAGTGAACTACTATGTTGGATGTTAACTGTCAAGTTTGAAGTATGGTATTGTAATTTTTTCTTAAATCCTAGGTATTTAATCAATATTGGTAGAAACGCCTAGGCTCGCCTAGGCGAGCTAGGCGCTAGGCAGAGCGTCACCGCCTGCCTAGCGCCTAGCGCTTTCTTGAACCTTGTGTATGATATGTTGCAGAAAACTATGTACGGTCAATTCTGCTAGGAATAGGTCATTAGGACGGTTGAGCCTAATGACTGAACGGTTTTTTCGAGGCTCTTACCGCGGAGAGCTGTATGTTTTTGAAGTACCGGTTGGGTACTGCCTGTTCTGCCCGGGAGTCTACCAGCATACGTGAGCCGGGATCCCAATTAAAATATGAGCTAACAAGTTAGGTTTACAGGGTGACCTTATGTGATACATGTTGCCATACTTGTTATGTGACTTGCTTGCACCTTAGTATGACCCAGGGCTCAAGGCTCTCACTCAGTGAAGTAGCACTGACCCTTATTTGTTTCCCCCAGACCGTCAGTAGTCTGTGCAGGTGTACACTTGATTCTACAAGAGCTACGTGCCACCCAGGAGAGCTATTTGGGTTGGCAAGCGTGGCGCTGAGGCCAGGTAGAATCGGAAGAGTGTGTCTTGATCCTCGTTCTCTGATTTTGAGTTTTCACACGATTTAAGATACACTACTTTGTCATATGCATATGTCGTGGTTAGTCACATATTGTGTATATGTCTATGTTCTGTAACCTGTTCGGTACCATATGATGTCAGTGTGACCAAGTATATGAAATGCTTGTTGAACTGTATGGAAGAAGTGAAACGCTTGTGGTATCGGTGGAGCAGGTGACTCCTCCCCTGTATGTGCTCATGAGGATCCTCTATTTGGATCATGTATGAATAAAGATATAAGTTCTCAGATTACTACGAGTTGTTCTAAAACTCTTAAAGAGAATCACTTGAGTTATGACGAAACCCAGATTCTTGTGGTACTCGTGCATCGTAGCACCCTTGTTAGTGTTCCGCCGTACTTGATTATGTTCTGAATGGTTGGGGTGTTACAGTTGTCTTCCCACTGCTGTTAGTCAATTCCCCGGCGGTTAGCTTGAGTTCTCTTCTCACCAATGGTGAAGAACAAGCATTCAACGGCAACTGTCCGACCCAGGCCGGTACAAAACGAGCCATCAGTAAGTCTCCGACTGATGTCTAACCTTTTGTATACTTGGAACGTACCCTAATCTAACTTTCGTTTGTGGTACAGAGCAAGAGGCCTCGTCCAGACGACGACGCAGGCAGTATTCCAGAATCCAGCAAAACAGTGCCTACCCGGTGCAAGATGAATCATTTGCTGTCCTTGAACAGCAAAATAGAGGCTTCGAGATTTGGGTCATCCGTCAAGCAGTTTTTGTACGAAGCAAAATTCCACGACTTATGGAGGTCCAGGTTCGGGTGGTAGACAAGGAACTTACAGGCATGCTGATTGAATCATTCGACCCGGCTGAGAAGAAGTTCAGGATAGGGGGTCGGTTGTTGAGCCTGGAGGCTTGCGACGTCGGTCGTGTTTACTGCCTACCCACCAAGGGGAAGAGAGTCAACCCCAAGATATGTGGACCTAACGAAATGAGCAGGCTTAGGCGTTAGATTGGACTCCCTGAAACTGAATCAAGGAGTGCGTTCATCCGCACTAAGGATCTGTATGGCATGGTTAATGATACAAGAGATCCGAATGCATACGCGAAGCTGTACATTTTGATTGCGTTGGGTGAGATGTTGGCGGTGGGCAGCAGTTTCTCCGTGAACCTGGGGTACGCCAATGCATTGACCGGTACGGCCAAGGACATCAGCCATTACAACTGGGGCCAACACGTGGTTGACACCATCATAGAAGGATTGGTAGAGCTGAAGAGCGGACAGCGGGGGACGTACCCGGCCGGCGATTACAATGTCGATGTGGTATGTTCACTGAATGACCTTTCTTGTGTTTATGTACGCGACTGGGAACCATACTGGTTAATTGATTTGCAAATGCAGATTCACCTGCTGGACATGACGGTGCTGGAGAATCTGAGGGCAGAGGAGCAGCCTACATGTTCCTACTGGATCGAGGCTAACATAGAAGCGGCTAAAAAGCAGCTGCGAACCGCTGATGGCTCTTGGTCTTTCCAGTGGCGGACATTGGCGGAGGTGCGGAAGCCTCTGAAGAAGGAGGTCAAACTGCTGTCCGCCCCAACAACAACAGACGTCGAAGGTGACGGCGGGAATGACTTAGGGATGGGCTCTGGTGTCCCCTTCGACTCGAAGGATGAGTACATCATCCTCGCTAACTCGGCCACAAAACCCGGACAGGTCAGTTATTCAATACGGTCTTTGTACTAAGATGTACCTTGTGTGTACTTATATATTACAGTAATCGTACTAGGTGTTAACTCTGTCTGTATTGGAATCACATCAGGTGGAGATGTTGCGGGAGATGGGGCTCCAACAGCTGGTTGAAGATCGTGCGCTGCTCACGTCACTTAAGTCGTCTGTTGCCAGTCAGGAGGCCAGGTGTGAGAAATGGACTGCAAGGCTGAAATACATCGACGCCTTATTGCGTGCAGGTCCAGCATCTGTGGCACCTGTCGATAATGCCCGAACCACTGGTTTGGCTAAATCCGAGGAAGAAGTAGAAGAGGAAAAGAAGAAGAAGTGAAAAGAAAGTGAAGAAGAAGAAGAATACGAAGACGTTGGGGACTCACACAATGATGAAGAAGATAAGGATGACCGGGACAAAGGTAAATCCCAAGTTGTTACTGATGAGGAACCAGTTGAGAAGGACCAGGTCAAGGGTAGCAGCCCACGGCGGAAGGATGCCGGCGATATGGTGGAGCCTATGTCTTCTGGAACCCCGGTTGTGATGGGTAGTCCAGGAAACGGCCATCGAAGAGCAGCAAAGGTGATGCAGGGAGGAGGAGGTCACAAAATAATCTCACCCTCGAACAGAACAAGTTTGTCGACTACTTGACCAACAAACGAAAACTGCCATCGTATGTCACACTGCTTGTTCGTTATATATTGCCATGCCATGATGAACACTTACTAAATCTTATGTCATTGTGTGCAGTAATATCACGGTTTGTGACTTTCCTGAAAGAGGGAACAAGTTGGCTGGCTTCCAGATCCATACGTTCGACTCAAGAGGGCGAATAAACATCTCCATTGCTGAACTGTTGTGGCCATATCTTCAACAAGGAGAACATTCTCAACATGGTCAACTGACACGGTTTTGCTTCCCTACATCGATAGCTGCAAGTGCTCTATTCCACCCCTGTATTACATTACGCCCATGTTCCAACCGTAGGCCCTAATTAGATGATGTGTGCGGGCTTCATTTATTCCGCTCGTAGGAGTTTGCTCTGCGTGAAGTCCTAGCTAAGGTGAAGATAGTAGATGCTTCGAAACGGCAGTTTGTAAAGCTTATATGGGATGCAACGAATGAGCTAGGGTTCCCTATATGCAGGGTCAGGACCTGAGCAAGTGTGAGACGGTTAGTTATGCTGGACCTGCCTGTGCTTCTGTGTTATTTGAACCTGAATGTGATTCTTATTATCCAATGTATACGTAGTTTCTGTTCCCAGTCTACGGGGGTGAGGGTTTCAAGCACTACTACGTGTTTGCACTGGACCTGAAGAGGGAGCAGAAGGTGATTTTGAACAGTTTGAAATGCCATGATAAGTTTTCTAACTATCCCGAGTACAAGGAGGCGTTTCGACGGCTGAACTCTTACATGGCTGATTTCGTGTCCGAGTGGTGGGGTGAGAAGTTTAGGAAAGATTGGGCATTCTACATCCAGCAATGTCCTATACAGCCCGACACATTCAGCTGTGGTATCTATGCACTGTTGTTTTTGGAGCACTACAATGCAGGGTTCACGGAAGAACAACTGTCGGAGTGGTCTGACCCATCAGAACTTAAGCTTATCAGGAGGATGTATGCCTATCGAGTGGTTGCCCACAAAGACAACAGCTTGTTCAACGAGATTGAAGGCGTCAACCCCACGGACCATTTTATGGAGAAGATGAAGAAGAAGGATGCTGAGGCAAAGTAGGATTTGAAGAAGTCTGTTGAAGATTGGTACTGAGAGCTGTTTAGCTGCTGAACTATGTTTCCTTTCAAACTTTTTACTGACCAGTACTAAGCTTATTGTATACTTATTCCGAACTTAGATGATACTGAATCCGAACTGAGAGGATACTGCCTCCGTACTTAGAGGATACTGCCTCAGAACTTAGAGGATACTCGCTTCGAACTTAGTTGATACTATATCCAAACTGAGGGGATACTATATCCGAACACAGAGAATACTAAATCCGAATTTAGAGGCGAATATTAATATCCAAACGTCATAAAATATTAAACTCCCAAAGTAGTAGTCTGGTACTGTCTGGTAATAAAAAAAGAAAACCAACAACGCAGAATGTCTGGTTATGAAACCTCATGTCCACGATCGAAAGAAACATTTTTCAATATACCCTCCTCCACCCACCACCTTTCATTGTTGCCAAGCGCCTTACCACCATGTGAAGTAGTCCTGATGGAAAATATTCTTCACTCTGAGGCCATCGAATTCTTGGTCCACCACAAGAGTAACTTCCCAACCGTTTGCCCTCGACCACCATGCGTGCCTTGTGGGCTCGTCCATTTCATTGAACTGCTCAGAGCAGCACTCCAGGATCAGAGATAGGACTAGCGAGGTGCACCTGAAGTGCCTTTCGCCTGAATCGTCTCTGCAGTTGATGCCAGGGCTCACCCACGTTGGTGTCCCGTCAGCTCTTCCTGTGAGAGAAAGAATGGTCACCGCCAATCGGGCAGGGAACTGCACGCGAAGGAAGATGACGTCAACGTCATATAAGTAAGTAATATCTCAATTACTACTTTTTCATTAAAAAAAATTATCTCAATTACTGTCTGACGTACCATTCGATGTCGGGAGCGATACATTTCTCCTTCTTCTGGGAGCTGAGAGAGTCGAACAGGCGCGGGGGGAGGGTGTGTCAAGGTGGTGGTAGGCCATCTTGTTCGTAACTCCGTCATCCCGATCGGCATGTTAATGGCAGCGAATCTACAAAATGTGCACCTAAATTTTACTCGAATATAACTAGATTATAACCTCACGTATATAAGACGTATACTAGTGACTTACTGGCGGTAGTATTCGGCAAACAAGTAATTGTACTCCCTTAATATTATGTCCGATGAGTCCGTTGGGTAGAGAAAAATGTCAGATGCATCCACAGCCCCATACCCCTTCAACAAGTCTAGTTCCATAATGTATATTGTCAACACATTGCATGTTACAGGAAGTTGCATTTTTACATAGGTGAAGCGGAATATCTGGATCCTTCGTGACCTTCATGGCCTTAAACGCGAGTATGACGGGACCCTCCGCCTCCATATCTCATAGCCTAGTAAGCGTAACGGCCCCGGGATCTGTGAGGTCGTCCTCTGGCGCCTTAACCCATATGGGGGGTTCTCGTGTGCTGGGAGTCCTCTCAATGAGTAGCCATTCAGCTGTCGTCACCCCGTACTCGTTTGTCCCCTCTTTGGTAGCCTTCACTCGTCCAGCCACGTCTGTGTTGACCATACGTATACCGTAATGGTTATCTGTGTACTTTATTTTAAAGACTACGACGAATATAATTCTTGTACTAACTTACCCACGTACTGGATGTCGTTACCCTCGTGGTCTGGGAGGGACCCGATCTGGACAGACTCGAACCCGGTCCTCGGGAACCACTTGGTACCAAAACCTTCTTGAACATGATTTCGTCGTTCTCCACTGTTCAGTATGAGGGCCGTTCGAGAAGAGCACGTGCGGCGGAATGGTCTGGCGTTAACGACCGTTACATTTTGGATCAGGTACAGCTTTGCTTGCACTAGTGTACCATCGTTCGGATATTTGGGTATGAAGAACCCTTCTATCCGTTTCCCTGCACGAACAGACCAATGATTACTGTGTCATGCATGTACGAGAAGCCAGTGTAAGGTTAAGAAGTAGTTCACTTACATAGGCATCCATCCAAAGGCTGTTCGTGAGGCCGTCGCTCTCGTCCCACTCTTCCTGTTCCTCTTCCCACAGTCTCAATAGTCGGAGCAGAATACCCGGATTACGCAGACCAACGCCAAGGTCTTCCACCGGGATCATATACCGTCGGTGTCGAGCGCCGGCCCACCCGCGGTCGTAGTCGAGTGGGAATGGAACAGGGTTTTGGTGCGCACCAGCCATATAGACTTTGCTAACAACGTCTGATTTGCAATATGAGAACGGAAAAAAGAGAGTTTATCGGTTAAGCAACCCAACGTCAAGCCTTATAGTATTTATGGTATTGATTTCCCGGTTGAGTGCATGTCAACCGCCTTGGGAAACGGTTTCTGTTAGACAAGACAGTTAACGGCGTCAAATACAAACTGTGAATTAACGGCGTCAACCACAAACTGGTGTCAACAAAGGCAACCCTGGCACACCTTCTCTCATCCAACGCATCCCCATCCACTTCGAGTCTCTCTCCCTCTTCCCTCAACATGACGCTGGGCGATCCGGACATCAACCGCGCTGGTAAGTTATACTATTTCTATATTACTTACATGTTCCACTACATCAACCGCGATGGTTTAATACGATTCTTTCTACTCGAATGTAGTGGTCGATTCAATATTGGCGAGATTGGTACGTAACGCCAAGCCGGTGGACGAGTTCGAGTATGACTTCCATGAAATCAATTGCTACTGTGGTGTACGGTCTTCTCGTAGACTCTCTTGTGACCCTCCAACCACGGGAAGGAAATATTTCGGCTACGGGAACGATCACAAAGGGTGTGGATATTTCATCTGGTTTGAAGACAAGGTAGCAGCTATGGACGACAAGGTTGCCCTAGTCAGAGCATTGAATGATAAAATCACACTCATGTCCGCGGTTGACCAGTTAGAGTCTCAAAACCGAGGTCTGTCCGACGAAAATTGAGATTTACAGTCCACGCTTTCACAGGTTAGGACGGTTGGCCAAGTGCATGACGAAGGTAGCAGCACAAATAAGTCTGATTGCGTTTACGAAGATCAGCTGACGGCTCTTTCTCAAAGGGTGGCGAGGGTTGAGAAATTCATAGACAGTCTGAAGTAATGGATCTACATCGTAACATTTACTAGTATCTACTAATATATATATACATTTATAATTAACCCCCCTCTTTATTCCTTCTCTCCTTAACTTTAGCTAACCAACCAATCATAATTTTTTATTTTCTTTCTTATTTAATTTTTCAACCCTCTTTTACCCCACTCTCCTACATTTTAGCATTTAATTCAAAAAATCATTTTAATTAATTCTTTTTATAATCTAAATTATATTCACGGGAAAAAATTCCAATTAATTCTATTCAATTTAATTTTTATTATAATATTCAATTATAATTTATAGGTATGTTCTTCATTTATTTTTTAAAATTGGTTCACTTTTGGATTATTTTAATCTTTATTACATCAATTAGAAAATTAACTTCACTATTCATAAAATGTAATATATTATTTTTCATATTATTCTTACTGCATCATAATTTATAAGTGAAACAAATTGAGACACATTTTATATAACTTTTTCTAAACATATGTAAGTAACCAAACACAATTAATGTAGTAAATACTTTAATCAAAATTCAAAATTTTCTTATATGTAAAAAAAAAATGGCTTCTTAGAATGTTTTTCAGTTTGAAATTTTATTTTCTAACTAAAAATTTATATGTTTGGTTTAAATCAATTAATATTTTTATAACTAAATTTGGAATTTTCACCTAAATAAATAAATAAATTACACAAATAAATATGTTTCCGAACTATGTACACAAATAATATTTAAACCAAACGGGCTTAAATATAAACAATTTAATGAATTGAGAATATAAAAATATGTGAACAATAAAATATTATATATATTTATATCTATGTTATTTATACTACATAATAAATGAAAATAATTTAGGATTGTGAACATCTATATATATTGTCTTTAAATAACAAATAGAAGTAAAAAACCTATCACCATCTACTATTGTAATTATACTTGATATATTATAACTATTATACCGTACATAAAATTTAATAATATGTTTCTGACTGAATAACATGTACTTTAATCGCAATCCTACAATTTTATGTTTGAAACTTCGAAATTAATATTAGACATAAATAATTATATTAATACAAAAAATAGTTAAAATAATAGAAACATCTATCATCTATAGATACCTTAGACTAAAAATTTATAATAGAGGGTAAGAAAAAATAATTCTCTCCGCAATGTAGCCTCTCCTATTGTCATAACTTTTCCTTGCTATGATTAGTTAATAACTTTCATAAATATCATAATTTTAATAATAAAAATATTTGAATCCATAATGTTTTGCAGTATCTTATTACATGTCATTATCTTACCATTAAAAAATCTTAGATGGTAATAAGTTGACTATAGTTTTCATAACTACCCGAGCAGATTAGTACTCTGCAGACCCAAGTTCTTTGTGAGGCAGATGGCAACGACTTAGAGACAAATCTGGAAGAGAATTGATTCTTTCGCCTCTTTGTTCAATCAGCTGGTCAAGAAAACTCCCGTTCTTTAGAAGCAAATTGTGTGACTATGGTGGAAAAGGGTAGAGCTTTGGCATCCTTGTTGAGCTCGAAATTAACGGATCAGCGGAAGCTGCGAGGGACAGGATCGAAGAGATGACAATGGAGGTCTTGAAGCGTCGGGTTCTCCCGAGCTCAAAGTCAAAGAAAGAACTTCAACTTCGAAGAATTGCTTGGAACCTAGTGGAGGACACCCCGATCCCTGAGGGTCGTCGGTCGATAAAAAGGCTTTCCTAAGGTAACTGAGGGATGTTTTTGGGTGGTGGCTTTGGCCGATGATTGCAGGGCAGTTTTTGTTGCTTGGTTGTTGTGCTCCCTTTGTGCGAGGCTTGGGTGGTTTATTTTTTCGATTAGTTTTTTTTTGGGTAGATAGGTAGTACTGTGGGTGATGTTTCTTGGTTTTTTGGGCTGCTTGTGGTGCTGACTTTAGCGCCTAAGCTGGATTGTATTGGTGTTATTGTTTCATATTTATATATATTGCTCATTCATAAAAAAAAAAGTTTTCATAACTACATTAGAGGTCAAAATGGTGAGTCTAACGATATATGATTCAACCACCCAAATTGTTAAAAAATATTGTATTTGAACACTAATTATATCAAATCTAATCGGTTAGACTCTTCGTAATTTTTAAAAAGTGCATAGAAGTGTAAGAAAATACTAAAAAAATTAGGACAATATAATAATAAAAATGATATCTATTAATACAATTGAAACTATTTTTATGTAAATTTTAGCATTACTTTTAATATTAATATATTTCAATATTAATTTCGATATCAACTTTCTAAAGTATATACACCAAACTCCTAACTTATAAACACTAAAACTAGATGTTTACCTCTTAAACCCTTAATTTTTAAGACTTTAATGACTAAAAACCGTAAAGTATGACAAATAATAATACTATAAAAACATTAAGTATACAAACATTAAAGTATGACGAAGCGTGGTCCGCTTTAGAGTTTATCGATTTTTCCTCCACAGAGAGTTCCTCTAGCTTTCATTTTTAAATATATTACATATATTAAGTATTTTTGACATTACTAAAAAAATTTATTTTTATTTCATTTATATGACTTTAATATTTTCTCCTATTTAATTTCATCATCTCCATTATAGTTATCTCAATTAAGAATTTAAACATATTTAGACTTCAAAGGATTTAGAGTTTTAGTCTTCGGGGTCTTCATTGTGTATAAAATTTACTTACTTAAAAGGTAAATTTTGAGGTTAATTTTTTGAGCGTGTAATTATAAATTATAATTAATAAGTCTTTTAAAAACTAAATGAAATTTTGATACTAAAATCGAATAGATAACTATTTGTAGTCCTTGAAGCAACATGCTTAATTTGAATGGTTAGGAATGTATATATCAATAATTACATAGAGTACAACTATAATTATTTAAATACTATGTGAATTTTACTAATTCAAGAAAAATGCGATCAAAGTATTATAGATTAGACTATAAAGTATTTTCTCACAAAAAAAAAAGTATTATAAATTATGAATGGGAGAGAATTTTTTCCCTAATAAGAATATAATTTTTGTCTCTCAAATTCGTAATTTTTGTCTCCAAATAAAGTTTAAAATTATATATTGGATAGGTTGCACCCGCCAACGGGCGGGCAAAAAGCTAGTCATATTGCATGTTAACTGTTACTGTATCCAGCTGTAACCTGTTTTTCATTCCAGTCGTACCTCTACTTTTTCTGTTCCCGTGACTATTTTCTTTTACGACTTTTGCTTTATGACTATTATTACCCCAAGTGGGTAAACCTAACGCATTAATACCATTGTTACATCTAATCCTAGTTGGTACACCTAACTACTTAACGCAATCAACTGTTTACTTCAATGAGTTTACAACCACCACATCTATGCCCTTTATTGAGACGTTGAAGAGAACAAACCAAAGAACATCCTCCCTTTATTGTAAACCATAGTTTGTCGTTGCTGATCGTCGGCCCAAAAAACATCCACAAGGAATCCTCTAACCACAGTAGACGCCAATGTCGAACTCATCCGTTGCAACGAACATACACTAGCCAACAAGTAACTCATCGCGAGGTATGCCCTACCGTAACTCCCCGCCATGATTAATAATTTGTATCGTCTATTGCTATACATTTACCCCCCCCCCTCCCAACTCCGATTTATTATGTAGAAGCATGGGGTGTAATCGCCATGTGCGATTGCGGGCTGCCGGCGAAGGTGTACCCCGTGGAACCAAGTTTGCTTGCTTGTTCAGCCCACACAGGCACTACCTAGGATGTCCTCAGATAGAGGGTAAATGCCAGATGAGAGCGTGGTGCAAGAGAGAGCTCTGGTAGAGAATGAGAATCCAACTGCGTATGACGAAATGGTCGCTCACGAAAACGACAACAATGCGAGAATGGATGATCTAATTGAAGAGATTGACCGTCTCAAGTCAAGATTAAGGATTTAGAGGGTTTCATCCAACGAAATCCATAAAATAGTTTCATTTTGATAGTAATTGTACCGTAATGCATATGTAATTGTACTTTATTATTATAAGTGAAAGTATTGAAGTTCAAGTTACGTTGACTGAGTCAGCCTTCACCACACATACTGGCATTAAATTCATTACGTCCCTCGAGCATACCTATACTGAACCATAGGTGTACTTCTGACGAACCACCTTTTTAAGTCAACCATTGGCGCAATGAATGAGTTTAGGTGGTGGTTCCACCAACTTGCAAACAGGTCATTAACTCTCAGTCAATGAAGCGCACTTAAAAACCCTGTTCGGTTGGATGTATTTTCGTCCACCCACTGAACATTTAAACAATATTTTTTCAAACCGTAATGGACGAGACAGCTTCCTCCCAAACCTCCCGCACGACCCCATTCAAATGGCTAACACTTCGAGGTATGGTACATGGGCAAAGCATGTGGACATGTATTGTTTTTTTTCCATGCCATCTTCTGACTATATGTCTTGTGCTATTCATGGTTAGAAGACTGCATTGTAACCCCGATGTGCGATTGTGGCCTACCCTCTAAGCTGCTACCTGTGGAACCGAAAGCAGCCGGTGAGTACACCCCTTTCAAGTACTACATGGGGTGCCCCAAGAAAGTCGGGAGGTGTCGGATGTCCATGTGGTGCAAAATGCAGGAACGGGGTGCAATAGAGCCTAGCGGCGTCGTAGTGTTCGATGAAATGGTCATGGTACACCAACAACAAGAGGAACGAATTGAAGAACTGAAGGAGGAAATCGCTCGTCTGAAGGTTGACGTAGCCAAGTTAATGGCATACTACAACGATTAGGACTGATTCCCGAAAGGCACGACTGTGTTCCTATATTAAATAATTGTTGGTGAAAGTCCTGGTCTGTATTTGAAAATAACTAATATATTACCTACTACGAACTTGGGATTAACCTGTCTGTTACCCATAATATACATCATATTTGAAATAACCAATGCGGTACTCGCAGTAGTACCAATGGGCACCGCATTGGTTATACCCAAAAGAATAGGCAGCGGCCTCTAACAAAATAGTAGAACCTTAATCTTCTTTAATCATCAATAACCGCACTCTGTTGGGAGCACAAGAACGGGGTCAGGTCCAGCGGGTTTGATGTGCTCCCCGGGAAAGACGATATCGACTCATAGGCCACCCTCTCTTCTGCTAGCTCACGTAACGCATTCT
Source organism: Linum lewisii (assembly GCA_034768395.1). NCBI lineage: Eukaryota > Viridiplantae > Streptophyta > Magnoliopsida > Malpighiales > Linaceae > Linum > Linum lewisii. Next base: position 17,984,713 of record CM068299.1, on the reverse strand, counting down.
CCCTTGCTGCCAGCTTTTTGCACTTGTTCTTCTCTTTGCTCCATCGGATTTCTGTGTTCACCTTGTACCTCTGTGTGTTCTTACTCGGCTTTGGCATCCGCGGAAACTTAACAGCAATCTTCGGCCTCCTTGGTTGCTCTCCGGTGACTGGAGTAGATGACGAAGGATTCGTGTGAGCAGATGGCTGGTCAAGCGGCTGGATTTGTATACTGAAACCGTTTTGGAAGAGGTTTGTTAGATCCTTCACGCCCTTGTTGGCGTACGATAACAGCATCTCTGCGTGCTTGCTCAACAAACGGCAAAGTATCTCCTCCCGGTACGAAATCCTAACCACTGCACTGAACAGAGCATGCAGGGTGATATATCGCTCAGACTCCACTGAGAAATACTGCATGAATGCCGGCCAGTACTCTGAAGAAACCGGATCTTACAAGCCGAGTCCACCGCTTCTTTATGTACCTCTCTTGTAGGCCACGGAAGGCCACGTGTCCATTACAGCCCTGCACGAACATCACTAGCAAACAGTGACGGCCTAGCAACCCCATTGTATCCCATACTTACATACGCACGATACCTCCCGGTGTGTGTTTGTCGTCACAACCCTACCGTACAGTCTCTCATTTCCATCAGGTTTGTACACGGTGATTGTGATGACAGTTCCTACCGTGGTCTGGCCAGCAGTGTCCATATTGTACTCTTGTATTCGTCCGTATTGTTCTTGGAACATGGCGAATATCTTTGGAGTGTACACTACCGCGGCCCTCTGCACGATGTCGCTGTATTCGAACGCGACCCATGGCTTTGAGTTTCTGGACTTAAATTCTTCATTCTGCTCTGCCTCTCTTCTGCTACGCAACATGCTGCAGAAGAATTACAAGTAAGTTATCCAAACGCAAGTTCGTGTACGGTATACTATAGATACAGACCAGGTTCGTCATAAGTAAAGGTTTAGTATCGTACCGGTCGAAATGGGGAAAAAACTCCACTAAGCTGTGGTTCGGCTGCAGGAAACCCCGAAGCACTGAATTGGTTGACTCAACAAGTTGTGTTGACACCATACCAGCGGTGTAATGGTTCCTCACCCATGCAGAGGACCACTGCTCACGGAATCGAAGGATGTACTTGCACCATTGGTGGCCGGTGGGCCCATATGACGGGAAACATTCACGGATCATGACATCCCATACGTCATCGAACTCTTGTTCGTTGTCCACGTCATAATAGAGCACAAGGAACTTCCTCACAAAATCTTGCGTGAACAAGGTGCTCAGGTTCCTCCTCGCGTTTTGAAGAACGTGGAAGGTGCATAGACCGTGAAACGTCTTGGGGAGGACTTCCTTCACAGCTGCTGCCATGGCACTGTCCTGGTCAGTAAATATGGTCTCCGGAGCGACCCCATGCATGCATCGGAGAAACTCCTTGAACAGCCACACAAACGATGGTATTGTTTCATCGTAGAGGAGGGCAGCCCCAAATATCACTCCTTGATGGTGGTGGTTGAATCCCACGAAAAGGGCTGTGGCACAACAAATATTGCAACTAGCTTAGCATGCTGGCTTCAAATAAGCTAAAAATAGGGTCAAAAACAATAATGCTTGTTAATGAAAGAACTAACCCAGGGGTCGATAGTGCTTGCTTGTCCAGTACGTGGTATCGAACGTGATGGCATCTCCGAAGCACGCGTAATCGTCCCTCATGCGCTGGTTCGCCCAAAAAATGTTGGCCGAGTTCTCTGCCTGGTCAACCTCAATCTCATGCCAAAATCCAGGTTCTGTCTTCGACTTCTCGCGCAGATACTCGGCGATGGCGGTTGCCTCACCATGCAACATGTGCTTTTGCCGGCGCCTGGATAGGTGGTTCCTATGATCGACCTTGGTGCAGCCCACATTCTCCGGTCCACCCATCACGCCACAGAGTACCTCAAACGATGACTTCAGGCTTATGCCCGCATCGGCGTTGAGCTCCATGATCGTTGCAGCCACCTCGGTTACTTCCCTATTGGACTTCATGTAGTGGCTGTCCTCCTTAGGGTTCAGTTGATGGTTGTGATCGTCGACCCAACGTACGATGCGGTATACTCCTCTGACCTCGTCGAGGTGGAACACGATAATCGCCGAGCATCCAATTCTTGTCTCGGGTTTTTTCACAGTTGGCTGAGTCCTCGCCACTGGGTCCTTCACTGTTTTCCCAACGACGAAATTGGGCTTCTGATTTCCCTTCGATCGATACCCGTGCCTTGTGCACACATACTGGACATGCTTCAGTCTTCCGTGATTGTTCGTCTTCCTATGAGATTTCTTTCGACTATCAATCCTATAACTGAAGCCGTGGGAAATTGCGTAGTTCTTGTAGAACTGTTCAGCATCCTCGTCGGTTGGGAACTCCAGTTGCGGCCACTCCTCCACATCATTCGGACCTATCTCTTTGGCTACAAAGGAAAACACAAAGTATCACCACCCACCATAACAGGGCAAGAATAACAAAACAGGGCAACCATTAACAGTGATCAATAACAGGGCAACAAATATAGGCAATCCGCAAACACTAAACATTACATAATCATAGGATGTCTGTTAGATCCGACAATTACTCCAACTTTACTGCACATATACCAGGGCTTCCTCAGATTGTGAACCCTAATTGCCTAGCTGGTGGGAAGTCTTAAATATAGCAATAAATTGAGCAATAAATGAACCCTAATTCCTAATCCACGTACATTCAATAAATATGTTGCCCCATGCATGGAATGTATTGTATTGTTTCCCCCCATAAACCCTAAAGAAGGAACCGAACACACGCCCACGATTGGCCAACATAATCTCGCCATGGCGGACCCACCCGTCCAAAAACATGACTCATGCCTTACTAGATATGTACTCAACATACACCGGACGTTTACTAAGTATTAATTAGGCCTTTACTAAACGGGTGTCTGAAATTATGCAAGATCCCAGATCACCTCTGCACATTCTTTCACTGTATCCCTCATAAACAAACAAAGAACTTGGTCATAAAGTTGAGGAATCTAATCTTTTTGGGGGCCACCGCAAACCCTAAAAGTCTAAGGACAAAGTCAGATGGAAGAGGAACAGATGGATAAGAAACTGAAAAGGAAGAGAATATATGTATGTTTTCACCTTTTCCCTCCACTTCGTCATTGTTATTTCCATCATCTGAAGGCTCCTCGTTCAAGTCAAACCCACCCCTTGCTTCTTCCTCGTCGATTTCAATGGGATCATCCGCGTCGATTTGAATGGGTTCATCCTCTTCAATGGGTTCATCCTCCTCTATTCTTATGGGTTGTTGAGGAGATAGTCCTTGTAGCTCATCTCCATCATCTCCATCGAAACTACTAAGGAACCCTAATCCTTGTACCGATAACATATCGTGGAAGCTCAAGTCTTCCACCCTTGTCGTGGTGAAATCGATGATGTCGTTTAGCTTGTTCGAGTCCATGGTGAATACGACGGCGTGTTCAAGAACAAAGGAAAGAGCTTGGTAATGAAACAGAAATTAACTTTTCAATATATCTACCCTAAACCCAAACAATACCTAAGGTAAAGCAATAATCGAAAAAGTATTTACAGCTGTCCAACACTCACAAACTTTCTTGCCTAAACACTTTAATCGAAAATATCCCGCCCACCGAGTTCAGATATTCCCGCCAAATGCATTCTCGGCGTATACGGGCCAGACCGTATACGGTTTCATATACGCCGCTTTTCATTTAATTTTATTACTTTAATAATTGTTAAATGAATTACTGGCGCGGGGCCCACAGCTGACAGCCGCTGACACCGGGCCCGCGAAACTCTTCTCTCCTCCCAGCCGTTGATGAGATCGTGCGGCTGTGAATGGGCGCCCGCCGCGGCGGCCGAAAATAGGGGCCAGCACCGAAAAAAAAATTGCCTTTCAAGAGGGCAGAGGCAGGGTAGGTTTGGACTTTGGCATGTGCAAACTTTTGTGCCTTGATCCAACTGCTCCAATACTGTAAGCAGTTGTGACAGATAATGCTCAGAGTTATGCCAAAACATTTATACTATACTCTATTACCATACCCATCAGACACCCCCATAACACCATGTGACATGACTCGTAACTCTGCGTCAATTATCCCATGTGTTCATCCGACCCTCCCTCCTTCCAACTGCTATTAAATCACTTCCCTTCCCTTCCCACCATCCCTCCACATCAAATCTTCCAAGCATAATGGGAGGCCTCATTCCTCTGTTGCTATGTCTCTCTGGTCTGTTTCTCATTACGGCAGCAGCAGACTGGAACATTCTGCATCACAGGAAGCAAGCATCCAGAAAGGAGCTGGGGATCAGCTTGAACAACTACTGTGAGAGCTGGAGAATGAGTGTTGAGCTTCACAACATCCGAGGTTTCCAAGTCGTCCCCGAAGAGTGTGTCTCCTACATTGGCAACTACGTTACGTCGATCCAGTACCAGATCGATATGCAGTTGGCCATTGAGGAGTGCGTCATGTACATCAGCACCAGCTGCAACCTTAGGAAAGATGGGAAAGATGCGTGGCTGTTTGACATTGACGACACCCTCCTCTCCACCGTCCCCTACTTCAAGAAGCACCAATTCGGGTAAAGTTCCAAACTTGGTTAAGCTTCAAGCTAACAAATTATCTTTCCACTCACTCAACCTTTTGAATTTAAAAGGGGAGAGTGGTTCAACACGAGTGCATTCGAGGAATGGGTGGAGCAACGGAATGCGCCAGCATTGGAGCACACGATGAAGCTGTTCAACGAGCTGAAATCGCTGGGAGTACAGATCTTCTTGGTCTCTAGCAGAAGGGAGCATCTCAGATCAGCCACAACTGACAATCTTGTTAATGTTGGGTACCACGGTTGGAAAGGTCTCATTCTAAGGGGACCAGATGATGAACAGATTGGAGTGGTAGATTACAAAGCTAATGTGAGGCAGCGATTGATCAATGATGGCTACAAGCTCTGGGGTATTGTTGCAGACCAATACAGCAGCTTTGCTGGGTATCCACGTACTGGAAGGACATTCAAGCTTCCCAACCCTCTTTATTATGTTTCTTAAAAGTTATTACCCTCTTCATTCAAATCCTTTAAATGTATAATTGGCTTCATTTGGAAGCCATTGGATTGCTCTGTTCCTGATCAGTTGCACAATGGTAAAAGAGCAAATTGGTTTAGCAACATGTCATTGCCAAAATAGTCTCCTGAAAGATGAAATACATACACACAAAGAAGTCGTTGATGACATTTACTGCTGCTTCTGTGACTGTTGAGGACTAGGCTAAACTACATCTCTGATTCCTCACAGCTTTTTATTACCACACACACCATCATACACAATAGAACTTAAAGAGGTCTCAGGCTCAGCGCATCTTAAGGTCGGCAGCCATGTTCATCTTAGCACAATACTCGAACAAGCTACCATCAAAGCAGCGCCTTATAGCTTCTTTAGAGAGGTACCCTTCTTCATCCCTTGCAAGGATGTACAGAATCCCCCACTCCACTTTGGATGCAATCCTGCTCATTAATTCCAACGAAAAGAAGAGCTTAAGAACAGAATCCAATTCCAATGCAGGTTATATAGACTTAATGGGTAAATTACTTGCCATCCAAAGAAGTCATAGGAAAGTCTGTTGCCTTCAGTCATGTCCCAAAGCTCCCCAAAAGACAACCTGTCAGGCTGTGTCCTAGCATACTTGCTGAAGATGTTCTCGAAATGCACAGGCATGTACCTTCCTTCAGTGTCGTACGTGCCCGAGTCGCTACCATGTTTGGCTTTGTGAATGTTGTATATGTAGATTGGGAACAATGGGGAAGGAAACCACGACTGTCAAGTGAGAAGTTAACCCATCAATGGATTCATACAATAAAGAAATTAAACTAAGGATTGATGAACAAGACACTGACAGGGAGAGTGGCATAGCTCAAGAGTCCATTGATGGCTAGAGCCAGAATGAGTGAGAAAATAGGGTTGAAACCAATCTGGCGGCATCCTGCAGAGATAGATTGGAATGGATAATGAGTTCAAATTATTTCAGAGAGGTTTAAGAGTAGTAGTGAGTTTAGTACCGCTGTAAGTTTCCCAAGGGTAGACGATGCCATTGTCATCCTGATCAAAGAAGGCAACGTGCTGCTGAAGAACGCTTAAGCCATTGTGCCTGCGAGCTGGTGTACCATAAGGATGCTCTGCATCTGGGGCTTCCAATGCCCTCGCCATATCTATTTCGTTTCATTCAATTTCAAATCCCACAATCGATCAATTGAAAGATGTGAAAGTAATCCAATCAAAATCAAATCGATAATGCACTGATTCAGTTCAATCAAATCAGTAAAAAGGGAGCATACAGGGCTTGGGCAAGCGATCTTCGAGGTCATCACGGACGTGACGGTCGAAGGTAACGGGAGCAAGCGGCGCCTCTGTAGACATTCCGTCCCTTCTCTCTAATTCCCTCGCCATTTCTTCTTCTGTGATTGCTTTTTAGTGTCGGAAATTGCTATTCTCCTCCTTCTTCTTTCTTCTTGTTGTTGTTGTTCTGTGTGTGTTGTGTTGTATAAAAGCAGAATGAAACGGACGGAAGAGAAGAGCAAAGAAGGTGAGTGCGTGCGTGGCGAGCATGCAGAGAAGTAGGGGGGGGGGGGGGAGTTTTGGGGATTGTGGCATTGAGTAAGCTAATGTACGTGTCATTTTCAATTGTTGTATAGATGGAAGGAATCCGTCCGATTCAGGGGTTCAATTCAATTCCAGCTTCCTTTTAAAAACCATGCATCGACGTGCTCAGTCTACAATCCAGCGGTAGTGGTGGCAGTTGGCTGAGCTGTTCATGGGCTTGTTTGGTTTCGTAAACTCCGAGGATTACCGGGTAGGGATTTTTTCGGTGACAATATACAAAGTTTAATCTGGACCATTGATCTCATATCCACTTCTTATGTTATTAATAATTTAAAGAATTTAATAATGCTATTTAAATAATACCATTACTTTAAACAAAAAAAATTCTGCTGCAACCCATAATTCCATAACCGCCGAATTTGTTTTATTATCCATTATTATAATTAATTTTCAATTATCTCCTCCTCAAAATATGCATGAAAATATTCTCTTAACTATTTTAGATAATCCTAATCTTTTTCTTCATATGTTAATGACGCCATTATAATGATAACTTCACATCATTTTTTTAAGCAAATCAGTCCCTAATCATTAAAATCCAGCCCCAAGTTCAAGTTCTAGTTTTATAATGGATGAACCCGGTTCGAGTTCCCAAGTAAAAAAAACCTTCTTTCGCACCTCTATTTGATTTAAATAATTCACCGATTGATCATTCCCCCGATGTTGATGCTACATCTGAACCAGATGAGGATGTAATCCCGACGTCAGATGAACAAGGAACCTTACGTGGCTACGGTATGTTTTCCCTCCTTTTCTAGCCAATGTTCTTTCATTAAGATTACTTTCATAGAAACTACATAATGAACTTTTCTATCCAATCAAACCAAAATTATTTTCACTGTTCAGTTTGTGAGTTTCGATTATGTTGTTCAGTTTGCGGGTTTGTGAGTTAAGATTATTTTCATTAAGATTGTTGCGGCTGTTCAGTTTTTGAGTTTATTTTCATTAAGATTGTTGTTTGTTACAGTACTAGTATGCTGCAGTACTAGTATGCATTCTCCTGTTGACTTGATGCTATATGTTATTCATGTTGGTTACTTTTTGATGCGATATCTATCTAATTTGTTCTTGTCCCCGAATTGTAGATGTTCCTGAAGTTGACTTTGACTATAAAGTTATGGAGTTCGACTCTATTAATGATGCGTATGCCTTTTATAAAGACTATGTGTCCATGCGATCCTTCAACTCTTTCAGCTCCACCCTCTCATTCTTGGTAGCCTTGGCATATGTAAGTCTGCACTCCCTCACCATGGAATCCATGTCTTGCCTCGATGTCTTATTAAGATTTATCGTGGTTGCACCCCTCGGCAGATCATACACCTTATGCACATCTACTTCAGTTAGCTTCAGTGTCATATCCGGCCCAACTCTGAATGTCTGAGAACTCATGTCGTATATGGATAAAAGCCACTTCCTCATCTCAATTGGCAACCGCGTAATGCGAATTTTTGTGGTGCCTCCAAACCCCAAATCGGTGATTCTGGCAATCTTCTCCGCGGAACTCTTTGAAACCAGCTCAGTGATTCTATTGGGGCTACACCTACAAGTGATTGTCCCGTCACCCCTGTAGACAGAATTATCAAGTCAATCGTCTGTTAGATTCAGGAGTGGAATGTACAACAAGTATTAAACTCAATAACATCAATCATAACTATCATATTACCTATTGTTTGCTTGCTGCTCCTCCATTGTCCAATAGTAGTTAACAATCACCCCCAAAAAAAACACTGTAAAACAAAATCACAACATCATAATTCAGTGAACAATATAATTATACAACAAAAAGTACTGCCATTATACTAATACCTAAAATAAAATTGGCAAAAAGCCCAGCACCAACTATTGCGTAATTACTCATTTATACACGAACTTTTTCGAATTACACGATTGACATGAACTTCACTACACGATGTTACTTATGGCATGCGGTCCGTCTTCCGTTAAAATTCCAGCTGACTAAGCAGACGGAAGCTAACGCAGCTGATGAGGTACGCCAACTGTATTAGCAAATTAATACGTGGCAAAATAACCCAACTTATTTTTTCCGTCCTCACTAATTTTTTTTTTATCACCTGCTCCCTCCAGTCTCGATATCACGCTGCTCGCCGGACGAGTCGTCGCGAACCGGAGCTCCTCCTTCTCCTCTTTCTTCTTCCCTTCGAAGAGAGGCGACAGGTCGAAGCCTTCCGAGAACGAGATTATGTGGAAGGCGTTTAGAGTCTCCGGCTGCTTCGATTTCTCAGATTTTGAATCGTCCTCCGTGTTGAGTGAGTCGAATTCCATCTCCTATTTAGATCTGACCTTTTTCGGGATGGATTTCTTGAACCAGGAGGTTTCCATGACCTTGGCGATTGTGATTCTGGAGGCTGTATTTGGATCTAGGAGCTTCGTGATTAGCCTGCGAGCTTCGGAGGAGAACCACAGCGGACATTAGATTTTCTTGTACATCGCTACTAGATTGTCTTGCTTTAGGTGCTCGATGAAGGCGCTAAGTCCGAAATCGGTGCTCGACGAAGGCGCTAAGTCCGAAATCGGTGCTCGACGAAGGCGCTAAGTCCGAAATTGGTGCTCGATGAAGGCGTTAAGTCCAAAATCGGTGCTCGGCGAAGGCACTAAGTCCGAAATCGGTGCTCGACGAAGGCGCTAAGTCCGAAATTGGTGCTCGATGAAGGCGCTAAGTCCAAAATCGGTGCTCGACGAAGGCACTGAGTCCAAAATCGGTTACCTTAAAGGTTGCCTTCCTCGTCCAGGAAGAGATTCTCCGACTTCAGATCCCTTCAGGCAACCTTTGGCCACCTTGTTGAAGAGCTCTCCGTCGCGGACGAGCTCCATCGCTATGTAGATCTAGGACTTACTCGCCATCACCTCGTGGAGCTCAATGATGTTTGGATGCTTAACCATCTTCATCACAGAAATCTCCCGCTGGATCTGCTCCATCATCCCAACTTTTATCACCTTCTCTTTTCCGCGACGACCTTCATCGCCACGCTCTTGCCAGAGCTGAGGTTCCGAGCGTGGTAGACATACGCGAACGTTCTGTGGCCTAACTGCCTCCCGAGCTCGTACTTCCCGTGGAGCAGAGTAGTCTGACCGTGGACTTTGAAACAGATCCACGTACTCGTTCGATCCGGCCACGCAAGCGATTTTGCCACCTCATCGTGGGAAACTCTAACGGACTTGGACGGATGCCATAAGTAACATCGTGTAGTGAAGTTCATGTCAATCGTGTAATTCGAAAAAGTTCGTGTATAAATGAGTAATTACGCAATAGTTGGTGCTGTATGAGGGCTTTTTACCAATAAAATTTTATAAAGAAATCTATTTTATTATTATTGATTATAATGATATTTTTATTTGATAATAACCTGGGATTCTCGTCAACGACTACAAACGTGTTCAGCTACGTGGCGACTGAGGACAAACTACTAACTAACAGCACAATAAGAAAGAAACAATCGTCTGAACAAAACAAACAAAGCAAAGGGAAATGGCGTCACTGGCTACACATTTCTCCGCCGCGCTCCTCCTTCTCCCGGTGGGTATCCGCCGTCTCTTCACCTCGTCCTCCCTCTACCTCAACAACCCATCTCAGTTTCGATCAAAGGTTTGGTATTTCTCTGATCCCAAGTGGAAGAATCTCGATTTTTTCATCTTAACCGTCGCTCTCCCCATCGCCTCCTTCTCTGAACTCTTCCTCTTCTTCTCCTTCCCTGGCCACCCAACTTACCGTTTCTCATTCGTCCACCAATCCCTAATCCTCTTCCTCTTCTGGGCAATGACCCTTCTGTTTCTTCTGCGTGATTGCGTTTCCCCATTGTTGATCAACGAGAGCATTTTGTTTGCCCTATCAGGGGTTGTATTTCTTCTGGAGTCTTCTATAATTGGGAGCGGAGTTTCTGGCCTGGTTAGTTCAGTTATTTACGGCTGGAGTGCTGATCTGACGATTGTTTGTGGCTTCTGTTGCTTGTATTTGGCTATTAAGCCAAGTGCATTCTTTGCTGAATTTTGTTTGTCTTGCGGGTTGATCTTTAAAGGGACTTGGCTTCTGCAAACTGGGCTGAGTATGTACACTGACTTCTTTGCTTTTAAAGGGTGTTCAAAGATTGTGCTTTCTCCAAGTGATGGGAATGCTGAGCTCAACTGTGTTCTTGATCAGGATGCCTTCAGGGGTCAAGCATTGGCCAGTTTGTTATTTCTTGGGCATTCCATTTTTGTCTTGCTTTTGAGTTTTGGGGTTTTTGGGTTGTTGTCCAGTGATAATAGGTTCAGGTATAGAGAAACTAGTGGCCCATTGCTAGCGGGTCTTGATTCAGAGAATCGTGTGCTGCGGACCATTGGGGAAAGTGAGTTTGAATGATGTATATGATTGCTTGCTAGCTTTTTTTCTCTTTGTAGTGATCATATACGGTATTTGGATATGAATGAAATCAATTACATTCTTCAAAGTGACTTGTTCTTGTTTTAAATGCTCTTTACCTCTGAATCTCTATTTATGAGCTTTTGGTTGGTTGAATGAATTGTCATATATTAGCAATCGACTTGTTCTTTGTTACTGTAAATGCTCTTTACCACTGAAGTGGCTAAATTGCCTAATGTTTGATAACATTTGATTGCATGGTGGCAATCTTGCTCCATCGAGAAATGGTGAGTGTTTTCACTACATATGCTGGAAAATGAATGGCTGAATACCGTACATATTAATGTGATATGTACGGCTTAAGATCGTACTTCCCCATGGCATACATCAATTCAGGTAGTGAATTTGAACTACTCCAGTCTGGCATATCCCTTTGAAGAAGAGAATTTTGGGAGTGTCAGCCATCTTCTGCGAAAACGGCTGAATCCATGGATTTTTAATCTGTATCGAATATGCTTGATCTTGTTGATTATGTTACTGAATCTTCTTTTAAGTGTTTTAAACTTTGATAAGGTAACCAGTTTCCTAATATGACGACGTCCTGCACTTACCAAGAGATGGTTATCAGTACAAGAATGATGTTAATGGAACACTGATGAAGGGTATACCTTTTCTCTTTTTAATTTTGTCATCAGCGTCCGTAGTTCCTTTGTGCAGGACCTGCAAATTGCAGCACAGAAAATCAGTATATTTTGTCTCTTTCAATGATGCTTTTGTTATAGGCAGAAGTGCACATGATGACTAACTTATAAATATCTTGCTAGGTTTTGTTCTAAAGTATATTTTCATATGCAGGACCAATGGAAATAGAAAAGGAAACAAATGATTCATGCTTTGAATTTTGAACTATGTTGATGAGGTTGGATGGAGGCTTGTGAACTGTAGACAGAGATGGCATTCTTGGAGCATCTTGGTATTGTTTCTTTATTGATCATGAACTCTGTTCTTAACTCTTAAGGGTAAGTTCAATACCTCAACCAGACTTTCCAGACGCTTTTGCATCCTTCTCTGTATGAAACCTCTGGTGCACTGTTGAAAAAAGATTTCCCAGTCAAACATGTTAAAGCGGTCGTTGATTACACTTCTTGTTGTGTCAACCAGATCAAAGGATGTGAAAAGATAGTATATTCACAAAGAATGTTACCTTTATGTGGTTTTTAACATAGGCATAGAAGTTCAGTAAGCTCCATACTGTCTTCTCTAGCCTCTTACCTTGAACATGACGTGAGGAAATATCTGCAGATCGACAGAGCAAAACACATGGCATCCTTAAGGAAAAATTCAGATATTGTAGCCACTGTCCAAAATTTCAGTAGTATTGATGAAATTCTTATAGCTTTCTATCTATTGTCATTAACTATTAAGTGTTCCTCATTGGTTTTATTTTGTTATGTTTTCCAGGATAAGAGGAATTACCGAAACTGACGAATCCCCCATTTGTGCTCAAATCTTCTATAGACTCTCCCCTCAATTCTGGTGGAGGTATTGGTGACCAGATACAGGGTGGTGCTTTGGCCCATCTCTTTGAACTACCCACGTCCATAAGTTCCTATTACAAAATTTCAAACTAGTGATGAATACTACTGGTAAATCACTACTAGGAGACTGCTATGAATTGTTTTCATACCTGAAAGAATGCTGTTGCAATAATGACATCTGAATGTTCTTTAAAACGCATTGGGAATACTGCAGTCATTTTTTGTGGCTGTCAAAACATTATCTTACTTAGGCTGAGGCAGTCTGTAGTTGTCTTAAAGCGATCTTAATAGCTTAGGAAGTTAATGGCATGAATTATAATACCTGTCTGATTACATAGAAGGGTTCTCTTGGGTAATAGACAAGTTTGATGGGCTTGCATATTTCATGGGTATTGACATTTCGGAATATTTCTTTCAGCTGCGAACTTACTATTACTGCTTGTACCGAGGCTATTCGTCTCACCACTTCTCAGAGTCTGAAACAGGAACAAATGGATAGACATGGTGATTAGGTCATGATACAAATAGGAATTATAACGAGCAGTAAGCATGGGATGGCTGGTTGGCATTGAACATTAACTTGTGCTGTTTAGCTTCTGAAATCCTTCCTGTTTTAGGTTTACTTCTGGATACTTTATCAATACATGAACATGCTACTAGTAAGAATAGGCTAATACCTTTTCTCTTTGGAATTGTACAAAATTTGAGTTTTAGAGTGAGCTGATATCCTTCTCTTGAGGGCTCCATAATCTCTGCAGCTTCAGAACAAATTTCTGTTACCATTTGCAGCGTGTGCGCAGAGAGGCCCTTTGGCGAATATTCTCCTTCTGAGAGTTGTGGAGTTGATACTGACAAGAAGCTATGGTGCGGATCAGCTGCTGAGGACTTGAAACAATGTGTGCAAAAGGTCATAACGTGTGGAACAAAGGTGATTTGCATTTTATTTTGTATATTAGGAAGTTTAGAGCATCAGATGGTGTATTAAACGCTGGAGCTGGTGCAAACTAGGTGTTAGTTTGTCATTAGAAGGTTAAGGCATCTAAGATTGGCAGAACATTAATGTTATGGAGATGAAAATGTGAATTGCCAAAGGCGTACCTGAACATGGTATTCCACTGACCCAAATTCATACAAGTGATGATCAATCTCCACTGGCTTTTCAGAACTGTAATCAAATAGAGAAAGCACTAGTTACTAATAATATCTTCATGAAAAGGCTGTGTGATAATTACTGATTGTGAAAAGACGTTGGTGGGTTGTTTTTAGCACTTGGGTGGGGATGTGGTGGTACTACACTACACCTACTATTTGATGGAAGTAGTGAGTCTTTGTCCCACCAGGAGGAGAATATTGTGTGAAAATGACAAAAGATAGTGGGAGGCATTCAGCCATGCCCCCCACCAGATATTGATATTACTAATCGAATATTTGGAGAACCCATTTCGTCTATTATGTGAAAGATATACAGAAGTATATGTTTTTATTCTAGTTGCTGCTGTAATTCTCTTGTTTAGATCCCTTAGGTTGCATGACCACTTATGAAGATATCTGGCAGGTACAGGTCGTCAGGTGTGCATAGCAGCAACAGGAATGGAATATGATTTTGGTTACAACAAATTTCAGAAGTTGAGCTAAATTTGTTTCTGAGACATGAAGAAAAGCAGGAAGTAGAAGATGAAAGTAGTGATTCTTACTGGTATAACCTGAGGAGGAGTTGCTTCAATGCAGGTGACTCCCTCTCAAAGCAACCCATGTGGCCAGTGCTCTCTTTCTTCTTCATAGCTCCTTTTTCACCTTAGATTCACCAAGTTACCTACACAAGAACTGTGAGTGATAGATAGATATTATATAGATATGTGATGAAGGAAAGAAAAGTTGAAAGAAAGAGTGCCAATAACAACAACATGTACTTGAAAGCAGATTGAGTAGATTGGAAGTTAAAATGTTATGTTGCAATCATGTTTAGCAACATCTGAAGCAATTGCAGCACCAAACGCGTCAGTCATCAGTCATCAGTAAGTCACCCCACATTTAACTTATCGGGTCTCATCTCCTTGTCAAGTTGGTGTCTTTGAAGGAACTACTCTGGCCTCTTTACGGTTTTCTTTTCCTGGTTATTTTATCAATGTTAATGTTGATAAAAATTATTAATCCAATTTGAAGGTAGCAGAAGATAAGATCCAAAGCTTCCGTTACCAAGTATTTAGTATCTTACATCTGTTTGGACATCTAAATAACCCCAGTTAGTTTCATACCTACCTACCCACGATGAACAAATTAATGACGATAACATTTAACCAACGACAAAATTCATGATTGTTAAATACAAGATCATTCTATATTTTTACCAATTCAATTAGTAAATAATAATAGCTTTATGAACTATAATTCAAAATTATATTGACATTTACTGGTTTCTCTCTGCATGTCCTGATCTCCGCCTTTGTTTGGTGTCCCGTCTCTCAAGTCAGAGTTTGGTAAACCTCATAACTTGGGTTGTGAATCGGGAGCTATTACCAGTAAAATGGGAGGCGGCTGGGTGTTGCAGGAAGAAAACAAAAGAGGATGCAGTGCCCTCTGCCCTCTGCCGGTGGGGAATGGAAAATGTAATCCAACGACACGTGTACATCCCACATTTTTTAACGACATTAACTACCGTCTCTCGTTGGGGTCCCACCTTTTAACAACTCATTACAGCCGTCCGATCACTACCAGTAATAGAACATGAAAGGAAAAGAATAACACCATATCAAGCAAGCTCGCTCGCTCGCTCTAGCTGTCTGTCTCTTCATTTTCAGTTTCTTTTTTCTTATTATCTTACATTTATTTCTTCCAAACAAAATATCTCATCTTAACCAAAGTAAAACGCACCTTCTTCTGCCCTTCTCCTCTTCTTCTTCTTTCTTCTTTCTTTGTCTCCATTTCTTCTTGTTCCTGCCGACTTTTTCCTTTCCTCTCCTTTTCTTTTATTCTCCTTTTTAATTACTTTCTATCAGTACAAGGCAAGCAGCCTGCCTTTAGACTCTCTCAGATAATATCTTTTTGGGAATGGTATCCTTTCTGGGGTTACAGGATTTTTTGCTCTTCTCTACTATTAACCTCATCCTCTCAACCTAGCTTGCTTTTCCTTCTTCATTTACCTTACTATTAGCTAGATACTTGCTTGCTCTGTCACTTTGCAACTTGTTAGTCAATGCCTTCCATCCCCTTTTGTTTCATCTCGTCAATTGAGATTCACCATCGACCTTATTAGTTGTTAAATTCCCATGTTTGCAGCTTTTATTCCACCAATTGGAAGGTTAGGGTTTCATGATTCTTGATGCAACCCAACTGGACAGATGGGAATTTTGTGGGGCAAGTGTAAAGTTTTCAGCTTTGTCTCTGATATTCTGTAGTCTGTTCCATCTTTTCCTTTGATGTGTGTAAAGTCTATGGGTGAAGATGATAAGGAGGCTAATGGATGCAACACCAAGCCTTTGATAAACAAAGATAGCGAGGAAGTTGAGAATCAAGTGGATTATGGGGAAGAGGAGGGGGGGGAGAGCGAGTCCAAGTCCTTGTTGACTCCGAGGAAAGGTGGTATGTCTAGAAAGTCGGGAAAAATTGGAAGGAAAGTTCAGTGGAATGACAACAATGGCCATAAGCTTGTCGAGATACTAGAGTTTGAACCCAGGTAACAACAACCATGGCTTTCTTTTTGTTTTAGTCTTGCCTCAGAACTTGTTCATGTTTTCTTATGTGAATTCTGTTGTGCCCATATGAGTTTCTTTCATCTACATAGTAATACAGTTGTTGATGTTTTCAAAACTTGGTGTTAGTAACTTACCTACTACTGTGAACATTGATGTGAAGTAGATCCAAGGGATTGTTTTCTTTACTTGGCTGTTTCTCTCTAGCAAATTTTGCCTTTATAGGGCCGTAGCTGGTATGTGCATCTGTTTGTTGATTACTGCTACATGTGATTGTATCATCTGTTCCAGTGACTGATTTACACTGGAAATGAAGATCCTATTTTGCAATTGCAACCTTAATTGTCTGTCACTCTATTTACTCTAGTATGTCTGAAAAGATCTATAGTAACTGCATTGGCCATGTATAGAGAGAGCAAGTAGTATACGATCGTACAAGCTTTTGTATTTGGTTGATGATTATGGACAATTCAAATCTAGTAGGAATATTACGTTTGCTAGTCTACTTTATCTTCAGTATTACTAGAGGTTTTTTTAAGTAAACACTTGATCTTGTTAGCTTGTATTACCAATCACAGGCTTCTACTATATGCAGTAGTTCACAGTTAAACCCCTAAATATCTTGTTTTATGTTCATGAATGCAGCGATGTTGACTCCGATGACGAGGATTCAGATGCTTGCATGTGTAGCATAATGTAGATATCATCAAGTATTCATCAGCCTGTAGATGACTACTTGATCCCCAGGAGTCCCGTCCAGCCACAATTTTGACTGTTATCTGTGGATCCTGTTCTTCTAACAACTTGTTAGAACCAAGGATCCCAAAGGATTTTGCTTACAAGAGTGGCCATCCTCCTGAGAACTCCAGTTAAGTTTCAAATGTATTTCAAGAGCAGTGCTCATTGGCGAGAAGTTGAAGAAGACAGATATACAGTTGTCGTGAATGATCTCTTCTCTTATAGGATAGATAGCAATAGAAACTGAAAGTGATAAGTGTTTGGCATTTGCCAGAGTTTGTGCATATTGTATTAAGATCTATAAATCATTCTGCAAATAGCTTCCTCTGTTAAACTGAGTTCCTTCCATGACATTATGGTGATAATTTTCCTTCCCAAGTTTCTGTAATTCATTTGTTGACCAAGTTGAACAGGTCCGAGCTCTAAAAACCACATGTACCAGAATCTGGCTTGTTACCACAAACCACAACTTTAATTTCTACTTGGAATTAGGTTCTCCACAAAAAAACACCAATAATTCAGAATGGTCAAAAAGATGCTTCTGAGACCAGCCGCCATACATAAACACAACTCAAAAGCCCCACAAATTTCCACAACCTAACAAGAATTGTTCTACAACACAACAACCAGAACATCCAAATGAATCAAAGAATCTGATAAAAGAGAAATGAACAATCAATCAAACACAACCACAACAACATCATCGACCACAACATCATTGACCGCCTTTACTCGCATCATCTCATCCTTCTTATCTTTGTGTTTCCTCCTGCAATCCTTGCTTGCAGTTCAGGTACCTATGTTGGTGATATCAGTAATTCTTAATGTTTCCTCTCTCTTTTGACACGAACCAGCATAGCTCGTCAATCCCACTTTTGATTTGACAAGTTGCTGGAGAGGCTAACCAGTTTGCCAAGCTCGAATCCACAGCCAGTTCTTGAACTGGAAGAAGCATTGTATGCTTCCGGAATTAGCTGTACCTCAGTATTCTCCTTCATCTGCCGTTTCTCTGGCTGCTGCTTACTTTGTGCTTTAACTTCTTTCCATTGAGCTAGATTCTCAACTGGATTTAACACTGAATGTGTGTATTGATTCTTCTCCTGAGCATTGGGCTGATGATTCATAATCTCAGGCCATCTCGATCTTCTTTCTTTCGGATCAATACTGGAGTTGGGACACACTTTTAAAGAGCTGAAATGCTGCGACACTTCTTCCTCTTCAGTTCCTATTGTTTTTGTTGTTCTTCTTCTTAGCTCTTCAATATCGTTGTGTTGATCATCCTCTGCTTCTTCCTCGTCGTACAAGTCTTCATCCGAGTCCAAATCACTATAATCATCGTACAAGTCTTCCTCGTCTTCTTCCTCTTCGTCATAAATGTAAATGCAGTTTCTGTACCTGTAATTGGATGGATAAGACGCCATATCTGTTGTGGGAGAAGAAGGATCAAGGGTTTTCCCTCCGTTTTCATTTGGTTCATCATCTTCTTCATCATCACCTTGGTAGAAGCTGTCTGATGGAATGGGCTCGTATGCCTCCACATTCAAATTGAACCTCACTTTCTTCCTGATCTTACTATTTAGTGTCTCCTTCAACTTCCTGCCAGACATGAACAAATTGAGAGAAGAATGACAAAAACAATATCCCAACAGCTCGAAGCTAGAAAGAAAGTAAACCCAAAAAAAGATGGAACCTTTGCTCAGAATCCAGGGTTGTGGAGACGAAATCAGCAGACCCGGAAGAATGAAGCTGCTCGTAACTGCCGAATCCCTGCAATAACCAGATGAAAAGAAATCATAAAGACGGGATCTTTCATGGTGCATGAGAAAAGATACACACACTTAGAGATGAAACTTACATGGTCTCTGGGAAGAATTCTTGTGGGGAGTTTTCGGCCCCTTCTCCTGGAAGCAATGCCTAAACAGCCGAGTAAGCAACCCATTTTAGATATTTGGGAGATGGAGAGAGAGAGAGCAGAACTGGAGACCGTTGAAGAATTTCAGAAGAAGTGGATCATCAATTCATTTCATGGTGCTTCTATTCTATTCTACCCTTCTAGGTCATTGTGTTGTTTTTTTAGACTCCTAACGGTTTAAAAAAATTGAGAAAGTTGGGGTTTTTTAAAAAATGAGAAGAGAGAGGAAATAAATAGTTAAAACTGTTATTTGTTCATAGGCGGTGGGCTCAATTTTGGTGGTGTTAATAATTCATAAATTTTCAAACAACAAACGAAACGACAAGTAACGACGTCGTTGTTCTAGTATTTCTTCCTCACACCAACGGAATCACTCTCCACCGTCAGATCCAAACGGTACACGTCTCAATGGTACAGATTTATAGACACTACAACAACCCGGATAGACTACTGGAAAACGAATTCCAGCCATTCAAACAAAAGAAACTGACGATTGGAAATCTCCAGAAAGAAAACTTGGCGCCGAAAATTTCAGCACAATCTTGATTGAACCAGTAGTTCGATCAAAATTCAAATATGGTATCGGCTGTTCTGGGCTTGCAATCGTCTGTTTCATCAAGCTTTACCTCTATATCCAATCCAAGACCAGCAGCCGTTCGTAAGAGCTCTGCCAAGGTTCAGATTAACTGCTCCAGCTCTAGCCCGGAGATTCGGTTGGTGGCCGGTAAGTTAATCGGAATAATTTTTTCAGTTCTATGATTCTCCGCCGGATTCAATTTCATTGACTCCGAGTGATGGATTTGTGGCAGAGAAACTGCAGCAGAGCAGCGACGACGCTACGGTGACAGGAAGCGCGTTCGATTTCGCTAGGGCGACGAGTTCTCTAACGGGGAGGTCTTTGTCATCTCCGAAGAAGGTTACGATTGTGAGACACGGGCTTAGTTCATGGAATCACGAGAGCCGAGTTCAGGTTAGAGGTCTTAGCAAACAGCGATGAGAAATTGGAATTGAATTGAGGCGTTAATTTGGTGGGATGTTTGTTTATAGGGAAGTTCAAATTTGTCTGTATTGACGGAAATTGGAGTGAAGCAAGCGGAAATGTGCAGGGAAGCCTTGTCACAGATGCACTTTGATCAGTGCTTTTCAAGCCCCATTTCTCGTGCCAAGGTATTGAACTAGACCTACAAGTTGTGCAGGTTTCTTCTAATTTGTGAGGTTTACAAGTTAGTGGATGGTTCATGGTTGAATATGAATGTTGCAGTCTTTTGCTGAGGTGATATGGAAAGGGAGGGAAGAACCAATTGTTTTCCTTGATTCGTTGAAGGAGGCTCATCTGTTCCACCTTGAAGGCATGAAAAATGGTCTGTGGCCCTTTTGCTTCATTCGATTAGTTAGTTTGATCTTCTTTTGTTCCTTCCTTAAACTGTGAATATAATCATATCTAGAGTAGGAATGACAATGCTACTATCTCGATACTCATGCCCGTTATGAAATACTCGTTTGTTGTTTGCTGAGAAGGTGGAGTGATTATGACTTTGAATTATTCAAGAGGTAAAAGATAGTTTTAATAGAAATTTGATCCGTGACCTTTTGTTTCACTCGATCAATTTGATGTTCCCCGCCCCTTTACGTTGTGAAGATGCTACAATAAGATAATCATAGGAAGAGAAGAAAGATTCATGACCTATGTGAGGCTAGGTACTATTATAAATTGCCTATTGAAGTAGAAATTATAAAATTTTGTTTCCATTGTTCAACTATGAATACCTGCATTGGATCATTTGTCATATAAAGATCTAACTCATGTCCAGCATTTGGAGGCAGTGGATGCTAAGGCGAGATATCCCGAGTACACAGTATGGAGAGAAGACCCTTCCAACTTCAATGTGAATGGTGTCTACCCAATACGAAATCTTTGGCTTACAGCTAGAGAAGCATGGGAGAAATCTTGTTGTCACCTGTGAGTTCTTCTGTTCTCTCTCTTTGGAGTTAAATGAATGCCACACATGAGGAGATTATTATTTGCTTATTACGGAACTATTGGGTCAAATGTGTAGGGAGAAAGCTTCTTGGTTGTCACACACAAGTCGATATTGAGGGCATTGATATGCACAGCTCTGGGGCTAGGTCCTGAAAGGTATGTTGTTGTACCTGTAACATGTAAGATCTTTGGTGTCTAGTGCATTTTGCATTTCTTGAATTCTATCATATGATATGCTAGTATAGTGCTGGTTGGTAAATCATTTGTCTTGTTTGATCAGATTCAGGGCAGTTGATGTAAACAATGGAGGCATATCAGTTCTTGAAATCAACACCAGAGGAGAAGCAATGGTTCAGTCCTTGAACATGACAGCCCACATGTATACTTCACCAACATATTTATAGATGATCCAGTACAGTACATGAGTGATTCTTAAACAAGATTATAGTTTTGGAATATGAGAGCTGCAATGATCAATTATGATAAATAAAAATCAGTGCACAAGAACAGCATACTACAATCTCACATTTCACAAATTGAACCAAGTCACTAGCTAACTTGAGTTGACTAACCGCGACATGGAAACTTGAGTTGGAGTAAAAATGTGAGCTTGGGTCCAATTGACACTGCCTTGAATTTGGATATGTTCGTGGATGGTTTCGCCTGTTGCAATGCCGCAAACAGAGATATCACCGTAGCTTGAGCAAATATACGAGCCGTCCTTCCAAACATCCAAGTGACCAATGTAATACGGTAGTGGGAGAGTTGACAATTTCATCCAAGATTCACCTACTCCATACTTCAACATTACCCATATCTCATCGTCGGGACGACTATCCCTACTGCAGCTTCCACACCGAGTCGTGAAAGCTGCAACAATCACTTCCTTCCTCAACATGAAGCTGGATTTGATATACCAAGAGTCTTTGTGATACATTGTTGATTCAGTGTTGTTGGAGGGGTCATCCACATCGTGATGTGCGAGGCCAACGGGCTCGGGAAAGGCAACTAATTCAAACACTTCAGTACTCATGTCGAATGACACAATAGCCAAAATTCCAGCCAAAATTCCAGGGCTTTCCTCGCGAAACCAATAGCATTTTTCGTTCCGAGATATGTCAAACTGCTGATGGAGATACTTAGTTTCGTCAACGAAACTTTCATGGGTGTTTTGGCTAACCACATTCTGTGTCACATCCAGTGTCTTCCATGAATTATTTTTCAAACTATAAACCTGTCATAAATTAATTTGGTCAAAGAACTGAACAAATAGGCTCAAGCTGAAGCTCGAACTGAAACATTGGAACCCTCTCAGATGAAGCAAAATCAAGGCTGAAATTGAAGAAAATAGATAAAAGAGATTAGGGATATTGTGTTAGTTACCTCAGTGAAAACAAGAGGAAGAGGACCATGGTAGAACTGTGAGGAATCATAATCATAACTATCATCATCATCGGTGATGCCTTCTTCGAATACCATAACCCTGACAACTTTGTGGTCACTGGTTTTGGGATCGTATCCAAAACCAATGCGGTCTACTCGAAGGGAGAGGACGATATTGGAAGAGTGAGAAGGGTGAAGAGGACAAGGAGGTACGATTTTGGTCTCGGAGGAGGCCGGATTCCACAGAAGTATGTTGTGAATGAAGTCTCCGTTGGCGTTTCTCGTCGTCTCCTTTATACAGAATATTCCATCACAGCACCCTTCAACGCCTGAGTAACTGTTTGCTTGTATGAGCGTTGAGACCAAATCTCCTGCAATTGGCTGAAGCGTTTCGAACGAGTATATAGAATAAGAAAAGGGGGGAACATAATATTGATCCGAGCTGTCCTGAGCGCCTGAGAAAAGGATCTGCATCGACTTCAGATCATCGGATTTTTTGGAGAAGAGGATTTTGCGGACGAAATTGGGATCTGAGAGGAGAGTCCTCCATGATCGGCAGACGCACCGGAAACGAGCAATGCATGAAGCGATCGGAAGCCAGAGAAGGATATTAATCACTATATCTTCGGTCAAGTAAGTAGTAGCACTGCGGGTGGGACTGCGGCTGCCGGCGGCCATTGTTGTTTAGATCGGACGGTAATTACTTTTCTTTTTTACCCAGAAGAGTTTGCTCTGCTCTGTTTGTTTGCTGATATGATATGTAGACATAAATATATATTTAAAAAAAGGGCAAATATGAAAACAAATTTACTAAAAAGAAGTAATTTTAGTAAATAGGGAAACAAAATTACTGCGTGATTTGGTTTCCGAAATGAAGAAATTTATATTTATTAAACGTACGGTACAACTGGAATTTATATTAATGGGCTCAATGTATTGGGCCGAAGTTTTGGTACTGAAGAATCGAAATTGGGCCACACAAAAGAAAAGTAGGTATACACATATTAATTATACTTCATTAATTCTCTCAAGCCATTTTAGAAATTAATCAATTTCAAGAAAACCCAAAAAAATTCAGAACCAACAAAACCAACAGTTAACCAGAATTGGGTCATTGCACCAAGCATATATATCGTCAGAATCTTTAATTGGCGACAAACAATCTGACCCTATTGGACCAGTATGTAGCAGTCATCCTTGACATATGACCCTATGAGATAGTGTATCATCTTGGTATATTTATAAATCTTGGTTATAACAAAACCGACCAGTTCAATATCAGATTAAAAAAAAACCGACCAGTTCAATACAATTTAACTGAAAGTGGGCAAAAGATCCGGACCCAACCTTTAAAGGTTGGGCCAGTCCAACCTTTGGAGGTGGATCCCCATCCAACCCTTTCTAAGGGTTGGAAATTCCAACCTTCATCTTAACCATTAGATCACCTTTGACTCTTTGACCAATCATATATATCGTCAGAATTGGGTCATTGCACCAAGCATATATATCGTCAGAATCTTTAAGCTGCTGGTCGCTGGAAAAATTAATTAATTTATTTATATATATATAATTAAATTATATGTGTAAAGTCTAAAATACCCCTAACAATCTAGACCATTTCAATACCCTCAGATGTCACGAACTATTGCGTTATTACTCGCGTATATACCACGTATAGGCTATCTGGAGGGCGTCACCAACTATTGATTTCCGAGTTTCGCATAACACGCCGTTAGATTTTTGAGTTTTCCGTCCATATCTGTTAGTGTGAGCTGGCAAAATTGCCTACTTGGATCATTTTCCGCACATGTAGCATATGTCACATCATTATTTTAATTAACCATCTAACTAAAACAATTTTTTTTCCTGTTATCCCTCTCTTCCTCGACCTCCTCTCTCTCTCCCTCCTTACTCCAGATTCGTCGCCTCCGACGAGCGACGGCCGGAGCCTCGGATCTCTGGCTTTTCTCTGATTTTCTATTGCATGCCCACAAATCTAAATCTAAATCTCAGCCCATCGTCATCTGAGCCTCACCGCCTCCATTCAACCACTGTAGATTGGGTATGAAATCGAGGATAACAGCCGTCGCGGCCGACGATTCAGTTCCTCCGATGCTGTAGATTGGGAGATAGCATCCCGTGGCTGGAGCAGTTTGAAGTCCGCATGGATGCCGTCGTCACAAACCCCTCTTCCATCTTCCACTTCCACAGTCATTTGATTCATTCAAACCCTTTGGATTCTTCCGCTTGTTTGATTAATATGGGTAAATGGAGGTTTTTTAATATGGTGTGAATTAATTATTTTTCTGTAATTTCATCAGCCATGGTGGATCCAGCGAAAGCATTTGATGTTATAGCGTTGAATCTGATTGTGGTATGGTTTCAGCCGACATTTCAGTAGAGTTTGATTGAGTGAGCTGCTTTATTTCAAGCTGAGGTCTGATTTGGGCATAATGAGTAAAGATTGGCCTAGAAAGACTGTGCCTTGCCTGGGTTGGGTTGGTGTTCAATGTGTTAATGGAGTGTAGTTGGGATCAATGTTTCTGGGTTTAGAAGGACTCGATTGAGTTCAATGAATCCTCAATTTGCTCTTGATGCACTTGCTAATTTCACCAG
The DNA here is from genome assembly GCA_034768395.1 of Linum lewisii. Taxonomy (NCBI): domain Eukaryota; kingdom Viridiplantae; phylum Streptophyta; class Magnoliopsida; order Malpighiales; family Linaceae; genus Linum; species Linum lewisii. Next base: position 17,959,830 of record CM068299.1, on the reverse strand, counting down.
GTTGACTTCTTTCAATGCATCAAAGTTCTTGCTGCTGGATCAATCCCTGAATTATTTGGTCAAATGGTTAGTTCTTCCGCTCTGCAGATTCTTGATCTCAGCTCTTGTTCTGTAACCAATGTTGTTTCTGCAAGTTTAGGGGATTTGAGTAGCTTGAGGGAGCTTTATTTAGGTGATAATCGTTTGATTGGTATTATACCATCCAGTTTGGATCAGTTGCTGCAGCTTTTTGTACTTAATCTTTCTGACGAGCAAGGAAAGCGGAGGGCCGGCGAGCAAGAGCCTGTCGTCGCTTGTATTCAAGGAATTGAAAGGATTTATGGAAGCTTCTACTCGATACTCCACGGGTTGCAGAGATTGGGGGAAAACGAAGAGGAAGAGAGTCGATTATAACTCGTCTATCTTTGTTACAGAGCCGATTTGAATTCCGGCGGCCAGAGCGGCGGAGGAGGTATATGGAGGAGGAGAAGTGAGAGAGGGGGGCAGAGGAGTGGTGGAAGTTGGAATTGGAAGAGAAGAAGGAGAGACGAAATAATTAAAGTGTATTTTTTATTTACTTATTTTATTTTATTAAAGTGTATTTTTTTTATAAATTATAAAGAAATGTCACATAGGATGCCAACTAGACTAGTTTATACAGTCAGCTAACTCCATCTAGCCAATTGTCAAAATAATTATCGAAAACTAACGGCGTGTTATCCGGAACTCGGAAACCAATAGTTGGTGACGCCCTCCAGATAGCCTATACGTGGTATATACGCGAGTAATATCACAATAGTTCATGACATCTGAGGGTATTAGGCCAATAATTTACTAACTAAAGTATTATGATATAATAATCTTTATGTGGTAATATAAAATTAGTTTTTTCTAAAATAGTACCAACATGTTAAACCGATTAATCTAAATAGTATACGATTCAACTGCTAAAATCGTTATAAATTGTAGTAGCACCGTTATTGAACACTCATTATATCGGTATTGTATTATACCATTTTGACGAGTGGTTGAAATAAATTTGTAGAAGAAGAACCACTCTGTCTCGGTTGGCTATGGTGTCTGTTAAGCGTACATCTCTTCGTCCGCAGTGGGCGATTGAAACTGTCGTTGTTTGCTGTATAATTATATTAATACCATGGATTATCGCAGTGAACTCCCATGACTAGTGGGCAGATAAAGCATTAACCAGTTCCATGCAATCGGATTTGACGAGAATTGGATCTGTCTCTCTGATGGCCATACAAACTGTAGATAGGACTGTACAAGCTTCCACAACATTTGGCGTCCTACAAACAGTGGCGGAGCCACACACAACCTTTGGGGTGCTCTGCAGCCCTTGGCCAATACAAAAACAAAAACTACTTTTAGAATGACTAATATGTTGCTGCATATGAATGGTAAAGTTATCAGCCTTCAAGTGGAGGTCAGTGGTTCAAGGCTTAGCAGAGGCAAATTGAGAACTATTTTTTATATTTTGTCAGGTCTAATTAGAATTACTTCTTATATTTTGCCAAGGTCTAATTAGATTTTCTAGAACACTAAATTATAAATTTATATCTCTAATATCTTGAAATCGGGGGCAAATTCTACCGTTAGGACACCCCTTATTGTCCTCATATGAGGACACCTCTTAGGACCATATGATTTAATCTTAGAGATCTGAAGGTCAATATTAATTGGATAAAAGGGTAATTTCAATATTTAATTAATCGCTGATTTTTATTATTTTATTTCCATAATGATAATTATTTTTAATTAAATGCAGATTTTCAATTAATATTCAGATTCTTTATTATTAATTAAATTCAAAATTTAATTATTGTTAATTAAATGCTCCAATTTTTTAGTAACCAATTAATTCTTTCTTTATGATCACAATTTTCATTTTTTATTCACTTTCCCTAATATTTATTCAGAAGTATTAATCTTTATTGGTAAGTAATTTCCATAATAGTTAATTTAGCAATATCATATGATTTCTTCCCAAACTTTACTCCCCTTTCTTTTTGTGAAAATTGTTTACTAGTAGTCAATTTACCGCTGTGATTTTATGGAGATTACGACGATACTTTTTGTGGAATTGTTTCGAAACAGTTCCCATTTTATCATTTCGGAATAGTTCCTCTTTTATTGTTTCAGAACAGTGATCCATTTTAAAAGTAATGGAACTTGTTGAAAATCGATTTTGTTCCTTATCACCAAATCGGAACACATAAAATAAAAAAACCTTGAATCAAATTGAAAATGGAACAATAATATCAAATATATGTTCCATAAGTAACTATATGGAACAATAAAAACATGTTCCTAAATCGACAAAATGGAACAACGTGGTAAGAGGGGGAAGTTGCACAGAAACGAGGGAGGAAGAAGTGGCGGCGTGGGGGAAAATTTGATGATGGCGGCGGTGGATCTGATGAAGCGGTGAGGCTGGAGCGTGGTTGGTGTGCGGGGGCTGGAGGGCGGCGGCAGATCTGAAGATGGCGGTGGCGGATCTGATGTAGCGGCAGGGCTGGATCGCGGCGGCGGATCTGATGCAGCGGTGGGGCTAGAGCGCGCTTGGTGTGCGGGGGCTGGAGCGCGGTGGCAGATCTGATGATGGCGGCGGTGGATCTGATGTAGTGGCGGGGCTGGATCGCGGTGGAGGATCTGATGCAGCGGTGGGGCTGGAGCGCGGTTGTTGTGCGGGGCTGGTGTGCGGCGGCGGATCTGATGTAGCGGTGGGGGTGGAGCGCGGCTGGCGGTTGCTAGTGTGCGGCGGCGAGGCTGGCGGTGTGTTGGTGTGCGGCTGCGAGGCTGGCAGTTGATGATGGTGGTGGCGAGGCTGGAGGTGGCGAGGCTGGCGGTTGATGATGGAGGCGGCAAGGCTGGCGGCGGCGGCGAGGCTGGAGCACGACGGCGGGAGCTTTGAAGGGAGAGATGTAAAATAGAATTAGGGTTTGTGAAACCCTAATATGATTTAGTATATATAGGAGTTTCAAATTACTTTTTTGTCCAGATTAATTTAAGCCATTAGATCTACCTTCTAATCCTGTGGTTGTAAGGGGTGTCCTAATATGAGGACACTAAGGGGTGTCCTAATGGTAGTAGATCTCGAAATCGGGAATCATTTTCTAGTAATTCAAACACATCCTTGCACATTATTCTTTTGAATTTATGGAGTTTAGTGATAGGAAACGAAGGTTTAATCCTTCTTGGTCAAGGGAAAACTGATATAGATTATTACTAGTTCTTTACCTACCGTCCTATGGGCGGTGTTATTTTGGATATTTATATATTATATTCATGAATTATTATTTTAATTATTAATAAGTTAATAATTTAATTATATAATAAAATTAATATTTAACTGTGTATCACAGGCTTGGTAATTAGTATCTGGGAACTGGGTACTCACCCGAAATTTGGTTGATCTGAGTGAGGATAACCCGTTAACCGGGTAAAGTTGAAGTGTACGGGCGAACTCAGTACCCGATTAATGGGTGGAGACAGGTTTGAAGGTATTCTCCCCATACCTAACCTGATGGGTACTCGATTATAAAATGACGTTGTATTAGCCACAATATATCATCTATGTTTAACAGACCATACCCAAATTCTCCTTCAGTCAATTTAGTTCTTCACTTCAACTCATTGATCAAGTAGTCCATCGTTCCCTCTCGAAACCTTAATGCTCTAAAAATCATAGCTCCATCTTGAAAATCTCATTGCAATTCCCAAAATGGGTAGTGGGTTCGTTTGAACCCCAAATATCTTTGCAATATAGATGCAAAGATATTTGGTGGTTCAACCGAACCCGCTACCTATTTTTGGGAGGGATAATTTGAATTTTGTACCCGTTTAGGGGTCGTTTTCCGCGTGGAAATGAATTACAATGGAATTAAAATCCGGAAGGGATTCGATTGCTGGGGTTCCTTCCGGATTTTAATTCATTGTTTTCCACAATACCATAACCATATGGATTTCAAATAAAAGACCACCTAGCATTACTGAACTAACCTTCTTATCAATCCGAACAACCTCTACATTCTTTCTACATCTCATTTATGCCATTATCTACACAAAATACTAAAAATATTCGAGCTCACCATTATTATAAAAATATTCAAAGTTTTTTATTCGACCAAACTCAATATTCAAATAATAAACATTATTCGGTCAAACATCAGTATTCAAACGATCAACAATATTCTGTGAAACTCTATTCTATCAACGGGAAAAAAAAAATCAAACACACAAAACAATTATTCGTTATCCTCCTCAAACAAATTTTCGTACATACTTTGCGATTATGGGACAATAGAGAAGAAGGATAAGGTTCAGATTCGAGGTATTATAGACGGACTCGGAGAAAATAGAACAAAAAAATTTGGGGTAAGTTTGGCAAGATGGGAAAAAAATGGGTTGAGGACCTTAAATCCGCCCAACTCCTTCTAGTTTCAAAGGGAATTAAAAACCTGCCCAGGGGTGATTTGAAAGCCTGCCAGGAATTGAACTCCCCCGGATTTGGGTTATTTAAATAGACCGGAAAACATGAATTTGGGAGGAAATGGATTTCAGCCAAATCCAGGTCCCAAAATCCTGCACGGAAAACGACCCCTTAGTCTCGTCAGACGAGTATACTTGTTTAATAAATGGGTGGGGAGTGGATATGTGGTGTCTGGACCCATCTTTTCCTATTGTCAAGCCTAATGTATGACATTGTCAACTTTATATGTTTTATTAATCGTATAACCTTATAACTTTCTTAATAAATTATAAAATATTATCTTGTATTTATTTTTTAGTTATTTTATTATGGCATGTAAAAATATTGTCTTCACTACGATCAAACAACCTAGGACATATCTAACTCATGACTCGATGAATCACAATTTTGACTTATGAAATGATCACTGATTGATGCCCAATTAGCCTACAACTTAATTAGTCTGACCCATCTAACTTGATTGATTCTAATGTCATACATAGTCATATACATTTCTTTCACAAACTCATTCAAATATTTAAAATGGTATGCAAACAAATTGTTGATCTCCATGACACCCAGGGGGTGAAGTCCGACCGGTTGATCGGGTTTTGTCTGACCCGACCTTGTCAAATCGGGCTTCTTGCTACCCGGAAAGCCACAATTTAATTATCTAGGTCTGTCTCGGGTTGTGTGAGAACATCATGACCGGGTTTCGGGCTTTTTGGGTAAATCCCAAACAAAACCTAGGCCAAACTTGGCTCAACACAGTGTTAATAAAGTGTGTTTTAGTGTTAAAAAATAGTCTGGCCCAAATATCATATCTCAAATTTAGCTTCCATTATGCTTATGGTAGATAATATCCCATATACTTTTTTTTCTTTTCTGTTCGAGAACTCTATTTGTTTCATTTTCTTCTCTTTTCATTTTATTTTTGCTAGTCCCGGCCTCTAATGACACCAACTCACGATTTGATATTTTTTTGACATGTGATATGATTGAACGTAGCATGATTAGCCCCCACTCTTTAGACATAACCCATTAACTCAAATATTTGTGCGTGCATAAGAAAAAAGTCTAATAATATTAATAAATATACAAATATCTTACACAGTTAAATTTTAATCAATAAATTATTTTCATGATTATTTATTTATTTATTGCTCGCATTTACAACGTCTCTAGTTTGTGTTCTCTCTCGCATATGTTTAAAATTTTTGTTTCTCTACACTTGACACATTTTTTTGAGGGGTCTACACTTTACACATTATCATTACTTATTTGTAATATATGAAAACTACAATATTATAGTTAAAGTGATTGATTATTATGTTGATTTGCTAGCTGAAAATATGTTGTGTTAAAAACTAATGATTTTATATTATATAATACACTAAAATATATACTCACGACCTCGTGTCTACAATTTTAGTAGGATATGCATGATTTTTTTGAATTTCCTAACGACACATGAGTCGTGTATTATGATTATTAAGAGGAAATAATATGTTAGTATGATATCTGAATTATAGAGTCTAACCTACTTGAAGATCGCCATACCAACCTTAAATGACAAAAAATATAATTTTTCTAACTTGATTTATTTATTAGTTTACTTAATTTTTATAACCCAACTCTATATGTTTTATGGGAAACTGGAGGCACTAAGTACCACCAGTTTTACGGGTGGCACTGAAGAATCCACCTACGTATTATGTTATTTTTTCACCTAAGTTTATATCACAAGTACATCTCTGTTTTTTTTATTTAAAAATACATTTATGTCTTAGTATTATTTAATATGTCTTTAAACATAATTTTCTAGCTGGGTATTGGATTTAGATTATGATATAGTAATATAAATAATTAATTTTTTTTATCTTTTTATATTGTAGATAAATATAAAAAATTTATTTTTAATAATAAAATTTATACTTATAATTCTAAGGTATTAAGTAGACATTGATTGTAGAGTTAGAAATAAATACAAATATGCAATCAATGACATTTAATAAGAGAAATACATATGATTTTTATATAAAAAATTATGGATGATGTGGAAATTTGAGAGAAAGGCTACATCCTATGTGGCAAAAACTTTTGGTTGATCTACCACATATAGATTTAAGATTAAGATTAAAATTTTCTATCCCAACAAGTCCCCTCCAAGTGCTATGAATTTTCTTGATCACCATGGTGGAAACAAATAAGCACAGATTGTATGCATCTATTTACTTACTTCTAAAGTATGGAGATAGACCATTTTCATTCATCCATGAAATATATATTAAAAAAATGAGTTTCAAAATTGAATGAATGACGAGTGGTTGAACGACACAATGATTTTGACATATGTTGAACAAGATTTGTGTGCTAGTTTGAACAAGAAATTTATTTTACATTGTTTTCAAAATATGAAATCTCGTCGTGGTTCTTGTAACTAGTCTATTATTGAGTTATTGACTTATCGTACCAATCTTTAATATCATTTTGTTTACCTTTTGTTTCATTTAGTGTTGTCCTTTTCACTGTATAAATTTTTTACCCGAATAAAGCACCTCCTTGGCCAATTTTCTAGCTCCGCCACTGCCTACAAAAGAAAGATCATGTCGTACCATTGATAATGTGTCCTTCGAAATTGATCATAACACATCTGATTCCTGCCTTCTTGATGTCTTCTTGAAAAGTTATGTGTTCACCATGACGATATGATAGTATTCTCGAAGAAGTTAATTACCACGTGCAAATCACATGATATAGACGCCAAGATATTCAGGCAAAGGACAAAAGGAGAGGAGAAAGATATTTACTCTAGACTCCCAAAACCCACTCACGGAAAACGAATCCTGACCGTTGATATAAGACAACATTCAAAATCCGCCCTCAAAATGGTATAGTCTTGAGATACCCTGTTCTTGGTAATATTTCTCCGTCTTTGGTTAATTTCCCCTCTCTCTCTCTCCCTCTTCGCTCGCGCCCAGGAAAACCCAGAAACCCTCTTTCCGCTACTAACCTCTCTCCCAAAACTCGCCTCCACACTCTGAAAGATTCGCCACTCTGACCTCGAATTCGAAGTCTAGTCACTCAGAAGGTTGCTACACTTGTATAAACATGGATTCAGATCAGGGGAAGCTTTTCGTCGGTGGGATTTCTTGGGAGACGAGTGAGGATAAGCTGAAAGACCACTTTGGTCAGTACGGCGATGTACTTCAGACTGCCGTTATGCGGGACAAAACCACTGCAGGCCTAGGGGTTTTGGGTTCGTCGTCTTTTCTGATCCTTCCGTTCTCGACAGGGTTCTTCAGGATAACCACACCATTGACGGCAGAACGGTGGGTCATGAAAACCCTAATTAAAGTTGACTTATTTCTTTGTTATCTATTTGAGGGATACACTTGTCTTAGTGTTGGTATTACTGTCTGTTGCTGATTTGATTAGCTTGGATACTAGCTAGCTATAGAAGTCTATTGATCTAACTTGCCTTACCTATTTGCTTTGCTTATTTTTATGCTGTATACTGTTGTCCGACCTTCGGACTTACTGTTTCTGGTCATAAAGTCGTGATTGGTAGTTCCTTTTCTTTTTTACTTTGCTGCATATGAAGGTATGCTTTGGTGTTTAACATAGCATACATTGCGAAGTAAATACGAAAGCAGAATCCCATGTCTCTGTTTATCATCTAGCTGCTATTCTAGGCGTTGCTTCCACTTGCACTTTGTGCATTGGGAGTTTGTAATTGCTATGTTCGTGGTCCAGTTATTGGACATGATGGTTCTTGTTCCTCAACTTTTGACAGGGTGATCGAGTGAAAAACACTGACTTGTAGCAGTTTACTTGGTTATAAAATGTTTATTGTTTTAAAAGAGGAAGATGACTGTGTATGTTTATAGTTGTGCTTTGTCAATTTTGACATATACGAATCTCTAGTCCTTGCCCTGGAAGTAAGTCCTTTTTTTGTAAATGGATTTGACTCATGAACATCACTACAAAGAGATAGTTGATGTGTATGATACCTACCTCATTTTTGTAATTTGTGTTTTGGCATTCAGGTTGAGGCAAAAAGAGCATTGTCAAGAGAGGAGCAGCAGAGCAATGTCAAGCCTGTGAATTCAAGTTCTGCTAGAAGCACTAGTGGTGGTGGTGGATATGTTAAGACCAAGAAGATTTTTGTTGGTGGTTTGCCTCCCTCATTGAGCGAAGATGAGTTCCGCCAATATTTTGAAGGTTATGGGCATGTTACCGATGTAGTTATTATGTATGACCAAAACACACAACGCCCACGTGGATTTGGATTTATTTCCTTTGATTCTGAGGATTCGGTTGATCGAGTGTTGCATAAGACATTTCATGATTTGAACGGGAAGCAAGTTGAAGTGAAGAGGGCACTCCCTAAAGATGCCAATCCTGGTGGAGGCAGTCGCGCCATGGGTGGTAATGCTGCTGGTGCAGGTGGTGGGGGAGGTTATCAAAGCTATGGTGGTTCTGGCGGGAATGCAGGTACATATGAAGGTAGAATGGATTCAAATAGGTATATGCAACCCCAGGCTGCTGGAGGTGGCTTTCCCCCTTATGGGTCATCTGGGTACGGTACGCCTGGATATGGCTATGGTGCTGCAAGTAATGGAGTTGGATACAGTGGATATGGGGGTTACGGTGGTGCTGGTGCTGGTTATGGGGCCCCAACAGGTGCTCCTTATGGAAACCCCAATGTTCCAAATGCTGGATATGGTAGTGGTCCACCTGGTGCTCCTAGGAGTTCATGGAATAGCCAAGCTCCCTCTGGTTATGGAGCTATGGGTTATGGAGCTGCTGCATCATGGGGTGCAAGTCCTGGTGCTGCTAGTGGTGGCTCAGGTTCAACTCCAACAGGTCAGACACCAACTGGACCTGGTGGTTATAATCAAGGATATGGTTATGGTAGCTATGGAGCAAATGATGGATCTTATGGGAACCCAGCTGGGTATGGTGCTGTTGGAGGACGTTCTGGTGGTACTCCAAATACCACTCCTGGAGAACAACAGGGAAACAGCGGAGGCTATATGGGAGGTGGTTATGGTGATCCAAATGGGAATGCAGGATATGGTAATGCAGGATGGAGATCCGAGTCCTCGCAAGGTTCTGGGAATTATGCTACTCAAGTTAATGGTGCTCCTGGTCAAGTTGCTTATGGTGGTGGTTACGGTAGTGCTCCAGCCCGACAAGCACAACAGCAGTGATTGTGGACCATTCCAGCTGGATCTTTGCCATTTAATGCTGTGCTCCAGACCGGATGCTAGCTCGAGTTGGAAAAAGATTCACTCCGGGACTGGTTGGGCTGCTTGAATCCCAGTAGTTTGTGCTATCTATTTTGCTAGTGTCTTTTGATAACTAATAAGTAGAGTTTATGGTATCTTTGGATGCCCATCCTAAATATTTGTTTGCTGAGTGTAGCTTTAATTTGGCTTGCTTATATTTATCTGCTATTTGCTGTGGATTTTTTCATTCTCTATTAGTATTTCATCTATTGTGTGCTTACAACCGTTTGTCAAAGGAAGCAATTCAGTGTCGTATTTGTGGCTGGTAACTAGCAGTTGCTGTCTACTTTGTAGAATGAAATTTATGCAAATCTGTATTGTAGTTATGCTTGATGCAGGATGAGAAATAGAGATATAGAGCTGTGTAGAGGGCACACTTTTGATGATAACAGTGAAGCTCTGAGGCAGTTGGTAGATGTGTAGCAATAATCGTAGCGGTAGTTGCCACTTTGAGGATGACATAATCATTTCCCGATGTTGCACTTGTGTTGTACAGGAGGAGATGCTCGAGTTCAAAAATGGAGTCACATGCTACTCATTGCTGAACCCAAGCTTCATGTGGGGTATTTTCAGAGTGGGGTTTTGTTCAGCACAGAGTGGATGGAATTTGAAGAGGGATTGTTGGTTGAGATTGTGAAATAACCTGAGAATTTTTCGCCTAAGAGTTGTGGACAGTGGTTCTTTGTTGCAGATTCTTGGCAGACAAAGCTATATACTTTGGTCGTTGGAGTTGAGATATCTGTGGTGGCTAATGGAGTTTTGTGAGGCAAACTGATTATGGTACGCTCGCTTAAGTAAGTAGCTAGGCGTGTTTCTGTGTGTACAAGATGTTTGAAACTTATTGTTTAGGATAGGATGATACACTTGATAGGCAAGGAGGAAAATGTGTTGGGAGCTGTTACTGCAAACTTGGAATGAAATTAAAGGATTAATGAGCTTTTTTGCCCCCGACGGTTCTGGGAACTTGGTGATCCTAGACGGATTTTAGTTGAGATAACCCTACTTTTCCTGCTTGGTAGTGCTTCACTGATATAGCATTTATTAGACATGGATACGTTAGCTTCAAATACTTGGTTTGTACTTGTTTCTGCAAAATTGTCTGTTTATCTTCTTTTGTGTGTTCTGGGTGGGATATGCATGATGCATTGATGCAGAAGAATCTCGTTTCTTTAGTAGATAGTGAATGTCACGAGAATTTTCATGTGTTTTTACTTTCTATTTCATGAATAGGGAATGTGATTTGTGTAGTAGTAACAAAAGAAGATTGAAACAAACTCTTGGCTGGACAATTTGGTGAAAGGGAAAAAATACATTCAACATTGAAAATAAATGATCTTCATAGTAAAATGGTAATCTGAGCTAGGTTGTTTGTTTGGTCTTCACGAAGAAAGAATTTGTTCTTCTTTGTCTCACAGCAATAGGAAAGAGTTTGGGAGTCTGTCAGTAGGCAGAAGGAAAGCCTTTATAGGGGTTGTCCAATGCTGCAACATTTCCAGGTCGAGAAAACACAACCTGCAATTCCTCGTTACTTTGTTTTCTCCTTTTCAAATCTGTAGGAGTAGGATTAGTTCAAAATTGAAATGTTCTTACCTGGTAAGTTCCTAGAGTGTGTGTCTTGAACCCAGCTGCACAGTAGTCAAAGTAGTACTCCCACGTTCTGATGAACTTTTCGTCGAATCCTAGACCCATAATTTGGCTAGCATCAATGAAATAAATGGCATTAGTCAGAATAATACCAAATAAGAATGAGAGTGGCTGAAGAAGCAAATTGTGCAAGTTTATTTAGGCGATTTACTTACTCGCTCTTGTTCAAGAAATTTGTTCTCCAGCATCTCAGAGTTTTGTAGTAATGGATTCCTATGTTCTCCGCTTGCTCCACACTTGAAATGGAAACAAATAAAACGGTTCATAAAGGAATTATGGATTGTATGAACTGGGAGCGAGTAGAAGAGAGCAGAGTACCAGAGCCTTGATGCAGCAGCCATAGCAGTGGTGATCCTAGCCAATGAAGGCAAGCATCCACCAGGGAATATGTACTCTTTTATGAAATCTGAACTTCTCCTGTACTCATCATATCTTTCTTCTGGTATCGAAATAAACTGATACAACAAACAAGAATCATGATTCATGAACAACAGGGATCCGTTAACCCTCTGGAACAGAACATCAAAACCATTGTTGGCCGTTTTACCTGAAGAACAAGCAGCCCGTTCTCTGCTAGTGCTGATTCACAGCAACCGAAGAAATCTTCCATGAATTCATGCCCAACAGCTTCAATCATTTCACTACACAAAGGCAAAAGGAAAAGGGTAATCTAAAGCTCTATTCCTGAATTGGGCTGCACAACCAAAGTAAGGGACTTTTACCAGGATATGATCCTGTCAAACTTGTAGTGTTTGGACAGTTGGCGATAGTCACAGAGAATAAACTTGATTCGATCCTGGACAAACCCAAAAGTTAGTTACAAGGTTGTAATTTAATGAGCTGGAATTTAATGAGGTTCAGTACCTGAAGTCCAGCTTCCTTTACTTTCATCTCTGCATATTTAAGTTGTTCTTCAGAAAGAGTGATGCCTGTGTACTTGCATCCAGTTCTCCTCACAACTTCAATGGCTAACGTCCCCCACCCACATCCTATCTCCAGAACTTCCTGCCCTTTGCAGATTTTCGCCTGCATTTCCGATCCAAACCAAGAAAACAACATGTCTCAGTGCAGCGTTTCAAATTTGAACAAGTTCTTGAAGAATGTTACTCACTTTTTCAATCAGAAGTGAGATCTTCCTCATCTGTGCATCTCTCAAGTCCTCTTCTTCGGACTGGTGTCACACAATCAACATTAAATAGATAAGAGTGTCGCGACTTTCAGATCATCGTTAATGTATATAAATGATATGTATTTATATTTTCATTGCAGGTTCCAAACCTTGAACACAGCACATGAGTAAGTCATCGTGTCGTCCAAGAACAAGCTGAATAGGTCATTACTCTGGACATGATAAGAGTAAACAAATTGTTAGCCTTCTTCTTTCTCTTGAGAAGAATAGATTACACAGTAAGTGTTTCCTCCTTACCAAGTCATAATGACGAGAGATGTTCCTCCGAGCTTGAGTGAGCGTGTTCTGCCTCGAAACATGGTGAAGGAAGAACTTTGCCGATGCAATACTTGCTGTGAACAACATAGGAGTCCACCACCCTCTGCAACCAACAGCAGGACAGTGAGACAAAGAGATATACTGATAGGTTAGTGGATCCAGAAACATGGATGCATGGTATACCTTCTCTTACTCAATTCGGATGCTGCTTTGTTGGAATCCCTATTCAAAATCAGAAGCTGAAGAACATAGACAATGTGAACAGTAAGCCAGTGTTGACAACCAGAGGTGAATAATATCTAGAAAGCCATCTCACCATGAAGAAATTTAAAAGTCCTTCATCCTTATCTACAAAGGAAAAATCACCATTGATATATGCATCTGCCAGCCCTAAATCAGCCTGTGTCATTATCTGAAGACAAAAAGATCCCATTTCAATATTCAAGGGTCTGGCAGATTTGTAACAGGTATCATAAATTGAGTATGTTGAAAAGCACAAACCTTCCAGTAAAACTGTGGACTGTGGATTCTCAGAACAGCTTTCAGAAAGCACTTTTTCCCAATTCCTTCAAAGGTGAACATTGTGCCTCCTTCCTCCAACAACCTAGGATTGTGACAATGTGTCAGTTCAATAGGCGAGAATGAAGCCGCAAAGTTTTTAATAAATGTTCATAAGCTGGAACCCACGTTAAACAGCCAGAAGAGATGTACTGTCCAAGAAATCGAGTAACAAAAAGGCGCCCTGCAGTTTCTGACCAAGAAGGTACCATGTGTTTTGGGTTGCTGAGAATATTACAGCTTTTTCCGAGCAAACTATTTGCAGCAAACAATCCAGACTGCAAAATATTCAATATTACTTCTTATTCTTCATCATACACTTGAAACACTACACTACACTACACTACACAGTGGAGTTCAAACTAGGGTACCTTCAATCCATCTTCATGGAATCCATAACCTGAAAGATGATTCATGATTGTACATCAGAATCATAAGAAACTTCAAGGCTGAATCAAAAGCACAAAAGGTTCCTTACCCAAGTACGCTCCACAAAACCAAATCCCCCTTTTGCCTTGAATACTGTTAAGCTCAACTGCAGCTTTTGAAGCTGCAACAGAAGGGACTGGATGGCTAGTTCTCCACTTGAGTAAGGTGTTTTCAGGTGGATTATCTGGATTGAGTGTCACTAGATAAGGTTGGTTTGTTTCCCCAAGATTCTGTCCATAAGATGAAGGTCATCAGAAACCAACAAAGGCAAATGAGGTATGTATATATAAGGGAAGTTCAGTTTTCAAACCTAACCTGAAGTACGTTGAGCCAGTAAGTGAGGCAGACTTTGGTGTCTGAACTCCCTAAGAAATTCCAGGCACTCCATGCAGCTTGATTCCGAGGCATGAATTTGATGTCACGATGAAGGTAAACATCACTGTTGCATTGAGAATCCAGATATTGATTACAAGCTACAGAATAAAAGAAGCATGATCTTATACAGAAACAAATTGAAAGATTTAGGCAGGCACCTAGACATATACTGGAAAGCTCCGAGAACTCGTGCTTCATCAGATGATACTTGCTCTCCAAGTATCTTCAGTGCATCAGGAGCATGAACAGCCACTATGCAACCATCAAATAGCTCTTGAGAACCATCTTTACACACTACTGTGCAGCCTGGTCAAAAGAGATGAAATATTATTTCTAAACAGAGAGCCACATCAAATTTCACGTGAGTAAATGGTGCTTAGTGTTTACTCTCATTGGTAGTGGCAACAGAAATAGACACCACCTCAGAATCAGTCCTTATTTGGCATCCAAATTGTTCCAGATATTCGCTAACCTGATTCACGGTTTTATTGCTTACGAAAGATGTGGCGATGGAACTTAGAAAAATGCAAGTCCATCAGATGAACTCACTTACCTTGTTGACATATGAATGTGACCTCCTTTTGACAGTCAACCACTGTGGCCTGCCTAACAGCTGCATGCAGTAACATCCAAACATTTATTAGCTGAAAAAGGCAGAGAGAAGAAGAAGAAGGCATAAGGTTTCTCTGATGTGATTGATACAACTTAGCAGATTCAGATGAACGCACCTGAAGTAGATGGTGATTCCGACAAAAAGAGAGCACTGAGAAAGCAGAGAAGTTCATGACTCCTTCTGAAGGACAAGACCATATGGAGCCACACATTGGAACCTTGAAAAAACATGGCAAGGAGAAAACATCAGTATTATAAATAGCACAAATTTTGTTGTGAAGACAACAGTGGCTCAGAAATCTCACGAGATAAGCCTTCTGAAACATCTCAGAGTAGCCCCTTGACTTAATGAAGTGCCCCAATGTCTGGCTTCGATCCAGATCCGGGTTGTTCTCAAGCATCTCAATGTAACTGCAGAATGCAAGTAGGCAAACAAACCAATTTTCAATGTTCTGGTCTTGGAATTTCCTCAGAAGCCAATAAGATAGAGAAACACAAGTGAGGGGGTTTCACCTAAGAACATCATCTTTAAATCTGAGAATGTCACGGATCATCTGCCAGAAGTATGGATTGAGTGCATTCATCTTGTGTGAAAACAAACCAGACAAACCATTTCTACTTCCCCATTCACAGCCTTTCCCTTGATCCAAACTCACTGAGAATGACATGTCTGACAGCTCCATCTCAACTCCAAGTGTGTCGAACAGTTGCATCATATTTGGGTATGTCACCTACATTTCATCACAATTTAGAAAACTAACAGTATTGACAAAGATTTGGTTCATCAGCAGACAGTTTGTTTTTATCAACATGTGTGAGTAAGTTGCAGTTTGATAGTCAGATAGATTCATATTGGTTGGAGTGAGATGACAGGATGAGGAAGCTTATATTGAACACTGGTTATGTAGCTACTTGGGTGGGAGACAACATAAGAAGGAAGCATTGGTTACTGAACATAGATAGGAGTTAAAACTTATGATGTGAAGTGAAGCTTTAAAACCGAAGGGGTAAACTGAATATTGAGAGTAGATGAATAAAGGGAAACAAAACATGGAAGCTTCATATATTCAATTATTCATTCATCGACCGACTGACTCAACACTCCTCCAACACCTACCAGCTGAAACTTTACCCTACCTCTGGTATCAAATTTTGAATTTCTCATTTGGATCAATTTAATATTATATTATATTTTAGTGATGAGACAAATAATCTAATGATAATTAATTATTTACAAAAGCAACCACCACAGAGAGACATACATTGCGTTTCCTCCAAACAAGAATAAGAAAGGGTAGGCTAGCTGCATGGGATGGGACCAGATTCCATTCCAAATTCCAATCTCTAGGAAAGGACAATGAAACGACTGCCTTTCAATTGATATTATACATTACTTCCTTTGTATTCTTTTTTTTTTTTTAATTTTTATTTTATATATTATAACTTTGATCGCTGTCCGACTGATCCTCCCATCCCATGTGTTATAGTAGTAAACACGACCACCCCATCTTTACTTTACTAAGTAGTAAGTAAGTAGTAGTACTACTACTATAGTTTCATAACTTTGTGTGCTTCTGCAATGCCCACGTCTCCTCTTCACACTCTCCAGTTTTCTATTACTGTATATCATCAATCATCATAACTCATAAGTGACATGTGAAATCTATTTCTCTTAATAATTCCTAGTCAAACTTCAATCTATGTGACTGAGGTCCTTTGACCATTGTTACTTACTTTGTAAAATCTCACTAGTTTGTAGTTTGTTTGTTGCCTGATGGAGCTGAGTTTGTGTATTTCAAATAGTTAGAATTTTTATTACCCCCAAAATTTCAACTTTGAGAGATCCACTATTTCTTTTTTATCAAATATAGACACCAAACCAAACAAGATAATTAAACATTCTCTAACTTTTAACAACATTTTTTCACCATTTTTCAATCCATCAATTAAAACTAGTTTTGATTTAGTAGAGGGAAAAAAAAAAAAAATAAAGAAATTGCAGGAAATTATGAATGAGGAAAGAAAAAGAAAAAAGGGAAATAAGAAAATAAATAAATAAATAATTAATTATGTAGAGAGAGAGAGAGAGAGCCAATGAGGATAAGGAGGCAGAGAAGCATTCAGAAACCAACCACCACTGCACTGCACAGACTACAGTGGTGTTGTTGTTTCTTTTCTTTTCGACAGTGCTGCCAGCCACCGCCACCGCCACCGTCACCGTCGCCGCTGCTAATTTAATTCAATGAATGAAAGAATTAAAGACTAACCCTGTTGAAAACCATGAATCCAAGGTCCAAATCCACTCCATCCACATTCACGGTCTTGGCATGACCCCCCACCCAGTCTTCCTTCTCGTACAGTACAACCTCCGCTCCTCCCGCCGCAGCCGTCATCGCCGCCGCTAGTCCGCTAATCCCGGCACCCACCACCGCCACCCTCATTTTCGACCTCAATACCTGCATTACAGTGTCGTATATATGAAAAACAGAGGGAAGGATTTCAGGGGAGGGAAAGGAGACTCACGCTGACCTTGTAGTAAGTAAACAAACAACAGAGATGTAAATCAGAGAAATTTAGGAAGGTGAGAGCTGAGAATGGAGAGTAGTAGTGGGATGAATGAATGAGGGAAAATGATAGTATATAAATAAATACTAAGGAATGTGATAGAGAGATTAGATTAGAGAGGCCGCCTCCTATATATTATGCTCTCAACAGAACAAAATGGTAAAGCCCACTGATTGTCTTCTTCTTATACAGACTCTCTTCCTTCAACTTTCAAGATTTAATTAATAACGACTTTCCCAAAATATTATGAATTCATTTTTAACATTATTTTTTTTTTGTCTAGGAAATTTTCTTATAAGGTAGAATCATAAATCTTCAACTATCTTAGATAATATCTATCTATTTTCTCCTTCAATGTAGGGATTCACCAACAAATAATTTATTTTTTACAGTTTTATTTATTGTTTTCCCCTAATCTTCTAACCCACCTCTAACCCATTTCTATAAAACCTCTTGAAAAAAAATCCAAAATCTATTCATTTTAGTTACTTTTAAAATGAATAGATTTATTATTATATAAACATTAAAGAGAAACATAAAAATTAAAATAATCTATTATTATGTAATTTTTATAAATATGATTTATATATTCACTTTAAACATTTTAACATTGTTGAGTTTAAATAATGATCATGTATCTGTAATATATCTTTTATTTTTTTTCTAAACAATATAATAAGCAAATATATTTGTCTCTATTTTTATTACTTATCTCCTTAAGTGTACAATCTAACTAATCATACTTTTTTTCATTTCACCATATTCTATTCATATTGACATGAAATTTCTATCTAGGTAGAAGTAATCACATAACAAACATTACTCAAAATTAATTGGGATAATGGTGTTTTGCCCCCCTCTACTTTGCCAAGTTAACAAACAGCCTCCTATACTATGAAATGATCAATTTACCCCCTCCTACTATGCCAACCTAACAAACAGCCCCTTCCATCCAAAACTCCATCCAAAATTCCGTTAAGTGATGACTCACTAATATGACTCATCCACAATTAATGACTGTACATTGCTACATCATTAATGACAGTACATTTTAAGTACAAAATGCAATAAAAATATTAATTTTAAATTTATAAAGTATATATTTAATTTTTTATGGATTTTTATTTTTAATTTTTTAAATTAAATAAATATTTTGTATTTAAAAATTTCAAAGTTATTTTAGAAAAAAAATTGTATATTTATTTTAGAAAACAATGTAATTTTATTTTTAACATTAAAATCAAGCAAAATATTTTTTACAAAATATTTTTTATTTTTATTTATAAATTAAATTTAATTCTTTTTATAATTTTTCTTTTTTTCCTTTTTAGTTCAGTTGAGATGGATGAAAGTCGGTGATGTGGCAAAGTACAATCATTAATTGTGGATGAGTCATATTGGTGAGTCATCACTTAACGGAATTTTGGATGAAAATTTGGATGGAAGGGGCTGTTTGTTAAGTTGGCATAGTAGGAGGGGGTAAATTGATCATTTCATAGTATAGGGGGCTGTTTGTTAACTTGGCAAAGTAGAGGGGGGCAAAACACCATTATCCCAAATTAATTTTATGAACAAATTGTGACTCCACCGAAAAAGCTTAATTAACTGAATGGTTGCGTATGTCTTGAGTATGTTCAATAGTTTACAACTTATATTTTTGTGATATGTGAATTTAACAAACCCAAAAATACTATAGATTGTGATGGTGCTCTAGATAACGAATAATAAGGGTAATTTTTTATAATGATAACGTTGAAAATTGTATATTGGTTAGCACCCGCTCGCCAATAGGCGAGAAAAATGATGTCCTTTTTTTACTCCCTAGACAATAGGTATTCCACAAATCATGAGTCAAAAAAAATTATATGTACACTACAACAAATTTGAATTTACCAAATTCTAAAAACTATTTTGTCTTTTGAATTTACCAAGTTATGGACAATTCTTGAAGCTAATCTCTCTATCCAATGTAACTTTCTCTCTCATTATATCATTTATGCTTAAAGCTTCTTTTTGTAGTAGCAACTTATAAGTTCCGACCAATAATTCAAAATCCATATTTTCCTAAACCCAATTAAAAAAGTTAATTCGAGCGGGCTTAATTAATATTACTCATTTTTTATTTTATTTAACTTTTTACATTTTAATTAGGGGTTATCTAGAACTCTTATATTGAATTTAGAGCATCTCTAATAGTCAACCTTTTAGAGGTTTATTCATAATCTCACACATTAGGGGAGCCGAGATGTTAGTAGACCATGGACTGTACATTGGGTGGAATATATAAATGCAATAAAATTTATAAAGGAACCAACTAAATCTTAGCTATTTGGGTCTAGGGGACCCTAGGCCCAGGCCCAGGCCCAAGGTAGCAACCCCTATCTCTGCTACTGATCCCGCATCATTATACATTAATTTTTGGGTGCTGCTATATACAGTCCGTATTTTACTTCGCGCAGTCCGTATTTTTTCAAAAATGGACCATTATGCCCTTATTGTATTTTACTTCGTGCAGTCCAGGTTTTACTTCGCGCAGTCCGTTTTTACTTCCGTACAATCCATGTTTTACTTCGTGCAGTCCGTTCTTGCTTCGCGCAGTCCAAGTTTTACTTTGTGTTGTCCGTTTTTACTTCGCGCAGTCCAAGTTTTACTTTGCGCAGTCCGTTCTTACTTCGCGCAGTCCATATTTTACTAATACAGTCCATTTTTACTTTGTGCAATCTAAATTTACTAACGTAATCCATATTTGAATAAATTAATTACTTTTATTATTTTGAAAGTAAAATAAAATACATATTCAACATTTCATATCTAAAATTAATATTCTAATAAAATAAAAATAATCACATTTTTACAAAATAAATTGAATAACTATAAACCATTAAATATATTCAAAAATATCCAACAAAAAATATTAAGGTTTATAGGTATTCTAGTTATTAAAATCTGGACTGCGCGAAGTAAAACTTGGACTGCACGAAGTAAAAATGGACTGCGCGAAGTAAAACCTGGACTGCGCGAAGTAAAATACGGACTGCGCAAAGTAATAAGGATATAATGGTCAGTTTTTGGAAAAATATGGACTGCGCGAAGTAAAACATGGACTGTATATAGCAAATCGCTAATTTTTTTTCTTAAACATACTCAATGCGGATTAACCCTTTAAAAGCTCTATAGAATGACCTCACGCTTTTAATAATATATTTGTGAATGAAAAATAAATGTAAAACTAATATTAAAAAATTAAGAAAGAGAATGAGTGGTATTGGTTTACTTGGCGATAAAAATATCCATTAAAATGTTTGTACCCATAAATTTTTTAATGTCACATCACCACATAACTCCATCTCATCTTACTCAAGTGAGGTACAAACCTATTGATTTAAGGTTTACATATTACGGTTTACCATCTCCATTGAAGATTGCTCTTATGAAATTAGCAATTGATATTAAATCATCATGGTTAAATATCAATCTAATATTTACAATAAGGTAATTATTAATTACCTATTTATTAATATTTCAATCTAAAATCTAATATTATACATTATATAAAAGAATATCCTTCCCAATAGAATGCCAAAAAGACTAATTTAGAATAAAAAATTTATCAATATTAATTTATTTTAGTTTATATTTTAATTAATTATCCATTAAAACCCTATAATATTTTATGTTATTTTTTACATTAATTTCAAATATAAAATATTTCAATATATGTATGTACTTATATCAAATATTAACATTATTTCCTTAACTCATAAACCTTAATTAAAAACAATCCATAAATGTCTAAATATGAAAATATTAGTTGCCAAAATTCTACATACCAAAATCATAAACATAAATCACATAACTAAAAATTTCATAATTATTTTTATGAAAAGTTTTGGTGACTCTGATTGTGGGTTAATTTCAAAGGTTGGGTATGTATTGAATATTAATGGGAAAAATAGTACTTTGTCCCTCTCTAATTTGCCAACTTAACAAATAGCCTATACACTAAGAATTGCCTTTGATCTTCTTCTACTTTGACCACTTTGCCGTTTGGGTCCTCCATTTTCAACTTTCATCTTCGTAATGTTAATTAATACACATTCAGTACACCATGTTGGCTCCAATAGTAATGTATTAGCTTATTAAGTATTTTTTTATTTGAAAATACAAATACATATAATTAAATAGGATGAAATTGATGAATAATTAAAATGTTTGATTTAAAATCCTTTGTATTTGACCTTACTCTTCGTGATATCACCTCGATTTACCTCCCTGGCCAATTCTTTGTCTCCTACCTATGGTATCTCTCTTTGTCGGTGTGTGGATGTGTCCAGATTAAATGTTAAGAAGACAAAAGTTAAAATGTAAGGACTCAAACGGCAAAACAGGGGGTAAAAAGAGAAATTTATAGTATAATGAGCTATCTGTTAAGTTGGCAAAGTAAGAGGGTCAAAGTGCTATTAAAGTTCACGAAAACAATTTTTATATGTTATAACTAAATCAGAAATATTGAAATCAAGTTGTTATATGTGGATAACAGTGACAAAATTTTCTCATAGAAAAATATTGTATTCCTTCTCAGTTTATTCATTCTTTCATATAAACAAAATTTAGAGTAATATACTACAAAACTTACGCCCCGCCATCGGGCGGGCAAAAAACTAGTAAGATAAAAAAGGAAAAAAGTGAGAGAAGGAGGAGGGGAGGTTTAGGGGAAACGCTGGAGTGAGCTCAAAGGAGCGAATCAACAATAGGAGTAATTTGAAACAGTATTAATAGTTGTGACGAGAGTAAAGATTTTACTAGTCTGAAAAAATTTGGAAGAAAACCAAGAGCAAATTATGTCGTATTGTGTGTTGTCTGATTCTTCGATCTTCGAATTAAAACATATTTGAATATTTTGAATGTTTGATGTTAGCACCCTAATTTCCTGAATAGTACGACTCCAACCACGGGATGCAATGTCTTATAATCTAGAACCTTGTTGTGGATTGCTCCAACATCTCCCTTGACGATGATATCCAATATTCTCACCTGAAGGCACCGATCTAAGGATTCCAAATGAATCACATACAACTTAACCAATACCCCTAACATTTTTAGAGATTTATCCGTCCACTTGGAAAGGAAGCCTGGTCTGGAGTCCCTACAACAATCATACATGTCTAATCAAAAATTTATATGTTTTGGAAGTTTGACCACATCTCGTTAATTTCTCATGTTCTTGTTATTGGACTTGGAACTGCCAACCTTTTTTTTTTAGTTGGTGTGCTTTATTAAAAAAAACACATTATTTCTGAATTTCCCGAATCTCCACAAAAAAAGTATCACTTTGACTTGAAATGTCTAATTCATTTTGACCCATTTTCTCCACAAAGAAATGATTCAATTAATCAAGATGTACAATGAAAGGCGTATGGATACGATTTTGCACTTTTCGACAAATATACTCTCTTTCATTATTCTAAGTATTTATTCTATTCTAGGCAAGAACGAACTTATTATTCTTAATTCTTGGGTTCAAGAATTCCTATATAACTTAAGCAACACACTAAAAGCTACACAATTTTGTTCAAAGATCTGAGGTTGAATGTTTCAATTTTGTGAAAGTTTCCTTGAAAGTATTGATGTGATGTTATTTGGTGCATATTAAGCCTTTGATTAGCCTAAGGATTTCCCATGTTTGATCTCATTTTGCTATGATTTATATGCTTTTATTGAAGTTTTATGCAAAGTGCTATCTTGTTGTCTAGTTGCCACTTTGAGGCCAATTCTATGTCCATTAGAATTGTTTTCTTTGTATTTTCAGGTCTTGGCATCGAAGTACTGGTGACAAGGAGCACGTAGGATCAAACGGGAGGTCAATCGGAGCTAGGACGGAGGAGATATGGCCGATGCAAGTTTGGGAAAAATGCACCTTAAAGCTGAAGAAGTTTTCGGCCGAAAACTCTAAGTTCTCGGCCGAAAACTCTAAACAGGAGGTTGAGGTTCGATTTATGAAGAAATTTTCGGCGAAAACTTCCCAGAGTTTTCGCCGAAAATCTATGAAGGAATGCATCAGCCGGTCGGGTTTACAAAGGCATTTTCGGCGAAAATGTTACACAGTTTTCGCCGAAAATGTAAGGGTTTTCCAGTGCAGTATATAAGGAGGAAGAGGGCGAAAATTAAGACAACAATTCATAATTTCAGATTTCATACTTCATCAAAACCCTTTTCTCTCAACTTCTTTAATACTTTTCTCCTCATCTCCAATCCACACCTAGAGCAAGGTGCAAATCAAAGTAGAGGAGCTTGGATTGAAGTCCACAACCTTGGAAGAGGAGCTTGCAAGAGGAGGATTGCCATGGTGTTCTTGGTGATCATCTTTCTTTCTCTTTCCTTCATTTCCTTGGCCATGTGTGGCTGATTTCCTAGGTTTCCTTGGATTGATAGATTAGTTGTGCTAGGATTGAGGTTGATTGTACACATTTGCCATGATTGATCTTGGATTGTAAGAAGATGATCTCTAGACTTGTTGTTAATTCCATTGATGGCTATGGCTTGATTGGTCTATTATTTGTGATGTAATGCATGAGAGTGCTTAGATTACATGGATTGTAGGTCTAGGGATTGAAGAGAGTGTGTTCTAAGAGATTAGATCATCTTGTTTCAACCATTTTCACTTGATTTCTCTCTTGGGCATTTTATCGAACACTTGGTGTGCACGTGGATTTTCATTCAATTGAGTTTGACAAGGCTTTTTGGTGAATCTCTTAGTGTTAGGGCATTGATATGAGAGTGTTGTGCCTAGCCTTGTGGTCATAGAGTCTTAAGAGAGGGTCTTGTGTCTTGGCATTTCATCAAACACTTAGAATGCATCCTTTTTCACTTAGCTTGAGAGCGAGAGCCTAAGTTGAGTGGTATTTGGATAGGGATTAGGTGCTACGAGAGTGCATTGAGTCTATAGAAGTGGAATGCATGGTCATTCGATTGCAACCTCGATCATGTTTGGCTTGTTTGTGCATTTGTTCCTCTTGAGCATGATGAAGCTATCTTTCCAAGTGAACCTCCTTTATCTTTGTTTTGCACCATTTTGTTTTGCTTTCTTGTTTAGTTTCCTTTATGTTTTTGTTTCCTTTTCAAATTAAAACTCGTTTTAAATGAATAGACCGTCCATGAACCGTGTGAGTATTAGCTTTTGAGAGAGCCCTCGTGGAATACGACCTTGATTGTTGTGAGTTAAATCTTGCACATCAAGTTTTTGGCGCCGTTACCGGGGACCTTTCTCAATCCTTTGAAAGCATTTAGTAGTGGACCGTTCTATTCACTTCCTTCCGTTTTAGTTTTGCTTCTTTGTTATTTGTTTTTGTGGTTTTGTTATCCCGCATTGTTGTACTACTTGGTTGTGTTTGTTGTGCGTGTTTGTAGGTCCCTTATCCACCTATCCGTTCTCTACCTCACTTAGTTCATGGGAGCAAGGTTGCAAGTAAGATGAACTCATGGAATGGAGGTAATGGTTTTGGTACCTATCAAGGGTGGAATCCATCTCCTAACCCATACTATGGTCATCCTACTTCATCCAACTACTACCAAGAAACTTGTGAGGGAGATAGCCAATGGTGGGGTCAAGAACAACAAGTTTCAACACCCATGTGGAGTGAGCAATGTCCCTATCCATCTCCACCCTTCCATCAAATCTTTCCGGAGTATTATCAAGAGGATTTCACAAGTCATCAACAACGTTCTCCACCGCCTTCTATGCTTGATGAGCTCTTTAAAATGGTAAAGGAAAGTGAGCATCCTCGAGAGGAGTTCGTAAGCTATGAGGAACCTTCTTCATCTTCTCCCACACTTGAGGAAGCTTTGAAGATTGCGGATGACAATGCGAACCAACTTAATCGCTTAGCTCAAGGCATGACACTCATCAAGGAAGCTCTAGAGGATGAACAACATTCTCCACCTTCCTCCACAATTGAGGAGATGTTGCAAATGGCGGAAGATAATGCGGCCCGGTTGGATCGTTTAACTCAAAGTGTGAAGCTCATCTCCAACACCCTTGAACCGGAAGTGCTAGTCATGGAAGAAGAAGAAAGTGAGTCTCCCCAAGAGGAATTCGTGAGTCATGAGAAACCTCTTCCATCTCCTTTCATGCTAGAGATCTTGCAAATTACGGAGGATAATGCAAATTGAGTTAACCGCTTATCTCAAAGCATATAGCTCGTCACGAAGATTCTTGAGAATGAACGCCATCTCAATCATGTGGAGCAAGTTTATGATGATGAAGATGACATTTGTGAATCCGAAGAGCTTGACACGGAGGAAGATTTGGTAGTGGAGGAGATTGAAGGGCATGTTTTTCCCATGGAAACACCATGTGACAATGATGTGAGGATAGAAGAATCAAGGAGACTTGAGGATGATGACCCTTTAGAGGAGGTGAGAGATGATTTGGAGACGCTTCAAGAAGAGGTGGCACCGAGAGGTGGAGCACGAAAGTGAACAACACCACTCTATTGTGGTCCCACCAAGGATTGTGAGTACTCTTCAATCTTCTTGCTTGATCATGAAGTATTTGTGCCAATAACCCAAGGAGACATGCATCTCTACCCCTCCTAAGGTGATAATGGAAGAGGAATCGCCCATGTTTGAACTGGAAGACTCTTCGAGTGGCATCACCAACTTGGAGACGATGGAGCTCAATGGTGGCCCCCTACCATACATTTTTCCTCAAACTCCTAAACTCAATGGTAGAAGGCCATGGCAAGGTAACAATTGGAACTCAAGCTTAGCTCATTGGTCATTCTACCATTTGCTTCTATTGCTACTTGGAGCTCAAACTTCATCATGGAAGAAGCTACTTGACATCAAGGAGGTACTAAGTTGGGCACCCTAACACAGGTATCGTCGAGCTTAAGACGGTAACCAAGCGCTTCTTGGGAGGCACCCCATGTTATCTTTACTTTTATTGCTCTTGTTTGCTCTTTTTGGTTTTTGTGTTGTTATAGCTTTTTGAATAAGGTTGGCAAGCATTTGGGATCACTCTTCACCAAGGATCATCATGGGACTCTTTCACCCCTATTATTACGTCCTATGCTCCTCTCTACCAACGCGGTAACTTCGTTCCACCTTACCCTCTCTCTCTTGATCATTGAGGACAATGCTCATGTTAGTCGTAGGGGAGTTTGAGGTTTGGTGTAATTATTTGTCGGTAGAAGTCTAAGGCTATGCTTTGATGAGTTGCATGATCTTAATTGAATGTCAATTTCCTCTATTGTAGAATCATTCGGTTCTTGACTTTTGGTGTTTAATTGACTTCAAGTTTTCACAATGACGTTTAGACTGTCCTACTTAGAACCTATAACCAGCATGTTAGAGCTAATGTCAAATGAGTCTAGGCCAGAACATAGATTTTATCACTCTTGTATGTTGGTTGATTGGTTTGATACATGTTTTTGTACCACTCGATAACACCGGTCTAAGATGATGAAGGCAGTCAGTATTTTCACCCCTTTTCCATGTTTTTCTTCAACGTGATTGTGGCTTGAGATTAGATGGAATCCAATTCGAAATTTTGTGTTGAAGTTGTAAGGGGCTAAGGATCAAGTGGCTAATTTGGAAAGAAAATGTTCAAAAGAAAAGAAAAGAAAAGCTAAGCTAGGCAAGCTCGGCACCTAAGTGAAGTGTCGAGTTGAGCACTAGCAAAGGCAAAAGCTGTGAGCTAGGCAGGTTCAACACCTAAGTGAAGTGTTGGATCGAGCACTAGTATGCAGTAAGAAAAAAAGAAGAAGATGAAAATGGAAAGAAAAGAAAGAAAAAAAGTTCTCAATTGTAGCCCTTGATCCTACGCCCGAGTTTGTAAAGAGCGGATCTAGAAGCGGATGAAGTCGAGTCGATAGCCATATCATGATCACTCATCACTCTCAAAAAAATTCTCTTACCCCCGCCTTATCCGTCCCATTCCCTGAGTTCAAGTCCTTTTAATTAGAGTCGGTGTTGTCGTGGTCGGTTTTTCTGTATCCCAATTAACCACTACTTGAAGTGTGCAGTTATTAGTGAGGTCTAGACTTGTTTGGTTGACGTTCTTGCATGTGTGAGTTAAGTTTGTTCGTGGAACAGTTTAAGCCAAATTGTTATCGTTTGAATCTCAATGTGACCGATCTTGTCATTTGTGAACTTGGATGTTTTCTAGTTCATTTGCTTGAGGACAAGCAAAGCTTAGTCGTAGGGGAATTTGATGTGATGTTATTTGGTGCATATTAAGCCATTGATTAGCCTAAGGATTTCCCATGTTTGATCTCATTTTGCTATGATTTATATGCTTTTATTGAAGTTTTATGCAAAGTGCTATCTTGTTGTCCAGTTGCCACTTTGAGGCCAATTCTATGTCCATTAGAATTGTTTTCTTTGTATTTTCAGGTCTTGGCATCGAAGTACTGGTGACAAGGAGCACGTAGGATCAAACGGGAGGTCAATCGGAGCTAGGACGGAGGAGATATGGCTGATGCAAGTTTGGGAAAAATGCACCTTAAAGCTGAAGAAGTTTCTCGGCCGAAAACTCTAAACAGGAGGTTGAGGTTCGATTTATGAAGAAATTTTCGGCGAAAACTTCCCAGAGTTTTCGCCAAAAATCTATGAAGGAATGCATCAGCCGGTCGGGTTTACAAAGGCATTTTCGGCGAAAATGTTACACAGTTTTCGCCGAAAATGTAAGGGTTTTCCAGTGCAGTATATAAGGAGGAAGAGGGCGAAAATTAAGACACCAATTCATAATTTCAGATTTCATACTTCATCAAAACCCTTTTCTCTCAACTTCTTTAATACTTTTCTCCTCATCTCCAATCCACACCTAGAGCAAGGTGCAAATCAAAGTAGAGGAGCTTGGACTGAAGTCCACAACCTTGGAAGAGGAGCTTGCAAGAGGAGGATTGCCATGGTGTTCTTGGTGATCATCTTTCTTTCTCTTTCCTTCATTTCCTTGGCCATGTGTGGCTGATTTCCTAGGTTTCCTTGGATTGATAGATTAGTTGTGCTAGGATAGAGGTTGGTTGTACACATTGGCCATGATTGATCTTGGATTGTAAGAAGATGATCTCTAGACTTGTTGTTAATTCCATTGATGGCTATGGCTTGATTGGTCTATTATTTGTGATGTAATGCATGAGAGTGCTTAGATTACATGGATTGTAGGTCTAGGGATTGAAGAGAGTGTGTTCTAAGAGATTAAATCATCTCAATTCAACCATAGTTGCATGATTTCTCACTTGTGCATTTGAACACTTGGCGTGCATTAGGTTTTTCATTCAATTGAACTTTGATTAGTCTTTTGATGATTCTCTTAGTGTTAGGACATTGACATGAGAGTGTGGTGTCTAGCCTAGTGGTCATAGAGTCATAGGAGAGGGTTTTGTAGCTTGACATTTCATCAAACACCTTTAATGCATCCTTAGTCACTTAGCTTGAGAGCGAGAGACTAGGTTGAGTGGTTCTAGGATAGGGATTTAGTGCGACGAGAGTGCATTGAGTCTATAGAAGGGATTTGCATGGTCATTCGATTGCATCCTCGATCATGTTTGGCTTGTTTGTGCATGTATTCCTCTTGAGCATGATGAAGCTATCTTTCCAAGTTAACCTCCTTTACCTTTGATTTGCACCGTTTTGTTTTGCTTTCTTGCTTAGTTTCCTTTATGTTTTTATTTCATTTTCAAACTAAAACCAATTTCAAAAGAATAGACCGTCCATGAACCGTGTGAGTATTAGCTATTGAGAGAGCCCTCGTGGAATACGACCTTGATAGTTGTGAGTTAAATCTCGCGCATCAAGTATATACCTTATAAAAAGACGTTCAATGAACTTAATATCATCAAGGAAAAATGGACACTCGTTTTCAGTTGTAATCCTTTTCGCTAGAGTCTCTCCCTTATTGGTAAGATACCCTTGAAAATTTTCCACATTAAATTTTAATGTGGAAAATTAAAATTTCTCACAAGCTACTCCATACCCCGAATGGACTATAAAAGGCTAAAAGCTCTAGACGATGCATGTATTGCCAAATTAATTTGTCTTCAATATGCACCTTAGGTAAAGGAATTGTTATCATTTTTTAGTCGTATATATTTTCATCAAAGATAAGAATGAGGTGTGCGAGACATACCTCTCATTTAACATGCAAGCCAATAAGGTTTCTAGGTCTTGTAAAATCCTCCATACTAACAAGTAGAGCTTGGTCAAAATTTTCAAAATCTTGGAACCCAAGACCTTCTCCCTCCTTCGGCTTGCACAATTTCTTTTAAGATAGCCAATGTAGTTTTCTTGATACGTCAATTTGACCCCACCAGAAATATGCAAGCAGTTGGGTCAATTTATGAATCGCCTCTTTAGGTAACTAGAAGGAACCCATTGCCGAAAGAACTGACGAGATTAGAATTTCCATGCACACAATGTTTTATCTTTCCAACACTAAATATTTTTAACGATCAAATCTTCTAGGAATTTAAAAGACTCTTTTTTCCCCTACATACCCTTTACGGTAGTGATGCAAGAAATATCGCACACCAAATTTTACTCAATGGATCACTCCAAAGAGATCATTTTCCCCTACGGTCTTTCCAATTCTATTACTCAACAAAGTGAATTAAGCTATTCGAGGTTTCGTTGTTTGATTTTGGGAATGATTGCGAATGAATTAACTAAGAAAGCAAATGAACAAATAAGCAGAAATCAGTTTCAAAGTATGATTAAGACGATTGTTCAGACTCGAATCCACACTAGTTCGGTTTAGATGGATAATGCAATGAAATTTTACTTTATCAGACTTTGATGAGTCTTCACTTCCTGGTTTATCTCTACTCCTTGGTCAGGTCGTAGAGATTCTATCGGGTAAGTCACCACATATTTCGACTTACGGTTAACTAATCTCATGCTACTTGATGACACTCGATTTGACGTGATTATCAGCCTCATTTAAGCGACATTTCCTTGCTTAAGACATGGTTTTTAGGGTAGAATAGCGAATATTCACTCAACTACTCTATCTCGTGCCATTTGTGTTACTTTGGCCCGTTTCGGGTCTATTTGATGGTTTTCTAGTGTTTTCATTTTAGCACAGGTTTTTGCCGTAAAATAAAGTAGCCAAGGACGTGTCTAAGGCATTGGAACCTCGAGGAATCACACCGGAATCGATCCGAGGAGTCAATCAAGTTGAACCAAATCCTGCTCCCATTTACACTGAAGTTTTCGGCGAAAACCCCTTCGAGTTTTCGGTGAAAACTCATGAAGAAATCGGCAGAGCTTTCAAGAAGAAGTTTTCGGCGAAAGTTTTCGCCGAAAACCCGGCGTCCGAAAATCACAGGAGAAACAGTCGGCGATCACCCCATTTACAAAGGAATTTTCGGCGAAAATTCCATCATATTTTTGGCAAAAATTCCAGGCAAATCCGGCGGTATTAGGGTTTAATTATAAATACTTAAACCGGCGGCCAAATGGGGGAATCGATCATTATTCATATTTTCACAAATCAGACTTTTGAGAGTCAGCCGACTCTAGGGTCGATAGATAGAGTTTAGAGAGTTCGAAGATCCGTGGGGAGATCGGGACGCCATCCTTCCACCTCGGAGAGCTCGGAGCTTAAAGTTGAAGATTCAGGAGATTGAAGCTTCGCCGGAGTCGTCAGAATTAGGTTTTTCAGTTCTTATCTGTTCTTCCTTTGTATGATGATTTCCTTTGTTGCCTTTGATTCTTCTGTTATCGTTATGAGTAGCTGAACTTGTAGAGCTTAGATTAGATGAACCCTAAGTGACCCAGGGCTTTAAAGCCGTCACAGATCGGCGGTAATTAGATTCGAAGTTCAATCAGGTTCTCTTTGCATGGTTGTTTTGTTCTTCACTGTTTATGTTTCTTTTCTGGTTGGTCGCCTAGATTAGGTTTATGCAAGCTAGGGTTAGTCGCCAGACAGCTTCCCTGCTTTGGCGCATAAACTTGTCTTCCTTGATCACCTAGTTTAGATTCTTGTTAAGCTGAGGATAGAAGCGAAAACTTTAGTTGGGTCAGAAATTTTTGAAAACCATTTAAAAAAAAAGAGTCAAAATATTTTCAAAATTCTCCTAAGCCTTCTTTGTTCGACTTTTATTCTGTGTGGATCCGGGACACTTGTCCCGATATCCTTTTGATCTTTTTGTTGTTTTTGTTTTGTAGGAACTTGAGTAGCTACTCCGCTCTACTCCGGACTCTCCGTGTTCATCCCCTACACCGACCATCACCTTCTAGGTTCTTCGTATCTCTCTACTCTAGTTTAGTCCTGTGAGGACACATAACCGTTTAAGTGTGGGGTAGGAGTCTAGGATTATGCATTATCTTGCTTGATTTTCTGTGATTCTGTGGTTCAATTTTGAATTTCTCTAGCATAGAATTGCTCAATTCTTGACTTGTAATGTTAAATTGACTTCAATTTTGAACAATGACGTCTAGACTGTTCCACTTAGAACCTGTAACCAACATGTCGGAACTGATATTAAATGAGTCTAGGTCAGAACAGATCACAAATCACTCTTGTAGTTGAAACTTGAATCAATTAAACTGATTGACTTGTTAATAACAAAGCTCGATAACACCGTTCTAAGATGATAAATGCAAGCTTCTTCCATGTTTTTCACTCCATATTTGATCACCTGTGATTGTGGCTTGAGATTAGACGGAAATCCAATTCGAAATCTTATGTAAAAAGTTATAACTAGCTAGGATTAAGTGACTAAATGGTTAAATCAAGTAATTAAGTTGTGCAAATCAATGTAAAGTTCTTTAAAGTGCTAAAAATAAAGCTAGGCAAGCCCGACACCTAAGTGAAGTGTTCGGGTTGAGCACTAGCATAAGCACAAATACTGTGAGCTAGGCAGGTCCAACACCTAAGTGAAGTGTTTGGTATCGAGCACTAGTATGCAGTAAATAAATTGAAGGAAGAATTGAAACTTGAAATAAATTGTTGTTTAAATCGGTCCTAGCTAGAACATGTAACGTACAGATCTAGAAATGGATGAAGTCGAGTCGATAGCCACGTCACTTTTCCTACCTCCGCGTCCACATCATGGCTAGAGCTTAAAGTCTTTTTGATTAGAATTGGTGTTATCGTAGTCAATTAATTATGATTAATTGTTTTGCCAAGAAACGAGCTTTTGTTAAAACTACTACTTGAAGTGTGCATAAACTAGTGAGATCGAAAAACTTATTTGGCTGATGTTCTTGTATGTGTAGGTCACTCTTTCTACATGGAACAGTCTAAAACAAATCGTTAAAATTGAATCTCAGTTTAATCTCGTGTCATTTGTGAATTTGAGTGTGTTCTAGTTCAGTTTGCTTGAGGACAAACAAAAGCTTAAGTGTGGGGTATTTTGATGACACTCGATTTGACGTGATTATCAGCCTCATTTAAGCGACATTTCCTTGCTTAAGACATGGTTTTTAGGGTAGAATAGCGAATATTCACTCAACTACTCTATCTCGTGCCATTTGTGTTACTTTGGCCCGTTTCAGGTCTATTTGATGATTTTTTAGTGTTTTCATGTTAGCACAGGTTTTTGCCGTCAAATAAAGTAGCCAAGGACGTGTCTAAGGCATTGGAACCTCGAGGAATCGCACCGGAATCGATCCGAGGAGTCAATCAAGTTGAACCAAATCCTGCTCCCATTTACACTGAAGTTTTCGGCAAAAACCCCTTGGAGTTTTCGGCGAAAACTCTTGAAGAAATTGGCAGAGCTCTCAAGAAGAAGTTTTCGGCGAAAACATCAAGTTTTCGCCGAGAACCTGGAGTCCGAAAATCACAGGAGAAACAGCCGGCGATCACCCCATTTACAAAGGAATTTTTGGCGAAAATTCCATCATATTTTTGGCGAAAATTCCAGACAAATCCGGCGGTATTAGGGTTTAATTATAAATACTTAAACCGGCGGCCAAATGGGGGAATCGGTCATTAATTATTCATATTTTCACAAATCAGAGTTTTGAGAGCCAGCCGACTCTAGGGTCGATAGATAGAGTTTAGAGGGTTCGAAGATCCGTGGGAGATCGGGACGCCATCCTTCCACCTCGGAGAGCTCGGAGTTTAAAGTTGAAGATCCAGGAGATCGAAGCTTCGCCGGAGTCGTCAGAATTAGGTTTTTCAGTTCTTATCTGTTCTTCCTCTGTATGATGATTTCCTTTGTTGCCTTTGATTCTTCTGTTATCGTTATGAGTAGCTGAACTTGTAGAGCTTAGATTAGATGAACCCTAAGTGACCCAGGGCTTTAAAGCGGTCACGGATCGGCGGTAATTAGATTCGAAGTTCAATCAGGTTCTCTTTGCATGGTTGTTTTGTTCTTCACTGTTTATGTTTCTTTTCTGGTTGGTCGCCTAGATTATGCTTATGCAAGCTAGGGTTAGTCGCCAGACAGCTTCCCTGCTTTGGCGCATAAACTTGTCTTCCTTGATCACCTAGTTTAGATTCTTGTTAAGCTGAGGATAGAAGCGAACGCTCGCCTCTCTTTAAAACATCAATTCAACTAGTTAACCTATTCATTGGAGTGTGCCTTTCGTAGGAACCAGTTAGGGTTAATCCACTGCAAGAGTAACTCAATAATCGTTAATAATTGCACCAGTTAGTTAAGTCGTTGCGAGAGGCAACCGTACCCGGGCGACTAATTAATCTTGGTAGCTAGATCGGATAGAGCGAACGTTCGCCAGTCTTAAACCTAAGGGTCAGGAGTTATGGTGGTGTTTAGAAATTGATTGAATTAGAATTGAAAACCGCTGGTCTTGTGATTGTCGTTGCCTTGGTGATCTAAGGGGGATTCGAAATCTAAGCTCGTCTATCTTCTCGTTAGTCAACCTTTTAATCTCTCTGTCTTTTAATTTCCTGCTTTATTAGATTAGAAGTCGTGGAACTCACACCACGCACAACTTGTTCAAACCTGAGTAATTTGCCAACATATTTGAGTAGACAAGAAGAAGAGACCTCGAGTAGAATACGATCTAGTCTACTTTGGTAGATTAGTTATTTGACACACGCCAAAAGCTTGTCATCACTACTACCACATGGGATCAATGAGGTGAACAAAAACATGGGAAAAGTGTTAATGTAATATCGACCGGAAAGAACAAGCCAAGCACAAGGGTTTACACCTAGAGGGATTAACATTGGGATGACTTCTGGCTTAAGTAGCAATACTAGGTGCCTCTATCCTAGGTCTATTGTCGTCGTGTGGTCTCAAATATGTCTCATGCAAATTCTAACTCATTCAAAGTACGAGAAAGTCACTAAAAAAGAAACAAATTGCTATTAATGTGCAACAGATTAAAAGCTCACAATTGGCTGCAAGTCGGACTCGAATCATATTCGTGCAATTTAAGGTGAAGCTACAAGAGTGATTCTATAATCTGTTTGGGGCGGATTCATTTAATATCAATTCAAGCATGTTGGTTACAGGTTCTAGATAAGACAGTCTATGCGTCATTGTGAAAGATTGAACCAATTCAGCATTGCAAGTCAAGAAAAGAGCATGCTCCAATCAGAGAAAGCAGACAAATATCAGAGCAAAACAATCCTGAAAAATTAACGTCCCATCCCACACTTAAATTGGACAATGTTGTCAATGGACCACAAAAAAGTGTATACGGGTACCGAAAAGTGATAATGAGGACGCCGAATATGGCGAGTGAAACACCGAGTGGATAATGGCATCTGGATCGGAGCATCGAAAGTACAAACTATATCCTGAGAGAATGGGAAGTAAGGAACAACACACGATTAGAGCAGTCACAATACAAAATCATCAATGACTCGATCAACAACACAGTCCAACAAAAACTCAAGACACACGAACTGACTCACAATCTGACATAAATAAAAAGAAAATACAAGTCTGGAATGGAAAATAGAGAAATCCCGGTGATATGCCTAATACCGTAAGTTGAGTGATCGGGAACAACGAGTCGAACTTAGATCCGGCGGAGAGTACTTGGACCTGCTGGTTGTATATAACCAGGAACCCTAAGTGTCCAGAGTCGAATGATACCATGAAGACAAGGGTGATGACCTTGAACGACGATAAACCTAGGCCTAAGATCTAGCAACTAGATGCTAAAGCTAGCTAAAAGGAACAAAGAACGAAAGTTCTAAAATAAGAATCTTTAATCAAGGGGGTTGTGAAATAATGAGTACAATAGATTATATATATAAGATTAGGTTCAAACTAGGACTTCTCCATGTCCTTTTATGAAACTACTACTAATACAATTACAAATTCGTAGCTAAACTAAAAAGAAACAAACAAATTAAGACTTCTAAACTAAAGAGGAATCGAAATCTGTGTAGAAATCTTTCTGTCACTTCAAAACGTCATAACTCCCTCTTTCGGATTAATCTTGAAGTGAATAAGGTACTACCGTAAAGAATGTCTTGTTAGATTTCTAATGCACTTGGCCTTGCACCTTTTGGGATTATGTAGCTTTAGTTATGTCCATTTTAGTAAAACGCGACAGATTGACTTTTCCTTCATCAACAAGGAGAGCTAGTTTCTGTGGGCCCAAGTAACTTAAGGAGGCTTAGATCCACCTTTTAATCCTGCACTTGATGTCTGTTGATGTCGCACCTAGGATCACGTCACTTGGTGTCGTGAAAATCATCACTGATCTGCTGGTGGGTCCTGTGGCGGTGTCCAGAATGGTCAAGAGTAAGGATCCAGAGCCTGGTAGCCTGGGAAGGCGGAGGCAAAATCCCTCTGATGGGCGTCAAAAGCATAGCGCTGGTACACGCTAAGGCTATGGTATTGCTGATCAATCCGCTCTCTGGTCGCCTGAAATCCATCATCCACATAGTCGTAAAGGCCTGAGACCCGCTCGTCGAACCTGGACACTCGGGTGTCCAACTCAGTGATCTGACAGAAAAGGCTCTTGCAATGCTCCTCCAATGAGCAACCTGCGATGTTCCAGTAACTCTGTTGCTGAGTCCAATGAGCAGCCTGCTGCTCCCAGTAGCTCTGCTAGGAACTGGCAACCCCAGTCGGGATGCCCTGGATGGCCTCCATGAGGTGTGAGTCATGTCATAGGAGGACGAGCCTCCAACAGAGGATGGCGGGACCTCGACGGCGAGAGGATCTACTTCTCCTGGCTCCTGAGAAAAACTTGATGCAAGAAATATCGCACACCAAATTTTACTCGATGGATCACTCCAAAGAGATCGTTTTTCCCTAGGGTCTTTCCGAGTCTATTACTAACAAAGTGAATTAAGCTATCGTTGTTTGATTTTGGGAATGATTGCGAATGAATTAACTAAGAAAGAAAATGAACAAATAAACATATATCAGTTTTGAAGTATGACTAAGGCGGTTGTTTAGACTCGAATCCACACTAGTTCGGTTTAGATGGATAATGCAATGCAATTTCAGTTTATCAGACTTCGATGACTCGACACTTCCTGGTTTATCTCTACTCCTTGGTCAGGCCATAGAGATTCTATTCTATCAAACCTACAAGCTCTTATGGTCAAGCTAACTTGCAAACGAGCTTGTTCTTCAAGGTCTCGAAATGAGCTAACCTGCAAATTATCAAGTAAGAACAAAGAGCAATGAAATGTCACACAGATATGCAAAATGATTAGGTCTTCCAATCCTATGGTCAAGCTATTAGCAGAACCTAACGACCTCCTAAACTCTAGAATGAGTCACATTCATGGTCAGACCCGCGAAATCAAAGATGAAATATAACCCCGCGATATGGTCAATCAACGGATTCGTAGAGCTTCAAATTAGAGTTTAGGAGAAATTGCATTTATGTTTGAATAAACATCGATTAAAAGAAATGAGTTAAAAACCCAACATCATCCATACAAAATTCTTACTAGTGCTTCATCTAATCTAAACAAACCTAAAGAGTTTAGCTACTCATGACAATGGAAGAAATCGAAGATACAACGAAGAAGAAAACCGAAGAGAAAGACATCTTACTCTGGGATAAACTAATCCTGATGACTCAATGAAACTCTCGAACAAATCCTAGCTTCCTCCCGCTCAATCGTGTCTTCAAAGCTCCAAGTTCTCCTCCCGAGAGTGTCTGGTTCGTCAGAATTAGAATGAAGTCTCAATTTTTTTCCCTCTCCAAGATGGATAAATACTTATTTTTTTTATCAGAGGCAGAAACACTCTGTGTTTCATAAACACACGTCGTGTTTCATAAACGCATGTCGTGTTTTATGATAACACACACCATGTTTAACACATGTCGTGTGTCTCCAGTTTTCCAACATGCTCTATTGTTCGGTGTCTCCAGCCTCACGTTTCGTACCCAATCATCATGGATCACCTGAAATGAACAAAAAACGTGCAAAACATATAAAACTCCCCCAAGGGGTACGAAACTCACTCAAAACAATGCCAATTGGACAAATAAATCACCAAAAATATCATCTAATGAGGGAATAAATACGTCAATAATAAAGCACATCAGGTAACCCGATATAAATATCCTAACATTTGACATCTCCACACCCAATTTTACACTTTATCCCTTTTTGGATTCGGTTGGTGTGATGACACAAAAAGTGACTATTGACTTAGTAAGGTTGGTCTTTCGCCTACTATATGTTTAATGATTACAAAACAATTGAAACAGATTATCAATTTCTTGCAAGGAAACCCTTAGGAATAAATATGTATCATGAGAATAATAAGGTGAGTGAGATAAAGACTATAATAGTTCAACTTTATATACAACATAAGACCAGCATCGCTTTATGAAGAAGGAGAGAAAATTCTTCCAAAAAATTTGCAAAAAATAACAGAGGCAGTGAATCCTCCTGTCTAAGTCCTATTGAAGGATGAAAAAAATCGTTGACCTCTTGACCATTTAAATTACATTCATAGAGGAGGACATGACATTTTGCAATCCAAATGATCCATCTTTCCTTAAACCCAAAACATCTCAACATTGTGAAAAGAAATGATCATTCTACTCATCATAGATTTTTTCCATGTCTAATTTGAGGGCTATAAAATTTGTTGTTTTTTTATTTTTGACCCGCCAAGTAATGCATGACCTCATGTGCAATTAGAATATTATCGGTAATTGCCAATCTTTGAACAAAACCATTTCGAGTTAGACTAATGATAGATGCACGGTAAAGCCAGTCTTAAACGACATGCCAAAATCTTTGAAACTGATTTGTAGAGAAAAGAACAATGAATAAACGTCTACAGTTGTTTTATCAAATCAAATTTATTAACCTTTGATAGTAATGTAATCCAAGTATGATTGATGGATCTTAGCAACATTCCAAATACGAAAAATTCAGAAATTGCATTAGTGACTCCCTGTTGTACTAATTCTTAAAAGAGCTTGAAGAGAGTGCTTGTGAAATCATCTAAACCTAGAGCTTTACCGGGATCAATCCCAAAAATAGCATCACCGCCATAAGATGGATGCTCATCTCATTTGATTTTTTCTTACCCTCAGAACGAGAAGTGATGACACAGAAATTTATAGTGTTTATCTTCCCATATTAAACTACATTTCACACCCATTGATGCAATTATGATGAATATTTGGTGTAAATGTGTTAACTATGCAATTCTTGGCTCCAAGTGCGTACATTGTCCATATTTTGGCTATTTTTACTTTATTTGTGAGTTTTTTTTTGAGCCTCCAGGTTACCACGTTGTATAGGACTCTCTCACGAGTCCAACGCTTCAAACGGGGACCAATTCGGAGTTCGGACGGAGCGAGAATCACCAAAATAAGAAGCTGAAATTTCTGCCAGAAAAAGTGCGCCCGACTGCACAGAAAAGTGCGCCGGAGCACTTTTTCAGGCCTCCTGTCGCACTTTTTACTGGAAATTCAGATTTTTCAGATTTTTTTTTTGATGAATAGGTTAGGATTTTACTTATTCATCAAAATGAATGCCAAGAGGGAAAAGTTCCCAACTTGACAAGAGTTTAAGTACAACTAAACAAAAACTCTAAAAATAATGGTGAACCTTTATCACTTCTAGGAAGCTTAGGGAACATTGTCATGAATTAAAACCTCCTAGCTAAAAGTAATCGTGCTAAGGTGCAACTTGTCCCTTGCTAAGCAAGATGTCCATCCACCTACACTTAAATTACTCCTAGCTTTCATAACAAAGAGAGGTACAAAAACACAAATCAAAACCAATTACACCAAAGAAACTATTCTCGCCACTTTCTCTGACCCATGGAGACTTCGGATGTCCCTTAAGATGACCTCTACTAAGCAAGCTGCTTCCAAACGGACCCCCTCATGATACCTTCTGCACCTTTCCCTTCATACATGAGCAATTACCCCTCTCCAAATTAAGCAAAGAGCAGCTGATGCAAAAGATTCATCCGCTGTCTTCCTTACAAAAAAATATAGGATATCATCCCAAGAGATGGAAGGAGGCCAAGAGATGGAGCTGCAAACCTGCCACACTTGCCCAATATAGGGGCAGTCAACAAAAACATGATCTCGTTTGTCCTCCCTTGTACTGTATAACAAACAATTAGTATCATTACTAAGCCCCCGTTTTTTCAGCTTTTCTCTTGTAGTTACTCTGTCCTTGACAACTAGCCAAGAAAGGAAAGAGTGCCTGCGTATGTGCGGGTATTTCCAAACTAAATCACACCAGGGGACATGACTTCCAACAGGCCTGAGTAAGTTCCAGACATCAGAAACACTATACTTGACCACCTGCTTACTATTCCAGACAAAGGCCCCCTGCTGCGTAATATGAGGCAACAAGGCTGGTCTAACCTTCAACATCTTCTTCCAGAACCATGACGCCTGTGATATAGGACTACAACTCCAGAAATCCAGGTGTTTGAGTCAATATTTCTTAGACCACACAACCCAAATAGATCCACTCCTGCAAAATAATGCCCAAATATTCCTTGCAACACAAGCAGTATTCCACCCCCAGGCCTCCCTCTATCTTAGGGTAGGTAAGCTTGTTCCAAGCTATCTTAGCCTTTTTCTTGCCATTTGGAGCATTACCAACCCCCATAAGAAGTCACTACACTTCTTCTCAACCAGTTTAATAACTTGTTTTGGTAAAATAAAAATGGTCATCCAATAACCACACATACTTTGCAGGACAGACTTTACCAGTTGAAGCTTCCCAGGATAAGCAAGAGGTTTTGCTTTCCAAGTGTCAATACGCTTTGTGATTTTGTCCAGAAGCATTTGGCAGTCTTTGAAATGCAGTTTCCCTGAGATAAGTTTTGGGGTATTTATACCCAAAATAAAGAGGAAAATGAGATTCTTCATTCAATATTTGATTTTTAGAGACTTTCAAGACCTGGAGAGAATTGAGAGAGTATTTTGGAGCTATCAGAGAGATCCTGACACCATCAATCCATCCCGGAAGACATTCGAAGCTAGGATTTGAAGATTCTAGAGATTAAAGATTCACGGAATCTTTAAATTAGGTTTTACAATTCTTCGTTGTTCTTCCTTTCTGAGATGAATCCTATGATAGTTTTTTATTCTATTGTTTCGGATATGAGTAGCTAAACCTTTTGAGTTTAGATTAGATGAACCCTAAGTGACCCGTGGCTTTAAAGCAGTCACGAAAAAAGTCGGTTTATGATCGACAATGCCTTGGTAATCTTAGGGGGATTCGAGTCTAACCTTTTGCCTATCAATCGAAACAAATCACCAATCAATCAATCTATCTTTTAATTCAATTTCATTTTCCCTTGCAAAATAGATTAGAATTCGTGGA
Organism: Linum lewisii; assembly: GCA_034768395.1. Classification (NCBI taxonomy): domain Eukaryota; kingdom Viridiplantae; phylum Streptophyta; class Magnoliopsida; order Malpighiales; family Linaceae; genus Linum; species Linum lewisii. The sequence goes on along the minus strand of CM068299.1, from coordinate 17,918,725 downwards.
ACTCACAACACACAACTTGATTTAAACCTGAATATTTGTCAGTTTTTTTTGAGTAAACGATTGGAAGAAACCCTTGGAATACGATCTATCCTACGCTAGTAGGTTAGTTATTTGATACCGTGTTTTACACATTATCAAATTGACGCCGTTGCCGGGGACTCTTCTTGATTTGTTCAAAGAAAAGTTGGCACTTGGAAAGCAAAACCTCTTTATTTGAATAACAAGTGTAAAATCATAGTGTTATGGAACGCTGGTGCACCCATCAACCCTCCATCAGCTTCTGTCTTCGTTGCTGATTGTGAATGGTGTGGAGCATGTGCTCAAAACGGAGGAAGCTGTCAGAACTTTGGTAAAACAGACGTCTGGTCTGTGGACGAAGTGAATTTTTTTTGGTCAAGGCTTCACCAAAAATCAACAAGGCTACTCCGACTATCGTCAATTCAGACAACCTCAATAACAACACCAACAAGGAAGCTTCCAAAAGCACCTCATACAATTCTGGCATGAATCAAAACCATAACAACCGACCATCTGGGTCCTTCCAAGAGAACAAACCAGCTCATCAATCCGGAGGGGTCTATCAGCCACCTCACCGGAACGAGGGTAATTATGGTACAACACCTGACAATTACCAGAATCAGTACTTCAACAATAGTTACCAAGGAACAACTGGGTTCACCGGAGGACAACAACCTCAAAGGTCAGCACCACAAAACACGAGGGAGAGCGAGATAGATAACAAGCTCGACCTAATCATGACGAGACTTGACGACCATGATGCACAGTTCAAAGCTCAAGCCGCCTTGAATCAGGGTCAGATAGCTCAAGGTTAGAGGTTGGAAGACCAGCTTAGCAACATCGTCAATCTCCTCTCGGGTGGTCGCCTCATAGGTCAGTTACTGAGCCAGATAGAGCCGAACCCAAGGAATGAGCATGTCAAGGCCATCTCGACAAGAAGTGGCAAGCAACTAGTTGGTCCGACAGCTCCTGATCCGGTCATGGTTCCTAATGACATCGCCATTGACATACCAGAGATCGAGGAAGAAGAGGAGGTGACTACCAACCTCCTCCGAAGCCGGTTCCTGCTCCTAGTTTGCCCCCATATCAGCCTAGGATCCCATTCCCTAAGGCCTTGCTATCGAAGGACAAAGACCACGACACCCGGTACAAAAGTGGTATACAGTCTTGAAGAAAAAGGAGGTTAAGATACCGCTCACTAATGCCATGAGACGATACCACAACTTGGGAAGTCCATGAAGAATTTCTCGATGAAAAAGAAGAAGGGAGATGCATCTTCTGTCTCCCATAACGAGGAATGCTCTGCTATCCTCTGCCACACACCATCCATGTCCCCTCCAGCTAAGTGTCACGATCCTGGTTCTTTTACTTTATCATGCACTATCAATGGTATAAAAATTGATCGTAGCTTAGCTAACTTAGGTGCTTCAATCAATGTCATGCCTACTTGCCTTTATGAAAAATTGAATCTAGGTGAATTAAAGCCGATTAGTTTACATCTTGTGTTAGCTGATAGATCTGTTAAAACACCTAGGAGAATAATAGAAGATGTACCTATTCGCTGTGGTTTGTTCACTATTTTAGCTGATATAGTTGTGATAGATACCTGAGAGGTAGATGTTACCCTCCTCCTAGGCCGACCATTTCTGGCAACAGCCGGCACGACCATCGATGTCCAGCATGGTTCGTTGACTTTAAGGGTCGGAAAGGATAGTGTTACATTCTGCCTCAAGGACGGTATGCAACATTATCATCCGCCAAACCACTGAATGAAACATGCTTCTGAGGGATCTGCTCGGGCCATTCGAAGTTACTGGCAACCTCCCGATGGTAGAACTCAATTAACTCACGCTGATGGGAGGTGATTTCTCTTAACTGGCGGTGCACCCAAGCTTTACTTCAAGTATGCTAATGCAAGCGTGAAGGAAGTTCTGAGTTGGGACGCCTCTTGATCCTTATCCAGGTATCGTCTGGCTCAAGGACGTTAAACAAGAGCGCTTCTCGGGAGGCAACCCGAGGCTGAAGTGCTTTGAATTATTTAGTCGAGTCTGTGGTAGCGTCGTTTGTTAGTCATTGTGTGTGTCTATCTCTGATTGTCAAATTTTTTGGTCCTAGTCGCCTTGAAATTTAATTTTTTAATTATTCGTGATTTTTAATTTTTTTTCCAACGAAAATTGCACATTTTCGCTCCCGGGGACAACACTCCGACACACTTATTAAAAAAAATTTCAAAAAAAAAATTCATAAAAATAGAAATTTTTTACAATCCCCCCTTTCTCCATTCGACATTATTGTGTGTGGATTTGGGACACTTATCACATTGCCTTTTTGATTTTTCTGTTATTTTTGTTTCTGTAGGATTTTATAGCTGCTCACTCCGCTCTGAGCTCTCCGCCTCATCCACAACATCGACCATCAACCTCCATGTATTCTGGATGACTCTAATCTCTTTTACTCCTGTGAGGACATAGTACAATTCAAGTGTGGGGTAGGATTCTATAAGAATTGTGTTGAATTTCTTTGTTATCTGTGATTCCTTGGTTCAATTTGTTTCCTCTGTTTGGAATTTACTCGGTACTTGACTTTAGATGTTAAGTTGACTTTAATTTTTCACAATGACATTTAGACTGTTTAACTTAGAACCTGTAACCCACATGCCTGCATTGATGCTAAATGAACCTAATCAGAACAAAAATTAGAATCACGCTTGTAGTGTCACTCTTGAATTGCACGAAAATGACTCGAGTCCGACTAGCAGCCAATTGTGAGCTTTTGATCCGTTGCACATAACTACCAACTTGTTTCTTTTTTAGTGGCTTTCTCGCACTTTGAATGAGTTAGAATTTGCATGAGACCTATTCGAGACCACACGATAACACGAGTACTAGGATGATAGAGGCATCTAGAATTGCTACTTAAACTATAAGCCATCCCGACATTAATCCCTCTAGGTGTAAATCCTTGTGCTTGGCCTGTTCTTTCGGTTCAATATTACGTTACAACCATTTCTCATGTTTTTGTTCACCCCGTTGATCCCATGTGGTAGTAGCTTGAGATTAGCTAACCGAAAGTTGGTCTATGGTGACTTGCCGAATAGCCAGAATCTGGTGGTCTTAGCTAGTATGTCCAGACGTGTAAACCCCTCTAGCAACTTGAAAAAAATATAGCACAAAAAGAAAAAAAACACAGAAAAATACAAAGAAAAAAATTCCAAAAAAATAAGTCAAGTAGTAGATAGAATTCTCAGAAATTCAAGTCATTCTTCTCCTTGCATAAGGAATAACAAAAGAAAAAGAAAAAATTAGACAAATAAAAGTGCTAAGTCGTTTGAGGGTATCTTAGGACGAGCACAAATTATTCCATCCCGGGTCTGGTTAGGCGGTAGGAATCCATAGATCTTGATTCGAGGGAGGCTAGTCGATTGCTACACCGCACCATACCCTTCATCATCATACACTAGAAGAAAATATAGGTTTAGTCATGGATTTTTAGTCACAGTTTTTGAAACTGTGACCCATTGGTCACAGTTTTTTGAAACCGTGACAAAATTAGTCACGGTTTTATAGAAACTATGACTAATTTGTCGCTGTTTTATGTAACCATGACAAATTAGTCACAGTTCCTTAAAACCGTGACTAATTGTCATGCCACGCTGGCAATCTGGGGCTTCCTTCCTCCTTCTCTTTCTTCTTCTTCTTCTTCTTCCTTATCTGCTGCAACCTTCAACCAACGATTTCTTCTTCTTCTTCTTTCCTCCTTCTCTTCTTCTTCTTTTTTTTCTTCTTCTTCCTTCTCTTCCTTCTTTCTTCTCTTCTTCTTCTTCTTCTTCTTTTTCTTCCTTCCTTCTCCTCTCACCGTCACTGCTGCCCAATCAATAGACTCACCGTTGCCATCCGAAATCAATCCACAGATCCATCCTCGACTGGAGAAAAGGAAAGAAACAGAGGGAGAAGGAAAGAAAGAAACAGAGGTTGAAGGAAGGAAGCTCGCTGGAAATTGGAGAAACAGAGGAGGAGACCCACCGGCGACGACGTAGTCATCAGAGAAGACAATAAATGTTAAGGAGGACCGATATGTTAACTAATGAAGTTTCTGGACCAAGTTGCATAACTAGAAAATTGGAGTCACTTATTTGTTAAACGGAAGGAATAAAATTGGGACAATTTTGTTAACCTTATTAGTTTATGGACTAGTTAGTGTGACTGAAGGAGTTGAGAGTTTGATACAATAATTCGATGAAATTAAAATTCAGTCACTGGAAATTTTTAACTTACACTTTGGTCATCAAATTAGTCACGATTTATCGATTTAGTCACGGTTCCTTAAACAGTGACTAATTTTTTAGTCACGGTTAAAACCGTGACAAATGACTTGCTTTCTTGTAGTGATATACCCTTTCATCCATTCATCATAAGCCTTGTAGTATAGGATCGTTACAGTCCCTTGCGAAGTCCTTTTGACTAGTTTCTCGTGTTGTCACCGTGGTGGAGATTGTGGTCGAAATGCAAACCTATGACAAAATTTGGTCGAGAAAGTGATTGAGAGTATAAACACGTCCCCAAACACAGAGTGCGAGAGTTTCCCCATTGTACTAAATATTCCTCTTTGATGGGGAGCATCTGTGAGGATAAAATAGTAAATCCATGACCTCATTTGATCACTTTAACTTAATGGAATGATTAAAGCTTAATAAAGCCATGTAAACCTCCATAAACAAGCAATGTGGTATTTTTGGTCGTCATCTTGCAAAGGTCATATCTCACTTGTCTGGTGGAACTGGGTTGTCAAGTATATATGGATGGAAATATAACGAAATTATCTTTCCATTGTCGCAGACCTTGCATCGATCAGAGTTCGGATGAAGAAGTTATGGACAAAATACTACACTGGACATAATTAGTACGAAAAATAGGCCAAAAAGATGACGTCATGGCCCGATTTATGTTGTTTAATTACTAAGGCATTTCAGGCTGAAGTCTTGATAGATTTGAGTTGAGAACGAGTAGCTGGACGGTTCATATACCTGCATTCAATCTGCAAGTCAACAAAAACAAGAATAACAAGTGTAAAATCATAGTGTTATGGAAAATGGTAAAATGGAAAGTAGAAGAATAGTCCCAAAGAACAGATTCATGCCAGTTAGGCCTTGAAGAACAGATCAAGGCAGAAGTTTAGAAGCACATGAAGAACGCTGGTGCACCCATCAACCCTCCATCAGCTTCTGTCTTCGTTGCTGATTGTGAATGGTGTGGAGCATGTGCTCAAAACGGAGGAAGCTGTCAGAACTTTGGTAAAGCAGACGTCTTGTCTGTGGACGAAGTGAATTTTTTTGGTCAAGGCTTCACCAAAAGTCAACAAGGCTACTCCGACTACCGTCAATTCAGACAACCTCAATAACAACACCAACAAGGAAGCTTCCAAAAGCGCCTCATACAATTCTGGCATGAATCAGAACCAAACAACCGACCATCTGGGTCCTTCCAAGAGAACAAACCAGCTCATCAATCCGGAGGGGTCTATCAGCCACCTCACCGGAACGAGGGTAATTATGGTACAACACCTGACAATTACCAGAATCAGTACTTCAACAATAGTTACCAAGGAACAACTGGGTTCACCGGAGGACAACAACCTCAAAGGTCAGCACCACAAAACACGAGGGAGAGCGAGATAGATAACAAGCTCGACCTAACCATGACGAGACTTGACGACCATGATGCACAGTTCAAAGCTCAAACCGCCTTGAATCAGGATCAGATAGCTCAAGGTTAGAGGTTGGAAGACCAGCTTAGCAACATCGTCAATCTCCTCTCGGGTGGTCGCCTCATAGGTCAGTTACTGAGCCAGATAGAGCCGAACCCAAGGAATGAGCATGTCAAGGCCATCTCGACAAGAAGTGGCAAGCAACTAGTTGGTCCGAAAGCTCCTGATCCGGTCATGGTTCCTGATGACATCGCCATTGACATACCAGAGATCGAGGAAGAAGAGGAGGTGACTACCAACCTCCTCCGAAGGCGGTTCCTGCTCCTAGTTTGCCCCCATATCAGCCTAGGATCCCATTCCCTAAGGCCTTGCTATCGAAGGACAAAGACCACGACACCCGATACAAAAGTGGTACACAGTCTTGAAGAAAAAGGAGGTTAAGATACCGCTCACTAATGCCATGGAGACGATACCACAACTTAGGAAGTTCATGAAGAATTTCTCGATGAAAAAGAAGAAGGGAGATTCATCTTCTGTCTCCCATAACGAGGAATGCTCTGCTATCCTCTGCCACACACCATCCATGTCCCCTCCAGCTAAGTGTCACGATCCTGGTTCTTTTACTTTATCATGCACTATCAATGGTATAAAAATTGATCGTAGCTTAGCTAACTTAGGTGCTTCAATCAATGTCATGCCTACTTGCCTTTATGAAAAATTGAATCTAGGTGAATTAAAGCCGATTAGTTTACATCTTGTGTTAGCTGATAGATCTGTTAAAACACCTAGGAGAATAATAGAAGATGTACCTGTTCGCTGTGGTCTGTTCACTATTTTAGATGATATAGTTGTGATAGATACCTGAGAGGTAGATGTTACCCTCCTCCTAGGCCGACCATTTTGGCAACAACCGGCGCGACCATCGAAGTCCAGCATGGCTCGTTGACTTTAAGGGTCAGAAAGGATAGTGTTACATTCTGCATCAAGGACGGTATGCAATATTATCATCCGCCAAACCACTGAATGAAACATGCATCTGAGGGATCTGCTCGGGCCATTCAAAGTTACTGGCAACCTCCCCGATGGTAGAACTCACGCTGATGGGAGGCGATTTCTCTTAACTGGCGGTGCACCCAAGCTTTACTTCAAGAATGCTAATGCAAGCGTGAAGGAAGTTCTGAGTTGGGACGCCTCTTGATCCTTATCCAGGTATCGTCTGGCTCAAGGACGTTAAACAAGAGCGCTTCTCGGGAGGCAACTCGAGGCTGAAGTCCTTTGAATTATTTAGTCGAGTCTGTGGTAGCGTCGTTTGTTAGTCATTGTGTGTGTCTATCTCTGATTGTCAAATTTTTTGGTCCTAGTCGCCTTGAAATTTAATTTTTTAATTATTCGTGATTTTTAATTTTTTTTCCAACGAAAATTGCACATTTTCGCTCCCGGGGACAACACTCCGACACACTTATTAAAAAAAATTTCAAAAAAAAATTCATAAAAATAGAAATTTTTTACAATCCCCCCTTTCTCCATTCGACATTATTGTGTGTGGATTTGGGACACTTATCACATTGTCTTTTTGATTTTTCTGTTATTTTTGTTTCTGTAGGATTTTATAGCTGCTCACTCCGCTCTGAGCGCTCCGCCTCATCCACGACATCGACCATCAACCTCCATGTATTCTAGATGACTCTAATCTCTTTTACTCCTGTGAGGACATAGTACAATTCAAGTGTGGGGTAGGATTCTATAAGAATTGTGTTGAATTTCTTTGTTATCTGTGATTCCTTGGTTCAATTTGTTTCCTCTGTTTGGAATTTACTCGGTACTTGACTTTAGATGTTAAGTTGACTTCAATTTTTCACAATGACATTTAGACTGTTTAACTTAGAACCTGTAACCCACATGCCTGCATTGATGCTAAATGAACCTAATCAGAACAAAAATTAGAATCACGCTTGTAGTGTCACTCTTGAATTGCACGAAAATGACTCGAGTCCGACTAGCAGCCAATTGTGAGCTTTTGATCCGTTGCACATAACTAGCAACTTGTTTCTTTTTGAGTGGCTTTCTCGCACTTTGAATGAGTTAGAATTTGCATGAGACCTATTCGAGACCACACGATAACACGAGTACTAGGATGATAGAGGCATCTAGAATTGCTACTTAAACTATAAGCCATCCCGACATTAATCCCTCTAGGTGTAAATCCTTGTGCTTGGCCTGTTCTTTCGGTTTAATATTACGTTAGAACCATTTCTCATGTTTTTGTTCACCTCGTTGATCCCATGTGGTAGTAGCTTGAGATTAGCTAACCGAAAGTTGGTCTGTGGTGACTTGCCGAATAGCCAGAATCTGGTGGTCTTAGCTAGTATGTCCAGACGTGTAAACCCCTCTAGCAACTTGAAAAAAATATAGCACAAAAAGAAAAAAAACACAGAAAAATACAAAGAAAAAAATTCCAAAAAAATAAGTCAAGTAGTAGATAGAATTCTCAGAAATTCAAGTCATTCTTCTCCTTGCATAAGGAATAACAAAAGAAAAAGAAAAAATTATACAAATAAAAGTGCTAAGTCGTTTGAGGGTATCTTAGGACAAGCACAAATTATTCCATTCCGGGTCTGGTTAGGCGGTAGGAATCCATAGATCTTGATTCGAGGGAGGCTAGTCGATTGCTACACCACACCATACCCTTCATCATCATACACTAGAAGAAAATATAGGTTTAGTCACGGATTTTTAGTCACGTTTTTGAAACTGTGACCCATTGGTCACGGTTTTTTGAAACCGTGACAAAATTAGTCACGGTTTTATAGAAACTATGACTAATTTGTCGCTGTTTTATGTAACCATGACAAATTAGTCACAGTTCCTTAAAATCGTGACTAATTGTCATGCCACGCTGGCAATCTGGGGCTTCCTTCCTCCTTCTCTTTCTTCTTCTTCTTCTTTCCTCCTTCTCTTCTTCTTCTTCTTTTTTCTTCTTCTTTCTTCTCTTCCTTCTTTCTTCTCTTCTTGTTCTTCTTCTTCTTCTTCTTCTTCTTCTTCTTTTTCTTCCTTCCTTCTCCTCTCACCGTCACTGCTGCCCAATCAATAGACTCACCGTCGCCATCCGAAATCAATCCACAGATCCATCCTCGACTGGAGAAAATGAAAGAAACAGAGGGAGAAGGAAAGAAAGAAACAGAGGTTGAAGGAAGGAAGCTCGCTGGAAATTGGAGAAACAGAGGAGGAGACCCACCGGCGACGACGTTGTCATCAGAGAAGACAATAAATGTTAAGGAGGACCGATATGTTAACTAATGAAGTGTCTGGACCAAGTTGCATAACTAGAAAATTGGAGTGACTTATTTGTTAAACGGAAGGAATAAAATTGGGACAATTTTGTTAACCTTATTAGTTTATGGACTAGTTAGTGTGACTGAAGGAGTTGAGAGTTTGATACAATAATTCGATGAAATTAAAATTCAGTCACTGGAAATTTTTAACTTACACTTTGGTCATCAAATTAGTCACGATTTATCGATATAGTCATGGTTCCTTAAACAATGACTAATTTTTGTTGTCACGGTTAACACCGTGACAAATGACTTGCTTTCTTGTAGTGATACACCCTTTCATCCATTCATCATAAGCCTTGTAGTATAGGATCGTTACAGTCCCTTGCGAAGTCCTTTTGACTAGTTTCTCGTGTTGTCACCGTGGTGGAGATTGTGGTCGAAATGCAAACCTATGACAGAATTTGGTCGAGAAAGTGATTGAGAGTATAAACACGTCCCCAAACACAGAGTGCGAGAGTTTCCCCATTGTACTAAATATTCCTCTTTGATAGGGAGCATCTGTGAGGACAAAATAGTAAATCCATGACCTCATTTGATCACTTTAACTTAATGGAATGATTAAAGCTTAATAAAGTCATGTAAACCTCCATAAACAAGCAATGTGGTATTTTTGGTCGTCATCTTGCAAAGGTCATATCTCACTTGTCTGGTGGAACTGAGTCGTCAAGTATGTATGGATGGAAATATAACGAAATTGTCTTTCCATTGTCGCAGACCTTGCATCGATTTGAGTTCGGATGAAGAAGTTATGGACAAAATACTACACTGGACAGAATTAGTACGAAAAATAGGCCAAAAAGATGACGTCATGGCCCGATTTATGTTGTTTAATTACTAAGGCAATTAATGGCCTAATAAATCCATTTGATTTTTTGTATTTTTCCAATGTGGTATTTGCTCAAATACTTTGTTAGGTGTAAACAAATGCCCCCAACAGCTTAGTACAGAAAAATTGTGTATTAAGTTGTTAATATCAAGTTAATGGAGGTTTTTTTCTTCCCGAGTTACTGTTCACGTCCCTTTTTTATTTTTATTTTATTTTTAAGGAAAAATAAACTCCTTTTCCTAAATGGACTCTTATAAAAAGAGAACTCCTCTTACAAAAAAAAAAAAAAAGAGAACTCCTTTTCCTCTAGGGTTTAGTATTCCTCCTAAAATCCCTCCCTATAAATATAGGGGCTTCCTCCTCCTTCTTCACACCTCATTCACAAATCATCACATCATTCATCCTCCATCCTTTAAAAGTTGTCAATCTTTGAAAGAGGTAAAAGTTCATCTCATTTTAGTAATTTTTGTTATGAAAATGATGGAGAACTATGAACTATGAAGTACAAAGGAAAGACAAGAGAGAAAGAGGAGAGAATTGCTTCTTCTTATTCATCCAAATAGATACAATGATGTATTCTATTTATAGGCACATAATACATAACTCCTATAGGCTATCTAATTACATATGAATAGAGAGAATAATGAGTCATGAATGGGCTCATATAATTACACATGAATGGGGAGAAGAATGGGTCATGGAACATATTGATTCTTATGATCAATGTTAAGGAAGCATTCTATGTGAAGGTAGCATCCTATGTGAATGTAGTATCCTATAGAATTATGGACATTCACTACAATATTATTCATAACACTCCCCCTTGAATGTCCATTGGTTAATGATATACCCTATTAAAACTTTACAAGGAAAAATAAATAGAAGAACAATACATATATAGGAAAAATAGTATTATTCTTATAATACGTTATCACATACTGCCTTATTAAAAACCTTACCAGGAAAACCCAATGGGAAAAACCATGGTTAAGGGAAAAAGAGTGCAGTGCGTATTAACTCCCCCTCATGACAGGATGACTCAAAATCGTTCAATCTTTGAACTTCAATTTTATACAAATGATCTTGATGTATGAAGTAACTTTGCGAACAAATATGCTAGATTGTCACTTGATCATAATTTTCACTAGTTATTCCACTAGTATCTAGAAATTCGTGTTGGAAAATAACTTCGTCAAACACATATTCTTTTAGCTTTTCTAATACGATCCTCTTACAACTTGAGGATATATGTACTCATTATGCATGATCTATATGATCATGCCTGTGAATGATGATGTGGCTTTATAGTTTGTTTCACAAACCACCAAATCGTTATATTGCCAAGTGAACTCAATTTATAATTGACCAACACAAAGACCATGTAACTCATTGACATGTCTTTCAATATGCTCAAATAAAATAAATTGAAATCTTATGTTATTTGAACATAACATAGTATATGCTTCAATTTGATCTCAATGTCATTGAGTGAGAGTAGAGTATAATCTTGTCAAAATATATATTGATAGATGAATCAAGTCTTATAAGACTAGCCAAGATTCATGAGTGCTCTAATTGCACTAAGATACGATACTTTAGGACAAAATGATTCTTACTTTACTGATGTATATTGACAGTGGCGGAGCCATGTTCAGCCTTGGGGGCTGCGTGCAGCCTCCTTGGCTCCAATACATTTTCCCCTACTTGTCATCTCTCTCTGACTTAAACCACTTTCCTCCTATCAAATGTCATACAAAATAGGGAAAATAGCATTTTAGTCCCTCTACTTTGCCAACTTAACAGATAGCTCCATACACTATAAATTGCTCTTTTTATCCCTACCTACTTCGACCACTTTGTCGTTTGGGTCATTCGCTACAACTTTTGTCTCCATGACATTAATTGATGTACATTCAGTAAACCACGTTAGCTCCAATAGCCATGTATTAATTTACTATAGGTATTTTAATTGGGAATATAAGTATATGGTGAACACTCCGGTGCACCCACTAAAAGTGGGTGCACCGGGTACACCCACTAACATTTTGGTAGATAAACATATTTTTTAATATATTTTTTTTTCGAGTATGAGAATCTACATGTTGTTAAAGGATATATAGGACGATTTGAATAAAAAAATAATTTGGTAGAGATGATAATCTATCATATTGAGAAAAAATGCAGCTGTAGAAAGAAACCTGAAGAACATTAGGTATAACCTTATACTATGATGACTAAAAATTGTAATTAAGCTCAATTTAGACTTATTAAGATTAAATCTATTGATATAAACAATTAGTTCAATAGAAATATCACTCTAGATAGCACAAATGTTAGTGGGTGTACCCGGGTGCACCGAAGCGTTTACCATAAGTATATATAATTAGATAAAATGAACGAATAAAATGTGTGATTTTAAAACTCTTCGTATTTCACCATATGCTTCGTTACACCTCCCAAATTTACCTCTCTAACCAACTGCTAGTCTTCTACCTCCGATATCTCTCCCCGTCGGTGTGCAAATGTGTCCAGATTTAATATTAAGTAGACGAAAGTTGGAACGAAAGGACTCAAAAGACAAAGTAGGATGGGTAAAAATAGTGATTTATAGTAAGGGGGCTATCTATTAAGTTGGAAAAGTAGATGGGGTTAAAATACCATTTTTCCTTTAAAATACTATAGGTGAACATAATTTGTATGAAAAATAATCTTTGGACCACTCCTTACTATCTTTCATGCTAATGTATTTGTTCTTTCAAATTTGATTTTGATATTTGAAATTAGATGGAGAGATACTTTTCAAGAACAATCTTCAAAACCGGATAAATTATGAATACTTGAACGATGCATTGGTGACATATTGAACACGATTTGTGTGCTAGTTTGGACAAGGAGTGTATTCTATAGGACTTCAATGCTTTTAAAATATAAAATCTCGTTGTGGTTCGTTGAACTATTATTTTATTATTGTACGATATTATATATTATGTTGTTGAACTATCGTTCACGATTAACTTTTTTATTACGTGGTTGACTTTTTATGTTAAAGCACCCCCTTGGCCAATTTTCTGGCTCCGCCACTGTATATTGACATCTACTCACATATAATGATCTTAATACCATCAAGGTAGTTATGGATAACATATATCCATATAGAATTTTCAACACTTAGAAGTGTATCTTTGTTGATAAACAACAATCGTGTTTGAGAGATGCTCAATCTGCAAGTGATTTGCAATGATATTGATTCATATCTTTCATCTCAACTCTTTAATCAAATAGCTAATTTCTTTGAGAAACTCTTCACGAGTCTCAATAGCTAATCAAATAGATAATAAGATGATGACTTCTTAACCTTTGGAAATAAAGAAAACACATTTTCAAAACAAAAGAAAGTCATAGAAATTTTGATACGATATTTTCAAAACCAAAAAAATATTTAATAATAAAAATCAAGTATTAAATATAAAATATTGACAAATAAAACATAGAAAATATTTGGTATACGAAATATATCATTCTTTTTCAATCTGATTATTCGTATGACGTCAATCATATAATATATTGAATACTGTTCACGTGAACTTGACTTATTGTTCACATTTAGCAAAATGAATCATTCCGAAAATTTCATATACGCATATATGTCATTATTAGACAAACCATACATATAGGTTACAATGACATCCATCAAAGACAAATATCTTATATCTCCCTTAACAAATTGCCAGACTAATCATATAATGAAAAGTTATTGCATCCTCCAAATGAAAAATATGGCTCATTTGCTTACATCTTCATGTGTAGAGACTTTATATATATAATTTCATTTTTCTAGGGAATATAATATTGTCATAATCATATTTTCTATTTTGGCCAATCCTTTCTTTGTTTGCATGCATTAATGAATTTGGCTCATGATCCTCATTTTCGCTTATCATATTTAGCGCTACATTGCAATGAAAAATTTCATCAACGTTCACTTCATCATGATTCCAAAGTTTTTCATCAAATACATTGATGTATCTTTCGTTCATAATTATCAGGTACCTGATGCTCTTCAGGAGCACATGTATTTATTTGATATCTTTTATCTTACCCTCAATTTTGACCATCTTAATTTAAAGCTCATTTTCATCTTTTGAGGATTTATATATTTGGAATCGATTGATTTTTCATACTTCATGAGTGCTTTAGACTCATTTGTGTTTTTACCAGCACAGAAAAACACTTATGTTGGAGCAAATGTAGTTGACATAAGAGATTTTTTATGTCACTATATTCGGGTCGTTAAAACGTCTGGCAGTAGATCAACTCAACTATGTTAATGAATTATCCTTGTGAACGTCAAGTTCGTATTGTTTAGTACGAGGATCAAAATGATAATTCATTCCAACGAATCTCTTTGTCCAACCTTTGATTTTCTCCCCCCTAATGTTGAGAAATTTGAATCACAAAATGATGTGATCATCTAAATGAGTCATCTATAAATCTCCTGACAATAGTGTAAATATTTGACTATCAACGAAGACTCAAACCCAACATATATAATTTCCCAATCTCGATTTGAATTAATGAATTGTGGTGGAGCAATTGGGATGTATATATCACATCATAATATTCTTACATGGGAAATATGAGGTTTTGACCCAACCAATTATAACGGGGAACTCATTATAACTCGTTGGCATGATGCAAATTCATGTTCTTCATCTAAAGATACATGCATATAGGATAATATTATCAATGACGTATTTCACTCATTGGATAATCATGAAAATATGCTCATAATCAAGATGATTGAGCTAATAATCTCACGAATTGGATGTTGTGAGTATATACTCTAGACACATGTGATTATCTAGTTGATGCACCAATTAAAATATCTAGATAGATCATATGTTGGGTGTATCTTATGGATCCAAATATCACCCTTATTATTTGTGTAAGTGATTCATTACTTACTTTTGTCAATAGTTATCCAATGATCAACTTAGATTGATGTGTGTGGAATGTTTCAAAATTAACCACATATATTCTCAATTCGCATAATTGTAGAACCGGGATGGTCTAACCGGTTATGCCAAATAATTCTGCCAAGAGAAGTGAGTTTTAGTTTACATTTGTAAGAGCTTCAGTGTGATGATAAATTATATAATACTTTCAATAATTTTTTCATCATAATCTATATATGTGAATGTGATGAACATACATTCATTATCTTGTATTTGTTTTCACAATATGATATCCATTAATTGACATCTTTTATAATTTAATATATTCATACACAATTGTGTAGAATATAATGCACACCATCAATATGAAATCTCTTTCCTCAATGTAATAACTTTTGAGGATGTAATAGATTATAAATTTTATCAATGAGGAAATTTTCATCCATTGAATAATATAAGCTCTTTCTAGTATTAGCTTTGGCTCTTTTTTGCCATATTATAAAAAAGACTATTACACATCTTGTATTGATGGTATATGTTCGATACATCATCGGTAATGTACATCGGCAATACTTGATATTGATAGTGCTTGTAAAACATCTTATTTAAATTGTTAAATAAAATATCACAATTCTCTTGTTTCAACTTTCAATTATTGATATCACAAATTAGATGGTCATTGTTTCCTTCACAATCGATAAAGATGATATACTTGTGAATAACTGATAGTGATTTGATCCACTTTTATTATTTTTTTGTAATTCTACAACTGATACGATGTATGAACAATTCGTTGTTCACTAAGAGCATTGCATACTCCTCATTAGATGTTGAATTTCACAACTTTGATGCATTCCTTTGAAATATAATTCTTTTGATATCATGTCTCTTATTACATTCACATCATGGATTGTAATAGTATCTATACATTCACTTCAAGGAATGCAATACTATATTTTGGATCATTGACACACAATTATATATACCATCCATTACAGTGTCATTCGAACTATGATCATCCAAACAAACTTGATAGTTGTATTACCATTATGTGATCATATTCATTCTCTCTTTCAAGTTTGTGAAAGACACTTGAAATTTTCATTCTTATGACCATTAAAATCATAGATGAATGTCTTCTTTTGTTCGCTTGTAAGAACATAGATATTGTCACTTTATGGACATTATTATAATAAATCATATCAAGAAATTGATATTATGTCTCATGGATCATCAACATTTGAGACATATACGATAATCTTTTTCTTTGGATCACATGTGTATCTTGGTACACTTATTCTCATGGAATGTAATTGTATATTCCAAAGTATTGGTCCAAATACCAATCTTTCTCACATGAATCATAATCATGTTTTGCTACTTTGAATTGAAGAAATATTGTAGCATATGTGTTGGATACATTCTCTTTGAGAAATGACATATAGTCTTATAGACTATTGATATACGAATAAATTCCAACATCCAACCATCGTTGTTTCCAAAATCATCATAACGAATAGCTCTCATGAATAGAAACAATAAAATAATAACTATATGAATAATAACAAATTGAAACTTCATAATACAGAGTTTATACCTTATGATGACGATCATGTTCTCCAAGGAGTAAAATTCATGAATCTCCAAGCGGGCAGAGCTTCGTGCTGATAACGTGTTATGAAAATCATGGAGAACTATGAACTATGAAGTACAAAGGAAAGACAAGAGAGAAAGAGGAGAGAATTGCTTCTTCTTATTCATCCAAATAGATACAATGATGTGCTCTATTTATAGGCACATAATACATAACTCCTATAGGCTATTCTAATTACATATGAATAGAGAGAATAATGAGTCATGAATGGACTCATATAATTACACATGAATGGGTCATGGAACACATTGATTCTTATGATCAATGTTAAGGAAGCATTCTATGTGAAGGTAGCATCCTATGTGAATGTAGTATCCTATAGAATTATGGACATTCACTACAATATTATTCATAACAATTTTTACTATTATTTTATTATTAATTTTTTAGTTATATTGAATAAATCCTTTTTTAGAGATGGCTAAGTTAAGTAAAAGAGTTGAAACCGAGGAAATAGACAATACTCTTGAAGAGGAGTATGAAGCTTTCTGTCAAGATGAAGGAGTGGAGATGACCATTCTCACGCCAAACAAGAAGGACGAAATAGAATTTCGACTATGTCCTTACTTCATCGACTCATTACTAGGACAGCCTATTAGTCCTATTATATACTTGTACTAGGACAATCAACTGTCTCTTTGCTTTGGATTGCAATATATGTGTTATGTTGGTTGCGGGGTTTGTTAATTGTACTAGGATAATGGTTTATGCTTGGATTGTAGTATGTGTTGCTTGTGCAATATTATGTTGTTTGTTGTTTGTGCAGGATTTGGATAGCAGGATGTTTTAGGATTGTCAGATGTGTCGCTTGTAGGTTGTGATGAACATGATGCAATTTTGGAGCGGAGAATTTGATTAGGCAATTTTAGCATGTTGATTATGTTGATTATAATGTCGTTACCAATTTCCAATTTAACATCAATCTCGCACTATGGTATCTTTACAAAGCACAATATATTAAAATTACATTGTATCTCTCTAGCTATTTGTAATTTCTAGCACACATTATAGATGAATGTTGTAGAACACATTATCTCTGTATTTGTAACTTCAATCGCTCACTAGGGTCACTTGCCAAGACACATTATAAACTGAATGTCCTAGTACACCCAACTAGTGTTTGCATGTCTTAGTACACCCACCTTTCGTCAGAAACTTGTTCGTACTCAAATCTTGAGATATTTTTATTGGAAAACTACCGCTGGAAAAGAAAGATAAGACTTGAGATTCTTATTTGATATTAGGATTTTTATTTTATATTATATTGAAACAAAGTTAGGATTCTGATTTAATATTATGATTAATAACTGCCGCTGGAGAAACAAAATTATGATTTTTATTTGATATTATATTCAAATTAGGATTCTTGTTAGGGAAACAAAAAGAAAAGGAAAATATTAAAAAACATTCTATAATATAATTAATTTTCATAACAGCCGGATTAATAATTAAGGCAGCATAATTAATACATTAACTGTCCAAATAATTAAATGATAATGTGAATATTTAATATTAAATGATTGGTTGTGGTTGATTTGGTTTAGTGGACGAAATTGTGATTTGGTCACTGAAAAAATTGCGGACATGTAGTCGTTATGTATGAGTTTTGTATTACATTGGGTTCGGAGATACGAAGATGTAGCTGTTCTACAAGTATAGAACGCCTGTCCAAGTTCAGTTATGCAGATTCGTAATAGGATGGTTATGTGGTGTATTAGTGGTGTAACATACATGTAAAACACATGTAGAAGGACATGTAGTTGGTATGTATGGTTGTTGTATACGAATGTGTTTGGATATATGAGTAGGTAGTTGTTATAGTTGTATAAGAAGAATGTGTTTAGAGATAACAATATGATGTATCAGTGGCGTAAAATACATGTACAACTCATGTAGTATAAGTGGCGTAACATACATGTAAAGCTCATGTAGTATAAGTGGCGTAACATACATGTAAAGCTAATATAGTATAAGTGGTGTAACATACATGTAAAGCTCATGTAGTAGTTGGCTATATTACAGGCGCGCTGATTGGACCAGCAGACGTCGAGGCCTGGAAGAAGTTGTGGTTCCACGACTTCAAACACCTACTTTGAGTATGGTACGCGAGAAGGCTTCGCTATAAAGATACATTATCGTAGTCATTCTAGCAGGAAGGGTGACACCAGTGGGAATTTAATATACGTGACATTAGCTTGTCGTAGGCAAGGTTACAAGAAAGGTAGCAAGTTGAAACCCAAGGTGCAAATTGGAGAAGCTGTTATGGATCCTGAACCACAAGTGCAGCCACAACGAGTCCATAACGAGAAACGTATTGGTTGCTTGGTGATGACACTCGATTTTACGTGATTATCAGCCTCATTTAAGCTACATTTCCTTGCTTGAATCTCGGGTTTTAGGGTAGTTTAGGTTGTTTTCACCTAATTGCTCTAATTCTTTCCGTTTTGGTTACTTTGGCCCGTTATGGGTCTATTTGATGGTTTTCTAGTATTTTTGAGATTACACAGGTTTTTTCCGTCAAATACGTAGCCACAGACAAGCTCGGGAAGCAAAGGAAACCTCAAGGAATGGCCCGAGATCAATCCAGAAGTCAACCAAGTCAGAAGAAAGCATTGCCCCGGTGGTAACTAGAGTTTTCGGCGAGAAGTCCTAAGTCTTTGCCGAAAACTAAATGAAGAAGTGCACAGTCGAAGACAGGAGATCCAACCGAGGTTCCCACTGAAGTCTTCGGTGAAAACTTTCAAGTTTTCGCCGAAAACTACTTCCTTTTCCGGCTGAGATTCTGAAACCCTATAAATACTAAACCGGCACAATCAAAGAGAGCTACTCCTTGGATTAATTTCCAGACTTAAAAGTTCGAGAGAGAGTTTAGAGAGTTCGAGGATCCGGGAGGAGATCGTGACGCCATCCTTCCATCTCAAAGAGCTCGTAGCTAGGAGTTTAAGATTCAGGAGATTGAAGCTTCACGAAGTCGTCAAATTAGGTTTTACAGTTCTTCTCTGTTCTTCCTACCTGAGATGTATTCTTTGTTTGTCTTTGATTCTCTTGTATTGAATATGAGTAGCTAAACTCATAGAGCTTAGACTAGATGAACCCTAAGTGACCCGGGGCTTTAAAGCGGTCACGGATCGGCGGTAATTAAATCCAGTTTCAATCAGTTTCTCTTGCATGTTTGGTTTGTTCTTAATTATTTTTGTGTTTCTTTTCTAGCTTGATCGCCTAGTTAAGATTCTAGTTAAGTTGAGGATAGTAGCTAACGTTCGCCTCACTTCAATCAACAGTTAACCTATTCATTGGAACAATTTCTCTTTGTTGGAACCAGTTAGAGTTAATTCGCTGCTAGAGTAACTCACTAATCACTAGTAATCACACCAGTTAGTTTTCCGTTGCAGAAGCGAATGCACGGTCGGTCAATTGGCCTTGGTAGTTAGATCGGATAGAGCGAACGTTCGCCAGTCTTAAACCTAAGGGTCATGAGTTATGGTGGTGTCTGAGAACTGAAAGAATCAGGATTGAAAACCGCTGGTCTTGTGATCGCCAATGTTCTGGTAATCTTTGGGGGATTCGAAATCTAAGCTTGTCTGTCATCTTGTTAAATCAAACAACCTTTCAAATTGTCTTTTGTCATATTTTCCTTTTTAATTTCTCTGCTCCATAATTTAGAAGTCGTGGAACTCACACCACGCTCAACTTATTTTAACCTGAGTAATTTGCTAGTTCATTTGAGTAGACGATTAGAAGAAACCCGTGGAATATGATTTATCTTGCTTTGTGCTTGATAGTTATTTGACTACACGCACGCCAAAAGCGTGTCATCAAATTAGCGTCGTTGCCGGGGACTCTTTTAATTGTTTGAAAGAAGAGTTGGTATTTTATTCTTCTACCTTTCCATCTTTAATTTTTCCATCACACTTCGATTTTACACCGGTTGTGTTTGTTTTTGTTCTTTGCAGGTTGTTTTCAGGTTTATGAACTGTCCGAATACTCGTTCTCAGTCTAAGCCTATCAAGTCTTCTACTTCAGACAAGCCGGGTAGTTCTGCGCCGCCTAGGCAACCGCGAGTTGCGAAGCAATCCACTACCGTTCCACCTTCATCTTTCACTCCAATCAAGATTGAGGAGCCGAAGGAGAGCTCCTCATCTTCATCCTCATCCGCTTCATCCACTGCATCACTTTCGCCACCACCTTCTCCTAGAATGGACGACCATCTACCGCCTCCTCCACCACCGCCAGCTCAGAGAAGTCTTGCCGATTATAACAAACCGAGCGCGACTAGCGTTCGATCCTCTATCTCTGTACCGCGCAATGACGATAATCCCGACTATGAGATTAAGATCCCCTTCATGGGAATGATCTCTAGGGACATGCAGTTTGAAGGACGACCGCACGATAATCCTTGCACTCACTTGGCGGACTTCATTGCTCTTTGCGAGACATTCAAGAATAGGAATCTCGACAAGAACACCTTGTGCTTGCGGGCCTTTCCATTCTCTCTTCAAGGACCCACCAAGAGATGGTTAAATAGAAAGCCTCTTGGTTACTACACCGACTGGGACAAGCTGGCTCAAGATTTTGTTGAAGAATACTTTCCTCCTTCCAGAAAAACTACCTACAAAGATTGTATCTCCAGGTTCAGATAAAAGGAAGGAGTAAGCTTATACGACGCTTGGAATGAGTTCCAGGAGCTCCTCTACAGGTGCCCTCGTCATGGTTTGAGCAAAGGCAACTAGCCGAGACTTTTGCTCGAGGAATGAACGAGGAGTCATCCAAATGGGTTAACCCCACTGCTCTTACAACAGAAGTGGCTATGATTCACTTTGCTGATTGCGCTTCCAAGTCAAGGAATTGGGAGAGACAAACAGAAGGAGCTCAAAGCAAGCTCAACATTGAAGAGCAAGTTAAGGCGGAAATCGAGACGCACTTGAAGAAGTCTACCACGCCTATCAAGCCTCCATCCACCTCTATTTTTGTTGCTGACTGCCAATGGTGTGGCGCCTGTGTTCACAACGGAAGTCATTGTCAGAATTTTGGTAGAGCAGAAGTCTGGTCTGCCGAGGAAGTCGACTTCATTGGTCAAGGCTTCGCCAACAACCAACAAAGTTATACTGGGTACCGTCAATTCCGACAACAAGGAAGCTTTCAAGAGCGACCTCCCTACAACTCTGGAGCAAACCAGAATCAAAATAACCAACCACCTGGGTCGTTTCAAGATCAGAAGCCTAACAATAAAACCGGAGGTATCTACCAACCACCTCACTGGAACCAAGGCAACTACGGTACAGCTCCTGACAATCGCCAAAACCTGTATCTGAATAACAGCTATCAGGGTCAGCCTCAGAGACCACCGCGGCATAACAGCAAGGATAGTGAGTTGGATAAGAAGCTGAATCAGATCATCACCATGCTCGATGATCATGATAACAAATTCAAGGCTCAAGCCCTCCTAAATCAAGAACAGATCGCGCAAGGCCATAGAGTGGAGAGCCAAGTGAACAACATCGCTAGCATGCTCTCTAGTGGTCGCCCCTTTGGTAAGCTACCAAGCCAAATAGAAACAAACCCGAAGAACGGGCACGTGAAGACTGTCTCCACTAGGAATCGCAAGAGTTCGGCCGCCACTACCTCTTCCGATCCGGCCATGATTCCTGATGTTGCAGTGGTTGATACACCGAAGATCAAGAAAGACGAAGAGAAGACTCCTTCGCCAAAGCCTAAACGCGCACCTGAGCCCCCTCTTGCTCCGCATCAACCAAGAATCCCATTCCCAACGCATTGCGAGGTAGGAGAATCGAGCAGCTCAGTTCGTTGAAGAAGAAAGAAGCATCCTCCATGCTTTCCAAGGAAGAATGCTCCGCCGTTCATGACCAGAAGCTCTCCATACCAATCCCAGCTAAGTGCTCTGATCATGGTTCCTTTACTATACCTTTAATCATTAATGATATTGAGGTCGAGCGTAGTCTGGTTGATCTATGTGCGTCTATAAATGTCATGCCTATGTGTTTGTATGAGAAACTCAATCTAGGAGAATTAAAACCTACTAGCATGCATTTAGTGTTCGCTGACAAATCTTTAAAGACGCCTAGGGGGATAATTAAGAACGTCATCACTAAGTGTGGCCCCTTCGCCTTCTTAGCGGATTATATAGTAATGGATACTCGGGAGGACGATGCTACTCTCCTGATAGGTAGACCTTTCATGGCAACATCCGACATGACAATCAATGTACCTAACAGATCGCTGACATTAAGGATCGGGAAAGACACTGTAACATTTCGTCTTAAGGATAATATGAAGTACATTCCCAAAGGAGAAGCTCATTGTCTTTCTGTTGAAACTGTGGAGTTGGCCTCGGTCAACTCCGTTACTAACATCGCCCCTAGTGTTTCTTCAATGATAGCTGTCTCAGGTGTTGAATAGGTTATCAAGCAAAAGAAGAAGACGCCAGAGGAGAAACCAAAGAAGAAGGAGGAACTGAAAGCCTCCTCTTGTAAATCACCTCAAGCTAAGAATCCTGGCGAGGTGAAGAAGAAGAACAAAGGAAAGACCAAAGAGGTGTGGAGGCCAATCATCAAACCACCTCCTCCCGAGCCGATCGCTCCGCCTACTTCTACCAAACCGCCAGAGAAGGACGTGCAGCCGCAAGATCTGTTCGGACCCTTCAAAGTAACCGGCCACCTCCCCAACGGACGAACCCAACTGACTCATATTAATGGGAAGCGCTTCTTACTCACTGGCGGCAAACCGAAGCTGTATTTCGTCAATACCGACGCGAGCGTGAAGGAGATCCTGAGTTGGGATGTATCCTAACACCATCCAGGTATCATCCAACTCAAGGATGTTAAGCAAGAGCGCTTCGTGGGAGGCAACCCACGGATGGAGTCAGTTTTTGAATTCTTTAGTCAATCTCATTTTTAGAGTCGGTTCGGGGGAGCCAAAAGTGTCCTTTGTGTGGTCTCTTATTTTCTTTGTGTGCGCTTTGTGTTCTCGGTTCAGTTCCAATTCATTTGGGATTGTTCCGACCTCTGTTGATTTTGTTTTGATTTCCAAAGTTTGCCGGAATTTCAGAAAATATTTTAAAACTGCAGGTCATAGTTTTCGCCGAAAATTGCACTACTTCTCGACGAAAATTTCTTTTTGAAACTCCCTGTAAATTTCTGACCATTTTTTCAATTACTTTCTGGTGAAAAGTTTATACTATTTCCGCCAAAAATTTCAATTACTTTCTGGGATTGTTTCAAACTTTTTTTCGGCGAAAACTTTCACTATTTCCGCCAAAAATTCCTAGAAAATCCAAAAACTCTTTTCCCTTATCTTTTCATTTTTCCTCATTTTCGAAAAAACGCCGACAGACCCCCCCTCCCCCACCTGAGGAGTGATCAGGTCATATCCTCTTCCTTATCCTTCTTTTTATTTATTCTTTTCGGATTTCGGTCCAATTTTGTTTTGTCTGGATCTGGGACACTTGTCCTGGTGTCCTTTTGATCTTTTGTTTGTTTTTGTTTTGTAGACACCTTTTGGCAGCTTCTCTCCACGCTCCGACCACTCCTTGATCATTCCCTACACCAACCATCTCGGTCAAGGTTCTTCTATTACTCTCTGCTCTAATTTGGTCCTGTGAGGACACAGTACGATTTAAGTGTGGGGTAGGGTGTATAAATTGCATGATCTTGTGTGAATTTTCTGTGATTTCGTGGCTTATCTGATTCCTTCTAGCTAAGAATTGCTCGATTCTTGACGTGTGATGTTAAGTTAGTTTTCAATTTTTCATAATGATGCTTAGACTGCTTAACCTAGTACCGGTAACCAACTTGCTGCATTGATGCTAAATTTCCTGGTCAGAACAGAAAAATTTATCACGCTTGTAGTATTTCACTTTGATTGCATGAAAATGACCGAATCCGATTAGCAAACCAACTGTGAGCTTTTGATCCATTGCACATAACTTGCAAGTTCAATTCTTTTTGAGTGGTTTTCTCGTACCTTGAATGAGTTAGAATTTGCATTAGACCAATTCGAGACCACACGATGACACGAGTTCTAGGAGGATAGAGGCACCTAGTTGAAGCTACTTTAGCCAGATAGCCAACCTAATGATAAATCCCTTAGGTGTAAACCCTTGAGTTTGGCCCTTCTTCTGGTTCATTTTACATTACAGCTAATTCCCATTTTTCATCACCCCGTTGATCCCTTGTGGTTGTAGTTCTAGATTAGCTTACCGGAAGTCGGTCTGTGATAACTTGCCTATAACCATTAAACAGGTGGTCTTAGCTATTATGTCCAAACGTGTAAACCACTCTAACAACTAAAAGAAAAATCGGCACAAGAAAAAGAGAAAAGAAAAAAAATTAAAAATAAGTCAAAGTGCAAAAGCCAAGTAGTTTAGTTCAATTACGTTTGATGCGCGAGATTTACACTCACAACATACAAGGTCGTATTCCACGAGGGCTCTCTCAAAAGCTTGTACTTGCACGGTTCATGGACGGTCTATTCATTTAAAATTGGTTTTAGTTTGAAATAAGAACAATTGAAAACATAAAAGAAACTAAACAAACAAGCAAATCAAAAGGGTGCAAATCAAAGGTAAAGGAGGTTCACTTGGAAAGATAGTTTCATCATGCTCAAGAGGAACAAATGCACAAACAAGCCAAACATGATCGAGGATGCAATCGAATGACCACGCAAATCCCTTCTATAGACTCAATGCACTCTCGTCGCACCAAATCCCTATCCTATAACCACTCAACCTAGGCTCTCGCTCTCAAGCTAAGTGACTAAGGATGCATTAAAGGTGTTTGATGAAATGCCAAGCTACAAAACCCTCTCCTATGACTCTATGACCACTAAGGCTAGACACCACACTCTCATGTCAATGTCCCAACACTAAGAGAATCATCAAAAGACTAATCAAAGTTCAATTGAATGAAAAACCTAATGCACGCCAAGTGTTCGATAAAATGCACAAGTGAGAAATCATGCAACTATGGTTGAATTGAGATGATCTAATCTCTTAGAACACACTCCCTTCAATCCCTAGACCTACAATCCATGTAATCTAAGCACTCTCATGCATTACATTACAAATAATAGACCAATCAAGCCATAACCATCAATGGAATTAACAACAAGTCATAGAGACCATCTTCTTACAATCCAAGATCAATCATGGCAAGTTTATACAATTAACCTCTATCCTAGCACAACCATCTATCAATCCAAGAAAACCTAGGAAATCAGCCACACATGGCCAATGGTACACAAGAGAAATAAGGAGAGATGATCACCAAGAGCTTCATGACAATCCTCTTCTTGCAAGCTCCTCCCCCCAAGGTTGTGGGCTTCAATCCAAGCTCCTTACTCCAATTTGCACCTTGCTCTAGGGTTGTGAA
The DNA here is from genome assembly GCA_034768395.1 of Linum lewisii. Lineage (NCBI taxonomy): Eukaryota > Viridiplantae > Streptophyta > Magnoliopsida > Malpighiales > Linaceae > Linum > Linum lewisii. Next base: position 17,892,848 of record CM068299.1, on the reverse strand, counting down.
GGATTGGTTGATGAGGAGGAAGTGTTGGAGAAGTTGAGAGGAAAGAGGAATGAGATCGGCGAGTGTGTAAAATTAAGAATGAGCTCCCTTAATTTTCGCCCCCCCTTCCTCTATATATACTGCACCGGACTAGCCTTGAAATTTCGGCGAAACTGATGTAATATTTTCGCCGAAATTACCCTTGAGAACACCGAACGGCTGCTTGATTCCTTCTAAAGTTTTCGGCGAAAACTTTGAATGTTTTCGCCGAAAATATCCTCAATGATCGAAGGCCTTTTGTCTGCTAGGAGTTTTCGGACCGAAGACTTGAAAATCTCGCCGAAAACTTCTTCTTCGGCGAAAATCCTATGATATTTTCGCCGAAAATGTCTTCAGCTGAAAGTCGTATTTTTTTTGATTTTGCAACGTCCATATCTCCTCCGTCCTAGCTCCGATTGACCTCCCGTTTGATCCTATGTGCTCCTTGTCACCAGTACTACAATGCCAAGACCTGAAAATACAAAGAAAACACCTCCAATAGACATGGAATTGGCCTCAAAGTGGCAGCCGGGCAACATAATAGCACTTAGCACAAAACTTCGATAAAAGCATATTAAGCATGGCATTTAAGGATCAAACACGGGCATTTCATAGGCTAATCGAAGGCTTAAAATGCCCCAAATATAGTCACATCAAATTCCCCTACGACTAAGCTTTGCTTGTCCTCAAGCAAATGAACTAGAAAACATCCAAGTTCACAAATGACAAGATCGGTTCCATTGAAATTCAAGCAAAAACAATTCGGCTTAAACTGTTCCACGAACAAACTCAACCTACACATGCAAGAACATCAACCAAACAAATGTAGACCTCACTATTTTCTGCACACTACAAGTAGTGGTTGATTGGGACACAGCAAAAACCGACCACGACAACACCAACTCTAATTAAAAGGACTTGAACTCGGGAAAAGGAATTTGAAAGTGGTGAGTGATTATGATGTGGCTATCAACTCGACTTCATCCGCTTCTAGATCCGCACTTTACAAACTCTGGCTAGGATCAAGGGCTACATTTGAGAACTCTTTTTCTTTCTTTTCTTTTCTTTTCATTTCCATTTTTTTCTTCTTTTTTTTTCTTTTTTTTCTTACTGCATACTAGTGCTCGATTCAACACTTCACTTAGGTGTTGAACCTGCCTAGCTCACAGCCTCTGCCCTTTTGCTAGTGCTCAACCCGACACTTCACTTAGGTGCTGAGCTTGCCTAGCTTTTCTTTTGAGCATTTTCTCTTTTTTTTTTCTTTTCTTCACAATTTAGCCACTTGATCCTTAGCCCCTTACAACTTCCACACAAGATTTCGAATTGGATTCCATATAATCTCAAGCCACAATCACGAAGGATAAAAAAGGTGAAGAAAAACATGGAAAAGGGGTGAACATTTTGATTGCCTTCATCATCTTAGATCGGTGTTATCGAGTGGTACAAAAACATGTATCAAACCAATCAACCAACATACAAGAGTGATAAATTCTCTGTTCTGGCCCGGACTCATTTGATATTAGTGCTAACATGCTGGTTATAGGTTCTAAGTAGGACAGTCTAAACGTCATTGTGAAAACTTGAAGTCAATTAAACACCAAAAGTCAAGAACCGAACGATTCTACAATAGAGGAATTCGACATTCAATTAAGATCATGCAACACATCAAAACATAGCCTTAGACTTCTACCGACAAATAATCACACCAAACCTCAAACTCCCCTACGACTAACATGAGCATTGTCCTCAATGATCAAGAGAGAGAGGGTAAGGTGGAACGAAGTTACCGCGTTGGTAGAGAGGAGCATAGGAGGTAATAGTGGTGAAAGAGTTCCATGATGATCCTTGGTGAAGAGTGATCCCAATTGCTTGTCAAACCTTATTCAAAAACTAAAACAACACAAAAACCTCAAAGAACAATTAAAAGCGAAAAATTAAAGATAACATGGGGTGCCTCCCAAGAAGCGCTTGGTTATCGTCTTAAGCTCGACGATACCTGCGTTATGGTGTCCAACTTAGTACCTCCTTGATGTCAAGTAGCTTCTTCCATGATGAAAGTTGAGCTCCAAGTAGCATCTTGGAGGAATGGTAGACTAGCCAATGCACATTGATGCTTGTATAGCACTTGAGACCTTGGGGTGGCTTTCTACCTTTGAAATTTGGGACTAGAGGAAGAAGTATGGTAGGGGCCACCATTGAGCTCCATCGTCTCCAAGTTGGTGATGCCACTCGAAGAGTCTTCCGGTTCAAACATGGGCGGCTCCTCTTCCATTATCACCTTAGGAGAGGTTATGAAGCTTGTGTCCGTCTCTTGACACAAGTACTTCATGATCAAGCAAGAGGATTGAAGAGTACTCACAACCTTTGGTGGGACCACAATAGGGTGGTGTTGTTCACTCTCGTGCTCCACTCTTGGTGCCACCTCTTCTCGAAGCGTCTCCAAATCATCTCTCACCTCCTCCAAAGTGTCATCATCCTCAAGTCTCCTTGGTTCTTCTATCCACACATCATCGTTGTTTGGTGTTTCCATGGGAAGAACATGCTCTTCAATCTCCTCCACTACCAAATCCTCTTCCGTGTCAAGCTCTTCGGATTCACAAGTGTCATCTTCATCATCATAAACATGCTCCAAATGATTGAGATGGCGTTCATTCTCAAGAATCTTCGTGACGAGCTCTATGCTTTGGGATAAGCGGTTAACTCGGTTTGCATTATCCTCCGCAATTTGCAAGATCTCTAGCATGAAAGGAGATGGAAGAGGTTTCTCATGGCTCATGAACTCTTCTTGGGGAGACTCACCTTCTTCTTCTTCCATGACAAGCACTTCCGGTTCAAGGATGTCGGAGATGAGCTTCATATTTTGAGTTGAACGATCCAACCGAGCCGCATTATCTTCAGCAATTTGCAACATCTCCTCAATTGTGGGGGAAGATGGAGAGTGTTGTTCATCCTCTAGAGCTTCCTTGATGAGCGTCACGCCTTGAGCTAAACGATTAAGTTGATTCGCATTATCTTCCGCAATCTTCAAAGCTTCCTCAAGTGTGGAAAGAGGTGGAGGAGGTTCCTCATAGCTTACGAACTCCTCTCGAGGACGCTTACTTTCCTTCACCATTTTCAAGAGCTCCTCTAGCATAGAAGGCGGTGGAGAATGTTGTTCATGACTTGTGAAATCTTCTTGATAACACTCCGGCAAGACTTGATGGCAGGGTGGAGATGGATAGGGACATTGTTCATTCCACATTGGCATTGAAGCTTGTTGTTCTTGATCCCACCATTGGCTATCTTCCTCACAAGTTCCTTGGTAGTAGTTGGATGGAGTAGGATGACCATACTATGGGTTAGGAGATGGATTCCACCCTTGATAGGTGCCATAACCATTACCTCCATTCCACGAATTCATCTTTCTTGCAAACTTGCTCCCATGAACTAAGTGAGGTAGAGAATGAATTGATGGATAAGGGACCTACAAACACGCACAACAAACACAACCAAGTAGAACAACAATGCGGATAACAAAACCACAAAACAAATAACAAAAACAATAAACAAAGAAGCAAAACTAAAACGGAAGGAAGCGAATAGAACGGTCCACTACTAATGCTTTCAAAGGATTGAGAAAGTCCCCGGCAACGGCGCCAAAAACTTGATGCGCGAGATTTACACTCACAACATACAAGGTCGTATTCCACGAGGGCTCTCTCAAAAGCTTGTACTCACACGGTTCATGGACGGTCTATTCATTTAAAATTGGTTTTAGTTTGAAATAAGAACAATTGAAAACATAAAAGAAACTAAACAAACAAGCAAATCAAAAGGGTGCAAATCAAAGGTAAAGGAGGTTCACTTGGAAAGATAGCTTCATCATGCTCAAGAGGAACAAATGCACAAACAAGCCAAACATGATCGAGGATGCAATCGAATGACCACGCAAATCCCTTCTATAGACTCAATGCACTCTCGTCGCACCAAATCCCTATCCTATAACCACTCAACCTAGGCTCTCGCTCTCAAGCTAAGTGACTAAGGATGCATTAAAGGTGTTTGATGAAATGCCAAGCTACAAAACCCTCTCCTATGACTCTATGACCACTAGGCTAGACACCACACTCTCATGTCAATGTCCCAACACTAAGAGAATCATCAAAAGACTAATCAAAGTTCAATTGAATGAAAAACCTAATGCACGCCAAGTGTTCGATAAAATGCACAAGTGAGAAATCATGCAACTATGGTTGAATTGAGATGATCTAATCTCTTAGAACACACTCCCTTCAATCCCTAGACCTACAATCCATGTAATCTAAGCACTCTCATGCATTACATTACAAATAATAGACCAATCAAGCCATAGCCATCAATGGAATTAACAACAAGTCATAGAGACCATCTTCTTACAATCCAAGATCAATCATGGCAAGTTTATACAATTAACCTCTATCCTAGCACAACCATCTATCAATCCAAGAAAACCTAGGAAATCAGCCACACATGGCCAAGGGTACACAAGAGAAAGAAGGAGAGATGATCACCAAGAGCTTCATGACAATCCTCTTCTTGCAAGCTCCTCTCCCCAAGGTTGTGGCTTCAATCCAAGCTCCTTACTCCAATTTGCACCTTGCTCTAGGGTTGTAAAGGATTGGTTGATGAGGAGGAAGTGTTGGAGAAGTTGAGAGGAAAGAGGAATGAGATCGGCGAGTGTGTAAAATTAAGAATGAGCTCCCTTAATTTTCGCCCCCCTTCCTCTATATATACTGCACCGGACTAGCCTTGAAATTTTGGCAAAACTGATGTAATATTTTCGCCGAAATTACCCTTGAGAACACCGAACGGCTGCTTGATTCCTTCTAAAGTTTTCGGCGAAAACTTTGAATGTTTTCACCGAAAATATCCTCAATGATCGAAGGCCTTTTGTCTGCTAGGAGTTTTCGGACCGAGGACTTGAAAATCTCGCCGAAAACTTCTTCTTCGGCGAAAATCCTATGATATTTTCGCCGAAAATGTCTTCAGCTGAAAGTCGTATTTTCTTTAATTTTGCAACGTCCATATCTCCTCCGTCCTAGCTCTGATTGACCTCCCGTTTGATCCTACGTGCTCCTTGTCACCAGTACTACAATGCCAAGACCTGAAAATACAAAGAAAACACCTCCAATAGACATGGAATTGGCCTCAAAGTGGCAACCGGGCAACAAATAGCACTTAGCACAAAACTTCGATAAAAGCATTAAGCATGGCATTTAAGGATCAAACACAGGCATTTCATAGGCTAATCGAAGGCTTAAAATGCACCAAATATAGTCACATCAATGTTCTTCTCCCTACATATGGAAGAACGAAGTCAAATAAAATGTAAAGAGAAGTCAGAAAAATTCAGAAAAAGCAAAAAAAATATGCAAAATAAAGTGCTAGGTTGCTTGAGGGTATCATAGGACGAGTGTACAGTATTCCACCCGTGTCTAGTTAGACGGTAGGAAGTCATAGGCTAGATTCGAGGGAAGTTAGTCGAAAGCTGCACCGCACCAAAACCAATTCAATCATTCATCCCTTCATCCATCTCATTATAAACCCTTGTAGTGTAGGAATCGTTATAGTCCCTTGCAAAAATCCTTTTGACTAGTTACTCGTGCTGTCAAACTGGTGGTGATTGTGGTCGAACTGCAAACATATGACATACTTCGGTAGAGAAAGTGATTGAGAGCAGAAACACGTCCCTAAACACAGAGTGCGAGAGTTCCCTTGTACCAAATATTGTCTGTGTGAGAAGTCTGGTTGGTTAGGTCAGATTCGTGCATGATTTGTGTTTACTACTTGTTTGTGTGCAGATATTTAGTGAGACCAGGTTGTTTGGTTGATGTCTGAGCATGTTAGGTCACTTGTTCTAGAAGTAGCGGTTTAATAATTCATTGTGATTGCTTGAACCTTAACTTGATCGATCTCGTCATTTGTGAATCTGAGTGCGTTCTAGTTAGTTTTCTTGAGGACAAATAAAGGCTTAAGTGTGGGGTATTTTATGACACTCGATTTTATGTGATTATCAGCCTCATTTAAGCTACATTCCCTTACTTGAATCTCGGGTTTTAGGGTAGTTTGGGTTGTTTTCACCTAATTGCTCCAATTCTCGTCGTTTTGGTTACTTTGGCCCGTTATGGGTCTATTTGATGGTTTTCTAGTGTTTGTGAGATTACACAGGTTTTTACTGTCAAATACGTAGCCACAGACGAGCTCGGGAAGCAAAGGAAACCTCAAGGAATGGCCCGAGATCAGTCCAGAAGTCAACCAAGTCAGAAGAAAGCACTGCCCCGGTGGTAACTAGAGTTTTCGGTGAGAACTCATAAGTCTTCGCCGAAAACTAAATGAAGAAGTGCACAGTCGAAGACAGGAGATCCAGCCGAGGTTTTCACTGAAGTCTTCGGTGAAAACTTTCAAGTTTTCACCGAAAACTACTTCCTTTTTCGGCTGAGATTCTGAAACCCTATAAATACTAAACTGGCGGCCACAATCAAAGAGAGCTACTCCTTGGATTAATTTCCAGACTTAAAAGTTCAAGAGAGAGTTTAGAGAGTTCGAGGAGCCGGGAGGAGATCGTGATTCCATACTTCCATCTTAGAGAGCTCGGAGCTAGGAGTTGAAGATTCAGGAGATTGAATCTTCACGGAGTCGTCAAATTAGGTTTTGCAGTTCTTCTCTATTCTTCCCAATGTTCAAGTAAGCGTTAAGCGCTAAGCGATCGGTGAGCCTCTGACTAGAGCTTTTTAAGATTAAGCGGAGATTAATCGTGATTAAGCGGTAGTACAAAAATTGTAAGAAACAGTTTACAATAGCCTAATACTTAATAACAAGCATAATAATCAGCCACCACATCATCCTCATCATCCTCAAGAGCAACTCAATGGGATGGATTCCACAACCATGGGAGATGGAACCTACCAGGGTGGCTGGGTGGAAGAAGCATGATGACACTCGATTTGACGTGATTATCAGCCTCATTTAAGCGACATTTCTTTGCTTAAGACATGGTTTTTAGGGTAGAATAACGAATATTCAATCAATTGCCCTATCTCGTGCCATTTGTGTTACCTTGGCCCTTTTCGGGTCTATTTGATGATTTTCTAGTGTTTTTGCGTAAGCACAGGTTTTTGCCGTCAAATAAAGTAGCCATGGACGTGTCTAAGGCATAGGAACATCGAGGAACTGAACCGGAATCGATCAAAGGAGCCAATCAAAGTCAAACCGAAAATCTGCCATTCACACTTACAGTTTCGGCGAAACTAAGCCCACATCTTCGGCGAAGATAACAGTGTAAATCAACTGATGCCAAGAGAAGGATGGTTTCGGCGAAACGAGCCCAGGGTTTTCGGCAAAAATGCAAGGGAAAATCAATGGCGCCAACAGAAGGTATTTTCGGCGAAACCATTCAACTGCTCGGACCGAAAATAATGAACAGCCGGCGGAGCCCTGAACTCAAGCCAGTTTCGCCGAAACTCTCCCTATGGTTTCGGCGAAAACATCAGCTTAGCCCGGCCCAACTAGGGTTAAGTATTTATACTTAATCCGGCGCTGTATTGAAAACCCAAAAACGTATCTATTTAAAGAAGCAGCCGGCAGCCAAGGGAGAATCATAATTTACAGAGACACAACAATTCATTATTCTTATTTTTTCTCAAATCAGACTTTTGAGAGTCAGCCGACTCTAGGGTCGATAGATAGGGTTTAGAGAGTTCGAAGATCCGTGGAGAGATCGTGACGCCATCCTTCCACCTTGGAGAACTCGGAGCTTAAAGTCGAAGATCCAGGAGATTGAAGCTTCACAGATTCGTCAAATTAGGTTTTGCAGTTCTTCTCTGTTCTTCCTACCTGAGATGTATTCCTTGATTGCTTTCGATTCTCTTGTATCTGATATGAGTAACTGAACTTGTAGAGCTTAGATTAGATGAACCCTAAGTGACCCAGGGCTTTAAAGCGGTCACGGATCGGCGGTAATTAGATTCGAAGTTCAATCAGTTTCTCTTTGCATGTTTGATTCGTTCTTCATTGTTCATGTTTCTTGTCTGGATTGATCCCCTAGATTAGATTCTTGTTAAGCTAAGGATAGAAGCGAACGCTCGCCTTACTTTAGAACATCGAATTGAACAATTAACCTTATAATTGGAGCGTGCCTTTCGTAGGAACCGGTTAGGGTTAATCCACTGCAAAAGTAACTCATTAATCACTAGTAATTACACCAGTTAATTAAGTCGTTGCGAGAGGCGACCGTACCCGGGCGGCTAGTTAATCTTGGTAGTTAGAACGGATAGAGCGAACGTTCGCCGGTCTTAAACCTAAGGGTAAGGAGTTATGGTGGTGTATAGAAATTGATTGAATTAGAATTGAAAACCGCTGATCTGTTGATTGCCAATGCTCTGGGGAACGAAGGGGGATTCGAAATCTAAGTTTGTCTATCTTCCTGTTAGTCAATCAATTTAATCTTTCTGTCTTTTGTTTTCCTTTGCTTAATAGATTAGAAGTCGTGGAACTCACACCACGCACAACGTGTTTTAACCTGAGTAATTTGCCAGCTTCTTCAAAGTAGTCGATTAGAAGAAACCTCGAGTCGAATACGATCTGCTATACCCTTTTTCTTAGCATTAGTAGTTATTTGGTTGAACGCATCACAACGACACGCTCACCAAATTGGCGCCGTTGCCGGGGACTCTTCTAATTGTTTGAAAGAAGAGTTGGCATTTTATTCTTCTACCTTTCCGCCTTACCATTTATTTTCCTCCATACTTCCATGATTTACCTAGGTAGTGCTTCTTAGTTTTGATTATGCAGGATTACAGGTGGGATGACCAGTACCGAGAGCGGTACATCAATGAAGCACCATATCCTGATCATTATCAAGAAATGCTACATCAACAACAACAACAAACAGCGAGATTTGACTCCCTCTTTGATAAAATCTCTTCAATGCTACAAGGTTACCAAGAGACACACCAACAAGAGCATCGAAAAGGCGCTAGAGATAACCAAGAGATGCTTCATGAACATCAACAATGCTCGTCGAGAACCCAATCTGCCTTGGATAATATCTCTTCAATGCTACAAGCTCATCTCGCGACGGACATCAAGCTCGAGCAACCAAAGCATTTAATGACAGAAGACGCTCAAGAGCTGTTCGAAGAAGAAGATGATGATCCTATCCATGACTATTATGAGCTAGAAGAATCCTTGGCGGTGGTGGTTGATGAAGACATAGAGCCAATCCATCTTGAAGTTGAAGCTGAAGAGGAGCACGAAGAAATCGAGGAGATATCCTCAATTGAGTTTCCGCCAAGTCAACCTATAGATCAAGCCAGAGACGAGCACGTGGGAATCGAAGATGTCAAGGATTTGGAAGTATACACACTCGATCCTGAGAGACCTCTTGATGAGCATCAGGTGGAGAAGATGGAGCTCATTGAACATGCCGCGCCGTACTACCTCTTTCCTCCTCAAGTAGGAGAATTCAAGAAGAACTGGTCATCCAACCAAGATCGCGATCTATTGGAGCACTACCGGTTACATCACCCTGCTGGAGTGCTACATGGCACTCAACCGCTGGCCTTGAAGAAGACGATTGACTTCAAGGAACTCCTAAGTTGGGGTCCCTAACAGGTACCGTCCGGGTCAAGGACGTTAAAAGAGAGCGCTTCGTGGGAGGCAACCCACGGCTGGAGTCCGTTTTTGAATTTTTGAGTCAGTCTTTTTCGTCGTTCGAGTCAGGTTCGGGGGAGCCAAAGTGTCAGTTTAATTTCCTTTCGTTTTGATTCGTTTCGGTTGGGTTTTGAAAAAAAAAAGTATTTTCGGTGAAAAAAAATAATAGATTTCTATCTGAAAACTGCAAACAGTGAACTTCTCATTATTTTTGCCAGTTTTCGAAGATATTTTCGGCAAAAATATTATGAAATTTTCGCCGAAAATTTGTTCTGTTTTGAAAATCATATTCCTTTTTTCGGCCCGATTCTAACGCTTACTTGATCGTCCAAATCGGAGCTCTGTAGCTCCTGTTATGCCCGAAACAAGTTTTTCACGTTTTTAGCCAACTTCGTCGCTTTCCGTCCATTTTCTTGAGTCGTGTCTAAAAGGTTAGTTGTTGGGTTTTCAATTTCGAATCTTTTGACATATTGATTGTTGAATTTCGACGAGTTTAATACCGGTCTATCTCGTTTTGCGTGTCTGCTGTTTCGGTGTGATTTTTTCTGAACTAATTTAGCTTGGATGATCTAGATTGCTCTAGGAGTGTCGTGCCGTGAATTTGAAAAAAAAAAGAGAGTCAAAATATTTTCAAAATTCCCCTTTACCTTCTTTGTTCGACTTTTATTCTGTGTGGATCCGGGACACTTGTCCCGGTATCCTTTTGATCTTTTTGTTGTTTTTGTTTTGGTAGGAACTCGAGTAGCTACTCCGCTCTGCTCCGGACTCTCCGTGCTCATCCGCTACACCGACCATCACCATCCAGGTTCTTTGTATCTCTCTACTCTAGATTAATTCTGTGAGGACACAGAACCGTTTAAGTGTGGGGTGGGAGTCTAGGATTCTACATGATCTTGCTTGCTATCTATGATTCTGTGGTTCAAATTTGAAAATTCTCTTGCATAGAATTGCTCAATTCTTGACTTGTGATGTTAAATTGACTTTAATTTTGAACAATGACGTCTAGACTGTTCCACTTAGAACCTGTAACCAACGTGTTGGAACTGATATTAAATGAGTCTAGGTCAGAACAGATCATAAATCACTTCAGTAGCTGAAACTTGAATTAATTGAATTGATTGGTTTGTTAATAACAAAGCTCGATAACACCGTTCTAAGATGATAAATGCTAGCTTCTCCCATGTTTTCACTCCATATTTGTTCACCTGTGATTGTGGCTAGAGATTAGGCGGAAATTCAATTCGAAATCTCGTGTAAAAAGTTATAACTAGCTAGGATCAAGTGGTTAAATCGATAAATCAAGGGCTTGAGTGGTGAAATTCGAAATGTGCAATTTTATGTAAAGTTCTTTAAAGTGCTAAAAATAAAGCTAGGCAAGCCCGACACCTAAGTGAAGTGTTCGGGTTGAGCACTAGCAAAGGCACAAATACTGTGAGCTAGGCAGGTCCAACACCTAAGTGAAGTGTTTGGTATCGAGCACTAGTATGCAGTAAATAAATTGAAGGAATAAGTTGAAACTTGAAATAAATTATTGTTTAAATCAGTCCTAGCTAGAACATGTAACGTACAGATCTAGAAACGGATGAAGTCGAGTCGATAGCCACGTCACTTTTTCTACCTCCGCATCCACATCATGGCTAGAACTTAAAGTCTTTTTGATTAGAATTGGTGTTATCGTAGTCGGTTAATTATGATTAATTGTTTTACCAAGAAACGAGCATTGTTAAAACCACTACTTGAAGTGTGCAGAAATTAGTGAGATCGAAAACTTGTTTCGTTGATGTTCTTGCATGTGTAGGTCACTCTTTCTACGTGAAACAGTCTAAACCAAATTGTTAGAATTGAATCTCGGTTTAATCTCGTGTCATTTGTGATTTTGAGTGTGTTCTAGTTCAGTTTGCTTGAGGACAAGCAAAAGCTTAAGTGTGGGGTATTTGATGACACTCGATTTGACGTGATTATCAGCCTCATTTAAGCGACATTTCTTTGCTTAAGACATGGTTTTTAGGGTAGAATAACGAATATTCAATCAATTGCCCTATCTCGTGCCATTTGTGTTACCTTGGCCCTTTTCGGGTCTATTTGATGATTTTCTAGTGTTTTTGCGTAAGCACAGGTTTTTGCCGTCAAATAAAGTAGCCATGGACGTGTCTAAGGCATAGGAACATCGAGGAACTGAACCGGAATCGATCAAAGGAGCCAATCAAAGTCAAACCGAAAATCTGCCATTCACACTTACAGTTTCGGCGAAACTAAGCCCACATCTTCGGCGAAGATAACAGTGTAAATCAACTGATGCCAAGAGAAGGATGGTTTCGGCGAAACGAGCCCAGGGTTTTCGGCGAAAATGCAAGGGAAAATCAATGGCGCCAACAGAAGGTATTTTCGGCGAAACCATTCAACTGCTCGGACCGAAAATAATGAACAGCCGGCGGAGCCCTGAACTCAAGCCAGTTTTGCCGAAACTGTCCCTATGGTTTCGGCGAAAACATCAGCTTAGCCCGGCCCAACTAGGGTTAAGTATTTATACTTAATCCGGCGCTGTATTGAAAACCCAAAAACGTACCTATTTAAAGAAGCAGCCGGCAGCCAAGGGAGAATCATAATTTACAGAGACACAACAATTCATTATTCTTATTTTTTCTCAAATCAGACTTTTGAGAGTCAGCCGACTCTAGGGTCGATAGATAGGGTTTAGAGAGTTCGAAGATCCGTGGAGAGATCGTGACGCCATCCTTCCACCTTGGAGAACTCGGAGCTTAAAGTCGAAGATCCAGGAGATTGAAGCTTCACAGATTCGTCAAATTAGGTTTTGCAGTTCTTCTCTGTTCTTCCTACCTGAGATGTATTCCTTGATTGCTTTCGATTCTCTTGTATCTGATATGAGTAACTGAACTTGTAGAGCTTAGATTAGATGAACCCTAAGTGACCCAGGGCTTTAAAGCGGTCACGGATCGGCGGTAATTAGATTCGAAGTTCAATCAGTTTCTCTTTGCATGTTTGATTCGTTCTTCATTGTTCATGTTTCTTGTCTGGATTGATCCCCTAGATTAGATTCTTGTTAAGCTAAGGATAGAAGCGAACGCTCGCCTTACTTTAGAACATCGAATTGAACAATTAACCTTATAATTGGAGCGTGCCTTTCGTAGGAACCGGTTAGGGTTAATCCACTGCAAGAGTAACTCATTAATCACTAGTAATTACACCAGTTAATTAAGTCGTTGCGAGAGGCGACCGTACCCGGGCGGCTAGTTAATCTTGGTAGTTAGAACGGATAGAGCGAACGTTCGCCGGTCTTAAACCTAAGGGTAAGGAGTTATGGTGGTGTATAGAAATTGATTGAATTAGAATTGAAAACCGCTGATCTGTTGATTGCCAATGCTCTGGAGAACGAAGGGGGATTCAAAATCTAAGTTCGTCTATCTTCCTGTTAGTCAATCAATTTAATCTTTCTGTCTTTTGTTTTCCTTTGCTTAATAGATTAGAAGTCGTGGAACTCACACCACGCACAACGTGTTTTAACCTGAGTAATTTGCCAGCTTCTTCAAAGTAGTCGATTAGAAGAAACCTCGAGTCGAATACGATCTGCTATACGCTTTTTCTTAGCATTAGTAGTTATTTGGTTGAACGCATCACAACGACACGCTCACCAAAGCAGCAGCCCAACAGTGGGCTGTCGACTGAAGAAGAAGGAGTAGAGCAGTTGTTGCCTGTCGATTAGAGAAGAAGGAGAAGCTGCTTTGGAGAAGAAGAAGCAGCCGCCGGCCGCCGAATTGTTGAAGAAGTGGAAGAAGAGAAGGCGGATTGAAGAAGATGAAGAACTAAGAAGAAGAAGAACTAAGAGAAGATTAGAAGAAGAGGGAAGAAAAAGATGATGCACAGCAGCGGATCGCGACATTAGTTAGGATTTTAGATAAATTAGTGATAAAAAAAAGATTAGGCGGTTATTGCCGGTGACCAAGCACCGATTAAACGGCTGAAGCGGCAATTAATTGGAAAAGTCAGTGATTAAACAGTTTCCACCGCTTTTTGTTCCGATTATAGGAAAATCGAGGCGGTGAGGTGTCGAGTAGCGATTAATTCCGCCTAATCGGTCGATTAATCATGATTTTTCGAACACTGATTCTTCCTACCTGAGATGTATTCTTTGTTTGTCTTTGATTCTCTTGTATTTAGTATGAGTATCTAAACTCATAGAGCTTAGACTAGATGAACCCTAAGTGACCTGGGGCTTTAAAGCGGTCACGGATCAGCGGTAATTAAATCTAGTTTCAATCAGTTTCTCTTGCATGTTTGGTTTGTTCTTAATTGTTTTTGTATTTCTTTTCTAGCTTGATCACCTAATTAAGATTCTAGTTAAGCGAGGATAGTAGTGAACGTTCACCTCACTTCAAAACACCAAATCAACAGTTAACTTATTCATTGGAACAATTTCTCTTTGAAGGAACCAGTTAGGGTTAATCAGCTGCTAGAGTAACTCACTAATCACTAGTAATCACACCAGTTAGTTTTTCGTTGCAGAAGCGAACGCACGGGCGGTCAATTAGCCTTGGTAGTTAGATCGGATAGAGCGAATGTTCACCAGTCTTAAACCTAAGGGTTAGGAGTTATGGTGGTGTCTGAGAACTGAAAGAATCAGGATTGAAAACCGCTGGTCTTGTGATCGCCAATGTTCTGGTAATCTTATGGGGATTCGAAATCTAAGCTTGTCCATCGTCTTGTTAAGTCAAACAACCTTTCAAATTGTCTTTTGTCTTATTTTCCTTTTTAATTTCTCTGCTCCATAGTTTAGAAGTCGTGGAACTCACACCACGCGCAACTTGTTTTAACCTGAGTAATTTGCCAGTTCATTTGAGTAGACGATTAGAAGAAACCTGTGGAATACGATCTATCTTGCTTTGTGCTTGATAGTTATTTAACTACACGCACGCTAAAAGCGTGTCATCACTTGGCCAAAATTCATTTTCGTATGAATGAGGCAACCAGTATGTACAAGATAACTCAGTGGGTTGGAGACCGCAATCACCCCATGAACCTGGCACGGGACCAACATATGATGAGAGGTTCGAGGCACTTAGATCATGCCATTAGGCACATGTCATCGATCAATATGGAAGCTGGTATAGGGTTACGTTCCTCCTATGAGATTCTTTGCAAAAATGTGGGGGGGGGGGGCACGTAATTTAGGTTGCACCAAAGTAGACGTAAAAAAATTTCTGAACAAAATCAGGCAGAAGATGCTGTTGTACGGTGAGGAATCCGCTATCAACGAGTACTTCAGTGAAAAGAAGGAAAATCATATTGGTTTCTTCCATGCGACTGAGATGGACCTCAAAGAGCGTATGGCAAACATCTTCTGGGTAGACGCTAGGATGCGAGATGACTACGCATGTTTTGGGGATTCTATCACCTTCGACACGACCTATAGGACCAACGACAAATGTAGACCTCTTGGTAAGTTCTGTATGAGTGTCATACAATACACATCGTAGTAAAGTACAACACCCCTATAGGCATGTTACGGTTTTCTTTGGCATATGTTTATCTGACCCAAACGTTGTTTACTGCCAGCTCTATTTGTGGGGTTCAACAATCACCACCAGGACGTAATTTTTGGAGTGTGTCTAATGTACGATGAGACAGCTGAGTCATTCCAGAGGTTGTTTCGTACGTTCCTACGATGCATGAAGGGTAATAAGCCAGAAACCATATTCACGATCAGGATGCCGCAATGGCTGTTGCTATTAGGGAGGAAATGTCAGATGTTTTCCATGGACTGTGCACGTTTCATATACTCCAAAATGCTCGGAGGAATCTCGGCCTTTCATTATTCAACCAGGAGTTTGTTCGTAGACTGCTGCTTCTATTTTACAACATCGACACTGAAGCAGATTTCAATTGTGTGTGGACTCATATGATTAAGGACTGTTTCCCTGGATATGGTCCTGAAGGCCATAACTAGTGTATATCCATCGGTTTCGTACTCAGTGGTCTTCTGCTTGGGTGAGGATGCATTACACTGTAGGGATGGTGTCAACGTAATTGGTGGAGTCCTGCAATGCAGTTGTGTGTGGCTTCCTGAAACCAAATATGAGTCTGATCGACTTTTTCCCACACTTTGAAAGGTATGTCGTCTTTTATTACGGAACTGTTATGGGCATAGTATGGATGTGTTGTGGATATTGAATCAAGGTTTTCTCTTACACAGGATGGTACAGAGTAGACGTAATGCTGAGCGAGAGGCTGACTTTGCAGCTAGGAATTCAGTTGTGTCTAACAACTACCCTTACAGTCTTGTAGTCTGCACACCCGCAAGGAGATACACTCCTAGGATGTTTGCTATGTTCTAGGAGCAATATGTCAGGGTAATAGAGTACAAATTGGAGATCATCCCAAGAATTTTGATTGAGAATGGGGCGGCCTACACTTTATACAAGATGCACAAAGGACAACGGTTAGATGAGAGGGTAGTGAGAGCAGATCGGGAGCGTGGAAAGGTGTTATGTGACTGCAAATGGTGGGGGACAATGAGATTGTTGTGTCGCCATGCCCTTACTGTGATGCATGCTTTAACAATGTTTGGCTGTGTTCAATTCCAAGATTTGCCAAAGGAGTACATCAAGGATAGGTGGACACGAGAAGCAATGGATGCATTTGATGATCTAATTATTCAGAGGCCTCTTACTCATGTGGAAGAAGACGACGAGTGGTTCGTGCGATCTAGTACGGAATTTGGTTCCATTGTGAGGAAGGTTGTAAGGTGCGACAGACTGAGGCCCATAGTTGACATGAAGGCCAAGGATTTGGCAGATATGCTAAAACAGAGCCTACACATAGTCGATGCCTAACATGTGGTGTACCCATAGAGCGGTGCACTGAACATGGCTACCAACCAGCGAACTAGAGGGATGGGCATAGCCACGAAGAACCTCATAGTGCCAAAGCCGAGTAAAAATACTCCTCGGTTCAAGGCCGCAAGTGAAATTTCTCGTATGAAACAACGTAAAAAATACAAGGATATTCACGCTAAGGAAGTTGCGGCGAAACATGTGGCTCCACAAAGAGACCTAGCTGATCAACTAGCTGCCGCGTTGGGGGAAGACAGGCTGCGTGACTTTGTCACCGTTGGTATTTACGGTTGTATTTTGTTCAGGATGTCATAGGTGGTATTTTGTGAGTGTTGAACAGACATGTCAAGTCACTGTTATGCCTCCACTATGGCTTGTGAATATGCCGTAACGGAGGCGTAACAGTTACAGTACATGTACGTTCCACACTCAGGTTGGGCCTTTTAGGAACTGGTTGGTGTTCCCTTTTGTATGAAGGCAATCGTGGGTATGAAGGAAATTGTGGGTACGAATGATGTATGTACTATTTTCTCGGATATTGTAATTTTAGATTTAGGTGAAATGTCATTAATGACATTAATGAGGTTAGTTGCACCTAACTGCAAGTACATGTATCCCTTGTCTTCCTATATATAAACACCACATCACCACCATATTATTCCACCACTACCATATTACGACTAATCTGATGGCTTACCTCAATGGACCTCCCTCACCTAGAAGAGAGAAGTATCCGACAACGGATGAGGTTGAAGCCATGATTCTAGGTTAGTTCATATTACGTCTTCATATGATGCTCTTACGTCTCTTATATTTCGGGCTATCTCATCTCATACGAACCATGTTTTTGCAGATACACAAGGTATGGGAGTCATTCCAATGTGTGATTGTGGTCTCCCTGCTAAGGTACAAGCCATGTACCCAACTTTCTTTCAGAAAGACACCCCATACCAGCACTTTCTTGGCTACTCAAAGCAAAGCGGAAGATGCCGCATGGGAATGTGCTGTGAGATGAAGGATCGAAAGATGCCACAAGAGGATGAAACAGTTCAAGTGTATGATGAACTGGTTGTCCGTAATATGGAACTGGAGAGCCATGTTGCCGTGCTGGATGAACGGGTTGAGGGATTGCAGTGGGAGCTAGAAGAACTGAAGGTTGCGTACTTGGAAAACATTTGAAGAGATGAGCGGTTTAGGGCTTAGGATATCCGTAGCACCGTTGTCGCACCTCTGTCATAGTATTGTAGTAGAATCTTTGTATCACTGCTGTAGAACCTATGTTGTAGCGTTGTAGGACCATTGTTGCTTTTGTATTAAATATATGTAATGGGTTTGTACTACTTACGTGTCAGTTGTCATGTATACTGCTTGTATGGGTGAAAGTGAAATGACATTTCCCATAAAAACACTATTGGTCTAATGGATTGTAAGGCCTCCATATGTGTTAGGTCAACTGCCATTAATGTTAGTCATGAGGTTAGTTGCACCTAACCACATTTAAAGCTAACCCTTCTTTTCATATATATTTGGACACCACGACCTGAACACTATACCGCCACCACCATAATACGCCTTCTAACTAATGTTCACTTCATTAGCAGGAATACGCCCTACAAGAAGAGAGAAGTATCAAACAATTGCAGAACGTGAAGCTTTGAAGTTTCCAGGTTAGTTCATACAAACCAATGTTCTTCCTTCAATTACCTCATCTCATGCAAACCATGTTTGTTGCAGATACACGAGGAATGAGAATCGTCCCAATGTGCAACTGTGCTCTCCCGGCTATCGTACAATCAGTGTACCCCCACTGCCGCCCAGAAGCACACCATATACCAGCACTTTATGGGCTGCTCAAAGAAAAGCGAAAGATGCCACATGACAATGAGGTGCAAGCTGAAGGACTAGAAAAGGCCAGAAGAGGAGGAATGAGTTGAAGTGTATGATTAATTGGTTATCTAGAATCTGGAACTGGATAGCCAAGTTGGTGGGCTGGAGGACCAAATTGAGGGCCTGAAGTGGGACATACAAGAGTTGAAGGCTTCATACATGGTGGACCTTTGAAGACAGAAGCAGTTGCTATGGTAGATGGTTCTCTCTTTGTGTCTGTAGCATCAGTGAACCGCTGTTGTAGTACTTATGTCTTTCCGTTGTAGTACTTCTGTCTTTCTGTTGTAGTACTCTCTTTATGTCTGTAGCATCTATGTCATATGTATCGATTTAGAATCTATGTCATATTCCTCGAGTTCATTGGTGCATTTACAATGTGGACTGAAACGAAAGCATAAACACTAAAACTGAGTATTAAAGAACAATAGTACAACTACCATAATGTCTTGGCAATAATAATAAACTATCCATAATGTCTTGGCAATTACCATAACACAAAATATCCACACTCATAAGAACTAATGGACATCACCCTAAATATCCAGACCGAACCGCTATTGTAGTACTTCTGTCTTTCCGTTGTAGTACTCTCTTTATGTCTGTAGCATCTATGTCATATGTATCGATTTAGAATCTATGTCATATTCCTCGAGTTCATTGGTGCATTTACAATGTGGACTGAAACGAAAGCATAAACACTAAAACTGAGGTATTAAAGAACAATAGTACAACTACCATAATGTCTTGGCAATAATAATAAACTAGCCATAATGTCTTGGCAATTACCATAACACAAAATATCCACACTCATAAGAACTAATGGACAGCACCCTAAATATCCAGACCGAACCCATAACAGACTCATAACACAAACATACAACACCCATAAGACGCTTGTACCACGCCCAGAACTCACTTCTTTGCCTCCCTTCCCTTTCTAACTTCACTCTGGAAGGCATAGGCTGCCGCCATAACTCCCCCCGCAACTCATTATAATCTGAGAGAAGAAGGCGGGATGCATACTTCAGCCTATCAGTATTTATAGTGTTTTGATCCAGAAAGTGTTGGTGATGCTCCTCCGTGAACCGGCCAATGTACAGTTCCATGAAGCGCACGACATACAGTCCACAGCTTATTGTGTCCGGCTGTTCTAGGGCAGCCAAAATCTTTCAGGTGAAGCCCTTGATGTCAACTCCCTTCGTTCTTGGAAAACTTCTCTGACGTATTGCATTAGGCGCGTGCCGGTGTCCTTATAGCATGGTTTCCTCAGGAAGTCATCCCGACATGAAATGCTATTGAGGATGACCTTCTCATGCTTGTCGAAGTCCACCAGCCAGACGTAGAAGTGTTCGAGTCTTCCCCTCCATGGATTGAGAAAAAGGCTTGTACGTCAAATACCAAGGTTCAAAACACATGGCACAATAGGATTCGTACACCCTCTACATATGAAATTGCTTACATATTTAACATCGTTCCAGTTGACTCTCTTCATGTAGGGCACATAACCGTCCTTCAAGCTTATTTCAATGTGACTGCACACGCGGGAGGTTGGTGGGGAGAAGGGAATACCACCTTCGATCTCCTGTCTCGTGGCGTTCGACACTCAAATACAGTTTGCAATTTCTTTGAGGATGGGATGTAAGGTTAGCGCAATACAAAGTGTAAGGTTAGCTACTTACGGCGACAACAATTAGAAAGCACAATCTTATTATGTGCTTCTGGTCCCTGTTCAGCATGTGACCTACAGAATCAATTATCATGCTTGAGAAGCATCTCAAAGGTGCCATGCTTGCAATGTGGAACTTGTAGACTGTGTTTCCGTGTTTCGCGAACCGACAAACCTGCACACCCCTACAAAAAAAACACAATGGTAAGGGGTCCATCACATACTCGTATGGCATTTGTCGTACACTCATATGATATGTATCCGTGTAAGCCTTACTCTCGCTGATCCGGCGCCGACAAGACATATGTGACGACGCATCTTTCTTCAGCCGTGAGCGCAATCTTCTGCTTGTGTGGGAGTACATACAAGGCCTTCATATCAGTCTTCATGTTCCTTGTTGTACCGAACGTTACCGGTGTTCCTCCGGCAGACGAGGAGCCTTTTGTCTTACTCTTAAGCATAAGCACGTCTCACTACAGCAAACTGCCGATTTAACAGCGGCAGATAAGTATTTTAACAACGGCCTAGCCCGCTGTTATTTACGTTTAACAGCGGCCGAAGCCCGCTGTTAACAGCTGGCTTTCCAGGCCGCGGTTAAGTTATATATTTTAACAGCGGCCCAGGCCCGTTGTTAAACTATAACACTTTAACAGCGACCCAACCTTATTGTGGGTGGTTACGAGGTAAAGTCATCCAAGGCTTATCCATCACTAAGGTAATACTTAACTAATGTACCTAATTGTGATGTGAAAAAGGAGGGAGATATAAATTAGCATATGTATGTGTTAGTAATTAAGATTTAATGATCTTAGGTTCCTAATTAATGGATCTAATAACTACTCACTAAACCTATAATACAACAAAATCTATATGCATACTTTTTAAAAAATCTGACATGACCTATTCGTATTTACACCTAATCTCATACTCTTCAACCTATAAAATAACACACAATTCATTCTAATATACCATATAAGAATTCTAACATACTCATAATACACAATTACACCATATAAGCATTCTAATATAATATAGATTTTATACCATTATATAATATACATAATACACAATTATACCATAATATAGATTTTATCATTTGTTTTATCATGCTTGTGAAATAGAACTTTAATTACACTATATAAAATGAGACATCACACTAGCAACAAATGTTATCAAAATTTAAAGTGAGCTAGTCAATTGAACTCTAGGCAATCAAACTCTTGAATTCAAAGAACAATGTACAACATTGGAATTTAATTATCATGGTATTAAATCCAAAATTCATGCACTAGCTAATTATGATGTACAAAATTACAACAAAAAGGAGGAAAAATTGTGTACCTTAATTCGGCAACTTCAAATTCTTTGACTCGTATGATAGTTTGCAACTCTTAATTGTACTCCAAAAGAACAATGAAGTTCTTTGTGTTCACATAACACCAAATAAAAAGATAATTTCGAAAGTAAAATTAAAGTGTATGCAACTTCTCAAATCTAAACGAAACCTCCATAAATCATATTTCTAAACAAAATCGTACAATAAAATGATTCAAATTCGTGCATAATTGTTGATATTTTGAAAACCCCCAATTTTCAAATTAGGGTTCATCTACAATTGTTCAAAACTCATCATTTCTCACAATCCATCAAATTTAGACTAGGTTTTCTTACTCTAAACAACACTTCTAACTTAATCGATACCACAAAACATCATTAACCTATTCAATTTACTAAACCTAAAACATAAAAACTAGGTCTGAAAACTTGGAGATTTAACCAAATATTACCTCCTCTCAGATGGCAGACGACGGCAGAGGCGGCGGCGGCTGCAATCGCACCTCTCGCTGCAGTCGATGAGAATGAGATGAAGATGAGAATGGGCTGAACGCGATGCTTCTACAATTGATATAGGGAAATTTAACAGCCGCTGTTAAATGGGCCGCTTCTAAATCGAATTAATAGCGGTCCGTTTCTGGCTGCTGTTAAACCATCGCCGTTAAATCGGCAGTTTCCTGTAGTGTCTGCCATTTCCTTCGTCATCAGCTGCAGTAGTGGTTTGTCTATCGTTGGGTCCTCAAGATTGATGTAACTCGGATGGGCATCCTCCACATGGGTGGGAGTTTCCGTTTTAACAACAACTTCATCATCATGTTTCTCTTCTTCTGATTCAGAAGGAGTTGGGTCTTCATCATCATCATCCCCATTATCCTCTTCAGCTTCATCAACTGGGTCATCGTCGTCCTTTTCCACTTCCTCATTCCCATCCCCATCGGCATCATCATCTTCATCCCCATCGTCGTCGTCATTACCCTCATTGGCATCATCCCCATCATCATTACCCTCATCACCATCGTCTCCATCATCATTACCATCATCAGCTTCGTCCCCATCATCAGCATCATCCCCATCGTCATCTTCTTCAGAAGACTCATCATCCCCATCATCTTCTTCAGAAGATTCATAACGCAGCCTTAAACCAACAACCACTCTATTTACCCTCCTCATTTCCTCTACCTCCTCTGTCTCTGCCAGCTTCACTTCCAAGTATGCATGTCTGGCCCGCCAAACTTCGGACTCATTTTGCAATTTCTTGAGGATATATTGCCCGTTGCACCACTCTGTACGTGCAACTTCCACGAGGCACTTCAACTGCTCTCGCAAGAGACACAAACGAATCGACGTTACACATACATATTATGTCTAGAACTACCATATCAGATTCGTAGAACTACGATATAAGCCTTATGCACAACATACAGAACACTTACGGATGTAGTGGTGGTACAAGCTGCTGTTACCGATGTCCACATCTCGTCCGCCTCCAAATCTTCTACTTCCTGTCGCTGCGTGGCATCCTGGCTGGCCAGCTTAAACATCTTCTCGGTCGAATCGTACTCAACTACAGACAAGCTTCTCTCGACATCAACTCGGTTCCTAAACTTGAATGTCCAGGCCGACTTGCCTCTCCGAATGTGGGTCAACGCTTTCCTCACTGTAACATCCCCGCCCAACCGAACGGTTTGGAACTTGATTTGGATGGTATAGACATTGGAAACAATGTTCTTGAGGCCCCATCGAAGTTCAGGACGTTCATAAGTGAGTCGGGTTGAAGTTACAAGCGAGTATGTGAAAATTCGTCAAAGTTGGCAGACCACAAAACATGCCGTGTGTTATAGAAACACGCCGTGTTTCTTGTGTCTGCCATAAAAGGCAACTTTTCAGCACGAATTTCCATAACTTTCCCCTCTTTCTCTTTCCCCGAAAATCCTTTTTGACGAACCAAAAACCCCCTTAGCTTCAACCCTTGATTCCGGGAGTTGTAGAGCTCCGATTTGCAATCCGTTTATTGCTACGCGTTCATTGAGACCAGAGGAAGAGATCTCACATCGTGGTTCTGGGTATTTCGAAGTAGGATGCTGTTAGTGGTAGAAGGAAGAGCTACGAGTTTGGAGTTGTAGAGCTTGGTGGTTCGGGTTCCGGGAGTCGTTTTAGAGCCTCGTCTTCTTGTCAGGTGAGGGTTTAGAGTACGATAGGTAGCATTGGTCGGTGTGAGGAGTTGAAACTTGACTTAGAAGAATGTAGGATTGCATGAATTGGAAGAGAGTAAAAGGGGAAACCGTTCTGTAGTTGATTGCTGTGTATTTGTGCTGATTAGTGTTTGTTGTTTGAATGTTTACATGATGAATTGCTTGATGAAGGGTGGCTGTTTGTTATGAATGAATTGGGGAAAATGATTAACCTTTTTTTAAAATGAATTGGACTTAGTAATGAGAGTAGGACGGTTTGGGGTATGATTCTGTCGAACTGTATCTATATTTGTGCCATGAGTTGTGGTTGCAGGAGGGTGGTCCTGCCAATGTGGGGTCACCCTTAAATGAAGAACATGTGGATGGTCCCACCAATGTGGGGTCGTCCAATGAAGGATGTACAGGAGGGTAACCCTAAGA
The DNA here is from genome assembly GCA_034768395.1 of Linum lewisii. Classification (NCBI taxonomy): domain Eukaryota; kingdom Viridiplantae; phylum Streptophyta; class Magnoliopsida; order Malpighiales; family Linaceae; genus Linum; species Linum lewisii. Next base: position 17,868,813 of record CM068299.1, on the reverse strand, counting down.
CTCATGACATGGCTATCCCTTTACTTGCATGTGGGGGTGGCCGGTGAGCTAGCCGTTTACCCTTAAACTATTTGTGTAAAGTGGATTTATTTAATGAAGTGTGATGTGATTATAAATGTGTGAGTGGATGAAAGTGATGTTATGCGACGTTGGATGGATCGATGCTATGTGTTGTTGATTGAAAGTGGTGTTATACGGGTTAGGGGTTGATAATGTGTTAGTGTTATAGGATTATGACATAAACTCAGATAATGGAATTGGTACATGAAATTGGCTAATAGAAATGGTAAGGGAATTGGTACATGGAATTGGTACGTGGAATTGGGTTGAGGAATTGGAATTGGGTTGATTGATTGAATTGCTTGGTTGATGTGTGTGGTTGATTGGCTTGTGATATGTGCATGTTGATGGGTATTGGTTAGTGATGAAATTGTTGTTGGACTTGATGATTGGAATTGGTTGGGTTTGAATGAGGAATTTGAGCATGATGTTGACGTGGAAAGTGACGATGGATTGATGTTGGTTTTGGATGGATTTGATGGGAAATTGATAGATGGTTTTGGTTTCTGGGTTTAAGTGATGAATTCTTGTTTGTGATTAATAAGTGATAGAACCAGATTGGAGCCTACACTGTCCCCAAATAGTCACCTCTTCTGGAAGAGTGAGGTGCGGTCACGCCTCCTGGAAGAGTGGCGTGATCTATTTGTGGTTGTTGTTGTTGTGTCGATGTAAGTTTGGGCCCTGGATCCTTCTGGAAGAAAGGATGCGTATTGGACCCTCCTGGAAGAGTGGGTGCGTCTGGCCGACAGGGGTGGTGTATGGGTAAACTCCAATGGCGCCTAATGAACTCACATAGATAAGTGTATGTGTCGAGTATGTGGTTGTTATGTATGTGTTGAGTATGTGGTTGTGATGTGTGTGTCGAATATGTGGTTGTGAGGTGCCTTGTGATGTGTGGTGGACTATGTTGGATTAATCTGTGAACTGAATGGTGTCGTTATGCTAAGTTGTGGGATTGAGGTGAATGACTTAGGTGTATAATGAGGTTCCGAGTTATGAACTATTAATATGGAGAGATGCCTAATAACTCACTTAGTAAATAGGAATGTAATCTGTGTATGATTGTGGTGTGACGATTGAGATGATGAGTTGCTTATGATGCTTCTGATATTGAACTGTGTGTATGATGCTTCTGATTGTTGAGCTATATGAATTGGTGTGATGCTGAATAGTTTGAATGATTGCCTTTGTTATATTGATGCTATTGTGAATTGAGGATGTTGATTTGATATTGAGCTTATGTGATCGCCTAGTATCATGTTAAGGAATTAAAATATGAATGGATGTGTCAGATTCCACTGTTGTTTGTGTGCGGAGTTGGGATCGCTCCGGAGGTTAGGTTCGACGCATAGTTAAACCCAGTGGGTTCACTCAGTTTCATTAGGAAGCTGATCCCCCCCAGTTTCTCTTTTCAGGTTCGCTTAGTAGTGAGAGTGAGTTGAAGTTCAGGTGTGTTGTTGGGTTTAGAAGGGTTGCAGGTTGGAGTTGTGAAGTGAAGATTAGAAAGCTACTTCGGAGTGACCATTGTTTTGAGTTTTGTATTTTCAGTTGACACCTTTGGTTGGGAATTTTGTAATCGTTTGGGCTTTGGTTTCGGATTTCGAATTTTATGTAATGAAGGCCTTCGGTTGTCTTTGAGCTTTTTAATGAAGAGTTGTTTCTGTTTCCGCTGCATTTTACTCCTTTATTTAAATGTTGTATCTTCGAGTAGCACTCAAACCGGTTCGACCATGAGTAAACCCGGGTCGGTTTGGGACGGGTGTTACAGATGGTATCAGAGCCGGGAGCGCAGTGGGTGACAAATAAGAGACTTTGTATCCTATACAAAGTCTAGTTCCAGCCGTTAGATCTCCTTCACTTTAATCTAACGGATGAAAAGTACTAATATTAAAGGGGGGAAAAATTACTGTTTTGGTAATTTATTTCTTACCATTACCGTCGCCCCCACCCCCCCCCCCCCAAACTCCTCTCAACCACAAAATCCCTAATTCACAACTTTCTCCTGGCGGCCAGTTCTCCCGACGGTAATCTCCCTCCGACGTCGGGCTACTTCCGATCCGGCGGCTATCTCCGGTGCAGTGTCTGGCTCCGGTGCCGCGGTTTCTCAGGTTCGGCGGTTGTCTTCGGCTGCTCTTTCCCCTGCCATCGTTGTCTCCCGGCGGCAACTTGAGGTTGCTCTTTCCCCTGCTCTTTGCACTTCACGGCGCCGGCGGTCCCAATCTTCCTCTCGCAGCCGGTAAGTTTAAACCTAGGGCATGGCCGCCGTTCCATCCTATAGTATTAGTAACTATAATATACAGGTATGTGATTAATACTAGTTTTGTTTTCTCCCTTGCATGTCAGTGAAGCGAGATTTGCAGCCTCTATCCCTGACTTCTCCTACTGAAAAACAGCCACGGCCAAGATCTGATTTAATTAATGAAGAAGAAAGATACAAGGATCTCTGATTGCAAAGCTCTTTTTCTTGCTTTCAGTTCTGCAATCCAGGTCAGTCACCGTTTTTTTCAATGATTGTGGTGGTTTTTAGTTCGTTTATGGAATGTGTTGAATGAATATCATGAATCAATACATGTAGATATAGAATACTTGTACCCTCGCAGTACTACTATGTTTGATTACGTTTTCTAAAGAGATAGTTTTGCTAAAAACTTTCTTGATTTTTCAATGTGACATTGAAATTCGTTGGAGATGTAGGTTAATGGGCAGCAGTTCAATGTGTGTTCGTATGTTTTGGTTCGAACCGTGCGGCTCGTATGTATGTTCTGGTTTTTGTCATTGGGGTTAGTAAGTGCAGTTGCAGGTTATTGTTGCATAGGTTTTTGTGGAATTGGAATACTGTTTGGGTCATGAATACATGTAGATATAGAATACTTGTATGCTCGTAGTACTAGTATGCTCGAATTATTGAACTTCCTCTTCTATAGATCCATTTCACATCATGGTCTGTTTTAAATTGATGAGAGAACTTGTGTAGCATTTAGCATTGTGTAATTGCTTTAAATTGACGCTATGGTTGGTGGATAATTTCGGTTAGTGCTACATTCCAAATGATCTATGATGTGAGAGGATAGTGTATTCCACAGCAAGTGAGGGGAACCAAATTATCACTTGTACAAGGTTATGTTGCTTGCTGCTTATTTTTAATTTGGTACTCTTGTTGGCACCGTTACCTAAAAATAATTAGTTCATGCAGTTTGTCTTAGTGTTACCTAGAATACTAATTGAGTTCTGAATGCAGGAAATTCGGATTACATAGCTCTTCTCTTCCTATCGACTTTGCAATCTAGGTAAGACCCTTTTTTTCCAGTGATTCTGTTTTGTTTTTGGTTTTTAGGAGTAGCATAGGTCATGAATTGTGTGGCTCGTTTCTAGTATGTGTTTTTTTGTGCACCTTGTTAGACCCTCTGCATTTTTTGTTGTTGGGACTCTCTGCATTAGTACTAGTAGCTGTCATGTACTAGTAGCTGTCTTGTAATAGTATGTGATGAATTATGGACAGTACTAGTATAATGGCAGTACTAGTTTATTGTTTAATTATATTGTTTACTGAATGATGATGTTGTGATTTTGTTTTACAGGTTTTTTGGAGGGGTGATTTTTAGCATCTGAAGGAGAGATTTGGTTCAGTAAAGAGAGTTTATGTTGTTGCAGAAGAGGATCAACTTCTGACGAAAGAGATTCAAGAATGGTTCATTCAAAACAGTGCAACTGATGAGGTGAAATACATTCCAGGAGCTGATCATATGGTAATGCTCTGTAAGCCTGATGAGCTTTACTCTTCTCTGCTGGAGATTGTAAAGATTTGACCTTTCTCTCTGCAACTATTCATAGAATTATATGATAAGTTCTGATGTACAAATGGGAGTTCTGACGTCTTCATCTCTAGTAGCCTAGTCTGTTCAAAATCATAATATCATTATACATCATAGATTGTAAAATATCCCATTTGCATTAATAATAAGTTCCATTTTCGTATTAGCCACAATTACAAACCATTAAGAACAGTTCATAAGTTTCTTTCTACACTTATTGAAGCAGAAGCTAGAAATAAGAATAATGACTATCAACTAAGGAAAACCATAAAGCATTCTTCCCTACTGCTTTGCAGTTCTTCATGGCTTTTTACAGCTCAAAAAAGCGTTCAAATATAGCATCAACATCGGGGGAATGATCACTCGGTGAATTATTTAGATCAAACAAAGGTGCGGAAGAAGGTTTTTTGACCTGGGAACTCGAATCGGGTTCATCCACATTACAAAACTCAAACTTGAACTTGGGGTCAAATTTAAATGGTGAGTGTGACTAACGTTGAAAAAAATGAAAGTTAAGCTTTTGTGAACTCGAAGGTTGGTTGACTTGGGAACTCGAACCGGGTAAATCCATTACAAAACAAAAACTAGATCAACAATGGTGGTGGTTGCTGCTTTGGAGAAGAAGAAGATAAGGATTAGTTAAATAAGTAAAAAAATAATTTGTTGCATATTTTAAGGATGAGATATTTAGAAAATATTAAAATTAATAATTAAACATTAAATTAGGGAAATTCTTTGCATATCCGGCGGTTAAATAACAAGGGAAGTGGGGGAATTTTAATAGATTATTTAATTAGATGTAATAACTAATTAGGTAGTTAGGATGAGATCAATGGCGGAAATTAAACTTTGTACAGGTGACAAAGTAAGGACTTTGTCACCGAAAAAAATCCCATCAGAGCCTGGTTAGTTGCTGCTGTGTGGGTGATTCGTGTCTTCTTCTAGAGGAGTAGTTAACCTCATAGGAGGAAGGGATGAAGCATCGGCACATAACCAACTTTCCAGGGATTTTCAAACTGTTTTGAAATGGGTGGGAAGTTTTGAAAGGAAAGTGTTTTGAGCTTGAAAGGAAAGTGTTTTGAAATGCAATGTGATTTATGAAAATTGGTCAACTGAAACATTTTGTGTCCTCCTGTAGTGAAGAGGGTGTCGGAGTAGTTTGGGAGTGGAAGTGGTAGTAGACTAGGAGGTTGGTTGGAAGAGTAGAGCTATTGTAGATTTTGGCTAGGTTGGTGGAGTGTTCGAGGAGTGTGAAGTTCTGGTCGGAGGTGTTAGTTGGTAGTTTCTGGCTTTGCTTGAGTTGTTGATAAAAGGATTTTACCAAGGTCGTATTCCACGGGGTCCTCTCATAGACCAATACTCACACTTCTCATAGACGGTCTAGACATTTGAAATTGGTTTGGTTTGATTGAGAAATTCAGAAACAAAGGCAAAGAAATGCAATACTAACAAAGATTAAGCAAGAGAGAAAGGTGGTTCAAATCAAAGACAAAGGGGGCTCTCTTGGTGGGTAGTTTCATCATGCTCAAGAGGACTAATTGAACAAACAAGCCAATCAAGATCGAGTTTGCATTCAGATGACCATGCATTTCACTTCTATAGACTCAATGCACTCTTGTAGTACCAAATCCCTATCCTAATACCACTCAACTTAGGCTCTCGCTCTCAAGCTAAGTGAAAAAGGATGCATTCTAAGTGTTTGATGAAATGCCAAGACACAAGACCCTCTCTTAAGACTCTATGACCACAAGGCTAGGCATAACACTCTCATATCAATGCCCTAACACTAAGAGATTCACCAAAAAGCCTTTTCAAACTCAATTGAATGAAAATCCACATGCACACCAAGTGTTCGATAAAATGCCCAAGAGAGAAATCAAGCGAAAATGGTTGAAACAAGATGATCTAATCTCTTAGAACACACTCACTTCAATCCCTAGACCTACAATCTATGAAATCCAAGCACTCTCATGCATCAAATCACATTGAATGGACCAAATCAAGCAAACATGGCATAAAATGGCATTAAGAACAAGTTTAGGAATCATCCTCATACAACCAAGATCAATCATGGCAAGTTCTATACAATCATCCCTCTATCATAGCACAACTAATCTACCCATCCAAGATGAACCCTAGAAACTCAGACACACATGGCCAAGGGAGTAAAGAGAAAAGAAGGAAGAATGGTCACCAAGAACACCATGGATGAATCCTTGAGATGATCTTCACTTCTCCACTTGTGAGCACTTCTCCCAAGGTTTGTTGGCTTCAATCCTAGCTCCAATGGCTTCAAATTGCTCCAAAAATGTGTTCTAGGGTTTGAGGGTTCGTGGGTATGTGTTTGGGGTTCAAGAGAGATGAAAGAATGCCCCAAAATGGCCAAAAACAAGAGTATTTATAGTGCAGGGGACAGTGCACGACGTGCACCCCTGCACTCTGCAGAAAGCTCGATCTTGTAATGCTCATATCTCCCTCGTCCGAACTCCAAATGACCTCCCGTTTGCTCCTATGTGCTCCTTGTCATCCGTACTTCGATGCCATAACCTGAAAATGCACAGAGGAAACTCCAATAGACCACTAATTTGGCTCCAAAGTGGCAACCGAACAACAAATGGGCACTTTGCACAAAACTTCAATAAAAACATATAAGTCATGTCATTTCACGAATAAACACGGGCATTTCATAGGTCAATCATAAGCTTAAAATGCACTAAATAAAGTCATATCAAATTCCCCTACGACTAACCTTTTGCTTGTCCTCAAGCAAATGAACTAGGATACACTCAGGTTCACAAATGACAAGATCGATCGAATTGAGATTCAAGTTCCCACAATGAAAATTAAATTGGCACGCCTAGAACATTGAACCTAACATGCATTCAAATCATCCAAACAACCTGGTCTCACTGGTTCTCTGCACACAGACAAGGAGTAATCACCAATCATTCATAAATCTGATCCAACCGACTAGACTCCTCACACAGAAAATTTTAAGTACAAGGGGAAACTCTCGCACTCTGTGTTTAGGGACGTGTTTTAGCTCTCAATCACTTTCTCGACCGAACTATGTCATAAGTTTGCATTTCGACCACATCTCCACCACTATGATAACACGAGACTCTAGTCAGAAGGACTTTGCGCGGGACTGAAACGATCCTACACTACACGGGTTTATGATGAATGGATGAAGGGATGTATGATGATGAAGGCTTTGGTGCGGTGTAGCAATCAACTAGCTTCCCTCGAATCAGGAACTATGGCTTCCTACCATCTAGCTAGACACGGGTGGAATAGAATACGCTCGTCCTATGACACCCTCCAGCAACCTAGCACTTTTCATTCAACTTTCTTTTCGACTTTTCTGCTTTTTGCTTTTTCTTTAGCATTTACTTTGATTTCGTTCTTCCATTTGTAGGGAGAAGAACACTTTGAACTATAGGACTTATTAACTCTGAACCTTTTTTTTTTTTTGCTTTTCTTTTGGAATTTTTTTTTTCTTTTAGTGCTGAATTTTTTCAAGTTGCTAGAGGGGTTTACACATCCGGACATAATAGCTAAGACCACCTGTTTACTAGCTATAGGTAAGTTACCACAGACCGACTTCCGGTAGGCCAATCTCATACTACTACCACAAGGGATCAACGGGTGAAGAAAAACATGGGAGATGGCTGTAATGTATAACGAACCGAAAAAAAAAGGCTAGGCACAAGGGTTTACACCTAGAGGATTTATCATTGGGACGGCTTCTGGCTTAGGTAGCAAACTCTAGGTGCCTAAATCATCCTAGAACTCGTGTTATCGTGTGGTCTCAAATAGGTCTCATGCAAATTCTAACTCGTTCAAGATACGAGAAAGCCACTCACAAAGAATTGAAATTGCAAGATACGAGCAATAGATCAAAAGCTTACAAGTGGTTGCTAGTCAGATTCAGACATTTTCATGCATTTCGAGGTGTCACTACAAGCGTGATTTAAATTTATGTTCTGACCAGGTTATAAGACATCAAAGCATGCATGCAGGTTACAGGTTCTAAGTGGAACAGTTTAAACGCCATTGTGAAAACTTGAAGTCAATTAAACACCACAAGTCAAGAACCGAATGAGTCTACGATAGAGAAATTTGACATTCAATCAAGATCATGCACACAATCACAGCACAACATTCTACTTCTACCGAAAAAGAATCACACCAAACCTCAAAATCCCCCTACGACTAGAACAAGCATTGTCCGCAATGATCAAGAGAGAGAGAGGATAAGGTGGAACGAATATACCGTGCGGTGAAGAAGAGAAGCCGGAGATGGAATCCCAGGTCAAGTAACCTGTTCAGGACGAGGACCTGAATCAGGGGTAACTGTAGAAAACAAGGGAGGGCACACCACTCAAACACAACCCATAGTCGACAAGATGAGAGTACGGATGAGATGTGAGATCCAACAACATAACAAGTGCAAAGCCAGAAATGAAAAGAGAAAATCAGAAGTCAAACACAACAAAACATGCAGTCATAAACAGAAATAAAAGAAAGGAAAAATCCAAAGTCCTGAGAAGTGGTGAGTGATCCTGTGGCTCTCAGTAGGGTGGTGGTCGTGGGTGCCCAGGCCACTGTGACCATGGATGGTAGCCATCAAACGGGGGAGGCGGTGGAAAGACTGACCAAGTGCTGGAGGGGCCGGACTCAGAGTGGAAGCTCTCCTGGTAGTAGTAGGACTGATGCTGCTGCCAGTACTGAGAATGCTGAATCTGAGTAATCTGGGTACCCTGAAACTGCTGAACCTCATGCACCTGAGCAAGCTGCTGTCCATAGAATTGCTGGCTCTCAAAATCTCTAGTGTTGTACGCCTCTAGGTCCTGGACTCTCCTACTAAGATCCTGTATTGCCGCACTGTCTCTCCTTTGTCCCTCACGAATATCCTCCACTACAGTCGTGAGGCGACCCATCCCCGAGATAAGCTCATGAAGCGGAGTAGGGTCGATCTCTACATCCTCCTCATCACTGTCATCATCTGAGACCCGACAAGTCGGAGCCAGAAGGTCTGTGATCTGAGCTGTAGGTAGGACAATCCTCAAGAGAACTGGTCGAGGCTCGACAAATTCGGGAGCAGGACCAAAAGCATCAAGGCACTCATACCCACGCACCAACCTGGTCACAAATCCTCCTCCCAGCAGAACACCAGTAGTGTCATTAGCTTGTATCTGAAGGAGGGCTCCTAGCACTAAATCACCTAGATGCAGCTTGATGCCCCTCTCCAAGCAATAAAAGAGAAACAAATCTCTGACTGAGACTACACCTGGAGAGGAGGATGACTTCCTGTGGGTGATGGAGTGCCGGAAGAAGTGATGGAGGATCTTCAGCATAGGCCGATCAATTCTTCTTTCAGCCGGGTCGGGTGAGTGGGTCGGTTGGTTCGGGTGGGTGAGTAGGCTGGTTGGTGGGTGGGTTGGTTTGGGTTGGGGCAGGGGTGAGTGAGTGGGTCGGGTCGGATCAGCTGGGTCAAGTGAGTTGGGTGAACCAAAACCAAACCGAACAATGACTCAAACCAGAAAATCAAGAATCAAATGACTCAACCACTGACCAAACCGAAACAATGTAAAGGGAAAGATCAGGTGCACGGCGTGCAAGTATGCACGGCGTGCAGGGTGCACGGCGTGCATGGATGCACGGCGTGCACCTTGGAGCTGAAATTTTTTTTGAATCCTCCTGGACAGCACGTGCACCAACCGTGCACGATACACGGCGTGCATGATGCACGACGTGCATAGGTGCACGGCGTGCACCTCCTCAGCCTAAAATCAACTTTTCACCTCGACGAAAATCAACCCAAAATGGACCCCGAACTTCAGAATTTCAACACCTACGAGACCACAAAGGACACCACAACAACTCAAGGACCTTGAACACCACAAAAACACACAATCACGCAATCAAATCAAGACGAAAAGACATGAAAAACCCTCGGGTTGCCTCCCGAGAAGCGCTTGGTTAACGTCGTAAGCTCGACGAAGCAAGGAACACTCAAGGCACGACCAAAGACAAGACCTCAACAACACCTATAGTATCACTAACAACATAATGCTTAAGTCTATGGCCATTCACCTTAAAAGGTTCGGTTTGGGATGGACCTCGATGGTGCCATAAGGAAAAACATGAGTTACCGTAAAGGGGCCGGACCAACGAGACCTCAATTTCCCGGGAAAGAGCTTGAGCCGAGAGTTGTATAGGAGAACTTGATCACCAACTTTGAAATCCTTGCCCGGCTTCAAACGGGAATCATGAATGAGCTTCGTCCTCTCCTTGTAAAGCTTTGCATTCTCATATGCATGATGGCGATACTCCTCGAGCTCATGTACCTGAAACTTACGCTCTTCTCCTGCGAGACTCATATCAAGGTTTAGAAATTTCAGTGCCCAATAAGCTCGGTGCTCGAGCTCTACCGGCAAATGGCATGCTTTGCCATAGACCATCCTATAGGGAGTAGTGCCTATAGGGGTCTTGTAGGCCGTGCGGTAGGCCCATAGAGCGTCATCAAGCTTCTTCGACCAATCTTTCCGTGATTGGTCGACCGTCTTCTCTAAGATTCTCTTAAGTTCCCTATTGGTCACCTCGGCTTGGCCACTAGTTTGAAGGTGATACGAGGTGGACATCCGATGAGTGACGCCGAACCGGTGGCATACTCTATCGAATTGCCCTTGAAAATGAGTACCTCGATCACTAATGATAGCACGAGGGGTACCAAAACGGGTGAACAACTTAACAAGAAACTTCCCTACGACTCGGGCATCATTGGTAGGCAAAGCTTGTGCCTCCGCCCATTTAGACACGTAATCTACCGCAACTAATATGTACTTATTACCATGCGAAGTAGGAAATGGTCCCATGAAATCAATACCCCATATATCAAATATTTCTACCACTAACGAGACATTTTGAGGCATTTCATTACGGGAAGAGATGTTACCTGAACGTTGACATGCATCGCAAGACTTGACAAAGTCTTGACAATCTCGGAAGATCGAGGGCCAAAAGAATCCGGACTCAAGTACCTTGCGAGCCGTGCGATTTGCTCCATGATGTCCACCCGTAGGACCGGAGTGGCAATGTCGCATGATGTCCTTAGACTCTCCATAAGTGACACATCTTCTAATCATACCATCCGAGCCAACTCGAAATACAAAAGGATCGTCCCAATAGTAATGCTTCAAATCCGCAAAGAACTTCCTTTTGTCTTGAGTGGAGAGGCCCTCCTTCAAGTCTCCACTAGCAAGATAGTTAGCCAAATCCGCGAACCAAGGTTCCTTGAACTCTAAAGTTGCTATAGCGAATAATAGCTCATCGGGGAAGTTGTCATTGATCTCTTCATTACCATTGTGTACCATTTCCGCCTCTTCCAAGCGAGACAAGTGGTCGGCGGCTACATTCTCGGACCCCTTCTTATCTCGAATCTCAATATCAAACTCTTGCAATAGAAGGACCCATCGGATCAACCTTGGTTTAGCATCGGTCTTAGATAGAAGGTACCTCAAAGCTTGGTGGTCCGTGAAGACAATAGTGTGAGAAAGTACCAAGTAGGACCTAAACTTATCAAAAGCAAACACTATGGCCAAGAGCTCCTTCTCCGTAGTTGTGTAGTTCCTTTGAGCATCATTGAGAGTCTTACTTGCATAGTATATTGGATGGAATCTCTTGTCGATTCGTTGGCCTAGAACCGCTCCAATAGCGTAATCGCTAGCATCACACATCAACTCAAATGACTTTGACCAATCCGGAGCAATGAGTATAGGGGCATTCGTGAGTTTACCCTTGAGGAGTTCAAAAGCTTGCAAGCACTCTTCATCAAAACGAAATTCCACATCCTTCTCAAGAAGCCGAGTCATAGGAGTAGTTATTTTCGAGAAGTCTTTGATGAAGCGCCTATAGAAACCAGCATGCCCCAAGAAGCTTCTCACGGCTTTCACGGATGAGGGTGGAGGAAGTTGAGAGATGGTCTCCAACTTTGCCTTGTCAACCTCAATGCCCTTTTTAGAGATCTTGTGACCAAGAACAATCCCCTCATTGACCATGAAATGACACTTCTCCCAACTTAATGCAAGATTGGTCTCTTCACACCGACGCAAGACCTTCTCAAGGTTCCTCAAGCATAGGTCGAATGAATCCCCAAAAACCGAGAAGTCGTCCATGAACACTTCCATGATATCTTCCACGAAATCATCGAAAATGGCAAGCATACACCATTGGAAGGTAGTGGGAGCGTTGCACAACCCAAAGGGGATCCGTCGATAAGCAAAAGTACCGAAGGGGCATGTGAATGTGGTCTTCTCGATGTCCTCCGAGGCGATCGGGATTTGGAAGTACCCGGACATACCATCCAAGAAACAATAGTACTCGTGACCGGAGAGACGCTCGAGCATTTGATCCATGAAAGGTAGAGGAAAGTGATCCTTCCTAGTGGCATCATTGAGTCGACGATAATCTATGCAAACACGCCACCCGGTGATCGTCCTTGTCGGGATAAGCTCATCCTTGTCATTAGCTACCACCGTGATCCCTCCTTTCTTGGGAACAACTTGCATGGGGCTAACCCAAGGGCTATCCGAGATAGGAAAGATAATCCCCGCATCCATAAGCTTAATAACCTCTTTCTTCACAACCTCCTTCATGTTAGGATTTAGCCTTCTTTGTGGTTGCACAACCGGCTTGAAATCTTCCTCCATAAGGATCCGATGTGAGCAAAATGTGGGACTTATACCTCGAATATCCGAGATGCTCCACGCAATAGCTCTCATCTACTTCTTGAGGAGCTCCACTAGACGGTCCTTTTGCTCGGGTAGAAGCTCAGAATTGATGATGACCGGTAGCTTAGAATCTGGCATGAGAAAAGCATACTCCAAATGTGCGGGAAAAGGCTTGAGCTCAAGAGTAGGTGGTTCTTCATAGGAGTTCTTTACCCTTTCCACCTTCGGGAGAGCAACAAAAACCGTTTCACCCTCTAACTTGTCTCTCCCTTCATCAAGGTAAGCCACTTGAGCTTTTAACTCCGGGGTACCTAAATGTTCCTGCACATCCGTTCTAAGGCAAACATCCAAAGAATCTCGACACATGAAGTTAGAAATACTACACACACTAGCCGAAGCAATAGTATCACAAGAGTACTCTAAATCATCTTGTGCGTGAGCAAACTTCATGCCATCGGCTATGCAAAATGTGACACTCTCTTGTCCTACTCTCAATGTCAATTTTCCGTCATGCACATCAATCAAAGCACGAGAAGTAGCTAGGAATGGTCTACCAAATATCAATGAGACATCCACATCATTGGTATCTATGACCGCAAAGTCAACTAGGAAGACAAAAGGGCCTACTTTAACTAGCACATCATCAACAATCCCCTAGGACTCTTAGTCGACTTGTCCGCAAGTTGAATGTACATACGAGTAGAACGAAGATTAGACAACCCTAGCTTCTCAAATATGCAATAAGGCATGACATTGATACTAGCACCTAGATCCGCAAGACTATTAGCAAGAGAAATATTACCAATAGCACAAGGGATAGTAAAGGTACCCGGATCCTTGAGCTTTTTGGGTGGACTTTTGAAGAGAACGGTGGAGCATTCCTCATTAAGGTGGACTAGAGATGTCTCCGGTAACTTTCTCTTGTTGGTGTAGAGTTCCTTCATGAACTTAGCATATTGGGGCATCATAGTCATTGCTTCGGGAAACGGAAGAGAGAATTGCATTTGACTAATCCGCTCCACAAACTTCTTGAAAACCTTCTCAAGGCCATCCTTCTTCAATCGAGATGGGTATGGAGGCTTAGGCTTGTATGGAGATACAATCGGTGCGGGAGGAGAGACCGGTGGTGTACTCGATGTAGCCTTACTAGGTTCCTTGGCAACCTTAGTGCTCACATTACCCGTAGGAGGTTCGACTTTAACCTCAACTTCATCCGAAGGAGGATCATTAATATCATCATCATCAACCATTAGATTAGGATCTTGTACCTTTTTAGAGTCAATTGGGGTAGAGGTTGTATCTTGCAAGGGTCTTCCACTTCTCAAGGTCACTACCTTGCAATGCTCCGGACCTTTGGGGTTGATCTCGGTATTGGAAGGTAAAGAGCCCGAAGTTCTCTCCGAAAGTGCCTTAGCAATATGACCCATTTGATTCTCCAAATTTGCAATTGAAGCTTGTTGATTCTTGATAAGTTGAATCATTGCCGCATTGGTGTCTTCTTGGGAGATTGTAGAACCACCCTCTTTGTTTTGAGAAGGCTTGGTGAAACCGGGCGGCCCATTACCCTTATGATTATACATCCCCGGTGGATTAGAACCTTGCTCACCACCTTGGTTACCTTGATTTTGGTTATCTCCTTGGTTACCTTGGTTTTGGTTTCCCCCTTGGTTCCATTGGTTGTCTTGCTTTTGATTTCCCCATTGATTCCATAGGTTTCCTCCTTGGTTACCTTGATTGTACCCCTTGTAACCTTGGAATCCTCCTTGATTACCTTGGTTGTAACCCTTGTTATAACCACCATTTTGATTACCTTGGCCTTGGTACCCTTGGTTAGGCTTGTTGTACCCACCTCCTTGGTTCCAAGGACGGTTGTAGTTACCCCCTTGATAGTTCCCTTGAGGGTTGAAGTTACCATGGAATCCTTGACCTTGTGCAAAGCTTACTTCCTCAATGTTTTCATCTTGGTTAGGCTCGGAAGTAGTGGAAGGGCATACATTGACATCATGGCCTTGGCCTCCACAACATTCACAACAAAATACCGAAGCAACCAGTGGATTACCCACTTTAGATGGCTTAGAGGGAGTCTTAGGCATACTAAGATTGCTTACTTGTGAAGCCATGGCGTCGATCTTAGACATAAGGAGAGCGATCATTGGATCATCTTCATCTCGGTGCCTCGGTAACTTAGGCTTCTTCCCATAGCTAGACGACTCCTTTGGTGCATCAACACTTACGGACCGAGAATCATAGTGTGTGTCACTTCCATACTTAGACTTAGGAGGTTGTTGTCGAGACCAACTCCTTGTCTTGTTGGCCATCTCCGCGAAGAGTTCTAGAGCATCTTCGGGAGTGAGCATCCTTAAGTCACCTCCGGCGGCTTGGTTGATCATCCTTGTATTCTCAAAATCAAGGGACCAAGCAAAGATGTCCGCCAAGCTCCATTCGGCGAAGTTGTGATGAGGACAAGACCGAAGAATGGCTTGGAACCTATTCCAAGTCTCATGGAAGAGCTCTCCGTTGTGTTGTGTGAAGTGGTTGATACGATCTCGGATTGCATCGGTCATATAAGGAGGAAAGAACTCTTCGAGGAAAGCTTCAGCTAGGCCCTCCCATGTGGTGAAAGCTCTACTCGGTTGGTTCTCCAACCATGACTTGGCTTTACCTTTGAGGGAGAAGGGGAAAAGTCCGAGTCGCACACAATCCGGGTGAACTTGATCGTTCTTCACCGTATCACATATCTCTAGGAAGTCCTTCAAGTGTCTAGACGGGCACTCTCCATCTATACCGTTGAACACCACTCCGTTCTGTACCATCTGAATCATATTAGGCTTCAACTCGAAGTTTCTTGCATTTACCGGTCTTCACACGATGCTCGAGGCTGCCCCTTCAAGGGTTGGGCGAGCATAATCAGCTAGTGTGCGCCTCGCACCCCTTTGCGATTGATCGTCTTCATTGGTGCGATGTGAATGTTCTGAATGGTTATCTTCGTCCTCGTGATGAGACATAGTGTGGTGTGATATGCGATCAACTTCTTCTTCTTCAACTGTAGGAGGTGGGGAAGTGGTAGGTGACTCGAGCACTTGTTCTAGTCCTTGGATTCGTGCTTGAAGACGAGCTGAACGCCTCATGCACTAACCCAAATCTCCTGCAAACAAGCACAACAAACACACCCGAGTAATACAACGATGCGGGATAATAAAGTAAACAAAGAGCAACAAGGAAGCAAAAAGTAAAGCGGAAGGAAGTGAATAGATCGGTCCCTACTAAGTGCTTTCAAAGGAATGAGAGGGTCCCCGGCAACGGCGCCAAAAACTTGATAAAAGGATTTTACCAAGGTCGTATTCCACGGGGTCCTCTCATAGACCAATACTCACACTTCTCATAGACGGTCTAGACATTTGAAATTGGTTTGGTTTGATTGAGAAATTCAGAAACAAAGGCAAAGAAATGCAATACTAACAAAGATTAAGCAAGAGAGAAAGGTGGTTCAAATCAAAGACAAAGGGGGCTCTCTTGGTGGGTAGTTTCATCATGCTCAAGAGGAATAATTGAACAAACAAGCCAATCAAGATCGAGTTTGCATTCGGATGACCATGCATTTCACTTCTATAGACTCAATGCACTCTCGTAGCACCAAACCCTATCCTAATACCACTCAACTTAGGCTCTCGCTCTCAAGCTAAGTGAAAAAGGATGCATTCTAAGTGTTTGATGAAATGCCAAGACACAAGACCCTCTCTTAAGACTCTATGACCACAAGGCTAGGCATAACACTCTCATATCAATGCCCTAACACTAAGAGATTCACCAAAAAGCCTTTTCAAACTCAATTGAATGAAAATCCACATGCACACCAAGTGTTCGATAAAAATGCCCAAGAGAGAAATCAAGCGAAAATGGTTGAAACAAGATGATCTAATCTCTTAGAACACACTCACTTCAATCCCTAGACCTACAATCTATGCAATCCAAGCACTCTCATGCATCAAATCACATTGAATGGACCAAATCAAGCAAACATGGCATAAAATGGCATTAAGAACAAGTCTAGGAATCATCCTCATACAACCAAGATCAATCATGGCAAGTTCTATACAATCATCCCTCTATCATAGCACAACTAATCTACCCATCCAAGATGAACCCTAGAAACTCAGCCACACATGGCCAAGGGAGTAAAGAGAAAAGAAGGAAGAATGGTCACCAAGAACACCATGGATGAATCCTTGAGATGATCTTCACTTCTCCACTTGTGAGCACTTCTCCCAAGGTTTGTTGGCTTCAATCCTAGCTCCAATGGCTTCAAATTGCTCCAAAACTGTGTTCTAGGGTTTGAGGGTTCATGGGTATGTGTTTGGGGTTCAAGAGATATGAAAGAATGCCCCAAAATGGCCAAAAACAAGAGTATTTATAGTGCAGGGGACAATGCACGGCGTGCACCCCTGAACGGCATGCACCCCTGCACTCTGCAGAAAGCTCGATCTTGTAATGCTCATATCTCCCTCGTCCGGACTCCAAATGACCTCCCATTTGCTCCTATGTGCTCTTTGTCATCCGTACTTCGATGCCATAACCTGAAAATGCACAGAGGCAACTCCAATAGACCACGAATTTGGCTCCAAAGTGGCAACCGGACAATAAATGGGCACTTTGCACAAACTTCAATAAAAACATATAAGTCATGTCATTTCACGAATAAACACGGGCATTTCATAGGTCAATCATAAGCTTAAAATGCACTAAATAAAGTCATATCAGTTGTGCTTTGTTGTGCTCTTGTATGAGTTGTGTTTGGTTGTGTTCTTGGTGGTTGTAGTGCCGTCGAGGTTCGGTTGTGCGTGTCTGTTAGGTAGAAGTTCGGAGTAGTGCCCTTAGAAGGTGTGTGTTGCTAGAGCCGTTAAGAGCGAGTTTCGGGAGGTGATGTGATCCTTGTGTTGCTGCGTTTTGCTGTGATTTGTGGATTCATTGCTAAGGTTAGTTGGGTTGTGATTTCGGGGATGAAATCTCTTGAAGTTGTGGAGACTTGTAACATCCCCGCCCAACCGAACGGTTTGGAACTCGAGTTTGGATGGTTTAGACATTGGAAACAATGTTCTTTAGGCCCCATCGAAGTCCGGGACGTTCATAAGTGAGTCGGGTTGAAGTTACAAGCGAGTATGTGAAAATTTGTCAAAGTTGGCAGACCACAAAACATGGCCGTGTGTTATAGAAACACGCCGTGTTTCTCGTGTCGGCCATAAAAGGCAACTTTTCAGCACGGATTTCCATAACTTTCCCCTCTTTCTCTTTCCCCGAAAATCCTTTTTGACGAACCAAAAACCCCCTTAGCTTCAACCCTTGATTCCGGGAGTTGTAGAGCTCCGATTTGCAATCCGTTTATTGCTACGCGTTCGTTGAGACCAGAGGAAGAGATCTCACATCGTGGTTCTGGGTATTTCGAAGTAGGATTCTGTTAGTGGTAGAAGGAAGAGCTACGAGTTTGGAGTTGTAGAGCTTGGTGGTTCGGGTTCCGGGAGTCGTTTTAGAGCCTCGTCTTCTTGTCAGGTGAGGGTTTAGAGTATGATAGGTAGCATTGGTCGGTGTGAGGAGTTGAAACTTGACTTAGAAGAATGTAGGATTGCATGAATTGGAAGAGAGTAAAAGGGGAAACCGTTCTGTAGTTGATTGCTGTGTATTTGTGCTGATTGGTGTTTGTTGTTTGAATGTTTACATGATGAATTGCTTGATGAAGGGTGGCTGTTTGTTATGAATGAATTGGGGAAAATGATTAACCTTTTTTTAAAATGAATTGGACTTAGTAATGAGAGTAGGACGGTTTGGGGTATGATTCTGTCGAACTGTATCTATATTTGTGCCATGAGTTGTGGTTGCAGGAGGGTGGTCCTGCCAATGTGGGGTCGCCCTTAAATGACGAACAGGTGGATGGTTGCACCAATGTGGGGTCGTCCAATGAAGGATGTACAGGAGGGTAACCCTAAGACTCATGACATGGCTATCCCTGTACTTGCAGGTGAGGGTGGCCGGTGAGCTAGCCGTTTACCCTTAAACTGTTTGTGTAAAGTGGATATATTTAATGAAGTGTGATGTGATTATAAATGTGTGAGTGGATGAAAGTGATGTTATGCGACGTTGGATGGATCGATGTTATGTGTTGTTGATTGAAAGTGGTGTTATGCGGGTTAGGGGTTGATAATGTGTTAGTGTTATAGGATTATGACATAGACTCGGATAATGGAATTGGTACATGGAATTGGCTAATAGAAATGGTAAGGGAATTGGTACGTGGAATTGAGTAGAGGAATTGGAATTGGGTTGATTGATTGAATTGCTTGGTTGATGTGTGTGGTTGATTGACTTGTGATATGAGCATGTTGATGGGTATTGGTTAGTGATGAAATTGTTGGTGGACTTGATGATTGGAATTGGTTGGGTTTGAATGAGGAATTTGAGCATGATGTTGACGTGGAAAGTGATGATGGAATGATGTTGGTTTTGGATGGATTTTATGGGAAATTGATAGATGGTTTTGGTTGTTGGGTTTAAGTGATGAATTCTTGTTTGTGATTAATAAGTGATAGAACCAGATTGGAGCCTACACTACCCCCAAATAGTCACCTCTCTTGGAAGAGTGAGGTGCGATCACACCTCCTGGAAGAGTGGCGTGATCTATCTGTGGTTGTTGTTGTTGTTGTATCGATGTAAGTTTGGGCCCTGGATCATTCTGGAAGAAAGGATGCGTCTTGGACCCTCCTGGAAGAGTGGGTGCGTCCACTACAAGAAACTGCTCGTTTAACAGCGGCAGATATGATGTTTAACAGCGACCGTGGCCGCTGTTAAATTACTTTGACCGCGGTTGTGGCCCGCTGTTAAATGGGCCAATGCTAAAGTAATTTAACAGCGGATAAAAGTGGTCGCGGTTAAGTGGACTGGTCGCTGTTAAATTATAATAGTTTAACAGCGGTCGTAATGAATTTAACAGCGGCCACAAGCCGCTGTTAAATTGTTTCATCGGGAAAAATTAATGGCCGGAGCTCCGGCGATTGAGCCGGAACTCCGGCAATAGTCCAGATCCTCTTCCTCCTCCTCCGATCGTCCTCTTCCTCCTCCTCTTCCTCTTCTTCTTCCTCTTCTTCTTCTTTCCTCTTCCTCTTCTTCCTCTTCCTCTTCTTCTTCCTCTTCCTCTTCTTCTTCTTTTTCCTCTTCCTTTCTTCTTTTCCTCTTCCTCTTCTTTCTCTTTCTTCTCTCTTTCTGAATAGAAGAGAGAGAGAAAGGGAGTTGGCGGCAGCTTCGATGTTCGGAAGAAAATGTAGGGCGTCGACGATCAGGTTTGGGCAGATCGGAGGAGTTCGGTTTGGCTGGCGGCGGCTGGAGTAGAGCATCGGCGATGTGGCTAGTACGCCGGCGAAGAGAATAGAAGAGGAAGAGGAAGAAGAGGAAGAGGAAGAAGAAGAGGAAGAGGAAGAGGAAGAAAAGGAAAAGGAAGAGGATGAGGAGGAGGAGGAGGAGGAAGAGTAAGAGGAAGAGGAGGAAAAGGAAGAGGATGAGGAGGAGGAGGAAGAGGAAGAAGATGATCCGCGTCAACCAGTTTCAACCAATCAGATCGTTTTATTTTAATAGCGGCCATGAGCCGCTGTTAAATTAGACCGGCCGCTGTTAAACTGTGTAATTTAATAGCAGCTAAGTGGCCGCTGTTAAATTTCACGAATTTTGTAATTTAACAGCGGTCAATAAATGGCCGTTGTTAACCTGTCGCTGTTAAACTAACATTTTCTTGTAGTGGTCTGGCCGGCAGGGTGGTGTATTGGTAAACTCCAATGGCGCCTAATGAACTCACATAGATAATTGTATGTGTCGAGTATGTGATTGTGATGTATGTGTTGAGTATGTGGTTGTGATGTATGTGTTGAATATGTGGTTGTGAGGTGCCTTGTGATGTGTGCTGGACTATGTTGGATTAATCTGTGAACTGAATGGTGTCGTTATGCTGAGTTGTGGGATTGAGGTGAATGACTTAGGTGTATAATGAGGTTCCGAGTTGTGAACTATTAATATGGAGAGATGCCTAATAACTCACTTAGTAAATAGGAATGTAATCTGTGTATTGTGTATGATTGTGGTGTGACGATTGAGATGACGAGTTGCTTATGATGCTTCTGATATTGAACTGTGTGTATGATACTTCTGATTGTTGAGCTATATGAATTGGATGTGATGCTGAATAGTTTGAATGATTGCCTTTGTTATATTGATGCTATTATTAATTGAGGATGTTGATTTGATATTGAGCTTATATGATCGCCTAGTATCATGTTAGGGAATTAAAATATGAATGGCTGTGTCAGATTCCACTGTTGTTTGTGTGCGGAGTTGGGATCGCTCCGGAGGTTAGGTTCGGCGCATAGTTAAGCCCAGTGGGTTCACTCAGTTTCATTAGGAAGCTGACTCCCCCCCCCCAGTTTCTCTTTTCAGGTTCGCTTGGTAGTGAGAGTGAGTTGAAGTTCAGGTGTGCTGTTGGGTTCAGACGGGTTGCAGGTTGGAGTTGTGAAGTGAAGATTAGAAAGCTACTTCGGAGTGACCATTGTTTTGAGTTTTGTATTTTCAGTTGACACCTTTGGCTGGGAATTTTGTAATCGTTTGAGCTTTGGTTTCAGATTTTGAATTTTATGTAATGAAGGCCTTCGGTTGTCTTTGAGCTTTTTAATAAAGAGTTGTTTCTATTTCCGCTGCTTTTTACTCCTTTATTTAAATGATGTATCTTCGAGTAGCACTCAAACCGGTTCGACCACCAGTAAACCCGGGTCGGTTTGGGACGGGTGTTACACTCACTCTCCCATCGTCCCAGAAACTGCAGGTCGGCCTCACATCCGGGCTCAGCTCTTTCGAGAGATCCAACATGTCCAAGAAATGGGTCTGTATAGAAAAAAATATAGCCGCCACAATCTCATACGCGTTACGTATAACACCTATATGAGAAGCGCTACAGGTTAGTACCACCAAAAAATTTATGTCCCCGCATGGAAATGTCAAATGATCACCCCCACTGAACATATCCATTCCCTTCAGCAGGACACGCACAACATGGTCGACCCAATTGTATTTCACAATTTCCACAAGACTGGCATCATTTAGGAACTGGGCATAATTAGCTGACACCTTCCACGAATTGCCAAGAACAAGAAAAGTCCCCAAAGCGTGGAGAATGTAAAGCTTGCAGCAGCATTCTACATCCTCATATTCCTTAACTGCTACCTTCAGCCCAACGCATCCAGTATTCTGGGACTTGTTGATTCTGACTCCTTACGCCTCTGGAAGAGTTTCCTTTCCCTGTCTATGCACATATCGAGGACAATTGAATCACCGTGTGACATGAGCCCATACACCCGTGAGACATTGGTCTCTTTGACAGTCAGTACCTCACCGTTTGGAAATAAGAAGGCTTTGCTCTCTGGGGAGTATGCTCGGATGAGGAAGTCTGATAGGTCCTTGTTCACGATAGAAGCTTGGATGTCTAGCAGTCCCTGAAATTGCGCATCACATAGCCCCAGTTGGATCTGCCTGCATCTGATCTTCGAGAGGATGGCATTGTTGACTTCACATACGGGAGATGTCTTGCACCTGAATGCAATCCTCAGCTTACACGAGGACTCAGCCACTACAACACCTTTCTTCTTTTTGTCCTTCTGTTCAGCCGGTTTTCCCTTCTTCTTCTTTTGCTGCTCAGCCGGATTTCCCTTCTTCACGGATGCCTGCTCAGCCGGCTTTTCCTTTTTGTTTTTTTTCTTGCTCAGCCGGCTTTCCCTTCTTGTTTTTTTCCTGCTCAGCCGGCTTTCCCTTCTTCTCGGGTGTCTGATCATTAGTCTTTCCTTGCTTCCTCATTTCCGACGCAACAGGCTTTCCCTTTTCCTCGGATAACTTCTTCTCCTGCTCAGCAGGCTTTCCTTTTTTCTCGGATGACTTCTTTTCCTGCTCAACATGTTTTCCTTTTTTCTCGGATGACTTCTTTTCCTGCTCAGCAGGCTTTCCCTTCTTCTCTCCTGATTGCTCCCCTATAGGACCATTCAAGTTCTTATTCTTCTTCCGAATCTGTGCAAATATACTCATATAACATATATGTATTCGTAAAAGTTCCATGGCAGATAACTCATATAGCAATCATAACACACTCGTATAACAAGACCGCAACCATAACAAAGTCAGAACATACTAATTCACACAGCCATAACAAAGTCAGAACATACTCATAAGATATAGGTTGGTGGCTATATCATACATGGCAGTGGCTATATCACTGATTCTGAATTTTGCACATTGGTCAAGTCAGCTCAGTTCCTCAACTTCTCTATATGCTTACCGCCCTCATGACACTGTCATAGCACACTCATAACATACTCATATAACAGGACCTCAGGCATGGAAAAGTCAGAACAGACTCATTTACACAGTCATAACGAAGTCATAACATACTCATAACAAGTTAGTGGATTTTACACAATGCTCAATTCCCTTAATCAGATTGTTTATGTGTTAAACTCCGTCATGACACAGTCATAGCACACTCGTATAACGGGACCTCAGGCATGGAAAAGTCAGAACTGACTCATTTACACAGTCATAACATACTCATAACAGATAAATGGATTTTACACAATCCTCAATTCCCTTAATCAGATTGTCTATATGCTAAACTCCTTGATGACATAGTCATAACACAGTCATAGCATACTCATAAAGCATTCATAAGAGCATTCGACCATCCTACAAGCTACCTCAGAAACATAATTTAAAAATGCATGCATGTCAAGTAGAAGTCAGAATTCTACATACAAGCGGCTCTTCGAAATCATCATCGGAGTCAGTGGGTGGAGCTTTTTTAGCCTTCTTCGGCCTCCTCTCCTACGGCGATGAAATGATCCCTTCCTTACGAGGGGAATTTAGCTCCTGCGGTCTCTTTGAAGATCTTGGTGTTTGGGATTGAGGAGGGGGGGAGATTCCAAGGGCATGCCATCCTTCTTCTTCGAAGCTTTGGACTTGCTTCGCGCCATAGCTGTGCATAGACCATTAGTTATTACGACGACGCCAAGTAAACAATACATTACATACATCTGGTTTCATGAATCCTAATTTTCAGGCATTTATAGCCAACGGCTAGACAGTTCAAGCTGGAAGTTGTGAAAGTAAGGATGAAACTACCCACTACCCACGATGTACCTTCGACGGTTTCCTTCCTTTTCATTCACAGATTTTTCGGTCCACGTAGCAGTTTGGACGGCGGTTTTAGAAGGCGGTTACTTACTTTCCTTGCTTGTCGCCGGCGTAACAGGCATGGATAAGGGAGAGAGAGAGAGAAGGCGTCTGAGATAAGAGAGAGATAGACCACAGTGTATATGAGATGTGAGAGAGAAGATATGAGACGCTTGACAATCCACCACTTTTCAAATAAATTAAACTTATGTCAGAAGGAAACTTTTCCCCAAATATCCCCGCTAATTCCCTAGCCGTTAGATATAATTTCCATCTCAGATAGTAATCCTCGCCATTCAATGCATGTCTCAGCTGGAGCTGAGAAAAACAGCCCCAGCCCATTAGCGAAATTGAACTATGATATCAGCCTAGTCTTACTATCTAGGTGATATGTAAATTGATGGTGTTTCAAATAATAAAGTAAATCGCTTATGATGTAAAGAAAAAAATAGTTTAGGTTGGAAATTAAATTTTGGACTATACTATTTTTGAAATTGAAACCTAGTTTGAGAATAAAAAATAAAAAACTAATAGTAAAATTTTGATTTCGCCCTTGAAATCTCATGAATCCAAATTAAGAAAAATTTAGTCTAACCATTGATATGGGAAAATAGCACTTTGCCCCTACTTTGTCAATTTAACAGATAGCTCCTATATTATAAATTGTTATTTTTATCCCTCTTACTTTGGTCACTTTGCCGTTTGGGTCATTTTGTTCCAACTTTCGTCTTCGTAACGTTAAATAGTGCGCATTCGGTACACCATGTTAGCTCCAATAGTCATGTATTAACTTACTAAGCATTTTCTATATATATATATATATATATTATATATATATATATATATATAATAGTAAATAGGATAAAATTGACGAAAAAAATGTGTGATTTTAAAACTCTTTGTATTTCATCATACTCTTCATGATACCTCTCCAATGGTCCTCCTGACCAACTCTTCATCTCCTACCTCTAGTATCTCTCTCTGTCGGGTGTGGATCCGTCCAGATTTAACGTTACGGAGATGAAAGTTGGAACGGAAGGACCCAAATGAAAAAGTGAACAAAGTAGGAGGGGGTAAAAAGAGCAATTTATAGTATATGGGGTTATCTGTTAAGTTCAGAATGTATGAGGACAAAAGTGCTATTTTCCCATTAAATAAGAATGCATACTTTGAAAAGGAGAAAAAAAGAAAATAGGAAAACAAAAGGCGGGAGAAATAGTCGGAACTCAAATTATCCATTTCCTAAAAGAAGCTAATAACACCATCAAAAATCTTTCCACCAATCTCCTCCTTTTCCTCGATGGCACAATTTTGGTTCCTTCCCAAATCAATTTCTCAGAAATCCTCATAGCCTTTGGTTTATTTTTCTCCTTTTTTTTTTCCAACCAATTTCCTCCTCTGTAAAACTCCATCAAACTAACTCCATTATCTCGCCTCCCTAAAATTCCTTCTATCTTGAAATGATCATCTTCTCTCCCTTTTTCTCACCGTCGGGTACTTAACGCACCCTCCACCATCCACCGCCGGCAGCCGCATTTCCACTCTTCCATCCACTTTCTCCTGCGCTGTCGTGTTGGTGGCTGCTCTCTTCTTTTTTTTCCTTTTAATTGTAATAACAATCTATTATCATGGCGGACCACCACACCAAAAATAACCTAGATTCATTCTCCGGCACCGCTCCCTCCATGGATGAGGACGTTGTCGGCGACTTAACCTGGCCGTTTGGCGACCTCAACGGTCTCGACGTCGACGACATTCGCGAGACCGCTTACGAGGTCTTCTTCACAGCCTGTAGATCTACCCCTGGATTCGGTGGAGGAAGAAATGCTCTGTCGTTTTACTCCACCCATAACCATCATAATGACGGCGGAGGTGCGGGAGAAGGAGGAGGTGGATTCAGTTCATTATCATTTGGATCGTCGTCGTCTTCATCGTCGCTGGGAGGGAGGCTCGGCGGAGGAGGAGGAGGCGCTGTGGTGGTGACATCTCCGACAAGTAAAATCAAGCGAGCATTAGGTCTGAAAATGCTAAAGAGATCTCCGTCCAGGAGAATGTCAAGCTTTGGAGGCGGATTCACAGGTGGCGGAGGCGGCTTCAACGGTGGCAGCAGCAACGGAGGAAGTGGGGGTTCAGCTCCTAATTCTCCAAGCACGCCACAACATCATCACACTGTATTCAGCAGCCCCAATATAGGGTTTTCTACATTGCAACCTCAACGACCTAGAAGACCTCTAACGTCCGCAGAAATCATGAGACTTCAAATGAGAGTTACAGAGCAGAGCGATAACCGGTTGCGAAAGACTCTAATGCGTACCCTTGTTGGCCAAGTATGTTCCATTTTTTCTATCTATCTCCATGGTTATCATTAGATGGCAAATGAGTAGAAATTTCAAAATTACTTACTTTGTTTTGATCTTTGGTTTTGTGTTCATTAGATAGGGAGACGAGCAGAGACAATAATATTACCACTAGAGCTACTCCGCCATTTAAAGCCATCAGAGTTCAACGACGGCCCTGAATATCATGTATGGCAAAGGAGACAACTCAAAGTCTTGGAAAATGGCCTTCTCATCTACCCGTCTGTCTCGGTTGACAAGTCCAACACCCATGTTGTCCGTCTACGCGAAATCATCCGTTCAAGCGAGACCCGACCCGTAGACACCAGCAAAAACTCAGAGACCATGAAAGCCCTTTGCAACACTGTTGTCTCCCTTTCATGGCGGAGCACAAACAGCAACGCCACTGATGTTTGCCATTGGGCTGATGGATACCCACTCAACATCAACATCTACATTGCTCTACTTCGCTCCATGTTCGATCTTAGGGAGGAGACCATGGTTCTTGATGAGGTGGACGAGCTTATGGAGCTTATGAAGAAGACGTGGACGACCCTTGGGATCAGTCGTCCGATTCACAATTTGTGCTTCACTTGGGTGTTGTTCCAGCAGTATGTATTGACTTCCCAATCGGAACCGGACCTGCTTTATGCAGCGCACACCATGTTATCCACGGAAGTTGCCAATGACTCGAAAAGGGTTGATAGAGAAGCTCTTTATGTAAAGCTTTTGTCATTTATGTTGGAGTCGATGCAAGGTTGGGCTGAGAGGAGGTTGCTTCACTATCATGACTATTTCCAAAGAGGAACTGTTGTTCTGATTGAGAATCTACTGCCACTAGCATTATCAGCGTCGAGGATATTAGGGGAAGATGTTTCAATCGTTGAAGGGGTGGGGAATGAGAAGAGATCCACTAAGATGGTTGTTGATTCCTCCGAGGATCGAGTCGGCCATTACATTCGAGCTTCGATCAAGAATGCTTTTGCTAAGGTAAATGAAGTGGAAACCATTTTATCTTCTTCTCTTTTCATTCAATATTGTAAATGTCGTTACCATTTTCATGGTTGACAGATCATAGAAACTGGAAGCTACAAGAGTACTAGTTTGGAAGTGAAAGATGAGGCCACTGAAGCACTGCTTCAATTGGCTAAAGAGACAGAGGAATTGGCGATGAGGGAAAGGGAATGTTTTAGTCCTATATTGAAGAAATGGAATGCAGGTGCTTCTAGTATTGCATCTGTAACTCTACATCAGTGCTATGGAGCTGTACTGAAGCAATATCTTGCTGGTGTGACTGTGTTGAATCATGAGACAGTTGATGTCCTCCACAGGGCTGCCAAGCTTGAAAAGGCAATGGTCCAAATGATAGTTGAGGACTCTGAGGAGTGTGAAGATGGAGGCAAGAACATCGTCAGAGAGATGGTTCCATATGAGGTTGATTCAGTCATACTGAAACTCGTTAAGCAATGGATTGATGAGAGGTTAAAGATAGGTGGCGAATGCGTCCTTCGAGCCAAAGAGTCTGAGGTAAGGCGTACAAATAACTTGTTAGTCTCGGAACAAAATTGATAGTTGAATAAATAATTGTATCTTTTTTCACTTTTTTGTAGACATGGAATCCCAAGTCCAAAAATGAGCCTTATGCTCAATCAGCTGTGGAGTTGATCAAGATAGCCACTGAAACAGTAGAAGAATTCTTTCGATCGCCTATTGGGATTACAGATGACCTCATTTGTGCCCTTGCAGAAGGTCTTGAGCATCTGTTCATGGAATATGCCAACTTTGTATCAACTTGTGGTAAGAAAAATCAAACAACCACTCTTTTTATTGAAGTTGTCCTCGTTACATAATCTTATAATTGTTAACATGGCTTGTCTAGGATCCAAACAAAGCTATCTTCCAACACTTCCTCCTTTAACCAGATGCAACCGTGACTCCAAGTTCTTTAAACTGTGGAAAAAAGCAGCTCCTTGCGCTATGTCAGTGGAGGATCTTCACCAAAATGGAATCAGTGAAGTGCACCATCCTCGACCATCAACTAGTCGTGGAACTCAACGCCTTTACATTCGACTCAACACGTTGCATTACCTTATTTCTCACCTACAGGCACTTGACAAGACACTTGCATTGGCTCCAAGACACAATTCAGCTAGAACTCGTCATGGTAGTAGTCGAAGGCAGCACAGTATCTCCTCTTACTTTGAACAAGCCCACATAGCCATCCAATCTGCTTGCCAACATGTATCAGAAGTGGCTGGTTTCCGTTTGATATTCCTCGACTCCAGCTCCGTGATATACGAGTGTCTTTATGTGATTGATGTAGCCAATGCAAGGATCAAACCAGCACTGAGAATCCTGAAGCAAAATCTCACTCTAATGAGTGCAATTCTGACAGACCGAGCTCAGTCTCTAGCAATGAAAGAAGTAATGAAGGCCACGTTCGAGGCCTTTTTGATGGTTTTACTTGCAGGTGGAGGGTCCAGGGTGTTCTACAGAACTGATCATCCAATGATTGAGGAGGATTTCCAAAGCTTGAAGCGCATGTTCTGCACATGTGGTGAAGGGTTGATGAATGAAGACCTTGTGGAGAGGGAAGGTGAGATAGTTGAAGGGGTAGTCACATTAATGGGCGAGTCTACCGAGCAATTAATGGAAGATTTCAGCGTTGCTGCATGCGAGACAAGCGGGGTAGGAGTGCTGAGTTCGGGTCAGAAACTGCCAATGCCACCAACAACAGGAAGGTGGAATAGAAGGGATCCCAATACTATCTTGAGAGTTTTATGCCACAGGAATGACAGAGTAGCTAATATGTTCCTGAAGAAGTCTTTCCAGCTAGCCAAAAGGAAGTGAATTTGATGAAGAAAAGAAAATCAGAATCAAATCCTTTTTAGGAGGCAGCAGCTACATGAAAAGCTTCAACATTTAACTGACTTTGATTACTGCAGTACATAAAACCAAGGGAAAGAAGTGTAAAGACTCATTGTAAAAAAAAAAACAAAAAACAAAAACTGACCATTTTTGGTTTAGTAGTACTAGGAAACTCATGTGTTGAAGAGGGTACAAAATATATTATTCAATTCTGTATTTCTTTTTTTTTGTGAATTTTCCTACTAACAGAGTCATACAGAGATATAGTTGTTCCTGCAAACTTGTATGTGTGTACAAAACATGTATTTATAAGAAATTTGTTCCTCGAAATTGTTCTGTATATCAAAAGTTATTTCCATATACTACAAAATCTGCAGCATTCTTTGCTCTGTTGTTTCACTTTGTAGATACAAGTTCTTGGTTGGAAGACGATGATGACTCCCTCAACTGAACCCCATTCTTCAATTCTTGAGCTAGAACTTCGATAGAATCTGAAACTTCAGCCTTGTAAACATAGAAACTAATCATAACCAAGAAGAATCCAAAGTTCAACAAGTTCAGCACAGCGAAAAATGCATAGTAGTAGTCCAAATGGGAAGCATTCAAGTTGTTCCTGATCCAACCCTTGTGGCCATTCCTCTTAGTTATATCAGAAACAGTGGAGAGGAGGAAACTACTAATGAAGTTTCCAATTCCAAGGCTAGTGGTGGAATACGAAGTTCCAAGACTCTTCATGCTCTCCGGAGCTTGATCATAGAAGAACTCAATCTTGGCCACTTCCAGGAAAGCATCAGCAATCCCCATTAGAAGAAACTGAGGGAGCAGAACAAAGATTGACAGAGGAATCTGCCCTCCATTTTCAACCACATTATACTTTCTTGCCTCGCTTAACCTATGCCTTTCTGTAAGTGATGCAACCAACATTATAAGAACATGGAATGCAAGCCCGATTCCCATCCTCTGGAGAAGAGTGATTCCTCGCGGGTTTTTGGTCCATTTCCTCATCATTGGGACGAAGAATCTGTCGTATAAGACGACGGAGATGAGCATGGAGAGGGTGACGAAACCGGATAAACTGGCGGGAGGGATGTGGAAGCTGTTGATTTGTCTGTCAAGGGTTGTTCCTTGCTTGATGAAGAGGGTATTGACCTGAGCTATCATTGTGCTGGGAATGAATGTTGCTACTAGGATTGGTATCATTCTTAGCATCTGCTTTGTTTCTTCAACTTGTGTTATTGGACAGAGTAGCCATGGTTCGTCTGAACCTGTTTGAACTGCTGCTTTACTTAGAAACCTGTGAAAAGCACACAAACATCAATTTATTGCTCAATGTTTCTGGTATTTTGATATTCATATATGATATATCTAATCATTTACAAATATATTTCAAAAATAAAAAACCATTTCAAGTTTTATGTTTTCAAATCTGCAATTCCCTAAAACAAAAAAAAGTTTCAAAAGGTTAAAATTTACTGTAATTTTTGAATACCAAGCTCTGTTAGAGAAATATAACTCAAAATAACCACACTCATGACTATTTTTCTAATAGCATTATATCTCATATGCATATGAGACATGTATATAATTGCTGTTAAAATTACAAAATAGTATTAGTTTTAGCGTCATTTTGAAAATAAAAGCAATAGTAAACTATGGCTTAATATCTATTTCGGTAATTTTTAACATATATACTAGTGAATGACGTTTCCATGTGG
Organism: Linum lewisii; assembly: GCA_034768395.1. NCBI lineage: Eukaryota > Viridiplantae > Streptophyta > Magnoliopsida > Malpighiales > Linaceae > Linum > Linum lewisii. The sequence goes on along the minus strand of CM068299.1, from coordinate 17,838,046 downwards.
TCATTACGTCAAATCTCTTTCCAAGTCCGGTGGGGAAATCTAGCTCCATATATGGACGCCATGGATGGTTATCTTGGAAAGTTTAATTTGTAGTTTTTTGATTTGAGACTTAACGGTGAACTTGGATGGTAACTTGACGGAATGACTACTATGTTACAAATTCAATAGGTTAATGACCACATGAAAAGGTTATTGACCACTATGTTACAAACTTTATACGTTAATGACCAAAATAAATATTAATCCAGTAAACTATCATAAATCGTTAATTGCATCCCAATAACTCAAGTTATTGAGAGAGAATTCATTATTGGTTTTATTTTATATATTATTCACTAACATAAACCATATAAAATCCATGTATATCTTGTAATCTCTTGCCATATGATTAAAATTTAAAACATACCTTAGGGATGGAGTAGAATCAATCCTGTATTTGCCTCCTTTAGCATACTCACCCAAATCAAGCTCATACAACTCCTTGGGATCACTAGGAACATCAACCTTCCATTTCCTCCCCGCCGCCACAATCACTTGAGCCATCCTTGTAAAAGGGCTCCCGCTCGGAACCCTGTGCCTATAAAATGGTGTCCCCGCCAAGAATATCACGATTGATATCAGCAATCCCAATGTGGGCAACCCGTACCCGATGCTCCACCCGACATTGTCCTGTATGTACACCAACACTGTGTTCGCGAACAATGTACCAAAGAAGATGCTGAACATCCACCAATTGAAGAATGACAGCTTGTGGGCCTTCTCCTTAGGCTCGAAATCGTCGAACTGGTCTGCCCCGATCGTCGAGATGTTGGGCTTGGTTCCTCCCGTGCCTATGGCAAGTATGTAGAGTGCGCCGAAGAACACTCCGAGCTGTAAAGGGGATGCCTTGTGGCAGTTGTTCACGTCTATTTCCGTGCAGTGCGGTGGCCTCAGTGCCGGAAGTGAAACCGCTAGGGTTAGTAGCGACATTCCCTACGAATATTGTGCATGCATGCATGTTTCACAATATTAGTTGACATTTAATAGCGTTGGAAGATAATGCTACACTTACTAATTAATGCAATTTCTAACATAAGATTGTGATTGTGACTAGCATTGATAGCATTCATGAATCAGTTATTTTCAATTGGTTATTACCTAGAAGTGTTAACTTTTTTTGGTACTTAACGTTTGGTCAAAATTTTATTTTGGTACATATCGTTTCAAAAGTTCCATTTTAGCCATTGATCGTTTCAGGAAATCTCGAAATGGTACTTTCGTTCAATTCCATCCAAATTTTCTGTTAAATGCCGACATGGCAGCTGAGCCACGCATCCTAGCCAGCTAAAATATTAATAAAATAATAATTTCCCTTTAAAACTCAAAACGGTACTTCCGTCCAAATTTTATTTAAATCCAATCTTCAGAATCAAATTAAAAATTTTTCTTCAAATTTTTTTTACCCTCAGTTAAGTTAACAACTACAATGGACGAAAGTAGCTGACGTGACAACATGAGTCAACAAAACTAACGAAAAACTAGCAGCTAACTTGACAAAATACTCTAATTATTAAGTTCGTTTAAGTAGGAGAGGTAAAAAAATATTTTTAGTATAGTAGGTTGTTTGTTAATTTGACAAAGTAAAGCGAGCAAATTGCCCATTTTTCTTTTCTAAGAGAAATTTTTTAATTACAAAAAGATTAAAAGAGAATACAAGAACTAACTAATAGGTTTTAAAGCATTAAATCAGAAAAGAATATGATTATCAATATTTTTCTGTTAGTCTGCTACAATTACAAAGGCCAAAGAGATAAGATTGATACCAGGAAAAGACTAGTTGATCCTGTCAAACAATTGAAAAAAATTGCATTGACTTACCAGCTCACATAGGGACCAATTAATATTATAATTAGCAAACATTAAGACCAATAATAATTATTCATAAAAAAAAAAGACCAATAATAATATAAATATTTATAACAAGACTGAAAGGGAGACCGATCTAAATTAAGCTAATAGCAATAATTAAGTTGACTTAGATCCGTTAAATACGTTAGGCAAGAAGAAGACAAGGGCAGCCTGACAAATGATGTTCCAAGTTGTTCATCAAAGACAAAACAAAGATGTTTGAAAATTCAGGAACCATTATAGTCGTCGTTGATTCTAATAATGAACTGGGTAGTCACTAGTAGCAATTAGCTTAGTCAAAGATTCGTGCTTTTCACGGAATGAGGATTGAGGAGTAATTAACATGACATGTTACTCGAAAAGACCGTCGTCTGATTAGAATTGCCCTTCAAACACGCAGACTGATGATCATCAACATGTAATAAAATAAATAACAATTTGACTAATGAAATTAATTTAAGTTATAATATGAGATGATACGTACAGAGAGGTAGATAACAGAGGCAGATACAAATGTCCAGTAACGGCCGAGGTGAGCGTCGGCGACGTAGGCACCCAAGATAGGAGTCATCCAAATGGTACCAACCCAATTGGTGACGTTGTTGGAAGATTTAACAGTTCCTTGATGCAGCTTTTTTGTTAGATATATCACCAAGTTTGTCGATATCCCATAGTATGCCATCCTTTCGAACACCTCATACACTACATATATCATCAACCAAGCCAACCAACCATCAAAATAGAGTAATAAAGTATGAAATTATTCACTACCTACACACTTCTCCACCGGTAAACAAATAAGAAAGTGGCCATTCAACATTTGTGCTTAAAAAACCAAATCTGTCTGTCTCAGCAAATGAGTATTATTGGGGTATTATTTGTATTTCGACGTTATTCATGTGTTAGTTACATATTCTATACGTATTACTCATGTATTATTTATATGTTATTGATTAATAAAATAACACATAAACAAAACAAAACAAAACACACTAATAACGAATAATCACAAATAACACCTCAAATAATTCCATTTCATCATGGTGGATGAAATTGAACATGAGCAAGCCAAATGGAGAAAATGGGTAGATATATAAATAGGATAAGGAAACAATTAGAGATGATTAATTAAGAAAAAGTTTTTGGTTTCGTCGTGTATCCCAAATATTAATTAGCCGGCAGCTGCCAGCTGATTATCGTTTTCCTTGTGTCAAACTCAAAATGGAAACACCACTCATACTTAAATTCAGGTGAACAAGGCTTATCTTATCCTTCCTCCCTTCCCTCCCTCCCTATACCATTCATTACTTGGACCTTGTTTTAAACTCTTCGTCACTGTCTACAAGCAAGTAAAAAACCCCTCTTTCTGACTTTCAGTCAAGGGAAAGCCGAATCAACAAGCAGAACAGGGAAGAAAGAACAGAGGTGGGGGTGGGTGGAAGGAAGTAACTAAAACAGAGATTTTATAATGATTACCGACGACGAAAGAGCAAGCTCTCCAGCCACCACGCTTTGAACGGCGAACTGGGTTTCCTTTGAGATCAACTGTTCCATCTTTTGTGTAGTCATTTTCCAATCCTCCTCCTTCCATGGAAGAAGCCATAAACGAACAGAGAGGAACCAAAAGATGGTTTTGGCAGTATCCAACTTATTTATTACTTGCAAATTGACAAACAATATGCCCAATGTATCAAGGCCGAAAGCAAACACTCCTCCTGCCTTAGTATTTATATAGATAGATATAGCTTCACGCACAATACTACCAAATGTGAATCAAATCGTATATTCCTTCCTACTATGTTCCAACCTGGATTTTTTTATTTTGTTTTTATATTTCAACACAACGGCCTCCCAATTACACTATTGCCCCTCTTTTTATTACATTTTTTTTTTTTTCCATTTGCTAGGATTAATGACAAGCATAACCATCTAGAAGAAGCACGGCTGAGAAATTGATAACCTATCTCACTATGTCGATATTAATCTTAGCTCATGTACAAACACATAAACTGGTAGATATGCACTTCAGTTACTGGTTATCTTAATTACCAACGATTCTGAGATTACTATACTATGCAATTTGCGGATTGAGGAGGGACATAAGATTTCTTATGTCCCCATGATATAACTCCTTCTCAATTATTAGATTAGATGCTAACATACCTAATGGTTGCAAAAAATGATATTACAATAATGCATTAATTATCTATATTTTATGATAGTTATTTGTATTAATTATTTATCTTTAATCAACCTATGCTTCCCCCAAAAAAATTATCTATTTTTAATCATTATCTCCAATATTTTTAATCTCTTTTTTCCCCCCTTATCTCATTTATCTTTAGATTAAATACTTTTATTATAATACTTAATCTATTTAATTTTTCTATTAATCCTAATTCTACAAATCATATTATATTCAGCCAACTTAATTTTCTTCCTTCCTTGTCGTTTCTTTTTTCCAACAACCACCGACTTGCAATCTTGTCTCGAACAACTGTTTTTCTTTTCATTTTAATTTCATAGATTTTCCAAATGAAAGCAATCAAGTTAACGATCCCTCACTGTCAATTTTTCGATCTTAATGTTATTCCAAATGACCAAATCAATGAAGGTCAATCAACATTAATACTAGTATTTTCAGAACGAACCAATTCATTGATTTTTCAATGTTAGTATTTTAGAACATGTCATATCAGTGTTTTAGCTTTCAAATTGTTGATGCAACATAGTAAAATGGATAACATAAGTTTCTAAATACTAGTACATTCAAATCATACTTGAAATACGAGGACTCATTACCCATGTTTGGTGACTTAACGATTAAACAATTCACAAACTAGTTCTAACATTTAAAATAGGGAGGTTTTAACATTTGAGACGTTCTAAAAAATACTAGTGTTCCAGCCTAATCGCCTGGTCCAATAGAGAGGAAGCCCAGTCGCCTGGTCTTCAGTGTGGGGTACCTCGTAGGTAGTAAGAGGGGATATTAGTGAGTTCAGGGGCGATTCAAGCGATAACCAGGAATGTAGGTGAGTGAAATGAGAATAACGTACGGAGGGAATTATCCCTATGTGAATAGTGTCTGCCCCTCTACCAAGGAGTCAGTGTCGTATTTATAGTCTGTCCTCCTAGCGTCGTGCTTGCCAAGGATCAGCTGCATTTGTTGGGACGATCATGATCGTCCATGATAGTCACTAGGATGGCGACACGTGGTCTCTACCCCCTTCCTAAACCCTAAGGCCGCTAGGGCAAAGATATGGGCTTTCACCGCTTCGTTGAGCCTTCTTCTTCAACCGGTTTCCCTCGCACGAGCCAAGTCAACGAATCACCAGATTGTTGACCACTTTCTTGTAGGGCTCCTGGTGGGCCTCCTCAGTCCCATGGTCGTCTGGTTGGGGCCTATCAATTGCCCCCAAGCCTACTGCTTAGCTTTTTGCTTAGGAGTAGGCTGATGATAGCCAGGTTGGGCTCTACCAATTGCCCCAAGCTCAATGTATAGCCTTTGCTTAGGAGTGAGCTAACTTTTCTGTCTCCTCAAATATTCTCCCCTTAGGTATGTGTCGCTCTTTCAATCGCCTACCATACAACAATCGTTGAGCAGCCGCTTGTTGCTCCTAGCCTCATTCTTTGGCTTTGCAAAATCGGCCACGTGCCCCTTTTCCTCCGCACCCGCGCCCCTTCCTTTTCCGGGCATACTCGTAAATTCCATCGCCAGGCATGCTGGGGAAGCAGGGGAAATACCCTTCACTTTATAGCCACTTATGGCTACTGGACCACCTTTTCCGCCGCTCTCTAGCCCAGTCCGCTTCCCGCGACTGTTGAGCGCTCTCCCTCCTTCCAGGTCATTCTTCTCCCTCTATATAAGCCCTTTCTTCTTCCTTTCTTTCCTTTTTACGCTCTCTCTGCTCTCAACTATCCATAGCTTCCTCTTGCACTACTCTTTCTCTTATTCCATTCCTTCGTCGGCGCCGTTCTTTTCCATCTTCCCCTTCACACTTCCCAAAATGGCAGAAGCTCCCCGCCGTCCACTTGGTATGTGACTTCTTTCTCCATCGTTAATAGACAAATTATCCCTCTTTGTAGATTAGCCATTCTTGTACCATGAGTTCCGCCAGTGACAGTCAAAACCAAGAGCACTCTTATTCTCAAGGCACCACTTCTACCTCTTCTACTTTTGTCACTGTTTCCACTGAGATAGTAGCCCCGCCTCCTAGCAATAGAGCCCGAGCCGACCGTAGGCCTTCCTCGCCCATCCACGAAGAAGACGATACTCTGGAGGAGACTTCACCCGCTGAGCCCAAATTGCCTTTCTGAGGATCTCACCAAGTTGGTTTTACGAAAAGTGCCAACCGTTTTGAGATAGCCCACAATGCAACCGCCCGGAACGATGATTATACTGTTCACAACTGGACATATATGTGGCAAGGGGCTCCCTGCGACAATCGTCGGGTCGTTGGGCCCAACTATTTTCCCTTTGGAACGACGACCAGAATTGCCAAGGTCTTTCTGAAAGCTCAGCTCCCTCCAAACTAGGAATTCTCTGTCGCAACCCGGCTTTCCACTATTGGAAATTGCCCCAAGGTTGGCATGGGATCTGGACGGAGTCCTTCAGCAATGGACTCTGTCTACCCCCGTCTCCCTTTGTTTGTTCCATCCTAGAGTATCTTGGGGCTTTACTAGGTGCTTACAACGCTATTTGTTGGTCGATGGTCGCCACCTTTGAGTGCTCCTGTACGTACATGATGATTATCCCCGTCTGAGGCTTTTCTGTTTGTTGTATAATGCCAAAATGACCTACAATAGCTGAGTTTTTTTAGGCAGAAGGATCATATTAAAGAAGGGATCCGTCGTTCCGCCAAGCCTCATCCCACTTGGTATCATTCATTTTTCTATTTTAAACAAGGTTATTCGGATCGCCAATGGATCGACTTACTACCCTCCTCCTGGTCTTCTGGCGATGTGAATCGCTTTAATATTAATGCAACTCCTACTGAGATAGAGGCATTGTGTGCGGCATGGCTAGCAATATAATGGAGGAGTATGCGGCTGGGGTATTCTTTAATCGTGAGGGTCCTATTGAGGGAGTGGACCCCTCGATCTTCATGGTGTCGCCTCTAGCCGACTTCTACAGATATTCCTTGGCTATTTGCTAGGCCTTGGCCTCTCTTGTCATGAAAAAATTGTACTTTTTGTCTTAGTTTCAACCATTTATGCAAACTGCAGCCGATATGGGTGACTTGTTTACTACTAGAAGAAGCTGAAGAAAGAAAATGAGGATCGGACAGCAGAGGTGAATGACAAGCGCGATCTTCGCCGACACCTTACTAGTTTATTCTAGGAAGATCAGTTATCTTACTCTCAGTATACACTTTGCTCTATTCCATTTATGAACTTTTCATTTGTATCTCACCCTTTCAATCTCTTTTAAACATCGATCTAAATTGCTGGGAGCCCGGGCTGAGGGGAACATGCAGCTATTCTACTCGCTAAATATAGGACACCGAGATGGAGTCTTCCGAGAGAAATCTTAAGGTCGAGGTGACCCAATTGAAGACTGAGTTTGAAGCCTCGAAGGGTGCTGCCACCAAATCAAAGGCTGACCTTGTCCTTGCTCAAGCCGAAGCTTCTAAGGGGAAGTCGGTAGTTGCTGAGAACAGTCTCCTACAGGAGCTGCTTTAGAACTCCTTAGCCGCTCAGAAAGTTGTAGAGAAGTCTATGGCTGAATAAAGGTCACCAAATGACCAAACGATCACCTATAACAACCACATGATAGGCCAGAGCATTCGGGTAGTTATGCGTACCGCTCGTAAGGAGATTCAGTCCTACTATTCCACTCACCACTAGCCTACCTGTCGGGTTTACAAGGCCGTGCTTCGTGGTCTTTACCGTATTAGCGCCAAAGTGTCTGACCCTGGGTACGAAGACGAGGCCAAAGCTCTCTGCGACTCCAGCCGCCTGATGCGGGAGATAGAAGCTGAAGATAAGGCGTTCATTGCCACTAAGCATCGAAGGCGAGGTTTGCCATATCTTGAGTCTGACACTCCTAACACTAGAGCCCTTTGCCCTTTCCGACTAGGCCATTAACTCTGTCTCTGCCAAAGCTGACGACTCCTCATCCTCTCACTCGGCACCGCCTAAGACCGACCCCTTGCTGAAGTCAGTGATTGTAACTCCTACGCGCCCTAAGGTTGGGTCAAGCGATCAAGGGGAGTTGCCATCCACCCAGTAGCACAAATGCCATTTTCTCCTAATGAATTTGCTGTTTCCACCTTTTTATGTCCTCTTTTTTTATAAGTGACTGGGATTGCCCCCATGTAATGACTCTTTCTATTCGTTTTCTATGTTTGGATTTTGCATGGTGTACTGCTTTGCTCCTATGTTTGCTTTACGATCTTCGATAATGTTTCGTGTCCGCATGACTTAAGTGATCTATATTGTTTGAGTTTTATTTAGCAATTTCTGCCCGTAGGTCGTACTTAGTGATTTCTGCTTGTAGGTCTTATTTAACGATTTTTTTGCCCGTATGTATTACTTATCGATTGTTTCTCGTAGGTCTTACTTATCAATTTTTTGCTCGTAGGTCTTATTTAGCGATTTTTTGCTCGTAGTTCTTACTTGTCGAATGTTGCTCGTAAGTCTTACTTATCGAATTTTGCCCATAGGCCTTATTTAGCGATTTCTGCCTGTAGGTCTTATTTATCGAATGCTACCTGATGACACTCGATTTGACGTGATTATAAGCCCCATTTAAGCAACATTTCATACCCATTGATTCCATTTTGATGAGTATTTGGTGCATTTGTCGTAACTTTGTGATTCTAGGCTCCTAGTGCATACATTGTCTATTTATTGGCTATTTTTACCCTTTTTGTGAGCTTTTATGTTGAGCCTCCAGGATACCACATTATAGAGGACTCTCTCACGAGTCCAGCGCTTCAAACGGGGACCAAATCAGAGTTCAAACGGAGCGGGAATCATCGAAACAAGTTGGAGCTGGTTTTTAACTAATATTTTCGGCGAAAATGTGGTGATATTTTCGGCGAAAATTCCTTTGAAAATCCGGGCAGAAACCCTAATTTTCAGCCTTTTCCAACTTATAAAGGGTTTATGGGGGTATATATAGACTTTTTGAAGCCAAATTAGACACACACGAATTCTGAGAGATCAGCCACGACCTTAGGGTCGATAGATAGAGTTTAGAGAGTTCGAAGATCTGTGGAGAGATCGTGACGCCATCCTCCCACCTCGGAGAGCTTGGAGCTTAAAGTTGAAGATCCAGGAGATTGAAGCTTCGCCGGAGTCGTCAGAATTAGGTTTTTCAGTTCTTATCTGTTCTTCCTCTGTATGATGATTTCCTTTGTTGCCTTTGATTCTTCTGTTATCGTTATGAGTAGCTGAACTTGTAGAGCTTAGATTAGATGAACCCTAAGTGACCCAGGGCTTTAAAGCGGTCACGGATTGGCGGTAATTAGATTCGAAGTTCAATCAGTTTCTCTTTGCATGGTTGTTTTGTTCTTGATTGTTCATGTTTCTTTTCTAGTTGGTCGCCTAGATTAGGTTTTTGCAAGCTAGGGTTAGTCGCTAGACAGCTTCCCTGCTTTGGCGCATAAACTTGTCTTCCTTGATCACCTAGTTTAGATTCTTGTTAAGCTGAGGATAGAAGCGAACGCTCGCCTCTCTTTAAAACATCAATTCAACCAGTTAACCTTATAATTGGAGTGTGCCTTTCGTAGGAACCGATTAGGGTTAATCCACTGCAAGAGTAACTCATAAATCGTTAGTAATTGCACCAGTTAATTAAGTCGTTGCGAGAGGCGACCGTACCCGGGCGGCTAGTTAATCTTGGTAGTTAGATCGGATAGAGCGAACGTTCGCCAGTCTTAAACCTAAGGGTAAGGAGTTATGGTGGTGTATAGAAACTAATTGAATTAGAATTGAAAACCGCTGATCTGTTGATTGCCAATGCTCTGGTGATCTAAGGGGATTCGAAATCTAAGTTCGTCTATCTTCTCGTTAGTCAACCTTTTACTTTTCTGTCTTTTATTTTCCTGCTTTATTAGATTTGAAGTCGTGGAACTCACACCACGCACTAAGTGTTTAAACCTGAGTAATTTGCCAGCTTCTTTGAGTAGTCGATTAGTAGAAACCCTGTGGAATACGATCTACCCTAGCTTGCTAGCTTTGTTAGTTATTTGTTTGAACCCGAACAACGACTTGAGGTTCACCAAATTGGCGCCGTTGCCGGGGACTCTTCTAATTGTTTGAAAGAAGAGTTGGCAAATTATTCCTCTACCTTTCCGCCTTACCATTTATTTTTCCTCCATATTTCCATTATTTACCTGGGTAGTGTTTTTGAGTTTTAATTATGCAGGATTACAGGTGGGATGATCAGTACCAAGGGTGGTACATCAATGAAGCACCATATATTGAAGACTCCCAAGAGATGGATTTACACACTTATGAGCATCAACAATGGATGGCAAGCACCCAAGCCGCCGTGGACAGCCTCCAGTCAATGGACGATGCTGTTGATGCAATGAACGCCGCGCTCAAGCGATTAGTGCAATTGAAGGGAGAAGATGCTCATGAGCATTTCGAAGAAGAGCAGAAGCTACACACCACCAACAAAATCACCAAGATGTGTATATATCGGCTCATCAGCATCGACAACAGACGGTAAGAGTAGAATTTGCCTTGGATGATCTCCTTTCGAAGCTGCAAGCTCGTAACATGGTGGATGTCGAGCTCGAGCAACCAAATCCACTAATGGAAGAAGACGCTCAAGAGCCGTACGAAGATGAACATGACAATCTCACCCATGACTATTGTGAGCTAGAAGCATATGATGAAGAATCCTTGGCGGTGGCGGTTGATGAAGACATAGAGCCAATCCATCTTGAAGTTGAAGCCGAAGAGGAGCACATAGAGATTGAGGAGATACCCTCACCTACACTTCCGCCGAGTCAACCTGTAGAGAAGATGGAGCTCATTGACCATGTCGCGCCGTACTACCTCTTCCCTCCTCTAGTAGGAGAATTCGAGAAGAACTGGTCATCCAACCAGAACCGTGATCTACTGGAGCACTACCGGCTGCATCACCCTTCTGGAGTGCTACATGGCACTCAACCACTGTCCTTGAAGAAGACGATTGACTTCAAGGAACTCCTAAGTTGGGGTCCCTAACAGGTATCGTCTGGCTCACGGACGTTAAACAAGAGCGCTTCGTGGGAGGCAACCCACGGCTGGAGTCAGTTGTTTTCATTTTGAGTCGTTCTGTTTTAAAGCCCCAGTTAAAAAAAAAACTGCTGACCATTTTTAAGATTATTTTCGGCGAAAATTCACCCATATTTTCGTCGAAAATATGTGTTTAATTTGGCCTGTTCTCCTGTTTCTACTTCTCGACCGAAAACAACTTAACTTTTCGCCGAACCGGATTTTGATTTTACAAAACATTTTCGCCGAAAATCTTGTGTTTTCCGCCGACTATTTATACCGGTTTCGACTTCTGCTTTTCACCCCCGCCCTAGGAACAGTGATCAGGTTGTTTCTATCCTTTCCATTTCTTTTCTTTCTTCTTTTCGGATCTCGATCCACTTTTATTCTGTATGGATCCGGGGCACTTGTCCCGGTATCCTTTTGATCTTTTTGTTGTTTTTGTTTTTGTAGGAACTTGAGTAGCTACTCCGCTCTACTCCGGACTCTCCGTGCTCATCCGCTACACCGACCATCACCTTCCAGGTTCTTCGTATCTCTCTACTCTAGATTAGTTCTGTGAGGACACAGAACCGTTTAAGTGTGGGGTAGGAGTCTAGGATTATGCATGATCTTGCTTGCTATCTATGATTCTGTGGTTCAAATTTGAAAAATCTCTAGCATAGAATTGCTCAATTCTGGACTTTTGATGTTAAATTGACTTCAATTTTGAACAATGACGTCTAGACTGTTCCACTTAGAACCTGTAACCAACGTGTCAGAACTTATATTAAATGAGTCTAGGTCAGAACAGATCATAAATCACTTCTGTAGTTGAAACTTGAATTAATTGAATTAATTGGTTTGTTAATAACAAAGCTCGATAACACTGTTCTAAGATGATAAATGCTAGCTTCTTCCATGTTTTTCACTCCATATTTGATCACCTGTGATTGTGGCTTGAGATTAGATGGAAATCCAATTCGAAATCTTGTGTAAAAAGTTATAACTAGCTGGGATTAAGTGGCTAAATTGTTAAATCAAGTAATAAAGTTGTGCAAATCAATTCTAAGTTCTTTAAAGTGCTGAAAATAAAGCTAGGCAAGCCCGACACCTAAGTGAAGTGTTCGGGTTGAGCACTAGCATAGGCACAAATACTGTGAGCTAGGCAGGTCCAACACCTAAGTGAAGTGTTTGGTATCGAGCACTAGTATGCAGTAAATAAATTAAATGGAAGAAGTCGAAACTTGAAATTAATTGTTGTTTAAATCGGTCCTAGCTAGAACATGTAACGTACAGATCTAGAAACGGATGAAGTCGAGTCGATAGCCACGTCACTTTTCCTACCTCCGCATCCACATCATGGCTAGAGCTTAAAGTCTTTTCTCATTAGAATTGGTGTTATCGTAGTCGGTTAATTATGATTAATTGTTTTGCAAAGAAACGAGCTTTGTTAAAACTACTACTTGAAGTGTGCAGAAATTAGTGAGATCAAAAACTTGTTTGGTTGATGTTCTTGCATGTGTAGGTCACTTTTTCTACGTGGAACAGTCTAAACCAAATCGTTAGAATTGAATCTCAGTTTAATCTCGTGTCATTTGTGATTTTGAGTGTGTTCTAGTTCAGTTTGCTTGAGAACAAGCAAAAGCTTAAGTGTGGGGTATTTTGATGACACTCGATTTGACGTGATTATAAGCCTCATTTAAGCAACATTTCATACCCTTTGATGCCATTTTGATGAGTATTTGGTGCATTTGTCGTAACTTTGTGATTCTAGGCTCCTAGTGCATACATTGTCCATTTATTGGCTATTTTTACCCTTTTTGTGAGCTTTTATGTTGAGCCTCCAGGTTACCACATTATAGAGGACTCTCTCACGAGTCCAGCGCTTCAAACGGGGACCAAATCGGAGTTCAAACGGAGCGGGAATCATCGAAACAAGTTGGAGCTGGTTTTTAACTAATATGTTCGGCGAAAATGTGGTGATATTTTCGGCGAAAATTCCTTTGAAAATCCGGGCAGAAACCCTAATTTTCAGCCTTTTCCAACTTGTAAAGGGTTTCTGGGGGTATATATAGACTTTTTGAAGCCAGATTAGACACACACGAATTCTGAGAGATCAGCCACGACCTTAGGGTCGATAGATAGAGTTTAGAGAGTTTGAAGATCTGTGGAGAGATCGTGACGCCATCCTCCCACCTCGAAGAGCTCGGAGCTTAAAGTTGAAGATCCAGGAGATTGAAGCTTCGCCGGAGTCGTCAGAATTAGGTTTTTCAGTTCTTATCTGTTCTTCCTCTGTATGATGATTTCCTTTGTTGCCTTTGATTCTTCTGTTATCGTTATGAGTAGCTGAACTTGTAGAGCTTAGATTAGATGAACCCTAAGTGACCCAGGGCTTTAAAGCGGTCACGGATTGGCGGTAATTAGATTCGAAGTTCAATCAGTTTCTCTTTGCATGGTTGTTTTGTTCTTGATTGTTCATGTTTCTTTTCTGGTTGGTCGCCTAGATTAGGTTTTTGCAAGCTAGGGTTAGTCGCTAGACAGCTTCCCTGCTTTGGCGCATAAACTTGTCTTCCTTGATCACCTAGTTTAGATTCTTGTTAAGCTGAGGATAGAAGCGAACGCTCGCCTCTCTTTAAAACATCAATTCAACCAGTTAACCTTATAATTGGAGTGTGCCTTTCGTAGGAACCGATTAGGGTTAATCCACTGCAAGAGTAACTCATAAATCGTTAGTAATTGCACCAGTTAATTAAGTCGTTGCGAGAGGCGACCGTACCCGGGCGGCTAGTTAATCTTGGTAGTTAGATCGGATAGAGCGAACGTTCGCCAGTCTTAAACCTAAGGGTAAGGAGTTATGGTGGTGTATAGAAACTAATTGAATTAGAATTGAAAACCGCTAATCTGTTGATTGCCAATGCTCTGGTGATCTAAGGGGGATTCGAAATCTAAGTTCGTCTATCTTCTCGTTAGTCAACCTTTTACTTTTCTGTCTTTTATTTTCCTGCTTTATTAGATTAGAAGTCGTGGAACTCACACCACGCACTAAGTGTTTAAACCTGAGTAATTTGCCAGCTTCTTTGAGTAGTCGATTAGTAGAAACCCTGTGGAATACGATCTACCCTAGCTTGCTAGCTTTGTTAGTTATTTGTTTGAACCCGAACAACGACTTGAGGTTCACCAAATTGGCGCCGTTGCCGGGGACTCTTCTAATTGTTTGAAAGAAGAGTTGGCAAATTATTCCTCTACCTTTCCGCCTTACCATTTATTTTTCCTCCATATTTCCATTATTTACCTGGGTAGTGTTTTTGAGTTTTAATTATGCAGGATTACAGGTGGGATGATCAGTACCAAGGGTGGTACATCAATGAAGCACCATATATTGAAAACTCCCAAGAGATGGATTTACACACTTATGAGCATCAACAATGGATGGCAAGCACCCAAGCCGCCGTGGACAGCCTCCAGTCAATGGATGATGCTGTTGATGCAATGAACGCCGCGCTCAAGCGATTAGTGCAATTGAAGGGAGAAGATGCTCATGAGCATTTCGAAGAAGAGACAGAAGCTACACACCACCAACAAAATCACCAAGATGTGTATATATCGGCTCATCAGCATCGACAACAGACGGTAAGAGTAGAATCCGCCTTGGATGATATCCTTTCGAAGCTGCAAGCTCGTAACATGGTGGATGTCGAGCTCGAGCAACCAAATCCACTAATGGAAGAAGACGCTCAAGAGTCGTACGAAGATGAACATGACAATCTCACCCATGACTATTGTGAGCTAGAAGCATCTGATGAAGAATCCTTGGCGGTGGTGGTTGATGAAGACATAGAGCCAATCCATCTTGAAGTTGAAGCCGAAGAGGAGCACATAGAGATTGAGGAGATACCCTCACCTACACTTCCGCCGAGTCAACCTGTAGAGAAGATGGAGCTCATTGACCATGCCGCGCCGTACTACCTCTTCCCTCCTCCAGTAGGAGAATTCGAGAAGAACTGGTCATCCAACCAGAACCGTGATCTACTGTAGCACTACCGGCTGCATCACCCTTCTGGAGTGCTACATGGAACTCAACCATTGTCCTTGAAGAAGACGATTGACTTCAAGGAACTCCTAAGTTGGGGTCCCTAACAGGTACCGTCTGGCTCACGGACGTTAAACAAGAGCGCTTCGTGGGAGGCAACCCACGGCTGGAGTCAGTTGTTTTCATTTTGAGTCGTTCTGTTTTAAAGCCCCAGTTAAAAAAAAAACTGCCGACCATTTTCAAGATTATTTTCGGCGAAAATTCACCCATATTTTCGCCGAAAATATGTGTTTAAAATCGGCCTGTTCTCCTGTTTCTACTTCTCGACCGAAAACAACTTAACTTTTCGCCGAACCGGATTTTGATTTTACAAAACATTTTCGCCGAAAATTTTCAATCATTTTCGCCGAAAATCTTGTGTTTTCCGCCGACTATTTATACCGGTTTCGACTTCTGCTTTTCACCCCCGCCCTAGGAAAAGTGATCAGGTTGTTTCTATCCTTTCCTTTTCTTTTCTTTCTTCTTTTCGGATCTCGATCCACTTTTCTTCTGTATGGGTTCGGGGCACTTGTCCCGGTATCCTTTTGATCTTTTTGTTGTTTTTGTTTTTGTAGGAACTTGAGTACCTACTCCGCTCTACTCCGGACTCCCCGTGCTCATCCGCTACACCGACCATCACCTTCCATGTTCTTCGTATCTCTCTACTCTAGATTAGTTCTGTGAGGACACAGAACCGTTTAAGTGTGGGGTAGGAGTCTAGGATTATGCATGATCTTGCTTGCTATCTATGATTCTGTGGTTCAAATTTGAAAAATCTCTAGCATAGAATTGCTCAATTCTGGACTTTTGATGTTAAATTGACTTCAATTTTGAACAATGACGTCTAGACTGTTCCACTTAGAACCTGTAACCAACGTGTCAGAACTTATATTAAATGAGTCTAGGTCAGAACAGATCATAAATCACTTCTGTAGTTGAAACTTGAATTAATTGAATTAATTGGTTTGTTAATAACAAAGCTCGATAACACTGTTCTAAGATGATAAATGCTAGCTTCTTCCATGTTTTGCACTCCATATTTGATCACCTGTGATTGTGGCTTGAGATTAGATGGAAATCCAATTCGAAATCTTGTGTAAAAAGTTATAACTAGCTGGGTTTAAGTGGCTAAATTGTTAAATCAAGTAATAAAATTGTGCAAATCAATTCTAAGTTCTTTAAAGTGCTGAAAATAAAGCTAGGCAAGCCCGACACCTAAGTGAAGTGTTCGGGTTGAGCACTAGCATAGGCACAAATACTGTGAGCTAGGCAGGTCCAACACCTAAGTGAAGTGTTTGGTATCGAGCACTAGTATGCAGTAAATAAATTAAACGGAAGAAGTCGAAACTTGAAATTAATTGCTGTTTAAATCGGTCCTAGCTAGAACATGTAATGTACAGATCTAGAAACGAATGAAGTCGAGTCGATAGCCACGTCACTTTTCCTACCTCCGCATCCACATCATGGCTAGAGCTTAAAGTCTTTTCTCATTAGAATTGGTGTTATCGTAGTCGGTTAATTATGATTAATTGTTTTGCAAAGAAACGAGCTTTGTTAAAACTACTACTTGAAGTGTGCAGAAATTAGTGAGATCGAAAACTTGTTTGGTTGAGGTTCTTGCATGTGTAGGTCACTTTTTCTACGTGGAACAGTCTAAACCAAATCGTTAGAATTGAATCTCAGTTTAATCTCGTGTCATTTGTGAATTTGAGTGTGTTCTAGTTCAGTTTGCTTGAGAACAAGCAAAAGCTTAAGTGTGGGGTATTTTGATGACACTCGATTTGACGTGATTATAAGCCCCATTTAAGCAACATTTCATACCCTTTGATGCCATTTTTTGAGTATTTGGTGCATTTGTCGTAACTTTGTGATTCTAGGCTCCTAGTGCATACATTGTCCATTTATTGGCTATTTTTACCCTTTTTGTGAGCTTTTATGTTGAGCCTCCAGGTAACCACATTATAGAGGACTCTCTCACGAGTCCATCGCTTCAAACGGGGACCAAATCGGAGTTCAAACGGAGCGGGAATCATCGAAACAAGCTGGAGCTGGTTTTTAACTAATATGTTCGGCGAAAATGTGGTGATATTTTCGGCGAAAATTCCTTTGAAAATCCGGGCAGAAACCCTAATTTTCAGCCTTTTCCAACTTGTAAAGGGTTTCTGGGGGTATATATAGACTTTTTGAAGCCAGATTAGACACACACGAATTCTGAGAGATCAGCCACGACCTTAGGGTCGATAGATAGAGTTTAGAGAGTTCGAAGATCTGTGGAGAGATCGTGACGCCATCCTCCCACCTCGGAGAGCTCGGAGCTTAAAGTTGAAGATCCAGGAGATTGAAGCTTCGCCGGAGTCGTCAGAATTAGGTTTTTCAGTTCTTATCTGTTCTTCCTCTGTATGATGATTTCCTTTGTTGCCTTTGATTCTTCTGTTATCGTTATGAGTAGCTGAACTTGTAGAGCTTAGATTAGATGAACCCTAAGTGACCCAGGGCTTTAAAGCGGTCACGGATTGGCGGTAATTAGATTCGAAGTTCAATCAGTTTCTCTTTGCATGGTTGTTTTGTTCTTGATTGTTCATGTTTCTTTTCTGGTTGGTCGCCTAGATTAGGTTTTTGCAAGCTAGGGTTAGTCGCTAGACAGCTTCCCTGCTTTGGCGCATAAACTTGTCTTCCTTGATCACCTAGTTTAGATTCTTGTTAAGCTGAGGATAGAAGCGAACGCTCGCCTCTCTTTAAAACATCAATTCAACCAGTTAACCTTATAATTGGAGTGTGCCTTTCGTAGGAACCGATTAGGGTTAATCCACTGCAAGAGTAACTCATAAATCGTTAGTAATTGCACCAGTTAATTAAGTCGTTGCGAGAGGCGACCGTACCCGGGCGGCTAGTTAATCTTGGTAGTTAGATCGGATAGAGCGAACGTTCGCCAGTCTTAAACCTAAGGGTAAGGAGTTATGGTGGTGTATAGAAACTAATTGAATTAGAATTGAAAACCGCTGATCTGTTGATTGCCAATGCTCTGGTGATCTAAGGGGGATTCGAAATCTAAGTTCGTCTATCTTCTCGTTAGTCAACCTTTTACTTTTCTGTCTTTTATTTTCCTGCTTTATTAGATTAGAAGTCGTGGAACTCACACCACGCACTAAGTGTTTAAACCTGAGTAATTTGCCAGCTTCTTTGAGTAGTCGATTAGTAGAAACCCTGTGGAATACGATCTACCCTAGCTTGCTAGCTTTGTTAGTTATTTGTTTGAACCCGAACAACGACTTGAGGTTCACCAAATTGGCGCCGTTGCCGGGGACTCTTCTAATTGTTTGAAAGAAGAGTTGGCAAATTATTCCTCTACCTTTCCGCCTTACCATTTATTTTTCCTCCATATTTCCATGATTTACCTGGGTAGTGTTTTTGAGTTTTAATTATGCAGGATTACAGGTGGGATGATCAGTACCAAGGGTGGTACATCAATGAAGCACCATATATTGAAGACTCCAAGAGATGGATTTACACACTTATGAGCATCAACAATGGATGGCAAGCACCCAAGCCGCCGTGGACAGCCTCCAGTCAATGGACGATGCTGTTGATGCAATGAACGCAGCGCTCAAGTGATTAGTGCAATTGAAGGGAGAAGATGCTCATGAGCATTTCGAAGAAGAGACAGAAGCTACACACCACCAACAAAATCACCAAGATGTGTATATATCGGCTCATCAGCATCGACAACAGACGGTAAGAGTAGAATCCGCCTTGGATGATCTCCTTTCGAAGCTGCAAGCTCGTAACATGGTGGATGTCGAGCTCGAGCAACCAAATCCACTAATGGAAGAAGACGCTCAAGAGCCGTACGAAGATGAACATGACAATCTCACCCATGACTATTGTGAGCTAGAAGCATCTGATGAAGAATCCTTGGCGGTGGCGGTTGATGAAGACATAGAGCCAATCCATCTTGAAGTTTAAGCCGAAGAGGAGCACATAAAGATTGAGGAGATACCCTCACCTACACTTCCGCCGAGTCAACCTGTAGAGAAGATGGAGCTCATTGACCATGTCGCGCCGTACTACCTCTTCCCTCCTCCAGTAGGAGAATTCGAGAAGAACTAGTCATCCAACCAGAACCGTGATCTACTGGAGCACTACCGGCTGCATCACCCTTCTGGAGTGCTACATGGCACTCAACCACTGTCCTTGAAGAAGACGATTGACTTCAAGGAACTCCTAAGTTGGGGTCCCTAACAGGTATCGTCTGGCTCACGGACGTTAAACAAGAGCGCTTCGTGGGAGGCAACCCACGGCTGGAGTCAGTTGTTTTCATTTTGAGTCGTTCTGTTTTAAAGCCCCAGTTAAAAAAAAAACTGCCGACCATTTTCAAGATTATTTTCGGCGAAAATTCACCCATATTTTCGCCGAAAATATGTGTTTAAAATCGGCCTGTTCTCCTGTTTCTACTTCTCGACCGAAAACAACTTAACTTTTCGCCGAACCGGATTTTGATTTTACAAAACATTTTCGCCGAAAATTTTCAATCATTTTCGCCGAAAATCTTGTGTTTTCCCGACTATTTATACCGGTTTCGACTTCTGCTTTTCACCCCGCCCTAGGAACAGTGATCAGGTTGTTTCTATCCTTTCCATCTCTTTTCTTTCTTCTTTTCGGATCTCGATCCACTTTTCTTCTGTATGGATCCGGGGCACTTGTCCCGGTATCCTTTTGATCTTTTTATTGTTTTTGTTTTTGTAGGAACTTGAGTAGCTACTCCGCTCTACTCCGGACTCTCCGTGCTCATCCGCTACACCGACCATCACTTTCCATGTTCTTCGTATCTCTCTACTCTAGATTAGTTCTGTGAGGACACAGAACCGTTTAAGTGTGGGGTAGGAGTCTAGGATTATGCATGATCTTGCTTGCTATCTATGATTCTGTGGTTCAAATTTGAAAAATCTCTAGCATAGAATTGCTCAATTCTGGACTTTTGATGTTAAATTGACTTCAATTTTGAACAATGACGTCTAGACTGTTCCACTTAGAACCTGTAACCAACGTGTCAGAACTTATATTAAATGAGTCTAGGTCAGAACAGATCATAAATCACTTCTGTAGTTGAAACTTGAATTAATTGAATTAATTGGTTTGTTAATAACAAAGCTCGATAACACTGTTCTAAGATGATAAATGCTAGCTTCTTCCATGTTTTGCACTCCATATTTGATCACCTGTGATTGTGGCTTGAGATTAGATGGAAATCCAATTCGAAATCTTGTGTAAAAAGTTATAACTAGCTGGGATTAAGTGGCTAAATTGTTAAATCAAGTAATAAAATTGTGCAAATCAATTCTAAGTTCTTTAAAGTGCTGAAAATAAAGCTAGGCAAGCCCGACACCTAAGTGAAGTGTTCGGGTTGAGCACTAGCATAGGCACAAATACTGTGAGCTAGGCAGGTCCAACACCTAAGTGAAGTGTTTGGTATCGAGCACTAGTATGCAGTAAATAAATTAAATGGAAGAAGTCGAAACTTGAAATTAATTGTTGTTTAAATCGGTCCTAGCTAGAACATGTAACGTACAGATCTAGAAACGGATGAAGTCGAGTCGATAGCCACGTCACTTTTCCTATCTCCGCATCCACATCATGGCTAGAGCTTAAAGTCTTTTCTCATTAGAATTGGTGTTATCGTAGTTGGTTAATTATGATTAATTGTTTTGCAAAGAAACGAGCTTTGTTAAAACTACTACTTGAAGTGTGCAGAAATTAGTGAGATCGAAAACTTATTTGGTTGATGTTCTTGCATGTGTAAGTCACTTTTTCTACGTGGAACAGTCTAAACCAAATCGTTAGAATTGAATCTCAGTTTAATCTCGTGTCATTTGTGAATTTGAGTGTGTTCTAGTTCAGTTTGCTTGAGAACAAGCAAAAGCTTAAGTGTGGGGTATTTTGATGACACTCGATTTGACGTGATTATAAGCCCCATTTAAGCAACATTTCATACCCTTTGATGCCATTTTGATGAGTATTTGGTGCATTTGTCGTAACTTTGTGATTCTAGGCTCCTAGTGCATACATTGTCCATTTATTGGCTATTTTTACCCTTTTTGTGAGCTTTTATGTTGAGCCTCCAGGTTACCACATTATAGAGGACTCTCTCACGAGTCCAGCGCTTCAAACAGGGACCAAATCGGAGTTCAAACGGAGCGGGAATCATCGAAACAAGTTGGAGCTGGTTTTTAACTAATATGTTCGGCGAAAATGTGGTGATATTTTCTGCGAAAATTCCTTTGAAAATCCGGGCAGAAACCCTAATTTTCAGCCTTTTCCAACTTGTAAAGGGTTTCTGGGGGTATATATAGAATTTTTGAAGCCAGATTAGACACACACGAATTCTGAGAGATCAGCCACGACCTTATGGTCGATAGATAGAGTTTAGAGAGTTCGAAGATCTGTGGAGAGATCGTGACGCCATCCTCCCACCTCGGAGAGCTCGGAGCTTAAAGTTGAAGATCCAGGAGATTGAAGCTTCGCCGAAGTCGTCAGAATTAGGTTTTTCAGTTCTTATCTGTTCTTCCTCTGTATGATGATTTCCTTTGTTGCCTTTGATTCTTCTGTTATCGTTATGAGTAGCTGAACTTGTAGAGCTTAGATTAGATGAACCCTAAGTGACCCATGGCTTTAAAGCGGTCACGGATTGGCGGTAATTAGATTCGAAGTTCAATCAGTTTCTCTTTGCATGGTTGTTTTGTTCTTGATTGTTCATGTTTCTTTTCTGGTTGGTCGCCTAGATTAGGTTTTTGCAAGCTAGGGTTAGTCGCTAGACAGCTTCCCTGCTTTGGCGCATAAACTTGTCTTCCTTGATCACCTAGTTTAGATTCTTGTTAAGCTGAGGATAGAAGCGAACGCTCACCTCTCTTTAAAACATCAATTCAACCAGTTAACCTTATAATTGGAGTAACTCATAAATCGTTAGTAATTGCACCAGTTAATTAAGTCGTCGCGAGAGGCGACCGTACCCGGGCGGCTAGTTAATCTTGGTAGTTAGATCGGATAGAGCGAACGTTCGCCAGTCTTAAACCTAAGGGTAAGGAGTTATGGTGGTGTATAGAAACTGATTGAATTAGAATTGAAAACCGCTGATCTGTTGATTGCCAATGCTCTGGTGATCTAAGGGGGATTCGAAATCTAAGTTCGTCTATCTTCTCGTTAGTCAACCTTTTACTTTTCTATCTTTTATTTTCCTGCTTTATTAGATTTGAAGTCGTGGAACTCACACCACGCACTAAGTGTTTAAATCTGAGTAATTTGCCAGCTTCTTTGAGTAGTCGATTAGTAGAAACCCTGTGGAATACGATCTACCCTAGCTTGCTAGCTTTGTTAGTTATTTGTTTGAACCCGGACAACGACTTAGGTTCACCACTGCCCGTAGGTCTTACCTATCAATTTTTGCTCATAAGCCTTATTTAGCAATTTCTTCCCGTAGGTCTTATTTATCAAATGTTGCACGTAGGTCTTACTTATCGATTTTTTGCCTGTAGGTCTTATTCCGTATAATACCGCATTAAGTCCAAGGAGTTCCGCGTCTTATGTACCTTAGTGCCATCCATTTGAGCTAACTTAAATGTGTTCTCTCCAACTACTTCCTGCACCCTGTAGGGACCTTCCCCTCCTGGGTTTAGTTTGGCCACTCTAATCATCGGGTGATTTTTTTTTCTTAATACCAGCAATGTGATGAGGGCGGAGTTTTGCGTAATATCGCCTGGCTAGCTGTTCTTTTTCGATGATCAACTTCATTTGTGCCTTCTCGCGTCGCTCTTCAATCATGTCGATGTTATGCATTAGTTCTTGCTCGTTAACTTCTTCTTGATACATCTGAATCCGAATAGATGGAATAGAAATTTCCACTGGTAACATAAACTATGTTCCATAGGTTAAGGTGTAAGAGGTCTCACATGTAGAAGTCTTATACGCCGTTCTGTGGTCCCATAAGACATGGTTTAATTCGTCAACCCATGTTCCCTTACACCCTTGTGCCCTCTTCTTAAGTCCCTGCAATATGAGTTTGTTAGTCGCCTCCGACTGACCGTTTGCCTGGGGGTAGGCGACTGAGGCAAACTTCAGTACTATCTTCATATCATCGCAGAACTCTTTAAATATTTGATAGTCGAACTGTGTAACGTGGTCCCAAATAATACTCTGGGGAAATCCAAATCTTGTAACGATGAACTTGAATACAAACTTTTGGATTTGCCGTGCCGTGATGCTGGCAATTGCTTCAGCCTCCACCCATTTGGTGAAATAGTCTATTACCACAATGAGGTACTTTCGTTTCCCAGACGCTTCAGGAAATGGTCCTAAAATTTTCATTCCCCATTTGGCGAACGGCCAGGGGCTAACTATCGCCTACATTGCGGTTGCTAGTAGTTTATGATAGTTAGCAAATTTTTTACACTTGTGGCACTTTTTCATTAGATCGTCTGCCATTTTTCTCATTGTTGGCCAGTAGAAGCCTTGGTAAACTAGATTCTTTTCTAGGCTTTGATCTCCTAAGTGTGTGCCACACACCCCCGGATGGACTTCCTGCAACGCCCACTCAGCATTTTCTAGGCCTAGGCATCTTAAATATGCTCCCATTGCAAATTTTCTATACAGATCTCTGCCCAACATGATGCATCGCCCCACCTTTCTCCTTAATTTGGTCGCCTCCCCCACATCCTTTAGAACTTAGTCTGTGTCAAGGAACTTAACAATGGGCGACTGCCAACCTCCGGTAATTACAGCTTGAGTTATCTAAAGACATTATTTCGCTCGTACCTCTTTTTTTACCGCAACCATTTGCCATCCCTCAAAATCAATCGCTGTCGCTAACTTTAATAATGTGTCAGCGTGTTTGTTTTCTTCTCGGGCGATTTGTTCTATAGTCACCTTTTTAACTCTGATATGGGAGGAGAGATTCTTCTTTTACATCATAACCGCCATTGAGTTGATTGGCCACAATTGCTGAGTCAGAGAAGATTTTGATATTTGTGATGCCTATACTTCTGGCGATTCTCAGCCCTGCTTCTATAGCCCCATATTCAGCTGCGTTTTTGGTTGTGGTAGTTGCGAATCGTAATGCTACTTTATGCAACACGCCCCCAGGCTTTTTAGCACGATCCCTGCTCCTGCTCCACTTTTGCATGACGCTCCATCAGTATACAAAGTCCAGCTGTCACCCTCCTCTACTTCTTCTTGAACAGCACCTTCAACAATGAAGTCCACCAACACCTGAGCTTTGATCATTATTCCTGGTTGGTACCGAATATCGTACTCACTTAGCTCAATCGCATATTTTGCCAATTGCCCGACAACACTCATTGATCTTAATGCCCTTTTTGATTGGTAAGTTCGAGAGAACGTGGATGGTGTATAAGGTCTCAATTTTCTTGCGTCGTATACTACTTCACATGCCATATTCTCAATCGATGGGATTCTGGTCTCGGCATCAACTAGAGTTTTGCTTGTGTAAAAAATGGGTTGATCGCTGCATTCTTCTTGTCATACCAATACCGCGTTGGCCGCCCTTGTGGAAATCGCAATGTACAAAAATAGGTCCTCGTTCATTTTTGGAGATGCTAATATGGTGGGAGTGACCAAAAACTGCTTCAACTGTTAAATTGCCCTGTCGCACTTATCATCCCATGCAAATTTTGATGCATTCTCCAAACGCTGCCAAAAATGGCGCACACCTATCAGTGACTCAAGGAATAAAATGATTGTAACACCCATCCCAAATCAACCTGGTTGAACTGGTAATAGGCATCACTCGAAGTTAAATTTAAGCGAGAAAAGCAGAACGACAAAAAAGTAAATGAATGAAACTCTCATTAAAATCGAAATTTAAAAGGAGGCCTCTAATAAAATAAAAACTCGAGTACAACCCGATAAACTGAAAATCCGAAATCAATCCTCAAAACGATTACAAAATTCACAAATGATAAAAGCCAACTGAAATGTAAAACAAAAGAAACAGTCCACTCCATGTAGGTCGCCAATCTTCACCTCATAGCTCCCACTAGCAACTTCTTTGAGCTCGACCGAAACACCTGAACCTCAACACACTCACTCTAACCACGTGAACCAGAAAGGGGAAGAGGGGGGGATAAGTTTCCTAATGAAACTGAGTGAACCCACTAGGTGTAACTATGCACCGAACCTAGCCAAAAAGAGCGATTCCAAACTCCGCATAAAACACTGACAATGGAATCAAACTCAACCTTAACTAGTTTATTAATCTAAAGCAGTCTAGGTGATCACATAGGTGTTGTTCTCAGTTCAACATTCACAATCCACAATAACATCAATATAACAGAGAATCATCATACATACAGCTTAGCATCACGCCACAAGTCAACTCGCAATCACAATCAACACGCACACACACAACCACACACACACAATTCACAATTGATTTAACTAGGTGAGTTCATTAGGCACCATAAGGAGTTGTTTCCCTGATACCCCGCCGATCATCACATCCAGACGCATCCGCAACGGATCTCAATTATATGGACATTCTCAATTCCTCCTTCAGGAGTTAGCAACTAATCCTTGGTACTTGACCAAGGTGATCTACCCATGTAGACCCGACTTGAAACTAATCATCGGTATCCGACCATGGTGTTCTACCCACGTAGACCGGACTTAATCACATTTCTTTGGGGTAACGTTGGCTCCTTCCGATTCCACCATTTCAATTACATTTACACCATCACATTAATTACTAACATCCAACAATCAATCCTCAACATCACATATGGTCCACCTCAACAACATAATCACAACTCATCCACTTTCCACCATCTGCATACAATTCCACATCAAGATTCATAATCACAATAAGGGTAAACGACTATCTCACCGGTCACCCCCACCTGCAAGTACAATAGCCATGTCGTGAGTCTAGAGTTACCCTCCTATTCATCATTCATAGGGCGACCCCACATTGGCAGGACCACCTCCCTACAACCACAAATGACAATGACATTTATATATGTAATTCACAAGATCACAACCCGTCGTTCCTATCAGTCACTTCTAATACTAATCCGTTGATCATCATTATTAGTCACTTATCCCGAACCCAACAATATAGACCATCCATAATCAATCAAATGGCAAACATCACAATCAATTAATTGACAATCACATAATCGTTATCCCATTTTACTCTCATCCATCTTCATGCAATCCATAATTTCATCTAGGTCAGATTATAATTCATCACGTCACCCATCACTACCTATTGAACGCTAAACCCCACCTGACAAGAAAATGAGGCTCTAAACAACTCCTAGAAACTCGAACAAATGAACCCTCATTCTCCAAAACCGTAGCTTTTCCTTCCCTCACTGGCAGCGCCTTACTCCAAAACTCCAGAAACCGAGATGTGCGATCTCTTCCTCTCGTTACCAGGAATGTAAAACGGATCCTCGATCGGACTCTTGTAGCTCCCGGAATCAAGGTTTGAAGTTTGGGGATTTTTTATTCGTCAATGGGGTTTTCAGGGAGAGAAAGAGATGAAGAAACCCATAAAAATCTGTGTTTTTAATCACCCAGGGGCTGATACACGACCATGTACCTAGTACACGACGTATACTACAAGTACATGGTTGTGTACCATCAACTGCACACCCAAAGTGTTTTAAACTCAACCCAACGAACTTCTGAATGAACAAAACTTTGATGGGACCTCAAGAACACTGTTTTTAATGCCTCGATCACCAGAACTCGAGTTCCAAACTGATCGGTTGAGCAGGGATATTACAATAACTGATAACCGTTATTCTTCCTGACAGGACCTGCACTTCTTTGACTGTCTTTGGAGGGTCATGGAGGCAATTGCTGCAATTTGCGAAGGGTTCGCCTCTATGCCCCTTCTGGTTATGAGATAGCCCAAATTTTTTTTCCGAAGTTGCAGCAAAGACACACTTAAGGGGGTTGAGATGTTGCGAGTATTGCTGCAAGGTTTTTAAAGTCTCTCGTAAATCGCTTAGGTGATCAGTTGCCCGTTTACTTTTAATCAACAAATTGTCCAAATATGCCTCCAAATTTATTCCGAGTTGCTTTGTGAAGACCTTGTCAATCATTCTATGATATGTCTCACCTGCATTTTTTAACCCAAAAGGCATCACTCTATAGTAGTAGTTCGATGTAGGCATCATAAACGCCATTTTTTCTTGATCCTCTTTGTTTATAGAAATTTGGTGATAGCCTGAGAACATGTCCAAAAAGGACAACATCTCATTGTTGGTTGTGGCGTCCACAAGTTGTTCAATGTTTGGTAACGGATATGGGTCCGTTGGGCAAGTGTCATTTAAATTGCTGAAGTCCACACACATTCTCCAAAACCCTGACAATTTTTTGGCAAGGACTACATTTGTTAACCACTCTAGATACCTGACCTCTCTGATAAAACCTACTTTTAGAAGTTTATCTACTTCGGCGGCTACCGCCGGTTGTCGCTCTCTGCAAATGTTCCTTCTATTCTGCTGCATGGGGCAACTTCTTGGTTCTATCGCCATGTAATGTTTGATTATAACCGGGCTTAAACCTGGCATATCACTTGGGGTCTAGGCGAACAAATGTGCAAATTCTTTTAGTAATTGAACTATTTCTTGCCTTCTTTCCTTCTCTAGGTATGATGATACTCTGACTGTCTTTGTTGGGTCTTCCTCCCATAGAGGGATTGACACGTCTGATTCCATTGCAGTTAAATGCTCCTCACTATCTCCTGCATCTAGACTGATGTTAAAGCAAGTGCTCTTTGTTGCCGTTTTGTAGCACTTTGATGACACTAGGAATAACGTGATTATCAGCCCCAATTAAGTGACATTACATTGTCCGAAACACATTTTAGGGGTAGTTTAGTGGATTTCAATTCATTAACGCTATTTCTTACCAATTTGGTTACCTTGGCCTATTTTAGGTCTATTTGATGTGTTTTCTAGTGTTTGTGTTGTACCAGGTGTTGCCATCAAATAAGCATCCATCGGGACTGTTCGAGATGCGATGGAGCCTTAAGACGGAACCCGGGATAACCGGAGAAGTCAGACAATCAAAGAATTAACACACAACTGCTCCTTGAAGATTATTTCAGCGAAGAAGTCAAAGTTTTCGCTGAAATATTTATTGAAAACTAATTAGAAGATCCGGCGAAAGCAGAAGGTTTAGGAAGAACTTTTCGGCAAAAAGTTCAATATTTTCGCCAAAAGGTTTGTGAAGAAGTAGGAGCAGATTCTGGCGCAGAAAAAACTTTATAAAGAAGTTTTTGGCGAAAACTTCTTAACATTTTGGTGACAAGTTTGGCCTATTCCGGGTCAGAATTGAACAAGTTCTTATATAAGGCCTCTTCAGCCCCAATTGAAGAGCACTTCATTTTTTCAGACTTTCCATAGACTAGAGGAGATAGGTTAGAGTATTTCTAGTGTTCTCGGAGAGTTTATTACCCAAATTGTTCATCCCAGAGGTGCTCGGAGCTAGGAGTTGAAAAGTTCTCAAGATCGAAGCTACATGGGATCGTCAGAATTAGGTTTTAAAGTCTTTCTCTGTTTTTCCTTCTTAAGATGAATTCCATTATTGTTTTATCCTCTTATCTCGAATATGAGTAGCTAAACTTATTAAGCTTAGATTATATGAACCCTAACTTATTGGGCTTAGTCACGGATTGGCGGTAATTAGATATTAATTCAGACAGTTTATATTCATAATCGATTTGTTCTTCATTCATGCTTCTTTTCTAGCTTGATCACCTAGATTAGATTCTTGTTAGAATAAGGATAGTTGGCAAACGTCCGCCTTGTATTAGAACATCCAATCAATTAATGAACCTATTCAATGGAACCATTCCTTTAGTAGGAACCGTTTACGGTTAATCTGTTTCAAGAATAGCTCACTAAAATCAATTAGGTGCACCAGTCAATTATCCATTGCAGAAGAATGCACTGACGGATAATCAACCTTGGTAGCTATTTCAATAGTAGCGAATGTCGTGTACTTAGACCTAAGGGTAAGGAGCTATGACGATGTTTGAGAAGTGAATGAATTAGGATTGAAAAGTTGTAATTTTTGTGATCACCAATGCCTTGGTAATCTTAGGGGGATTCGAGTCTAAGCTTTTGTCTATCAATTGAAACCAGCCATCAATCAATCAATCTGTCTTTTAATTTAATTTCATTTCCATTTCATAATAGTTTAGAAAGTCGTGGAACTCACACCACGCAACTTGATTAAACCTGAATAGTTGTGAACTTCTTTGAGTAAACGATTAGAAGAAACCCCTTGGAATACGGTCTATCCTACCTTCGTGGGATAGTTATTTGATACCCTATCCTGTAGCTTATCAAATTGGCATCATTGTCGGGACCTCTTCTTAATTGTTTGAAAAAAGAGTTGGAAATTATTCTTCCGCTTTCCATCTTTCCACTTTACATCACACTTCGATTTTACACATGTTGCTCTTGTTTTTGTTGAATTGCAGGTATATGAACCGTCCGACTACCCGATCTCACAAGCCTATCAAGACTAAGAGCTCGGACATTCCTAGTAGTTATGTACCGACAAAGCAACAACAAACAAAGAAGCAATTAATAACAGACCCACCTTCCCCCATAAAAATCAAGGTGACTAAGAGAGAACCATCTCCCCTAAGCCTTCCAGCTCTCAACCACCTACACCTCACACCACTCCATCTCCACCTCCTTCTCCTAGAATGGCCGCTCCACCACCACCTCCTGCTCAACGAACTATGACGAACTATAACAAACTGAGCGTGACTAGCGTCCAGTCAAGCATCTTCGTCCCTCAAAATGATGCAGATCCTGACTATGAGATCAAGATCCCATCCCTGGGAATGATCTCTAGGGATATTCCGTTCGAGAGAAAGCCGCACGACAACCCTTACACTCATTTGGCAAACTTTCTCGCTATGTGTGCCATATTCAAAAGTGGGAATCTGGACAAGAATACTTTATACTTGCGAGCATTCCCATTCTCGCTCAAAGGTGCTGCTAAGAGATGATTAAGCAGCAAACCACATGGCGACTACACTCAATGGGACGCCCTTGCCCAAAACTTTGTGGAGTACTCCCCCCCCCCCATCGAGAACCATAGCTTATAAGGACAGTATTCCCAGATTCAGACAGAAGGGTGGAGTGAGCCTTTATGATGCTTGGATTGAATTCCAAGAACTTCTCTACAACTGTCCTCATCACGGGTTCGAGCAAAGACAACTGGCTGAGATCTTTGCTAGAGGAATGAATGTTGAATCCTCTAAGTGGGTTAACTCATTGGCTGAAGTAGATTGCACTGCTCTCACTTCAGAGCCTGCTCTTCTACACTTTGCTAGTTGTGCTTCTAAGTCCAAGAATTGGGAGAGACAGTATGAAGGAACTAACAGTCATTTAGGCCTTGAAAAATAGATTAAAGATGAAGTTCAGAAACACCTGAAGAAGGCTGGCGCACCCATCAACCCTCCATCAGCTTCTTTCTTCGTTGCTGATTGTGAGTGGTGTGGGGCATGTGCACATAATGGAGGAAACTGTCAGAATTTCAAGAAATTAGGTGTTTGGTCTACGGAAGAAGTAGATTTTGTTGGTCAAGGCTTCGCCAACAATCAACAAGGCTACTCCGGCTACCACCAATATCGAAAACCCCATCAACAGCAGTAACCATAGGGAAGTTTCCAAGAGAGACCACCATACAACTCCAGGGGAAAATCAGAATCAGAACAATTGACCATCTGGGTCATTTCAAGATCAGAAACCAGGGAATCAACCAAGTGGAGCATATCAGCCACCACATTGGAACCAGGGCAATTATGGTACAGCACCTGGAAATCGCCAGAATCATTACTTCAACAACACCTATCAAGGACCATATGGGTTCACTGGAGGACAACAACCAAGAAAATGGTGCAACAAGAATCAAAGGAGAGCGAGATAGATAAGAAGCTCAACCTGATCATGGCGAGTCTTGACGACCACGATTCACAGTTTAAAGCTCAAGCCACCTTGAATCAAGTCCAGATAGCTCAAGGGAAGAGGATGAAGATCCAGCTCAGCAACATCGCCAACCTGCTCTCTAGTGGTTGTCCAGTGGGGCAGTTACCGAGCCAAATAGACTCGAACCCCAAAAATGAGCATGTCAAGGCTATCTCAACAAGAAGTGCGAAGCAATTAGCTAGTCCTACAGTACCTGATTCCACCCCGGTTATGGTTCCTGATGATGTTGCTATCGACATGCCAGAGATTGAGGACGTCACGGTTGAGGAAGAAGATAAAGAAGAAGAAAGAAGAAGAGAAGAAGAAGAGGGGGTGACTGCCCCACCTCCTCCGAAGCTGGTTCCCGAGCCTATTCCCCCCCCATATCAGCCTAGGATCTTGTTCCCTCAGGCTATGAAGATGAAGACCTTCGACTCCTGATGACACTCAATTTAACGTGATTTTCAGCCCCATTTAAGTGACATTTCTTTGTCTAAGACATGGTTTTTAGGGCAGAATAGCGAATATTCACTCAACTGCTCTATCTCGTGCCATTCTAGTTACGTTGGCCCGTTTCGGGTCCATTTGATGGTTTTTCAGTGCTCTTGTGATAGCACAGGTTTTTGGCATCAAATAGGTAGCCAAGGACGTGTCTAAGGTATTGAGACCGCGAGGAAGTGACCCAAAATCAACCAAAGAAGCAATCAAGTCGAAGTCAGAACCACCCCTACTCATGCCAAGGTTTTCCGGCGAAAAACACCCTACTTCTCGCCGAAAACTATGAATCAAATCTGCACAGAGATGACAGGGGAAATACCAAAAATTCCACTTTGAGTTTTCGGCGAAAACTCTCTATGTTTTCGGCGAAACTATCCCTTTTTCCCAGTCGGGGTACGGACTGCTATTAAAGAAAAATCGTTGGCTGCAATTTAGATACTCACTTTTTGGACGAAAATTCCAAGACTTAGAATTAGAGAGAAAGAGTGGGGAGAGTTCGAAGAGCCAGGGAAAGATCGTAACGCCATCCTTCCATCTCGGAGAGCTCTAGTCCTAAGAGTTGAAGATCCAGAAGATCGAAGCTTCACGGATTCGTCGAAATTAGGTTTTACAGTTCTTCTCTGTCTTCCCTACCTGAGATGTATTCCCTGTTTGTCTTTGATTCTCCTGTATTGAATATGAGTAGCTAAAACTCGTAGAGCTTAGATTAGATGAACCCTAAGTGACCCATGGGCTTTAAAGCGGTCACGGATCGGCGGTGATTAGATTCAAATTTCAGTCAGTTTTTCTTGCATTTTTGGTTTGTTCTTTGTTGTTCGTGTTTCTTGTCTAGTTTGGCCACCTAGATTAGATCCTTGTTAAGCTGAGGATAGTAGCGAACGTTCGCCTCACTTTAAAACACCAAATCAACAATTAACCTATTCATTGGAGTGTGCCTTTCGTAGGAACCAGTTAGGGTTAATCCACTTCAAGAGTAACTCATGAATCACTAGTAATTGACACCAGTTAGTTCCTCCATCGCAAGAAGCGAAAGCTCGGCCGGTTAATTAATCTTGGCAGTTAGATCGGATAGAGCGAACGTTCACCAATCTTAAACCTAAGGGTAAGGAGTTATGGTGGTGTCTAGAAATTGAGTGAATGAGAATTGAAAACCGCTGGCCTGTTGACTGCCAATGCTTTGGCGATCTAAGGGGGATTCGAAGTCTAAGTTTGTTTGTCGTCTTTATCTAAGTCAATCAATCAATCATTCTGCATTTTTAATTTCATTTCAGTTTCTTTGCATCCTAGTATAGAAGTCGGGGAACTCACACCACGCACGAATTATTTATTCCTGAATAGAATTGCCAACATATTTGAGTAGACGAGTAGAGGAGGCCTGTGGAATATGATCTACTTAGCTTTTAGCTTAGTAGTTATTTGATCGCACGCATTACAACGTTCATCAACTCCCAATACAAGAAGTGGTACACAGTCTTAAAAAACACGGAGCTCAAGATGCCACTCACCGAGGATGTAGAGATAATGCCACCACTTAAGTTCTTAAAGGATCTTGCGAAGAACAAGAAGAAGGGAGAGGCTTCGTCTGTTTCCCTTAACGAGAAAGGGTCTGCCTTCCTCTACCACTCACCATCCATACCCCCTCCAGCTAAGTGTCGCTATCCAGGTTCTTTAACTTTGCCATGCACTATTAATGGTATTAAAGTTGATCGTAGTCTAGCTAATTTAGGTGCTTCTATTAATGTGATGCCTACATGCTTATATGAGAAACTGAATTTAGGAGACTTGAAGCCTATTAGTTTGCATCTCGTGTTAGCTGATAGATCTGTTAAAACACCTAGGGGAATGGTAGAGGATGTGCCTGTTCACTGTGGTCGGTTCACCATTTTAGCTGATTTTGTTGTGATGGATACCCGAGAGGTAGATGTTATCATGCTCTTAGGCTGACCATTTTTGGCAACATCCGGTGCGACCATCAATGTCCAGCATGGCTCGTTAACTTTAAGGGTGCCCTAAGTCGACTCCCACTCCTTCATCTGTAACAAACTTCAGTGCCTGATGAACATGAGACGAGATTGCTTGAAACGCCTCTAGGGCTAGGTGACCTAAGATCATATTGTACGTCGATTTGCAGTCCATGACGTGGGAGTCAATACACTGACTAGATTGTACCTCGCCATATCCGATAATAGCCTTCATGGTGGCGATTCCCCTAATGGGGATCGTGCATCCTAAGAATCGCGACATTGTTGTCTTTGTTTGCCTTAGCAGATTTCTCGGAAGCTCCATCTGTTCATACAAGTCCCAAAAGATGATGTCCGATGAAATTCCCTCATTCACCATTAATTTTTCTACACGACTGTGATGGGTGAAAAATTGAATCACCATTGCCTCCAAACTCGGTCCTTCGACCCGAGTTAAGTTTCTTCAGTGAAGCTGATGATCGAGCGACTCACCTGATCAATCATCATTACTTCTTGAACTTCTTCTTTCCTCTTCACTTTCTTTGTTGGACATCTTTCTCCACCAAAAATAGTCTGGTATACTTTTTTTACTTCGGGACATGACTTTTCCTTTGTCCCATCTTCAACCTGTGTTTCTTGCAATCGGGTGAAGACTCCCCCTTTCTTCTCATGAGCCTCTTCTCTTCCACGATGTTCCTGCTCTAGGCTTTTTTCTTTTCGCTTGGTGCTAAGGATAAAATCCCTTAATCATCCCTCACTAATCCATCGCTCAATTTCATTCTTCAACTCTCCACATTCCTCCATTTTATGTCCATGTGAGTCATGAAAATCACAGAACTTTCGGCGACTCCTCTGCTCGGGTGGGGTCTTTAGAGGCTCGGCCCATTGTATGTAGGGACCCTTGTGCTGCATATATATAAAAATATTTTCCTTCTAGACTCATTGAGCGGAGTGTAGTCTAGTTTCTCCTTTTGATATGCTCTTCTTTCCGGCGATCTCTCAATACTCCGCCATCTGGATTGTCCATCTATTTGTTTATTTGTTTGCTCTTCCACCTTCACCACCTTCTCCGTTGTGGGCTCTGCCAGCTGCTCTTCAATCAGTATTATTTTACGGACTCTAGCTTCCAAATTCGAGAGTGTTTTTGGCGCAACGGATACCAGTGATTCCTTTAACCGACTATTGTGTGTTCCTTGAAATAGGGCTGCAGCGGCAATTTCATGGTCCACGTTTCTGATGGATTGCACCACCCATGTCCATTTGTCAAATAATTCCTTCAAGGATTCCTCTTTTGCCTCTGTAAGGTTTATCAGGACATGTAGTAGAACATTCCTACTCCTTTTACTTTCATACTTCTGCGAGAAAATCCTTGCGAATCCGTCCCACGAGGTTATGATCCCTTCCGGGAGGTTCATGTACCACTCTCTAGCTCTTCCTCCCAGGGTTGCTGAAAAAGCTTTACAATAGGCCGCGTCGCGGGCTTGCTGCATTTGCATAGCGATCTGAAACATCTACAAATGATCATCCGGATCGCTTGTTCCGTTTTACTTGTCCATATTCAGAGGGACAAGCCCAACTAGTAGCTGTTCAGCGAAAATTGCTCTTGCGAGCGGCTGTCGAACAACTAGTTGTTTGCCCCCGCTTGCAGCGCGGGGCAAAATTGCTGAAGAACTTCATTGGCGGTCGCCTGGTTTTTAAGTCTGCTTTCTGGTACTTGTGGAGCATTCCTAGCCTGCTGGGCGATTACGATTTTCAGTAGTTGGGTTAGCTCCAAGTTATGTTGCTCCAAAGCCTGGAATCGCTGCTCCAGTATCAGTATGCCCCCATTGCTGGGTCCTCTTGTTCTGGTTTCTTTCCCCTTTAGTCTCTCGTTTGGGATTCTGAATCAGTGTGAGTAGTGTGTACGGACACATGCTCCAGTTCATTACCCAAGTTCCTTGCCATTACTAGAATTGCCAAAGTTTCGGGATTCCAAATTTTTAAGATTATTTACTTTGGCAATTGTTCCAAATTGTTTTATTGAAAGATATGTCATATTATTGGAGTTGATGCTCATGAATCGAACAAGTGTTACAAAGACTATCGTCCAACTCAAAGAAGTCACCCTTATAATAGGTGAATCATAGTAGTAAGACTGTCTAACTAGTACACCGACAACCACATTACTATTTCTCCTAACCCAACAAATCTCTTATTGGTCATAATTTAAAACATACAAAATCTATATCTAACAACTTGGAATATTCACGGTCTAAAAAAATCTAACACAAGAAATATTTTCTTTCAAGTATTTTAAATAATGCTATTTTTTTACAAATTTCTGTAAGTTTTTCAAATAATTTAATATTTTAGAGTGTGAAATTGAGTTCAAGGAAATTATACTATAAATTATAAAGACAACCTCTAAGAGATGATGATTAAGAAGGGGTGTTGTTAAATATAGTATGTGTTTATTACACATAGTCCATATTTTTAGAATAACTAATTAGTATGCTCCTAATAAAAACTATTTTAATATGGAAGATGTTAGTAAGACACAAATTATGCACCTCCTACCACGCCTTCAAGTTATGATAACTTGCAATCATTGACCTGCTATAATAGGTTTAGCAGGTCATGTTAATTAAGAAATAATTATCGTTACGTAAGTCTTACGTAACAGATGAGTATCTTACGTAACAGTTGTAAATGATTGTTACGTAAGCCTTACGTAACCACAGTTTATCTTACGTAACAGTTGTAAATGATTGTTACGTAAGCCATACGTAATGACAGTTTGTCATATGTAATGACAGTTTGTATTATATCTTATATAAGAAACAACTGTGGTTACGTAAGCCTTACGTAACAGATGTTTGTCTTACGTAACAGTTGTAAGTTCTTGTTACGTAAGGCTTACGTACACAGTTTGTCTTACGTAACAATGTTAATTTTATTCATTACGTATGAAATACTTTGGTTACGTAAGCCTTACGTAACCACAGTTTTTCTTACGTAACAATCGTAAGTGCTTGTTACGTAAGGCTTACGTAACGACAGTTTATCTTACGTAACAAGGTTAATTTTATTCATTACGTATGAAATACTTTGGTTACGTAAGCCTTACGTAACGCCAGTTTGTCTTACGTAACAGTTGTAGATGATTGTTACGTAATGACTGTTTGTCTTACGTAACGAGGTTAATTTTATTCATTACGTATGAAATACTTTGGTTACGTAAGTCTTACGTAACGACAGTTTGTCTTACGTAACAAGGTTAATTTTATTCATTACGTATGAAATACTTTGGTTACGCAAGCCTTACGTAACCACTGTTTGTCTTACGTAACAATTGTAAGTGCTTGTTACGTAAGGTTTACGTAACGACAGTTTGTCTTACGTAACAAGGTTAATTTTATTCATTTACATATGAAATACTTTAGTTACGTAAGCCTTACGTAATCACAGTTTGTCTTACGTAACAGTTGTAGAGGATTGTTACGTAAGGCTTACGTAACGACAGTTTGTCTTACGTAACAAAGTTAATTGTATTCATTACGTATGAAATACTTTGGTTACGTAAGCCTTACGTAACCACAGTTTCATACTTTTTCATACTTTGGTTACGTCAGCCTTACGTAACCACAGTTTGTCTTACGTGACAGTTGTAGATAATTGTTACGTAAGGTAACCACAGTTTGTCTTACGTAATAGTTGTAGATGATTGTTACGTAAGGCTTATGTAACAAGGTTAATTTTATTATTTATGTATAAAATATGTTGGTTACGTAAGCCTGACGTAACATATGTTTATTTTTACGTAACAATAATCTTACATAAAAATCATTTAAAACTGTTACATAAGATCAGTGTTCCCAAAGGCGAAACTAGATGGTCACTGAGGCGCTGGGTGATGATCGATCGCCTTGCTTTAGCCCTAGGCAACTAGTTAAGTAGTTTGACGACTAGGTGACCGCTTAAGTGGATAATGCGACAGCTAGACGGAAGAGGCAGTCTCTTAAGTGGAAGAGGCAGTCAAAAATAAAAATAAAATTCAAACAAAAATGTGTGTTTTGGTTCTCATCCTAAACTTTAGCTCCCACAAAGTGGGTTACAAAAATCTTGGAACCTTAGCTATCGTTCTCTCTTCAATCTCTTCTCGTTGTTCTTTGCTTCATTAACGTTGTTGTTTTCCCCTTAAA
Source organism: Linum lewisii (assembly GCA_034768395.1). Lineage (NCBI taxonomy): Eukaryota > Viridiplantae > Streptophyta > Magnoliopsida > Malpighiales > Linaceae > Linum > Linum lewisii. The sequence goes on along the minus strand of CM068299.1, from coordinate 17,800,245 downwards.
CTTTCATTTCGTCGATGTTGCCGCAACTTTTCGAGAGAGTTAGTGGTCGTCGTCGTTGTGGCTTACTAAGGGAGTCTTCACCACCATTGTTGTTGCAAAGTAGAGGAATCTGAATCCGACGTCATTGCTGCTCTATCAGAGGAGTATTCTTGGTGTGTTGCTTTGTTGCCTCATCAGCCTTCCACTCTTTTCGTCGTTTCCCTCTTGGTCAAACACAAACTTTGTAATGTTTTGATGTCCACCGATGATTAATGATTTTTGTAATATAATATGTTATTTATCATTTGGTGTTGTTTTTTACATGAAGACAAGAGATATGATGTGTTGTTGTTTGCTTTGTGTTTCTTGGTCAAACACTTGACACCCATTATTTGTTGATTAAGGTTGTTGATTTCATGGCTATCAACAAACTGTCATTACGTAAGACAAACTGTGATTACCTTACGTAACAATCATCTACAACTGTCACGTAAGACAAACTGTGGTTACGAAGGCTTACGTAACCAAAGTATTTCATACGTAATGAATAAAATTAACCTTGTTACGTAAGACAAACTGTCGTTACGTAAGCCTTACGTAACAATCATCTACAACTGTTACGTAAGAAAAACTATGGTTACGTAAGGCTTATGTAACTAAAGTATTTCATACGTAATGAATAAAATTAACCTTGTTATGTAAGACAAACTGTCGTTACGTAAGCCTTACGTAACAAGAACTTACAACTGTTACGTAAGACAAACATCTGTTATGTAAGGCTTACGTAACCACAGTTGTTTCCTACGTAAAATATAAAATTAAGTCTGTTACGTAAGACAAACATTTGTTACGTAAGGCTTACGTAACCACAGTTGTTTCCTACGTAAAATATAAAATTAAGCCTGTTACGTAAGACAAACTGTCGTTACGTATGGCTTACGTAACAATCATTTACAACTGTTACGTAAGACAAACTGTGGTTACGTAAGGCTTACATAACAATCATTTACAACTGTTACGTAAGATACTCATCTGTTACGTAAGGCTTACGTAACGACAATTATTTCTTATGTAACATGACCTGCTAAACCTATTATAGCAGGTCAATAATTGCAAGTTATCATAACTTGAAGGCGTGGTAGGAGGTGCCACAAATTATGTTAGTAAATAATGGATTGTAATTAATAATTTATGAACTTCATTTTCTAAACAAAAATGAATTCAAACCGTGTCAGTAAACCAAAGCAAAACAAACATCCTAAACGATAACAAAATACAAATTCTAAACCAAAATAAAAGATTATTTAAGAAAATATTTGTGAGATATTAAATAATTCTTTCTTATTAGAACATTGGAAAGATATATAATGACTGTAGTTTTAAATATAGAATATATTTATTCATTTGAATATTTTTATTCTATTGTTAAAAAATCATATAAACACATTGTTAAAAGTATACAACATTAGTAAAAAATGAGCATGAAGATATTGTTAGTAAAACATGGATTGCATAAAAATATATACGAACTATGTTAATAAAAATGGATCATATGAAATAAATATTGTGTTAGTAAAATAGTGAGGACACAAATTATTAAAAGTGTAATAGTTTTTTAATAAAAAAAACAGACTGCAGAAAATTAAATACCGAGGAAATTTGGTATTAGCTTAAACAAGTCAAATGAAGTTACGTTTACATGGTCAATTATACGACTAGGGATTCTCCATCAACCTACTAATATTGCCAGCCTTGCGGATTAATCATAATTTATATATATAATAAACTGTATTGGTCGCTACATCACCACTCATCGGCCAACCATCTCAATTTAAAATAATATAAGAAATTGGTTAAGAAATTTAATGAACTAAGATTATATGATAATAATTGATAACACAGATGCATGGAGCATTGACTTCCAAGGATCGAGGGAATCTGTGAGGCAATCTTGTACCTACTACCATATTATTAGGTCGAATAGGAGTTCTCCAATTCAGTAGGTTTAGTCAAAGTCGTTCCTTAAGTAAGCGGACAAAGCAGATGTCTTGAGTTTAGGTTGGATTCGTTAACGCCGTTAACTGATAAAATTAACTTGTTAACTAGTTAACGCCGTTAACTGACGGAGTTAACTAGTTAACTGATGAAATAACTTGTTAACTAGTTAACGCCGTTAACTGATGAAATTAACTTGTTAACTAGTTAACTGACAGAGTTAATTGGTTAATGTCGTTAACTGACAAAATTAACTTGTTAACGCCGTTAACTAACGGATCCGGATCCAGTCAACTCTTTGAACAAGATAAAAAAAATACCGTTAGATGAAATCTTGATTGATCTAACGATCCATAAAAGGTTGGACCCAAATCCAACCCCAACAAATGGTTGTGTCCGGATCCGAGCCCCATTAAAAATGTAAGATGGTTAATTAAAAGAAGAATACATTAAATATATAATCTTTTAAATTACTACAAAAGCGACAATTAAAGAAAAGAATGAAAACAATACCTGAAATTATAAATACCTATAAAAATGTTCTGATACGTCGTATAGTCGAATTCGTTAATCAATCTACTCTTGGACAGACCAGAATGGACAACTAAATTTGATTTGGTAGCCAACCCTAATAATAATTAAACAGTTTGACGTCATATGTAACAATCAAGGAAACTTATAATGTTTAAGGGGTCGTTTACTTGAGAGATTTGGGGTGGAGTTGATTTGGGACTCAAATCTCTGCTCTAGAGATTTGGACGAAATCTCCTGTTTACTTCACAATTGGAGATAGAGATTTGGGGAGGATTAGAGATTTCGAGGTGGGCCCCTAGAGATTTGGGGAGCTTTCTGAAATCTCTACTAAGACCAGAGATTTGAGGGGGATTTGAGAGATTTGGGGCTCACTTTACGAAAATAACCTCAACTAACTTGTCTAATATCAAAACGGAGATGATGAATGAGGCCATTTTGGTCTTTCATAATATGTATATTTATTATTATTTTTATATTTTTAGAATTCTCTACACCAAATCACCCAAGTGAACATAGCTTTTTGAAATAGCTAGAGAATCTCAAATCTCTAGCTATTTCAAATCTCTAGAGATTTGAAATCCCCTAAATCCAAATCTCTCAAGTGAACGACCCCTAAGTGTCAGATGATTATGACATATTTTGTGTTTCATTACTTTCATATATATTAACTTGGATTGGATGTAACAACCAGCAAAGTTACAAAGGATTTTACAAACCGGCTTTTCACCCTAATAAATAAATGGCCAAAAATAAATTTGTAGCCAAACCTTTACAGGAAATGTCAAACATAGTCAAAACTGTCACATTTTTTAGACCAAATTTTTATTTTTTAGGACAAATTTAGCCGACATCCGTTAAAATTTTAACACCGTTAGTGACTGTACAAACGGAGCTGACGTGGCATCCACTTGACCAATCAACTAGATGCCACGTCAGATGCCATGTCAATATTTAAATTTAAAATAATAATAAACTATACTAAACCTAAAATAAAATGTAATATTTAAAATAAAAAGTACTGCTGCCGCGTCTCCACCACCGTCGTCGCATTCAACCACCACCGCCGCATCTCAACCACTTGCGCCACACCTCCACCCCACCGCCGGCGCCGCCGCCGCACCTCCCCCCACTGCCGCCGCCACACCTCCTCCATCTTCTCTTCCTCAACCCCCTCTCTCTCCAACCCCACCGCCGCCCTTTCTCCGGATCTGGCGCCCCTCCAAACCCACCACCAAGCCATTCTACATAACAACATGAGATCCGGGTTCGGGTCGGCCACTTTGACAGAGGTTCCGATTCAACGAAGGATGATGAAGGCGATGAGTTTCCGGAGTCAGAAGAAGAAGAAGAGAAAGGGTAAGAAGAAGAAAGGAATCGGGTCTCTGTGGCGATCTTGCTTCTGGAATCGATGGCGGTGGTCTCATCGTCGGAAGTTTCGCCGGCGGCGAGGGAATTCAACAGGGTGGTCGTGACGTATTCGAGCGACGGAGATGAGAGATTTATGGATTCGGGGAGCAATTCTCCATATGGATTTGAAAGGGAAAAGAGTTCCGATCTTCGTTCAGGAACAGAGGATTGGGAGAGGCGATCAGCCCATTACTTTTGCAGCCAATTTTGTCAGCTACAGGTAAATCAATTCAAAAATTGAATCAATCGGATTCCGATCGAGTTCATCGACAAGCTCATAGTTAGATTATTCAATCAATGAATGCAGAGCTGGGGGAGATTGGAGCACTACATACACACCATCGCCATTGTACATAACATCAAACATGAGATCCCTATACCTAGACGGCTACAACTACTTGGTTTTCGATCTCACCCGACCCAACCGAGTTCAAATCCAGGTATTCTTCAACATCACAAACAGGCAACAGCTTAATTTCAGTCGCCTGAACCCTAAACCCTTTTCTACAGATGCATGACAATTCAATCTCAGGAACAATCCTCCTTGGCGAAACCCCAACCGACCTAATCGAGCGATTCACGGCGATGATTGGGCGCCCGCCGATGCTTCCCAAGTGGGTGATTTCCGGGGCGGTGGTCGGAATGCAAGGAGGGAGGAATTGGTGAGGGAAATTTGGGACAAATTGGAAGGGTACGAAGTTCCGATATCGGCGTTCTGGTTGCAGGATTGGGTGGGGCAGAGGGAGACGGTGATTGGGTCGCAGCTGTGGTGGAATTGGGAAGTTGACGGTGATCGGTATAAGGGGTGGAAGGAATTGGTCTGGGAGCTTGGTGATCGGAGAGTCAAGGAGGAGATGATGCGGCTGGAAGAGAAGATGAATGTGAATTGAAGGGTAATCGAGAACGGCGGCGGCGGATATTAGGGTTTTAAGTTTTAATTTTAATGTTTAATTTTTTTTCTTTTGGTAAAAATTTTTTAATTAAAAATAATGACACATCAGCTGACACATCACTTTGAGGGTTAAATTTCTGTTAACTTTGACGAAAAAGTTAACGGAAAACAAAACATTGCCAATTTTGGGATTACGAATAGTTTTGGCTATGTTTGACATTTCCCGAAAAGGCTTGGCTACAAATTTGTTTTTGGCCTAAATAAATAAATGAAAACTATGTACCAAAATAAATACGTTCTGAAAGTATGAACATTTATAGGTATAAACGCCCCAACCATAGGCGATTTCGCCCAGGCCCCAGGCATTTTCGCCTATGGCCTAGGCGGAATTGGTTCCCGTGACTCTGAACGATTCCTGAGCAGATTCCTGACCGGTTCAGAGCAGACCCGTGAGTCCGAGAGAGCAGTAGGCGATTTTGCCTGTACCATGGGCGTTTTCGCTTGTACCACGGGCGAAAACGCCTATGCTAAATGTGGATCAACGTCCTATAAATACCAGCTCCTCTCAAGCATTATATCATAAAAAAAAACATTCGGGTAGTTCAAAATTGTTTGTCAACATTGAAAGATGGCCGACTCTGGTAGTTTCCGCGACTTTTGTATCCAGGTGTACTGGGGGGTCGAATCGTCCAGGATTGGTCTGGATTAGCATACGATGGTGGAGAGAACGTCCGTCGTAAAATGACCAAGCAAGCCAGCTATGGTAGCTTGGTCAGTACGTTCGGGAGGAGAATGGGGCTTGGTCCGGATCGGCTGATCCAGTCATTTGTTTATAGGATGCCGATATTCATCCAGGGGACTTTGTCGCATTACGTTGCTCGTACCATAACATATGATACCGGTGCGCAAGTCATCTACGACATAGTTTGGCGTAACCCTAGTGTCGAAGTTGTCCACTTGTACGCCTTGATAGAAGAGGAGTCGTCTCACTACTCCAAGGTGCAAGGGGTCATGCCACCTCAGATCGAAGAGCAGAGCCAAACATACGATGGATCATATATGGCTACCAGTCGTGTCGGTCCGGAGGGGGAGGAGGTTGATCAAGAGGGAGTGGCGCGAGATGAATATGTCACCTCTGATGACTCGGGGGACGAAAGAAGCCAATGCACGGAGGACGAAGGGAATCCTAATGTCGACGATGACATCGGCCAAACTGACGAGGAAGACGACGACGAGGGTGGGAGAGCCACGGAAGAGAGCGTGGACATATATGTGCCACCAGAACATGCCACGAGCGGGGGTGATGATACTGACGACATCATGACAATCTCCCATAACTACTCCATGGACAGGCGTTTCCAGATACCAACGAAGTCGTATTAGTCGATGGAGATGGAATTCTACTCGGGACAAACATTCGCAACCAAAGCCCAACTGGTGTCCCTAACGAAGAGCCAAGCAGTCCTCCGCAACTATAAGTACAAGGTGACCACCTCCAACCCGAAGGAATGGATCATAAATTGCATCGAACCGACTTGTCCGTGGAGGATGTGTTCAAAACTTAGCAAGAGATACGGCTTCTGGATAATAAGACAGCTAAACATCGGCCACACTTGTGACCGATCAACGATACTAGGTCCCCACCCGCAACTCGACGTCACGCTCATCTCAGATGCAGTCATGCACATTGTCCGTAGGGGGCCGAACATGAAGGTGGAGACAGTGATTGACTGCATTCTGGAGAAGTATCATCACAACATTTCATACAGGAAGGCGTGGTTTGGTAAGCAACATGCTGTCGAGAAGCTGTATGGTGACTGGGTGACCTCCTACAACAAGATCGAGACAATATTGAATGCTATTCAACTCACAAACCCCGGTTCACGGTACGAGCTTAGAACCACTCCTGCGGCGACAAAAGGATGTTCAAAAGTGTCTTTTGGGCGTTTGGCCCTTGCATAGAAGCCTTCAAGCACTGCACTGGAGTCATGGTCATTGACGGGACATTCCTGACGGGCAAGTACAGGCAATTGCTGTTGATGGCAAGCACGTTTGATGGACAACATCAGATTGTGCAATTGGCGTACGATATAGTTGATCAAGAGGACGGCGATAATTGGACGTGGTTCATGGAGATGCTACAAAAAAAAGTAACCAACCGGGCCAACATAACAATCATCAGTGATCGACACGCGGGAATAGAAATGGTGATGCGCAATATTGGTCGATAAGCTGTAGGAGGTGCACCTGTATGTGATCTCCGTTCCGGTCAGCCAGTAGAACGCCAGCTACCAGAACCCACGTGTACGCCCGTGCGTGATAGGTAACAACCTCTGCTAGCGCCATCCGGCAGACGATCAAACAGCCATCAGTAGTAACCCATGACACCCTAACTGTCCTGCCCTGTATAGCACTAGGTGGCGGTGCGACGCCCAGCCACTGCTCGCATATATCAGTCACGGGGTGCTCGTCCGGAGGTACAATAAGAGCACTTCCCGTAGTAGGAAGTCCGGTGAGAACCTCCACGTCCTCTAAAGTGATAGTGGCCTCGCCTGGGACCAGGTGGAAGGTGTTCGTCTCGGGCCGCCACCTCTCAATCAATGTCGTAACCAGCTCTTTACACGGTGTATGACCAAGTACCGCACGAACCCCTAGAAGTCGGCACCGCTCCAGGAATGGCTGATACTGTGGACTCCAATGCAGTGAGGAGCTCCGCTGGCGCATCTTCAAGGCCTTGCACTCAGAAGGGCTACGCCAAACAAAACCAGCCCTATGCTTGTTCTCCCCCAGAGGAGAGAAGCATTCCTAGGTTGAGGTCCACTAGCCTCGGGAATGTCATCCACTAGTGGCTCAGGCCATCCGTAGTAAGATATCTATTGTAAAGTAAGTTGGTAGGTTAGTATACAGGGTTATATGTTTATTTTCATACAAGTATAACCGATAAACCCTATTCATACTAGCATGCAAAGTCCGATCTAGTAGTCCTACAGACAAAAGTGAACTATCCTAAATCACACTAGATAACGCTAAGTTCAATTTTTTAGTCCTACATACAAAATTTAACTATCCTAATTCACACTAGCATGCAACAGAGAAACAATTTAAAATCCGTAAACAACCTAATTTAAAAAATTTCAATAATGTGCACACTACTTACCTCGTGTACTGGTCTCCAACGAATATCCTCTGCAAGACACGAACGTCCTTTGCTTAAAAATCCTACAACGGCAATAGGACAGTGTCAATAAATAATCTCAAACATTTTGAAACTTAGGCATGTAACCTAAGAACCCTAAACTAATTTTGTACCCAAAGTCCTAAACTAATTCTCTAACCTAAATCCTAAACTACTTCTCTAACCTAAATTAACATTCTTAAACTCATTCTCTAACTTCAACCCTAAACTAATTCTCTAACCTAAACCCTAAACCCTAATTCTCTAACCTCAATCTAAACTAATTCTCTAACCAAAACCCTAAACCCTAATTCTCTAACCTAAATCCTAATCCAATTCTCTAACCTAATCCTAATCTAATTCTCTAACCTAATCACTACAACAGACGGACGATTTAGTGGCAGGCCGCGTCGTGCTTTGTGGCAAGCAGCCTGCCACTAAACACAGAGCTTACTCGCAGGCGGGGCCTGCCACTAAGCACGACGCGGCCTGCGAGTAAAGCAACTGCGAGGAAGCCCAACACGTGGCAGGCCCCGCCTGCGAGTAAGCTTAGTGGCAGGTAGGTGGTTAGTGGCAGGCGCCTGCCACTAAGCTTAGTGGCAGGCCATTGGTTAGTGGCAGGCGTCTGCCACTAGGCGCCTGCCACTAACTTTCTGGCCTGCCACTGAGCTTAGTGGCAGGCGCCTGCCACTAACCACCTACCTGGGCCAGGCCGGTTGGGCTTGCTGGGCCGATTTGGGCGGGCTGGGCTGATTGGTTTGCTAGGCTGGACCGATTGGTTTGCTAGGCTGGACCGAATGGTTTCTTGGGTCGTTGATGGATTAAAATGACTACGATAACAAAATTAAAAACAATTTCAAATCATTCAACAAAAAACATTACGAAATATCAAATAATGATCGTACAATAGTAATAATACATAATTCATACATAATTCAAACACACAGAGTACCAGATGATGCACGTACAATACAATACAATAGTTAACAAACAGTACAACACAGTATAATAGTACAAATAGATAACAAACTACACAACATCCCAAGGATGCACGTACGCACCATCACCATCACCATTACCACCACGATTACCACCACCACCATTCTACACAGACAAAAACAGATATGTGTGAGAGATATAAAAACATTACATAAAACATTACATAAGTAATTACTGACTTTTGTACACGTACCATAGCAAGCTGCTTGATAAAATCAGGTCCAACATCCGGGGCCTCAAACCAGTGGGAGATATCATCTACATTAGGCACAACTGGAGCAGATCCACTAGCAGACTGGGGCTGAGTCTGAGACTGGCTCACGAATTGCAACATCATCTGCTCCAATGATGCCAGCCTGCGATTAGCATCAGCAAGCCCATCCTGTGTGGCAGTCAGCTTGACCGAGTGGCATCTAGCTCTGACCGAGTGTCAACCAGCTCCCGGTTCAGCTTATCATATGCTGCATCATGCGCACGAGCTAGTGTGGGCCGGGAAGAGATACTACCAGTGGCCGACGTAGATGACTCAGCACTCATCCCAAAGACCTAAAAACATAAAAGTACTTGGTGAACAACACAATTAAATCATATTTCAAGTTTTAGTGTTTAAATATAATTACCTGACTCTTACTAACATGCCGACTAAACATCCTTACATGCCCTCGGTGTTCTGGCTTGTTAAGGGCTTGGGCAAATGAATCATTTGGGCCCCACTCCGTCGAGACACCGGCCGCCTCCAATTGGCGGATAGTCTCCTATAATTTCAAATCAAACCAAGCAACATTAGTGAACACTCTAAAAGTTCCACTTATTAGAATAATGGTTATTCAATTTTCTTACCATTATTGCGCCAGCATGAGCACTCTTTGGTTCCCCATTCGGCCAACTATAGTACTTGATAAAGATCTGCCCCCTTGAAGGTCGCTGACCAGTCTTCTCCGCCTCCTCCTCTATGTAGAGACCCCACGGTCTGGACCCTCCAGTGTGATTTTCTTCTTGGCATGCTCGATTAGCCTTGTTTCTTGCAACCGCATCCTAACCAAAACAATGTGAACGATTCAATATTTAACAAATACGTGATTCACATTAACTTGGTTAAATATGCACGTATTACCTTGAACTCCTTACTATCCAAGTGTCTCATGTATGCCAACCAATCAGTTTCTGGACAGCCTGCGGGGGGGTTTTGCTTAACCCACTCGTACGGAAGGTTGTTTTCAGCAGCATACTTCTTCTTCGCCTTCCACGCGTCAAGCCTCGATCTAGCCCAAGCTAATGAGACTTTGTGATCCCAGTATGCTCGAGCAGCTGGTATGAGGGTTGTATCGCAGTGGAACTTCCCCTGAAACAAAAATCAAGAACTTGTACTTAAATTTTGAAGTACAAAATTAGCCAGTAATTAATTAGCTAGTTGTTTCATATCTTACCAAAAAGAACTGCTCGAAGGCACGAGTCTTCACCGACTCTGACACATGCTTCCAAGTGGCTGGATAAATGGGGTAGTAAGACCAAATCCTTGAACACTCTCAACGTACATTCCCATGAATGACAACAATGGTCCACTTGGCTTAGCTCCCATGTTGCTCAGGTTGAACACGATCTTGTTTCCGTCGCTCGTGATACAACGGTGGTCTTTGAACTTGAATTTCATGACCTTCGTTAGACCGCCTCGATCTGCACAATTTTAATCCAAAAGCTAAGTATGGATAAAGACATTTTACCAACTAACTATTAGATGTATTGTTATGAACTGTAGTACTAACCGATGATAGTAAGCTCATGAGTGTATCGCTCCCTAGAATAAGAGGAAAAAGAGTCGGTACCAAGGGGAGTCGGGGTAGGGATAGACCGGGTAGGAGAATGAGGCATGCCATCACCACTACCAGAAGCCATCACTAAGAGATCAAATAGGACAAGTTGTTATTACCAAAGGACAAATTCTTTATATTCAATGTCTGCATAATTCATATAATTTGCAATCTCAAAATCAATCCATTACCACACAAACATCACACAATTCTATTCAATCTCAAAATTAATTACACCACTTCCCACAATTTGCATATCGGGGATGGTGTCAGTTACAGGTAACTGTTGTTGAGCTAACGATAAGCAACACTCGTGCGAAATAGCTCCCTCTTCTCCCATCTCGTATGTATCTCTTATCTTGCAGTGAACCGTATACACCATTCAGGCTCAAGTGTGTCATCCACGTAGAAGACCATACGTGCATCACTTGCGCTTACGTACGGCTCATCTTCAACTCTGTCACCGACATCTCGCAAGTGACTGAAGTTGACCATCATTATTCCGAGTGCATCTCTCCTCACCCATGTTGGAGTAACAGTATCAGCCCACTTGCACTTGAATAATGTGATCGTTCGTGAATAATAATCCAATTCCACAATATCGACAAGTTTCCCATAGAACCAGATGTCACTGCGTATTGGATTGTTATCAGATGAGCTGGAGACGCTGTCAATGCCAAATTTAGCCGCAACACCACTGTTTTGAGTTTTTTTACCGTGCTCCCGATCAACCGTTCGAAAGCGAAAGCTTGTTGATGTCATAAGCAGTGAAACGTCTTGCATGCACGTTTGGTCCCCTAGCTAGTGTCATCAAATCATCACTGTGACTTGCTGATTGGTCCAAAATCTGTTTATGATATGCTATATTAAGAATCTGATTTTGTTAATAGCATAAGGAAAGTATTTGGAATCATAAATGAATACCTTTTTTTGGACCCATCCTACAATTCTTTTGTGCACAGCTTTATTTATTGCAGTTTCATTTGCAGCCTTCCACCCATTTCTCTTCTAGTTTCCGCTTCACATTCTCTAAACAACCATTGAATTTCGCTTCAAATGAATATCAGCGACATTATAAACAGGATGAATATGATAATAATTCATACCTCAACAATGGTTGTGCTGCTGGACTATTCACTAACACATAACGAAACGCTTGAGTCCACTCCAATTGTGAGAGTTTGAATGATTCTCCGTTTCCATTAGGAACCCCTCTCGAAACAAGGATTGATGCATTTTCATCGACTGAACTTTCTGGCTCAACCGCGACTCGCTTTGGTCTATTGTATCTGGTCTCAACATCATCAGTAAAATACAATGATGAAAAGTTGAACAACTCTTCGGTCAGCCAACCTTCAGCAATTGAACCTTCAGGATGTGCTCTATTGCCAAAAAAAGTTTTCAATTTACCCAAGTACCTAAATAGAGGAAATCTTGTCAACACACTCTTAATTAGCAACAATGACAAAGAGTGTAGACCAATGTGAAATTACCTTTCAATTAGGTACATCCAGCGATATTGAACTGGTCCTCCACGTTGAACTTCATCAACTAAGTGCAAAACTAGATGCACCATGACCGTGAAAAAGGCGGGTGGAAAAATCATCTCCATATGGCATAAAGCTTTGACAAACCTATCTTGGAGCTTGTCAAGCTCTATTATATTGACCACGGGAGAGCACAGTTCCTTAAAACACGAGCCGACTTCGACTAGAACCCTTGCTACTGAGACGGGTAAGACATTGCGTATCGCAAGAGGTAACAAATCATGTAATAGCATATGCGAATCATGACTCTTCAACCCTAGCATCTTACGATTCTTCAGGTCCACACATCTTGCGATATTGCTAGCATATCCATCTGGAAATGACATTTCTTTAAGGGACTTTAGGACAACTTCAATTTTCCTCTTATCCAAAGTGAATGAGGCAGCAGGACAGGTTTTACCATCCTCCAAAGGCCACAATTGACTTCTAATCTTCATATCTTTCATGTCTAGTCGAGCAGCTAAGTGATCTTTTCTTTTGTTCTTGTCATTGATCAATGTGAACAAAATATTGTCGCATACATTTTTCTCGATGTGCATCACATCGAGATTGTGCCGCAACAAATTGAATTCCCAGTAAGGAAGGTTGAAGAAGATACTTTTTTTCCTCCACTGCGGTGCTGGTACTGATTCTTTTGGTTGTGTATTCCCGAATGTAATATCAATATTTGCCACTTGTCCCAGAATATCAGTCCCAGTCAACACCCTCGGTGGATTCCTTTTGTCGACTTTCCCATTGAATTTCGACTTTTGTGATCGAAACCGATGATTCATTGGCAAAAACCTCCGACTACTCATGAAACATGGTTTATTACCTGAAGCTTTGAGTCGAAGTGGTTCTGCGTCATACATACATGTCGGACACGATAGTGCAGTGTGTGTATTCCATCCTGATAAGTTACACAAACCAGGATAATCACTAATGGTCCAGATCAATGCTGCTCTCAATGTGAAAGTTTCTTTCTTCACCGAATCATAAGCTTCAACTCCAATCCACAATGTTTGCAACTCTTCAATTAGTGGCTGCAAAAAGACATCTAGGTCATTTCCAGGCATCTTAGGACCAGGAACAATGCCTGATAACATAAGGCCTGTCTGCTTCATACACAACCAAGGTGGAGTGTTATATGGTATTAGCACAAACGGCCAAGTGCTATGACTAATGCTTATGGTTCCAAATGGATTGAAACCGTCAGTTGCAAGCCCAAGTCTCACATTTCGGGGATCAGCCGCAAAATCAGGGTACTTGGCGCTAAAACTTTTCCATGCATCTGCGTCTCTAAGATGTCTACCCATACCATCATCAGTTATAGTATCCGTCGCATGCCAGGTCATATCTTCTGCAGTGTAAGGACACATGTACAACCTCTTCAACAGAGGTATTAAGGGAAAATATCGAAATATTTTCTCAGGTCGAGACTTTGATTTTTTCTCACCCGCACTGTTTCCTTCATCCTTGAATCGAGAAACCCCACACACTCGACATTCCTTCGCTTCACTATCTTCTTCAGTGTACAATATGCAATCATTCTTACATGCATCAATCTTGTTATAGGACAACCCAAGACTCCTAATTGTCTTCTTCACTTCATAATTGGATGAAGGGATTTTGGCCGTAGGAAAAGCCTTGCGAAGCAACTCCAGTATCTTCGACATTGCTTTATCACTGATCTTGTGTAAAGACTTAATGTGGTATAAGTTGATCATGAACGACAACTTTGTGAAACTGGTACAACCATCATACAATGGTACTTCACCATCCCGCAAAGCTCGAAAAAACTCATCATCTGGTTGCATGTTGGGTATATCTGGCATTGGTTCATCAGCCGTTTGTGGCACTTCATCATCTGGATGTACAAGTGTCTCACGTACTTCAAAGGCATCATTCACCATGTTCTGAAACAAGTCTGGCTCAAATATTGGTATTTCCTCAACCAGCGATGGAGGAATTGCTTCTTCATGAGCGACTGGTTCAGGTTCTATCATGGCATTGTAGCCACCAAAGTCTGTGATTAACTCTCCATGCAAATTCCATACATCATATGACGAGGGGAACGCCTTTGCAAGCAAATGCTGATTAACTTCGTTGCGTGGCATCAACTTCTTGAAGTTTCATTTCGGACAAGGACAAAGTATATGAACTCCATCTACTGCGTTGGAGATTGCGAAGTCGAAGAATTGTTGAACGCCAGCGTAATACTCACGGGTATGTCGCGGCTTTCGAATTCAAGACTTGTCCATCTATATTGAGTGATTATTAATATCAATTTTTTTACTAGTCATGATAAAAAGAACGCAATAATAATAGTCTATATAACTTAGTTGTAAGCTAAGTTCTTCTAATTATATTAACTACTAAATTATTGAATTTACCAACTTAATTTGACATAAGTTGGTAAATATATTTCGTATTAATTAATATCATTTATTCATTGAATTTTGTTAAGTCTGCGTATGTTAAATAGTAACTACTTAGTAAATATTTACATGCATATTTTTTAACTCCTTAAAGCGCATAATCAATCACATGCATTAATATTTTTATTCAATTTTGTTTAATGATTGAATATTTTGTTAAGTTTGCATAACTTTAGTAGGCACATGCATATTCTTTTAAACAAATTTACATGCATATATTTATAATAAGTCAAACTCCTTAAAGCATAGTCAATTACATGCATATATTTATATTAAACAACAAATTAAGTATAAACTGTAATTAAACCTAGCATACTTTTTTTTATCAAATTCATAGATTGTAGTTGAAATTACAAGTAGATTAAAATTGTAGTGTCGATTACAAGTAGATTAAAATTCTAGTGTCGATTCCAAGTAGATTAAAAGTGTAGTCCAAATTGTGCATATTCAGTTTGTAGTAATATATTCTTTCTATTAAAATCAAATTCTAACTAATCAGGTTACATGCATATCAAACATTTTACATAATCATGTTTAGGACTTGAGTACTAATTTTGCTTCAAGTGGCGTACTTGGAAATTGATGATAAATTCGATAATGGGTATAACCGGCAAGGACCAAAAACCCAAACCTTGCTACAAACAGATTGAGAACAAAAAGAGTTAGAACAATGAATATAATTCATCTCGTTCATACAAAATCATAGACCGTAAAGTGCTGGTTACACGAACAAAACCTGTCTTTGCTAAATTTATTGATTCCGGGAACGGAGAGCTCAACAACGATTATGGGAACGGAGAGCTAAAAATGATCTGGATGAACAATGTGTTCTGAAACAAAAATAAGGTGTTTTTAAACAAATTGGCATGGATGAACTCGGTCGTTTCAAGTATTTGATATGACTAGAACTGATAATATGAAATCAGAAGGCAATACCTAGTTACTGATTCGAATCAGTCCGGGCGAGCAACCATGAACCACGAGCCTGTTGGGTTGAAATCCATAACCCTAATATCAAACAAGCAAACGATTAATAGAGAAGAGGCGAAACTCGGAGAAGAGATAAGGAATCAGTTCCTAACCAAATCAGACAAGAGAAACTCGGACAAGAAATCGGAGAAGGGAAGAGAGGAGAGAAGGGGAAAATCAGAGCAAATTTCAAATGTTGTCTAAAAATGAATGGCGGAACTGAATTTGGGGGTAGTCATCTGAAAGGCTAGTCGTAGGCGAAGAAGTTACTCGCAGGCGCACCTGCGAGTAACAGCTGGCGGGCTGCTGTTACTAGCAGGCGGCCTGCGAGTAACTTCTTGCGGGCCCAACCTTACTCGCAGGCTATGAGGCTGCCTGCCACTAAGCCCAGCCGGCCTGCCACTAGTTTAGTGGCAGACAGCCCGGTCGCCTACGAGTAAACACTTGTTTTGTTGTAGTGAATCCTAAACTAATAAAATGAAAAACAAGAGAGGAAAAGGGGACTTACCTTGGAAGGGGAGAGTGGTAGGAGGGGTGGGGAGTAAAATGGGGGTGCTGATGGGGTTTTATAGGAGGGGGTGGGCGTTTTCGCCCAATCAGATTAATTTGCCCCAGCCATAGGCGAATTCGCCCCAGGCCTAGGCGAAAACGCTGGGGCCTGTTCCTGAATTTAACTCGGTTGGTTGGCAGTTGAACGTAGTTGGTTGACCCGAATAAATGAATCGTCTATGCCATAGGCGAAAACGCCTAGGGCCTGGACGAAATCGCCTATGGTTGGGGTGTTTATACCTATAAATGTTCATACTTTCAGAACGTATTTATTTTGGTATATAATCTCATTTATTTATTTATTATGGTGAAAGCCCTTTACAAACAATGTTATAAAATTTCATAAAACTAAAAGGAAACTTCTAATGATGAGTCTGAGATGATTACGATATACAAATAGTTATAATTCGAGGAAACGTAGTTTGTTTTTATTCTTTTGTAATTTATTCTCCTATTTAGTTAATAGGTAAGGATTACATCAGCTTAAAAAAAACATATATTCAAATAAGATGATTAGATCTAAACTTGACTAATCCACTAATCCACTAATCCAAAGGTGTATTTTAAATAGGGGTGGGCACTTGTCCGCCTTACACCACACCGCACCACACCGAGCCGCAAATTTTTGTATCCGCGCCGAACCGCATTACGAATAATATGCGGTGCGGTTTTGTTTTCATGCTCGTAGTCTGGGGTTCGGTTGAGTCGCAACCAATGTAGTCAAAATCTCATTTTAATCTTAAAATCTTACGGTTTTACGATTTCACTGGTCTCTAGTGATCTTGATTCCACGCAAAATCTATGGGTCGTAAAATCTAATAAAATCTCGATCAAAATCTTAGAATCTTATAAAATCAACGATTTTTCTTGTATTTTACGATTTACTTTCTAGGGGAAATTACCAGTTTCTACAACTACATATAAGTCAGAACAAAGACAATTAAATTAAATTATTTTTTATAGATTTTATTAATTAATTTAGAATTTATTACTAAAAAGTGTCTAAAACCTAATTATTACTTCCTCAAATGACCGCTTAAGAGCCAACATTCTCTCTTTTTTCTTATCTAGACTTTTTCAAAGTTGGGTTTTGATCTTCTTATTCTTATATGTTGTTGACTTCAATGTTTCGATAGTAGGTCATAAAATCTTACGATTTTACGATTAAAAACTACGATTCCGATTTCACCCGTGTTTTCGATTCCACGTGGAATCCCGATTTTGACTACATTGGTTGCAACCGCGATTTGGCGGTTAAACCGCAAACACAAATCATAATCAAAACCATGAATTCTAGTTCATAATCAATTACAGCCTGAGAGATTCCGGTTCATAATCAATACCTTCATCAAACATGATCCTTGATGAAGGTATTCTTCACTTCATGCAAAAACCCTGAACTCCGTCAATTCCTTCAGAACGCTGGATGCTGAACAATGTGGATGAGTTTATTTACAGCATGGATAGAGAATCCATTGAAATGCTACTGAAAGCTTTTCCTGTTGCCTGCGTATGTTGACTGGAAGTTTCTGTATGTTGCATTGTCATGTTTACCATAGAGCTAACATTTTATTTGCCCCACAGTTTGATACAGATTATATGTTGGTCTAGTAGCTTAATGAATGCTATGGGATATGTTCATCAGAATGCAACTGAAATATGTTCATGTGGCTTATTCACCTTGTCTGAATTGTTCACTAATCCCACAAAGTTGCTTAACTGCATTTGAATTGAATGTCATAACTTTGTATTCATTGTTACTGTGAGTATGACTGCTCCAATTATTATGTTTTTTTTTTTTTTGCGGTTTATGGTTTAAACCGCACCGAAACCGCGAATATTGGCGGGTGCGGTTTGAACCGCAATATATGCGGTGCGGTTTCTTGTGGATTTCCATCCATGCGGTGCAGTTCGGTTCAAACTGCATCGTTGCCCACCCCTAATTTTAAAGAGATAGTTAAGTATTTTACTGGACTTTTCACCCTTATAAATAAAAAATAAAATTATGTACCAAAATAAATACCTATTCAAACTATGAACAAATATGGGTATTTCCACCTAGGGTATAGGCGAATTCGCCCTTGGCTGAGGCGGAAATGATTTAATTCGGTCCAATCACTGAATAAATGTCGTCACCTGAGGCCTAGGCGAATTACCCCGAGGCCTAGACGAATTCGCCGAAGAGCTGGGCGAAGTGTAGCTGATTGGGCGAATTCGCCTAGCAACCCCAATAAAACCCCCTGCAGCCCCATTTTCCCACTCCCACACCTTTCTTCCAACTTCCCAAGGTACACTCTTCCTCTTCCATCAAGGCGTACAACCGGGCAACTTCGAAAATTGGGTGATGACGATTAATGAACCGAGAGAGGTGAGCGGAGCGCGTGAAGTATACATAACGAGCAGGGGATGACGACGAAGATTTTTTTGGAAGAGGGAAGGCAATCGAGAATGGAGCGGCCACATTGCTGCTATGCTCGAGGAAGGAATAAACCGGTGAAGAACTACGTCATAGATGACTTGCACACCGGTATCATCTGATATCGTCCAAGGAACGTAATGAGACAGAGTACCCTTGATGAATATCGGCATTCTCCAGACAAATTACTGGATTATCTGATCCGGTCAAAGCCCCATTTTCCTCCCGAACACGGTGACCATGCTCTCATAGCTGGCTCGCTTGGTCATCTTGAGACGGATGTTATCTCCCCCATCGTATGCCAAGCCGCTCCAATCCTGGATGATTCGACGCCCTAGTACACCTGGATCCAGAATTCTCGTAAACTATTATGGTCGGCCATCTTTCGATGTTGAAAAACACTTTTGTAATAACAATATGTTTTGGTTTGGTGATATATAACCCGAAATTAACAAGGTATTTATAAAGGTTTAAATTAATTTAGTACAGGCGAATTCGCCCAGGACCTAGGTGAATTAGCCCATGGCATAGGCAAAATCGTTTGCTGGGTTTAGATTCCCCGATTATTGCTCTGAACCGGTCAGGAATCTGGTCAGGGAATCATTTCAGAGTCACGGGTCATTTCCGCCTCAGTTAAGGGCGAATTCGTCTGGGCCATGGGCGAATTCGTCTGGGCCATGGCATTGCTATACCCTAGGTGGAAATACCCATATTTGTACATAGTTGAATAAGTATTTACTTGGTACATAGTTTCATTTTTTTATTTATAATGATGAAAAGTCCTATTTTACTATATAATTTTTATTTTAAAATATTTTTACTCCCTTAACTGCATGTCACTGCCGTCGAGTCTTCGGTCACCGGCTGGCAACTGGCCTATGACGACTTTCTCAACGATTGTTTGATAGCTTTTCCAGCTAGAATAAAATCATGTAACTTTTTTTGACAATAAAATCTAGTTGTATTCATCCATTAAGTGGAACAAGATTACAAGTTAAGAGTAAGGAAAGAGCAAATGGAGCCCCGATCTCCATGCACTAATCCTTACGAGACAAAGTACCTAGTTACAAGATAACTTATAACTAGTTATAAAATTATATAACTAGTTACATGACTTTTTCGATGAGATTCTGATGAGTCTTGTTTACGAGTGAAAATAACTAGTTACACGTTTTTTTTAACTTGTATAATTAGTCACATTTGTCTATTTTTGGACTTTGTAACGAAAAGTACCAGAAACTATAATTTGTTATAAAATTGTCCCCAAAACTACAAATTCTTATTTTATAGGGGTGGAATGGATGAAATTTTCAATAAGTTGACTAGGGGAAAATAGAGCAGGGAAGTTACCAAAAACGACGATGAGTTGATTGACGGTAATTTTTGTGAGGACTACACTTTTTTGTAGTCATATAAACTACATTAATCCTAACACTTGATTTTTTTATATCTAATGGAAATAAATGGTATATGGAGATTTGACATTTATTAACCATTAATATATTAATTCATTAGTATGGTATGTTTGGTGATTTGGGGACTAGCCTAAAACATATTATGGTAATATAATATATCCTTTTTTTTTAATCTCTTCAAATTGTCATGCCTTCCCCTTCTTTCCCTCTTTCTTTTGCCAAAAAAAATAGAGTATTCTTCTTTCAGTTGAGTATTTTCTTCCCCGTGTTACTATTTGCATAGTCCTAGTTCCAGTCACCATGAAGATACTAGTGCTTCTCCAGATCGGTACTAGTGCTTCTCCAGATCGGTACTAGTGCTTCTCCAGATCGGTACTAGTGCTTCTCCAGATCGGTACTAGTGCGCCAGACATGTACTAGTACATGTAAGATCTCCATTTTACTATAATTACATGTGTCTGTTTTTACTTATAATTACATGTGTCAATATGTTATTTTTGTGTACTAGTGCACTAGGTGGTGGTGGTGTTCAGACGAAGCGACAATGGTGGTGTTCCGACGAAACAATCATGGTGGTGCTTTACTTTTGAACAAAGATTTATTTTCCTTCATTAAATGCATTCATTTTCCCTTTTTATGTGTGTATTTAATATTATTAAATTATTTGTGTGCATTTAATCATTTTTAATTACCTTACTTAAATGACCTTTCCTTATTTTATAGCCACAAGATAGAAGGTATTAAAGATCAATGGATTAGATTATGTAATGTAATAAACTACATATTCATGTAGTTAGCACAGGCGAGCCGGTTGATTGACAGTCCTATGAAAAAAAAAGAACAAAAAGAGTCATGTTTTGGGCATTGAATACAAACACAACTAATCAATTGATAGATTTACATTTACAATATATTGAAAGTTTACATATATTTGAAAGTTGAAGAGACGGGAGAGGAAGGAAAGTGAGAGGGGAGGAAGGAGGAGAAGGAGAATGAGAAGGAAATGGTTTGTATTCGAGATTGAGATTTCAGTTAAAAATGAAGAATAGGAGATGGACGTCAAAGTTGGATGATGGTGAAAATAAGGGAAGAATTTTTTTAGTTAAAAATCTTAAGTGACATTTTTTACGGGTTGGTTACATAAATAGTCACTGAACTTTGCCCAAATAACCCGGAAGTTACTAAACAAAAAAAATTGATATTGACATTACCAAACTTTGACTCATTATCCAAGAGGTCACTGTTAGCTACAGACATCCATTTTTCCGTCCATCCGCTGATGTGGAATCGCCAACTCCACTGCCACGTCATTTAAAGTGCCACATACCGAACGCCCACCCTCACACATACCCGACCATCTCAAACCGATTCCACACCCGACCACTGACCAACCCACTCCCTCACCTCGAACTCATCTTAACCCAACCGACCCGCCCACCCACACAACCCCGACCCTCTTTCCACCGATTCCACCCGACGCCAGCCCCTCACCAACTCACTAACCCAACCGACCCACCCACCCAGCAACCCAACCCCTCGATCTCTTCTCTTTCTCCGCATTCGCCCGCCGACCAGCCAACCTTACCCTCTCCCGACCCTTCCGACTTCGGCATCCCAGCGCTGATTTCCATTACCGTACGCCGCAGCCGCCAGCCGCTTCCATCCCTTGTGTCTCCTCCATCGCCCCGACCATCTCCCACCACCACTAACTCAGCCACCGACCTCCAAACCCAGCCCCCTTCCGTCGGCCGCCGCTCCAAGCCAATCGACAAGAAAGCCAAGTCCAAGTGAAAGTCGTCGGAGGAGCTTAGACAAGTACTCCAAATCATCCGTTGACACAATACTCATTTTCCCTTCCCAGAACTAAAACAAACCCCAGAAATAACCAATTACAAATTGGGGATTTCATTCTCAGTATTCCAAAACTGAACAAGGGATGGGTTCGATTTCATTCTCGCGTCAACAAACTGGAATCAGAAGAAAGGGTAGGCGGGGAATCGGCAGACGAAGAGTGGGTTCGATTTAGGTAACCCAAGGATGAAGCTCGAGAACTGAAGAAGCTTGAAGCTCGAGGAAGCCGAAGATTGCAGAACCGAGGACTGGGCAGAGAAAACAGCCAACTTTTATGGACACAGTGGGAGGGGGAGATTGGGCGGCGGTGAGGTCGTCGAGAGGGGAGAGGACGGCGGCCGGTGTGACATCCTAGGCAAATCCCACATCGACAAAGCATGGGGGGAGATCCATGGGCTATGTGGAATAATTCAACCATAACTGACATGACGCGTTTTGTGGTGTATGGTGGGGGGGTTGATCTTGAGAGGAGGAGGTCATGGGTTCGAATCCCACCAACACCCAAAAGCAAATCCGTGAGGGGGGGAGGCCCAAAGCGGACAATATCTTGTCAGGAAAGGTTGGCATGTTACAAGTGGTATCAGAGCCTCTCCCCGTCCCTCTTGAACGATGGTGGGGCAAACCTCAACGAGGACGTTGAGTCCCTGAGGGGGGGTGTATGTGACATCCTAGGCAAATCCCACATCGACAAAGCATGGGGGAGATCCATGGGCTATGTGGAATAATTCAACCATAACTGACATGACGCGTTTTGTGGTGTAGTGGTGGGGGGGTTGATCTTGAGAGGAGGAGGTCATGGGTTCGAATCCCACCAACACCCAAAAGCAAATCCGTGAGGGGGGGAGGCCCAAAGCGGACAATATCTTGTCAGGAAAGGTTGGCATGTTACAGCCGGCATGAGAGTGTGGAGGTTGGTTCGACGATGATGGGAAAGAGAAAGTGAAGGAGAAGGGAGAGAGAGTTTCAGATCTAGTTTTTTTTACCAGATCTGTTTTCGGTTAGATTGGGTAATTGGTTGAGCTCATGGGTTGAGTTTGGGTAGATAGGATCTGATGTGGCACTTTAAATGATGTGGCATTTGAGTTGGCAAGTCCACATAGGCGGATGGACGAAAAAATGGATGTCCGTAGCTAACAGTGACCTCTTGGATAATGAGTCAAAGTTTGGTAATGCCAATAGCAATTTTTTTTGTTTAGTGACTTCCGGGTTATTTGGCCAAAGTTCGGTGACTATTTAAGTAACCAACCCCATTTTTTACTAGTCAAGTAGAAGCCACACTATTTTCGTTGCACTATCACTAATACCGTCATGTCATTTTTTTTTTTTATGAATTAGAAGGTTTTATTCATCAAAAGGCAAAGAAGCAACTGTACAAAAGTGTTACAAACCTACACTATCAAGAGAACTAAACCTCTAAATAATTGAACCTATACACTTCTCTTTTTATGTCTATGAGCAAAAATAGACATCTCTTGTTCGATTTCTCCAATGAGGTTTTGTGCTGTCATTTCCCCTCCTTGACCGAACACCCGCCTACACCGTTCAATCCAAACCCTGCATATTGCTATTCTCCACAGCAATTTCTTGCCATTCAGAATGTCATTATCCAGGCTCCAACCCCTCATTTTCATGGCAGATTGCCATATGTTCTGCCCTCTGAAATCTGGGAAAACCCTATCCATGACTTCCTTGGTATAACAGCAGCTGCCAAATAGATGCTCTATGTTTTCGTCTTCCTGCTTACACAGAACACACCTCACTTCTACTGCAGGATTCCAGTGTTTTACTCTGTCTGCAGTCATCAAGGTTCTGTTCACAATTAACCAGGCCACTACTCCCCTTTTTGGAATGGAGAAACCTGTCCAAACAGCTGCATACCAATCCACGTCCACTGATCTAGTTCTAATAGAGTTCCATACCTCTAAAGTCTTGAACTTTCCCATAAGCTTCCCATCCCAAAGGAACTCTCCATCAGAATCCAGCCGAACATACGGCCTGATAACTTCTCTTATCTTCATCAGCCTCCTCCAGTTCCATGAGCCTGCCTCAGAGTTAAACTCCCACAAGCAAACACCTTTGAGGCGATATCTATTAACCCACGCTACCCATAAGGAGCCTGAGCGCATTATTAGCTGCCATAGATGTTTAACCACTGTTGCAACATTCCAGCTTCTGAAATCCTTTATTCCGACTCCCCCTTCTCTTTTAGGTTTAGCAATCTTCTCCCAGGAGACCTTTGACTTCCCACCTTCGAGTTTACCCCAAAGAAATTTATTACAGACACTTTCCACTTCCCTGATGAGCTCTGCTGGAAGGATGAAAGAGTTCATCCAAAACTGCAGCATTCCCGTAATTACTGAGTCTATTAGTTGCAATTTTTCGGCATAAGATAGCTTCTTAGATTTCCAATCAGTCACTCTCTTCGTGATTTTATCAAGGAGAGCTTTGCAATCATTTCTTCTCAGCTTCCCCGATGTTAAAGGGACCCCAAGGTATCTGAAAGGGATGTCTCCCTTACTGAAACCTGAAGCAACGACAATTTTCTCCTCTTCTTCCACTGACAGTCCAGCTAAATAGATTTTGCTTTTTTCCGAGTTGAACCTTAGACCTGATAGCTTGTGAAATCTCTCTAGAATAGACTTAACTATCTTAACTCCTTCACAAGAAGCTTTAGCAAAGACAAGCAGATCATCTGCAAAGCATAGGTGGGTTAAACTGATGCTTTTGCACTGAGGGTGAACAGCATACCTTTTCTGATCAACTGCTTGCGTAAATAGACAGCTCAATACTTCCATCGAGAGCACAAACAGGAAGGGGGAAATGGGATCCCCCTGCCTGAACCCCTCCTAGCTGGGAAATATCCACTTAATGCCCCGTTAATATTAACAGAAATTCTGGACGCATTTAAGCATGTGTCAATCCACTTAACAAACTTATCTGGTATCCTCATAGCTTTCATAACAGCAACAATGAAGCTCCATTCCACCGAGTCGAAAGCTTTCTGCAAATCTATTTGAATTGCACATCTTGGAGTTGTTTTAGCTTTATAAGTGCTTAACAGTTCATGAGCTAACAAGACCCCATCTCCTATGTTTCTCCCCTTAATAAATGCAGTTTGATTCTTACTGACCAAAAAAGGGAGAACAGCAGACAATCGATTAGCCATTACTTTAGAAATCACCTTGTAAATCATTGAGCAGCAAGATATTGGCCTGAAGTGCCCCATGTCCTCTGCATTTTTCTTCTTCAAGATCAAGGCTAAGTAAATCGAGTTAGCAAAAGGAGGCATCTTGCAATCATCGAAAAACCCCATAACTGCTGCCAATAGGTCATTCTCTATTATATTCCAGCTGTCTTTGAAGAACAGAGCATTATACCCATCTGGACCAGGGGCCTTTTCATTAGGGATACTGAAAAGGGCTCTCTTGACTTCATCCCTCGAAACCGGCATAACCATATCATCAGCCTGAGAATCTACTAGCTTAAGGGTAATCAAGGAAACATAGCAAGCAGTTTGAACTTCAGTTTGTTCCCCTAGAAGCTTTTTGTAAAAAGCAACAGCTACCCTTGAAATGTCCTCTTGTGTATCCACCATAATACCATTCACATCCCTTACTTGTCTAATGGTATTCATAGAGTGCCTGGCCTTAACATGGTTGAAGAAGAATGTTGTATTCTAGTCCCCAAGTTTAATCCAATGCACCTTTGCTTTCTGCCTCATTATACTTTCCTCATCCGCTTTAAGTTGCTCATACTCCATACTGCATAGCCTCAAGACTTCCACATCAGCTGCGGACGGGCTAGTGAAGAGCCTATTTTTGATCACCAGCAACTCCTGTCTTTTTCTTTAACTCTCATTTGGATATCTGAGTAGCACCTTTTGTTGAGATCCTTCAAAGCAACCTTCAACCTTCTAAGTTTCTCAAAAATCACATAGAAATCACTGCCCTGAATACTGGAATTCCAAACTCTGTTGACAATCTTTTTATATTCATTATTCTGAACCCAACAGGAGAAGATTTTAAATGGCTTGGGTTGAGAGAAACACCCCCCATCATTGTTAATGAATAGAGCACAATGATCTGATTCTGTAGAAGTAATGACATTCACTCTGCTATCTGGGAAACTGGTCTGCCACTTAAGGTTAACCAAAACTCTATCCAATCTCCTTGAAACTAAACCATCTATCCTGTTATTAATCCAGGTGAAATGAGGCCCTGCTGCATAATGTTCTATCAATTCACATTTACTTACACATTCTTTAAAGTCTTCCATACTGTCATATGAGGAAGGGGCAGGCTCAGCTTCAGACAGATCCAAAAAGGAGTTGAAATCTCCAGCCAAAATCCAAGGTTCATCTAAATTAGCTTTTATCACACTCAGAGAGGAATACAGCCGCCTTCTATATCCAGCATCAGTTGAACCATATATGAAAGTAGCATAGAAAGGCCTTAGAAGCTCCACTTTCACATGTATATACTGACTATTATTATCAATTATCTTCAAGGGAACATCATGCTTCCAAAGAAGCCATATCTTCCCTAAATCTCCCTCGTAAGCAAAATCCACGTTCCAAGTAGGGAATCTCTCCTTATATAGAGCCATAGCATTCGAAGCCTTTACTCTTGGCTCTAAAATAGCTAAGATTTCTATTTTATATTTACTAATGAAAGAAAGGACTGCATCATACTTACTTTTCTTATTAAACCACCGCGTGTTCCAAGTCCAAATCCTCATCTGTACTTGTTTTTGTGCCGTGTTTTTACTCCTGAGACCCGCTGAACAAAGTTTTGAGGTATACCTCTTCCTTGTGAAGCACGTTCAGCCGACTTCTGCATCTTACTAGCTGTTTTTCCTTCCTTATAGTCTCGCTCATCATCAACAGTCCAGGCCCTAAAAGGAAAAAATTTAGCGCACAAAATCAGATAACCTTTGGGGACATTTGCAAAATTGATGAGAGTATCGAGTTAACCTTTGCAAAATCAGGATTTCAGCGCACAAAATAGGCTATGCTCGACGATGAGTCGAAGATCAGATAGAAATAAGGAGGTTGTTGGTAAATGGTGTGGCGGTGGTAAATGGTGTTGCGGTGGTAAATGGTGTTTATGAGATAAGGTAGATAAATTGTGTGGTCCAAACATGTTTTTGACTTAACAGATGGAATACTGGATGGAAAAATAGATTGTTGATTTTATTGAATTGGGTGACCTTTTAATACATTCAGAAAAGTTAGAACACTAAATATGAGCTAAAACTATTAGTATTAAATGGACCAATAACGCGCTGCCACATGGCGGCGTAACCGGTAACGCACGTTACCGAAGTGTTCACCATTAAGTTGGTTCCAAATTCATCAAATCACGAATTTGTGGAGATACCGTTAAACAGGACATGAAATAAATCGAGTCAAATACTTAAAAAGTCCTGAAATTATAGGGTAGGTTACAAACAGTCCTAAAATTTTAATCCGTTACAGAGTGATCATATTACTACGAAACGAGTTACAAAGTAGTCCTAATGACGTCATTAGTGTGCCTTTTCAGCCATTTTTTCACGTCACCATTGACATGTCATCGAAAATATAATTTAAAATTCATTTTAAATTGATTCAAATCTAAAATTATATCAATCTAACTCATAAGATTTAGTTTTGAACCAAAGTTTATAAGGTAGATGAGTTTAGATTTTGGTTTGAATCATATTGTTGAATTTTGAATTATGTTTTTGATAACATGTCAATGGTGACATGGCAAAATGGCTGAAAAAATACATTGATGACGTCATTAGGACTACTTTGTAACCTGTTTCATAGTAATAGGAACACTTTGTAACAGATTAAAATTTTAGGACGAGTTTGTAACCCGTCCTAGAGTTTCAGGACGTTTTAAGTATTTGACCCGAAATAAATTGTAAGGATCCCTGGGCCGACATGGCTGACTGGTCCGGTCCACAAGGCCTCTAAATCTGGTCCACTAATCGTGGTTAGACATTCAGGATTTTGTCCACTGCGGTGGAGAAGGTAGTAGTTACAAATTTGATTTCTCACTCATCAGTCATCAGTTCATTCGCAGTCTCGGGCAATGGAAGATACGAAAGCCACGATCTGTCGACGACTGCAGTCAGCGAAACTCAACTCCGGCAAGAGCTACAGTGAGATCGCAGAAGAGACGGGGCTCACCAATGTATACGTTGCTCAGCTGCTGCGTCGACAGGCCCAACTGAAGCCCGACACTGCTCCGAAGCTTCAAGCGGCGTTGCCTCAGCTTTCCAATGAGCTTATTAACGAGATGATGAGGCCGCCGTTTAGGTCCTACAACCCCAATATGATCCAGGAACCCACTATTTACAGGTCTGATGACGGTTTCCTTAATTTTATTCCCCTGTTTTTGAGCTGGTTTTAGAATTGCGATTGAGTTATCTGCTGAATTGTTTTGATGCTATTAGGTTAAATGAAGCTATTATGCACTTTGGTGAAAGCATAAAGGAGATCGTGAATGAGGAATTCGGTGATGGCATGTGAGTTAGAGTCAGGGTTGCCTAATTTGTTGCTAAATTGAACTAGGCCAAATTGGTTGATTTGATTTGTGTTGATGATTCAGCATGTCAGCCATAGATTTCTACTGCTCAGTGGACAAGGTGAAAGGTGTGGATGGAAAAGATCGTGTTGTGGTGACATTTGATGGCAAATATTTGCCTCATACCGAGCAGGTTTGGTTTTGATTTCGTCACTCGTTTACTTGTGCGTTTCAATCCTTATTCGAGCTAAAGTGAAAATCTGAGATTTTGGACTTGCAGAAGTCGGAAGATATGATTTCCAGATCCAAGCTACGGTAAAGTTAGCAGGCAGCCACTGCCCACTGGACCTTTGTTTGGAGGTTTTCTTTAGTCGTGCTGTATCTGGATTGAATATGATATGTGTGCTATTTGTACCCGGATCTTGCAAATGAAAGTTGTGCCAATAAATCAATGAATTGCCCTTTTGTTTTCGTGCTACCTTTTCTGATTTCCTGCTATAAGTTACCAATTGCTTAGAGCCTTGGAGGAACTTCAGAAATGGAGAAAGCTTTATTTGGAATATGTTTGGATTTGGAATTTGAAAGTAGAGGATTCCTTAAATACATTAAACACATTTGAAACAATTGGAATTTGAATTTGAAACAATTCACCTGTGGATTTATGATTTGAGTGTTTGAATGCACAAGTGTGTTGGTTATTGGTTGGGGTGGGTTAATTTTAGGCTCCAATTGTGGGTTCATGATCTTTGGGGTTAATTTTCAAGCAAGAATAGGTTTTGGTGAGAACTTGAGTTTTATCCATCTTTTCAAATCAGCTTTGAATTCTGAATCAATCAACACTCTTAACTTGTCCCCAATGATCTACAATCCCAAGAGATTAGATGATTCTTTTGCTCCATGTCCGTTGAGCCCCAAACAAAGTTCCTGGTCTTTTGGTCATTATCAGTGCAAACATTTTTTTTGCCAAAATTGAGATTGCGTGACGTAAGCCCGGATAGATGATAAAATTGACTAGGCAAGGGTCCCGTCCGACAAGAGCTAACGTCGAGGTCTTCCAACCTCCAAGCTTTCCATCAATACGATTAAACATGCCCTGGTAAGTATCTCGGTTCGGACGTTCGTGGAGTGCTGGCACCCCCAAGTCTTCTCTGAAATTTTTAGAAGAAAACCACAGACTTATCCTTGCTAATGGCATGTTTCGAGGCATCTCAAAATCTATTTAAACAGTCAAGAATCACGTCCGCTTGGTCAAAGATCGCTTCTTCAAACAAAACAAAGTCGTCTGCAAAGAAAAAGCGAGAAACGAGCAGTGGTGACACAAATCATGATAAAATTAACAATAGGGTCAGGGATACCAACCGCAAAGAGAGTGTCCTCCAAGAGCGACCAATGAACCCTCTCATAGGCTTTTGCGAGATTAATTTTGAGAACCATGTATCGACATCTCCATTTATCCTTCTCCATAGAATGTACCACCTCTTGCAAGATAATAATGTTATATGAAATATGGCACCCCGACACAAAGCAAGTTTGTGTTTGTTGCACTATGGTCCTCGTGAAGCTCAGCAACCGAGTGGTAAGGCATTCATTAAAGACCTTGTAAGCAACGCTGCATAAAACTGATAGAATGGAGTTGCACCATGCACTCAAGGTGAGGTCTTATGGGTATGAGACCAAGCAAGGTGTCATTTATTCACTTCTGCCACATGAGACCGATCCTCAAACCTCAAAACAGCTTCGGGCAAACTCGACAAGGCTAGGCCCAACCACAACACAATTCGTCTAGTAGAAGATCAGTTGGAGTCCTGCCTTTAAAGTTTTCCACTGCTTTCAAACTAAGATATTACCAAACACTCGAGGGTGTTCGGAAATAACGTGAGAAATTCTATGGTTGCACTTATCCCCCCCTTGAAACTACAATTATTAAGACTAAATTCTGGATTAGATCAAGTCCGACAAGTAATTAGGTATTGAAGCGTAGGCGATCCATTGAGAAGGCTACTTTTGGTATTTCATTGCAGCACAAAATAAGTTTATAGCAGCATAGTTTCTTTTACCGTTTCCTTGTAGCAATAAAATAGTTTAACAAAGCAGAGTCTCACATTCTATGATTTATGATCAGAGTAGAACACATTTCAGAACATCATAATCAAAACAGGGACAAGATTATCCATAGCTACTGTCTATCGTACCCCGTTCAAAGAGCTATACAACCCACTGTGTCTTCCTCTGCTTTCACCGCATGTTTTCTCTGCGACGCACATATCTGGTCCTGTCGTTGTATCGTGGTCTGTCATTGGCTCTCTGAGGCTGAGGCTGCACTCTCCTTTGTCTTTCTGGGGACCTTTGAACTATCTCCCCATTCACAAACAGTTCAGCTGCACAAAAGAAATAACAAACATATTAAGCGGTAAGCATATACTATTATGCCATACATTACACTGTTAAGCAGAAGATATTACACGCACATCCACTCACCAACTAGAGAGTGTAGCTCTTCATTACTAAATTCAGATCAGTCAACAAGAAGTTCAGTTTCTATCAATTTATTATATCCAACTTTAGCCACAAGTCACTATTAACTTAATCATCTACAAGCTAGTATCAGATACAGAAGATATTTGTATCATCTCCTATGATTATGCCTCCGCCATTCAAATTCCAGAAGAACGGAACAGGTAGGAGTGAAGCTTGATATCAGTCCATTAGCATTCAAAGCTAA
This sequence comes from Linum lewisii, assembly GCA_034768395.1. NCBI lineage: Eukaryota > Viridiplantae > Streptophyta > Magnoliopsida > Malpighiales > Linaceae > Linum > Linum lewisii. The sequence continues at coordinate 17,769,055 of CM068299.1, read as the reverse complement.
ACATTGCCTGAAAAGCTATTAGCTTTGCCAAGATGGACTAAGCATACTTCTATATCAAACAAAACTTTGCCAAGTATAATTCTTTCCATCACCATCCTCTACAATGGACTTACTTAATTACTTTGCTAATACACATACAACCCAGAACCACAAGATAATTGAACAACCCCCTGTCTATCTGAATCTCCATTGACATTCCAGAAGAAACAGCACATGAAGGAGCAAAGATTATTGTCAGTCCATTAACATTCAAATCTAAACATTACCTGCATAAGCTATTAGCTTTGCCAAGATGGACTTAACATAATCTGCTCACCCAAAATTGCATAAAGTATCACCTCTATCTCGGACTTACCTCACAATTTGCTTATACATTTACAACCTAGTACCATAACGACAAGAAACTGTATCGTCCCACATAATCTGTATCCTCATCAAGATTTTAGAAGACCAGAACAGGATGGGGTGAAGTTTGCTATCAGTCCATTAGCATTCAAAGCTAAACATTGCTTTCATAAGCTATCAGCTTTGCCAAGATGGACTGAGCATACTTCTATGTCACACAAAAATGCATTATGTATTGTACTTTTCAATGCAATGTCAAAAATTGATGTGCTACAGCAGCGTTGACAAAGGGAATGTGGTAGTTATGAGAGTAATCGGAAGCTTATTGGGCCTAGGAGAAACACAGAAGAGGTAGAACCATCACCCACTATGGTAAATGAAGATATCTGTTATGATATTGCCTAAAACAACTTAAAATATTTAAACTCAAAGGAAGCTTCTGGGACAGTAAATAACGCAGAAGCTAAGAGTCAAAGCAAACGGCAGGCTCATGATCAAGTAGTTGCAGTGAACACAATTAAAATCTTTTTAATCAAGTACAAATTTGGCGTGAAGATAACAAAAATCAAACAGGGGAACATAAATACGAAGGCTTACCGCCATAGTCCTTGTACTCAGGATCAACATACGAATCAGGCAACACGAACAAAACACCAGGCAATCCTGTTGGAAGATGAAACAACAGAACAGCTTATTAACATTATGAAATAATCAGCCACAAATTCGTTTAAGCAAAGACTCTAAAAAGACCTTCGAGCTTGTTAGAAGTCTCCTCATCAATCTCGCATCCAAATCCAAAATAGTTCTCGCACGAAACATTGTAAATCTTCTTCTTTGCTTCCTCCTCGCTGATTGAAATCAACAACAAAATGAACCACGTTAATTCAAACCAACAGAACAACGGAATAGTAACAAGGTAAGATAAAAACTAAAGGCACGGAGTTTACCTTCCTAGGACAACAGATAAGGTCTTAATGTAGCAATCAATCATCTGCTGCTTGGTGGCTCCCTCGCCGCCAGGCTTATCCATAACAATAAGCCAGTGCTCGTAATCGCATCCAGGGAAAAGCGGGGCCATCTCACTGGGAGGACGGTCGTTGAAGTTGGAGCCGGAGTTCAAGGGAGAGTAAGAGTTTCCGGCACGATTGACCCGGCAACGAATCGTGGTGAAGCGAGTGGAAGAATCGGGAACAATGGAGCAGACGGCATGAGTAACCGGGAGGAGAGAACGCCGGGAGAAGAGAAGAGTGGGAGGAGAAGGAGGGCGAGTGATGAGAGTGGAGGAGGTGGAAGAAGAGAAGAGGCGTTTAGGGATGAGAGAGGAGACGGTGAGATGGCGAGAGACGGTGAAGGAACGGGCTAGGGTTTGAGCCATGGCTACTGAGAGTGTGAGTAATAAGAGATAATACGGAGGAGGAGGATATATCAATCAATTGAGGGTTTTGGTTTTGGGTAAAAGGAAGGTGATAAGGAGAGGGGTTTTTCGCCTCGTGGAATATTTGTTTTGATTTTTTTGGCTTAGAAACTAGGATTTACCGAAAATAGTTGTTGGACTTCTTTGTTCAATAAAATCATCCTCTTGGGCTTTTGAGATTTGGCAGCCTATGTTTTTTTATACAAAGGTAAGACCACATTCCTATTGCACTGAAAAATCGGTTATAAATATGTCAAACGGGCGGGTTGGGCGGGTCACGGGTCGGGTTGGGCGGGTGAACTCATTGGGTTGGGAGGTTATTGGGTCATTTATTCATTATATTATGGGTAAACTATTTGGCAGTTTGCTTAGTTTGAAGGTTTTTTAGTTATTAAATTGGGCTAGCTTTGAAATGTTGGCTATAAGCTTATTTAATTTTTTGGTTAAATTGAGTCGGGTCAGCTTTTTGCCAGCTCTACCAGTTCCCTTGTAGAAAACTGAGTCGGGCATTAGGAGCAGCCCAATCTTCCTTCACATTTCTCTTGTGTGGAATAAAATGAAAAACCAAATTTCTCATGTTCTCGGCCATACCTACAATCTGGCCTAGGAAGTCCAAGCATTCTCATGAATATTTGTGTTTTGGGCCATTTAAGGCGACAATAAGTTCTTGACAGTCCGAGAAAATGATAATTTGGTCATTGAGGTTAGACGCACAAGCATACAGGGTAGCTTCCAAAATAGCTTTTGCTTCAGAAACAATTGGGGAGTTGCGGTAGAAAATTCCAACTTTCCCATCTATTATTCGACCTGTAGAGTTAGAGATAATAACTCTGTAAGCCCCCTTTTGAGAATCGTGTAGAAACGATCCATCGTAGTGTATAGTCAAACACTGAATACTTGGCGATGGGGAAAAAATTAACGGGGGGTGGTGGCTAGGACGACAATCATTGGATCTTGAAGAGATACTAAGCGAGCTACAACCCTCTGTGTCACGGATAAAGAAGGAATAAATATGGTCTTCTGCAGGGTAAGTACCCCTAAAGTAGTGTTCATTTCTTGCTTTCCAGAGGTTCCAACACAAAGCCGCTACCTTGATGGCAGAGGAGGCTCTATTCAAGTCTTCATGGAGGGCAGTAAACCAAGAAAAAAAGAGGAATTAATGCCCAATGGGGTGAAGGCAGTAAGGCAGTGTCTCCAAAGTCTTGCCGAATATAATTAGGGCATTTGAAGAGGCAGTGAAGCAGTTTCTCATTATGAGAGTTACAAATATCACAAATTGGGGAAGGGCACATTGGCGGTGGAAGAGGTTGGTCTTTGTGGAAATTGCATTCTTACAATCTTCAGCGGGAATTTCCCATGCCCCAAATCCATTTCCAACTTGTTGATACTTGTTCCATCATAAGGTCTAGATGGATACCTTGTGAAATATTTCTGCTGGCATAATAAGTTGATTTGACCGAGAATGCTCCTCTTCTGTCAAATTTCCATTTTCATTCGTCCTTCATCCCAATTGGGTCAATCGATATTTGACAAATCAAATTTGATTGGTACTGAGGGCAATATTGCGAGATCGTGTTTCTGTCTTATTCCCTCGTTCTTTCTCCGATCCATTCCGCGACCACTTCGAAGGGGCCCATGTCTCTATTTACTTTAATGGGAGGCAGCTGAGGAATCCAAGGATCCGAAAGAAGAGAAATTGTTTCTCCATCGCCCACTGCTTTGAAATCCCCCCTTTGAAGGATGGGTCTAGCCTTCAGGAGGCTAGACCAAATCCAGGAGGGTCAGACATGTTTTTTTGCCTACATGAAGTCAGTGTTGCGAAAATAGAGGCTTTTTAAGAGCTTAGCCCAAAGAGCATCTTGGTTTGAGAGCAATCTCCATGCTTGCTTGGCAATCAGCGCAAGATTAAAGTGGGAAAAATCTCGAAACCCAAGTCCCTCAAGTGCCTTTGGAGCACATAAAGTGTCTCCATTGGTCTAGTGGATCACCCTTTTCTTCATTGATCCAGACCAGAAGAATTATCTTAGGATCGAGTTCATTCGATTGATGAGTCCTTTGGAGAGGGCAAAGAGGCTTATGATGTAACTCGGGATAGCTTGGATGACTGATTTCAGGAGAACCTCTTTATCCGCGTGGGACAACATTTGGCTCTTCCAAGACTGCGCTTTGTCGTGCATTCTATCAAGGAGGAAAGAAAAAGTCTCTTTTTTCCATCTTCCCCAATCTGTCAGAACTCCTAGGTAAGTAGGGTTTGCGTTCAGAACGTTAATACCAATTGTTGAGGTGATTGCTCTTTTTTTTATCCGAGACAATGACGCTAACGTAGATGGTTGATTTCTCATTGTTTACTTGTTGTCCCGTGAGTTCACCATAGGTGTTAATTATTTGGATAATTCTTGTTGCTTCTTCTTTCGATGCTTTCCCAAAAATGATGGTATTATCTACGAATAGACAGTGGGAGAGAAGGGGGCATCTAGGAGTGAATCTTATACCACTTGTGATTTTTCTCTCTATAGAATTCTCGATCAAGATTGTTAAAGCATTCGAGATCAAGATAACGAGGAAAGGAAAAAGAGGGTCTCCTTGCCGAATTCCCCTTGAGGAGGAGAAGAATCCTATTGATCTTCCATTAAGTAGAATATCGAATCTGACTAAGTGGATGCAACTGTTGATCCATGTGCACCATAGATCATTAAAATCGTACGCCCTTAAGATTTGAGGGAGGCTATCCCAGTCCACTAGATCATAAGCTTTTCTTATATCAAACTTGATACACACATATTTTTTCCTTCCATTTGTCCTAATATTAAAGTTGTGGAGAACCTCATGAACGATAATGATGTTATCTTGGATGCATCTCCCAGCCGTAAAGGCTGCTTGGTTCTCCGCGATCATATATGGAAGCCAAGTCTTAAGATGGTTGGATATAATTTTGGTGATGATCTTGTAGCGGAAGTTGCAACAGCTGATTGGTTGAAACTCCGTAATCTTGGTAGGGTTGTGCGTACTTGGGATGAGGACAATATGCGTAGGGTTGTGCGTAATCTTGTGTCCGGTACTTTTGAGTCTCCAAAGTTCATGCTAACAAAATGGTAGATCAAGTTGGGTGGTCTCTTGAGAACAAGGCTTATTTTTGGTTTCTTGATTGGGAGAGTGGTCGATTTCCAATACCGTGGGACGAGTTTTCAAGCCATTTCATCTTGATTTGGGCCTTCTACCCCCAAATACATCACTGCATCTCTAGGAAAGGGTTTAATCATTGACCCTCCTCAACCAAGTCTAAGTGTTCCAGTGACCCTTGCCTCAACTTGGTTCATTGTGGGATGCGCCAGTACATTTCCAGAACCTGTGAATTTCATGTTTCCACATCAACCGGCTACTTACTCAATTTGTCATAATTCCAAAGAACCTTATAAGGAGTTAGACGGTGCGATGACCATTATTGAGTTTGTATTCAATCGTTCTTGTCATGGTTCATTATCCTTCTCACATATATCCAACATTAACTACATGATAAGTTGGTCAGTTTCATCGCATTTGAGGTATACTCATAACTTATTGGATGAAAGTCTTGGGAGTTGTTCAATTGTTCTCTACTTTGTTTTTAGCTCTTCATTCAGTGGTGTGTTAACACTACCAAACTTTGCCTTTGCCTTTTGGGTTTTAAAGGTGGTGGACATTTGGTGCTAGCAGTAAGTGATTGTGACTTTCAATTTTGGAAATGTTGTTACTGGTGTTCTTTGCTTTCTATGGGTAGGGGTAATTGTATATGTTATAAGTAACCATACAAGGAAAATGGGATCAATATAATTGACACAAACTTTGGTGAGAGATTGTGGTTTTTGGCATTATTGTATAGGCTCCTATCCTATAACTGTTGTTGCCATGGTAAATGAGGTGTTAATGCTGAAGAAATGGTGGATGCTATTGTACACTGTGACACTATATCTATGCTTAGTTGTTATGCATGCTTGAGAGCACAAGTACTTTTGATGATAGTAAATGGTGTTGCAATCCTTTTTTCTATGACATTCAGAGAGCTGAGCTTGCTAACTTATTCACCACTATACAAACCAGTTATATGTTTACATGTTGTTGTCATGTAATGGTCTTTACATGGAAGGGAAATTGTTCCCACCTACAAAACCATGAGATTGTTGCATTGTGAGAGGCCGACAATGGTTATTGACAAATATGATGTTTCCATTTTGTTTGACCATCGACTTATCTTTCTTTTCCTTCCCAGAAATGCCCACAGGTGAGCATTTAAAATTCCATCAAAACAGTAAAAACTTATTCAATTTTGTAATCCAGACTTAAGATTCAAACGCCTCCAAGTCATCGTAAACACACAAATTACAATTTCGAGTTTGACTCAGAAGCCTACTAGGAAGGAGGCACCGTAGTCTGGAGGCGTGAGGATGCACCAAAGTTTAATCCTCATTCTTCGGCAAGCGAAGGATCTGCCTCAGAATAGTAGTCATTCCTGAAACAGTGCAAATGTCAGTAAATGCGATTAAAGATCAATGGTGAAAGAGATTCTGACGTGTCTAGTCTATGATATTCAATCGAACGAACCCAGAACAGAGAAGAAACATTTGCTATTGCCATGTAATTACCGTAATTTACGGGACAGCTGATACATCCCTGTCGCAGCCATTGCCACGTTTACGCTAAACAGATTCCAGTTTTTCTGAAAATAGGACAAGTTGCAAGAGAAAAATAAGTGTCCAAGCCAAGACAGTAACTTACCGACTCAATGTAGCTCAATCGAATTCACCATATGATCAAAGCTTCCTAACTGATAAAGAAATCATGCCAATGCGAGTTTCTCATTACAACTTCCTTGACGCTTTCACTAGGAAAATCCCTGAACTTGTAACACTCATTCTACAACTAATGGTTAGTATATACTGAAATAGCTAACATTATACATAAAACACTAACCTCAAAGCTACCTTTTATGAAGAAACATGCATAAATATTCATCTCCCAAACTATTTTCAGTATTTCACTATTTCTAGCCAACAGACTCAACACGATGCAGACAAATTCAGGAAACAAATGGCCTGTTAATACATCAACTTGGAAGATACATACCATTGGTTCTGAAATAGACAATAACGCCCATCATAACGAAGACACTGACAATATATGAAGTAATTTAATACTAGGTCCTCCCATCCGGGGTTAGACTTACCGGCGTTATCACGGTGCTGTAGCGGGACCAAATGATTCCAGTACACGTTACAGCTGAAATATGGATAGCAGCATAAGTGAGAGCAACATCGGCCAAGTTTTATGTCAGTAGCAATGAATGGCAAAGTATACAAGAAACCATCAAATAGTTAAAGGGGTGACAGGAAATATAGTTGAGTTGAAAACCCAGCTATGAACTATAAACAAGTATATTCACATCCTTTTTTAAGATTAAAAAAAAAAGGAAAGGGATTGAAGCATACATCAGACACACAAGCTTGTTTAGACAAGTTGGAAATCGTGAGAGACACCATACCTATCTGCTGAGGATAAGAGATCTTCTCAGGAGGTTTAGCAAAATCTGCAATATTTGCGATGCTGATGCCCCATTTGAACGTTGGAGCCCAGAAATGGACTGCAATAACAAGTGAATTGAAGTTGGTTCAAGAAAGGTTAGAAGAGAGTATCAACAAAACCATAAACTGAAAGAGAATGACAGGAAGTAGAGGAGTATATAAATAATATGATTGATCCGTTCATGTTTAATCTTGATATGTGAAACTGGATGAGATGATTCACTCTTCCTCAAGGACCAAGAAATCTCGAGCAATAACTAGAATGGTATCACCCTGATTCAATAGCATTTATAAGAGAAGGGAAAATATGGGTAACATGCCAATTTGACACGAAGACGAAGTTGCAGCCCCCATCAACCGTGAGCTAACCAGAAAAAAGTTAGAGAGTTTCATTGGCAATTGACCGATTCTTGTCAATTGACTCGATGCACAAGCTAGTATGGTCTGTTGATTTCATCAAAACAGAAAAAACTGACAGATTCTTCGGTTCGAATCAAGTTAACAAGGTTTCCCCCTCCCTCTTTGTCTATTAATAGCTATGTGAGATTGACATACTCTGATAAGAAAAGAGAATTCTAAATATTACTTCTCCAAATTCGGAAGAAGGGAATTTTAAAAAAATAACAGAAGAGGCAAGGGTATCGAACAGTGATCGGAAAGAGCAGGGCCGCAGAGAGGAAGAAGGAACTTACTGGTTTTGGGACCAGCAGGATGATTCCACAGAGCTTGTAGCTTGGAAGCCGTCATCGTATCAAGAAATCAACCCTCTGAGCAGGTGGTGGAAGGGTTGATTTCTCCGAGTTCAGTTGTAGAAAAAACGAAGACCTAATTCCGACACACCAGGAGCAGGAAGTGAGGAAGAACGAGATGATAGTGCGCTGAAGGCTTGCTGCTCGATCTTTCTTATCTATCTAAGTCAATTGTAGTTGTTGAAGTTAAAACGCACTCTACATTGTCGTATTTGTTCCCGATTGAACGGGCTCACCACCTACTTTTGAGCCCAAACTGCATTCTAATCAGCTGAACAATTCACTCAAAATTGCTAAGAGTGTGTTTGTATAGGTTAGTTTGAATTTAGCATTTGGTATTTGAAATTTGTGAATTTGAAATCACTATTTTTAATAAGGAATTTCAAATATAACTAAAATTACAATATAGTGGATTTCATTCAAATCTAAATACATCAACTTAGTTTCTAACCAAACAAGGAAATTTTAAATTTGAAATACCAGAATCAAATCCACTTATCCAAACACACCCTAACAGTCATATCTCTTATAACTAGAGCTGTCAAACGGGCGGGCTGGGCGGGCCACGGGTCGGGTTAGTCGGGTTGCGGGTTAGTCGGGTTGCGGGTTAGTTGGGTTGCGGGTTCGTCGGGTTGCGGGTTCGCCGGGTCGCGGGTTCGCCGGGTCGCGGGTTCGCCAGGTCGCGGGTTCGCCGGGTCGCGGGTTCGTCGGGTCGCGGGTTCGTCGGGTCGCGGGTTCATCGGGTCGCGGGTTCATCGGTCGCGGGTCGGGCGGGTCTCGGGTTGCCCACGGGTTATTACTTACTAGTCTCAACTCTCAACTATAATTTGCAAAATTTTATGTAATTTTTTTTTATGTGATAAATAATTTAAAAATATATTAAATTTTTAATCGCGAGTAGGCTTAACTCTTAAGGATTGTAGCAGTTGTTCATATATTAAAAATAATAATTCATTTTTATAAATTAAATATACTTATAATAAATGAAATGAAATTGAATATACTTTAGCTTTTAAGGTCTAGGAGGGTTTAACATTGGACTCATTTATAAATTTAGTCAATTCTTTCAAAAAAGTATCAAATCTAGCGACTTTCTTTTTATGACATTTTAGACCAAACGTTTTGATTTTATGTTAGATGACAAATATAGTCAACGTTCTTAAGATTTTTAACACTGTTACTGATGGTGCTAAGTGTTACTGATGGAGAAGACGTGAGTCTTGCATAGATGCATTCTAGTTTCTGGTTGCTGCAGGATTCATTGTTGTTGAGTGTTGACAATGCAGAATGAATATTTTGTTATAACACTTTTTCTTTATAATTTTGGTTTGAAGGTTGAAGTATGGATGAGTGGTTTAAACTTTAATGTTCATCATTATTGTGTTTCTATATATCAACAGGTTTGAAACTTGACTTTTGGATTATTCTATGAATTATGAATGTTTGGTGTCGAATTATGTAGTGTTGCATACTATATTAGTTGCTTGTATTGCTAATTGGTGAAAGAACTTAAAAACATGGATATGGACATATGGTGCAGAGCAGTCGTGCTCGTTCAGGTAGATGGAAGTATTTACAACTATGATTGTCAATGTTATATATAATTGATTTTAATTATTTTGGAAATAAACTTGGTGAAGTCAGAAGTAGATTAAATTTTTTATATCTTCAATAATGACATAATGTTGATATTTGAAGCACTGAATATTATGAATTGTGTGACAATCGGGTTATTCGGGTCGGGCGGGCAGGTTGCGGGTTAGTCGGGTTACGGTTCGTCGGGTTACGGGTTAGCCGGGTTACGGGTTAGTCGGGTTGCGGGTTAGTCGGGTTGCGGGTTAATCGGGTCGCGGGTTAGTCGGGTTGCGGGTTCATCGGGTTGCGGGTTCATCGGGCTCCGGGTTGGATTGTTGACTTTTTGGTCAATCGGGCCACGGGTCGGGCTGGGCCGGGCGGGCTGGGCGGGTTTATCGGGCCGGGTTAGCATTTTGCCAGCTCTACTTATAACATTCTAATAGATTTGGCACATCAGAGACTAGAGAGTAATATAAAGTTGAAGGAGAGGGAATGCTAGAGGAAAGTGACTAATAGGTGTTTATAGTATAACTATGTGGGTGTTATGACATGTTAGGGTAGTTACGACATATAGTCACTAACGTTTAGGTTGATATCACAACGATCATCAGTCTACGCAACTTATTGCAAAGGTCATTAATTTTCGAACTTATTAACGCCAAGCTTTCCATTCCATTCCATCCATTTTTTCCGCCCAGAGCGCCTAATCAGTTTCCCACGTAGGCGGTCCACGTCAGCCCTACTCTAACTCCTTCTCGTGATGACCGGGGCAGCCGAACCATGTATTCTCCCACTCGGTCCAACCAGAACCTTCTGAACCGGCAAACCTGGACCACTAGTAGCCTGTTTAGGCGGGAGTCCTTGCAATGGGACAGTGTGCCCGTTGCCACGTGTGTGGAGGGCAGTCAATTGGAGTACAATGCCAGCTATATAATGTGATTGGCTAGAATTGACTAGAGTGGTTGAATTTGATTTTTTAGATCTGTAACCTTCTTTCATTTTCTTCCGCCGCATTTGTGTACAATGGGTAGAGATTCAATGAGTCAGCTACCGCCGATGAAGAAAGGTATGTACTCACCCCCATGTACTGGAAGTGTGTTATCCGTTTTCGATTTTGAGATAATAGGGTTCTTCTATTAGATACTGAGGACACAAAGGTTTCAGTGAGAGGAAGCAGACACTAGTCGGGTGAATTCTTTTTCGATAGCGAAGACATCGTGTGCCATTGCGGCTTGCAGGCCGCCCGTCGAATATCATAACATAATATATGTACCAAAGTGGTTGTTGCACCAAATCCCAATCCTCGAACCCGACCACTATGTTCAGTGGGCTAGACTTGCCCCAATGCATCCTTATAACTTACCCAAGTCGGTCATTCAACAACTCAAGAATCTTAGGCTGCATGTTGGCGAACCATCACATTTTCGAAACCAAACTATAAATAATATAATGACAAAGTTGGAAAAAAACACATGAAATGTCACTTACAACATTAGGATCAGTGTATGTGTCATCCTTCTTTTGGTGAGTGATGACATACAACTCACCTCTCGTAGGTCTCTTTCCCGTTTGTGCTTCCTACATGTGCACAAACTAAACAATATTAATTTCTTTTCAAATAATTTAACAAAATAATGTGATTTTAGAATGAACTCTTACCATTTCTGATCCTCTCACTCTCAACTTCTTCGACCCCCCAGTGTGGGGTGATTTATATTCCGCCCTCCTCAAAGAGTTAAGCCGAGACAACTCCTGGAAATTGAGATTTTCAGTAACACCATAGAAATCACTAACTAAATTTACTTTACTGAAGTGCATTCATATATTTCGTTACATACCTGCATATTTTCGCTCAGCCTCAAGTCCACATACTACGTCCATATAGGCGCATAAATCTATGGAGGTTTCTTTCTAGTGCCCACGCTCTCGACGGCACCACGAACTATTTGGGGTCGAAGTCTTGGTTGTTCCTTGCTGCTTCCTCTGCTATCATCTTCTTTAACGGCGTATCACTTCTTTGGCCCACAACTTCATTTTGTAATCCTGCCACTTTTTTCCTATATCAGCTCTATCACTACAAAAAAACAAGAAAATCGTGGATATACTACTGACTATGTAATTGCAATTGTGGCGGTTGCATAGTGGCGGTTTTAACCTCCAATGTATATTTTTACAATTGTGGCGGTTATAACCTCCACGATTGTAAAAACAACCGCCATTATGTATTTAGCAATCCTTGTCAAACCTAATCAGCCAATCAGACACCACAAGCTTTCCCCCAATTGTTCTCTCTCTCTCGTTCTCTGTCTCTCTCCCTGTCAAACCTAGCAACCCTTCATTCCTTCTCAGGCGGATCTGAAGTGCGAAGGGAGCGACAGAGTGGACGATCCGGAGCTATGGAGCGAGATATTGAGCGAAGTGAAGTTAGCCGGGATTGTACATGTTCCCGTGGCTGCAATCACCGACGGCTCCGCTTGCTGGAGGAGCCACTCGGTTATCTCACCGTCGAATTTGTGGCCGAGCTCTCGAGTCAGCTGGAATACTCTAGCGGCGCAGAGTGCCGGCATCCATATCCTTCTCCCTCTTCTGTCGACTTTCGTGTGTCGGTCCTTCGTCGAGGCCCGCTTCGGCGGTGGTTTCTTGGGGAGGCCCGCCGGTACTATTTGGAGGTTGCTCGGAGATGGATTTGTGGTGGTGGTGGTGGTAGAAATGGTGATCGTGGTGGACGGTGATGGTGGTGGAGGTGGTGATCGTCGCCGCCACTTCCGCCGCCGCCGTTATCTCCGTCCATGAGGTAACGAGAGAGGGAGTATGTGGTGGGTCCGACGGAAATGTGATCTCCGATGATCACGTTTCTGATTTTTTTTGTATTTCTGGACATCAACATTGGCGGTTTAACTCCAATGTGTGACCCCATGTTGATTATTAGTGGCGGTTGCTGACCGCCAATGAAATTCATTTGTCGCGGACGGATTTGTGGCGGTTTACGCTTTCAACAGTGGCGGTTGTACAACCGCCACTATGTTTACAACAGTGGAGGTTATAAGTTATAACCGCCACTGTTGTTATAAAAAACTGCCACAAATCCTTCGTCATAAGCAACATATTTTTTTTATTGTCGTTGAGGACCACAAGCTAACACTCTTAGATCCTTTGAATGTACTACTTGGTCATCGTCAAGTATTTGTTCAATTGACAAAAATAATAATATTTGACAAGATTATTATATTTTGGATATTCACTAGGACAAAATCACAAACGAATTGCATAGTAAAATACGTACTCGACTCTGAAACCATTGTACGAAGTCTCTATGACCAGCTTTCTCAATTTCTGCTGCAGATTTTCCTCGAAGTCGTCGTTTTGTAATAGTTTGGAACTCCCTAATTCAACATGAATGGTTTATATTGAAATTCACATATGTTAATGATGACACTCGATTTGACGTGATTATCAGCCTCATTTGAGCGACATTTCCTTGCTTAAGACATGGTTTTTAGGGTAGAATAATGAATATTCAATCGATTGCCCTATCTCGTGCCATTTGTGTTACTTTGGCCCGTTTCGGGTCTATTTGATGGTTTTCTAGTGTTTTTATGTTAGCACAAGTTTTTGCCATCAAATAAGGTATCTAAGGACGTGTCTAAAGCGTTGGAACCTCGAGGAATTGCTCCGGAATCGATCCAAGGAGCCAATCAAGTGGAAACAATTCCTGCCCGGTTTACAAAGGAGTTTTCGCCGAAAATACCTCAGTATTTTCAGCGAAAATATCAGTACAAATCGACTGATGCTCATGAACAGAAGTTTTCGGCGAAAACCCTAAGTTTTCGACCGAAAACTATTGGACCGAAATTTACAGAAGAAATCAACCGGCGGGCTCCCCATTTACACCAAGATTTTCGGCGAAAATATCAGGCAAAAATCGGCGGTTTAGGGTTAAGTATAAATACTTAACCGGCGGCCCAAAATCAAATATATCTCACAATATACTTTTCATACAAAAATAATACATCATAATTACCGAACTTCAGAATTCTCTCAAGTTCTGAAGCAGAGAGTTTAGAGTTCAAAGAGCCGGAAAGAGATCGTGACGCCATCCCTTCCATCTCGAGGACTCGGAGCTAGGATTGCAGTCGACCGGAAGATCGAAGTTCTACCGGAGTCGTCTTAATTAGGTTTTTCAGATACTTTTTTGTTCTTCCTTTGTATGATGAACTCTTTCTTTGTCTTTGATTCTTTTGTGATGAATATGTGTAGCTAAACTCTTAGAGCTTAGACTAGAAGAACCCTAAGTGACCCAGGGCTTTAAAGCGGTCACGGATCGGCGGTGATTAGATTCGAAGTTCAATCAGTTTCTCTTTCATGTTTGGTTTGTTCTTCATTGTTCATGTTTCTTGTCTGGATTGATCACCTAGATTAGATTCTTGTTAAGCTAAGGATAGAAGCGAACGCTCGCCTTACTTTAGAACATCAAATTGAACAATTAACCTTATAATTGGAGCGTGCCTTTCGTAGGAACCGGTTAGGGTTAATCCACTGCAAGAGTAACTCATAAATCGTTAGTAATTCCACCAGTTAAGTTAAGTCGTTGCGAGAGGCGACCGTACCCGGGGGACTAATTAATCTTGGTAGCTAGAACGGATAGAGCGAACGTGTAACATCCCCGCCCAACCGAACGGGTTAGAACTCAAGTCTGGGTGACTAGAGTGCCGGAAACGGTACTTAAGAGGGTCTCTTGAGGTTTGGGACGTTTGGGTGTGTGCCGGGTTGAAGTTGCAAAAGAGGGGAACTGTGAACAGTACCAAAAGTGCTCATTTCGGGCCCTAATGTGCGCAGGCGCACATTTAGAGGTGTCAGGCGCACTTTTCAATTAATTCAGCAAACTTTCGGCAGAATATTCAAAATGTGCGCCTTTTGGGGGTCAATGTGCGCTAGCGCACATTTTGACACTTCGGGCGCACATTTCGTGCATATAAGGACGGATTTTGCACGGAAATTCACAATTTCGTTCCCTTTCTCTCTCCCCGAAAATCCATTGACGAACCAACTTCAAGCCAACTTCGAAGGGTGATTCCGGGAGCTGTAGAGGTCGGAATTGAGTTCCGTTTGTTGCTATGGATTCGTAGCGACGAGGAGAAGAGATCGCTAACCTCTATTTTGGGTTTCTGGGTGTAGGTCGTGAGCAGTAAGGAAGGGTAGAGCTACGAGTTTGGTGGTTGGGAATCGAGTTTCTGGGGAACTAGAAGACGATTAGAGCCTCGTCTTCTATTCCAGGTGAGGGCCTAGCGTTGTGTAAGTAGTATGGGCAGCGTGAGGAGCTTCAATTGGACTTAGAGCAAACCTAGGTTATGCATGAAAATGATGAGAGTAAAAGGGGTGAATTGTTCTGTGATTGTGTTTCTGACTGATTGTTTGATGATTGGGATCGAATTGATTGCTTGATGATTCCTTTGGTTGGGGGGTTCGGGATGAAATGAAATGACTAATGATTGGACTTAGAATTGAGAGTTAGGATGAATTGGGGGTGGATGCTAGTGATTTAATAATGTGAAATGTCAGTTTGTGGTTGCAGGGGAATGGCCCTGCCAATGTGGGGTCGTTCCGAGAAAGAGGAACAGGTGGGTGGTCCCTAGACTCATGACATGGCTACCCCTGTACTTGCAGGTGGGGGTGGCCGGTGAGCTAGCTGACTACCCTATTGCGTGTTGTGTGGATAGATTGTGAGACGTGACCTGATTGTGAACTGTGGAAGTGGATGGTGAAATGGGATTATGTGTTCATGAGTGTTGTGATGATTGTGGATGGATGTATCGTGCTGGCATCATACGAATTGTGAACTGTATGTGAAAGTAGAACCGGAAGGAGCCCACACTACCCCACCCGAGTTACTGGTTGTTGAGTCTGATCCATTGGGGTGGATCCCCTTGACATGGGTGTCAAGGGAGTGATGAGATTGATGATGAGATTGATGATGATGATGATGGTTATTGAGAACGCGTTCCCCATGCGGTAGGGGAGCGCGAGGACTTCCCATGCGGTAGGGAAGTGCGTCGGCCGGCCGGTGGTGGTGTGGATAACTCCTTGGCGCCTAATAACTCACCTAGATAATATGAATGTGAATGTTTGTGTGCTTGTGGTTGTGGTAGTGACTTGGTTGATGGATGTGATGTGATGATGCTGTGTGTGCCGTGGATTGATGTATTATTTATGTGTAATTCTATCGTTATGAGTTGTGCATGAGAACAAGAACTGACCAACGTGATCACCTAGACTGCTTTTAGGGAATTAAAATATGGAAAGGGGGGTTGGGATTGGTTCCATTGTTGGATGTCTTGTGCGGAGTTGGGACCGCTCCATAGAGTAGGACAGCGTGTAGGTAGGCCAGTGGGTTCACTCAATTTCAATAGGAAATTGATCCCTTTTCCCCTTTCAGGATCTCGTGGCTAGTAGAGGTGGCTGTGGAGTTGAGTTCGGGGTTGACATCGTGAAGTTCTGGACGGAAGCCATGAGGTGAAGACTGGGATTACACGGAGTTGACTTTTCTGTTCATTTCAGTTGACAATGGGATTTTGGGGGTTTTTATGTATTTACTGGTTTATGGTTGGATTGGGGGATTTATGATGGTTTGGTTTGTACCCGGATTTCGGTTTCACGTGTTTTTGAGGCCTCTTATGCTTTCACTGTCTTGTGATCACCGTCGGTTTACCCTCGTTTTTACTCGGTAGTACCTGGGACCGGTTCAACCACGGGTTTACTCGGGTTGATTCGGGTCGGGTGTTACAAATGGTATCAGAGCCTGGTTTGTCGCTGCTGTACCGGTCGATTACCTTCCCTCTTTGGGGAGTAATTAACCTCGTTGGGAGGGAGGATGAGACATCGGTACGGGACCGACATTCCAAGGGTTTTTGTCAAACTGTTTTAAAGGGGTGGGATGTTTTGCAATCAAGTGGTGAATTGAGTTGTTTGAAATTTCTTGAGCGGTCAACTGAAATGTTTAATGTCCTCCTGTAGTGAATCCAGTCAAGCAAGGGGAAGTAGGTCCACTGGGAACTCGGGTTTTGGAGGAGGAGCTCCTAGGTTTCAGCCGAGTCTGCTGAAGGGATGGAATTTTGGGGAGTTCATTGGGGAAGCAGCTGATCCTGAAGTGGCAGAGCAGTGGCTCCAGGAATGTGAGTACAAGTTCCTGCAAATGGAACTTGAGGAAGGGTTGAAGGTTCAAGCAATGACCTTTCTGCTTAAGGGGCATGCACTGAATTGGTGGAGGTCGATGCCACAGAGTCGGGTGGTTCCGCCAGAGATGGAGTTGGATGAGTTTGTGGAGGTGTTTCGTGATCAGTTTTGCCCGGACCTTTGGCGTGAGGAGAAAGCCAAGGAGTTCATGAGTTTGGAGCAAGGGGAGAAGTCCGTGCTGGCATACTACATAGAGTTCACTTCTCTCTCTAAGTGGTATGATGAGCGGGCCAACCGGGAGAGGAAGCTCATCAACAAGTTCAAGAATGGGTTGAGAGTGGAGATTCAGGAGGGAGTCACCACCGCTGATATGGGGAGTTTAGTGTCGGTTAAGGCGGCGGCGCTAGAGAGGGAGAGGTTGGAGAACCGAAAGAGGGAAGAGAAGAAGAGGAAGGCAACTGCCCCGCCTACTCAGTCTGTCATCCACAGTTTACCCGGCGAAGAGAACTCAGACTTCTTCTTCCGGGTTCAGGGGCAGCCAGTCGATGCCAACGAGGGGTACGATGACTTGTTTCACTTGTGGCCGACCAGGTCATAAGAGTGTGGCTTGCCTGCTCGTACTAGTGGCACAGTTCGTTCGGGAGGAGCACCGTCCGGGTTACCACTATGTGACAAATGTGGGAAGCGTCACTTCGGAGTTTGCCATCTGTTGGCAGGTGTGACCTGTTACACTTGTGGGCAGCGCGGACACAGGAGTCTGAACTGTCCAACCAGGAGAGCTACCCCAACTCAGTCTGTGGGATCGGTGCAGGGCCCTAGAGCTCCGTCTGGGAGTTATGGAGGGAGAGGAGGAGGCAGCGTTGGTAGGGGTGCTGGACGAGGGACGGGAGCTAATGCCACACCTGTTGGAGCTGGAGGGGAGCAAGGGAGGCTTTATGCTCTTACCAAGGGTGCGGCAGAGAATGCGAACGACGTGGTGACCGGTATGATCTCGATCTTGGGCCTTTCAGTTTATGCTCTGTTTGATTCGGGGTCAACCCATTCTTTTGTATCTGAGAAATGTTTGAGTAGTTTGGGTGCTGTAGCTAGTAGTTTGGGTGTTAGTTGGGGTGTCAGAACTCCTTTGGGGACTTCTGTTCGGGTGGATAGAGTCTGTAGAGGGTGTAGAGTGTTAGTGGGAGGTGTAGAGTTCTTGGCTGATTTGGTAGTGCTTCCTTTCAATGAATTCGACGTTATCCTCGGCATGGATTGGTTGGCTAGGCATGGGCCTTGCTTGATTGTCAGAAGAAGGAGGTGTTGCTTCAGGTGGGAGGTGTCGGCCAGGTGGTGTTCAAGGGTGTTAGGAAGAGAGAATCCGCACCTATGGGGGTAATTTCAGCAATGCAAGCTTTCTCTCTGATTCAAGAAGGGTGTGAGGCTTTGTTGGTGCAAGTGTCTGTTGAGCGGAATGAGGAGTTGGAGAAGGTACCTGTAGCTTGGGAGTTCGCGGATGTGTTCGAGGAGCTACCCGGGCACCGATCGAGCGTGAGGTGGAGTTCAATATAGAGCTGGTTCCTGGAACTGCTCCAATCTCTATTCCACCTTATCGCATGGCACCGGCGGAGTTAAAGGAGTTGAAGGAGCAATTGCAGGAGCTCTTGGATAAGGGGTTCATCCGCCCAAGTGTATCACCGTGGGGTGCACCGGTGTTGTTTGTGAAGAAGAAGGATGGGTCGATGCGGATGTGTATTGACTATAGGCGGTTGAACAAGGCGACGATCAAGAATCGTTACCCACTTCCAAGGATAGACGATCTCTTCGATCAATTGCAAGGGGCTGAAGTGTTCTCGAAGATAGACTTGAGGTCGGGTTATCACCAGTTGAAGGTGGAGGAAGGATCGGTGCCAATGACAGCCTTTAGGACCCGCTATGGACACTATGAGTTTCTGGTAATGCCGTTTGGCCTCACCAATGCTCCCGCCGCGTTCATGGCTCTCATGAACAGGGTCTTCCACGAATATTTGGATAAGTTCGTGATAGTGTTCATCGATGATATCCTCATTTATTCTAAGACTAGGGAGGAGCATGAGGAGCACTTGAGGATTGTCTTCCATAAGTTGAGGGAGCAGCAACTTTTTGCCAAGTTTTCGAAGTGTGCCTTTTGGTTGGAGGAAGTGTTGTTCCTCGGGCATGTGGTGTCTAAAAGAGGCGTGGAGGTTGACCCAAAGAAGATCGAAGCGGTGGTTAATTGGTCTCCACCTAAGGAAGTGTCGCAACTGAGGAGCTTCTTGGGGTTAGCTGGTTACTACCGAAGGTTTGTAGAGGGGTTCTCTACCATAGCGTCCCTTTGCATAGGTTGTTGAGGAAGGAGTCGAGGTATGAGTGGAGTGAGGAATGTCAGAGGAGCTTTGAGGAGTTGAAGAAGAGGTTGACTTCAGCTCCGGTGTTGACCTTGCCAGTAGAAGGTGGAAGTATGTGGTGTTTAGTGATGCATCCTTGCAAGGATTGGGCTGTGTGTTGATGCAGAATGGGAAGGTTGTCGCTTATGCTTCCCGGCAGCTTAGGGTGCATGAGGTGAACTACCCAACCCATGATTTGGAGTTAGCTGCAGTGGTGTTCGCCTTGAAGTTGTGGAGGCATTATTTGTATGGTGAGACGTTTAAGATCATGACCGATCACAAGAGTCTTAAGCACCTTATGGATCAAAAGGAGTTGAACGGTAGGCAACGGCGTTGGGTGGAGCTCTTGAAGGATTATGACTGTACCATTGACTACCATCCTGGTAAAGCTAATGTGGTTGCGGATGCTTTGAGTCGAAAGGAGTTGGTGGATCTTAGAGCTTTAAGGGTGGAGATGCAGTTAGATGATGTGGGAAGTTTGTTTGCCAAGCTCAATATTAGGCCTATGCTGAATGATAGGATTGGTGAGGAGCAGCTCAAGGATGCTACTCTGGTGGCTATTCGAGGAGAGGTTGAAAAAGGCATGGATAATGGATTTGAGGTAGTTGGCGGATTGTTGAAATGCAAGGGTCGAGTGTGCGTGCCGGAAGTAGAGGAATTGAGGAAGGGGATTTTGGAGGAGGCTCATTCCTCGATGTATGCTATGCATCCCGGGATGACAAAGATGTACAACGACCTGAAGTTAAGTTTTTGGTGGCCAGGAATGAAGAAGGATGTGGCTCGTTATGTGGCGACTTGTTTGGTTTGTCAGAAGGCTAAGGCGGAGCATAGAGCTCCGGGTGGGTTACTTCAGTCCCTACCTATTCCGGAGTGGAAGTTTGCGGACATCACCATGGACTTCGTATCGGGTTTTCCGCCGACTAGAGAGGGGAAGGATGCCGTGTGGGTAATAGTCGACCGTTTGACGAAAGTTGCGCATTTCATACCCATTCGGTTTAAGCCTAGTGTGGAGGTGTTGGCAAAGTTGTATATAGAAGAGGTGGTGAGGTTGCATGGGGTTCCCCAATCCATCGTCTCTGATCGGGATCCGAGTTTCACGTCTCATTTTTGGGAGGGGCTGCATACGGCATTGGGAACTAAGCTCAAGTTTTCGACGGCGTATCATCCTCAGACGGATGGGCAATCGGAGAGAACGATCCTTACTTTGGAGGAGTTGTTGAGGAGCTGTGCTATGGAGTTTCAAACCCCTTGGACTGAATTGCTACCTTTGATTGAGTTCGCCTATAATAACTCGTACCATAGTAGTTTGAAGTCCGCTCCTTTTGAGGCCTTGTATGGGAGGAAGTGTAGGACGCCTTTGTGTTGGGATGAGGAAGGTGCGAGGGTGTTGTCGGGTCCTCAAGTTGTGCAAGAGACGGCTGATCGGGTTAAGATTATCAAGGAGAGATTGAGGGCGGCTCAAGATAGGCAAAAAGCATATGCCGACGGTCGTGCTAGAGAGCTGAGTTTCAATGTTGGGGAGAAGGTATTTTTTGAAGGTGTCGCCGTGGAAAGGGCTGATGCGTTTTGGTAGAAAAGGGAAGTTGGCGCCTCGGTACATCGGTCCTTATGAGATCCTTGCTAAGTCGGGTCCGGTGGCTTATGTGTTGGCTTTACTGAGGGAGTTGGAAAGGATACACAATGTGTTCCATGTGAGCGTGCTTAGGCGGTATCATGGGGACCCTTCTCATGTAATTCAGCCGGAGGAGGTGGAGATTGAGCAAGACTTGACTTATGAGGAGAAGCCAGTCGCGATTGTGGATAGGCAAGTCCGGGTCTTGAGGAATAAGCAGATTCCGCAGCTCAAGGTGGTATGGAGGAACCATGAGAGCGAGTCGGCAACTTGGGAGACTGAGGAGAGTATGAGGCGGCGGTACCCGGAGTTAGTGGAAGTGTATGATTCAGGTATTAATTTTCCCTTGACGTATGCTTTGTGTTTGCTTGTGGTGGTGTTGGTTCCAAGAAGGTCTAGGGTGTGTTCGGTGCCTTATTGCTAGGATGAGTTAGGGGTGATTTCGGGGACGAAATCCTTGAAGTTGTGGAGACTTGTAACATCCCCGCCCAACCGAACGGGTTAGAACTCAAGTCTGGGTGACTAGAGTGCCGGAAACGGTACTTAAGAGGGTCTCTTGAGGTTTGGGACGTTTGGGTGTGTGCCGGGTTGAAGTTGCAAAAGAGGGGAACTGTGAACAGTACCAAAAGTGCTCATTTCGGGCCCTAATGTGCGCAGGCGCACATTTAGAGGTGTCAGGCGCACTTTTCAATTAATTCAGCAAACTTTCGGCAGAATATTCAAAATGTGCGCCTTTTGGGGGTCAATGTGCGCTAGCGCACATTTTGACACTTCGGGCGCACATTTCGTGCATATAAGGACGGATTTTGCACGGAAATTCACAATTTCGTTCCCCTTTCTCTCTCCCCGAAAATCCATTGACGAACCAACTTCAAGCCAACTTCGAAGGGTGATTCCGGGAGCTGTAGAGGTCGGAATTGAGTTCCGTTTGTTGCTATGGATTCGTAGCGACGAGGAGAAGAGATCGCTAACCTCTATTTTGGGTTTCTGGGTGTAGGTCGTGAGCAGTAAGGAAGGGTAGAGCTACGAGTTTGGTGGTTGGGAATCGAGTTTCTGGGGAACTAGAAGACGATTAGAGCCTCGTCTTCTATTCCAGGTGAGGGCCTAGCGTTGTGTAAGTAGTATGGGCAGCGTGAGGAGCTTCAATTGGACTTAGAGCAAACCTAGGTTATGCATGAAAATGATGAGAGTAAAAGGGGTGAATTGTTCTGTGATTGTGTTTCTGACTGATTGTTTGATGATTGGGATCGAATTGATTGCTTGATGATTCCTTTGGTTGGGGGGTTCGGGATGAAATGAAATGACTAATGATTGGACTTAGAATTGAGAGTTAGGATGAATTGGGGTGGATGCTAGTGATTTAATAATGTGAAATGTCAGTTTGTGGTTGCAGGGGAATGGCCCTGCCAATGTGGGGTCGTTCCGAGAAAGAGGAACAGGTGGGTGGTCCCTAGACTCATGACATGGCTACCCCTGTACTTGCAGGTGGGGGTGGCCGGTGAGCTAGCTGACTACCCTATTGCGTGTTGTGTGGATAGATTGTGAGACGTGACCTGATTGTGAACTGTGGAAGTGGATGGTGAAATGGGATTATGTGTTCATGAGTGTTGTGATGATTGTGGATGGATGTATCGTGCTGGCATCATACGAATTGTGAACTGTATGTGAAAGTAGAACCGGAAGGAGCCCACACTACCCCACCCGAGTTACTGGTTGTTGAGTCTGATCCATTGGGGTGGATCCCTTGACATGGGTGTCAAGGGAGTGATGAGATTGATGATGAGATTGATGATGATGATGATGGTTATTGAGAACGCGTTCCCCATGCGGTAGGGGAGCGCGAGGACTTCCCATGCGGTAGGGAAGTGCGTCGGCCGGCCGGTGGTGGTGTGGATAACTCCTTGGCGCCTAATAACTCACCTAGATAATATGAATGTGAATGTTTGTGTGCTTGTGGTTGTGGTAGTGACTTGGTTGATGGATGTGATGTGATGATGCTGTGTGTGCCGTGGATTGATGTATTATTTATGTGTAATTCTATCGTTATGAGTTGTGCATGAGAACAAGAACTGACCAACGTGATCACCTAGACTGCTTTTAGGGAATTAAAATATGGAAAGGGGGGTTGGGATTGGTTCCATTGTTGGATGTCTTGTGCGGAGTTGGGAAAGCTCCATAGAGTAGGACAGCGTGTAGGTAGGCCCAGTGGGTTCACTCAATTTCAATAGGAAATTGATCCCTTTTCCCTTTCAGGATCTCGTGGCTAGTAGAGGTGGCTGTGGAGTTGAGTTCGGGGTTGACATCGTGAAGTTCTGGACGGAAGCCATGAGGTGAAGACTGGGATTACACGGAGTTGACTTTTCTGTTCATTTCAGTTGACAATGGGATTTTGGGGGTTTTTATGTATTTACTGGTTTATGGTTGGATTGGGGGATTTATGATGGTTTGGTTTGTACCCGGATTTCGGTTTCACGTGTTTTTGAGGCCTCTTATGCTTTCACTGTCTTGTGATCACCGTCGGTTTACCCTCGTTTTTACTCGGTAGTACCTGGGACCGGTTCAACCACGGGTTTACTCGGGTTGATTCGGGTCGGTGTTACAGAACGTTCGCTGGTCTTAAACCTAAGGGTAAGGAGTTATGGTGGAGTCTTAGAATTGATTGAATGAGAATCGAAATCCGCTGATCTGTTGATTGCCAATGCTCTGGGGAACGAAGGGGGATTCAAAGTCTAAGTTCGTCTGTCATCTATGTTTTAACCAACCAATTTCCATTCTGTTCTTAGTTTAAATTTTTAATTTTCTCTAAATTTCTTAGATTTAGATATCGTGGAACTCACACCACGCACGAAGTGCTTAAACCTGAGTAATTTGCTAGCTTATTTGAGTAGTCAATCATAGAAGACCCGTGGAATACGATCTACCCTAGCTTATTAGCTTTGTTAGTTAATTGGTTGAATGTCCGAACAACGACCGGACGGCTCACCAAATTGGCGCCGTTGCCGGGGACTTCTTTTGATTGTTGAAAGAAGAACTGCAATTTATTCTTCTATTTTCCATCTTTCACTTTTCCACCCACTTCGATTTTACACTGGTTTTTGTTTGTTTTTGTTATTTGTAGGTTATTCACAGGTGTATGCATCGCCACCCTTGGACTCGCTCTCAAACCGACAAGGCTAAGAGTATAGAGAGACCAAGCAGTTCTGCTCCACCTCGACAATCACAGATTCCAAGGAGAAGCAGAATCGATCCACCTCCATCCATCACTCCGATTAAGATCGAGGGACTGAAGGAGAGTTCCTCATCTCCATCTTCACCTGTACCGTCACCTACATCCGTTTCATACACCGAGTCACTTTCACCTCCTCCATCTCCTACCATGGCTGATCAATTACCACCACCACCACCACCAGGCGGAAATCCACCACCGCCGCCTGCACAGAAAAGTCTAGCCGATTACAACAAGCCGAGCGCGACTAGCGTTCGATCTGCCATTGCCGTACCGCGCATTGAAGAAGATCCTGACTATGAGATCAAGATTCCATTCTTGACTATGATCTCTAGGGATCTACAGTTCGAAGGCAGTCCCCTAGACAATCCGTGCACTCATCTTGCAGACTTCCTTGATCTCTGCAGCACTTTTAAGAACGGAAACCTCGACAAGAATACTCTTTGTTTGAGAGCTTTCCCGTTCTCTCTGAAAGGCGCTGCTAAGAGGTGGCTTACTGGCAAACCACCTGGATATTACACTAATTGGGATACTCTGGCTCAGGACTTCGTTGAAGAATACTTCCCTCCTGCCAGAACAACAGCCATCAAGGACAGCATTGCCAGGTTCTCCCAGAAAGAAGGAGAAAGCTTATACGATACTTGGAATCGATTCCAAGAACTTCTCTACAACTGCCCTCATCATGGATTCGAGCAGAGGAGTTAGCTGAAATCTTTGCTCGAGGTCTTCGAGAAGAATCTGACAAGTGGGTCAATTCTCTAGCTGAAGGGGATTGCACTACACTCACACCTGAAGCTGCTCTTCTTCACTTCACAAATTGTGCTTCCAAGTCAAGGAACTGGGAACGAAAATCTGAAGGATCAAGGAGCAAGCTCGATCTCGAAGCAGCTATCAAGGCCGAAGTAGAGAAGCATTTGAAGAAGTCTACCACACCAGTCAAACCGCCGCAGCTTCTGTCTATGTTGCCGATTGCGAGTGGTGTGGAGCTTGCGCACATAATGGAGGCCGATGCCAGAATTTGGTAAGACAGAAGTCTGGTCCGCCGAAGAGGTAAATTTCATTCAACAAGGCTTCGTTAATAATCAGAATGGTTATGCTGGCTACCGCAACTTCAGGCAGCAAGGGAACTATCAAGACAGACTTCCCTACAATGCTGGCGCCAACCATAACCAGAACCAGAATAACCGCCCAGCTGGTCCAGCTCAGGATCAGAAGCCTAACCATCCGCCGGCAGGTGTCTACCAACCGCCGCACCGCAATCCGAGTAACTATGGAACTGCTCCTGGCAATCGCCAGAATCAATATTTGAATAACACCTATCCAGGGCAGCAGTACCAGAAGGAGAACAATGTCAGTGACCTGGACAAGAAGCTTAGTCAGATCATCACCAGACTCGATGATCATGACATCAGTTTAAAGCTCAAGCTCTTCTCAATCAAGAACAGATAGCAGCCGGTCAAAGAATTGAGCAGGCTGTGAACAACATCTCGAGCATGCTAGCATCTGGTCGACCATTTGGCCAACTTCCGAGCCAGACAGAGCCGAATCCGAGAAAGGAACAAGCTAAGATGGTATCTGTTAAAAAATTTACAAGCTTATCTGCTGATGCTTGTTCTGTTTTACGCAGGATCGCTGAATCTCAAGAGAAGAAGGAAGCACTACAAGTGGCGCCTAAGGAGGAAGATCCTCCTCTTGCACCGTACGTCGTGAAGCCTCCTTTTCCAAGAGCATTGCTGCCGAATGCAAGGATCGAGACTGGCATGAAGGGGAATAAAGAAGGATATCCTGATGCTCGTATCAAGAAACCGTCCTCTCCATATCCAGCTAAGTGCTCTGATCCTGGTTCTTTCACTCTACCTCTTGTTATTAATGATGTTGAGATAGAACGTTGTTTGGTTGATCCGGCGCGTCTGTTAATGTTATGCCTATGAGTCTATATGAAAAATTGAACCTAGGAGAACTTGAACCACCTAGTATGCAACTTATCTTTGCTGATAGATCACTTAAAACTCCTAGGGGAGAAATCAAAGACGTTGTTACTAAATGTGGTCCTTTCACGTTCTTAGCTGACTTTGTTATCATTGACACTAGTAAGGATGATTCTACCATTCTCATAGGACGACCTTTCATGGCTACTACTGGAATGCAAATTAACGTTCCAAATGGTTCTTTAACTTTGAGGGTTGGTAAAGAAACTGTCATGTTCCGCCTTAAAGACGGAATGAAATATAATCCTAAGAATGAAGAATTTCATTGTTTAGCTGTTGAAACTGTGGAGTTGACTCCGGTCAACTCCGTTACTGATGTCTCTTCTAGTGTGCCTAGATCAATTGCTGTTGCAGGTGCTGGACAAATTACCACGCAGAAACCAAAATCTGTTCTTCATACGCCAAAGAAGAAGGAACTGAAAGCCTCTTCTAAGCCACCGAGCACAAAACCTAGCAGACCTCGGGGAAAGAATAAGAAGACGAAGACTCACATGGTCTGGAGACCAGTTGTGCCGCCACTTTCCACCGAGCCAGCTGCACCACTAATTCGTTCCAAGCTACCGGCGCTGGAACAAGTATGGAAGGAGAAGCCAAAAACATCTCCTAAGGAAATACCTACGATCACCGATCCTGGTGATATCAAGCGGAGGTTAAAGAAAAGAAGGAGCCGATCATTCTCATTCCGTCCACTGTCTTCCTTGTGGAAGATGATCCTTGACAGAACTGTTCGGACCCTTCACAATCACTGACCACCTTCCCGACGGACGTACCAAGCTCTTACACGCGAACGGGAAGAAATTCATGCTCACCGGAGAAGCCCCGAAGCTCTACTTTATGAACTCCGATGCTAGCATTAAGGAGAATCTGAGTTGGGATGTCTCCTAATACCGTCCAGGTATCGTCCAGCTCAAGGACGTTAATAAAAGAGCGCTTCGTGGGAGGCAACCCACGGCTGGAGTCCGTTTTTGATTTGTGTCAACCTTAGTGTTTTAGAGTCGGTTCGGGGGAACCAAAAGTGTCAGTTTGTTTGATTTCGTATTTTTCGTTTGTATTCTGTGTGTCGTAGTGTCAGTTGCAAGTCGTTTGAGGTCTTTCCGATTTTTTTCGATTTAACTGTGATTTTCTGAAGTCTGCCGGGATTGCGAAAATATTTTCAATCGTAGAGTTCAATATTTTCGGCGAAAATAACCCATATTTTTGGCGAAAATTATCTTTGAAATCCCACTGAGTTTCCAGACGTCTCTGTTTCACATTTTCGGTGAAAATGTATTAATGTTTTCGACGAAAATTCTTTTGAAAACCGGCAGTACTTTTTAACGAACATTTTCGGCGAAAACTTGCACTTATTTTCGCCGAAATGTCTTTGAAAATCAACCAACTATTCACTTTAAAATCCGGTTTCAGCCTCTCTCTCTCCCCACTTTCTATTTTCGAAAATTTCCCAAAAACCTTTCCCCTGTTTTCGAAAACCGCCGACCGCCGCCACTATTTTTGTCGCCACCGCCCGTTGCCGACCGCCGCCGCCATCACGCCGCCGCGCTCCCTTCCCCTTCCATTTCGATCAATCCAAGTCCTAGAACAGCCGAATCGTAACTCTACAGCTCTAGTTCACCCAAACCCTAAAACTTGCGTTTTTTTTCTCCGATTTCTCCCAATCCGTTCATTTTTAGCATCCATGGCTTCAAGGTAAGTTGTAGAACTTTTCATTGCGAATATTTTGACATGTTGATTGCTGAATTTCGTTGGGGTTGACTTTCGGTTGACTTTTCGGTTTGCCTCGATTTGCGTGCCGACTGATTTCGTGTGAACTAGGTTAGCTGAACTTGTTGAACTGTTTTAGCATGCTTAGGGAGTGTTGTGCTTAATTTTCATATCATTTGATCATGTATTGCTATGCCTAAGTCCTATTCCTTGCGAGGTTGACTTTTGAGAAATGTCGGTTTGACCATGAACTATTTTTGATCATTTGGCTGCCTTATGTGCTCATTCTCGTTCCAATTATTGTGTTTGCCATCTGAGATCATATTATACCGTCATTCTCCAATTTGTGATAGTCTTGCCATGATTGGGGTTCAATGTTCTATTATGTTAACTTTTTGAATGTCGGTTTGACTTATGAACTCTGATTGTGCTAATTCCATTCTGGCTGTTCCTGAGCATGTATTTTATTGTTCGTGATTACCGGTTAATCTGCTTTGCCTACCCCCACTCGGTTTTCCTCATTTCTTTGTGAAATTGAGTTTTTTCGACTAAGTGTGGGGTAGGGTTTTAGTTTGACTAATCTGGTTTGTTTTCTTGTTTAGGAACACCACTTATGAGCGCAGGACCAAGCAGAGACTTGACGCCGCCTCGAGCTCCAGAGCCCCCGCTCCAGTCACACCCGCCATATAGGGTCCTCCAACAGCATTCCCTGGCCGTGCTGGGCACCATCGCACTGTTGCTCGTCTACCCGACTACTATTTTCAGTGCTACCAGAAGCTCTAGCACATTCCTGGAGCTAATGTTTGACCACTCTCCATGGATTCCCTCTTCGATCACGATGAGGACTACCACCGGAACGTGCACGACGCCCTGGCACCGGCCGGCCTCCTAGAGCTGACCACCATAGCTTTCGACTTCCCCGACGTCGCTCTACAGGAGTTCTGGGCCACTTTTGATCTGGACGAGCACAAGAGGAGGCAGAGCAAGAAGGTTGTTTCCTTCTACCTGGGCGGGGTGTACAGGAACCTCACCTATGATGACTTTGCAGCTCATCTAGGCATCCCCTACGAGCATTACCACGGTCATCACCTCGGCTGGGCGGACGATGAGGACGACGGAGAGGCATACCACGCACTCTGGAGCCACATGACTGGAGTGCCCGGCGATCGTCTCTCGGACCATAACTCAGTTAAGTCTCTCTCTCACCTCTTCTATAAATACATTCATATGGTTTGGCGTAGATCGCTATTATATGCCCCAGAGAAGGACCGCCACCATATCAACAAGGAGGAACTTCTGCTTCTTCGCGCCATCCGGGAGAGCTACCCTCTTCACCCCGGATGGGTGCTTGCTCGCATCTTCCGTCAGAAGACCAAGAGGAGGAGCCACCTCGCTCACTCCTGGGGCAACTTCATCGGCCAGCTCATCCTCTCCTTCGGCCTTAGCCGCGAATATGGCCCGAACAACGACCGGACGGCTCACTAAAGTGGCCCAGAACATCCCACGCCGCAGAGTACGCACTGTTGGAGGAGATTTGGCGGTCGAGTACGACCTTGAGCTGGACCTCAGTCCCCAGGTAGCAGCAGATCCTCCCCTCCAGTACGAGGATGAGTCAGAGGAAGAAGATGATTCTGAGGAGTCCCAGCCTCAGTACGAGCCAGAGTCTCATGACCATACTCCCTCGCCACACCATCAGGCAGGGTATGTACACCAGTCGCCGCCGGCCATCCCAGATCCATATCAGGCGCCTCACCACAGCCTCACCCGCATCCCGCTATGTTGGAGAGCTGTATGAGCGACTGCAGGATTGACGCATCACAGACAACACTGATAGGCGAGATGGACTATTATGCAGCAACATATGCACCGCGCTGATAGGCGGTATGAGGCACAGATGGAGTGGCAACGTCAGCTCGGCGATTTCCTCCACTTCCCACCTCCCCGCGCGCCTGACCAGCAGTGACCGGGTTGTATCCTCTTTCTTGTCCCTTCTTTTTATTTATTTTTTTCGGATTTCGATCCAACTTTTTTCGTGTGGATCCGGGGCACTTGTCCCGGTTTCCTTTTTATGTTTCATTTGTTTTTGTTTTGTAGGCAGTAGGGAGATTCCCTTTGCTTCGCTTTGGTAGATTCCCTCCGCTCCGAGGGCCCGTGCTCATCCCTACGCCAACCATCTCGGTCAGGTTCTTCTACTTCACTCTGAACTCTAGAATTAGTCCTGTGAGGACACAGTCCGATTTAAGTGTGGGGTAGGATGCTAGAGAACCTTGCATGAACTTGATTGCCCTTGATTGTGTTTTCTGTGTGCCTCGTGATTCCTTTCCAGTCTCTCTAGATTAGAATGGCCCAGTTCTTGATTTTTGATGTTAAGTTGTTGTTCAAACTTTCATAATGATGCTTAGACTGCTTAACCTAGAACTTGAGAACCAACTTGTATACTTTGATGCTAAATTGCCTGGTCAGAACAGAATTTTAAAATCACACTTGTAGTTTGTAGCCTTGATTGCATGAAAATGACCGAATCCGACTAGCAAACCAACTGTGAGCTTTTGATCCATTGCACTTAACTTGCAATTTCAATTCTTTCTGAGTGGTTTTCTGTTTGCTTGAATGAGTTAGAATTTGCATGAGACCTACTTGAGACCACACGATGACACGAGTTCTAGAATGATAGGGGCACCTAGATTCAGCTACTAAGCCAGATAGCCTACCTAACGATAAAATCCATTAGGTGTAGACCCTTGAACTTGGCCTGTTCTTTCGGTTCATATACATTACAACCAATTCCCATTCTTTCATTTCCCCGTTGATCCCCTGTGGTTGTAGTTCTAGATTGACCTACCGGAATTCGGTTTGTGGTAACCTGCCTATAGCCATTAAACAGGTGGTCTTAGCTATTATGTCCAGACGTGTAAACCCCTCTAGCAACTAAAAGAAAAATCGGCACAAAAAGAAAAAAAAATGAAGAAAAGAAGCAAGTTTCGAAAAAAAAAAAAAAAATCAGAAAAGCCAAAAAGGTTTAAAGTTTTTAGTTCAATAAAACGTTCTTCTCCCTACAAATGGAAGAACGAAGTCAAAAGAAAAGTCAGAAAAAAAAATTGTTGTGTAAAGAAAAATAATAAAGGTGTTAGGTTGCTTGAGGGTATCATAGGACGAGCGTTCATTATTCCACCCGTGTCTGGTTAGACGGTAGGAAGCCATAGGCTAGATTCGAGGGAAGTTAGTTGAAAGCTACACCGCACAAAGCCATCATCATACATTCCCATCATCCATCTCATTATAAACCCAAGTAGTGTAGAATTCGTTACAGTCCTAGCAGGGAAGTCCTTCTTGACTGGTTACTCGTGTTGTCATAGTGGTGGAGATGTGGTTGAATTGCAAACTTATGACAGAATTCAGTAACAGAAAATGATTGAGAGCAGAAACACGTCCTTAAACACAGAGAGTGAGAGTTCCCATTATACTAAATATATCTTGTGTGAGGAGTCTGGTCGGTCAGGTCAAATTCGTGCATAATTGGTTGCTACTACTTGTCGTGAGACCAGGTTGTTTGGCTGATCAGTATGCATGTTAGGTTTCTTGTTCTAGGATCTATCTGTCTAATAACTCATTGTGTTTGATTGAACTCCAATTTAATAGATCTTATCATTTGTGAACATGAGCGTTTCTATTCAGTTTGCTTGAGGACAAGCAAAAGCTTAAGTGTGGGGTGTTTTGATGACACTCGATTTGACGTGATTATCAGCCTCATTTGAGCGACATTTCCTTGCTTAAGACATGGTTTTTAGGGTAGAATAACGAATATTCAATCGATTGCCCTATCTCGTGCCATTTGTGTTACCTTGGCCCGTTTCGGGTCTATTTGATGGTTTTCTAGTGTTTTTATGTTAGCACAGGTTTTTGCCGTCAAATAAGGTAGCTAAGGACGTGTCTAAAGCGTTGGAACCTCGAGGAATTGCACCAGAATCGATCCAAGGAGCCAATCAAGTCGAAACAATTCCTGCCCGGTTTACAGTACAAAAAACTGGTAATTTAACAGCGGCATATATGTAATTTAACAGCGGCCACGACCGCTGTTAAATAACTTTAACAGCGGCCTTAGGCCGCTGTTAAATTGTCCAATGCTAAACAATTTAACAGCGGCAAAAAGTGGCCGCGGTTAAACCTAATATTTTAACAGCGGTCATAGGCCGCTGTTAAATTAGTTCGTCAATTAAAGTAAAAGCCGGAGCTCCGGCTATGGTAGCCAAAACTCCGGCGAGAATGGAAGCCGAAATAAGTTCGTCGATTATTAAAGTTCGTCGAGAATGGAACACATGAGATATTATTAAAGTTCCAACCAGTACATACAACCAAAAATAAAAATGAAGAAGATACGCTTTAGATCTGAAACTCTACCACTACTAAGAAAATGAAACAAACAGAAGATCTCAGCAGCGGCGGCGGAAACAAGGCAGCGGCGGAAACAGCGGCGGACAAGGCGGCGGAAACAAATGATAAACGCCAACAAGATGGCGGAAACAGCACTACCGGCGACGATGTCAAACCCAGCGACGAAGTTTCCAGCAAGCCCATCGGAAGACGGCGGCCCCTCGGCAGGAGATCCGGCTGGAGTAGAATCAAGAGGAGCCGGAGGAGAACAGTGTCAAGGGTTGGCGCGGCGGTGGACGAAAGGAAAGAGGAGAAAGGCAAGATGAAAGTAGATTTAGGGGAAGGATGCGTTCATTTTTTTGGAGAAGAAACAAGAAAATAGAGAGAAGATGGAGAAAGGCGAGAGAAAGCTGAAATAGATCTAGGGTTTATTTTTTTTGTCTGCCAAATGAATTAGGGGAAGGGAAAAAGCTGAAATAGATCTGACGGCTCAAAGCCTTTCTTTCAATTAGATCTGACGGTGGGGGGCACGATCGTGTGTTTAATTTAACAGCGGCCACTTGGCCGCTGTTAAATTTTCGTAATTTTTCAAATTTAATAGCGGCCATTTCTGGCCGCTGTTAACATGTCGCTGTTAAATTACAAGTTTCTTGTAGTGTTACAAAGGAGTTTTCGCCAAAAATACCTCAGTATTTTCGGCGAAAATATCAGTACAAATCGACTGATGCTCATGAACAGAAGTTTTCGGCGAAAATCCTAAGTTTTTGACCAAAAACTATTGGACCGAAATTTACAGAAGAAATCAACCGGCGGGCTAACCATTTACACCAAGATTTTGGCGAAAATACCCTAGTATTTTTGGCGAAAATATCAGGCAAAAATCCGGCAGTTTAGGGTTAAGTATAAATACTTAACCGGCGGCCCAAAATCAAATATACCTCACAATATACTTTTCATACAAAAATAATACATCATAATTACCGAACTTCAGAATTCTCTCAAGTTCTGAAGCAGAGAGTTTAGAGTTCGAAGAGCAGGAAAGAGATCGTGACGCCATCCCTTCCATCTCGAGGACTCGGAGCTAGGATTGCAGTCGACCGGAAGATCGAAGTTCTGCCGGAGTCGTCGTAATTAGGTTTTTCAGATACTTTTATGTTCTTCCTTTGTATGATGAACTCTTTCTTTGTCTTTGATTCTTTTGTGATGAATATGTGTAGCTAAACTCTTAGAGCTTAGACTAGATGAACCCTAAGTGACCCAGGGCTTTAAAGCGGTCACGGATCGGCGGTGATTAGATTCGAAGTTCAATCAGTTTCTCTTTCATGTTTGGTTTGTTCTTCATTGTTCATGTTTCTTGTCTGGATTGATCACCTAGATTAGATTCTTGTTAAGCTAAGGATAGAAGCGAACGCTCGCCTTACTTTAGAACATCAAATTGAACAATTAACCTTATAATTGGAGCGTGCCTTTCGTAGAGAACCGGTTAGGGTTAATCCACTGCAAGAGTAACTCATAAATCGTTAGTAATTCCACCAGTTAAGTTAAGTCGTTGCGAGAGGCGACCGTACTCGGGCGACTAATTAATCTTGGTAGCTAGAACGGATAGAGCGAACGTTCGCCGGTCTTAAACCTAAAGGTAAGGAGTTATGGTGGTGTCTTAGAATTGATTGAATGAGAATCGAAATCCGCTGATCTGTTGATTGCCAATGCTCTGGGGAAGAAGGGGGATTCAAAGTCTAAGTTCGTCTGTCATCTCTATTTTAACCAACCAATTTCCATTCTGTTCTTAGTTTAAATTTTTAATTTTCTCTGCATTTCTTAGATTTAGAAGTCGTGGAACTCACACCACGCATGAAGTGCTTAAACCTGAGTAATTTGCTAGCTTATTTGAGTAGTCAATCATAGAAGACCCGTGGAATACGATCTACCCTAGCTTGTTAGCTTTGTTAGTTATTTGGTTGAACGTCCGAACAACGACCGGACGGCTCACCGGTTAAACATGTAGAGTTACTAACCATGTTACAAGTCCAAATAAGAATTGCACTTACATGAGAAAAGGACAACTAGTTGGGACCCCATAAGGACATGTCGGTGCGCTTGTAACAACTCTATATCTGTCAATCAGAAGTGATTTATACTACCAACATGGTGCCCAATGGATGGAAGAATGGACAGATCATGTGATTCATCTTCTAATACTTGTTCATGGAGTCGAGATCACGATTGAATTGGTCTCAACTCCAACATCATAGTATAGGGATGTAAAATTCGTAATTTCTTCAGAAATCCAACGTTCAGCAATTGAACCTTCTGGTTGTGACCGATTTCGTACGAAAGATTTTAACTTTCCAAGAAATATTATTAAGAGAACAAGTTCAGTAGTAAAAGATTATTGAAATTGACAGTATAATACAAAACAAACAATAGTTTGTAGTTGTATCTTTCTATAGGGTACATCCAACGATAATAGACTGGTCCCCAAGTCTCACTTCCTCGACTAAATGAACCACTAAATGAACCATCACTATAAAATGATGGTGGGAATATCATTTCCAAACGGCACAGAGCTACAACAATTCATTGTTGTAGCGTATCCAAACCGTCAACATGGACCACTTTTGAGCATAACTGCTTCATGCAAGAACAAAATTCGACCAATACCGAAGATACTTTTGATGGCAATACATTTCGAATGGACAAAGGTAATAGCTCATGCATTAAGATATGACAGTCATGAGTTTTCAAACCCAATATCTCCCACTGTTCCACATCAACACATTGGGATATGTTGCTCGAGTACCCGTCTGGTACAGAAATATCTTTCAAGGTCTTGAGCATTGTTTGAATTTCTTGTTTACCCATTGTGTATATAACTGTTTGACAAGTTCTTCCATCTGCTCTTTGTCATAACTCTCTTCTAATTTTCATCATTTTCAAATCCATCCTTGCTTTTAGATGATCCTTGCTTCGATCTTTGTCATTTATCAAAGTGTAAAGAATATTGTCACACACATTCTTCTCTATGTGCATAGCATCAAAATTGTATCGCAATTTATTGAACTCCCAATAAGGCAACTGAAAGAAACAACTCTTCTTCTTCCATTGTTTTGCCTGCCTTTTGTTCCCTCCATCACTTCTGGACTTCTTCTTTAGCGGTGAACCCTTCTCACTCTCATTCGTCTTCCCAAAAGTGACATTGATGTTCTCCACCTGTTTGAGTATTTCAGAGCCAGATAATAGTTTGGTTGGCTCTCTAAAATTGACATCACCGTTGAATTTAGTCTTCTGTTGTCGGAAAGGATGATCTGTAGGCAAGAAACACCGACTTCCTATGAAACAATTTTTCAAACTACCTCCAAACGCAACGATTCCTGGTCGAGATTACAAGTTGGAAAAGCTTGCTCTGTATAAGTGTTCCAAACAGATATTACGGACAGTCCGGGGAAATCACTAATAGTCCACATTAGGGAAGCTCTCAATTGAAATGCTTCCTTTTTGGCTGCATCGTATGCTTCTACGCCTTCCCACAAAATTTTGAGCTCATTGATTAAAGGTTGTAGGTAGATATCAATATGGGGCTTTCTTTCCAGGGATGATACTTGACAAAATCATACTTGTTGATTTCATGCATTCCCAGGGAGGCTTGTATACGACATAAGGATATTAGGCCATGTGCTATGACTAAGACTCATATTCCCAAACGGATTGAATCCATCAATAGCAAGACCAAGTCGGATATTTCTAGGATCAGATGCAAACTCAGGGTATATATTGTCAAAGTCTACCCACTCTTCTCCATCCCGTGGATGTCTTGCCATTCCATCACTACTTTTTTTTCTGTAGAATGCCACACCATAGTCTTAGCTGTTGTAGGACACATAAATATCCTTCTCAACCTCGGATTTAGGGAAAAGTAGCGATATATTTTTATTGCTTTTTATTTTTTCTTACGTTCTACAACTACCTCCTCAGGCCCACCATCTTTGTATCTAGACTGCTTGCAAATCTTGCAGGCAATCTCTTCTATGTCATTCCCCAGCATGCAGTCATTCTCACATGCATCAATGTTCGTGTATCCCAATCCAAATTTTGAGATCATTTTCTTTGCACCATATCCCGATTTCGGTATGTTGGCGAACTAGGGGCGGAACCAGGATTGAAAGATGCACTGAGGCGAAATCAAAAGAAATTTTTCTATAAATTTTAAATTTAAGTTAATTTTAATTACACTACAAGATTGATTGTTATTGCGTTAGGTATAATCTATTTTCTTCCAGTATGCGATGTGATCGAAATATTTTTGCTTTAAATTATTAGTATTACTCTTTACCAAAAGAAAATTGGAGGTGCCACCGGCGATTTTTAATTAATTTGAATGATTTTTCAGAAAATATTGTATTCTTACTCATTCATAAGTTGACATAAAGTGATATTGGATTTACTCAAACACCTACAAATGTTGACATAATATAATTAGTATAAGAGAAGGGTACGGTTAATATGATCGAATCTATTAACTATGTTATATTTACTTTAAAAGGGGGTTTAAAAATAGATTTGGTTTTTAAGTTTGAAAATATAGCAATGAACTAAGTCGAATTAATACAACACTGAGCCAAATTTAAAATTTGCACTGAGCCGGATTCGAAAAAATTACAAATTTGTACTCGAATTTAACGTTTTGGACGAAAAGTGGGGTGAGCCAGGGCTCGGCCCGGCTCCCCCTATCTCCGCCCCTGTGGGAACTCAAAAGCGTGTGCAATAACTCAATGATCAACGGCATTATTTTAAAGTTGATGTTATGCATCCCCTTGATATGATAAAGCCTCAAGATGAAAGATAATTTTGAGAGTTTTTTACATCCTTCATATAAGGGTGCTTCTCCATCTTTCATTAAATCCCTGAAGTTGACACTGGTCTCATCGGCTCCTCTGTGTCATTCGGGTAGCTCATGTCATCATCTGCAATCATGGGATCTTCAAGTCCAGGATTCATATCATCTTTTGGAAATTCTCGTCTTGATTACCAATAAGAATATCTTCAGAGTCTTGTATTACAGTAGTAGCATTGACCTCCTCAGGAATAACACCAAGAGTGTCATTAACCATATCTCGAAATGATCTTGTATGATCATAGTTCTGTACTACTACATTTGCACTCTGAGAAGACGAAGCAATGATGCGCTCTCCATGTCGATACCAAACAATATAACTTAGGGGAAATGGCTTACGAAGCAAGTGTTCGTACACATCATCCCCATATAACCATTTCTTGAATCCACATTTTGTACATGGACAGACTATTTGATCTCCATCATGATTATTCGCGAAAGAGAAATTTAAAAAGGTTTCTAAAACCATCCTTATACTCCTGTGGCGACCGATGTTTGGTTATCCAAGACTTATCCATTGGAAGATGCCTAATTTAGTGTAGGTGATGGAATTAATTAGAGTTTAAATCATAATATCTATCAATTAACTATATAGCTATGTCGGATAATATCTATTAGATATCTACATAAAAGATTATGTTAGGTAACAATGCAACATGCAATATAATTACAATTATGTTGAATGTAATAAGTAACATATAGTGTTCATATATTACAATAGTGTTCATCAATTCATTATGTGTTCTATACAATTAGTTATATACAACAGTGTTCATCAATTCATTATAAGTGTTCATCAAAACATATAATTACAATTAGTTAATAACATAGCAATTTAATTGCACAGAACTCTAACTCAACAGTGTTCATCAATTCATTATAAGACGTAATTATGTGAATTAGGTTTAAAGAAATCGATATAAGTGGCAATAGCAAGAGTTTGTAATGAATATTATGTTCAATGTCATTGAACCCTAACTCAACAATTAACGTTCAACAATATAGTCCAGTGCAATATAACAAAAATTGCAAAAAAATGCATACCGTACACCTGGGATGAAGATGCGAAACAAGGAGAAATGAGGATACAAGAAGGGACGACCACTGATAAAATTACGACACAATTAGTAATCATAAATTTAAAATTATTTTAGATGACACTGCATAATAATGCTAAAAAAACAAATACATTGTTCAAATTGATATATACATACCTAGAACCAATGGGGAGAAAGCAATGACGAGACGCCGTCACCGCTGCTCCTAGCTCAAAAGGAGTTACACCTACCAATTAACCACAATTTAAATTACTAACTAATAATGCACACTACTTCATAAACAATTAATTCACTAACTAACAATACACAACAATATATTCCTAAATTATTTCACTAACTAGCTAATAATATCAAAACCCTAATTTATTAATTCACAACCTAACAATATGTGCAATATATTCAAAAACTTATTTCACAAACTAACTACTAACACTAAAACTATAACTAACTTAATTCACTAACTAAATAAAATACAATACTGAAATAAGAAAATACATACCTTAGGAGGGTTGAGAGGGTTGAGAGAGTTGAGAGAGAATTGATCTAACTGCACACTACAAAAATGAAATTTTCTTATGTTGGGGGTTTAAATAGGTGAGGAATTTGGCTTCGGTCGATGACCGACGCCAAACTGGACACGGAGTCCACACTAAAATCCCGTGACTTTGGCATCGGTTTCAAGCGACGCTATCTTCTTCCGCTAAAGCAACACTAAAATTTAGGTGGGTTGGGTTCTTGGTTCGGACCAGACTCAGGTTTAGCGTCAGTTGGTTATTGGCCGACGCTAAACCATTAGTCAAACGCGAGTCAAGGGTTTAGCGTTGGTTTTATATCGACCGACGCTAAGATCTTCCTCTTCAAGCGACGCTAAACCCTCTTTTTTGTAAAGCCAACCCAATTTTACATGATAGAACGAAGCATATTGAAACTCACGTTCACTACATCCGTGACCTTATTCGTGATGGCACCATTGCAGTTCGCTACCTTATGTCTAAAGAACAGGAGGCTGATCTTCTTACGAAGGCAGTCACAACAAGTCAGCATTTGTTTCTCACTAACAAATTGATGTGTCGTGATCATCATCAATTTAGGGGAGGCTGTTGATATATATATTATAATCCGCATAATATTATAATATATTTATATTTAAGGTAGTTAGGTTTGGGGGTTTCAGCCAATATATATGTTGGGTTGGGTTGCCGCCACTGTACATCATCTCTTTTCAGCATTTTCTCTCTCTTTGACACAATAATATTCCTCTTTGTTGTGCTCCGTGGATTAGCCGCCATATCGTCGGTGAACCACGTTATATCGTGTGTCTCGTTCTCTCTACTAATCTACAGTTTATAGATAGTTATTGGTCAATTGTTGGTTTAAATTTCCATTAAATGTGAAATATTAATTTTGATCATTGCATTTACAATTAAGACTTCATGGCCCAATGGATAAGGTGCTGGTCTACAAAACCAGATATTTTGGGTTTGATCCCCAATGAAGTTGTTCTTATATTTTTACATTTTGCAGCCTTGATCATTCGTTAAAGGATGCCAAAAAATTTGACCTTAATTGTTGCTTGAGGTCCTTGATGGTTAGATAGTAAACTTACATTTTGACCTTGTTTTATTCTAGTCCAATAGATATTTGGCTTTTGAAAAGTGTGATGGAAAATGGAAAGCGACAATTTTCCACTCATCATTGGTTCATTTATTATGTGATGGATTGTAACATCTCGTCTAACATATCCAAAATTTATGTCGACATTGATTCAAAACTTTGGTGAGGACTTTTATTATA
This sequence comes from Linum lewisii, assembly GCA_034768395.1. Taxonomy (NCBI): domain Eukaryota; kingdom Viridiplantae; phylum Streptophyta; class Magnoliopsida; order Malpighiales; family Linaceae; genus Linum; species Linum lewisii. The sequence continues at coordinate 17,729,228 of CM068299.1, read as the reverse complement.
CTATTAACTACATTCTAATCCTCTGGAGGATCTAAAATCTTAAAGCATTCAACAAGTGACAAAATAGAAGACATATAAAAATAAAATAAAAAGGAACCAGGTGAGCGAGATGATACAATTTTCACATGGTTCAAAGGACAGTCGATTACAAATTATTGGGGTAGCTACAAATTCTTACCAACGGCTTTTCCCTTTTTTCCTTCTTCTACTGACATGATGTTTAGTGCTTGCTTGGTTCTTGCATGACCTCCTACTCTAGCACATGGACTATTTGCTTAAAAGAAGGAACATGGAAGAGATGAGTTACTAGTTTGAGGCATGTGGAAGGTCGTCCCACAAAATCGATCACTAGAGAAGGGGAGAAGCAATATGATCATGATGAAAAGGTTTTTGGAAATAGTTGATTAGCTGAATTACTAGTTTGATGCATCTAAATTTGATATACAATTAATTCTAAATTATTTTTATTTAAAAAATCAGTATGACATCTTAAGTACTCTTCATTATATAAGTGGGTTGGATAGAAAAATTAAGGAAGAAAGTTTTGCACTCGTTAATTCAACTCGGAAAATATGAAAATGTTATTGTTTGTATCAACAAAAACTAAGACTTCTAAAAACATAATTTCACCTTTGAGTGATATTACATTTACGAAATTAAATTGAAATATTGTGACCCTCGTTAAATATTGAAAGTTGTTTATGTTCTCTTTATAAAATATTTAAACTTTTGGTTACTTCACATTTACAATTTATCATTGACTCATTTCTAATATATGAAAACTACAATATTTCAATCAAAGTGGTTGATTATAATGTTGTTTTGCTACATGAAATATGATGCGTTGGAAAAACTAATTATATAATTTTACATGATGTATAATACATTTAAAGACATAAACTTGTGCCTACGTGTTTAGTAGGACATGGATATATTTTTTTATGTTACCTTGGGACTTGTGATATATTATAAAAGTTTCCATTTTTTTTTATTCAAAAAATAAAAAATATTTATTTGATTTAAGCTCCACCCTACTGGGATGTTATCTGGGCTTCACCTCATGGAAATCAGAAGACTCGAGTCGAACATTCACGAACCAAGTTTCATAACCCTTCGTAAATCTACCACATGGTAGAAATAGACCATGATCAACTTTCCTTCGTCTCTTTAATCATCATACCATGGCCTGATGTCCATAGAATTCTCTTTCTACGATGTAACATCAGTAAGTTGTAACTGTTATGCGTTAATAACATATGTACGAGATAGTGAGGGAAATCTTCATTTATTGGCGCAATTGTTGCCCTTGGAAAGAAAACCCTCCTCCTCCTCGTTCATCACAACCTCAAGGACGTGACTCTAGATGGAACATAGTCATTTATGAAGTGATTGCACGAAAACCAAGATTGGCAACAAGCCACAAGAAAAAAATATGGCAGAAACCCTAGACCCTTCTTAAAGGGAGAGTCCTAATCCAAGAGAAAATAATCTCACTACAACGATTGTAAATCCTAGAGATTTTAAAATGCTATTTATTGTTGTTGTGTTCTCTAAAATAAATGACCAAGTAAACATTGACGTGAACTAGTATGATCAGATTTGAAAGAGTCTTTAGACAAGATCATGGAATATTAGGAGTAGAAGTTGGTTTACTTGAGGTATATCTCATATCATCAAGTAAATTGAGATTCGAGAATGCATTTGAGTTGACAAAGATGAATACCCATTTTTTTTTTTTTTTTTGTTTTTTGGCATAGACAGCTCCTTGCGGAGTGACAAAGACAGCCAGCACAAACAAGAAAAGAACGTCAAGTCCCAACCCATGAAGTCATGTCTACCTCCATGATTCCTGGGAGGTTGAACAGGGCCATGCGAGCCACGTAATGGGCGGCCTGTTACCTGAACGGAGAACCGTCATGAAGCGCCAAGCAGGAGCTCATTTTTGCAGCTGCAAAATTTCTTCTGCAATAGCCCCTCCTGTGTTGGAAAGTACCTGACCGGCCAGCAGCTTCGTCGAAACTAGTTATGCATCTCCTTCAATGTTCACCTGCAAAACTCCGCCCACAAACACCAAATACACGCATCTCGGAAAGCTAACAAGTCAAGAACAAATGGATCTACAATACCTGAATATGTAGTGCCTATTGCACGCAGAACAACTCCGTCTGAGTTCGAAAATGAATACCCATTTGATTGCACTATACTTCCTTTCCTTGGAAATGTCTGAGAGAGCCCAAGTCTTTAATGGTAAAGGTAACATCCAAATGTTTCTTAAAATGTTGTATTTCATAAATATCATAATCAACATGCACTACAACATAACTACTGAATAGTAGGTGATTTAAAAGGGCGTACAACCCGAGTTTAAACCCCTTCCAATCATATAAACAATGGTTTTGGAATCATTGTCATTCTATCTAATGTTAATTAGATAAACAGAGGTTTCTTACAACCGTATTTACTGTTGTCTAACAACGATTTAAAATCCTTGTTAAATGAAAACCAATTAACATGGGTATGAAATTACTCTTAAATGGCAGTTATTTAGAGATAGTTATTGGTCAATTGTTGGTTTAAATTTCACTTAAATGTGAAATATTAATTTTGATCATTGCATTTACAATTAAGACTTCATGGCCCAATAAATAAGGTGATGGTCTACGAAACTAGAGATTCTGGGTTTGATTCGCAGTGAAGTCATTACATTTACAATTAAGACTTCATGGCCTAATGGATAAGGCGCTAGTCTATGAAACCAGAGATTCTGGGTTTGACCCCTAGTGAAGTTGTTCTTATATTTTTTCCATTTTGCAGCCTTGATCACTCGTAATTAAAGGATGCCAAAAAATATGACCTTAATTGTTGCTTGAGGTCCTTTCTTGATGCTTAGATAGTAAACTGACATTCTGACCTTGTTTTATTCTAGCCACATAGATATTTGGCTTTTGAAAAGTGTGGTGGAAAATGGAAAGCCACAATTTTCCCCTCATCCTTGGTTCATTTATTATGTGATGGATTGTAACATCTCGTCTAACATATCCAAAATTTATGTCCACATTGATTCAAAACTTTAGTGAGGACTTTTATTATACTATTAACCACATTCTAACCCTCCCGGTGATCTAAAATCTCAAGCATGCAACAAGTGACAAAATAGAAGACACATAAAAAATAAAATAAACAGAAACCATGTGAGCGAGATGATACAATTTTCAAATGGTTCAAGGGAAATGCAATGAAGTCACTATAAGACTTCATGTAACAAAATTATGGATTATGTCTTATAGACATAATTCATAAGAGCCATTAGATCTCCATAGAATAGATCTAATGGTGGAGGGATTATAGTAATAAACTAATGGGATTCCCCTATTTATTGTGTTATATTAAATATTTTTATTACCCCAAATTCCATTATACTACTTACCTTTTCCATTTTCATTCATCTTTTAACCGTTGCCACAAAAAAACCCTGCACCCCCATTCTCTCCCAAATCTTCTCTGCAGTCAAAAACGAGTCTGCTCTTAGTCACCGATTGCAACCGCCGTCGCTGGAAGAGCCGACTCAGTCTTCTCGTTTAGGTAAGCACTACCGAGCGACATTCCCTCTGCCGATTCATCCCAACTAATTTTGATTCCTGATTTGGTGCAGCCGCTGTGGTTTCGTGCAATCAGACGTTTTTGGGGTTTCGATTGTGTTGGGAATTAGGTTTCTTAACCAGCATTCATCGCGATTTTTCGTTCTGCTGCAATTGTTTGGGAATGGTTTGGGTACTATTATTAGGTTAATACTAGTATCGCATATGAATCTTGTTTGAAATGTCTATGTTTCGATTTCCCGTTTTGCTGCAAATGTTTGGGAATGGTTTGGAGATCTAATACTATTATCAGCATAAGTTGTTGTTTCAGATGAATGATTTGTGTTATTGTGGTTTGTTTGATTCCTTTTGTACGAGAATTCGTGTATTTAGTTGATTGACTCTGTTTTTGTGTTCTATGAAAGGGTTGAAGTGGTGCTAGATGAAGTAATAATAGTATTGTAGCGTTACTATTATTGATTTCGTAAGCCTGATGAACATCAGAATTGATAAAATACTATTATTAGATATATAACATTATCGGTTATTTGAAACTAAAAAGGAACAATGAACGAAATATCAACTGAAGATGATTATGAATACAAAACATAAAAATAAATCATTTATTATCGTATTGAAAATCGAGTTGATACTGAGTAAGTAAAAAATGAAAGTTTAGAAATAATAGTATTAGCTGGATAATATTATTATCTACATACTGTGTCCTTGCAAAATTTCGAGATTGTCTGCCGATGGTACAATATTCTCAGTCGTTTCTGAATGATTTTCGTCGATTGGATCATCGGGTATGAGATTGAGATCAAAACCTTCGCTCCTAGGCTGCTGGTTGGCTTCATCGATTACAACATGAGACTCCATGAGACAAGCAAACAGCCGCAAGTTAGGGAAATGAGAATAATGACTGAATAATGAAAAAATAGCAGGTAAGATAAAGGTTTAATCTCGGATTTGAGCAGGAATAATATTAGTAATAATTTGGTAACAAAATAAAAGATTGATTACAAAGAATAAGAATAATATCATTATATAAATGCCTTCCCAAATTGACTCAAATATAATTAATGCAATTAATTCACTAATTTCATAATTAATTAGCCCAAGAGATATCCAAATCTAGAATGGGTGAATCCTAAGGCTGTGAATGAATATTGTTGATGTGACATAATTTAAATTATGTCACCATCCTTTGGCCCATTAACATGGGTATGAAATTACTCTTAAATGGCAGTTATTTAGAGATAGTTATTGGTCAATTGTTGGTTTAAATTTCACTTAAATGTGAAATATTAATTTTGATCATTGCATTTACAATTAAGACTTCATGGCCCAATAAATAAGGTGATGGTCTACGAAACTAGAGATTCTGGGTTTGATTCGCAGTGAAGTCATTACATTTACAATTAAGACTTCATGGCCTAATGGATAAGGCGCTAGTCTATGAAACCAGAGATTCTGGGTTTGACCCCTAGTGATGTTGTTCTTATATTTTTTCCATTTTGCAGCCTTGATCACTCGTAATTAAAGGATGCCAAAAAATATGACCTTAATTGTTGCTTGAGGTCCTTTCTTGATGCTTAGATAGTAAACTGACATTCTGACCTTGTTTTATTCTAGCCACATAGATATTTGGCTTTTGAAAAGTGTGGTGGAAAATGGAAAGCCACAATTTTCCCCTCATCCTTGGTTCATTTATTATGTGATGGATTGTAACATCTCGTCTAACATATCCAAAATTTATGTCCACATTGATTCAAAACTTTAGTGAGGACTTTTATTATACTATTAACCACATTCTAACCCTCCCGGTGATCTAAAATCTCAAGCATGCAACAAGTGACAAAATAGAAGACACATAAAAAATAAAATAAACAGAAACCATGTGAGCGAGATGATACAATTTTCAAATGGTTCAAGGGAAGTCGATTACAAATTGTTGGGGCGATTACAAATTCTTACCAACAGTTTTTCCTTGGTCTACTGACACGATGTTTAGTGTTTGCTTGGTTCTTGCATGACCTAGTCTAGCACATGGACTATTTGCCTAAAAGAAGGAACATGGAAGAAGAGATGAGTTCCTAGTTTGAGGCATGTGGAGGGACGTCCCACAAAATCGATCACTAGAGAAGTGGAGAAGCAATATGAGGAAAAAGTTTTTGGAAATAGTTGAAGGAAGGTGGACTACAATGAATGAATCAGATACAAGATGAAAAAATTGACAAAAAATTTGAATATTATATTCCATTTAATTCTGTTCAAGGATGATATGCAAAGACTTGTATCCTTTTATACTTTTACCACAATACACTTGTAAGTTAAATTATACCCTTTCTTTATTATCTTAAATAACTTATTAGTTCTTTCATTTAATGGATACAATACATGAATTATTTCTTAATCTTATCAATTCTGTTAGTTTTAAGTATTTCCACCACATAATCTATTATTTATTATAATATATATAGGAATATAAATGACCACCCCTTTTATTCTTACTCTCCTTAAATGTAGCTAATCAACCAATTAGATTTTTTCTTTTTATTATTTTCTCTTTCATATTTAATTTAACTAAAAAAAATAAGTCATGCCTAAAAAAACTTAAAAAGCCCATCCCACGTTCATTAACTTCATTTTTTTAGTTTTTTATGTATTAAATAATTTTTAATAAAAAATAGTTATATAATCTTATTTTACTTTTAATATAAAATGATATATGCTCTCACAAAATACTTTACTGCATCATATCCTCTCCAACTCTTCAAATTATAAAATAAATATAAATAATATTTTGGTATTTAGATTACTAAATTTCGCAATAAGAAAATGCAATATTTCTTTGATTTTGTAACTCTATAAATCATATTTATCCTACTAATTTAACTTTAAGTCGATTTTCCTAGCAAAAAAATAGTGTACTCTATGAGAAAATGATCATGTTAAAATTTAAGAAAAAATAATTATATTTATTCATAGCCATGTATTAGAAAAAATTAAATTTAATAAAGCATTCAACTCGATAAAATTAATAACTTAGAATATGTTCTTTTTAGTAATATATATATTTGGCTCTGGGATCATTTATAATTAATTATTATAATTCAATAGGTAATACAAAACATTAAAAAATAGTTTAACTGATGGGCCCCAGCCCAAAAGGCCTCAAAAGCCCAGAAGGCCCTAAAGCCCACTAGGGCTACCAGTAGGCGCGCGGTGTCAGAACATCCTGCCCTGACGCCCAGCAACCCCCGGTCAGGGTTAATAGGACAGCCAGTCCCATCTCTGACAGGGCCACGCCGAGGACAGGACAGACCGCCTTGCCTCCTTCGCGGCCCATTGGGATGTCGACACCTGGCACCAGGGCCCTTGCCACCTTGGACCTATAAATAGGAGGTCCCCCACACACTAGAAGACACGACACACTCAGACCATACGCCCGATACTGCACGCTCATGCGCTGCACGCTAAAGGCCTTAGTCACTCGCCCTATTCAAGGGCCACGCCCGGTACTTCTCTGTTATCCTTTCCCCCATAACTTCCATATCCGTTCCCATCGTCACTCAACTCTAACGCCTGTCCATACGCCTTGCAAGGTACACCACACCCGCGCAAGGAGTGCCCATGCTATATTGCTTCGGCTCCCCGAGACCGAACCTCCTCTTTATTGACGAGCCCAGCAGATCAGATCATTAACTTTTCTCCTTTTTTCATATTTGACAAAGCATATGATTCTAAATTTTAACATGCCATTAAAAAATTTACTTGATGTATTAGTCTCATTTTCTAAATAACCTAATAGTCATATCTTTAATTTATCATAGAAACTATTTTAATCACCACTAGATTGAACCATATACATGTCCAAATTTTTAAATATGAATAAACTATGTAAAATTTAGTATTTTTAAATTTATTTTCATCAATTTTATTTTATTTAGTTGAAATATTATTTATTCCAAAGAAACTATACTTCATTCCACTCACTGCTTAGTCTCTCAATTAGTACTTGCATATCTACAATTTTTTTGATAGATTGTTCCAGACATGAATATGGTCATTGATGGGATTGGTACAAACCAAGTTTTTTTTTATATAATGTTTGGCATAAAATTTATTTTATCTATTATTTTTGTATGACATGTTATGTATTAATTTTTTTAATTAGAGCAAATATTACTTTTGATTATTTATTTGGGCTCTGCAATTTTGTTTCTTAGTTAATAATTGAAAATAAAAAAAGCTAATTAAGAGATAAAAATGGTGGTGATAAATATGATAAAACTTTGAGAAAATTGAAAATAAAACTTATAAAAGTTAGTGTTTCTTATGATGAAAATAAATGTAGACTTATAGCATAAAAATATATTTTCCATTATTGTTCGCTATCATATTAATATCTTATTGATGATTAGAGATAAGAATCCATTAAACTATTAAAATTTTGTTTTTGAAAGTGATTTTCGATGTGCACGTTTTATGAAGGGGCAAGAATTATAAATAATGTGTCCAAGATCAAAATAGTAATTGATGTGATATGCTTAAAGATATTAATTTGTTTCTATAAAAATAATATATACATTTATTATTTATTGATATCATGTACTATAAATTTACAAACTATAATAGAGGATAATAAAATAAAATTTACTCCTTAATTGTACCATATCCCATCGTCATAGTTTTTCCATACTAAGATTAATTATTAAGTAGAAATACCATAATTTTAATAAAAATATTTAAATCCAACGTTTTTGCAATGTCTTATTACATGGACATTATCTTACTAATAAAATAAGTTATTAGATGGTAATCATATGACTATAGTTTTCGTAACTATACCAGTGGTGAAATTAGTGATTCTAATGACATGTGATTCAACCACTCAAATTTTATCGAATCCAGTCGATCGGACCCTCATTGACTGTGCAAATGATTAATACAAAATTTCCCCTTCTATTATTCAAAGTTAACGAACATACCATTCTATTATTTTCAAACTGATTTAACACTCTCTACTTTGAAGTGGTTAACAAATGTGCTCTTCCGTCTATTTATTCGTTCATTAGTTGTCATGTGTGTTGATTTTACATGTCATGTTATATTATTTGTCTACCTCATCACTATTGGGAGACTATTTAATAATTTAAACTAAAAAACAAATATTTATCCACCTCACCACTTAAGGGACATAGGTTATTATCTCAACAAATATTTTTTAATTTGAATTATTAAATATTTTCAGACTGTACCACCTAATTAGCAATGAGGTGGACAAATATTATATAATGTGACATGTACAATAAGCACATCTGAGAAAATTAGATGAAAAAATAAACGGAAGGACATATTTGTTAAACACTTCAAAATAGAGGGTGTTAAATTAGTTAGATAGCGGTAAAATGATATGTTTGTTAACTTTGAATAGTAAAGGGGCAAAAATGTGTATTAACCATTTTGAAAAATTGTACACAAGTATTAGAAAAAAATCATACTAAAAATTTAGATAATCTCACATCCAGAATTATATCAATTAATACCTTTGAAACTATTTTGATGTTACTTATAGGATAATTTTAATATTAATCATGATATTAACATATTTCAATAAAAATTTTGATATCAACGGCCTAAAGTGTAAACACTAAAATCTAGACTTATAAACAATAAAACTCAATGTTTATATCTTACACCTTTAATTTGTAAAATTTAACCTTCCCTCTATCTAAACGATATCGCCTCGACTTAGGCGATGCATATTCTTTTAGAATAATTATGTATTTAAAATATAAAAAATACTAAAAAACTATAAAACTCTATCTTTTTATTAAGTGTTAAAATATGTTAACTAAAAAAGGTACGTATTTACAATTTACAGATATGAGATGGGGATATAAATACAAACACTAGAGATGAGAAAAGCTTGAAAATGGCTAATTGTAAAAACTTAAAGTCTTGGAAAGCCAAAATTATAAAAACTCTATTTTTGAACTTATTAGGTATTTTATATTATTATATTTAATAAATAGTTATAAAAAATTAAATTAAATAAAGTAATTAGAGAATACAAAACTTATAAGTTTAATAGATTCACTACAAAACATGTACATTGAGGAGTAAATTGATAGTTTAATTTTCCAAAATTAAAATAGTTTTGAAATAGATGAATAATTTTCTAACACTCTTCTATTTGTTCTTCTAAAAATCACTCTATCTATAATTAATCACATACCTAGCAAATATGATTTTACAAGTTGCGGCCCGCCAACGGGCGGGCAAAAAGCTATTACAATGTGTATTACCTTAATATATCTACTAATCCATTCTCTTGTTTGATTTAATGTCATGCTTTTTTTCGTATTACTTTTTTTTTTATTTTTTTTTACTTTTGTGATAATATATATCTTATATGACTTATATGCCTTCACATTATTCTAACTTATATATTTTTTTTATATTGGTTTAGTTGTCGATTTTGCTTTCCAGTTCCAGCTATTTTCATTTTATCTTTTGAGATTTTTCAAAGATTAGATTTATGCCACTTGTAGATTTCATCTTCTTTTGAACTCCTAGCTCATTTGGATATTGTGTCCGTTATATGACTTTCTTCCACTCCAGTTGGACTCTTCTCATTAGCTTCACAAGATGGTGTGGATTGTGTTACTCATATTGGCGTAGGTGAGAATCCTTATATAGGTATTTATAATCCTTTCATTTTTTAGTTACTCATATTATGAGATGCAGGTGTTTGCAGTGTTTAGTATGAGATGTTGCAAGTGGATGTAGAAGATGGGTGTGTCCTAGATGAGTTTATTGTTATTAAGATTCAGGCGATGCTTTGAGAGATGTCGTCTCTCTCTCTCAAGATTGTCCGCTGTACATATGACTTAGATATCTTTGAGGATCCCCTCTTTGTGGTTTCTTAATTCTTACCCCATAGGTTGATGATTAGGTTTTACTTGCTATTGTTATCTGGATATCTCATAACAAAGCTATCTAAGTAAAAACTAGATGTGTGAGATGATTACAACATGATCAAAATGTAAAGGAAGACCTCTACAAACTTTTACGATGTTTGGAATTTGTTTGTAGGTTAATCAAATGCATGTGACACAATTGTGAATGAGTTGTTGAAATAAGGATACAAGACAATTTCAAAATTTGAGGAGCCAATTTTCCCTCTTTCACTTGAATAAAAAAGACGTCTTGCTCCTTCAAATCGAGTTGGCACAAGCACTTGGCTAGTTGACTGAAAATATTGTAAAACATAACAAACATTTCCAAAATTTTGAAAATTGAATTTAAGGTACCTTATGTTGTTCATTAGGTGTGATATCAAACCAATTTTCATTTGTATGACGGATGGTGTGATATATATATATATATTTTGGATGAATGATGATATTTACTAGAAGGAGCACTAATAATCTACAACAATTAGTGACTCATTTAGAATCTTAGATCACTATCTATTCTCTAATAGGAAAAGTCTTTTGATTTTTGTGCACGATATTCATTTTTTATGTATAACATACACAGATTATAAATCACACATGTTTTTATACACTATGTATAGATCTTTTTGTATTCGTGTGCACATGCCTATACACGCCCAATATATATCTTATGTATGATCTCAATGAATGATATCATATTGCTTTTTATAATGGTTGAGTTTTAGGTTGGGGTTTATGGGTTAATGGTGGTTTTGGTTTCTCGGATTTGGCTTTGCCTTTTCTGCTACATTTCTTTGTAGGGTTTTGTTTACCCAAGTTGGTTGAGGGTGGGCTTTGTCTCCTCTTTGTATAGGTTTCGAACTTGTCTTTATACATGGATGGAGCCTTCCTCATTTTTCTCCTTTACATATTTATATTATTTCATCATTCAGTAAAAAAATTGTTATGTATGCATTTCTTGTACACGAGTACAATACACGTGTACATACATTGTACACGTATTTTATAAACATATGCACCTCTGAGAATAGAAGGGATAAACTCTAGTGATTGACATTGAGGAATCGACGATCAAAATATTCGGAAGAAAAAATTAATTTTTCCCACAAAACCTTAACCTCTTGGATAAATAAATTTATTTAATAAGATAAATAAATTTTTTACTTAATGACTTTTTTTGGGAATTTTCATCAGAAATTTAACAAGATAATTTCTTATAAAATTTAGTTTTACTGTGCATTTCAGTTCCAATTCTATGTATATTTTTTCAGTAACGTTGAGTATTGATTTGTGAAAAATTATTGGGTTATTATTTCCAAAAAGCTCGAACTTTGGCTATTTATTTTGGAAAATCTCTAAGTTTAAAAAAACTCAAATCTATCCCGTACTTAACACTATTAGTCCTTATTTGTAAAATTTTAAACACTGACAAATGGCTAACAGAATTAATTTGTAAGTTTTCAGTCTTCTAAAAATAGTAACCTAGGTTTGCCCAAATTGCATTTTGGGTCCTGTTAAATTTTATCCCTTTCAAATCCTCCCCCAAAAGTAACTTAGTTCTTCTTCTCCGATCATCTCCTCTCAACCATCTGCACCGCACCGCCGCCGCCATGTCCAACACCGCTGCTTCCGCCGTTGACCTACTCCTTCGTCATCTCCTAAACCAAGCGAGTCACCACCTTCAACTCCCTCCTCTCCCTCCTCTTCATCATCCCCATCTCAATCTCAATCTCAATCACCTCTTCTCCATCTCCATTGCAATCAATTTCATTAGGTGATACGCGTTTGACAGAGCGTTCTAATTGGAAGGAAACCTAGCATCCCAATAACCTCAGAAAACAAAATAGAGAAGGTGGAACGATTCCAATGTAAACGAGCAAGCTAGCGCCGCACTCACCAATGTAAACGAGCCAACCTCCAGATTATCCGCTAGCATCAATCGAAACGATTCCAGAGCTTCCTCCCATTCCTCGTCACGACACAGATCAGAAATTATCGAGTTCCAGGAAACAAAGTCTCTCTCGGTAATTTCGTCGAACACCTTTCCATCAGCGTCTAAGATTCCAAATTGAATCAGTTGAGGAATATGAAGCGTCAATGAATCAGCGTCATTCCCATAGCAATTTCCAGCGCCCAAACAGTCGATCCATCACCCACCAAGCAAGTAATCGTAAGCTCTTCATCCGAACTATTGATTTCCACGATCAACTTCTTAAGGTGGCCCGCCATCACCTTCGATCTGGATTCGGCGTCTTCACCGAACTTCTCACGACCTTGCTTAACCGGATTCCGACCGCCCGGAATTCCGACGAGCCTCACCGAGTTATTACTGCGGTGGTGGTCCTTGGCCTCTTTAGACGCGGCGGCCATGACCTTGGAGTGAATGAAATCGCCGTTGACTACGGTGACGGTGACTCCGCCTTGGTCAGCCAATTTGTGGGAGAATTTTAAGAGTGGGTTGACGTGGTCAGTCCCCGGAGAAATTGAAACTTCCCTTTTCGAAACAACCAAAACAGCGGCGGAAGTGGGGGTGTTGGACATGGCGGCGGCGGTGTAGATGGTTGAGAGGAGATGGTTGGAGAAGAAGACCTTAGATGTTATTGATATTGGGTGGATTGAAATAAATATTTTTGTTTGGTGAGTGATATTGAGTAAGAGATGGAGTAATAAGTGCAATTACATCATTGCCCTCATTATTATTTAAATTGGAAATAATAATGTTATAAAGCTAGCTAGGTGTTAATACCCATTAAACTCAGCCAATGTTGACACTTTCTCCTTAGGTTTAAGGGTTTATCACCCAGATTCCATGTATCTGTTAAAGACCACAACTCTGTTATTCCCTTAGGTTCCTGATGTAGATTGAATTGAAAGTACAAGGGCTTGTAGATTGAATTTAAGTAACTAAGGGGCTGTCTGGATGGATGAATTGAGACTGGGATTTGGGTTCAAATTCCCAGCCCAATCAGAATTGGCCCAAATCCCTGTTTGGATTGTATCAAAAAGGCTCAGGGAATTGGACTTCAGGAATTGACCATGAATTTAAATCCCATTAAATGGGAATCATGATTCCTTGTTTTTGGGCTGGGATTTGGAAGTGGTCTCCTAACTTTCCACATATGTCCCTGACCCTTCTCTCTCAATTTTCAGATCGAAAATGCCATGACTTCTTCGTTCCAGTAGTTCCATCCGGCCGAGACTCCTCCGGCCGCGACTCCGCATCTCCGGCGACGTAACTGCTCCGATCCCCTTCTTCACCGCACTCCTCCGCACTCCTCTGTACTTCAGGAGTAAGTTCTTCTTCTTCACTTGCCAAATATTCATCCGTCTGGTTTAAGATGATTTTCATTCTTCAGTTTAGCATGATAACAAATTGATGGGTCTTTCTCTCTTCCATCTTCTGATTCTTGTATTCACTGCTTGTGATTTGATGCATTCACTGTTTTGTGGGAGTGTGGGCGAGCTCCATGCCTTCTACCCGTTCGATGAAATGCCTGAACATCAGTGTTTTGTTTCATGTATTCAGCCTTTCAATATAGCCTAATTGCTAAGATAAATCAAGGAGAGATGATTGATGATTAGGGTAATTGGGGATGGTGAGGTATGAATTATTGGGTGATGATTGGATCCCCATCTGGGTTTTCTGCTGCTGCCTTCATAAATGACTTGTGTAGAATAAACTAGTTGGCTGAACTCAGAGATGAAATGTCAATATCAAACGAAGAAGAAGGATTGTGTAATTTGTAAGCTGTGAGTAAGCTGCAGATGGTATGAATGATTCTTACTATTGTTACTAATGGGAGATATGTATGTTGTCATTGTTGTTGCTAATGGTATGAATGATTAAATGTGATATCTATATATTAATGAAAAAAGAAACAGCAGCTAGCTGAACTAACAAGCACCCTTGTGGTCAATTCTTCTGAAATGTGTATATTTGACTCCCTGCAAGTTGCTGATTGTGAAGATGCTGGTCTAAGTGATATGTATATTTGGATAAGTTTGATATTCATAGATGAATAGTAACATGTGTCAGTTCTAATTTGGTTAGCTAAAATGCATAAATATAGATAGTTAGCTCTAAAATGGAATAAGGAGAGGCCAGAATGAGCCAACCCATGAAGATTAGATATTAGAATATAATGCCCAGCAGCCACCCCATTCTACAGCACTTGAGGATATTCTTTTATCATTCAAATAACTACTAATAATAGTAGTAAAACCTCTTCTCTGAAGAAGCAATTTTTAGCCGTACAACTACTGAAGTCACAAAGCGGATATGGGTGGAACGATGAATTGAAGTGCCCGGATATTGATGATGATATATACGACGACTTTGTTAAGGTATACATGCATCTTGTATATACGTTAACTGCTGCTTAATCTCGTGCTTTTGGATGTGGGCTTATTTTAATGATATAATTAACATGCATAGTGCTTCTCAGATGGTTCTAGTGGCTGTGTCTTTCTTACCATTTTAAATCTCTTTAACTTGTTGATATTACAGCAGTTTCTCATTTGAAACCAGTGGGGTGTAGCCTCTGTTTTAAATTATAATGCAATCTGTTCACATCACAGCCTTTATTTGTTCTGAAGATCCTGACATTGATGATTCCTACCTGCGAGATTTATGTTTTAGTTTCGTACCTACACATCTTATATACTTAATCGAGTACCGTTTCCCCTTTATGTTTGCTTTTTGTTTGCAGGGACACCCTGAATGTGCCAAACTCAATCGAGTACCGTTTCCCCTTTATGATGATTTGAATAGGCTATTTGGAAAAACTCGTGCTATAGGTGATGGTGTGAAGCAAATAACAGATCCTGTTCCTGAACCTTCGTCTGAAAGCAATGCTAGTGAGTCATTTGCACAAGAATCTACTCCGAGGGGGGTGAATGTATCAATGGAAGATGTTCTTATTGAGGATATACCAAATGATGACAATGCTGCGCAAACTTATCCGTCCGACAAACGCAAGGAAAAGGCTACTCCATCGGGTGATAGTACTCAGTCCAAGAAGAAGAGTAAAGTGCAAGATGATTCATTTGCTGATGATATAACAAGTAAGTTAGCTGCGAGGTTTGAACCTATAATCAACAAGACGATTGAGTCTCTTGGAAACATACTAGCAGAAGAGGTTGTAGTGGAAACTAGTCAGAAGGATGCAATAATGGAAGAATTGGAAAAGCTTGAAGGCCTCACCGAAGATCAAGTTGTTGATGCAGCTCTCATCCTTGTGAATGATGAATGGAAGTTGCGATTGTTTTACAAGTTGAAATCGGATGAAGCGAAGACGAGGTTTGCCTTACGTTTGATTCATTGAGAACGTGCTATTAGATGGTGGATAATCTTGGAGTGACGCTTGTGTTGTTTTGAGTTTGTTGGGATTATTATCATGAAGTTGTACTGATGTTATTTTGAATTATCTAGGATTCTAAATGCTCCAAGTGAGACTTTATCGTACTTGTGTTATTTTGAACTTGTTGTTATTGTTGCCATATTCTATTGGTTAATTATCCTTTTAAAAGCGATTGTTGTTGTTAAAAGTTGCTGGTTAATTCATTTGTTAAAAGTTGTTGGTGTTTGAAGAAAGTCTTTCAAAATGATGATTTGCTATTGTTTATAGCCTACAGCAGTGGATGTTAATCAACCAACAAATTAGTAATTTTGTTTTTAAGTCAAGGGTATATAAGTAATTCATCATCCAACAAATCCTAATTACTTACCTCACACACCTAACCAAACAAGGAATTTGAAATCTCATTGGGAATTCAATTCCTAGTAATTCAATTCTCGGGATTCTTACAAATTCCTGGGAATCCCAAATCTACCATCCAAACGACCCCTAAGAAGCATATGGTGACCATTAAATTGAAAATTGTATCATTGATGAGGAATATATGCAAATACCATTTATATGAGGACCATATGTCCATAGCAGTGCTGTACAAAATTAAAAATGTCAGAGGAGCCAGTTCAACAAAGATTACAAATCTCGTTTATTCCATAAAGAATACGAAATCAGTAAACACCAACTACTGCTAGATACAATCAGCAGCAGCAGCATGAAGCAAACAATCAGCAACATCATGAAGCAAACAATTAGCAACATAAGGAAACTAACTTCTTCACAAACTGCACGACAACAACTTCTTCAACCTAGCAGTTGTGACTTCCAAATCGCAGGAGTATAGGAGTTAAGAGGAGAAATAGAGATGATCCCACCCAACAGATGAACATTGAAGGAAACAAAAAATTCGACCTTGCGGAATTTTACTCTCTATAAACGAACTCACTACCCTCCAATCAATCACGAACTCAATTCAGTTTTCCTCAATTCACACGTTCATTCAGGACTTTAATCGAACAGTTGGCATGCTCAACAGAGTATTCGAAATTTGACCATCCAAACACTGAATTAACTGAACCAGTCACCAACTCCAACTTATTGTTTAGTCGAAAGCAAGGTTGAGACCAAGAGTAGAGTTGGGAGCCGGCGAGACAGTATCGACGGAACCGCGGAATCGAAAGTAGGGATCTTGGAGCCATTGATTTCGAGAGGGTTGTTGATCTGGAGGCAGAGATGGCAGAGGGTGAATTGGCCGATGATGATTCCAATTTGGTAGATGATTACAATTCGACCAGCGAGTTGGTGGAGATTGAGTGAAGGAAGACAGTAGGGTGATACTGAGATTAACGGCGAGTCGTAAAATAAGAGCAACAGGGAAGAGTCGAAGACAGAGAGAGTACCAGGAGAGAGAATATGCAGGCATATGTGGAGTTAATGGGTTGTGGGCCCAAGGGATGTAATTATTCAGATTAACCATGGGCAAAACTGTCCAACAAAATGATATTCAGGAGGACTTCAGAAATTCAGCTATGTAGGTGAATATTCAACAGGTGATATTGGGACTTAAAATATCACCCAATATCATGCTATTCGAGTAACTAAAAAACGGTGATATTTCGAATATCTTGATATTGGGTGATATAGATATCAGTATCACCCAATATCACCCTTACCAAACAACCCCCTAATATCACAATATCTCGAATATCATGATATTCAAGATATCACATACCAAACGACCCCTAGGTTATTTTGGGAGGATTTTAAAGGGATCAAATTTAACAGGCTCCAAAATGCAATTTGGGCAAACCTAGGTTACTATTTTTAGAAGACTGAAAACTTACAAATTAATTCCGTTAGTCATTTGGTTCAGAATGTTTAAAATTTTACAAACAAGGACTAACGGTGTTAAGTATGTGATAGATTTGGGTTTTTTAAACTTAGAGTTTTTCCAAAATAAATCGTCAAAGTTCGAGCTTTTTGAAAATAATAACCCAAAATTATTAAACAATATATTTTTGCGACGGGAGTTAACTAAATGTCTGACTTCTTTTCTTTTCTTCACCGTAATATTTAATTTTCTGCTACAGCTAGGTTTTGTAACTAGATTACTATCCATCCTCCTCCTTCTTCGTCTACGTACAGATTCCTGCTTGCCCAGGCGACGGCTGGTTTCTTCTTTTCAACCTTCGTATTCCCGCAACGCTGCTCAAGGCGAGGTAAACCTCGCCACTTCTTTTGCCAAGGCTTCTTTTATCAAATTTCAATTGTTTCTTTAAAGCAATATAGGATGATAAGTAGTCACGCTCTGGAGAACTTTGATTCCATACCATAAGCTTTCTCATCTGTTTGGTTGCACTTCACTATCTCACTCTCGAAGTAGGTCTTCTCTCATTTACCCTGCCTGCTACTTTGTACTTTCCCTTTTGAAGATTCTGAAACTTGTGATGCCATCGATACTTGATTTTATTTGAACTTTATTTCTCCTTTGCTTGGGGATATTGTTTTCCGCTGCAGGCATTTCATGTTGTTGAATGGCCGTGTTGTTTTTGGCAATGTCCTTACAGAATAATGTCTTATTGATTCTAATCTGACTTTAGGAAACTAGGAAATCGCGTCAATAGGCATTATGAGTGGAATTGGTCGTGGTCGACACAAAGATGGGAGAAGTAGTGGGAGCTCCCAGGGCAATGTTGGGGAGGAAACTTGTGCCCGAACAAGACCATTCAGCTTTGATGAGATAATGAATAGAAGGAAAATGAAGAAACTGGCTTATATTGACAAAGCAGATGCTTTAGGAGTCGATGTTCCTGAGGATAAATCCGAAAAGGTTGATGGACATGATAAAGCTTGCTCATCTAGTGTCCTGGAGAGTTCACTGCCCAAACAAGTGAGGTCAAGCTCAATGCTATATGCAGAAAATAGTGTGGTTAAAGATGAGTATCAAGTTGGAGGAAAAGGTAGAGAAATCCAGCCCGTGGCACGTAAATTGAAATCCCAAATTAACAGAGATTTGGTGATGACTGAAACTAAAAGGCAGGATGACAGAAAAGTTCATGGCAGGGAAAAATTTGATGACCAGCTTTTGAGAGATTCAGTAAAGGATCGATATGCTGATGGAAGGAGAGGACAATACAGAAGGGCAGATGATCCTGACAGGAGAAAGTCACAGAAGCGGTCCTTTGGTGGTTCTGGAAAGGAAACTGCAAAGAAGCATTCTAGGGAATTGGTTGAAATAAATAGACGTGTTGAAGGGAGTAGGGGCAGATTCGAAAAAGATTTGGAGAAAACTCATAGAAGCAGGGAAAATGGTCCGAGGTCTGAAAATGTTACAGAAAATGAAGTGCCAAAGAATCTTTCAAGAGACTATATGCAGAAGGACAGACATGTGGACAGAACTAGACGAAAAATTGAAAACAGAAGCAAACCCCGAGACGAAGTTCAAGATCTTGGAAAGAAACAAGATGCTGCAAAAGTGCTCAGTTTAGACACTTCTCACAGAGTTGATAGGAAGGAATTGTCCAAATCTCACTATAGAGAATCAGGCCTTAAAAGAAGAAGATCAAGGAGTAGAGAGCATAGAGAAATAAATGAAAGCTCTGCATCTATGTCATTGCGGACACAAAAGCACGAGTCTTACGTTGGAAGGGGCCATGACAGCCTTTCCTCTCATTCCAAAGGGAGGTCTGAGAGACGGAATATTGATGAGAAAAAGAGGAAAATTGTGAATGGTTCAAGTACCCAGTTTGTGGCTCACAGCCCTGCTAGTGGTCTTGGTGGCTATTCCCCAAGGAAGAGAAAAAGTGAGGCGGCTGTTAAGACTCCTTCACCTGCCAAGCGCTCACCTGAGAAGAAGAGTGCTAAATGGGATCTTGCACCAAAAGGAAACAAGGAATCCGTGTCAGCCGTTATTCTTGCTAACGATTTGCTATCAAATCAGCAATTATCTTCAATTCTACGTGAAGTGGTCAATACTGTTCCTGTTTCTTCAGATCCTGGAACATCTGTCTCAGGGGTTTCAGCTAGCTCTTTGTTAACAACCAAGAATACATCCATTGACTCTGTTCAACTAACACAATCTACTCGTCCTATACGGAGACTTTATGTGGAAAATGTCCCTGCCTCTGCTTCAGAGAAAGCTGTCATAGACTTTCTTAATAACTCTTTGGTTTCTTATGGTGTTAATCATGTATCAGGAACCCAACCATGTATCAGTTGCATTGTAAGTTTCTTTATTTATGGTTTATAAAGTAGATAAACTTTTGTTGCGAATTTGGCCTGAAATTGGGGGATATCAAATAATCATTGCAGATCAACAAAGAAAAGGGTCAAGCGCTTGTTGAATTTCTGACACCTGAGGATGCTTCAGCAGCTCTATCGTTTGATGGTTGGTCTTTCTCTGGCTGTACTATCAAAATCAGACGTCCCAAAGACTATGTTGAAATGGCAGTAAGAAATATTACCTACTCCTATTTCCTTCATGGTTATATTTTTCTCTTAAGGTCAAATGTTGCTTTTGTGGTTTATATATTAATCTATAACTCACGTGCATAGGAAATTCTAGTTATCCTGGCAAGAATGTCTTGGCCCTTATAGTGAAGGAAAATGTCCCTTTTTGGGGATAAATCATGCCTCAACGTCATAAATTCACTTATTTTACATAATTCTTCACTTGTCTAGTATGTGTCTGGTCAGAATTACCTACATCTTCCCATTATTGTAATTTTGTATAAAATACCTTATAGTTGTTGCATCTATAATATTTCCTTTTTAAGTAAACTCTCACTAGGAGACTTGATACTTTGTTGGCATGTGTATTATCAAAATGGATTTTGGATAGCTGACTATGATACTAGCTTATCAAAGTGGATTGTTGTATTTTCTGTATGTATCAGTCTAGGATCCTGAAAATTCGATTGAGCAATTTGTTGTTGTATTGAATTTGAAATGGCTCGGTAAAGATGATGAAATGTTAACCAAAATTTAGATTCTCCAAAGTTATTTTTCTTGATTCTTGAACTCTCTGACTGATTTCAAATATATACCTAGCGGGATAATGCCAAAACTCAAAGGATTTCTTGGAACTTGATACTGTCTGATACAGTTTGATACCTAATCATCTCTCTTTTTATCATTTGCTTTATGTGCTAGATTTACTCCTATATCATGATTAAACTACACTTGATTTTCTTATGTATAAGGGATTGCATTAATTTTTTCAAGTTGCTTAGCTCTCTTTATTGGTGTATTATTGTCGACTGCACTTGATCGCACAACCGTTATATTATGCTAATGAAGTACAATAAATGTAATTATTCTGCTGCTAATGCTATGTAGTTCAGTTAGATTTATGAAGACAGTTCTTGATTTTCTTTGAATTTTCAGGGAAAAAGTCTTTTGTTGGATAATACTCTTGAAATCTTGGGTGCAGAAAAATGTCATAAATGTTGATCCTTAAGATCTAAAGAGGTTTTACAGTTTTGATGGCACATCACTGCCTTTGCTAGAGTCTTTGATTTCATTTGCAATACTTTAATTTGCTTATTGATCTAAGTGCTTAGGATTTCTGTCGTAACTACACAAAATTATCAAATCTCTTTGTCTAGTTTTATGAGATCTATTCTGACTGTCATGTTGGACTCTCTTAAATAGGGTATTTATTATGCGTGTCTCGTAATTCACGTACTGGCTGGTGATGAAGCTGTCTCCTAATAAGAGGATATCCAGGTGTAGTGAACAAGGGATGTCCATGGAGCTTCTATTTCTGGCATTCATTTTGGGTAACTGATCTAGGCAGCTCGGACAGTAACTTTTGGCCTAACAGAATGTGGTGCAGCACTTTCTTCATTTTAATTCATACTCTAAATAATGTGTGGAATGTATTCCAGATGCTTTATTCCTTCATAATTCATATTTATCTTAGTTTGGTTTACTTTTGGATTCTAATGTGCATTTGATAAATATGCTCTTCCGCTCACTCTTATGTTTTTTATATAGTTCTGATCTCTCCTGTTACTGGCCTGACATGCAGTTCTACCTCTTTTTTTACCTCATCTTGTTTGTTAACTAGTGCTTGTAAAATTATCCGAGTAGCAGAATGAAAAAAGGTTCGTTGAAACTGCAATAGCATAAAGAGGATATGAAACAAGCTTTTACTTTGTCATAATTGTCCTTTAGGGACTTATGTGAAGGTTTCTATTTTTCAAAAATTGATGCGTCATGTCTTAACTTTATTAGTCACGTGGAAGTTATATTTGCACCAAGAAGAATAGTCCTGTTGCTTTGAGATGAACGTAAAAAATAGTCCATATGCTCTAATCAATAGAGTGAAGGTTTGTTTGCCTTTTCCTGGTCATATTTTTTTAGAGTATAGAACTAAATGTTCATCTCTGTGAATATATGCCAGCCATATATAGGGTAGGATTTCGTTGATATTGTTGTCTATTAATAAGATGAAGAGGATTCATGGAAGTGAGACCTAGTTCTGTTTGAAATGCATTTGTGCTTCTTTTGATCATGTAACTTGCCCAGCTGCCTATGCTGTCTTTTCTCATTTCTGCAGACATGTGTTTGTTTTAAATAGCTCTTTGTTGGTGTATTCGTGTTCCGTCAATTTAGTATGGGAGAGTGGTTGAGCTCTCCGAATTAGTTGAAATTAGTTAAGTGACAGTTTGCCGATTTTTTATTGTTCCTAATGACTTGCTCCCACATGTGAGACAAAAGGCCTATGACTGGTTTTGATTTCTCCTCTATTAATGAACCGATAATTGTTAGGAGTGCTCTAAAAGGCCATTAGACCAGAAGAGGTTGACATAGTGGTAATGGGGATGAACCATTGAAAGAATCTGGTTGCTCTCTTTTGCTGTTTCTTTTACAGTCTTGCTATAATCACTTTGACGATAAATCAATTACTTTATACTCCTCCGAGATATACTGTGGTTGCCATCCATGTATGTAGCAAATTTTCAGTCAGTTTCTAATTTAATGCAGACTAGCGAAGCAAAAAAGCCGGTTGCTGTGGTTCAGGCGATAAGTCATATTGTTGTGGATTCACCTCACAAGGTTTTGTTCTTTTCGTTTCATTATTGACATTGTTTTTTTCATATTATCCCAAGGAATTACATTCATTATTAAGATTATTTTTTCCAGTTAGATTCTGGTTGCTACAATGATGAGATATTGCGTTTTGTGCAGAAAACTGTCATTTGTCTTTTTTCCTTACTCCTTATCTTTCAAAGTATTATTTTCTATTCATAAAAAAGACAATATTTTCTAGAAATTGGTGAAAATTTCTTCTAGTAACTGAGAAAAGTTTCAAATAAATCACTGAGCCATTGTGCTGATTGACTTCCTAGGCCAAAGTTTGTATACCTTGCTGTGGTTCATGAACTATTCGTGTATTACAATTCAAGGACTGGGAAGCTTAATGCTTTCTCCTTTTGTATCATTGCAGATCTTCATTGGTGGAATTTCAAAGGTTCTTTCTTCCAAAATGGTAATTTGGGTTTCAGTGAGATTTTTTACATATGCTATTTCAAATCCGGCCACTTGATTATTCCACTCCACACCTTACCTTCTCTTTTTTATTTCAGATGCCTTTTAGGTTTCTTTGTTTATTCATTTCAAGTCTTTTAGAGTTAGTAATTTGGTTTGTCTTTACAGCTTATGGAGATTGCTGGTGCTTTTGGACCTTTGAAGGGATACCAGTTTCTCAACAACGAGGAATGCGATGGACCACGTGCTTTCCTTGAGGTGAAAAAAGTTATTTGATGGTTTCTTCAAAGAGATCATGTTGATTTATGTTGGGATGGATGACTTCTTTTATATGTACAAGTCCTGATCTTGTGTGTTCATTAATAGTTACCAATTCTGTTATTTGCAGTGTTAAAGAGCTTATTTCTATCTTTTATCTATAAATCAGTATGCAGACCAGAACGTCACTCTTAAAGCTTGCGCTGGCTTAAATGGTATGAAAATAGGAGGGCAAGTATTAACTGCAGTTCAAGCAGTGCCAGATGCGTCAATTTTGGTATTGCTTTTAAACCTCTGTCCTTTCTTTTTGTCCACATTGAATGTGATTAGGGGAATGTACAGTAATCTTAACGATTTGGCAGGGAAGAAATGGGAGTCCAGTGTTTCATGGAATCCCTGAACATGCAAAACCACTTCTTGAAAATCCTACAGAAGTCTTGAAACTTATGAATGTGGTACGTTCATGCAGTTGAACTTTGTGTTATGGTTGTTTTTTTATCTCGTGCGATTTGTTCTGTCAAATGCCATTCACGACTTCTTAACTGCTCTTGCGATCGATGTGAAACAGTTGAAAGCAGAGGTTCTTCCCTCTATGTCTGATGCAGAAATCGAGGAGGTTTTGGAAGATGTACGAGTGGAATGTGCAAGGTATAGTAGTAACTTGCTTATGCCTTTTGTCTTGTGCTTGATGACATTCTGCAGGTTTGTAAATATTGTTTCTAAATGACTTCTGCAGGTTTGGTGCTGTTAAGTCGATTAATGTCATCAGGCATACTGCAATTCACAACACTACCACAAGAACGTGTTCTGGTTATGACAGTATGGTGTCTTCCAGAGGTCAGGAAGACTTGAAATCTGAAACCAACTCAATAACTGAGGCTGATAAAGAAAACTGTGATCTGGAGCACAAAAGCGTTGAAGACAGCATCACCAATGGCGAGAGACCTCAGGATAATCTTACGGTGGCTGAAGGTGTTCAACATTTGGATGATAGTTCTATGGCTGCAGAAGACCCAGAGTCTAACAAAACTGAAACAGATTTTACCAGCAGCGAGCAGACGGGTGAAATTCACATGTTGGAGATGACAATGGATGATAAACCAAAGGCTGAAGGACAGTCGAATGTTGGTGAAAGCAGAGAAGTAATTGCAGAGGCAACAGTTGAAACAAACACAGAGACGGGGGCTGCTTCTTGCAATGACACCAATCCTACTAGTTCAGATGCCCAGAAGGGCGAAAACACCAACACTGCAGAACAGGATCTTGAAACTGGACGAAGTTTTGAAATAGGTAGTGTGTTGGTGGAGTTTAGACGGACAGAAGCCTCGTGCAAGGCAGCACACTGCTTGCACGGCAGATCATTTGATGATCGCACAGTCATAGCAGAATATGTTCCTCTAGAGCTTTACAGGGCCAAGTTCCAGAAACAATAGGATGCTGTGTTGTGCTGGTGTTGGCTTGTTTGTACGAAAGACAGACATCCACCGAAGGACGAATATGGAATGACATTGTGGTGCATTGAAAGATTCAATCTGCAAGTCAATGGATGAGTAAGGGTGTGTCCGTGTGGTTCAATGATTCCATCGTGAAGGCTGGCTTAGGGAGACTGCAAAAGAGATCATATTAAGGGATTGGCGCTGTTCTTCCGATTTCATGGGAAGTTTGGGTGTTTTGATTGGTACCTGGAGCGTGACCCCCCATGTTTTGTTACAGTTGGTTCGTCTCCGCTTGTACCAAAACTGCCCGTAAGGGATTGTCACTGCTCACAGCACTTTACTTGTACTTTAGCAAGCGGGAAATACGAAGTCTCTTAACTTCTGTTTACGGGGAAGTCTTATTTTTTAGCAAATGCAGCTCTAGTTTAATTTAGGGGCCGTTTGGTTGATGGAATTGGGTCGGGAATTGGTGGAATTGACTCAAATAATTGCACTACAATTCTCATTGGGTTGGGAATTGAAATTCAATTCCCAACCAATTCCATCAACCAAACACCCATTAGTCATGCTCGGAATTCGCAATGAAACCGGAAACTATGTTCTAAACCTAGGTTTGCAAGCATAAACTTTTTTTTAACCTAGTTAGTTCGGGGGAGAGAAAGAAATGGTCAGGATAAACAAGAAAGCATTAAGTGCTTATAAAAGTCGAGAAGTTTACCAATTTCTGGCTTGTGAGGCATCGAAGGGTATGATGAGCATCATAATGGAGTTGGGGTTGGACGAATGATGGAAAGGTTTTCTAGATCTATAAGGAAAATTGTCGGTGCATGACTGATATCGAGTACTGATTTTTTTAAAAAAAATCAGCCAGTTACGAGTTACCCAAAGGCACCACCAAGCAAGGACCCAGAGTGGACGCATGCACGACATCGAAAAAGAGATAGATCTTCAAGTTAACGCTAGGTGAAAGTGGGGATTGACTCCGGGGAAAAATTGAAGATTGTATAGAAAATTTTCGCTACCACAATGGAAAAGGAGATGCTCCATTGAGTTCTCTTCCTGAAGACAAACAACACACAAACGTGGAATACACATTTCCCTTGAATTCAAGAAACCCAATTTTGAGCGAATGTTGAGTTATCAAATTGATCTCCAAAGTTTTGCATCCGCTGGGTTACATAATCCAGGATAGGAAATACCTTTTGCAAAGAGGAGACCACCACTAGAGTCTCGAACCACTACACCAATTTTTTTTTTTATGAATGATGTATATATATATATATAAAGGAGATCAAACCCAAGTCACCTATACAACCAATGGTAAAGAGCCCCCAACCCGGCCTATCCGGCACCAAGTCGTAAAACCGAACCCGAAGACACGCTCGTGAAAAGCCAACCTCCCAAAATACAAGTAGAATGCCTCCAGAAAATAGAACTCCAAAAAATATCGAGTTCTAACGAAGGGCCAACAAAAGCCGAAACTCATTACAGACCAGCCCTGCCCGAGCAAAACTCAACCAGGATCAAAAGTGTGATGCCAAAGGGACATCCACCGACGAACGTCATCCTGAGAAACGCGGTCTGCAACTCTCAACCATCTACCCACAATCGTAGCAATCCTCCAGACCGTTTGGTCCGTCGTCCTATACCTATCTCTAAAAATCCTATCATTTCTTTCCCCCCAAATACACCAAAAAATGGCGTGCAAGAGCCCAACTCTAAACTCGCAAAAATCACCCTTGTAGTTCCTAGCTTGCCAGTCTGCAATAAAACCTTGAACATCAGAATGACAAGGTCCCCAAATGGTAAACTTGGAACTAAAGGTGTACCAAATCTTTACTGCAAAAGGACAAGCTAACAATAAATGCGACACTGACTCAAGGTCAGCTCTGCATAAGACACAACAAGCAGGACCTATAAAACCTCTCTTTTGCAGATTCTCAAAGGTAGAGATACTCCTGAAAAATACCTGCCACGTGAATCCGAAGATCTTAGTCGGAACAAAATCCAGCCAGACCCCTTCCATCGGAAAGTCATCTCTGCCCACTACACCAATTGGTCCTCCTAAATCTGAAGCGATTGCTCCATCAACATTAAACTTTAATCAAGGATGGTGAGGCGGCAGCCGAAGCACGAACGAGGAAAGGGAGAGGCACCTTGGAGTCGAGAGTTCCCCCATCGAGTGTCATCGTGCTTAACAGTTAGTTGTCCCAAGCCAAGCGTAAGTTACTCCGTCCATCATCTCTACCAATCATTGAATCTTTATCTTCCCTTATGTTCCTGGTATATATCTTCTTTCCCGAATCACAACTTCAAAGCCACGATGAAAAGAAATCCCGATCTCCACATCTTACTTGGAATTCCTCGAATAGAGTTAAAGACTCATCGGATCTTGATTTCTCCATATCTAGTTGCAGGATCTTCCAAACACGTTCCCCATTTTGTTCCATCGCACATGCGAGTTCCCGTTCTTCCCTAGCAGTGGAACTGCCGCCACCACTCCGATCCCGGCTAATATCCCTTTCTTCACGGGCACTGCTTGCGTGTATGAAGAAAGGTATGAAGTCGGATGGATTAATGAAGAGGAAAAACTAGATGGAACGAGATCAGACTAGAGGAGAAGAATACAAGCCCCACCACCTCTGCTCTCCTTCACCATTGTTGCAATCGTTGGGAACTCACTCACCATTCACATCACCATTCACCATTCACCATTTTGAAGTTAAAAATTTCTCCTTAACTTCCAATAACAACATGACGCTGGCTCCATCACCGAATGAATTAGACTCTTTGTAATCAGTTTTATGACTGACTATATAATTTGAGTATTGATTATAGACTTGCCAAAAATATCATCGAAAAGTATTATATTAATGATATAACATGCGGTCGGTCGTTGAATGCTGGTTGAGAAACTATTGACAAGTCAACTTTTCAACTTTTCAACTTTAGATGTAATTGGAGTGAACAAAATAATAAGGCAAAATAGCATTTTGACCCCTCTACTTTGACAACTTAACAAATAGCCCACTATACTATAAATTATTTTTTTACCCCCTCTTACTTTGGGCACTTTGCCTTTTAGGTCCTTTCGTTTCAAATATCATCTTTTTAACATTAAATCTGGACACACCCGCACATCGACGAAGTGAGATATCAGTGGTAGGAGACGAAGAGTTGGTTACAGAGGTAAATTGGGGAGGTATCGTGAAGAGTTTTAAAATCACACACTTCATTTGTCTATTTCATCCTATCTAATTATCTATACTTATATTCTCAATAAAAAAAACACCTTAGTAAACTAATACATTACTATTAGAGCTAATGTGGTGTACTGAATGCACAATAATTAACGTAATAAAAAACACCTTAGTAAACTAATACATTACTATTGGAGCTAATGTGGTGTGCTGAATGCACAACAATTAACGTCATGGAGATGAAAGTTGAAACGGAAGGACCCAAAAGACAAAGTGGTCAAAGTAGGAGGGGTAAAAGAGCGATTCATAGTATATGGGGCTATTTGCTAAGGTGGCAAAGTAAAGGGGTCAAAATACTATTTTTCCAAATAATAGCAATAAATTAATATATTAAAAAACATCTAGATATCTTAACTTTAGATGGATGAAGATTTCGTAGGGTATTCCATATCCAGGAGGAGAAGTCCTGGTTTACGAATAATGAGAGCAATAAATTTTTTTTTTGTTTCTCTCCTTTTTGTGAGATTGCAATCAAAGAATTAAAAAATAAAATGAGAGGAAAAGAGACATGGGGAAGTCTCCATCAGGCAACAACGATTCTTATTGATCCTACCATTTTTATGGTAAGAGACTATGATCCAACTACTCGGTATAATGATCTATTAGACCGTAGCAAAAACGCGATTCAGAGAGCCAGTCTTGTAATACGGAAATGTGCTCTTGTGCACCAGCTGAAAAAACATCTTTTCCGACGCTTTTAAGAAAGGGTACTATGAACTATTTGGCAGTGTGGTATTCCGATTCAAGCTGTGAAGCTTCTCCTTCCCCTCTTTCTTTCCTTGAGATGAATGCATCCAAGGTACATTACATGGCGTACTTCTCCCGTCCGAACCGAGGTTTGAAACCAAATTTTTACGTCGAGACTTCTTAGGTGCCCCCCCCCCCCCCCTTCCCCTTATTATAGATTGGGCGAGCTACTTGTTGCCTCTCTGCTGGTAGATTCATTCCCACTGCTTTAGAGTCTTATATTGTGGGGCGTAGGGAAACGCGAAGAATTTCCTTTCGCGGCTACACAGTGAAAGGGAATGAGCCTAAATCGACCCCAATGTCTGGTACAATAAAGCGCTAAGATATGTTATGTTTAAAATTTCAGAAAAAAAAAATTTTCAACGCAAAATTATAAAATTTTTGAAATTCTTGAAGGACCTGCTGGGCCATTGCAATCCATTACTTAACACGAGCCCTTAGCAATTGTCCAGCCCAATGCCTTCATGAGATGGAATTACAGAAATACCCTCTATATACATTTACAAGACAGGATGAGATAAGCTTTTCCTTTCCCTTTCTTTTCTCTGCAATAGACTGAAGGCAACGACACAACAATGGCGTCTGCAACAACGAGCATGTTACTGGGGAACACCCTGAGTCTCCGCGTTCCAAGAACCAATCTTCGCTTCTCAAATCTTCATTCGTCTTCCAAGGCATCCTCCATTTCGGAACTGGGGTTCCTCGGTTATCAATTGAGCGGCATCCAAATCTCCTCCGACCACCTCAATTCGGCCAGACCCATCTCAGCTCCATTCAAGCCGGCTCTCCAGCCCATCGTAGCCCGTAAGGTTCCATGGAAAATTGAATGATTGACTGATTGAATTGTGAATGTAGTGAGTGATGGGTTTTGTGTTTGTTTGCAGGGAGGGTGTGTATATTTACAGGGAAGAAATCGAATAGGGCGAACAAGGTGTCCTTCTCAAACCACAAGACAAAGAAGCTTCAGTGCGTGAACTTGCAGTATAAGAAGCTCTGGTGGGAAGGTGGGAAGCGCTTCCTCAAGCTCCGTTTGTCCACTAAAGCTTTGAAGACCATTGAGAAGAATGGGATTGATGCCGTCGCTAAGAAGGCCGGCCTTGATCTTACCAAGATGTAATCTTGCTTTCCCCAACTAGCAATTACTGTCTTTCTTTTTTCAAGTTTCTGTATGAAAATTGAAGATTACCAATTTACTTTGAACAAGTTCATGCTCATCTTTCTAGTCAGGTGAAAAGCTACATTCTCATTCTGTAATCTCCTCATCATCATGTTCTTCACCATTGCTAAACAAAGCGTCTTTTGTACAATGATTTCGAATGTTATGGGTAAGAGCTGGAAACTAAGACTTTTGAGCAACCAATCCCTTTTTCTTCTTGGCTGCTCAACAAAATCACACTTGTTTATAATGGTGAATGAGATCCAATGCTTGTTCTGAGTCTCTTGGTGACAACCCACTTCTATCAAAGTAATGCTGCAATCCGTTTCTTCACGAGTACAATAATAACGTGCAATCCATTTCTCTGCGCTTTTATTCCTCAGCTCGACTGACGCCTCCTGCTTTCGGAATGGCTCATTTTGCCCTGTGTTTGGGTTCTAGTTCGCTCCCAAATTCAGATGCTCCTAGTTTGGGTCGTAGTTTGGTGGCGTATTTGGAAAAATCATAACAATGTAGTCTTCCATCTCACCAAATTTCGTCCCAAAACCATGTTCCTTCATTTCAGCTCTCACATGGCGGAACTCCCTTCCTTCTCCCTTACCCCACCACTCCTTGTTCCCGCATCCCCTTCACCTCTTCGTCATTCGCTGACATTCATAAAAGAAAATATCACTGACTATTTTCTCCTTGAAATACTGGCATGTTGGGATGCTATTGCTCGGTGTTGGTTTACACGTTATATATATTCGGATATTGAAGGCGATGCGGAACAAATGTCCACTATTTTCCTCTGTAGATCTTCCTCTCTAGCCATATGGGTACAATTGTTCAAGAGATTCTCCAGACGCTGGCAACAGCCCCAAGCATTCGTCTTTTCTTGGTTCGCCGGTCTGCAAATCGAGTCATCCATTTTGTGGCATGTTTGGCTCTTACATATCTCTCAGGATTGTTGCATATAATCCTCACTCTTTAGATAGATCTTAGTTAGTTACTGCTTTTTATCCTGCTATCACAGTATAAAAAACAGATACAGTTCCTGGTGTTTTTAAGAAACTGACAGTTGACAGTTATGCAACTAGACCATCTAACAAGTTTGAATAAGAACAAACACATAATAAATGTTTAATCAAATTTACAACAATTCTTCTCTAATCAGATATCTTCTCCAAGAATCACAACTCTGGACTTGAGCAAACACACCAAAAGCCAAATAAATCATTACCCTGATTTCCTCTTCCCCTTCTATTTGTACTATATTATGTACTAATGTCTAATGGATCGCAAAATGTACACTTTAATTGTGCTTTACACTACAGAGAACCATAACATTGTACGGAATGTGTTCGAATATTGGTCATCTGAAGGGTTCAATGGGTGCAGTTTCTTCCAGCATCGCAGCAGCCTCGAAGCACTCCATAGCATCAACTGCAGATGCACTGGGATCAGCCTTGGTGATCAATCCAAGCTGGTGCCATGCAGAATGGTTCAGTTTGTCGAATCGTAGAGCATCAGTGAGGAAGCTTTTAATGACCGGCAATGAGTTGACACCGACACTTTTGAGGACACAAGCAGTTGATATCAAGCTTGGGACATGATTTGGTTCAACATCTAATGCTGCTTTATACGCTTTTAGTGCTTCTTGTTGCATTCTCTTCGCTTCATACAGTACACCTGAGGGAAGATGTGATCGTTAAAGGGTATGGTGAACAAAAAATCATCTCAGAGCTGCAGCAATGGAAAAGATATGGAGAGTTGAGGGAACAAAGAAAATGTTATTACCTGTAGAGTGCCATCTGGATGCAGAATATGGGTTGATAGCCACAGATTTCGATAGGCAGACCTCAGCATCTCGCCATTGAGACATACTTGTATATACGTTGGCTAGGTCATGCCATGTCTCCATTTCCAGTTTCCTATCATGGTTCCTATTACTCTGCAAGAACAGATAGATAAACTTAATTTTCTTTGTTCAGCAAAAGGCTACCATTGTCGTTGAGAATCCAACATTTCATTTCAATCCACCTAACTAAAGTCTTCAATGGTAATCTTACCTTATGAAGCAGTTTCTTCTCCATTCCTGAATTTTTGGTTCGAACTTGTAGAATGGCGAGAAGGTGAGTGTATGTCTCGATTGCACTTTTTAGCTGGCCCTGTGCTACTTGGAGTTTTGCTTTTGTTCTAAGCAGTTCTCCATGATCCCACCTCCCAGTCTGATCGAGAGCAGCATTAATCACGGTCTCGGCATCAATGAACCGCTTTTGAGCAGATAATATCCGAGCCAAAAGCACGTAACTTTTTATTGAAGACCCAGCTTCTAGTTTGAAAACCAGCTTTGCATAAGACAATGCAGCATCTAACTTCCTCTGCTCAGCATTTTCTAGACTAAGATGATACAAGACGTTCGGATCTTTCTGTTTCATCGTTCTTTCAGCAAGCTCAAGTTTCTCAATTGTCTCAGACTGCTTTGAGAGCCTCTCAGAATCAGAAGCAACTGATCTTGATTTATTTGATAGTAAAAGACCCAACAAGAAGTTTGTAACACTTGCTATTTGGACACATCTTTCGGGGGCGCAAAGAGCTTTACAGGCATATGTAATCCCCTCGTCAACACACACTGAATTCTCTCTGCACAGATCTTACAAGCCAGTAACAGTTCCATGGTGCATTTCTTATTCTCCCTATCTTTTAAGAAATTCCTCAGAAGATTTAGAGTAACTTCATTGTCACCATCTCCATGATAGCAAAGAGACAGTGTACAAAATCTCTCCTGTCTATCAATAGTGCCAGGAAGCAACTCTTCCACCTGATAAGCGAGGGACCTCAATTCCCCAGATACAGATAATGCAAAAGATAGGTGATCCATGACTGATGGATCCCATCCAATCTTCCTGAGAGCAAATTTTCTTAGGAGAATCAGTAACAAAAGGACTGCCTCTTCTATGTTGTTTCTTGGCACGAAAGACCCTTCCATCTGGAAACGCAAAGTTGGAGGAATTGCATCAGTACCACTGTACAATAGGAACATAGCAAACTCTTTCTGTATCCTAGCAGTTGTTTCTGTATCTAGATTCCAGTAATAGAGGAGGGCACGTCGATACGCGACTATAGCTTCTTCAGGTGCCCCGGCAAGTTTACACAGTTCGGGAAGCAATTCAACAGCTTTGTTCAGAATTTCCTGCAGCTTGTTGTCGGTTGCAACTTGTTCAGATATACCATCTGGCAGTGCGGACTCAACAGTATCCATAATTATTTTACAAGACTGAGAAGCCTCTGCATAATGGAACATAGCCAACCAAGAACTGTAGTAATAAGCATCTAAAACTAAAAGAAGAAAATCAAACTCAAAAGATTTCAGAATACTAGAGAACTGTACCTGAAAACCTTCCTAGACCTTGCAACGACTTTGCCTTGAGAAGAACAGCCTCGAGGAGCAAGCTGATTGCATGCATAGACATAGCTGGAGAAGGATCACTTTGAGATCGGCGTCTGTTCTGCTCCAGTTTCTTAGATAGACTGACTTTCATCCTGGAAGTCACTGCGTTTATGTCAATTCCTTCAAAGACATGAAGTGCACCTTCGATATTCCCCTTTTGATACTCCAGCCTCCCTAACAATGCTCTGGCTTCCTAAGAATTGGAATGTCCCATTAGCTTTATGAATAGCAAACTATGCTAAAACTTTAATATTGCCATCTATATGTTAAGCTATCTAATGAAAAGGCAACCATGATCACGACAATGTTGCCTCCTATTCATCCTAAGGTGATAAAAATGATGCCTTATGCAAAAACATACACCAGATTCTTAGCTGATTCACTATTATACCCAGAACGTGATCAATAGAGTAAAGCTCATTGCTTTAGAACATTAACTTGTCCAGTAGTTAGGCAAAAAGCAGATTCCAGGTTACCTCATAATTTAGATAGCCGCTCTCGCGAAGAGATGACTCAGCTTCTTCAATGTTGCTATTATCAAGTTTGGAATCGACCTCAGCAGCACGAGAAGAATATCCACTTGCTGAATAGTCTTTAGTTGCCAAAGACTCAGATGAGGAAGCAGCCATATCATCCACTCTTAACTGCTCCCCGGAACGCATACACTTCATCATTTTCCCAAATCTCAAGCTAAACCCAAATTTCCACTTTTGAATCCGTCCCTTAAGTCTCATTATCTCTCATGACACTGTGAATTCTTCAATCGACAAGAAGAAGAATTGCAAAATAGAAAAGAAGATGAACAGAATTAGAGTCCCTAGTAGAAACTCAAGACAGAAAACCACAACTTGATCAACAAACAAAAATGACCCTCAACCCCAATCTGGGAAGAGAATCAGACTTCACAGGAGATTGATAGAAACCCAGTAGCAAGTTCCAATTTTTCTAGACCAACAACACTGAAACTTCAGAATGATCAACAAATATCATGTCTCAATCTCTCCTTTCATTACTAACAAGACCCTCAAATTTCCACGCAATCAAATTGATTGGCAAAGAAACAGACCTCAGCATCATCAGTCAACAACGTCAGTCACAAAAAACAGAAGGAAACTATATGAACAGTGAGTGAGAGAGTCCAGAACAGAAAAGAAATTAGAAACTGAAGCCAAACCCAGATGAAATAAGGAGACAATGCACAAGGAACAAGCCAACAAAGATGAAAACTTTGGAAACTAATCAAGTGGGTTGGAGATTAAAAACTCGAAAAAAAACCCCATCAAAGGAAACGGAAAGAGGTATAAAATCAAGAGGTAAAGAAAGTACCTTTCATATCCAAAAAGCATGGTGGTATGAGCCCACATTAAATCAATCCAACCAAAACAGTGCATCTCCGTAATTAAAATTCGGACGAGAATCCTAAGCTCCCGCTGTTGTTGTTGTTCTCTTCATCAGCCTAATTTCAATTTTTGTCTTGTTTTACCCCTTGGCTTCTTTCTATTCTGTCGCCTATCTTTCTTCTCCAGTAGACTTTTCCCAAATCTCCCACACCAACAATTCTTCTCTGTGTTTCAAATTATGCAATCTAACACGCAAGCAAGCCAAAATCTCCGCATTAAATTATGCAATCTAACGCTTTCAGAGTCAGAGAGCGAGGAAAGGTGTGAAGTGTGCACAGCAGGCGCAGGCAAAGAAAATGATTTTGGTATTAAACTCACTCACCCACCTGCCTGCCTGTCACACGAATTACACAGTAATACATAAATAAAAAAGTGGAGAGAAAAAAAGTTACAAGACAGAATGGGACCAGAATTTGAAACACAAGAAAATATTAGTATATTACAGCTCGCAGTTTGATGTTGGGAAGAAAGTTGCGGGCATGAACAGGCAGACCAAATGATGATTTGAAATTTAGGGAAGAAAAAAACTCCTCCATATGCAGAGTGCAGACTGCAGCTGAGTGGTGGGTGAAAGAATTTATTGATTTACTTACAGCTGGTAACCAGCTGTCCAAGGCACAGCTTTGTTGTTACAAGGAAGGAAGAACAACAAACACTACTTTTTGTTTTGATTTGTAGGAAGGGGGAAAAAGAAGAAGGAAGAAGAAGAGGAAAGGTTACTTTGTTTGACCACTTTCCACAATGCTCGTTTGGCTATGGCTAGCTTATGGCCTATGTGAAGGGTTAATCATTAGAGTTGACGAAATTGGCATCATTGTTAAGGTGATAGGGATGTTCTATGGTGCTGAGGGGGGCTAATAGTATTATGCTGAATAGGTGTATTCAGCACCGTGCTGAACGCAATAGGAGCCGTTCGATGAATCGTACGGTGACGGAGAAATGTAACGCGCGAGGGTTGTTTCGGTCATTTCCTGATTCGTAATATTTTCGCGCCTGATTTGAAATTTTGAATTTGTGATTTGACAGGAGAGAGAAAATTAGAACCCTATAAAAGCAGTTCCCGGCGAATTAAATTTCGTAATTTTCTCACTCCAAAATTCTAGCCCATATTTTCTTGCTCCTCATTCCTCTCTCACGTAACAAAATGTCACTGGCACGTGAAGGTATTCTAGTTATTTCGTAATACCGTTCGTATTTGTATTAAGCATTCGTAATGTTTTTTCCATTCGTAATATGTTTCCTGGCCTTACGTCTCTTTCGTAATCTTTTGCAATCGTTGACGTTTCAATCACTCTGCCAGGTACTACGTAATGCATTCTTTACGTTTTACGTTTTCCTGTATACACTT
Organism: Linum lewisii; assembly: GCA_034768395.1. NCBI lineage: Eukaryota > Viridiplantae > Streptophyta > Magnoliopsida > Malpighiales > Linaceae > Linum > Linum lewisii. The sequence continues at coordinate 17,692,799 of CM068299.1, read as the reverse complement.
TCCACAACGTTTACATGGTTAAATACATTCTGAACAAATGCAGGAATCGAGGGGGATCCAGAAATATGCCTATTGATCTAAATGAAATGTTGGTACCTTGTGCAGGTATTACGTAACATTTTCTACGTTCGTTCGTATGATATATTCTGCATGGGGTGTCAGTATGAAAGATTCGTAATACATTCTATTATCTTTCGTAATAATTCATACCTTCGTGTACTTCGTAACACATTTACACACGTTTCCACTACGTACACGTAAATGCAGGAATCGAGGGGGAATCCACAAATATGCGTATTGATCTAAATGAAACGTCCGTACCTCGTGCAGGTATTACTTAACATTTTATACGTTCATTCGTAATATATTGTTTAATATTTCGTATTAATTAATACCTTGTATTGCAGGAGAATCTTCAACAACGTTGGATTTGAACGAGGGAATGGAGTTGAATGAGGTGGCTGATCCGGGTCAGTTACACGTATATGAAAAAACTTTGTACATAATTGTCGTTGTACCAAATGTAATAACACTTACCTTACGTAATACATTACCTTATACTTTGTAATATATATGACTTCCTTCGTATACCTTTTTAAAACATTTCGTATATAAATCGCTGTCTGTACGTTGTACTTATTTCTTTATCTCGTAACAGCTTTAACCTGAGATACACTTTAACCACACATTCGTAGGAGACGCGCTCCAATGTTTGACAACATGCAAGAAGCGTATCATTTCTACGAGGATTACGCTCATCTTGCTGGTTTTGGTGTCAGAATAAGGTACCAGAAAAAATATAAATCAACTCCGACTCTTGATGAAACAGCCACCGATGGAGATCCCATGGTCTTAGCTGAAGACCCCCCATGTAGATACCTTAGGTTCGTTTGCACGCACGAAGGCCAAAAAAGAAAAGGGAAGACAAACAATAAGCGGACTAGACCTGATGAACGACTAGGTTGTGAGGCGGAAATAAAAATGAAATGGGACAAATCTCTCAAAAAGTATTACATATACGACTGGATAAAAACTCATGCACCGCATGAATTGCTCCCAGAAAAATATGCACATCTTTTCCGGTCAAACAGAAGTGTGAACCGAACAAATGCACATCTTGCCCTCATACACAAACTGGCTGGGGTGACTTCCCGGAAATCTTTCGACATAATGAGGCAAATGGCAGGGGGGCCAAACATGTGGGTTTCTTATACGAAGATCTCCGGAACCACAACAGGGAAAACCAGATTCTGCATTGAGCACCGCTGAAGGATCATCACTGCAGCGCTATTTTAGAGTTCGATCAAGAGAGGAAAAAAATTTCTTCTATGAGCTTCAGGAAGACAACTGCAATGAAATCTTGAGTGTCTTTTGGGCTGACAATAGGATGCGTGAAGAATTCTCTGTGTTTGGGGACTCAATCAGTTTCGACACCACTTACAGAACAAACAAAGACTACAGGCCCTTAGGTAATACTCTCTAATTCGTAATATATTATATGTAATACGTTTCATTTAATCTATAATAACGTAACACTTTATTACCCTTCGTAATATTTCAAAAACTGTTACGTTTTACTTAAGCTTAAAAGACGTAATACTTTATTATGTTTCGTAATATTTTATATGTAATACATGTTACGCTAGCATAAAAAACGTAACACTTTACCCTTTTACGTAATATATAATTTATCTTACGTGTTACTTTTTCCTTATTAAATTTCACACTGCCATGTGTGTAACGTAACAGCTTTATTCGTCGGGTACAACCACCATAGAGATATGGTGATATTCGGTGCTGCTCTTTTGATTGACGAGACGTCAGCTACTTTCGAATGGTTGTTCCAAATGTTTGACAAATGCATGGGGGGAAGAAACCAACCAGTATCTTCACCGACCAAGCAGCGGCGATTGCTGCCGGTATTAGGGCCATATATCCAATGCCGGTTACATACCATGGACTATGTACATTCCATATCCTCAATAATGCTGCGAGGAACTTGGGATCACTCTGTGACAAGGTACCACAACAAGGGTGTTTATATGTAAATACGTTTTACTTAAGCATAAAAAACGTAACACTTTATTAGATTTTGTAATATTTCATTCATTATACGTTTTATTTAATCTTAAAAAACGTAACACTTTAGCCACTTACGTAATATATAATTCATCTTACGTGACACTTTTTCCTTGTTATGCTTCACACTGCCATGTGTAACGTAACAGCTTTATTGATATCAGGTATTCGTAGCTGAACTTAGTTACCTGATGTTTGGGGTTGACACTGAGGCTGAGTTTGATGTCCACTGGGGTCTTATGAAAAAAAAATGCTTCCCTGATCGTGAACCAGAAGGACACCCATGGCTCACTCAGATCTACCAAAAAAGGACACAGTGGTCTAGAGCATGGATGCAATCACATTTCACCTGTGGCATGCGTAGCTCACAATTAAGTGAAACGTGCAACAGTAACATGAGGCACTACCTGACACCAAACCTATCCCTGGAGGAATTTTTTCAGCAGTTCAGCCGACTAGTGGAGAACAAAAGAGAGGAGGAATTGAAACGGGACTTCAAGATGAAAACATCGAAACCGTTCAATAGGTGATACTAGACGTAATCCTTTAACATATTTCGTAATATTTTATAAGTAATACGTTTTATTTTAGCTTCAAAAAACGTAACACTTTGAAAACATACGTAATATTTTGCTTATATTCCGTAACACGTTTTTGAATTGTTCGTAATTATTTATCTATATCTTCAATATACGTAACAAATATGTATTTTTCTCCGTTGGGACAGGTTTGAGCACAGCGAACTGACAAAACAACTAGCCAAAGAATACACCCCAAAAATTTTAAAAAAGTGGTTGTCTGAATACGAGCAAACTTTAGCCTACGGCGTGCTGGGGTTGGAAGAAAAAACAAATGCAGGTGTGATGACATTCAATGTGTTCAAACAGGATGTTAATGGGTCAAGAACTGATGAAAGAATCGTGACATGCACAATGGATTGTTCAATCATAGTCTGTGGGTGCCACATGTTTGAAATGGAGGGCTTGATGTGCAGACATATAATACGATTCATGGAGGTGCTGGGTAGTAACGGAAACCATTTGCTGCTGCATATACCTAAACCATTAATCCTACAAAGGTACACACTTAATTGACTTACTCGTGATACTTTTCTTATCCTTTCGTATTATATTGTCACAATATTCGTCATATATACTCTTCTTTTTAGTTATACATTGTATAATATTTCGTATAGGTATTGCCGAACAGCAAAGGATGGGCTGCTCATTGCAGACACAATCCTAGAGGTTTCACACCCAGATGTTGCCCAAATGTCCGAGTTAATTACTGCGATGGCTAAGCTTAAGTCTACGGTACTTCCCGTTTATATAATTATCAATTACGAATTTGGTACTTTATACATACGTAATACTTAACATGTCTTCATATACTTCTATTCAGGTTAATGGGGATACAGCCAAGACTGCTACAGCCATACAGTGCATAATTGATCTGGAGAAAAGGATGAGCACTGCAATCAACCTAAACGAGCCCAAAAGGAAGGGCCCTGCCAGGCGCCCAAAAACTTGAAGAAACGAACAGAGACTTTCAAGCCGAAGAAAAGGCCTATATCTCAAAGGGACCGGAATGCATTCTTGCACTCAGTTCGAAAGGACAAAAATGTAATCTTTCAGAACCACGAAATGGGTGGGACTGACCTCCGTCTTTAACAAACAATGTAAAAAACATTAATTTCGTAATACTTTCGAATGTGTGAAATATTTCATCCTACTACACGTATCTGTAAATCTAATATTTCGAAATATTTACTTTTCAACTTCTACAACCCAAAATAGAATTAAAGTATAAATTTACCAAAAAGCTTACTATAAATAATACTTTCTCATTCATCCATTTTCCAGAACCAAAACATCGAAAATCCCCCCCAGATCTGAAAAAAACATGCCGCCACTAATCCCCCACTGTAAATGCAACCTTCCCGCTTACATCTATTCTGTTGAACGGTCGACGATATATTCTCCGCTTATGTACTTTCTGGGTTGCCAAAACCACCAGGTCAGAGATGCAAAATGTTCATCTGGTGTATGGAGATGGACAGGAGTCAGAATGAGGAAGTCGCCCAAATGTACAATCTACCCCATGCCAAAATCGTGGCTAAGATAGCTCATACACAAGATGAAATGTCAACCTCATCCAACATCGGAGAGAGCTCGGGGGGACAGGTATATATAACTTCAGTCTAACTTTCATCTTCCCATAAATAACATGCACTCATTATTCATAATACATTACTCCATATATATTATCTTCGTAACACATTATATTTAACTTCGTAATAGATGACTATACCATTCGTTATACTTTACCGAACGCAGGACCGACAACTAGTCAGGTATTCGCCGGGACCTATTATGCAAGAGTTACGAACTCTAGAGCTTCTGGATGAAGTTTCAAGTCTTCAATCAAGGGGGAATTCCTAGAGGGCCAACTTAGAAACATGGGGTTGAACTAGATCTTGACATAAGAGGTTGTTTCTTATGTTTCTTGTCTAACTGTAACGAATAAATTTCCCAAGTAGTACGAATATTCTTATATTGTACATATTATTAAGTTGGTAAGTGGTACGAGTGTGCACGAAATGAATTACGTTAGCTCTTATTTGTGATACCTTGAACACGTAATTAATGCAGGTCAAAACTGATTGGGTAACTGCACAATCTCCCAACAACCAGCATTAAAAAAATCAATCTCTCTTGGTAACCCCAACGACACCAACACAACCCATTAAAACAATCTCTCTTGGGTCCATATCCTCTTCTCTCTATCCCAAAATCCCAAAAACAAAAAATGCCAAGCTTCATCCCATACTATAGCTGCAATCTCCCCTGTTACATTTATCAGGATAACCGTCCGACGAGCACTCTGTATCGCTTCTATCTGGGATGCCAGAAACCAGAAGCTGAAAGATGCAGCATGTTCATGTGGTGCAAGCAGACAACTAACAACGATTCTGATGAAGCTGAACATCAGATCAATGTGAACCCAAACTCGTCCACAACGCCGACGGAACAACAGGTAAAAAAACATTAAAGTTTTATTGTAAGCTATTTTGGGTAATTATATAGGGATGAATCCTCCATATTTATTATTCCTCTTCCTACAGGCAATAACAACATCTGACCTTGTTGATATAGCTTTAGAACGGAGTTCAACGTTAGAAGAGAGCTCAATGCTTGGCTTGAGGGAGAAATAATGGTGACTCAGGTTAGCAAAAAAAAGGATGGTGTTTTGGTTTATGTAAGAGATATTATGTTATGAACATGGTGGTTATGTGTTACGTATTGAATGCAAAAGAATTACGAATTATATTATATGTATTACTTAATTCAAAATTTAGTACAACATAATTAAGTTGTATGTACTACTATATCCAAAAGTAAGCATTACTCTTCACTCTGATGCGTAGCTCATATGTTACGTATGATCGTGAAGGGTATTACGCTCAAATCCCTTCCCCCACCCCTATCCCCCCTTAATCTTCCTAACTTCCTCTGATGCCTTCTTCAGCACTTGATCACCAATAACGTTGAAAGGGGAAATTAACAAAAGTAGACAAACTTCCTGCCTCCTCCTCTCAATCACCACTGGATCTGACCAACTTAAGATCTCAGACGTGACCGCTCCTTCCCATATCTCCAACAAGTTCAACGCAAAAATGCCACAGGAAGTGTTATCTGCCTGTCTTATACTGCGATGGTTAACCCATTTATTGACATCGATTGGCTCTGGTGGAAGATCCGAACGGAACATGGGGATTAGATTGTTGGCCAAGTCCATGATGTTCCTTGATGTCCGCATGTATATCTCTGGGACTTCTGCATGGTCTAGACTATCCAGATAGTCACCACACCGGTTCTTTAGATTAACACAGAACACAACAAAGTGTTCTTCGTGACACATCGGGAAGAACCACTGCAGGAAAGTGTCACGAAAAAGGCCGGTTACGTTAACGTAAACCATAAAACATTACGAAATGTTAAAAAATATTATACGAAAATAACGTTATTTAATAATTAGTAATACTTACGTAGTCAACCTTTCCCCAATCCATATCGGAGGTCCAATCCTTCCCTTGAATGTATTCTAGTGCTTCAGGGAGGTGAAATGCCTTATTGCTGCACATTGACTATGGGCAAAAACACACCAATATTAGTTCAAGTTATATATTACGTACTTATTTAACTGAACAACATAAATAACAGAACACTTACAGCACACTCCATCCCGAAAATGAACCTATCACAGAACCCGGTTTGCTTGAATAAAATATTTGTGCACTGTTCATACGTGTCAATAAAAAAATTTGACAACATGTGCCCGGGTCTGCAAGTCATGAACTCTTCCCTGCTCAACCTTCCAATATCATGTTGGCTATAGAAAAGAACTTCTTCCCTGGATGACGATAAACATGCAAACCCAATTAAAACGTACAAAAAGAAAAGTATTACGAATTCATTATTAATAAAAAATGAATAAAAGTGATTAGTTATAACTCACTGGTCTAAATCATCATTCCACATGTACATTGTGAGCGCCTGGCACCTCTCAGTGTCAGCCCATACATCAGTGTTGTATGCGTCGATTTTATCCACAATCGCGACCATTTCCTGCGTGACAGGTCCGGGGGAATACTTTATCAGTTGTTGGTCCTGCGTTCACGAAAGTATAACGAATGTTATAGAAATCGATTACGAAAGAAATTAACATGTATTACGAGAGTAAGTACCTCTGGCGTTTGTTCTAATCCTTTTTCAACAGCCGCTAAGTTCTTAATATGTATTTTAGTGTATTTCTGCGCTTCGTAGGGAGACTTGACATACTTGGACTTCGCCTTGGCCCTTTTTGATGCTGACCTAAGCTTCTTGTTCTTGTTCATCTGTGAACAAAATATATAAAAATTACAACTCTTAATATTAAGCATATATTTAACAATGAAAATACATTAATGGGTGTTAAAATTACACTTAATAAATTAATTAATTTGTATCAGTTAACACCCCCATGTGGAGCGGACCCACATTTGTCCAACATATACGAAACACCCCCCACACAGGATACGAAGGCGGTAAAAAGGTATAACTAAAATCAATTAACACATATAACGAAAAAGTGCATAAACCTATACGAGATTTTTGTTTTCAACTATACCCCCGGAAACTACCTTTTCCGACTTCTTCAGCTTATCATCTAGGAGAACAGAAATTGGCAGTTCATCTTGCTGCTGAGAAGAACTCTCCTTTTCCTCATCAGCTGTCCCTTCGACAATAGACTTGCCAATATCAACTGCAAGGTTGAAATAAAAAATTTCACCTTGGTCATCTCCCTCCTTATCTCCACCTTTGCCCTGGTTTATCAAATTCTCCTGCCCCTTTGCGACTTCATCCTCCTTCTGAACCACCTTCTCCTTCTCCATCAGGTTTTGACGTCCTGAAGTGTCGCCCCTTCCTTGGCATTATCCTCCTTCCTTGCCACCCCCTGCAATGGCAACTCCTTCCTTGGAACCTCCTTCCTTGGCACCTCCTGCCTTGGCACCTCCTCCCTTGGCACCTCCTTCCTTGGCACCTCCTTCCTTGGGGACTTCTCAGGCATCGCCTGGCTAATTGGCACAACATTCCTTGGTGACTTCTGTTGCTTTTGCAGCGGCTGCTCACCCCGATACCCCCGAACCAACTGACCACCTTTGGTCAACCTCTTCCTCTTCTGTCCAGACTTATGGGGTGAAGATACCTTGACGGAGCTCCCCTTAGTGATAGCTGCATCGGGTACCTTCTTCTTCTTCTTACTAGACTCCATCTTGGCTAAAGCATGGTTGATGTCTGCATCTGTGTAGCTTGCCAAAGCGAGATCCTCGGATATCATTCGAACGCTCACCAGATAAGCTGCAATCTGGATCACCTGCGATGCGATCATCACATTGCTGCTTCATATCCAATAGAGTGGCAAGTGCACCCCTGTGGAAATGGATGTAGGTATTCAACCATTCCCTCCTCTCCTCTACCTGTATGAGGAATTAAAAATACAGTAAGTATCACGTGAAAAGGTAAGAAGGTATTACAAAGTGATAAAAAGTATTACAAATTTATAAAAAGTATTACTGAACATGCCAGCATGTGTTACGGACAACTGTTTAACTCAGGAATTCGTAACACTTACCAGTTAACATTTTGTCCGTAATACCTGTATTATATAGAGTCTTACCTCATCCAGGGACATATGATCGATGTCTAGTCTGGTGAATGGCATGGCTGATGGGTAGATATCCTCCGGATTAAGCCTCGACTTAGCCCTTGCCTCCTGCTTCTTATTCTTCTCACCTCTTTCCTTTTTCTCATTCTCCCTCTGTAACAACACCAACTGACCTTTGCCAACTGATGGCCTCCCAGGTGCATTTACATTGACAGGGCTGTCGTCCTGCGTCAAGTACTGCCTAATGTCGGCATTGACGACTCGGGAGCCAATTGTGTAGCTTCCTCTTCCTCTGGCTGCCATTGAATAATGGTGCCTGTGCTCAGACCCCCGTTTGCCTCCAACCTTGAAGTCTGTGCATTGACAGCCCTCTGGGTCCAGTTAATGACCGTAGGTCTGATTCTCGGGACTGAGTCACCGACTAGTCCCACCATGTCAAGATAGAACAACTGTTTTTCCAAACAAACAATGACGAACACAAACATGAATACGTAGTACTAAAACACTTAAAACGTAATATTTTCATCCATAATAAGTAACACTTATTTAAATCTAACCATAAGTAGACACATATCTGCCTCGATGTATCCTTTGTCCGTCCGTCCTACTTGACGGTATACCTCCAACAAGAACGCGCACAGTTGTACTCTTCGAACTTATGTGCTCTTCGACCGAATATAACACCCAAGTATTGATGCGGGACCTTCTGGCTGGATTTTGGGTGGAACATATTTCCCAGCAAAACCAAGTAAAACAACGAGAACCACTTCTCGTCGTCGGTTTCGATCGACAACTGATGTTCGAGCACACCCAACTGACAGGATGTCGCCTTACCTCTCTGAATCCCTAGATGGCGGGTCCAGACTCTCACCTCTTCCGTAGTGTAGTTCAACTGATCGAAAACGGATGCATGACCCCTTGGTAAGTGATATATCCTTTGAATATGATCCTCGGTCAGGGTGATCTGGGCACCAGGCCGCACAGTGAGGATTAGGTTTGTAAAATCGAAGTGATTAACCAGCCAAATCAGTTGTCCTGACTTGAAATTTGTCACATTAAGGTGTTGTACAAACCCTAACCCCCTTGTTTCCACCAATTTTTTCCGAGCGGGGGTACCAGCATCCCACCATTGGCGCATCCTCGATGGGCTGCACCGACTTTGTGTACGCCTGGGTAGCACTTGTTGCTGCAGTTGATTTCGCTCATCCTGCCCTTCCATTTGAAAAATATTACGAATTCACTTTTTGGTGTTACGAGACTCAGTGTTTCCTATCAAAAGTGTTACGAATATCGATGACCACTACGATAGCACTTTGTTTCTATTACGATTAGATAGAGAGAGGGATACTTTAAACGAGAGTAAAAGCTGCGTGCAGATAGAATGAATTTCGATATCCGTTACCTCTCTCCTGAAAATCCGTAAAAGTGTTATATATGAGTTGAAAAGTAACAATTGAAACGACGCGAAGCGACGGCGGCACGGTTGCCCATGTCTGCACAGTTACAGATACACGCCGTCTGATTTTCCCGCTCATTAATTTCATTAGGTGCGAAAACCCCATTCTACCCCTTAAAAGCGGGGCCCCGTTGAAATTACATCCTCACCGTCTATATGTGGGCCATATTCAATCGACGGCCCGGATGCCGTTCAGCACGGATTCAGCACGAAGCCGGGTCGGCACCTGACTAATTTCCGCTGAGGGGGGGGGGTTTCAGCACCACCCCTATAAGGGTGCTGAAGCCCCCTATAGCCATTGGATCTGATCCAATGGTGGGGAGGAAGAAATAGGGGGCCCAGCTCATTAAGGGTATAATGGACAATTCACACATATGACAGCCCACACCGATTTAGACATGCGATGAGACTGATTTAGACGTGCGATGTGACAGAAAGACAACAGCCTATATAAACCCCCATCAGCCCTCATAAATGGGAAATTTGAATTTTCCCTTTCTCTCTCTCTCTTTCTTTTTCCCTTCTCTCTCCTCTTATTTCGCAGACACACGTCTGCATTTCCCTTCTCTCTCCTCTTATTTCACAGACACAAGTCTGGATTTCGCTTCTCTCTCCTCTTATTTCTTAGACACACGTCTGGATTCCCCTTCTCTCTCCTCTTTTTTTCGCAGACACACGTCTGAATTCCCCTTCTCTCTCCTCTTATTTCGTAGACACACGTCTGGATTCGAAGGATTAATACAGAGAATGCAGACATACGAAGCCGATAAACTAGACGCAGCAACATGTATGGGTCCGATTTGCTCTCGTGCGTCTTTTTGGTTGTTGTGTTACATATAAATCGCGTACAATAGATGTATATGACTTCTTGATGTCCTTTATACTTTGAGACTCGATCTTCACACGCAAATATGACGGAAGAGTAGACACAAACCTCAAAATACGTAAGATTCTACTTGTTTTCATGCTTTTTTGTTGAAAATTTCTGAGTTTTTTGTTTTTCCATGTTCTAACAAATTATTCATGTTCTAATGAGTTATTTGGGTGCTTCCCTTGTTGTAGGTATGCCCAAAAGGTCGAAACTAGTTTCGTGTTCTTGGTTCATAGGTTCTAGGTTTGTTCCATTACAAACGTGCGTATAAATTCGTATTATTCTATTTCAAATACTCATCAAGACGTGCGTATTGATAAATACTAACGTGCGCGAAACATGTATGTGCATGTATGACTTATCCAGACACACGTCTAATATAACTGTAATATGATACATGCGTCTAATATAATCCAGACACACGTCTAAGTTATGTGCACCTACGAGTGAGTGCGTAATATTTACGTCTTCTTTATTCTGTGTTTGATATGCTTGAATTATGCGGGCTAAGTAGACGTGTGTATGCTTGAATTATGAGGGCTAAGCAGATCTAGGCATGTTAGGAATCTAGACGAACGTATGTTTGAATTAATATATACATATGTCTTGGTTATAATAGACCAACATGTAGGGTGTTGCAAACACATACATATGCTTCAATCAATGTAAGCATACGTATAAACAACACATGCGTCTAAATTAATAAAGTGAGTCTGAAATGACATCAATCAACCCAAAAAGAATAGAAAAAAAAATAAATAAACTATATAATCAAAAAGTCAGCATTCTTTCTCTTTCTCATTTCAAAATTTGTAATTTCAAAATTTCTCTCCCTTTCTCTCTCCTTCCCCCAACAATTTTTAAATAATGAGGGCTAAGCAGATCTAGGCCTGTTAGGAATCCAGACGTACGTATGCTTGAATTAATCTATACATATGCTTGTATTAATTTATCATATGTTTAGATTGTCGTAGCCCAATTTGTGGCATGTGAACCATGCGTCTAAATTATTTGGTAATACAACGTCATCTTAATTAAAACAGATTTAACAAGGGGCGACAACGATGATTTGCTTCAGTTCAGGACAAGAAAATCAGCGAAGGCTTACTAAGATGCACATGCACATGAAACGGGTTTCGAGGTTCGCATCAATTACCAACAGAAGTATGAATTACAACAAACATATGGACTAGCATACATATGGTATACATACGTCTGAATGCTAACAATGCGTCAAACTTACGTAGACGTACTTATGTATTAATAAATACATATGTATGAATTATATATAGACATACGCGCGTTTGAGTTAATGCTCTAATTGGTTGCATCATGTAACACATACTTCTGAATTACAACACATTGTGCCAGCTCGGGTAACTAACATAGACGTAAGTATGTATTAATAGAAACATATGTATAAATTCTACATAGACATACGCGCAAGGTTTGTGTTAAAATGCTCTAATTGATTACATCATACGTCTGAATTACAACTAAAATATACGTAAGTATGTATTAACAAAACATATGTATGAATTATGCATAGACATACGTGCAAAATTTGATTAAAAATACTCTAGTTGTGCATCATACTCCGAACATGTTACACAGCTTCTGAATACCAGCAATGCATCTTAACAACAAGTTCATTGCACAAACACATGTATTAGTTACACCAAACATATGGACTAGCAGACATTGTATACATACGTCCGAATAATAACAATGCGTCAAAGTTACAGACATCTGTCTCAAAAGCTTTGGAATAAACCTGTCAAAGTTACATATATACGTCTAAATTCTAACAGTGCGTCAAAGTTACATAGACATATACACAAGGTTTGAGTTAAAAATGTTCTAATTGATTGCATCATGTATGAACTTAAGACAGGTGACACACATATGTCTGAATTACAACTAACATAGACGTAAATATGTATTAACTGAAACATATGTATGAATTATATATAGACATATGCACAAGGTTTGAGTTAAAATGCTCTAATTACTTGCATCATGTATGAACTTGAGACAGATGATACACATGCGTCTGAATTACAACTAACATAGACGTAAGTATGTATTAACCGAAACATATGTAGAATTACAACTAACATAGACGTAAGTATGTGTTTATTTATGCGCACGTCATATCGTTAGATTCGTTGTTAAACAACGAAACTTTTGACGTTTGAATTATTAAAAATGGATTTAAGATGAAGTAATTATGTTAAGTTTAATCATTAAATCCAAATTATGTGTGTGTAAACTAAGAGAGAGATTGTGAGTTGACATAAATTAATATATTTCTGCCACTTTTTCAGACTTCATGCGCAAAGACGAAAATACCCCTCTTTACTTTCCCTTCCCCAAGGGACCCACGTCTGAATCATCTGAGCCGTTGGATCCATACGTCTCAATTAAAACAGACGTGGGCCGTTGGATTCACACTTCAGCACCCCAGAATTTTCCAAGGTGATACACTGCTTTCAGACAATTCTCTAGGTATCTGCTTTTTCTTACTCCCATCTTAAAGATTAGTGTAGTAATACTAATATCATAATAGTATACTGATTTTTTTGGGTAAAAATGTGATTAATAATATATGATATTTCATCAAAATTATGTATTTAAAATTAGTGTGACAAATTCTCCACGTCGCGTCGAATTAGCAATCTAGTCTGCCGTTTTGTTTAGTCTCCACGGAATGAAGGAGATAAAAATACAGGGGTTCTCCTCCAGACCTCGACACATAAAAGACATCCAAGCAACGCATTCCCAAGGCCAAGCAATTTCTAAAGTCTCTAAGAGCGGACACGAGATTTAAGCAATCATATTTTATCGTGGAGGGTCCCTCGTAGGACTCAGCAGAACGGATAGCTACCAGGAGGGTCTTTGCTTCGGCTACCAATGATGATGAGCACATAAGGATACCGGCTTCCCCTTCAATTACTTGTCCATGGGAGTTAGTAACAACAACCCCATAACCCGCCTCAACAGATTCGTTAATGAAAGAGTCATCACAATAAATTTGTTGTTGAAGGGAATCGACTAGCGGTGGACTTAGCATTGGATCGGGTACCTGAGGCCGATTGTCCGGTGTAGTGTTATGATAATCGATCGACGCCTTCCAATCCTCTTTAAGCTTAGTCACCCAATTAATATTAATATTTGTGGTTGGCATGATATGGCATAATTTTTTTTCAATTCCAGTTTCTCTATATGCACCACATTCCTGCTATAATAGTGAAGACTTGATCTGTGACTGAATCGTCTCTAAAATCGTACAACCAAGAGGCACTTTGATTGGATTTGTTTGGATTCCGACTGAGTGGGGAGAGCCTATTCGACACTACCCTCGCACGGGGGCACTCGAATAAAGAGTGGATGACATTTTCCTTTTCTTCAATATAAATTTGACAAATTGATGACTCTCCACATCTTCTTCTGCATAGATTCTTCGACATTGCTAGGGCATTATTGGATGCCCTCCAGATGAAGAATTTGAATTTATGTGGTATTTGGAGGTTTCACAACCAATACCATTTTTTCTCAACGGACCCCATAACGTTAGTACTTAGTCTCTCCTCTTCTCTACGGAGGACGTGGTAAGCAGATTTCACTAAGAAAATACATTTTTTATCACAATGTTACACCCACGGGTCCTCCTCCCTTTCCAGGCTCACAGAATTCTGAGGATCGGGTTACAATGATTGCTCACCTCTCCAACCTTCCACCACGTACTATCTTCCTTGACCCACTCCTCAGCCTTTATATTATAATTAACATGAACGGAAATTCAGAATCCTGGTATCGACGAGATCCATGGGTCCCCAAATACATCAGTATTATGACCACTAATAAAAAAAATTCCTAGCTCTAAACTTCAGGACTTTTCTAGAGTCGCATAGACTGGCCCAAATCCACGATGGTCGTCTAGACTTATTTGTGCGGATGAAGTCTGTTTTGCGGAAAATACAATGCTTCCAGAAGTTGTGCCCATAAATGCCCTTCATACGTCATTAATCTTCAACCTTGCTTAGCAAGCAGCGCAATATTGAAAGTCCGAAAATCTTTAAAGTCAAGACCTCCTTCCCCTTTTGACTTGGTTAGATTGGCTTTTGAAGCCCAGTGGATCGTTCGTTTAGTAATCGACCCCCCCCCCCCCCCCCAAAGAAAAAGGCTCTTAAAAGGGAATCCATCTTATTTGTTTAAAGTCTTAGGCAAGAGGAAGCAAAACATTGAGTAAGTTGAAATATTTTGATAGTCTGCCTTAAGCAAAACTTCTTTCCCTCTAGGGGATAGCATAAGACTTTTTCAAGATTGCCCTAGATTTCGCATACGCTCTAGAAGGAAAGTGAACACTTCCTTCTTGAACTGCCCCCATTCTAACGGATCCCACATGTATTCAAACAGCTCAAAATTCCGGAACCCTATAATGTCCTTAATCAGATTTTGCAGGGCATTTGGGTCTTCCTAGAGAATAAAATGTAGGACTTTTGGTGGTTAAAAACCTGGCCAGTCATATTTCCATATCTCTCTATAGTATCCATGAAGGCCAAAGCTTCTATAACTGATGACAGTAGAATTATCGTGATTATCAGTCCAGGTTAAGCGACATTTCAATGTCTGAAACACGTTTTAGGGGTAGTTTGGTGGATTTCGGTTCATTTACTCTATTTCCTACCGATTTGGTTACCTTGGCCCGTTTTGGGTCTATTGTGTTTTCCAGTTTCTATGTTAGTGTAACACCCGTCCCGAATCGACCCGGGTAAACCCGTGGTCGAACCGGTTAAGAGTATCACTCAAAGATACAACAATGAAATTAAAGGAGAAACAACATTGAAATCGATAAAAACATAAATCAAGAGTAAATCGGAAGCGCCTCCATCGTTAAAATCCAAAAGCTTATAGCAATAGTTCAAATCCAAACCATGAAACATCTACATTTCTGAAGTTCAAATCCGCTGATACAAAACCCAACCCAAAATAGTCAACATAAAACCAAAAGATGGTCAACTCCTGTCCAAGCCTCCGAAGATCTTCTCCATGCCAACAACACTTCGACACTCGACACACAAAGAAGCTCCTGAACTTTAACTCACACACTCTAACCACGCGCACCTGAAAAGAGAAACTGGAGGGGGATCAGCTTCCTAATGAAACTGAGTGAACCCACTGGGTTTAACTATGCACCGAGCCTAGCCTAAGGGTGATCCCAACTCCACACGCAAACAATCAACGGATCTGACACATCCATTCTCATTTTAATTCCTAACATGCCACTAGGAGATCACACAAGAACTTACCTCCACCGTGTATATACAGTTAATAAAAATTCAGCAATGTACTCAAGTCATCAATCCTCAACACAACATCATCAACGGAGTCATCAGACACACGATACAACACTTAGCCACAATACATCTTCCAACACGAATAACACCCACATTCATCCATCAACCACACAACTCACAATTCACAGTTACCGACATCAACCAAGCACAATCCAACCCAAACTCTGTTCCACAGACTCAACACATCACACAGTCAAGCACGACTAGACTCATTACATTCTAGGTGAGTTATTAGGCATCACTTCATATTAATAGTTCAGCATTCCTAACATCATCAAAAACACGAAGCGTTCAACATCAAAGTTACAACTCAGCTCAACCACGCAATCCATTCACATACAATCCAACACCGACCACAGCTCATCAGAAGCATCGCACAAGCACAATTCAATACACACAACATACACCAGTCACACCCACACACACACACACACATGTACCTCAAGTGATTATCTAGATGAGTTCATTAGGTGCCATAAGGAGTTTTTCCCGCAACACCCCTGCAGGCCTGACGCACCTCTCTCCCCTGGAGAGGTCCAAGACGCATCCTCTCCCTTGGAGGATACCACGAGACCTTTCCCTTGAAGGAATCGTAAACTTGACTCAGCCAAACAAATCACGCCTTTCCCTTGAAGACGTGACCGCACCTCTTTCCCTCGAAGAGGCACTTAACACCCATAGTGCAGTTTTAGGGGCAGTGCAGGCTCCTTCAGATTCTAACATTTCATTCAATCACATCAATCAATTCATCCCTTAAATTCGTCTACCAATTCCATTCATCAATTCCTCCTCAAATCCATCCAATACACATCATTAAGACCATCAATAGTTCCACCATCAATTTCAACATTAATCCAATTCCAAACCTCAATCTACATATCACAATCCAAATCAATTACACAAATCAACAATGCAATTCCAATCAATCAAACCAAGTCTGAATTCCTCTAGCCAATTCCATGTACCAATTCCATTGTCAAATTCCATACACCAATCACCAACAATTCCACTACACAATTCCACAACACAGTTACACAACAGAATTACACAGCACAATTTCCACTCAAACCGATTCCACATATCCAATTCATGTTACAAGTCTACACTAAACCACAACCGACAACGATAGGTACAAATACAGAACAGTTCATCCCATCCCATCCTATCTCACATTTCTAGTTCAAAATCATTAGTCATCATCTTCCATCCCAATCCCCCCATCACACATCAATCAGCACACTCATCAATCAGTAATCATAAGACAGTTATCCATTTTTACTCTCAAGGGATTCATGCAAGACCTACTTCCATTCTAACTTTAGTTTTAGCTCCTCACTCCCATTCCTAGCCACCTAGTCAACCATACACTCACACAAGTCAACCATACAATCACACAAGTCAACCAACACCACATAACAGTAACAATCACGACAACATCAATTTACCATTTCAACTCTCCTATTGAGTGTTACTAGATTAAACCACATAATCTATCTAGTTCACATATTTCATCTAACACGATTTCTAGCCACAATTCGACCAATTCTGACATCCTCATTCTTCTCAACCATTTACCAATCCACATCCAAGACTCCAATCCTTATTACCATAACCACAAGACACACTATCAATCACCATCACACACAACATCAATTCCACCTAAAAGGCACGTTGCATAATTCATGCATCAACACCTAGCATCATCTCAATCCCAACATCACATAAACCAACACAATCCAAATCATTCTGTAATCCCACATCACACATAACCACACATCATAAGACATTCAACGCCTCCCACGGCACAAACAGTTTAAGGGTAAGAGGCTAGCTCACCGGCCACCCCCACCTGCAAGTACAAGGGAAGCCATGTCATGAGTCGTAGGGTTACCCTCCTGTACGTCCTTCGTTGGACGAACCCACATTGGTGGAGCCATCCACCTGTTCATCAATTAAGGGTGACCCCACATTGGCAGGACCACCCTCCTGCAACCACAGATTAACAATTCCAAACAGAAATACAGTTACAGCATCATACCCCAACCCTCCTACACTCGTTACTACATCCAATTCATTGATCATCATTATTAATCATTCCTCTTTCCCAACATATAACCACAGCCAGCAATCATCATCATATTCATCACATAAACATCCAAACAACAATCACCAATCATCACAAATACACAGAAACCAAACGCAGAACAATTTTCCCTTTTACTCTCTTCCAATTCATGCAAGTCCTACATTCATCTAGGTTAAAATTGCAACTCCTCACACGACCATACTATCTATCGTACGCTAAACCCTCACCTGACAAGAAGACGAGGCTCTAAAACAACTTCTAGAACTCGAACATCCAAACTCTACAGCTCCAAAAACGTAGCTTCTTCCTTCTATCACTGACAGCGCTTAACTCCAAAATACCAGAATCCAAGAAGTGCGATCTCTTCCTCGCGTCTCCATGAACGCGTAGCAAGAAACGGATCGTCAATCGGACCTCCGTAGCTCTCAAAATTGAGGTTTGAAGTTAGGAGAAGTTTAGTTCGTCAAAGGGGTTTTCAGAGAGAGAGAGAGATGAAAAAGCTGAAGAAACTCATAAAAATCCGAATTTTAAACACCCAGTGCATGATACACGGCCATGTATCATGATACACAGCCGTGTATCATGATACACGGTGTGTACTACAAGTACACGCCGTGTACCATCAAATGCACCCCTAAAGTGTTTTAAACTCAACCCAGCTCAAATTTGAACGTCCCGGACTTCGATGTGACCTCAAGAACACTGTTTCCAATGCCTCAATCACCCGAACTCGAGTTCCAAATCATTCGGTTGGGCGGGGATGTTACAAGTCTCCACAGCTTCAAAAGATTTCGTCCCCGAAATCACAACTCAACTCAGCTTAGCAACGCAACACCAAAATTGCAGCAACACGCTACAACTTAAGCATCACATCACTTACCCGAAACTCCCTCATACGGCTCTAGTAACACACACACCTCCGAGCACACTTCATCTACACGAACTCGAACTTCCACCTAACATACACGCACAACCGAACACCTAAAGCACAACACACCAAAAGAGCACAACCAGAACACACAACTCAACAAAACAAGAAGTTACTTAGCTAACACACTCGGCTAGAACCTTACACCCTTCAAGCATTCTACCTAGCTCAACCAAAGTCCACACGGAGCTCTGCACTCTCAACCTCTCTCAATCCACCGACTACTACCCCCAAACCACTTGAGCACTAGCTAAACATCTTCACTCTATCGTTACAGAAACCTTCCTCGATATTATTTTCAAAACCTAAGCAAACTTTTCAGAAAGGCAAAACTTTAATAAATTCCTTTAAAATTGAAATTAAGTTCCCCTGTTTAAAATCAAACTCACAAAACCTTTAAAATCAAGCTCGCAACCGGATTCTATCTTAGTTTAAAATACTCAAAAGCTTTGAATTCCTTACACACTAGTACCATTGAAAACACTGACCAACTTTCGAACAAGAACGCTTGAACAAAATGAGACCACAGAATCTCATGACTCGACTTCGCAAAGGTAAAATCGATTTCAAACTCCGTTCAAACCAACCAAGAACCCAAGACAACAATTTTCCACTAAGAACCAAAATTAGTAAAACCCAAATCCGCCTCAGTTAGAATACCAAAACATTAAAACGCTCCTCAAATCCGCAACTCCAATTACGCAAAGAACTCATACCAAGACTCGACACTAAGATCACATTTAACAAGACAAAACAGGTTATGAAATACCCCTTTTCCAAAAGTTCAAATTCTTAAATCCTTCTAACTTTTCCAACATGGAACGAAAATCAAAACTTACTTGATAGATTAAAATCACAACCAAACCACAGTTGAAAACAAGCAGGACAAAATTTGCACAAATCAAAACCCTTTTCTTAAACTTTCATAACAACAAACAAGATAGGTTTATGTAACAATCCTTGACTCCTCTCCCCAACCGACTTCTAACTCTCTCACCAAACACACATCTAAAACTTCCACTTCAAGCTAGCATTCTAACTCTGATTCTATTTCTAAGGTCAACAACTCTCCTAACTAGACACTCTATTCTCACTCAACCACTACTAAGCATTACAACTTCTCACCCCATGACTTTCTTCGTGGCTCAGGAGGATCGAAAACAAACCGATTTCAATTGACAAAATCTTCAAATCACTTTCGCTCTTCAAAACGCACTTTCACTTTCAAAATCCCAACTCGGTTAAACCATTTGAAACCCCTAGAATGCCAGTACCACATCGATGTTCCTTTCTTTCCATTAAGAGGGTAGCTAATCCCCTAGAAGAAATAATAGTCCACCTATGTAGCAGAGGCAAACCAGGCTCTGATACCACTTGTAACACCCGTCCTGAATCGACCTGGGTAAACCCGTGGTCGAACCAGTTAAGTGTATCACTCAAAGATACAGCAATGAAATTAAAGGAGAAACAACATTGAAATCGATAAAAACATAAATCAAGAGTAAATCGGAAGCGCCTCCATCATTAAAATCCAAAAGCTTATAGCAATAGTTCAAATCCAAACCATGAAACATCTACATTTCTGAAGTTCAAATCCGCTGATACAAAACCCAACCCAAAATAGTCAAAATAAAACCAAAAGATGGTCAACTCCTGTCCAAGCCTCCGAAGATCTTCTCCATGCCAACAACACTTCGAAACTCGACACACAAAGAAGCTCTTGAACTTTAACTCACACACTCTAACCACGCGCACCTGAAAAGAGAAACTGGAGGGGGATCAGCTTCCTAATGAAACTGAGTGAACCCACTGGGTTTAACTATGCGCCGAACCTAGCCTAAGGGTGATCCCAACTCCACACGCAAACAATCAACGGGATCTGACACAGCCATTCTCATTTTAATTCCTAACATGCCACTAAGAGATCACACAAGAACTTACCTCCACCGTGTATATACAATTAATAAAAATTCAGCAATGTACTCAAGTCATCAATCCTCAACACAACATCATCAACGGAGTCATCAGACACACGATACAACACTTAGCCACAGTACATCTTCCAACACGAATAGCACCCACATTCATCCATCAACCACACAACTCACAATTCACAGTTACCGACATCAACCAAGCACAATCCAACCCAAACTCTGTTCCACAGACTCAACACATCACACAGTCAAGACACGACTAGACTCATTACATTCTAGGTGAGTTATTAGGCATCACTTCATATTAATAGTTCAACATTCCTAACACCATCAAAAACACGAAGCGTTCAACATCAAAGTTACAACTCAGCTCAACCACGCAATCCATTCACATACAATCCAACACCGACCACAGCTCATCAGAAGCATCACACAAGCACAATCCAATACACACAACATACACCAGTCACACCCACACACACACACATGTATCTCAAGTGATTATCTAGATGAGTTCATTAGGCGCCATAAGGAGTTTATCCCGCACCACCCTTGCCGGCCTGACGCACCTCTCTCCCCTGGAGAGGTCCAAGACGCATCCTCTCCATTGGAGGATACCACGAGACCTTTCCCTTGAAGAAATCGTAAACTTGACTCAACCAAACAAATCACGCCTTTCCCTTGAAGACGTGACCGCACCTCTTTCCCTCGAAGAGGCACTTAGCACCCATAGTGCAGTTTTAGGGGGCAGTGCAGGCTCCTTCAGATTCTAACATTTCATTCAATCACATCAATCAATTCATCCCTTAAATTCGTCTACCAATTCCATTCATCAATTCCTCCTCAAATCCATCCAATACACATCATCAAGACCATCAATAGTTCCACTATCAATTTCAACATTAATCTAATTCCAAACCTCAATCTACATATCACAATCCAAATCAATTACATAAATCAACAATGCAATTCCAATCAATCAAACCAAGTCCGAATTCCTCTAGCCAATTCCATGTACCAATTCCATTGTCAAATTCCATACACCAATTCCACCACACAATTCCACTACACAATTCCACAACACAGTTACACAACAGAATTACACAGCACAATTCCACTCAACCGATTCCACATATCCAATTCATGTTACAGCTCTACACTAAACCACAACCGACAACGATAGGTACAAATACAGAACAGTTCATCCCATCCCATCCTATCTCACATTTCTAGTTCAAAATCATTAGTCATCATCTTCCATCCCAATCCCCCATCACACATCAATCAGCACACTCATCAACCAGTAATCATAAGACAGTTATCCATTTTTACTCTCAAGGGTTCATGCAAGACCTACTTCCATTCTAACTTCAGTTTTAGCTCCTCACTCCCATTCCTAGCCACCTAGTCAACCATACACTCACACAAGTCAACCATACAATCACACAAGTCAACCAACACCACATAACAGTAACAATCACGACAACATCAATTTACCATTTCAACTCTCCTATTGAGCGTTACTAGATTAAACCACATAATCTATCTAGTTCACATATTTCATCTAACACGATTTCTAGCCAAAATTCGACCAATTCTGACATCCTCATTCACTACAAAAAAGAAGTATTTAGCGTTGGTCGTCACGAAAGTATTTAGCGTCAGTTGGACAAACGACCGACGCTAAAACATTGACTCGCGTTTGACCGACGTTTAGCGTCGGTCGCCTGTCGACCGACGCTAAATACACGACGCTAAATCTGGTTTAGGGTCAAAAACAAAGCCCTTACCCAAAACTAGTTTTAGCGTCGGTTGTCGGTCGGTTTAGCGTCGGTCCACTACAAAAAAAAGGCTCTTTAGCGTCGCTTACCGGGGAAGGATTTAGCGTCGGTCGATTAAAAACCGACGCTAAACCCTTGACTCGCGTTTGACCAAGGGTTTAGCGTCGGTCGACAAGCGACCAACGCTAAATCTGACCAATAACCGACGCTAAATGTGGTTTTCGGTTAGAAATGAAACCAACCAGCTTTGGCGTCGGTTGCCGACAAGTTTTAGCGTCGGTCGGCGACCGACGCTAAACACATATATAATTAAACTTCTCAACCGCCACCCTAACCCTAATTGAATCTCTCTCCTCCATCTTTCTTCTTCTTCCTTTCTTCTTCCTCCTCCAACCTTCTTCTTCTTCCTCTTATCTTTTTCTGAAATTCTTCTGCTTATGAAATTCTTCTTCTTCCTTTTTCAGATCTTCTCCATCTTTCTTCTTCCTCCTCCACCTTCTTCTTCCTCTTCTTCTTCCTTTTCCAATCTCCTTCATCTTTCTTCTTCTTCCTTTCTTCTTCTTCCTTTCTTTCTTCCTTTTCCAGATCTCCTTCACCTTTTCTTCTTCTTCCTTTCTTCTTCCTCCTCCACCTTCTTCTTCCTCTTCCTCTTCTTCCTTTTTCAGATCTCCAGATCCAACCTTCCTCTTCTTCCTCTTCTTCTCCTCTTCCTCTTCTCATCCAGTCATCCGTCACCGTCATCGTCATCGCCCCCGCCGTCATCGTCGTCGCTCGCCGCCACCACCACCATCATCACGTTGATCGGTCAAGGATTGACTGATTGGACAAGTAGTGACCAAAAGGGTGACCTAATAAATTTAAGTGACCAAATTGTATAACTGGAAAATGGAGTGACTGATTGGACATTAATAGAAAATAGAGTGACAAAATAGAAAATGAAAATAAAAAACGAATAAAAAAATGAAAACAAAAAAAAATTGGGTTGGTCAGCGACCCAACCGGTCAAGGATTTAGCGTCGCTCGTTATACGGATTTAGCGTCGCTTGGTGTACGAGCGACGCTAAATATTAGCGTCGGAGGAATTGGCGTCGCTTTGTCTGAGCGACGCCAAAACCTTTAGCGTCGGTCAGTGACCGACGCTATGCTGCGTCTCTGACCGACGCTAAATAGCTAATTTTTTGTAGTGGTCATCAACCGACGCTAAATATACATACCTATTTAAACCTCTCAGTCGCCACCCTAACCCTAAAATCCTTCTCACCTCTCTCAATCTTCTCCTCTCTCTCCTGAAACTCTCCCACCTCTCTCAAAAACCTCTCAAAACCCTCATCCTCTCAACTCCAAACACCACCACAGCCGCCCCTCCCTCCAAACACCACCACCGCCGCCCCTCCCTCACATCACCCCACCGCCGCCCCTCCCTCACATCACCCCACCGCCGCCCCTCCCTCCAAACACCACCACCTCCGCCCCTCCCTCCAAACACCACCACCGCCGCCCCTCCCTCACATCACCCCACCGCCGCCCCTCCCTCACATCACCCCACCGCCACCCCTCCCTCACATCACCCCACCGCCGTCAGCGCCACAACTTTCCCCACCGACATCGTCACCTCCCCCTCATCCGCCGTCGACTTTCCCCACCGCCATCGCAGATCTGGAAGATCTGGAAACACACTCATCCGCCGCCAACTTTCCCCACCAACATCGTCACCTCCCCCTCGTCCGCCGCCAACTTTCCCCACCGTCGTCCGCCGCCAACTTTCCCCTACCTTCGTCCGCCAATATTCCTAAAACACAGATCTAGAAAAATCTAGATCTTGGAAGACCCAGATCTGGAAAAAATGAAAATAAAAAACAAGATAAAAAATGAAAATAACAAACAAAAATTAAAAACGAGTATAAAAAACGAAAACAAAAAACGAAAACAAAAAACTAAACCCACCCAACCGACTAACCAACCAGTGGGTGGCTGGGCGAATATTGCGTCGGTTGGTCTGAACATTTAGCGTCGGTTACTGTTTCGACCGACACTATAATTTAGCGTCGCCATTATTCGCGTCGGTTGGATCGACCGACGCAACATGTTTTTAGCGTCGGCTCTGACCGACGCTAAAAACCCGGTCTAACCGACGCCATATGTATATTTTTTTGTAGTGATTCTTCTCAACCATTTACCAATCCACATCCAAGACTCCAATCCTTATTACCATAACCACAAGACGCACTATCAATCACCATCACACACATCATCAATTCCACCTAAAAGGCACGTTGCATAATTCAAGCATCAACACCTAGCATCATCTCAATCCCAACATCACATAAACCAACACAATCCAAATCATTCTGTAATCCCACATCACACATAACCACACATCATAAGACATTCAACGCCTCCCACGACACAAACAGTTTAAGGGTAAGCGGCTAGCTCACCGGCCACCCCCACCTGCAAGTACAGGGGAAGCCATGTCATGAGTCGTAGGGTTACCCTCCTGTACGTCCTTCATTGGGCGACCCCACATTGGTGGAGCCTTCCACCTGTTCATCAATTAAGGGCGACCCCACATTGGCAGGACCACCCTCGTGCAACCACAGATTAACAATTCCAAGTAGAAATACAGTTACAGCATCATACCCCAACCCTCCTACACTCGTTACAAGCATCCAATTCATTGATCATCATTATTAATCATTCCTCTTTCCCAACATATAACCACAGCCAACAATCATCATCATATTCATCACATAAACATCCAAACAACAATCACCAATCATCACAAATACATTGAAACCAAACGCAGAACAATTTCCCCTTTTACTCTCTTCCAATTCATGCAAGTCCTACATTCATCTAGGTTAAAATTTCAACTCCTCACACCGACCATACTACCTATCGTATGCTAAACCCTCACCTGACAAGAAGACGAGGCTCTAAAACAACTTCTAGAACTCGAACATCCAAACTCTACAGCTCCAAAAACGTAGCTTCTTCCTTCTGTCACTGACAGCGCCTAACTCCAAAATACCAGAATCTGAGATGTTCAATCTCTTCCTCTCATCTCCACGAACGCGTAGCAAGAAACGGATCGTCAATCGGACCTCCGTAGCTCTCGGAATCGAGGTTTGAAGTTAGGAGAAGTTTAGTTCGTCAAAGGGGTTTTCTAGGGTTGGGAATTGGTTACTGGTTAGTGGTTATAACCGCTAACCGCACCGATTTTGGTGGTTAGCGGTTAACCACTAACCGCACATGCGGTTAGTGGTTAGGTTTGCGGTAGTCAATTTGGGTATTTTGTGGTTAGTGGTTAAACCGCTAACCGCACGGTTAACCATAAATTAACCAAACTAACCGCACAAAACATACCCTCCCTCAAAAAAATAATTCACTGACCTAAGTTCCGTCCCTCCGACTCCCACACAGCCACACTGTCGAAGCAAAGCAACGCAACACACAGTCCCACTCTCGGGTCTCGACTCTCCCACCCAGTCGAAGCAAAGCAACGCAAGCGTCCGACGATTCCTACTATGGTTCCCTCTTCAACTATCGTTCCCCTGTCAAAAAACCCTAATTAAGTTGGTTCCCTTGACCCTCTTCGACAGTCAGTCCTCAGTCGACGCCGACTCTGCAGTTCAATAGCTCCGACGATTCAAGACCAAACATGTTTCAAGCTCTCCCTCCCGACTCCGTTCGTCCGCTGCCCGCCGCTGAGTGCTTCTCCGATTCAAGACCAGGAACTCAAGACCAAACAAGGTTCAAGCTCTCCTCCTCGGCTAGCTAATCAGTTTGGTTTGTAGATGTTATTGCATTAGGATTTATCTTTTGAATTTTTAATTCTGAAGTTTAATAGCTTTGAATGATTCAGTTTCATTGTTGAAGTATGAATTGGACTTGTTGTTGCTATCTATATATCTGATAGAAGCTTGTGTGTGATTCTTGTTTAGGATAGTGGAATTTATCTATCTACTTCAGAATCGAACTGTGTGATAGGGATAATGGAATTTGTTTCTCTGTCATTGAAACCTGAGTTCTAAACTCTTACCTTATGAATGTTGCTTACCTTTTTTACAGCAGAAAATCCCAGTACGAAGAAGTGTGGCAAGTTTATGAATTTGTTGATTTTCTTAAATTTGCGGTTACTTGTGGTTAACAACTAACCTAACCGCATAACCGCGGTGCGGTTAGTGTTAACCGAAACCCAAATGCGGGTCAGTTAAGGTTAGTGATTTTGGTGTTTTTGTGGTGCGGTTAACCGCATAGTTCGGTGCGGTTAACACTAACCGCACCGATTTCCACCCCTAGGGTTTTCAGAGAGAGAGAGAGATGAAAAAGCTGAAGAAAATCATAAAAATCCAAATTTTAAACACCCAGTGCATGATACACGGCCATGTATCATGATACACGGTCATGTATCATGATACACGGCGTGTACTACAAGTACACGGCCGTGTACCATCAACTGCACCCCTAAATTGTTTTAAACTCAACCCAGCTCAAATTTGAACGTCCTGGACTTCGATGTGACCTCAAGAACACTGTTCCCAATGCCTCAATCACCCGAACTCGAGTTCCAAATCGTTCGGTTGGGCGGAGATATTACAGTTAGTACATAGGTTTTTGTCATCAAATAAATAGTCGTCAGAAGTGTTTGCGATGCAATGGAGCCTCAAGATAGAACCCAGGAACATCAGAGAAGTCAGACGATCAAGTATTTAATCATAACTTCCCAGAGGAGAAGTTTTCAGCGAAAACATCAAAGGCTTTGCCGAAAAGTTTATGAAGAATGATCAAAGAACTCAACAAAGAAATCCAATTAATTATTATGAAGAAGTTTTCGTCGAAAACATCAAAGGTTTCGGCGAAAAGTTTGTGAAGAGAAAAGGAAAATTTCGGCGCGAGAAATATCGAATTATTTCTAAAGAAGTTTTCACCAAAAAGTTCAAACATTTCGGCGAAAACTTCCGGCTTTCCAGTCTTAACACAGATTTGAGTTTCAGCCCTATTTAAGGAGCAGTTCAGTCCTTCCTAAAGGCATTCTCATTTTTCCAGACCTTCCAACACATAGGAGAGAGGTTAGAGCATATTTTGGAGTTCTTGGAGAGGTTAGATCATAATCTTTTCATCCCGGAAGATGCTCACAGCTAGGAACTGAAGATTTCTCAAGGATCAAAGCTTCAAGGAATTGTCGAAGTTAGGATTTTCCGATCTTCTCTATTCTTCCTTTCTAAGATGAATTCTACTATAGTCTTTGATTATTTTGTATTGAATATGAGTAGCTAACCTTTGAGCTTATATTAGATGAACCCTAAGTGACCAGGGGTTTAAAGTGGTCACAGATCAGCGGGAAGTAAGATATTAATTCAGTTTGTTCTTATTCATAATTGATTTGTTCTTCAATTGCGTTTCTTTTCTAGCTTGATCACCTAGATTAGATTCCTGTTAGAATAAGGATAGTTGGTGAACATTCACCTTGTTCTAGAACGTCAAATCAATTAGTTAACCTATTCAATGGAATGACTCCTCTAGTAGGAGCCGTTTAGGGTTAATCCGTTTCTAGAGTAGCTCATAAATCAATATAGGTGCACCAATCAATTATTTCGTTGTAGAAGCGAACGCACGAACAAGTAATTGATCTTGGTAGCTAGTTCAATAGTAGCGAATAGTCGTGGACTTAGACCTAAGGGTAAGGAGCTACAGTGGTGATTAAGAACTGAATGAATTAAGTCAGAAACCTGCCGGTCTTGTGATTGCCAATGCCTTGGTAATCTTTTGGGGATTTGAGTCTACACTTTTGTCTGTTAATCGAAAACCAATCCAATCAATCAACCTGTTAATCTTAGTATTTAATTTAAATTTCTTTCCCTTGCACGTTAGCGTAGAAATTCGTGGAACTCACACCACACACTTGATTAAACTTGAATAATTACCAATTACTTTGAGTAAACGTATAGAAGAAACCCTGTGAAATACGATCTACCCTACTCTAGTGGGGTAGTATTTGATCACTATTTTTACAGCTATTAGTAACCGAGGCTTCTCCAAACAGAATCGTTTCATTGACAAAGAGGACATGGGTAAGTGTAGGGCATCTTGCATTTAACTTAACTCCTTTTATTTCCCATGTCTCCGCTTTCCTATTAATGGATACCGAGAGGGCATTCGACATGATAATAAATAAGAAGGGTGATAGGGAGTCCCCTTGCCTAATACCTCTCGACGGGGTAAATTGCTCGGTTGGGTTTCCATTAACTAGAATAGAAAACTTGATAGTGTGTACATGTACACTCCATGATCCGGTTACACCAGATGGATGAAAACTTCATATTCCTTAAAATACCGTGAAGGCAGTCCCACTCGACCATATCGTACGCTATTTTCATGTCCATCTTGATCATCATATCACATTGATATTTGGTTGCCTGATTTTTAAAGTGGTGGATAACTTCATGAACAATCAATATGTTGTCCTGAATTGCGCGCCCTTTGGTAAATGATGAAACTCTGAGAGAACATTTGGCATCCAATTCTTTAGTCTTGATGCCATGATCTTAGAAATTACCTTGTACTTGAAATTGTAGCAGCTGATCGGCCTGGACTGAGAGATCAGTTCTATATTTGGGATTTTAGGGATGATGACAACGTTTGTATCATTTCAGTCAAATGGCATGATCGAGTCCTCAAAGAACTTCCTGAATTCTCTGTAGAGCTGCTCCTTAACCACTTCCCAGTATTTTTGGTAGAAAAATCCAGGAAATCCATATGGGCCAGGCGATTTTTTTACTCCCATCTAGAACATCGTGTTCTTAATTTCCTCCTCTGTTACCGCCCTACATAAGTGATTGTTAATCTTGTCGGTAATTATACTAGGGATTCAGTCATTAATCTCATCATTCTAAATGGGGTCCCTAGCTGAGAACGGGTTGAAATAAAACTCTTATATATGGTTCACTATCTTTTCATCTACTTCGATCCAAATAGTATCATCAATCCTGAATAGAATTCTATTTTTCTATCTTCTCTACACTGTACTCGTGTGAAAAAAAATTGTATTCTTATCTCCTTCTTTCAGCCACCTGGTTTCGGCTCTTTGCTTCTAGTAAATCTCTTCTTGTAGTCTAAATCAGCTTCTAGCCCTTTTTTATTTCAGCCGACACCAGATCCCTTTCACCTGCTTGGATGTCTATCAACTTTCTTTGGATATTCCTAATGTTAATTTTATTATTCCGGCAATGACTCCTACTTGATGTGAACCACGACCGACTATGCTCCGTGACCCTAACCACCGCAAGCTGGTCTTCAAAGGCAACGAGAGAACCTATGGAACCGGGGCGGAAGAGGACTTTGACCCACTAGCTTCAGCTGAGCTAGGAACCAGAAGTATCACGTTGAGGGCGCCACACCAAGAGATGGATGCTCTTGATGATAAGCCAACCTTAAGCAATGCTCCTCACATTAACTCGAAGGGAAAAGAACATAAGTTCTGAAATATATTTGTATTAATCAAAGGGGGTTGTGTGTTACAAGAGAGGCGAAGGCCTCTATTTATAGGTGGAGGAGTAGGGAACAAGCTCTCATATTCCTCCTAATTAGCTACTTCCTAAACTAATAAAGAATAATAAAAATAGTCCTAATTAGAATACTAAAGAGGACTTAAACTAATTCTAATCTAGGCTAAAAGGGAAGTAAAATTCGTATAAGGGAAAAATCCTTCCTAAACAAGAAGTCTAAACTTGGGAGCCAAGTTTTCCCAAAAATTGCCTAAACGGGTTCTGAAAATATTAGCCAAATAAATACTAAACAAATTCGTAAAATTATGATCTTTTTCAGATCAGTAGTAGACTCCATGGGCTACAACGTTCATGTTGGACATCAGTCCAAATTCTGTCTCCAAGTAGCCCATATTCGTCACTCTTTGTCGGGCTACGAATCTGTCCAGAAATTCAGCTTTGCTTAGTATTAATCCAGCTTTGGCCCGTAGCTTCTTGGTCATGGGCTGACCCCTTGGCTCATCTTCTTGGATGGACTCTCCTCCTGGATCAGGCTCAGGTGGTGGCCTGATCACAGCTCCTAGCATGGGCTTCCTCGGGTCAGCATCCGAGGGGTGCTCTTTTGTGCTCCATCCATGCTCTACTAGGACTTGGCCTAGCTCTATCTCCTTCGATACTTCTCCAAATTCAGCTCCGTTTATTGGAGAGTAATCTTGGGGCCATAAGGATTCCAGTGCCTTTGTAAAATCACAAAAGGCACGGGTCAATTGTTGGCTGGGCCAAAAGTGCTCATCTGACGGGCGCTGGCATGGGCCTTGTGCCTGTGGCAGGCTTAGCTTGGGGCCTTCTTCAAATCTTTCTAGGACTTTTGAGTTCTGCTTCGAGCCTTCTTCCCAGGGTACCTTAGGGATGTCTCTAGGGGCTTGTGTCGGTCCAGAGCCCGTGGCATTTGGCATGGGGCCTAGTTCAGGGACTAGGCTCGGCCCGGGGTCCGGGTCGGGGCTCGGTATCAGCTCCTGGCGGGTCATTCGCCTGACTCCGGCTGGGGTAGGAGCTGGCCTTGGTGCCTGGATGAGGATCAGCATCCTCCCAGGTGCGTCTTCTGGCTCCGGGGCTTGGGCTCTCCTAGGCTCCGGGGGTGGTGCTGGTGTAGGCTTGGGGCCGGGGTGCTCTCGGCCCGGCATCAGTGCTAGGGCATGCTCGGCATCAGCCTTGGGGCTTGATGTTGGGGCTCCGAGTATGAGGGATTTCAAGGGAAATCTTCTCTCGCTCTTGTCACCTGTTCCACCATCCCATGTTAAGATGGGGGGCTTCGGGCCTGGTGCCCGTGGAGTCGTGGCCACGTCGGTCTTGGTGGCCAGGATCACATCACTACTCCAACTCGTCAAGTCCCTCGTAAGATTGTTGAGCCTATTATTGCAAGTATTACCTTTTTCCCCACCTGTCTTGATAAGGTCCTCACACCTATCATCCTTCGTCCATCTCTGGTCAAAACGGAAGGGGGATCAGTTACCACTTCTAGGGTTGACACAGTGAAAGATCAGTCTAATTGGAGCATGATCCGATTCAATTATCGACTCGTGGATTATTTCAACATTATGGAAAGTATTGTGCCACTGGGCGGAGTATAAAGCTCTATCAAGTCTTTCTCTTATCCGCTCATTCTCAATCTTCTTATTGTCCCAAGTATAATTCTGCCCCGAGAAATCGATATCAATTAATCCATTACGGAAGATAAACTTATGAAAGGGCTAAGTGGATTTTCTTTGGGGTGGCAACCCCCTTCTCTTTCACTATTATTTAGAATGGTGTTGAAGTCGCCATAATAATCCACGGTTCATCAATCGAAGTGCGAATGTTACTAATCTCACTCCATACCTGATCTTCTACTATAAGTGTCATTGGGCACGTGCACAAAAGTCATGTGGTAGTCCTCAATTCTCCCACCGCTTACATTAAGGTCCATAAAGAACTCGTTACAAGAAAGAAAATTGATACTAATATTGCCTACCCACCAAAGCGAAAACCCCCTACTACAACCTATAAGGTCTCTATAACAAAAGTTAGGATATTTCGCTCGCTTTCTCTCTTTTTTTCTAGCGTTTCTCTACTATTTTTGGTTTCCATAAGGAATATAATTGATGGATTAAAACTACGGATATGGTCCGATAAATAGTTGCTAGTAGAGGTTGGACCAATACCCCTATAATTCCAACAAAGGGTCGTCATGGCTCGTTGGGTGCATGACCTATGGTGGGCCACCACACCATCCTAAGTATCCATCATCTCGTTCACTTCGTGACTCGCTTCAACTCCATAGTAGTTCTCCACTCGGTGTTGTATAGTCGCACCTATGTAGTCCGACTCCACAAGTTGATTTCCAGCTTCCATTTGTTGAATAGTACTCCATTCCGTAAAAACCATGCTTTGGACTTTCCTCTTCTTCTTTGGCTTTAGACTCATAAGGCTCTTTGTCTTCCTTGCTTCCCACATACTCATTGTAGTGAGGATCATGAGACCTTGGGCTTGGCTAGATGGCCCAAGTTACTTCAATAGAGGCTGAAAATGGGTGGACCGAACCCAGGAGGCCCACCGGTTCGGTCTAGAGTTAAATTGTGAACTGTCTGATTGGAGAAAAAAAGGGTTGAACAGGTATAATCGACAAACCCGTTCGGACCGGAAGTTATAGGTTTTTTGGTTCAATTTTCAAGACGACATCTCACATGGCAACTCTCAGCAACTTCCACCAACGCATGTTGTTTCCATCACCATGTCTTCTTCGTCACTTCGTCGATGTTTCTCAGCAACTTCCAGCAACGCGCATATTGTTGCCGTCATCCTTCTTCGTCGTATTTTCTTGATGCCCGTAATCATATCCCAAACATTTCTCTTTAGAAATATACATTGGCATGGTGAGAACTGGAAGTGTGAAAACAAAGATTTCACTAATGAAATCGTAAGGCAAAACGTGAGAAATTTTAAGACTGCAATGCTATTTGCTACAAGTATCTCCTATCTCGTTATTTGTGCTCCCGTAGTGTTGAAACTTCTTGCTTGTAGGGATGCTTGTATGTGTGGACTTTGCGGGAAATGCGCCTTTTGGTCCCTATGATGGTGTCACAACACGACTTTCTGTCAAGTCCAAGATGTTCTATGCTCGTGCTGGCTTAAATGTGGATTCCCTCCCACATAATCACCCTGCTATTTTGTGGCGGGAAGTAGTTATGCGACCGGTTCAATTATGGGTTCTCTCTTGGTGGAGAATATGGAAGTCTCGGAACTGGGTTGTTTTTTAGCATTTTCAATTTTCGATGACGGCCCTGCACCTGCATCTCTTACATGGCCTGGATGAATTGTCTTTCCTAGATAACTTAGGTGCAATGTTTCATGTCGTTGGAATGTTGTTTCCAGGTATTTATGATCTCTTCCTCCTAAAACTATTAGTGTTTAGGGATGTTGTTGCTTAGTGCTCGTTATCCAGATATTACAGATCCTTTCACTCTTGAACTCCTAGCGTGTAGGGATGTAGTTGCTTGGTGTGTCTTTTTGGGTCTTTTTCAGGTTGATTTGGAAGAT
This sequence comes from Linum lewisii, assembly GCA_034768395.1. Taxonomy (NCBI): domain Eukaryota; kingdom Viridiplantae; phylum Streptophyta; class Magnoliopsida; order Malpighiales; family Linaceae; genus Linum; species Linum lewisii. Next base: position 17,659,034 of record CM068299.1, on the reverse strand, counting down.
GATGCAAAATTGGTTTCCAATGCAATATGGGATCATGAAGGATCAAGAGCCCGTGGTGGATCATCATTCAAGAGGCCATCCGGTTATTGACTGATAGTCCAAGCTTCAAGCTGCTCTCGGTCTGTCGTTCAGCAAACAGAGCCGCCCATTCTGTGGCATGTTTGGTTCTTAGATATCTCCCAGAGGTGTTGCTGGCAGTCCACAGGCCATGGGTAGATTATAGCTAATTTACTGCTTACTATCTTGATTATCCTCACGGAGCTATCTACGTAAAGAAAAAAAAAGGTTAACAACCAAATGCTCAAACTTGAAGAAGAAAACGGAAAAGTGAAAACCCCATTCTCTTATCAGTTTTCAATTCCTTCTCCCCCGTCGAATTAAAATCGTAGCACTACTAACACGACCCCCGGTCTCAGAGGAAGGTTTTATCGTTGGAAATTGGAATCCCTAACCAGTCAAAGCTTTTCCTCTGACACAACCGAAGGTCTTCAATTCGTTTACGGTCTGCAACAAACAAGGTGAAAGGAAGAAGATGAGATAAAGGGAGAAATAATGAGAAAAATTAGATTAGCTCACTGGAGGATTAAGAGGATGGTGGATGAGGAAGACTGGAAGAAGAACAAAAATACTGAGAGAAGAAGACGTTGCCTCACATGAAAGACGAGGAAGAGAGAGAATTAAAAAAGATAAAGCGACGGCTCTTAGAGCATTTACAATGGTCTTGTAATTTAAAATTTTAACAAGTATGCCATATCACTTTTTTAAAACACCCTAACTTATAAAACTATCCCCACAATGGCATAAAACTTTATAAACTTTTAAATATTAATTAATAATATAATATGATTAAAATATTAAGGGAAAATAGCACTTTGTCCTCCTATACTTTGCCAACTTTACAAATAGCCCCCCTGTACAAATACAACCTCAAGTGCAAGGTTCTTCACAGTTTCAAGAACGCACAGGTATCCCGAATTTTTCATATCATTCAAACCCTCATATCCCCATGTATCCACACTATGAGTATTTCAACAACAATATACATCGCAAAGTATGTCAACACCGCCTGCCGATACAAGACCTGATAACATGGTGGATTCCAACGGAATGAGTAATGACGAAAGTCGCAAGAGGTGGAGCGTTGAAGATGACAAATTGCTTGCAAGCTCTTACCTCATCATCTCAACTGATAGTGTGAAAGGCAACGCACAGAACAGAAAAAACTTTTGGGAACGAATAGCAAAATACTATAACGAGCAGATGGAATATATCTAGAATGGGCTACGATGGTGAAGAGCTTTGCATATCTAGAAGATCCGAAGAGGAAGAAATTCAAGAAAATGAAAGAAGCTGCAAGAAAGGATGTGGAACCAACATTTGGAGTCCTCCAAGCACGGTGGGCAATTGTACGTGGTGCAGCTCGATTTTGGCAACGCCAAAAACTTAAAGATATAATGTATGCTTGTATCATATTGCATAATATGATTGTAGAGAACGAAAGGAATGCAATAAGTTCATGGTCAGACGATGAGCATGATCCTCCAATACCGGTGTCTCGTGGATCAATTGACGAGTTTCATCAATATCTCTACAAGCATGCAGAATTACGTGACCGTGAAGTACATCAACAACTGAGAGCAGATTTGGTAGATCATATTTGGCAACGTTTCAGAGATGACACTGAACATTGAACACACGTTGCAATTTTTTTAATAAATGTGTCACTACTTTCTATATATTATTTGTGTTTTTATTGCATTTTAAATTTAGTTGTAGCAATTTTATTGGAAGAGTGATGTTATTTATTTATGTCATCATTCATGTTAATGTACATTCGTAGTGAATCATTTATTTGTCATTTTGAATAATTGAAATTGGTAGGAAATTATTAAATAAAGGAGTGACTTCAATAAATAAATGAAAAATGTAAAAAAATTAGGAGAGAGAAATGAGTTGATTGGTGAATTGCATAAAGCTTTATGTAAACAAGCTTTTGCATTCTCTCTTCCATAATTTCCACCTCATACTATTTTATGGATTGTAATATTTTCACTTAAAGCTTTAAAACTTTAAACCATACCATTGTAGCATTGGCGGAGCTAGGGGGAGGCCACCCTGGGCTCGGGCCCAGGGTTCGCTAGACCCAAATAGCTAAAATATAGATATCTTTGGTACAAAAAGTATGTTCGGCCCATTGTATTCTATGTATCGGGCTCAGGGTCTACTTGAGTCCTGGTTTCGCTACTCCCTAAAGCTTTATGTACATAAAGCTTTTAGTGCCACCTCAACCTCTTCAATGGTTATAAAGTTTTTTGTAAAAACTTTACACAAGACCATTGGAGATGCTCTTAGTTTAGGGTTTCTCTAGAAAAGTTTGTATATATATGTAGATATGTGGACTATTTCATTTTGACACATTAGTTGTAGAGAATTACATTTATTACATGTAACTTTTTAAGTAATAGTATGAATGGTTTTTTTGTTTTTTGTTTTTACGTTTTGACCTTGGTCGAACCTTAAACCCTTGAACCTCTCGCTGGACCAGTTCGATGTCCGGTCCGGTCTTGACAACATTGAAAAAAATATCCTTTAGCTTTTACCAAATACTTTTTCATCCTTTCTCAGTCATCATACTTCATCTAGTTCTCAATCTCCTAATGACCCACAAGTATTCTCGAAAGTAGCTAAAATGAGGTATCCTCCAAAAACACTATTAAATACATTTTTTTTTGAATAATTTTTTTGAGAATGTATTAGGGATAATATATGTATTTTTTTTGGAAAAGCGGTGCTGAACGCATTGATCATTAATGAAAACCAAAGGGGATAATATATGTATCCTTCAAAATCACACATCCGAATCACATTTGCCAAGCTACGTGTTTGTTGTTTTCAAGGTGTCCTTCACTTCATCAGTCTATAAAGATTGATAATCTAATTTATTGATGATTGCAATAAATTATGGTCAACAATTTGAGCTAAAGAGTAATCTGTTTACTCTTATATAAAAAAGAGTAACCTGTTTACTATGTCACCTAGACCTGGCAAATCGGGCGGGTCGGGTTGATTTGGGCGGGTCACTACGGGCTGCGGGTTATTTCGGGTTAGGTCATTCGGGTCACGGGTCGCCATATTTGAAAATTGACCCTAACCCTAAATTTCGGGTCGGGTTGCGGGTCATTTCGGGTTACAAGCACATTGAGTCATAAAAAAATTTAAACATCATCATCACAAATTTATTTAAAACAAATAGACTCAAATTAAACTAATAAATTATGAATGTGAGAGGTAGAAATATGTATAAAATTATAGTTCATAGCTTATACAACATGTATAGAACACACATACTAATGGTGTAAATTATACACAATGCACTTGAACTGATGATGTAAGATAATGCACGAGTATGTTAAAAGTGTTAAAAAGTAGTTTTGGAACATAATTTCATATGAAATATATACCATATTGTGGTTTTGTGAAAATTTTACAACCATTAATGTTGTTAGTAATGACATCAATGATTTTTAGTGACATTCGACATGACATATGTTGAGTATAATATTTGTGATATGTATTATTTATGATTTATGACTTACATGATAAAAGAATCAAAATGACAAAAGTTATAAAATTGAAAATAATAAATCATAAATAAGACTACATATTAAATTAGCACATAAGTGACATTGAAAATAGTAATATTTATAGGTACTATAAAGATTTTTCAGGTCAACGGGTCGACCCTAAACCCAACCCTAACCCACCAAAAAATTGTCGGGTTTTCGGGTTAGGGTCATCTCGGGTTCGGGTCCCAAAATAGCAAACCCAACCCTAAACTTTCGGGCAGGTTCGGGTTGAGTCAACGGGTCGGGTCCAATATTGCCAGGTCTAATGTCACCCGATTAGAATTAGTAACGGTTTACTAACTATTTTATGGAAATTCAAATGTTTGGGCATTATGATTTTAGAAAAGCAATTATATATTCATTCATAAAAAAAGAATATCAATTATAAAAAAAAAATTCTAAGACTAATACCATTTTAAAAGGATATATTTAGTTGACTCCGGTTTCGGAGTCAGGCAATTCATTTGCTGTCTCCAATGCAGTATTAATCTTAGCCCTTCATCTAATTTAACAGCTCTCATCTCTTATTTGTTCTTTTTTATCTTTTCAATCTTATTATGAATGTGATCTTTTTGACTATTTTTTATTTTGTCCCAAGAAAGAGTTGGCCGAAGAGAGATCCCAATTTTTGGGATGTTGTTTATGTATGACGTCTTCGCCGATGATGGCACATTGAATGTTTTCATCTATACGATCTATGCGAACTTCATACAGAGTGTACGCCATATATGGATTGTACGATTCCCATACAAAATATATAAATTTCATTCATAGTTACTACAGTTTGTATGAACTATTTACAACCCTATTGTACGAAAAACAAATTGTACAAAAATAAATACAGGGTGTATAACTTCCATACAAAGAGTATATAAGTTGTATACAACTCCTGTACAAAGTGTATACAGTTTGTAAACAACTTCCGTACAAAGTGTATACAGTTTGTACAGACTACATAGAGTCTGTACAAACTGGACGACGAAAAATTTGACAAGATTTAAAAAAAATAAAAATAAAAATTTCGAGAATCATAGATATAATGATAACTAGAGGGGTCCATTACCCTGTGCTGGCAAGACCTACAGCGCAGGGCCTCAAATATTTGGGGCCTCATATTTGGCTCAAACTACTAGTTTTTTACTAATATAATAAAATGATTTTAGTATTATTCGAATCATCAACATCTTAACTAAATTAATTAGGAGACAGTTTATTTGGGGCCTCAATTTTCGTGATACTAATGAGTAAAATACACAAGACACCACTGAACTATTATTTCCTTTCACATTCACCACTAAACCTTTTTTATTCACCAAATACCATCAAACTTGTATATTCCTTTCACCAATTATCATTTTGTTCTATTTTGGATGGGATGATGACGTGGTATGAATGGAAATATAATGCAACTATAGTATATTGAAAATTTTGGGGTCTTCTTGTGATTGTTGCTAGTTCTCATAGAAGTTTTTTTCAGTTGAAGTTGTTGAAATCCTATTTGCGTACAATGACATATGAAAGATTTAAGGGATTAGCAATGGTGGTGATTGAGAATAAATTTTTGAAGATATGAAGATTAAAGAGCTCAACGGCATTTTTGTTCCCAAAAAATATTTTCGTAAATATTTGATGTATAATAAATTTTTTTATTTTTTTTTTTAAAATATTAGTTATAATTATTTTTTCCACATCTAACTTTTAGAACAGGGCCTCCAAAAATGACTGGACGCCTCTGATAACAACGATCACATTGGTGAAAAAAATCGTCAACGAAGGCTTGTGTCATCGAGAAATTCGTTAGAAATATTTTTGGTGATGAAAAATAGGAAGAAACTTCAAAAAACTAAAATAACTTTAGAGTTATAAACAAAGGTTTGAGACCACAAGAATAAACAACTAAGATCTGATGGAGGAGAATGATTGTTGCTTTGGATACAACAAAAACTTATCATTGTCACCGGAATTTAACTCTATTTTTTTTCCAACTTGTTTCCTAATTTATAGAATTTATGACTTTTTAGTTCTTAAGCCATGGAGTCCGGCTTGGGATCAAGGAACTCCCTTGATCCCATCAAAGAAGGGTATTCTGGGTATTTTCAAAAAAGTTGGACAGCCACCTTCCACCACCGTCGGACCTCCGTTGCCCCGCCGTCGCCCAGCTATCGCCGGAACTCCACCGCCCTGTCGCCGTCGCCGGACCTCCGCCACCCCGTCACCGTCGCCAGACCTCCGCCGCCCCGTCGCCATCGCCGGACCTCCGCCGCCCCGTCGTCGGACCTCCGCCGCCCCGTCGCCGTCGCCATCTCTGTCAGATAATTTATATTTAAAAAAATTGTTGTGATGTGATTCAAATCATGATCTCTTTCTTTAAATATTAAACTCCTACCACTATGCTACTAAGTACTTATTGATATTATATAATAATAAATTAACTTATTAAATAGATGCACATAATTTGTAAAAAAATGTGCACACGAGTACAAAATATGTGTACACTAGTATATAAAAATAGGTGTGCACGTGTACGAATAGGCGTTCACATGTGCACACATTACATTATTAAGTAGTGTGCACATGATTTATACAAAATATGTACACACGAGTACGAGTATGTGTACACTAGTGTAAAAAATAAGTGTGCATGTGTACGAATAGGTGTACACATTTATACATGTGTACAAGATAAATGTATGTGTGTAAAAAATGTAAGTACATACACTACAAGAAAATCCGGTTTTTAGTCGCGGATATTTAGTCGCGGATATTGTCCGCGACAATGATTAGCTATTTTGTTGGGGTTTGTCGCGGATATGCATCCGCGACAACCGTTGTCGCGGATATATATAATTATCCGCGACAAATGGCATCCGCGACAACCGTTGTCGCGGATATATATAATTATCCGCGACAAATGGCATCCGCGACAACCGTTGTCGCGAATATATATAATTATCCGCGACAAATGGAATCATCTGTACACTACTTATTATTTCTTCTTCGCTCTCTTCCTCCGATCCCTTCGTTTCTTCTCCCCCAATCCCTTCGCTTCTTCACTTTCTTCCATCTGTGTCGCCATCGGACACCGCCAAGCTCAAGGAACTGAAGAACTTCGTCGACCTCTGCAAGTCCAATCCCACCGTCCTCACCGATCCTTCCCTCTCCTTCTTCCGCAACTACGTCGAGAGGTAAAACAATGAAAAGTTCACTCTACTCCATTTCAAACTCACTACGATGATTCTTAATTTCTTATGTTGTTTCCGTTGATTGCAGTCTCGGCGGTAAACTTCCTGTCGCTACTTACTCCTCCGGATCGGTATCATTTCACCGCATTTCGATATCTATTTTGGGTTTATGATAGCTGTTTGATTTGCTTCAGTTTTGTATTTGTGATTCTTACAGAGGAGTCATGTAGAGGAAGAGAGGACGGAGATTCCAGAATTTTTTTAAAAAAAAAATTTTGGTGTTTGTCGCGGATATGTTTCAGTTTGTCGCGGATATTCAAACCATTAATCGAGACTAACACCGTTTGTATGGGTGATTTTAGTCGCGATGTGTCATCCGCGACTAACTCTTGTTTGTCGCGGTCATATCCGCGACAAACAGGACATTTATCCGCGACTAAAAACCGGATTTTCTTATAGTGATAAATGTGTACGTGTATAAAACGTGTATGTATACAAAATATGTGTACACTAATGTAAAAAATAAGTGTGTACGTGTACAAATAGGTGTACACGTGTATAAAATGTGTGTACACGTATACATAAACAAAATGTAAGATATTGTGTACACGTGTACAAAGAGTGTGTGCACGTGTACAAGATAAGTGTACACGTATACAAAAATGTAAGTACATAAATGTGTGCGTGTATAAAACATGTACAAAACATGTAGACATGTATAGCAACATGTACACATGTGTACGGAAAATCTTTGCAAATGAGTACACAGTTTATGTACAAAAATGTACACGTACACATGTACAAAAATGTGTACACATTAAAAACGAGTACGAAGCGTCACCGAAAAAAAAATTCCAGAAAAATAGGCCCGACGACGGTGGTCTGGTGGCCGAAAAAAAATTTCAAAATCGGAGCGCCGATCGCCTAGAAAATTCATCGGAGATGTCGCCGAAGCTCCGGTCGCTGGAATTCCGGTCGCCGGAGCTTCGGTCACCGGCTGTTTCCACTTAAATTAAAAAAAATTAAAAAAGAAATTAAATTAAATATTAAATGATGAAATGACCCTTTTATACTTTTAATCTAAATCATTAGATCTGAAAAAATGAATCAATGATTGAGATTGTTCCTTGACACCATAAAAAAACCAAATTTATTTGATAGCAAGCCATACTCTAAGCCATCATGTACCATACTTAAAATATTTCAAGATCTATATATTTATAGAATCTAGGTTTAAGTGGGATATATACGTTAGAATCAAATTTAATTGGCCTTTTTAAATTATTTTGGAAGCGCCCTAATCCAATTAGAAGTTAAGGCCCAAATCAAAAAGCGAGTGTTCTCTTTCTTTAAATAGAAATTAGTTCTTAATGGACCACTGACTTCTTTTGGTACAAATTGAAGAGGAAGGATTGAGCCACGTCCTCTTGGCCTGTTGGGTGGCCATGATTATACGTTTTCTTCATAATAGTCTTCACTGTGTTTGGAAAAGTTGTAATTTCAACGAACAGAATAGGCTTTTAATTAGGGGTGGTTATTCGGTTAAATCGGTCAAACCGAACCGAATTCGGTCGGTCACCGATTTCGAGTTCGGCTGAAACCTGAGACCGTGACCGCGACCGATTTGAATTCGGTTTGACCGTGACCGAATTCAAATCGGTCACGGTTCACTGAGAAACCGGCGATTGACCGAGTTCCATCTCTTTCGCCGGCGCCGCTACCAAGTTCGGACGGCAAGACGTCGTCGTTGCTTGGTGGCTTGGGGAGTGTAGAGTATGGCCGTATGGGAGCAAAGAAGAAGGAGAAGATCTGGAAGAAGAAGAACAGATCTGATGAAGAAGAAGAGAGATCTGAAGAAGAAGAAGACGATAGCACTTGATTCCCCAATCGAATCTAGGTTTCTGGGTTTCGAATCTAGGTTTTTGGGTTTCGAAGGAGACGATAGAAGACGATAGCGACCTCAATCGAGACGATAGAAGACGATAGCGACCTCAATCGAATATAGGTTTCTGGGTTTCGAATCTAGGTTTCGAATCTGCCTTTTCTGGAGAAGAAGAGGGGTTGTTGTGGAGGTGGAAGAAGAACAACGGATATGAAGAAGGAGAAGAAGAAGGAAGAAGGAAGAAGGAGAAGAAGAAGGAAGGAGGAGGAGAAGAAGAAGGAGAAGAGAAGGAAGAAGGAGGAGGAAGAAGGAGGAGGAGAAGAAGAAGGAGAAGAGCGATGGGTGCTGCAGCTGCTGGTTTCGATGGGTGCTGAGCGACATTGGGTTTCGATCGATGCTACTCAATTCGGCCAACTCGACGAAATCGGTCATTGACCGAATTAGAGGTGTCTGACCGATGCCTTCAATCATGTAACCGCAGCCGATTTCGAATTAATGAATTCGGATAATCGGTCACCGAAACGATTTGAAATCGGCTCCAATTCGGTTTGACCGAAAACCAAAACCGAACAAGCCACCCCTACTTTTAGTGCATGCTCTCATCTCCCCCCTACGTACTTGATCTGACCCATCTCATTATTCCCACCTCCTAGGGGTGGCATTCGGCTCGGGTCGGCCCGGTTATCTGGCGGACCAATAACCGCCCTAATATTTGACCGGTTTTTTTTAACCGCCCGACCCTGACCCGTCGGTTCTGTTTTCCTTACCGTGACCGTGGCCTACGGGTAGGCGGGCACCAACGGTTATACCCGCCTAGCGTGAAGCCCAACATTTGTCGCCCAAATTCGATTCCAAATGCAGCCCAACTGCTTCCAAACCCAATTGAGCTACATAATTATGGGTTTTAGTAGACCAAATAATTTGTTATTTCAATTGTAGCACTTAATTTGGGATATGTTAATTTCATAATTTAGTTCATACTTCGTACTAACTTATTAAGTGACACAAGTAATAAAAATTAATTCTGAAATACTAAACAACTAACCAAATAATTAATTCCGAAAACTAAAAATCTGAAATCCCAAAATAATAACACAAATACTTCTGTTTAATAATAACTAATTAACATCTGAAATTGCGAATACTAAGAGTTCGAAGAAAATAAATTTAAAACATAACGATGTGATGATCCCAACTCTCGTCAAGTCATCCATATAGGGGTGGCATTCGGCCGGGTCAGCCCGGTTATCTGGTGGACCAATAACCGCCCTAATATTTGGCCGGTTTTTTTTAAACCGCCGACTCCGACCCGTTATTTGATCAGTCCGGTTATAAAACCGCGTTGACCGGATCGATTACGGGTAGGTTTTCGAGTTTCAGGTTGGGACTACCACCCCTACCACCTCCCAAGTCTCATATTTCATTTACCCAATTGAATCAATCTCTTACCCATTACTTAGTTCGGTATGAGGCCCTAAATGCCTTCATATTTCAATATTCACATGTGTCTCGTTTAGCCAGTGGAGGAGAGTGTGTGAATTATGCACAATACATAAATTTTACGTGATTGGAAAGTATATCAGTGAAATATGCTTCATTAATATGTCATTAAGGCAGTAATTGAAATTATTATCCGAGTTAATTAACATTAGATTGTTCCTCTTTCAATCAACTCATCCATACGTAAATAAACGCTTACTAATGTCCACCACCCCAGCCACCTCCGACACCTCCCCCACCACCCCAACCACCTCCAAACCCACCACCTCCACCGCCACCCCCACCCCCACCTCCAACTCCCTTCCCAAACCCTCCACCGATGCCCCCACCAGAACCACCGCCAAACCCTACTCCACCACCAGATCCACCTCCAAAACCACCACCAATTCCACCACCTACTCCCCCACCGACTCCACCTCCCTTGCCAATTCCTCCACCCACTCCTCCACCGACACCACCGCCGGTTCCACCACCTCCACCCTTACCGATTCCACCACCTACTCCTCCACCAACTCCTCCACCCTTTCCGATTCCTCCACCAGCGCCTCCACCGGCACCACCGCCAACTCCTCCACCCTTGCCGATTCCTCCACCTACTCCTCCACCGGCGCCACCACCTGCACCTACTCCTCCACCGGCGCCACCACCTGCACCGCCGCCAACTCCTCCACCCTTGAATCCACCTATTCCCCACCTAGCACTCCTCCACCGGCGCCACCACCTGCACCGCCGCCAACTCCTCCACCCTTGCTGATTCCTCCGCCGGCGCCTCCACCAACGCCACCACCTACACCGCCGCCAACTCCTCCACCCTTTCCGATTCCTCCACCAGTGCCTCCACCGGCACCACCGCCAACTCCTCCACCCTTGCCGATTCCTCCGCCGGCGCCTCCACCCTTGCCGATTCCTCCACCCGCACCACCACCAACTCCTCCACCCTTGCCGATTCCTCCACCTCCACCTCCACCTGCACCACCGCCAACTCCTCCACCCTTGCCAAATCCTCCACCGACACCTCCACCTACACCGCCACCAACTCCTCTACCCTTGCCGATTCCTCCGCCGGCGCCTCCACCCTTGCCGATTCCTCCACCCGCACCACCACCAACTCCTCCACCCTTGCCGACACCTCCACCTACACCGCCACCAACTCCTCCACCCTTGCCAAATCCTCCACCGGCACCTCCACCTACACCGCCACCTACTCCTCCACCCTTGCCAAATCCTCCACCGGCACCTCCACCTACACCGCCACCAACTCCTCCACCCTTGCCGATTCCTCCACCTACACCGCCGCCAACTCCTCCACCCTTGCCAAATCCTCCACCGACGCCTCCACCTGCACCGCCGCCAACTCCTCCACCCTTACTGATTCCTCCACCGGCGCCTCCACCTGCACCGCCACCAACTCCTCCACCCTTGCCTATTCCTCCAGCCCACCTGCCGCGCCACCTCACTCCACCTGCACCGCCGCCAACTCCTCCACCCTTGCCAACCCTCCACCGCGCCACCACCTGCACTGCCGCCAACTCCTCCACCCTTGCCAAACCCTCCACCGGCGCCACCACCTGCACCGCCACCAACTCCTCCACCTTTTCCGATTCCTCCACCAACTCCTCTGCCCTTTCCAAATCCTCCACCAGCTCCTCCACCCTTACCAATGCCACCACCTGTTCCCCCACCCAGTCCTCCACCCTTCCCAATGCCTCCACCTAATCCTCCTCCTTTCCCGATGCCGCCGCCAAGCCCTCCACCCTTTCCGATCCCACCACCAACACCAGAACCTCCTCCGCCGCCATGTCCACCACCAAGACCACCGCCTTTACCAATCCCACCGCCAATGCCACTGCCTTTACCAATACCACCTCCAGCACCACCACCAAAACCTCCACCTCCTCCGCCAGCACCACCACCAAAACCTCCACCTCCTCCGCCAGCACCGCCACCAAAACCAGCACCACCTCCTGCACCACCACCGAACCCACCTCCAAAGCCACCACCTTTGCCAATTAATGTCTTCTCATCTTCATCTCTGCCCACAGTCACCATGTCCCTAGCCAAAACTCCCACCACCAGAACATGAAAGCAAAACAATGACAAGAGAGCAAGCCTACTACTTTCCCTCCCACCTAGCCCCATTATCACTTTTTTGTTTAAAGTACTTTTCTTGGACTGGTTTTTAATAGATGGATTATGATGAAATGTGGGTATTGGTGAAGGTCTCTTTTTATAACGACGGGTGCCAACTGCCAAATCATGATTTTGGAGGAGAATTAAAGTCCCCTCAACTACCAACTGCCCGCCGCATTCAATTCGATTTCGTGAACTAGTAGTCAATTACAACTAGCAACCTAAATTACTCTTTCAAGGAAAAAAAACCAAGCTAAATTACTTAACCCTACGCCGCGCTAATAGTCAATTATTGAGGAATGCGCGTAGCATAAATGCAAATAGCTTTACCTACTTTCTAATTCCCCACGTAATTAAGTTAAACGCAGAGTTCATACGGTTTAATGGTTGATTACTAATATAGAGTATTAATTTGAATTCTCTACCAACATTTGGAATAGAATAATTGATGAGTTAGGATATCGTATCAGATTTTTTAATGATCGAGATCTTACAATAAAAATAGGCTTTTGTGACATTTGTTGAGTAATCTATAACTATAATGACAATTTTATTAAACGTCGCTAAAATGCTAAATTTCGTACCTCTTGCGACATTTTGAATAAATGTCACAAAATTATAATTTTTAGCGACAAAAATCAATGACATTTTTTATGTCACTATTATATTTTTTAGATGTATATTTTAACTTAACAACATTTATTTATGTTTGGTGCATTCTATCTAACATAAATATTATTTCAAAATTCATAATATAGTTTAGAAGAAAAAAAACTGTATTGTCACACATCTAAGTTTTTGTTATTTTTTATCTACAAAGATGAAATGTAAATGATAAAAAATTTAACATACATGTTTTTTTGTACACATGTAAATCTCTTTGTACTCAAGTAGACACTTTTCTCCCACAAAAAAAGTAGACACTTTCTGTATTCATGTAGTCATTCCCTATACATGAGTATAATGCAAGGTATCAGGGTCCTCTTTTACTTGATTTTACATGTATTCGCCTCTTGTAGCCGGTACATATATATGTACACACTTGTTGTAATCGTGTAGATACGCATTGTACACACTCATGTGCAACACACCCTTAAATGAATGAAATTAATATACTAATCAATTATGGTGTGTGGCATAATGGTAAGTACTCAATTTTATGACATCGAGGTCAGAGTTTCAAATCTCAACATCAACAAATACTAAACATTCTTTTCCAGGTGTCTGACTAGAGATTGTAGTTGGATGGGCGATACAGGAGGACTATCCAACGTCTCATGGTCTATGGTAGGAGGCGGTTGATGGCTAAAGGTTCGGCGGTGGAGGACTACCTGGTGACCAGTGACAAACTTCCAATAACATATGGTGGTTGGAGGGAAGGTCGTGTCCAATGACATATGTGACCGGAAACCGTTGTGCTGGCCAACAGGGCAAATTCTACCGTTAGGACACCTCTTAGTGTCCTCATATGAGAACACCTCTTAGGGCCATATGATTTAATCTTAGAGATCTAAAGGTCAACATTAATTGGATAAAAGGGTAATTTCAATGTTTAATAAATTGCAGATTTTTTTGATGTTATTTCCATAATGATAATTATTGTTAATTAAATGTGGATTTTCCATTAATATTTAGATTCTTTATTGTTAATTAAATTCGAATTTAGTTATTGTTAATTAAATACTCCATTTTTTAGTAACTAATTAATTCCTTTTTTTATGATCACAATTTCCATTTTTTCTTCACTTTCCCTAAAGTATTAATCTTTATTTGGTAATTAATTTCCATAATAGTTAATTTAGCAATATCCTATGATTTCTTCCCAAACTTTACTCCTTCTTTCTTTTTTTGAAAATTGATTACTAGTAGTCAATTTACCGCTGTGATTTTATGGAACGACGAAACTTTTTGTGGAAATTGTTTCGAAACAGTTCATCTTTTATCATTTAGGAACAATTCCTCTTTTATTGTTCTGGAACAGTGATCCATTTTAAAAGTAATGGAACTTGTTGAAAATCGATTTTGTTCCTTATTACCAAATCGGAACACAGAAAATCATAAACCTTGAATCAAATTGAAAATGGAACAATAATATCAATTTTCGGTTCCATAAGTAGCTGATCCGCCCAATTGGACCGGTGGATCAATACTGTGGTTCTTTGGAGGTTTAGGCAATGAATCCGTCCTCGTAGTGTCTCGGCGGATGGTACCTTGCAGGGCGGACGTGCAAGGGGTTAGTATATGTAAGGTGGCAAGTATGTGGATAATGTAGGGAGAATGGGTTACAGAGAAGTACCGGGCGAGAGCCCTTTTGTGTGGGCGGAACCGATAGCCTTAGCGTACAGCGCGAAAGCTTGTAGTATCAGGCGTATGGTCCCAGGTCCTGTGTCCCTCTCCCTGAGTGGGGGACCCTGTTATTTATAGGTCTCATTGGTGTGGCAGGATCCACGTGTCTTGCTCTGAGTGGGCCGCCACGAGTCACCGTCAACAGTAATGGTTGGTGGTCTCCTGTAGAAGTGTCAGGTGACCCTTTAGTTAAGGCGGTCAGAGGACCGCCCCGGGAGTGAAGATCCGCCCTAGCCAGGTGGGAGGGCGGATTTACCTTAGGGGCCCATCAATTGCCCCCAGTATGGTCTCGAGGCCGCAAGAGGCTCGAGGCGATACTATGGAGCTGTTAGAACGCCTTGGAGTGAAGATCCGCCCAGGTCAGGTGGGAGGGCGGATTTACATTCGGTGCCCATCAATTCATTGCCCCCAGTATGACCTTGAGGCCGCGAGAGGCTCGAGGGGATACTATGGAACTGTTTGAACGCCCCGAGACGAGAGATCCGCCCCTTCTAGATTGAACCTGTTGACGGTGATTTAAACGGGCGGGGCCCTTCTTTCGAGGTGAGCTTGCACGCGCTCTACTGGGGGGACACGTGGCCCCATTGTATTTGGCGACGTTTCGCGTCCCCCGAGCAGTAGGTTAGTAGCCCACTCGAAGCGTACTAGCCCACTGTTTGGGGGACACATGGCAACTTTATACTGGGCGATGGTTCGCTTACCCACGTCACTAGTATAAATATGGGGTTTCCCCCCTCCGATTTGGCACTTTAGACTGAAAACTAGTTTTTGAGAGCATCCGCCCTTCCTTCTTGCCAACCTCTTTGAGCGTGTCTGTCTTGTCAGCCGAGTTCGCCTTTCCCTTATTACTTTGACTCTGTTCGCCATCTTCCAAAACATCCACCGAAGATGCCTTCTGATGTTGAGTCGTCCTCTTCCGCCGAAGCAAGTATGTTCCTTTGAAACTTCTTGCATTCAAAATTTTTTATCCGCCCATTATTTATTTTTGTTCTTTCGCATTTTTGTATTGCGTGCCCCGCCCTTTCTATTTCCTCCTTGGGCGAGTGAGATGTCGTCTAGTGGGTCGTCGTCGTCCTTAGATTATGACCATTTAGAGAGTCTGTTGAGGGGCACGCGGGGACGACGGCGGTCTACCGCGCGCCCCTCCGAGAGGCGAGGACGAAAACTGCTCCTGTATCTGCTCGCCCTTTGGCGTTCATTCCTCCTCCTCTTCTGATTTGCGCCCCTTATACTTCTGTTGTAGGAGGCTATGATGAAGGGAGGAGTGGATCAGGGGCGAATTCATCCGCCGAAACGTCGTCAGCCCCATCCGTGCAACCGAGTCCTCCTCTGACTCCTGAGCCTTCCAAGGAAGAAGTCGATGACGAGGGATCAGACGCCGCCGATCCCAAACAGAAAGGGCAGATGCCCTATCCGGAGGACTCCGACCTCATTTTTAATCCGTACGCGGACTTCACCGCCGAGTACGTGTTTTCGGAGGATGACGAAACGCTGCCGACTCCGTCGGCGGAGCAGCTCCGCCGGCAGGCAGAGGCCAGGTTCCAAGGACCCAACTCAAATGTCTGTCGGCGGTTCGCCTCGTGGCAGGTCGGGTTCACCAAGGAGGCCTGGGGTTTTGAGCTGGAGACCGAAGCCGTGGACAAGTACGGCTACAAGCTCTTGTCCTGGGAGCAGATGTGGGACGGTGCGCCTGCGGACTGCCGAGAGGTGCATGGGCCGGGGTACTTCCCCTTCGTCAAGACGAGCGCCTTGGCGAGAATGCTGAATGAGTGCGACATGCCTCAGCGTTTCTTATACGCCGCCCCGCTCGAGTCTGCTCAATCGGGAATTGTCCACCTGGATGGGTGGGAGTGTGGGTTGAGGCGCTTCGGTACGGCCTCCGCTTCCCCCTGGATTCCTGGGAGGTGGATGTTCTTGATCTTCTGGGAGCGTCCTTGGGAGCGCTCCAACCTCATGCCTGGGCGGTCATGACCGCCTTCAAGGTGTCATGCATCAAAAGGCATGTTGCTCCAAGCGCCAGAGTATTCCGCCAGCTATACTCCGCCAAAATTGGGCAGAATGGCATTACGTTCTCAAAGAGGAGAGCGTACTCTGGGAGCGGAGTCTACGGCGTCATCAAGGCGTCCTCTGTGTGGTTTCACAGCTTCTTTTTATGAGAGCTGAATCGCCGGAGGATGCCTCCTGGGCGGAGCGCCTTCGACCTACTTGGTCGTATGGCGCAATTGAAGAGTTCAACCGACTTCACCGTCTTCAGGGGAATGACGCCAGCATTGTAGACTGGGCGAATACCTGGAACTACAATCTGAAGAAACGGGGCCTAAACGCTCTGAAGCACTGGCTAGATGGCGGTGGTGAGCAAACAACAACTGAGGGCGATGCGTCCATTGTAGTGCGCCGCTATTTCACATGTTGATTGTGCTGTTGGTGCCTAACCTGTTTCCTTGTCTTGCTGTTCTTGCAGAGAGTTCCATCTTCGCTGCGTTGCTGAACGCTAAGTCCCGGAGGGCGGTTGGCCACACTCAGCCTCAACCCGAAGGTTCGGGAGCTGAGCAACATCAGCAGCAGAAGGACGCGACCAGACGCGCCCTGACCAAGAGAAAACGGTAAAGGAACACCTTGAGAGGAAACGCTCTAAGCAGAGTCCTCCCGCACAGAACCTGGAGCGTTCAAAACGCCGAAAGTCGGTTATGAGGAAGGACTCTGGCAAGGCGAAAACCGGCGGCAGGACCAGGTCGGAGACCCCGTCAGGGGAGTTCAGCGCTGCCCGCCTCCCTATCATGCAGCCGACACTTAGCGGCAGCGAGGTTCTTACCCAGGCCGCCCTTCAACTGGCGGCCGACTGGGATATCGACCACCCCCGTACCGAGGACGGGGTTCGCCGCTTGGCGATGGAGCAGATGGCAATTGGGGCCAGGGTAAGATCAAATTTCAGTCGGAAGACTGGCGCTGCGTACTCGTTCCGTTTCACAACCTGATCTGCCTGGATTTTATTCTGTTGCAGCTCTTAGGTACCGCCGGGGCCTTGCTGTCAGCCGATCAGGCGCACAGGGCAGAGCGGCCGCAAGGTGTGGAGGAGATGGAGGCTGAGTTGAGGGAGGCCCGGGCCGCCTCTCAACAGTGGAAGGCCAAATACTCCAGGGCCAAAAAGGAAATGGAAGAGGAGGCGGCCCAGCTTCTGGTAACTACCTCTTATCAATTGGACTTACTCCGTGTTGCGCACGCTAACCAAGCTACTGAACACATGTTGGACTTACAGGCGGAGCAGGAGAAACGATTCAAGGCGGAGAACGCCTTGACGGAGGCGGAAGCTGATAGGGACGCCTTGAAAGAGGAAGTGGTCCGCTTGGAAACCGTCAAGGCGGTCATGGCCGAGGACCTGGAGGCCAAAACCAAGGACGTGGAAAGCCGCGACCATGCCTTGAAAGAAGCAGAGGAGACCCTTCAGGCGCTGAAGGCGGATGTTGAGAAGGCCGTCGCCGAGAAAACTGCGGAGGAGCTTGGCGATCGGGTGCAAGGTGCTTTGGACAACACCCTTGCTGCTGTTCGCCACGAACTCCGACGAGGGAATGTGGACTGTTCCTGGAATCAGGAGCAGATGTTCCGTTCGGCGTCTCGGCGGCTGATGGCGCAGGAGTTCAAAGAGGAATCGGCTGACTCCCAGGTGATTCCTTCGGACCGCCGCAAGGAGCTGTTGTCCGAGGCCTTCTCTGAGGTGAGCCTTCGCCACAAGGAACTGAGGAAGAAAGCTCGTGCTGATAGGTTGCGGGCGGACAAGGCAGGGTCGTCGGGCGGGCGTTCGTAGTTCCATGTCTTGTAAATTTGCTCTTCCTTTCGGCTTTTTGCCCTTTGTATCAAACGTGCCAATCTGCCATGTCAGGATGAGAAATGAAATGCCATTTTTATCCAGTTGTCATCCCCTTTTTCTTCTCTCTTCTCTTTTTTTTTTGTTTGTGTGAAACTCGCATGATTGCTGAGGTAGATTTCCCCTTAGGGAAAACTGGACAACGAAGTGTTGGGTTCCGCCCTGGGGAATCCGAACTTGGAGGAAATGTTGGGGTTCCGCCGTGGGAACCCGAATGATGATGAATTAGATTCCGCCCTGGGGAAAACTGAATTCAACGAAGAGTTGGGTTCCGCCTTGGGGAACCCGAACGCCGATGAAATAGATTCCGCCCTGGGGAACCCGGATTAGGAGGAAATGCTGGGTTCCGCCTTGGGGAATCCGAACGATGATGAATTAGATTCCGCCCTGGGGAAAACTGAATTCAACGAAGAGTTGGGTTCCGCCTTGGGGAACCCGAACGCTGATGAGCTAGATTCCACCCTGGGGAATCCGAACTTGGAGGAAATGCTGGGTTCGCCTTGGGAAACCCGAACTTGGCACAGGGGTTAAGTTCCTCCTAGGGGAGTTTCGAACCCGGCCATGCTTTTAGTAGTACTTGTTTATTGATACATAATATCGTATATATATCCTTGAATGAAACTGCCTTCCTTTCCTTACATATACGCCCTTAGTAGGTTGCCTTCAAAATAAACCAAACCCAAAAGTAAAGCAAGGATGGAAAGTTGCAGAGTGAGCTAGGCCTCGTCTTCATTTGCACTGTACTTCCGCAAGTGCATGGCGTTCCATGTCTTGTGTATAGGTTCGCCGGTAGGGTGTTCGAGTTTAAAGGTGCTTGGACTGATCACTTCACGGACCTTGTATGGCCCTTCCCAATTGGCGTTTAGTTTGCCCTGTTGGGGGACCGGCCGAAAAAACCTTTCGAACTACCCAGTCACCTTCTTCCAGGTGATGAGGGCGAAGATGAGCGTTGTATCGCCTAGCCAATTGTTCCTTTTCAGCTACCAGGCGGATAGCTGCATCCTCCCTTCGTTCTTCTAACATGTCCAGATTATGATGTAAGCCTGCATCATTGTTGGCGTGGTTGAAATGCTGAATCCTAAGGCTAGGCAGATTAACCTCCACGGGTAGGACTGCTTCGGTTCCATATACCAGGGTGTAAGGGGTTTCATCTGTGGCTGTTTTGTACGAAGTCCTGTGCGCCCATAGGATGTTGGGCAACTCATCGACCCATTTTCCCTTAGCCGCATCCACTCTCTTCTTCAATCCTTGCAAGATGAGCTTATTGATGGCTTCCGCCTGCCCGTTCGCCTGGGGATATGCCACCGACGACAAGCGAACCATGATTTTGAACTCTTCACAAAAGTCAAGGAACGCCGTGCAATCAAACTGAGTGCCGTGATCGCAGATAAATCCTAGAGGAAGGCTGAAGCGAGTGATGATGTTTTTCAACACGAACTTCTGCACCTGATATGCCGTGATGGAGGCGAGAGCTTCGGCTTCCACCCACTTGGTGAAGTAATCTACCGCCACGATGATGTACCTTCTCTTGCCCACCGCTTCTGGGAATGGTCCTAGCAAATCCATCCCCAGAAGGCGAACGGCCATGGCGAAACTATCGGCTGGAGAGCGGTGGAGGGCAGGTGGTGCGTGTTAGCGAATAGCTGACATTTGTGGCATCGTTTGACCAGCTCTTCCGAGTCTCGGCGGATTGTTGGCCAATAGTACCCCTGCAATAATACATTCTTTTCCAGGCTTTTGGCGCCAATATGCATCCCGCATACGCCTTGGTGGATTTCTCTCAAAGTGAAAGAAGCTTCCTCATCACTTAAGCATCGCAAGTATGGCCCTGTCGAGGACTTACGATACATTTCGCCATCCAGCAAAATGCACCTCGCCGCTCGTCTACGGATCTTGGTGGCCAGTGCTCGGTCCGCCGGGAGGGCGTCCGTTTCAATGAAAGTCCGTATTGGCGTACGCCAATCCGTGAGTGGCGCTGTGGGCGGTGTTACGCTCGTCTGGGCGCCGACGAACATACACTCACCCTCTTCTCTTTCTTTCTCCACGGTGATCATCCTGTCCTCTTCGAAGCTGAGAGCGGTAGCGAGCTTAGAGAGAGCGTCGGCGTGGGCGTTGTCTTCCCTCGCCACCTGATGGATCTCCGTTGTTTCGAAACCTTGAGGGCGATCTTGGCTTGATCGTTGTACGGGGCCAGAGTTTCCTCCCGGACCTCGTACACCCCACTGAGCTGGTTGACCACAATGGCGGAGTCGGAGAAAATTTTGAGATGGGATACTCCCAAGGTTTTGGCCATTCTGAGCCCCGCAATGAGCGCCCCGTACTCCGCCGCATTGTTGGTTCGTGACCTGTTGAAACGGAGGGCGGTTTCGTGTAGGACTCCCTGGGGCTTTTTAACACTATACCCGCTCCCGCTCCGTTCTTGCTCGATGCCCATCCACGTAGAGCTCCCAGTAATCATCCGGGCGTCCTTCCGCCCGGACACATCCTTCGACCACAAAATCAGCCAGAGCCTGTGCTTTGATGGCTGTCCGTGGTTGGAAGTGTACGTCATACTCGCTGAGCTCTACCGCCCATTTGGACATGCACCCTGCCACTCCCATGGATCTGAGAGCGGCCTTAAGTGGTAAGTTCGTCACAACGTGGATTGTGTGAGCATGGAAGTATGGGCGCAGCTTCCTGGAGGCGATAATCACCGCGTAGGCTGACTTCTCCAATGGAGAATACCTGGATTCGGCATTTACTAACGACTTGCTCGTGTAGAAAACTGGGCGTTCTTCCTTGTCCATCCGCTTCACGAGAACTGAGCTGACAGCTGTAGCCGCGATGGCGACGTACAGGTATAGCTCATCCCCGGGAATCGGGGCTGTTAGCGTCGGCGGAGTGGTGAGGAATGCTTTGAGTTCCTCAAAAGCTTTAGAACACTCTTCCGTCCATGAGAACTTGGCCGCCGCCTTCAGAGTGGCGAAGAATGGCGCCTGCCTCTCGGCGGACTTCGGGATGAATCTGTTCATTGCGCTAACCGCCCCGTCAACGTTTTGACATCTCTCACCGTCTTAGGGGGTGGTGTCTGTATGATAGCTTCTATCTTTTTGGGGTTCGCCTCGATTCCCCGCATGGTGATTATGAATCCCAAAAACTTCCCTGAGGAGGCGCCGAAGACGCACTTCTTCGGATTCAAGCGAAGTTGGAACGCCTTCAAGGTGTCGAAGGTTTTCCTGAGGTCCCCCAGGTGGTCCTCACCCGCCTTGGTCTTAACCAGCAGGTCATCAACGTACGCTTCCATGTGATGACCCAGCTGATCTTGAAAAACTTTGTCAATCATCCTCTGGTACGTCGCTCTCGGCATTTTTTTAGGCCAAACGGCATCACATTGTAGCAGTAATTGCCGAAGGGTGTCGAGAATGACGTTTTTTCTTGGTCCGCCTTTGCCAGAGGGATCTGGTGGTATCCCGAGAACATGTCTAAGAAAGACAACGTCTCATGGTTTGCTGTGGCGTCCACCAGTTGATCGATATTGGGCAGCGGATATGGGTCCTTGGGACAGGCGTCGTTGAGGTTGGTAAAATCTATGCACATCCGCCAGCTTCCATCCGCCTTGCCCACCATTACTACATTCGACAGCCACGTCGGGTATTGGACTTCCCTGATGAAACCTGCTTCCAACAGTTTCGATATTTCCTCTTGGACCGCTTGTTTTCTTGTCCAATTTACTGTCCGCTTCTTTTGCGACACGGGGCGGGCGTCTGCTCTCACAGCTAGGTGGTGCTGTATGATCGCGGGGTCCAGCCCAGGCATATCCTGGGGTTTCCACGCGAACAAATCAGCATACTCTCTCAGCAGTGCCACTGTGCGGTCTCGGTCTGGGACCGGCATATGAGCGGACAGCCGTATCACTCTCTCAGGATTACCAGGATACAGTGGGACTTCTGTATCCGCCTCCGCGATTTCTGGGCGGATATACGTGTCGTCTCCACTGAGAAACATGCCTCTTCTTTCTTGAGAGCCACCCTACAACATTTTCGTGCTAATGGAGTGTCTCCCCATGCTACTCCGATCCCTCTTGCAGTGGGGAACTTCATGACTTGATGGACTGTGGAGGAAACTGCCTCGAAAGCGGCCAAACTGGGCCGCCCCATTATCATGTTATACGCCGAATTGCAATTGGTGACGTAAAATTTGATGTGCTTTGTTTCCTGGTGATCGTTGTCCCCAATGTGATGGGTAAGGTGATCACGCCCAGTACAGGTACGTCATTTCCCGCGAAGCCAGTCAGCATGATCTTGGAACGCTTGAGTAGGGCGGGGTCTAATCCCATCCTGCTGAAGGCATTGGCTGAGAGTATATCCGCCGAACTGCCCTCGTCTACTAGCACCCGCTCTACCAGAGTGTCTTCAACGATGACACGGATCACCATCGCTTGGGTGCTGGGACTTCCCCCGCGCAAATCTGCCGATGTGAACGTCAATGGCGGCTCTCCATCTGACTGTCTGACCATGGAACATTCACCAACGACCCTTTGTTCTGGGGCGTATCCTCCTCTCCTCCCAAAATCATGCTGCATGTTTTCTTGTATCTGAGCTTTCCGCCCTCCTTTTGGGTATCCGGACTTTCCTTGTCCCGTTATTCTGTCGAAGACACTCGCCTTTATGGGGGGCGTGTGTCTACCTATCTTCGGAGGGGGTGTTTCTAACCTTTCCTTCTCTCTTCGTCTTGGCGATTCTGAGTGTTCTCGCTCTTTCTCCTTCGGTTACTTATGATGAATTCCTTGAGGTCACCATTCCTTATGGCTCGCTCAATCTCACTGCGGAGTTCCGGCAAGTCCTCCGTGTCGTGCCCCTTCTGCCCATGAAACTCGCAATACTCATTTGAGTTCCCTCTTTTTACTGCCGCTTTGGGTAACGGGGGCGGCCACCGCAATCCTCCTTTCCTTTCTGGAGGACGTACATGAGCCTTCGCCTTGATTCCGACAGGGGGGTGTACCTTTCTTCTGATCTTCCCTCTCCGTGAGGGCGGTTGTCTCTTCTGTTGTCAGGGCGTTTCTCTTTTCGCCCCAGGTATCCTTTATCCCTGTTCGGATCGCTCGAGCACCCGTATCCGCCCTGTATCATGGCGACATTCTTTCCACTTCAGCACACTGGAGGATACATGTCTCCAACTCGGTGTGGGTTTTGGGCTTCTTTCGGACCAAGTCCTTCACCAGCTCGGTGCTAAGCGTGGTGGTTTGGGATGTGGTGGAGCACAATGTCTAGTGCGAGGTTGGGTACCGCCGCGACCGCCTTGGCCCACTTCTCGTAGTACTGCCAAAGAGTCTCTGATCGGTTCTGTTTCAAGTTCCAGAAAGCGGACAAGTTGCGCCCCGCCTCCTTTTGGTTTGAGAACTTGTGGAGAAAGATTGGCAGAAATCTTCCCAGTTCTTTATGATTCCTTCTGCCAAACCTCCATACCAGGTTAGTGCAGCTCCAGTTAACGTTCCAGGGAACGTACGGCAGTAGGTGGCGTCCGGGGCCGCGAACATCTGCATGGCAAGGGAGAATGTTAACAGATGTTGGTCGGGATCCCCAGTTCCGTCGTACGCTTTGATTGCTGGTGGCACGAATCCTTGTGGGGAGGGAAGCTGAGGAGATTCTTGTCAGAGGCTGCCTCATGGCGAGTTGCTTGGGCCTGACTGGTGGCGAGGGAGGAACAGTCGGTACATTTCGTCCGAGTCCGCCATGCCGGTTGCCAGTCCGCCGGATGAGCCCTCGGTGTGATTTCCGGGGTTGCCTTGGCCACCAGGAACTTCATCATCACTGCCATTTCAGCGTTCTGTCTTTGTAGATCGGCTACCTGTGCCGCTAGGTCCCCCGCAGCGGGATCAGCCGCCGTTCTATTTTTCCAACGGAGAGGGGATGTGGGACTCTCCTCGGAGCAATCCAAGGGCCTAGAGGGCGGATTGGATGGGGTGTTTGTGTAGCCGTTCCCAAGGGTGGGTCTATGAAGGACGAGGGTCTCGGGACACCCGCCGATACGACTTGTTTGGCCGGGGTGACGAGCGTTTCCGTGGGGAAACTAGTGGGATTTTCCTCCAAATTCTGCATGCTGTTTGTCTTTTGGGAACATAACGTTTAGCTGCCCCTATCTGGCGCGCCAATTGATCCGCCCAGTTGGACCGGTGGATCAATACTGTGGTTCTTTGGAGGTTTAGGCAATGAATCCGTCCTCGTAGTGTCTCGGCGGATGGTACCTTGCAGGGCGGACGTGCAAGGGGTTAGTATATGTAAAGGGGGCAAGTATGTGGATAATGTAGGGAGAATGGGTTACAGAGAAGTACCGGGCGAGAGCCCTTTTGTGTGGGCGGAACCGATAGCCTTAGCGTACAGCGCGAAAGCTTGTAGTATCAGGCGTATGGTCCAGGTCCGTGTCCTCTCCCTGAGTGGGGGACCCTGTTATTTATAGGTCTCATTGGTGTGGCAGGATCCACGTGTCTTGCTCTGAGTGGGCCGCCACGAGTCACCGTCAACAGTCATGGTCGGTGGTCTCCTGTAAAGTGTCAGGTGACCCTTTAGTTAAGGCGGTCAAGGACCGCCCCGGGAGTGAAGATCCGCCCTAGCCAGGTGGGAGGCGGATTTACCTTAGGGGCCCATCAGTAGCTATATGGAACAATGTTCTTTTATAAATATGAAAAAAATAATTAAATCACAAAGTACAATCTTCTGGAATCAAATACAAATTATTCCTAAATTCATTAAAGTGCTATATTTGGTTCACAGACCACATAATTTAATCCCAACAATTACAATGGGAAACATCTTACAAATTAATTACAAAACGACTAAAAATAAACTTGCATAAAACTCATCGCAATTAGTCATTAGTCTTTGGCTTCCATTCATCCGTCATCATCTTCGTGGGTGGTTACATATCACCGCAATCATTATTTCAAATAAAAAAATCAGTCCAAGATCATATCAGGTAGCAAAATCGTTAAATAAGAATATGATTATGAATATGAGGGGACAACTACAACGATCACAATCGTTGTTCCAAATCAAAAACCTAATTCGGGATAAACCCAAAAGAAGAAGATGAAGAAGTTACCGATGGCGGACCATGGACGATAGTCATGAGGGCGTGCGGCGGCGGCCGACGAGCCGAGAGCGACTGAAGATACGTTCGGTGGGGCGGCGAGGGCGTGTGGAGAGTGGCTGAGAGAGGGCGTGCGACGGCGGCCGAGGAGGGCGTGTAGAGAGAGGTTGAGGAGGGCGTGCGACGACGGTCGAGGAGGGCGTGTAAAGAGCGGCCGATGAGAGAGTTTGATGGAGGCTGACGAGGTGTGCGGAGGCAGTTGTTTGATGAGTTGAGAGGAAATCGTGGGTTTTTTTTGGCTGATTTTTTAGGGTTTGTTGTGAAACCTAATAGTATTTACTATATATATTAGTTCCTAAATTACCTCTTTGTCCAT
Source organism: Linum lewisii (assembly GCA_034768395.1). Taxonomy (NCBI): domain Eukaryota; kingdom Viridiplantae; phylum Streptophyta; class Magnoliopsida; order Malpighiales; family Linaceae; genus Linum; species Linum lewisii. The sequence continues at coordinate 17,633,065 of CM068299.1, read as the reverse complement.
TTTAATCTAGTCCGTTGGATCTTATTCGTAATCTAATGGTTCTTAATAGTGTCCTCATATGAGGACACTAAGAGGTGTCCTAACAGTAGTAGATCCCGGCCAACAGTGATGAAAGTGTCATTTTAATTAGTTCCAGACTAGTCGCCTGACCAATAGTTGGAGAAGGCCCAGTCACTTGGTCCTTAGATAGTTGGGGGTACCTCGAGAGTAAGAGGGAACAGTAGTAGTCAGTTCAAGTGGAGGTAGGTAGTAAGGGTGGATAAAGGAAGAGTGAGCCGAATAACGTACCGCAATGTTGGTCCGCTGGGTAAAAGATTGTCCATCCTCTTGTCCGTTGGGTCTGAGGCCGTATTTATAGACCCCTGTTTTGGTACCACACTACGATCTCAGCCGTCCATGGAGCTCACCCTAGGATTCTGACACGTGTCCGTGCGCATTCTGACCCTAGGGCTCTTGTAATGGGCCGCTGCTGGATGTCGCCTGTCACCTTGGGCTGGGGCTTTGTTGATCGCACGCTCGTGAGCTCAGTCTTGGCTGTTTGGGACTTCTTCAGCATGTCTTATTTTGGGCCGCTGCGGAAGCCCATGCTTGCTTGGGCGGGGCCTATCATAATTGTTACAACAATTGTGACACTTATAAATGTCATTTTAAATATCACAAAAAAAAGTCACCAACGTTATGTAAGTGTCATAAAAACATAAAGCGACACTACTTTAAACGATATTATTACGACACTTGGAAAAAACATCGGTAAAAACTTTTAGTGACATTATTTACTTTTTTTAATAAAAGGTTAAACGAGTCGCTCACAAACTCTCGAAACCTACATAAATTGAAATGAGTATTCTAACTGACGATAGACTCACAACTCACACCTTTTAGCATTTTTAATTTTCATTAGTAGTGGATGATTCATTTTAAGTTTGGATTTTTTTCCCAGCAAGGGGTAATTTCAACCTTAATTCCCAAAATAGGGTTACAATTCAAACAATTCCAAAAATGGGGTAATCTTTTGCTTGATCGCCATTCTTTATGGCGATTTGTATATGTTTTGTTTTTTTTGTCTGATTTCGTTTATTATTACTTTTAAAAATTTTATAATATGCATATATTTTTTAATATTATTTCTTTAGGGATGTTTTGATCTATATTTTTAAAATTGTATCGGTGCATTGAATTGATGCATCTAACGGTATGTGGTTTACACTTCTAAATCGTTAAACTATAGTGGATCCAACATGTTAACAGTGACAGAGCCAGAATTCAAATATACCCCGAGGTCGATACATAAAATACAAAGATCATACATATTTTCGTACAAGAAAATACCACGTGCCAAGGTACCTCCCCTAACTCCGCCACTGTATGTTGATTCGTTTTTTAAACCGTTCAAAAAATATAGGATTAGAGTTTATACTTTGACACTAGAAACTAAAATGGCGTGAACCTGACAACCAATTCTTTTTTGGATGGGTTGGGGTCGGGTTTAGGTTCAACCAATTAATTTTTAAATATAGCAACTCGTTACCTGAATGACCGACAAAAATAATTCACAACACGAGTGCCAATTTGGGTAACGGGTTATTCGGTAACAAGTTACTATATTTGAAACTTAACGGGTTGACCCTGAAATCAACTCTAGTACACCCACAAAATGTTTGGTTATCAGGTTTGAATCATTCAGTTTTGGGTGTCAAGTAGCAACTTAACCTTATATTTTCGAACAACTTAATGATTTAGGTCAACAACGTAGATTACTACAGTTTTTGCCGCTAAACCACATACCGTTAGATGCATCAATTCAATGTACCATTGCAATTTTAAAAATATAGATCAAAACATTCCTATAGAAATAATATTTAAAATATATGAATATTATAAATTTTCAAAAGTGGGTTTTATCAATTTTTTAGGCTTTTCGGGTTTTCTCTCTCTCTGAAAAGCTCTGAAAGTTTCGGGCGAGAAATTCTGGTACTTTAAAATCTGAGGCGATTCTTTCGCCGGAGTTCTGCTCTGAGAGTGGGGGAGCTCCTCTCAGGCAAGCTTCGTCGTCGGTCCGGTGAGGATACCTATTATCTAAACGTTTCCTTTCTGATCTAAGTCTTCTTCTCGTTGTTTCTTTCTATCGGTTTCTTGCTTCGCGAGATTTGAAGGCAGTTGTTTGAGCCGTTCTATTGTGGGTGAGCTCCGCAGGGGCTCGACTCCTCTTCCTATTTGCGGCCGCCTGGCGTGCTCCGAAACCGATTTTTCCTTATTTTGCTGAGTTTCTTGTTGTTCTTGTCCTCTTATGGTTGATTCGGGGAACTTAAGAACACGACGGGATTTGGGGGTAAGAGCTGGGCGTCGGTGGTAGGATCTGATCCGAATTCGGACCTACAATACTTTCCTCCCGGTGGTGGTTGACGGGGTTTGCAAATCCCTAAGAGTGTGCTGGAACTGGGATACAAGGAACTAAAGAAAGCCCTAGTAGGTCAAGTAATCGGTGATGAGCCTCCTCTGAGAGTGATTCAGTCCTTAGCGAATACTTTGTGGGGGTATGACGTTTTGTTGCTGTTTCTTTGCTTCCGTCGGGGTTGTATTTGATTGAATTTCCGACGCAATCCTTGTGTGTTTGGGTCTACTCTAGGCTGTGGCATGTCATAATCAACCACTTCTTCTGAAAAGGTGGAAGGAGGATTTGGAGCCATGGTGATTGAACCTGTTGAGGTACCAGTGTGGGTTACTTTGAAGAAAGTCCCGCCTCCTCTGTGTAATCACCTGGGGTTGGGCATCTGGCAAGTCAGATTGGAAAAGCCTCTTAGAAATTCACTAAAAGTTGGGACTACGGTGAAAGTCTGTGTTCTACTGAATCCGGAGGATAATAGGCCAAGCTCGATTGCTGTCAAAAGTGAGTTAAGAGCTATGTGGGTGGACATTAAATATCCTGAGTTTAGGACGTATGAAAAGAGGAAGCCTGAGCATGTTAGGAAAGCAAGCAGGTTTACAAGCAAGTTACTGTGGGGGTTCAAGCAAGGATAAGGACTCTCCTGTGGATAAGGATGATTTGGCTGGCGATAAAGCAACAAAGAAACTCAAATGCTGAGGGAGATGCAGTTTATGAGGGGTCTGAAATTTGAAGAGAACAATCAGACTGGGGATAAAATGTTGGTTTAGTATCATCTGGGACCCCAAAATCTAAGGCCTGCAATGGACAGGGAGATGAGGTGCAGATTGTACTGCAGAGTCTCCTAAGGTCCAGAATAGACAGGGGGATAGTCTTCTGATAAGGGTTTGCAGTTCGGGAAAAATGATAAGGTGGATAGAAGTGGGAAAATGGTAAGCACTTCCCAAGGAGATTTGGAGGATGATGCAAGTGGTTTTTGATGAGTTGGAGGGGATCCCCAGACCCTTTTTTCACCAGAGTTTTTCCCACCTTTTTAAGAGAGGGGGGCGGAGAGGTAAAAAAAGGTAATATGAAAGTGCTTGTTTGGAATCAAAGGGGGTTTAATTCCTCTAGTAAACAGCATTTCCTTTCGGATTACTTGTATAAGAATAAGGTGATATAACTGGTCTTTTGGAAACTAGAGTAACTAAGGAAAATCTATGAAAATTGTGGCTGATAAATTTGCTGGTTGGAGTTTCTATCATAACTATGATAAAAGTAAGCTTGTAAGATTTGGATCTTGTGGAGAAGTGGTATGGATGTCAAAGTGGTTTTCATTCTGAGCAGATTGTGCTTCTCTTGGTGAATGGATTGCAGACCCTGTATATTGGGTTGTGTAAGGGTGCGAATAGAGTTAATGAGAGGAAGATGTTTTTAATGATACTTGCCAGCTGCTGAATTCTCTGAACAAGCCTGTCTGTCTAATGGGTGATTTCAATGTGATTGCTGATGTTAGGGAAGCTTCTAATAATGTTGGTATTACAGTTGGGATGGGGGATTTTGTTGACTGGATCAATGAGTGCAAGTTCACTGATACAGGCTGCTGGCCGAAGTTTACATGGTATAATAATAGACAGGAATGACCAATATATAGAAAGCTTGACAGATGTTTGATTAATGAGGATTGGTTGACTGTTATGAATAATAGCAGGGTTGCGATGCTGGCTCCACACAAGTCTGACCACTGTGGGGTTTTGATGGACACTGAAGTAATAATAAAAAGCTTCCCCCAAAGCCATTTAGGTTTTTTGATATGTGGATGATGAATGAGGATTATGGAAATTTAGTTGAGGAAGCCTGGAGATCCAATGAGGGGGTTGGTAGGAAAACAGGGTTCAAGAAAGTCTATGCAACTTGAAGAATGTGAAGAATGCCCTGAAAAGGTTAAATCAAATCTGCTTTTCGAATATTGGAAAAAGAGTGAAGATGCTGAGATAGAGATGAGAGGGTGCCTCAAATAAGGATTTAAACAATCAAACATGAGCACTGCGCTGTTGCCAAAAATTGTCAGGAAAAATGGTATAGTTTGAGGTTGGCAGAGGAGTCTTTAATGAAACAAAAGTCCAGAGCTTTCATGGCTTAATCTTGGTGATATGAATACAGCCTATTTTCATAGAGCATAAAAATCAGACAAGCTCGGAATCAGATTGTTCATTTGGAAAAAGAGATGGTACTTAACTACTGATGTGAAAGAAATGGCAAAATTGAAGTGGGTTTCTATAGTAAACTTCTTGGGGAAGTGGATACAAATGTGATGACCATAACTATTTCAGAAATGGAGAGATTGCTCATCAGAAAACTGAAACCCCAGATTCTGCTAAAATCTGTGCAGGGAAGTTACTGAGGAAGAAATTAAGAAGGCTTATGTTTGATATTCCAAACAGGTAAAAGTCCAGGTCCGATGGTTTTACTGCCCGTTCTATCAAAAATCTTGGGATTTGGTGAAGACTGAATCTGTCAAGCAGTTAAGCAATTTTTTCTAGAGGAAAAATGCCTATATGTGTAAACTCTACACTGCTAGCTCTTATCCCGAAAAAAAATAATGCAACTCATATTAAGGATTTCAGGCCTATAGCATGCTGCAAAAGTCTTGTATAAGTGGTGTCACTAAGATCATCACAGCAAGATGGTGTGTTGCCTCCCGGAGGTCATCAGTACCAGTCAATCTGCGTTTGTAAAAGGGAGACAGATTGGCGACAATATCTGATGGCTCATGAGTTGGTAAGTGGATATCATCTTAAGAATACTACTCCAAGATGTGCCTTAAAAATAGATCTTTGAAAAGCCTTTGACTCAGTCAATTTGTACTCTTTGATCATTGTCTTAAAGCCATGGGTTTTTCCTGGATAGTTTGTTAACTGGGTTAGAGGTTGCTTGGATAGTGTGATGCTAAGTGTGGGGTTTAATGGAGGTTCAGTAGGATATTTTGGGAGTAAGAAAGGGTTGAGACAGGGGGATCCATTATCCCCAGCCCTGTTTGTGATCATAATGGAAGTCCTTCACTGCCTTTTTGCACAAGGCTGCTGTTGATGGTAAGATACCCTATCATCCAAAAATGTAAGAAATTGGACATTGTGCAGTTATGCTTTGCAGATGATTTAAATGGTGTTTACAAATGGGACTCTGGAAGGTGTCAAGGGCTTTCAAGAAGTTTTGGGCCAGTTTCCCTATGAGATTGCAGGTCTGAGTATTAATCCAGACAAGTCTGAGATCTTTTTTCAGAAAACGGTTGATGGGATGTTAGGTTGAAGATCACACAGGCCATGGGGTTCCAAGAGGGGAAGCTGCCAGTCAGGTATTTGGGGGTGCCACTGATTTCTGGCAAGCTAAACACTAAGGATTGTGACATTTTAGTTGATAGAATTACCAAAAATATTAGTGGTTGGAGAGTAGAACCTTGAGCAAATGCGGGAAAAGACTGTTACTTGTCAACACAGTCCTTACTGCCTTGAATCAGTTTTGGATGGCAGTTTTTTCTGCTCCAAAGACAGTGATCAAGCAAGTGGAGAAGAAATGTAATATTTTTTGTGGAAAGTAGGGGTAAAAGGAAGAAAGAAAGTAAAAGTCTCATGGAAAGAGTTAGCTAAACCTAAAGCTGAAGGGGGCCTAGGTCTGAAAGAACTAAGTACCGGGAATGCTGCCTGTATAGCCAGGCACATTTGGAAGCTCTTCTTTAAAGCAAGATCGTTTTGGGGTGGCCTGGATTAAGTACATTGTATTAAAGAAGATACAATCTGGAGCTGCAGAGGTCAGCCCTACATTCTTGGTTTGGAGGAGGATCTGAAAGTTGGGAAGGATATCCAGCAGTTCATAACAGTGGATCAAGATGGTGAGGTCTTGTGGGATGGAAGATCATGAAGAAGTATTCTGTGTCAACTGTTTGGAACACTTTAAGAGCCAAATCGTCTGTAGTAAAAGGGGTCAGCTGATTTGGGGGCTCCCATTATCCCCAAACACTCTTTCTTTAGTTTGGATGGCTGTCAAACAGAAGCTGGTTTCAAGGCTGATATGGTTAATTGGGGCTTGGTTTTATTGATATTAACTGCCTATTATGTCAGCAGGGAGTTGATGAAGTAATCATGTATTTCATAGCTGTAAAGTACATCAAAGAGATAGCTCTCATTTGCAAAACTGAAAGATGGGAGAGTAATAGTTGGCATGAAGATATTGATAAAGCTAGTGTTAAACTTCAGCTACAGCAGAAGGAAAGAGTGCTCTGGAGGGCGATCTATGCTAATGTTTGGTATGAGAGATGCATAAGGAATGCAGGTGGGGTAAGAGAGACGCTAATGAACTTGTGGAAGTGATTCAGTTTGAGACTAATACTAGAATGCAGCTGTATTAGTTCTCTTTCTTTGTGATTTGTGTGGTTTTTGTTTGTAGGGGCCATTTTGAGTTGAATCGGACACCTTTCTAAAAGGGAGAAGAGGATACGAATATTGGTCTTCTTGTCTACTTGTGTTTGGTTGTATGTTTTCCAGATTAGGGTTTTACCTAATTGGGTTTTTGATGAATAAAATTCACTAATTATAAAAAAAAAATTCAAAAGTAATAACAAACCAAATCAGACAAAAAACAGTTAATATACAAATCGCCATAAAGAATGGCGATCAAGCAACAGGTTACCCATTTTTTGAATTGTTTGAAATGTAACCCTATTTTGGGAATTGAGCTTTGAAATTACCCCTTGCTGGGAAAAAATCCTTTAAGTTTTGAATATCTCAACCAAGGTTCAAGAAAGCGCTAGGCGCTAGGCAGGCGGTGACGCTCTGCCTAGCGCCTAGCTCGCCTAGGCGAGCCTAGGCGTTTCTACCAATATTGATTAAATACCTAGGATTTAGAAAAAAATTACAATACCATACTTCAAACTTGACAGTTAACATCCAACATAGTAGTTCACTTCACATATTCAAGGTAGACAAGGTTCAAATTCTAATGTTTGAATAGAGAAACAAGCATAAAAACATGATAAGATAAAGATGGAACAGAGGGCTGCTGGAACAGAAACTAAGGGTGCTGGAATTGGAGGTGAGAGTGTGGTGCTGGAACAGAGGGCTGCTGCTGGACTCGGCCAACTTTGCTGGAAGGAGGAGCGGCCGACTCGGCCGACTTGCTGGAAGGAGGAGCGGTGGCGGCCGACTTGCTGGAAGGAGGAGTGGCGGCCGACTTTGCTGGAAGGAAGGCAGCCGACTCAGAAGAGGAAGAGCAGCCAACTTTGCTGGAAGGAAGGAAAAGTGGCGGGGGGGGCCGCGGCCGCCGAAGGAGAAGAGAAGAGGAGGGAGCGGTCGGTGACGTCCGGTGGCGACGGCGACAGCGGCTTCGGCGAGGACGAAGAAGATGGAAGGAAGTCGCCGAAGAAGAAAGTGTCGGCGTTGAGAAGAAAGAAGATTCGAAGGAAGAAGTAACTAAACCCTAATATCTTTAATTAATATATTATTAAATTAAAAAAAAAGCGCCGCCTAATAAAATAAAACCGCCTGGGCGCCGCCTAGGCTACGCCCATGTCGCGGCTGAGCGTCGCTTAAGGCGCTCCGACGCCTTACTCCCCCGCTTAAGGCAAAGGCGAGGCGGTCGGCGGCCGCCTAGCGCCTAGGCACGCCTAGGCGGGGGCCTAGCCCGCCTTTTCGAACACTGATCTCAACTACTAAACAGTAATTCATAACACACAAAAAAAGTAAAGAAAAGAAAAGGCCTAATACCCTCAATAGCACCAACTATTTCGAAATCCCCAAAACATACACAACGTTTTTCAAAATACTCGTTTAGCACCATCTACCGGGACCCAAGTTTAATTAGCATGCCGTCAATTTTTCTCGCATTCCGTTAGTCTGACTTGGCATTTAATTGACATGCCCGTAAAGTGCATACATGTCATCTATGTGGCAAAAGTTAACACACATTTGTCAAAAAAAAAAAGCCACATCATCATTTTGAGAAATAATAAAATATTTTAATATAAATTAAAATAATTTAATTAATTTTAATTTCAGCGGTCAGTTGTCCGAGAAGCTACTTGTCCGCCGCCGCTGAGCCATTCTACGGCGGGAAGATCCGGCCGCTGAAACCTTCCGTCACTTCTCCTCGGTCGCCGAAATCGAATTCAAAACTGTCAAAGAAGTAATTCGATCCTTTCCAGGCCTCGATCGGCGAGACACGGAATCATGACGAAAAACAGCAACTGGACCAGAGAGGAAGAGAAAGAGAGCGATTGGTTCTTCTTCTAATAGTTTTAATTACGATCCGGGTTTCAATTCTCACACCGGCGTCCGGCAGGGGATTAGCAGGTTGATGTTGATCCAGAAACAGATCGAAATCAGCGTGAAATTCTTTCGTCGTCATCACGGCGGTGGCAACTAGGGTTCAGGCAACATATCTGTTTTCTACAACTGCACGATTGAAGGTTGGAACTCCGCTCTTTACGCTCTAGGGCACCAGCCCGTTCTACCGCGGATGCCAGATCTCCGGATCGGCCGATCTGATAATCGACGATGCAGCGGGGGTGATTCACCCGCTGTCCAACCACAACAAGGCGGGGCTCGATTCTTCTTTAGAGGAAGACGACGATTCTCGCTACGATGTCAAGCTCATCGAGTCTTCCTGCTCCGTGCTCTGCTTTTGCTCCGTCTCTTCGCTCCCCACTGACGGATCCCAGAACCTACTCACTGATGTTCTGTCAAGCTCATCGAGTCTTCCTCTCCGTGCTCTGTTCCTCCGGACAGCAGATGATAGCTCCCCTCCTCCGGCAGCAGATGACGTCAGCTCCTCCACCTCTTCAATTAAAAATATAAATTAGAAATACAAAACCCTAAATTTAAATGAATATCCATGTCATCAACAATCCACGTCATTAGTATCCGTATCAGCATAAGAACCCAGTCATAACCCCTCCGTCATCCTACCGTGGTAAGTTTTTGGACGGAAACATCACGACGTTCTACGAGAAAACTTGTTGTACGATAGGTTGAGCTAATTGAGTATTTATAAAACGGTATGTATATTTTGGGGATATCGCAATAGTTGGTGCTATCCGAGGGTATTAGGCCAAAAGAAAACTGTGGTGAGTTTTTATTATTGATCTACTTTCCCAACTCCAACGTTCCACCCACTATTTGTTGGGGGCCCACAGCCACATTCTGCATAGAATCCACTCTGCCCTCAATATTGTATATGTCACCATTAATGCTCTAACCTATCCTTGATCCACCGATCATGTTTTTGACTCAATCAATGATCATATCATATGTGCTCCTATTCAATTTGGTGGTGGGGATCAAATGATAAACTCTCTCGGAATCGAGTATCTAATTGTGGTTGTATTTGAAATCCAGAGTGCACACATATGTAAGATTTTATTTGAAATCAAAATAGTCATTGATTGGCATGATAATTTACTAATCTATTTAGATAAATGATAAGAAATAATGTTGATATATATAGTTGACCAAGTTTAGATAAAACAATTAATGAGGTAGGCTTTGGCTTGGGTTGTATCGACCTATGCTATGAGAGGTGACACAGTACGACGACTAACTAACAAATTATGACGTTTAAACTGAATTGCAATGAAGCCAATAAATCCCACCAAATTAACAAATACACCAGCACATGCTGCACATTGATTGATGTCGAACCATGTGGCCATGATTTGCTAAGTTGTACTTACGAATAAGAAGTTGATGGGCGAGTGGCGTCGTTGGAGAGTGAAATTAAGTTATGATAACTGTCACCAACGGATGTTGATTATATATATAGGTTACAAAAGAGGTTTGGTGATCGTCATTGGAGCTCTAACAAGACATGAATTGACAACCTAATATTTTTTTTAGTGGAAGTCTACATTCTATGATGAAAGTCTAGTGGGCGGTGGCCAATGTCTAAAATAAACACTAATGAAAGAAAACTAAAAATTATTATCAACCTGTAAGAGTTTAGATGGATTAATAGTTCAAAATGAAATATGGTTCAATTATTAATATTAAGTCTTTAATATTTCAACAACTTTGGTTCGTAGATCTAATATATCCCCAAAACAGATGATCCTTATGTTTTAGATAATAATTTTAGTAAGGTTTAATAAGGACCACGAGATAAACTAGTCATTGAATACTAGGAGATAATGACGGTGAAGCTTTGTAATTAATTAATTAATTCATTCATTCATTCATAGACACTAATTTGAGTTGCACTGATAAATTTAGAAAAAAGTTCCATCCGAAAAAAACTGTATTTATAGAACAAGTTTACGTTTATAAATATAAAAAAGATCTTTTACTTCCTTATTACAACCTCCCTGTTTCCTGAAGATTCTATGTGTCATTTCTCCAACGTCAATCCTACAACTTTCTACCTTCATATTTGCATCTTATTTAGTTTGATGATATTAATGTGATCACTTAGATTTAATAAAAAGTGGACGGGAATCAGATTGCAAATTTAAGTAAGTATAATTCAAGATTTCTTGTTTGAATTGTTTCAAACATTTTATATTTAATCCGAGTTTGTTGTTGTGGACAAAGACTCGATTCAAAATTTGGAATCTTATCCACAATCTAATTTAATCATCGGAAGGAAGGTTTCGGAAAGAAACAATTGTTCATCGGTTTATGTCTTGATTTCAAATCTATTAGGTATGATGTTTCTCTTACTCCATTCATAATATTTACAAATTGAGGTGCTTATGTTTGCTATTAAAGTGTCTATATAACCGACTATATATTTTGGTTAATTTGGTTGAGCATGATTGTTACATAAATGAATTACTTGTTTTGGTTAATATGGTTGAGACTGATTGTTACATAAATGAATTACTTGTTTTGGTTAATATGGAGTATCGTAGAGAACAAATTCTAAGGTTGGAAGGATTTAAGTGATCTTTGATCCTCCTTTTAAATCTGGGTATACAAACTCACATTTGTGTATTGCCCAACAAAAATGCGTTCTTAGGAAATTTTCACATCCTTACTTGGTAAACCGATCATGGACTCAACAGTCATGAAAAACAATTCTTAACAATGGCTTGATTAGAGTTCTAGTGTTTATGACCTGTTGTTTAAAAATATGATGATAGAGGACAATGGATTGTTGATCTTTAGATAAATGAATTGGCTCAATTTTTTTGTGTTTACAAACTGTTGTTTGAAATATATAATGATGGAAGATGGATTGATTTGGTTCTTCTTGTTTATGAAAATATTCTTTGATTATATTTATGTTGGAAAGATTTAGGCCATGTTCACTATCACATATTATTATGGAAATTATTAATCAACTCAAATAATTCAAAAATTACCAAAATAGTGTTAGTTGAAAATTAAAAATGCAATTATATAATTATTTCATAATTCTGGCCTAATTATATAAGGAAAAAAGCTGCTTTAAAATTATATAATACTAATTTTGTAATTGCAGACCGGGTTATGGCCTATTTCATTGAAACTGACCCAGTTTTCAATCCCCCGCCGCCAACAAACTCCTAACAAACAGCAAACAAACTTTACAGAATCCTTCTCATCATCGAGTTTCAGCTACTCATACTGATTTCACGCTGCTACCCCTAACAACACTCTATTACTTATATAAATAACTATACAGCATTCCACTTTAGTAACAACTTGCTTCATACAGTACTCAGAAACTCGTTCCTATGACCTATCCTGAAGAGAAGGTAATCAATTTCACCCATCTCCTCACTCTATCTCTGTTTTTTTATTCTTCATCAGTATGGGTGTAATCGTTGTTCCATTGTTTTCACTTCAGCCTTTGATTGTGAATTGTGCGTCGACCGATCTCTCAAGCCATTTCCATCTCGGCAATCGATCAAGGTACCTTACAAACTATAAACTCTTCTGTAAATTTGCATCAATTTACATGTTGTCATGGTTTTGGTATGTTTGTTCTCTTCTGATGGTTTTGGTTTTGTCATGGTTTTGGATTGCAAATCAGATGTGGAGTGATGAGTGTGCTAGTAATTAGTCGAGTTTATACGAGTGTTATATGTGATTCACTTGAATTCTAGAAGTATGTATAATTTGTAATTCAACTAAAGTAATGAACACAATTATTATTATAAATTATTTAATTTCATAATTTACAAAACACCAAATAAACAGAATTTCAATTATGAATATAATTATCTAAATTATATAATTCACCCAATTATATAATTTAAGATAATTTATAGTGAACGGGGCCTTATTGTTGATATGTGAATGGATATTCTTTAATATTCATTTAGGCTACACCCCTCTAAACAAACTCAGGTAATTAGTCTTTCACTTAAGAACAATTATGCAACAATCCTTCATGGATGGTTTTCAGTTTTGATTATCAATCTACAGGTCAGACCACTGTCTACAACATTTGAGGGCCATAGATTGATTTGGTTCTTCTTGTTTAGGAAATATTCTTTGAGTATATTTAATTGGAAGATTTATTGTTAATCTGTGAATGAATATTCTTTAATATTCATTTAGGCTGCACCCCTCTAGGCAAACTCAGTTAAGTAATATTAGTCTTTCACTTTAAGAACAATGATGCAACAGTCCTTCATGGATGGTTTCTCAATTTTGATTGTCAATCTACAGGCCAGACCACTGTCTACAAGATTTGAGGGCCAAATTTTTCCCTTACAAGCTGAAAAGGACTGTGATTGGTGAAACTAATCAAGCACCTGAAAGTGTACCAAAAGAAACTGTACCAAGATATTCGTCCCCATCACGTCAACTGCCTGCTAAGATCTGGATTAAGATTAGGATTCAGATTAGGATACTTCACAAATACCTGCTAGGATCTGGTTTAGGAGGAAGGAGATATCGATGTCCTCATTGGTGGCCAACACACCTAAGGTACAAGACAAACCTATCCAGCTAGCGACGAAGTCTGAACATGACGCTAACAACTTCCAAAGTTGTCACATCCCTACTTGGTAAACCAGATCATAGGACTCAACAATCATGAAAAACAATTTCTTAGCAATGGCTCGAATGGTGCCATAAAAAAAACCAATTTGATGTATGGGAAGTGAACAAGTTGGATGGAATAAATTTTCGTCGATGAAAAAAGAAGATGAAGTTCTTCATCACAACCATTAAAGTGACAACTCTTGAGAACTCCATTTTAGATGAAATAGAGATAGCCGACCTTGATAAAGATGACAGGGAAAGCGTCTTCGAGAAATGACAATTTTCTTTGTGTTTGGGCATATTAGGGGTGTCATTCGGCCGGGTCGGCCGGTTATCTGGCGGACCAATAACCGCCCTAATATTGGCCGGTTTTTTTTTAACCGCCCTACCCGGTCCTGTCGGTTCTGTTTTCCTTACCGTGACCGTGGCCGACGGGCGGCCGGGCACCAATGGTTATACCCGGCCCAATGTGAAGCCCAACATTTGCGGCCCAAATCCGAATCCAAATACAGCCCAACTGCATCCAAACTCAATTGGACTGCATAATTATGGGTCTTAGTGGCCCAAATAATTAGTTATTTCAATTGTAACACTTATTAAGTTATCTTATAATTTAGTTTGTACTAACTTATTAAGTGACACAATTAATAAAAAATAATTCTAAAATACTAAACAACTAACCAAATAATTAATTACGAAAACTAAAATCTAAAATTCCAAAATAATAACACAAATACTTCTGTTTAATAATAACTAATTAACATCCAAAATTGTGACTACTAAGAGTTCAAAGAAAATAAATTTAAAACATAACGACGTGATGATCACAACTTTCGTCAAGTCAACCATATGTCTTGGAATCAATTATCTGCAACAAGCAAAATAGAAAACACAAACAATTAATCAAATGATAAGAATGAAGAAAATTAGAAACTCAAGTTACGAAGCTGAAAATACACACCAGTTGCATCAACATTCTCCTCTTCCTCATCCAACCTAGCAAGAATCTCCGTGAAACAACCCTCGAGTTGATTAGCAGGGATCGTCGAATCTAAGTCAAACCCATTCAATAATAGTTAAATATACAGTATATATTATATACTTGCATGGCCTATTTACCAAAGTATGTTTAGTATAAAACTTAAAAGTATTTCTAGATATACCTATTCTTAACTCATCGTGAACCCATGTTTTCGTGCACAACATGGCTTCCACCGCATCGTGACCAAGCTTACTATGATGTGGATCCAATATCCTTCCACCAGCATTGAAGGCAGATTCGGAGGCGACCGAAGTTACTGGGATAGCTAACAAATCTCTGGCCATTGCTTGCAATGTCGGAAACTTCACTCCATTCATTTTCCACCACACCAGGATGTCAAAATCATAAGATTTAGGAATAATCTCCTCATTCAAGTAATTGTCCAACTCAGTTTGATAAGGAGTAGTTTTCAACCTCTTCCTATTTCTAACATATAAGGCAAAGTCAAGATCATCATCGGTGGGGTTAATAGCTTCACTAGTGGGATGCTCATTGAAGGGCACATTTTTTGCTTGGTATTCCTGAATCAGCCCGGACAACAATTCCTTGATCTTCTCATGGCTGATTCTGTGCGGGGTGCGGGCTAGCTTATGTTCCCAATACTCAATCATTACTAGCTTGCAACGAGGATCGAGTACAACCGCTACGGCCAAAACCTCATGTATATCCATCCAGTACTTCGAGAACTTCAACCACATCAACTCTGCCATTCTACTTACCCTCTGGTCGGAATCAATACGCCATTCAAAAGCTTCTCACTCAACTCACAAATCTTTGTGAAGAAGAGGTTGACGGTAGGGTAATTTGATCCAGAGAACAATGTCGAGATGTCATTAAAAATCTTCAATTTGTCACAAACGACTGCAGCAAATTCCCACTGCGACTCACTTGGACAAGAAGAGTAACTAGGTTCGCATACTTTGAGCCTGAAGAAAACATCTTTGTATAGTAAGGCAACCGACAACATCACGTAGGTAGAGTTCCACCTAGTGGGACAGTCATCCTGCAAACTTTTGTCATTAGAATTACGACATTGCTTCGCAACTTGTTTAAAGAACTCTACTCTTTTAGGGGTTGCTGTCCAATATATGACACTATCCCTAATCTTCTCAATTCCGCTCTTCAACACATCCAACCCATCCTTCACAATTAGATTGAGAATGTGAGCAGTACAACGCATGTGCAATAGATCTCCACCCTTTAACAAGTAAGAGGCGACTAATCTCGACTTAATAATCTCCATCATCTTGTCATTTGTGCTGCAATTATCGAGTGTGACAGATGATAGTTTGCCATCGACATCCATTTCAACATGCACTTCACTAATTCATCCGCCAAATTATCAGCTGTGTGTGGTGCTGGCACATAAATAAATCGCAGCATGTGGCTTCGTAGACGCCAATTGTTATCTATGTAATGAGCAGTCACAGACATGTAGCCTTTCTTTTGAGTAGTGGCAGTCCACATATCAGTAGTGATGGCAATTCTACCAATGTTATCATCAATCCTCTTGTTGACCTTGAGTCTCTCAGCCTCATACATGTTTAGAATCTCCTTCCTTATAGTGGTTCGACACGGAACTCTAAATGAAGGTTGTAGACCCTGAGGAAATTTTTTGTATAATAGTGCTCAACAATAGCGAGAGGATAGTCATGCATGACTATGGCTAGGCCCAATTGCTTTCTCGATACTTCGGGATTGTAAGTCAAGGCCTTGAGTTCCCTTTCCCCGCGATGTCGGTGAAAACATCTGGACCTAGTATCTTCTGACTTCGATCATGAATCTTCCTTTGGATGCAGTTACTCATATGAGTATTCAAATGGGTAGTGCCATTATTCGAATTACCCGCTAGCTCCTTCTGACAATACTTGCATTTTGCCTTTATTTCACCACCAATCTTCTTGATTTTCAAAAAGTGACCCCAAACGACACTAGTAAGCTTACTAGTATCTAGGATTTCCTCAACAGGACGAGAGTTGGGTTGGGGAGAATTATCAGCAGTACCAGTAACTGGAGAGGGGTTGGGGGTTTGAGAGGGATTGGGGGTTTGAGAGGGATTGGGGGTTTGAGTATCCATAGTTGAATGAACAGGACTTGATTTGCCTACAATAATCAAAATTGAGGAGAAGAAGAACAAAGATTAGAGAACGTAAGAAGTAAGAAAGAAGAACTGATAACTAGAGTCTAGAGAATTATTTATTCAAATGGGTAGTGCCATTATTCGAATTACCCGCTAGCTCCTTCTGACAATACTTGCATTTTGCCTTTATTTCACCCCCAATCTTCTTGATTTCAAAAAGTGACCCCAAACGACACTAGTAAGCTTACTAGTATCTAGGATTTCCTCAACAGGACGAGAGTTGGGTTGGGGAGAATTATCAGCAGTACCAGTAACTGGAGAGGGGTTGGGGGTTTGAGAGGGATTGGGGGTTTGAGAGGGATTGGGGGTTTGAGTATCCATAGTTGAATGAACAGGACTTGATTTGCCTACAATAATCAAAATTGAGGAGAAGAAGAACAAAGATTAGAGAACGTAAGAAGTAAGAAAGAAGAACTGATAACTAGAGTCTAGAGAATTATTATTACTTATTAGAGAATGTTATTCATATAGAGCTGGATTTTAGAGAATGTAGTATATTCACAATTTTGAGAATAATGTAAAGAATGAGAATAATATAAAGAATGAAGAACAGAAGAAAGTATATTCAAAATTTAAAGAATGAAGAAAGCATATTCATAATGTAGTTGAATTTTAGAGAATGTATTTAAGTATATATATCCATAATTTCGTTGAGAATGAAAAAAGCAGATTACTAGCACAGTTTAACACAAAACAAGAATCATTTCATACACTTATGAACACAGACTATGTAAACAGAAATAAGAAATCGTTTCAAAACAAGAAATCATTACATACACTTATGAAAACAGAAATCGTTTGGTAATCAGTACTCTGTCCAATTCAAGGCTTCAGAAACAAAACTGCAAACTGAGGGAACCTGCAAACTGCAAACAGAAACAAAACAAAGCATGACGAAGTTAAGAAAAGGAGGCAGGAGCGGGAATGTTACTCAAACTCTACTAGAAGAAACGGAGGAAGGAGCGGGACTTCACAAACTCACAGTTCTCAGTTCTCACTTCTTCTTGTATACTTCTGTTGTTCCGATTCAGAACCACAGATTACAAAATTCAGAACTATGATGAAAGAACTGAACCTACAATTGAAGGCAAGGCAGTGAAGTGATTAAGTCATGAACTGTGACGAAATATAAATTGATATGAAGTCTATCTAATTGCAAAAAACCAGAAACAAATTTATGAACAGAAGATTTCATATGAATTGATAAACCACAGAATTATAAAATCATAATGAAAGCCACAACTTATGAAAGCATTAGCCTTTACAAAAGCATTACAGAATTACCGAATTCATTTAACTACGATTCAAGCTCAAGCCAGAGATTAAGTCATGAACTGTTATATTCAAGCTCAAGCAAGAGATTACGCCAAAAATTCTGTTTATGTTTCTAAGAGCAGAACAGTACGATATGTTTATGTTTCTGAACATCTGAAATCATGTTTATGTTTTAGAACAGAAACAGAACAATTACAATCAAATCAGTTTAGGAAATCATGTTTAATAATAGAACATACAAGTTCATAATTTAATTGCATCATCATTAAGTTAATTGCATCTGGCGGGTCGGATATTAGCATGAACAACCATCATATCAGTTTAATAAACATCCATCATTCATAGTGCGTCATATCAATCTAATAAGTCATCCATTTTCAATTCTTAACAATGCTATGATAGAACATGAACATAGAACATATTAGTAAAAAATGCATCATATCAGTCTAATAATTGTATCATATATGATAGATATCTGTATAATACTATAATTATAGAACATAGAACATGAACATAAAACATATCAGCAACATTTGCATCATATTAGTCTGATAAAATTTCTATTTAAACTCGAAAATAAGTTGCATTAAACCATAATCACTCACAACACGAAAAACTGAAAAGTTGAACATACCTAGGAGAATTCACAGCACCTGTTCCAATGTACGATGCGGGCTTGGTAACCGGTACTCTGTTCAGGGCTTCAGGCTACAGGAAGAGGGAACCTGCAGAGTTCAAACAAGCAAAAAACATATCATTAGTATTGGGCTATTGCCAAGATGACGAATTGACGATGTTAAGAAAAGGAAGTAAGAAAGACTGAAACTGAGTAGACTAGCGGGACTGTTACTCAACTCAACTTGAAGAACAGGAGAAAGGAGCAGGACTCCTTCAGTGAAGTCGTGCCGAATGAAGAGCAGCGTATGGCTTCTGAGGTCGAGAGATTCTAGAAGGAGAAGTTCTGACCTCTGGCTTGAGCAAAGTAGGGTTTATATATCAAGGGGTGAAGACTGAAGACGTGCCGAATCAGGACTGCGAGAAATACTCTTGCAATGATAAGGAAAGCCATCTGCAAATCGGGACTCAAATTCATCAATCAGGAATCGAAATACAAGAAGGATACTAGATATCCCTGAATTGGAGCTTCAAATAATCAAATCGATATTAACATACCTTAAATCTCGGCGAAGAGGCAACTACGGAGGAGAGGGCTGACTGTTGTTGAGAGAATATCGGCGAGGAGGAAGCTTTCTGATCTGATTAGGATTCTTTCTCCAGCGATTTAGTTTAGGGGTGGGAGATATTGGAATTGGAAAACTCTAGAATTTAGGGGGGCATCGGGTCGGGCATTCCGGCGGGCCGGATATCAGCATTACCACGCCCGGCCGAAAACCAATAAATGACCATCGGGTTTCCCCGTGCCCGACCGGAAAACCGGTCAACTCGGGTAGCCAACGCGTTGACCGGGCCGGTTTCGGGTGGGTTTTCGGATATACGGTTCAGACTCCACCCCTAGGGCATATACTTAATGTTCTAGCTGATTTTTTGTTCGATGTGTACGAGACATAGGAGATGGTGTCCATGTTGTGGGATGCATTAGAGGCAAAGTACTGGCCGATGATGCCTCCACCAAGAAATGTCTTGTAAGCAATTTTAAATATTACAAGATGAGTGATTCTCATCTTTTTATGAAGCAATACAATGAATTGTTCCCTAGCTTGGTCAATTTGTACAACATAAATTGAACATGAATGAGGTAATTTATTTGTCGAGCATAATCGATAAATTCACCTTCTTGGGAAGACTTCAAGCACATGTTGAAGCACAATAAGAAAGATTTGGATTTAACCCAACTTGGCTCACACTTGCGCATTGAGGATAAACTTGGGAGCAAGAAGGAGGATAAAAGAACCTTTATTAGTGCATATGGTGGAGGCAAGTGAATCTTCTTCTGACAACAAGGGAGAGAAGTGTTTGCGAGACAACAATAACACCAAGAAAGGTCATGATAAAGACAAGAAGGCAAAACCTTCCTATTGGATATGTGAAAAATTGAGACACTACAAGTGTGGTTGCTCCACAACAAGGGGAAAGAATGGGGGAAATCATCATAGAGGTCAAGGATTAAGGTCTTACAGGTGAATCTCAAAACTTATGTTTTGAAATTGATTTAAGTTATGTGACAAAATATGTTTCACTAATTTCTATAACATATTTTGTACATGATGATTGTTAGGGATTTGAGGTGTGAATGAAGAAATGAGCTAAAGTTATTGAATACCACATAGCTAATAGATGGGATAGTGGAGCTAGATATAAGAGTTCAAACCCACTAAGGTTGGTAAAATTGTTGAGGTGGAGATGGGCCCTCGCTATGCTGTCATCGCTCGCCTTGGCGTCAGTTTCAACTTCAAATCTTGATTTGATTAAATTATTTTGCAACCTGACCAGTTTGGTTTGAACTAAAAATCACCCAAAATCAGTGGTTTAAATGCAACTCTAAATTGGTTTTTTTTTAAATCGGTTCAAGCGCGAACGACATGTCTGTTTGGTTCATAACCTCCCAACTGCCACCTAAACAGTTGTGTCTGTTCAGATTGTACCCTTCATTTAATATAAATGCAGATGAGTCTCTGCAGTTTTCTCCATAATTTTTCACTCACTCTTTTCAACGACACAGAAATCGATTCGTGTGATTTGCCATGTTTGTTGCGTTCACCGGTCACCATTCTTTGAAGCACCATATATTGGTGAGGTAATCCATTTTGTCTTAGGAGGATTGCCCGTTAACCTTGGGCGTCGTAGAGGGAAATTAAAATCCTTAAGGAGAAATCGTGCTATCAATTGACTCAAATTTATCCTTTTGTTCTTGCATGTTTGCTTGCGTGTGTTTTATTTTTTGCAGTACTCAGTTATATCATTCTTAAGGATTTTAACAATCTTTTGCCGTATATTGTTTGTGTATTGTTTTTCTAATGATCTTGTTTTGAGTTTGCTATGTTCATTCATTCATGTTCAGTAGACAAAGTTGTATTTGGGTTACTGTTTTAGCTTTATTTTATAGTATATATGTTTGTCATAATTAAGTTCTGTTTGGTGTTGAAATTACCTGATTTTAGTTTCTTCCAATAGCATGTTCTGATGCATGTTTTCCCGATTTTGATTTATTGTTTTGCTAAATGCTAAGGGTCACTTGGCTTCGTAGGTAGACTGATTTTTTTTATTGTAGTTCGTTTGTGTTAATTGTTTACCTATATGTGGACAGATATCTTACGATTGACATAGTTTCTGCGTATTACTTGAAGTTGTGATTTACATTTTTTTTATGAATTGAGCTGGATTTGTATTCACCAAAATCAAGGAATAACAGTACATCAACACAAGAAGGATAGGTAACTATTCTATACTACCCTTACTATACTACTTTCATCCTTATGCCCAAGGGCAAAACTTCTGATTTCCCCTTTGATCATCTCTATAAGCTGCTCAAAAGTCCTATTTTCTACCCCCCCAAAAAAAAATTCTACTACACCTCTCCTTCCAAACATTACAAATTAAAACTCTCAAAGAAGCTTCTCAGCGTGCTGAACTTCCGCACCATTTCCTCAAAGGAGTTTAATCTGCAATTCGGAAAGAAGTGTCGGAACAGACATGTTGTGAACTCACAATCTACAAAAATGTGCTCTCTACTCTCCTCCTCTTCATTGCAAATCACACACATTGCATCAACTAAAGGATCCCAGGCTTTGATACTGTATCTCGTCACAAGCCTGTCTGTCACTATTAGCCAAGCAACCACACCTCGTCGGGGAATGTTGAAACCTGTCCAAACACTATTGTACCAGTCAACTACATGCCTCTTTGTGATCACAGAGCTTAAGAAGACGTTTCCAATGCCACGATCCAGCAACATACGTGAACGACCAGAAACCCTTTCGGTTCTATAGAATATAACCAAGTACCCAGGGATCTGCCTTTTGGAGAACCTGCCAAAAGCCTGGCATTGGGCCAGTTCAACTCCTAAGGTCAGAATCTTTAATCCCCTTAATTTCGGAAGCAACTCCCCCCAAGCTGTTGACCGACCCCCATCCTGCCCCTAAGAACCTTTACAAATCCTCAAATCCTTAATTAAACTAATAGGAAAAATGAACGAAGCCTCCAATCTGCAGCACCCTGTATAATTGATTAATCAATTGGATTTACCAGGCAAGAAGTTCTAGCTCTAATCGGATTTTTTGGATTTTGTCAATAGGCTCTAAATCATCCGTCTGTTTACAGTGTTAAGGGACCCCCAATACTGAAAGGCGTTCTCCACTCCTAAACCCCCAAAAAACTTGGTAATTCAACAACATCTTTTCTTCCACCCTGTAACATAAATTTTGCTTTTTTCGAGTTGAACGTAGCCCTGAAACTTGCTTAAACTCCTCAAGAACTCCTTAAACCACATAAATACGTACTATTGCTTTTAAAAACAAAGATCGCAGAAAAACAAATGTGTAATCTAATGCCTTGCATTGAGGATGGAGCTGAAAACCCCTCGAGACTTTACTTTCAAACATACCCTTAAAACCTCCATAGAAACCAAAGGAATGGGAGGAAATTGGGTCTCCTTGTCGAACCCCGCTTTGCTGGGAAAATAACATTAGGCTCCATTTCGTTACCGAAGCCTAGAGGAATAAAAAAACACCAATCCAAGCACAAGGACCAAGGAATTTCATAATTCGGACCTCCAAAATAAAGTCTTCGATGGTGAAGGTTTCATCAGGTCAATTTGAATTGCACAGGGGGAAACCCCCTTTTAGGTTTGTAGGTCTCACAATCATGGCCATTAAATTGATCCCCAATTTCTACCCCTTTACAAAGGCAGTCTGATTAACTCACCAAGAAGGCAATACATAGCCTCTAAGCCAACCCCTTCGAAAGCTTATACACCACATTAAAACAGGGGTGGGCCTAAATGCCTAATATCTCGCATTTTAATTTTGGAATTAGGAAGGCTATAGATTCAAAGGGGGGCTAAGTTTTCTCAAGAAGCTTGAGAAGCAGCCACACACTCTCAATCAAACTCCAATTCCTTAAAAAAACCCGATTGTTCCCATTCGGACCTGATTTTCATTCGGGTACTAAAAGGTCCTTTATTCATATATAAAGGGGCCTAGCTTGGTCGCCTTGAGCCTCAGTTTAACTTAAATATTGAAAGGGTTAAACTCTAAGAATTACCTAGTATTTTCCCAAAAGAAATTTGTAAAATCAACTGCAATTCCCTACCATTAACAATTTCCCTTTTTTTTGATTTGCCTTTTGGTATTCGCGCATTCCTTCCTTCAATGTTAAAGAAAAAAATGGTTATTATCACCCAACAGAATACTGGAAATTTGCCTTCTGCCTAAATTACTTTTCTCCGCTTTAATATTTATATTCAGCCTATTTTTTTAACCGATAGGACCTTAATTGGGAAGTTAAACCTTTTAATTCCTACCCCCGGGTTTATTTAAAATTTCACTTATCGGAAATTTTTGAATAGATTCCCTATTCAACACCCTAAACAATTTTTTGCCTTTATTTTTCTAAAGATTAAAACTTCCTCTCGAATATTTGTCTCCAAATTCTACTACCCCCTTTGTAATCCGGTTTTCCGCAACAAAAAACTTAAACCCCTTAGGCCTGACACACGTTGCTATCAGTGTTTAAAAAATAAACAATGATCTGCTCTGAAGAAGGAATCACCTCCTTTGCTGTGGGAACTTTTGCCAATCCAAGTTTACCAAACCCGTCAATTTCCGGACAACAGTCCTATTAATCCCAAGTAAAAATGAATGAGGCAACAGAAAAATAGTTCACAATCTGAAACACAACTCCTAAAGTCATCCTACCATCAAAGGTGATGGCATTGGACAAGCTAAGGGGATCCAAGAAGGCTTGAAATCCCCGACAATTACCCAAGGGCTCCCAGTCTGTTCAGCCCTTTAAGGTTAAAGTTCCTTTAAAATTTAAAAGGTCATATTCCTTACCAATAGTAAATAGCATAAACTGGTAGATCCATGGGAAATAAATACCTGTTAGGTAATCCAAGATTAAGAGGGGGGACATCCCTTCCAAAAACCCAACCCAAATCTTGCAAGTCCCTTCAAAAAAAAAAAAACCCAACCCAACCGGGAATCTCTCCTTGAAGAGAGATACGGTTGATCCTCCTTATTCTAGGTTCAATAATAGCTATAACGTTATTCTTTATGCTTAACAAAATTCGAATGCTTTATCTTACTACTTTTATTAAAGCCTTGTATTCCTATCCAGATATTTCGAATGTTTTTTAAAACGAGTTTTGACCCCAAACCTTGTTTATATTCTTTTAAATACTTGGATTCGATAAAGCCCTCCAGGTGGCCCTTTTAGGGTTTGGGCTCGCCATTTCTCCCGAATACTCCTATAATCTCACCCCTCCTTAAGAAACTTTTTGGCAAAAGGGGTAATCTGCTAACCAGTGTTGCCCTGTCCCCTTGCTTAAAGAAAGCCTAGGGCCATTGCAAGGGCCTCCTCAGTCGTGGAAACAAGACAATTTGGTGAACCCAAATTTTAACAGAAGATGCAGATTCTTCCAGGATAATTGTCCCCATTAATGTTAGATGGATGCCGAACTTTATCTCCTTTCCATCACTTTGCCAGTACCAAGCTCATTTAAGTTTCTTTAGATTTCTCTTTTTTTTTGCTTTCTTTTTTTATATGATCTAGGTGTTGATCTTATTTCCATTGCCAACAGGCGTGTGGACAATAGATTCCTCATCCTTTCTCATCAGAACCTTCTCAACTTCCTCAAGTATCCAGACAACTTCCTTCCTATTTGTTTTAATGGCTCTGGCCTAACTACCTTTCCTGCCCTCAGTCCTGTAATCCCTTGCTTTAGCTCGAATCACAGGAATAACATGTTCATCCTCTTCATAAAAAAACCATTATGTTCTCCGGACAAGGGCTTTTCCTATCTCCGAGAATACAAACCTTGACATCTAATCCTTCCATACAAAACTACCTCACAGGCTTACCAATCTAACTTGATAACCAACTTATGCCCTCCATCGTGATAACACAGGTGGAACCCTTTGAAAAGTAATCCACTCAAGAGTCTGACTATCCGATATCTCCACAGGCTTAATACCTCGCGCCCACCTTCGCATAATCATCCAGATTATGGATGTGCCAAGACTACTGAGCACCTAGTCACAAAGCCTAATGGAGTTAAACTCAACAAATAAAATTCTCCTACAAATAAGATCAACACCCCCCTTCGTATCCCCAGAGTCTATTGGCAATATCGCAAACACACGATACGGGGGAGGCGTACCAAGAAACTGAACGACCACCGTCGCTTCAGCCGCTCCACTCCCTTATCAATAACCTCCTTTGGCAATCGTAGAACCCCCGACATGGCGTACAATCCGGAATTCCTCAGATTCATCATTCTTCTCATCCAGAATTAGACCCCACCCACGACTTCTTCTAAGGGCCGAGGATTCTCCCTTCTCCACAAAAACCCTCAATCGTACTAGATCCCCCTATAACAACTAAAAAAAACGAACTGAAAGAAGCAAAGTGAATGAGTGCACCGGGACCTCAGAGGCCTACCGACAATCCCTTCCTCCGGAAGAGTCCCCGGAGCGCACCCACCAAGGAAAAAGCTCTTCCGGCGAAGGAAATCAGAGAAACGCCGATGGAGATTTTCAGAGAGGAAACTCCACGCGCCCCAAGCGCTTCGCTATCATTTACATTTGTTGGAGATTAAATCTACGGATTTGTACCTATTTGAGATTAGATTCTTCGTGACCCCTCTACTCACCCCATAAAGACTAAAATCATTTGATTTTGTACTTCGTTGAGATTACAACTTTCGTAGTTGTCTACTCAAACCTATTGGTATTTATTACTAATAGTTTTGTGATTTTATTATCCAGTGTGTGAATGAAAAATGAGTTCTCCGAGTGGCACTAAGATTCCCAACCAAGTGGTAACCCCACTTAGCCTCACGCCAAGGTGGAATGATCCAAGTTCCACATGCCCCAATGCCAGTAGACAAGCCTGGCAAATTTGTGGGAAGCAACTTCAAGCATTGGCAACAAAAAATGTTCTTCTATCTAACAACGTTAGGCTTGCAAAGTTCATCAATGAGACGATGCCAACTGCTGATGAACAAGTCTCTGAAAAGGATTGGAATTCAAGAGAGGATCAGGAACGACGACACCGGAAGCTCGCCAACGATGATAAGATGATCAGAGAAGAAATTGGACCATATGAAGGTTTTTGGAAGTTCAATGACCAATCAAGCACTTTCAGAAAGCGAAGTGTCCTTTTCGTAATTAGTTAATTTTTGGTGTGTTTGAAAGCTTAGCTCTAATGGTTTGTTTGGCAGTTTAGTTTTGGATGCTTTGGGTTGGCAACAATAATTTGAGCATAACTCTTCTGTTAGAGCTCCGATCGATCGATAAACCGTTAGAACCGATGGACTCAGGATGACGAGGCAATTCACGCCGTAAAGAAATCAGAGGTGTCATGTAACACCCCACCCTAGAAGACCCGATTGAACCACTGGTTCAACTCATGCAATACTGACCTGGGGGTTACTAACTCAAACCAAACATACAACTACACAAATCAACCAAGAGAGCGAAAAACATAAACAACAAACTAGATTTGGAAGTCAAATAGTCAATATAACACCAAACCAACAACAAAAAATCCATACAATGTTATTACATCAAGCTAGTACAAGGCTAGATTTAAATACAATAAAACCGATAAACATCCCCCAAAGATCCCGCCAGCTCACTCTCCATCTCTAGCTCCAGCTCCACTGACCTGTAAACCCATCCAGAAACACCAAAACATAAAGTAGAAAAAAGAGGGTCAATGCTAACCAATGAGTATCTAACCGCAAACTCAAAGCTATGCTCCAGAAATACCCATCATAAAGATAAAACCTAGAAATCCTTACCAGTAAGAGACCACCTCCCTTAAGTTATCCGTTAGAAGTGCCAGTAGCCTGATTTGACGTGATTATCAGCCTCATTTAAGGCGACATTTGCTTGCTTAAGACATGGTTTTTAGGGTAGAATAACGAATATTCAATCGATTGCCAATCTCGTGCCATTTGTGTTAACCCTTGGCCCGTTTCGGGTCTATTTGATGGTTTTCTAGTGTTTTTATGTTAGCACAGGTTTTTACCGTCAAATAAAGTAGCCAAGGACGTGGTCTAAGGCATTGGAACCTCGAGGAATTGCACCGAATCGATCCAAGAGCCAATCAAGTAAAAACAATTCCGCCCGGTTTACAAAGGAATTTTCGCCGAAAATACCCTAGCATTTTCGGCGAAAATATCAGCACAAAATCACTGATGCCGACTGAAGGAAGTTTTCGGCGAAAATGTTAAGTTTTCGACCGAAAACTATGGGACCGAAATTTACAGGAGAAATCAGCCGGCGGACCATCCAATTACAAAGGAATTTTTCGCCGAAAATTCTTCAATATTTTCGGCGAAAATATTAGTCAAAATCCGGCTGAGTTAGGGTTAATATAAATACTTAACCGGCGGCCCAATAGAAGGGGACCTGATAAGACTTTTCATAATCATAATTCCAAGGATTCTCAAGAGTTTTGGAGCAGAGAGTTAGAGTTCGAAGAGCCGGAAAGAGATCGTGACGCCATCCCTTCCATCTCGAAGACTCGGAGCTAGGATTGCATTTACCGAAGATCGAAGTCCGCCAGAGTCGTCTAAATTAGGCTTTTCAGATTCTTTTCTGTTCTTCTTTGTATGATGAACTCTTCATTGTCTTTGATTCTTTGTCATGAATATGCGTAGCTAAACTCTTAGAGCTTAGACTAGATGAACCCTAAGTGACCCAGGGCTTTAAAGCGGTCACGGATCGGCGGTGATTAGATTCAAAGTTCAATCAGTTTCTCTTTCATGTTTGGTTTGTTCTTCATTGTTCATGTTTCTTGTCTGGATTGATCACCTAGATTAGATTCTTGTTAAGCTAAGGATAGAAGCGAACGCTCGCCTTACTTTAGAACATCAAATTGAACAATTAACCTTATAATTGGAGCGTGCCTTTCGTAGGAACCGGTTAGGGTTAATCCACTGCAAGAGTAACTCATAAATCGTTAGTAATTCCACCAATTAAGTTAAGTCGTTGCGAGAGGCGACCGTACCCGGGCGACTAATTAATCTTGGTAGCTAGAACGGATAGAGCGAACGTTCGTCGGGCTTAAACCTAAGGGTAAGGATTATGGTGGTGTCTTAGAATTGATTGAATGAGAATTGAAATCCGCTGATCTGTTGACTGCCAATGCTCTGGGGAACAAAGGGGGATTCAAAGTCTAAGTTCGTCTGTCATCTCTGTTTTAATCAACCGATTTCCAATCTGTCTTTAGTTTCAATTTTTAATTTCTCTGCATTTCCTAGAATGAGAAGTCGTGGAACTCACACCACGCACGAAGTGTTTAAAATCCGAGTAATTTGCCAGCTTATTTGAGTAGTCGATCATAGAAGACCCGTGGAATACGATCTACCCTAGCTTGTTAGCTTTGTTAGTTATTTGGTTGAACGTCCGCACAACGACCGGGCGGTTCACCATAGCCCCTAGCTTAGCGTTCCAGTAAATCCCAATATCTAAGGACCTCCCGGCCACTAAGGACCTCTGTGGATGGTCGTTATATACGAACCACCATAACCTTTACATTTTCCATTACCTATGGGATTGCGCAATCCAAGGTTTGGCCACCAGCAGCGAAATCCTGTATTAGCCTATTAATGGTAGGGCAATAATCCCCAACTATCTCCTATCCTGGCCTTTGGCCTTAGCTAGAACCGATACCTGAATTAACCGTTAGTTACCCTTAACCTTATCCCGTCTAGCCAACTGGTGGCTAGACTCGAATACCCGTCACAAGGACATACGAACAACCAAGCACCAAAAAAATTCCCTGAACCTTAACCAAATAAACCATCGAGCTTGAGGTGACTAAAAACCATAAATACCCTCGCCTTAACTGATGTGACATCTTAGATTATTGCTGACATGAACCGTCTCGTCATCCTGATTCCACCAGTCCTGCTGGTTCACCAATCGGAGCCCTAACGAAGGTGTTACGACCAAATTTCTATTTTGCGTAATACCCGATCTACCAAACATCCCCTTAGAAATAAATTCCCAAAATACCACAGACTAACGGAATTTACCAAGCAGTCACTTATCTTTCTGATGTTGTCGTTTGGCCACTGAACTTTCAAAAGAGGTGCGATTCGGGTCACCTTCTTCTCTGATCCATCTCTGGCCACCGGCTCCCAATTTCTTAGAGGTGATGTTTCTGATCACCACCACCGCTAGGGACGTCGTCGATGCCTTCTGTTGACCGTTGAACCACCTCTGAAAGCCGCTTCCCTCGATTCCCAAAAATAGGAACGTCGCCAGCACTTGCCTCATTTTCCATGCACATAACCACGATGCCATCCCCCTTTAGTTTTCTGTGCCGCCTATTTCTCTCTCTCCCACCTTTTCAAAAAAAAAAAATTTCTCTCTCCCACCATGAAACCCGTGTAGCCTAACCCCCAAATCCCTAATCTCTTCTCTTCTCAATTTCTCTATAGGGCTGAGAGAGGATTCTCTTAGATCCATCTGGGAGCGTCATCCAACGACTATAAATCAATTTCGGCTGGCCAAGCAATCCAACGGCTGGGAGATTTCCCGGGGCAATGGTTTCATAAATTTTATTTTATTTGTTACTTAAAAGATTTTGGTCTTCTTCTCTCTTTCCAATTTCAAATTCATTTGTAGAAACTTTCTTCTATCTTAATTTTCTCTAGCTTTCTTCTCCACATCTCACCACCATCATCACCATTTTTATGCTCAACCATTAAAGAAGGCATACTCAATCTTAAGCTCCACTACAAAAGAAGGTATGCTCAAGCTCAAGCTTCAAAGGTTTGCTCATGCTCAAACTTTTCATCACTTCTTCTTGTTCATCATCATTCTAAGAACTTTATAAGGTTTTCGCGGTTCTAAACTTTGATTGACTAAGAATAAAATTTAGTCCAAACTTCCACTTTAACTCAAACCTTCGTCCCTCTTCAAAAAAATCAAGATCTATCAAGTTTGAAAAAATCTAGATCTATTAGTTTTTTTGTGGTTCTAAGCTCCAGATCTTTATGTTGTATGTTATTGTTTTGTGTGTTTATCTTCATTTTATAGACATGTTACATTTGTGTTATGCATGTTATATGTATGTTTTCTTTCTACCTCTCATATATGATTGACTCAAACATTCGTCCCTTTTCAAAAAAATCTAGATCTATCAAGTTTGAAAAAAATATAAATCTAAATCTATTAGGTTTTTCTGGTTCTAAGCTCTAGATCTATATGTTGTATGTTATTGTTTTGTGTGTTTATCTTCATTTTATACACATTTTATGTTTGTGTTATGCATGTTATGTGTGTAATACAAGCTTGTTATATGTATGTTTTCTGCCTATCGCATATGATATATGTAATATCATTAAGTTATATGACATTTGTTTTTCGTATGTGTTATGTATATTATACAGAAGTGTTATTTATGTTTTATGACGGTTCTATATATAATGTGTTGCTGAACTATTATATGTATGTTATATGGCTAATATGTGTGTTATATGTGTCTTGACAGGTGCAAAAGAAGAAGAAACTGAAAAAAAAGAAGAATTTCTTTGACGAGTCAATAAGATTCATACAAAGACGACAAAGTCAACAAAGAAGCACCTGCATATGAAGATGTTTTTATTATTACTATGTACTTTGTTCAAGATTGATTATAACTTGAATGTATCATTGTTAATATCATGCATATGTGTTTTTATATATCTCTATATTTGTCTCTGAACTATTATATGACTGTTAAGATTAATATAACAAGGACATAACAATGATATAACAAGAACATGACATTGACATGTTAAGAACATAACAATGATAAAACAACACAATTACAATGATATATTGAGAATACAACAATGACATAACAGTGATATAATAACAACATAACAATGACATAATAGTGATAACAACAGCATGACATAAAATGTCAGTTAAATTTCACATGTTGATGCATTGTGTTAAAAATCATAAGCTTCATTTACACAGTTGTATAAGTTATACACAGAAAGCATAAGCTTCAAAATGTTATGTTAGTGTTATATTTTTGTTATATTTATGTAATTATGTCATAAAAGAAACATAATAACAACATAATAAAATCATAACGATGACATAAAGATGATTTAACAATTTATTTACACAATTGTATATGTTATACACAGAAATCATAAACTTCAAAATGTTATGTTAGTGTTATATGTATGTTTTATGTAATGATGTCATAAAAGAAACATAATACCAACTAGGACCATAACAATGACATAAAGAGGACCTAACAATTCATTACACAATTGTATAAGTTATACACAAAAATCGTAAGCTTCAAAATGTTATGTTAGTGTTATATGTGTGTTATATTTATATGACAATTTCATAAAAGAAACATAATAACGACATAATAGGACAATAACAATGGCATAAAAAGGACCTAACAATAACAAAATATTGACAATTACAAAATATTAAAGCAAACAAGAAATAATGAATAATCATGTGATAGAAGAAGAAGAAAATATGTGAGAAATAAAATTTAGTAATCGAATATTTTATAAGTAAGTTATAACATATTGTCTCGTTCATTTTACATCAATATTATCTCATGTCATGAAAAACTGATATCATAAGACGAGCATAACACTAAATATAACAATAGTCGGATTGTTCTCTTCTCAAACTCTTTCCGCCGAAGACCCACCAATGGGCTGAAGCCCATCCGCATCCCCCTTCCTATCTCTTCTTTTCAGCGCTGCTAACCAACCCAGATGGACCCAAACCCTCTCTCATTTCCTTAATTCCGTTCAGGGCTTCAAGTCCATTTTCCAACTTCTCTCTTCTAACGCCAAACAACAACAGCCAGAGGTGGGTCTCGGGCCCAACTCTCTCCTCCATTCCTTAAAATCCACACAGGCCTAAGGCCTTTTCTTCTTCCCGTTTATCCGCTGGTCAAGGACAGTGGGCTAAGCCCACAACCTACTCCTTTCCTTCCTCAAATTAAGCCCAGCCGCCCTTTCAATTAAACAAAGAGCAAGGCCTAAAGCCTTGTTCAACATAATTACCTTCTTGGTCGGACCTACTCGGTTCGACCAACGACTTACGACCTCAACCCAAACTCTAATTCCAACACCGGTTAAATCCTCATCAAATTTCCTTAATTAATTCCCTCAAGCCAATTTTTAGAAAATTAATCAATTTAAAGAAAACTGAGAATTTTTTCAAAACCAACTAGTTAACTAATAATGGGACGTTACATGTCACATCAGTTCAGAGGTGAGGGTTTACTGGTTTTGGTTTCATTTGAGCAGTTTTGATTATTAGTTCAGCGTTGTGTTAGCATCATTGGTATTGTTATATGATATGTATTGGTAGCGATATTAGCCATGGTAGTGGCTAGACCTTAATGGGTATTTACGAGAAACTAACTTACTGGATACGAGTATTGGTACTGTCTAAGGCTAGTGGTCGTGGTTTACATAGTTATGAGGATTATTGCCTCAACCATTAATAGGCTATAGTAGGTTTTAGTGCTGGTGGCCCACCCCTGGATTGCGCAATCCCCTAGGTTTACTGGTATTGGCAATGACGATGGGGTCCTTAGTGACCGCATACTGGAAATACTAGGTCATTGTTCTTAGGGGCTGCTAGCACTTCTAACGGTTTACTGGTAAATGTTATGTTCTTCCTATGAATAAATGTAGCGGTCATAATGGGTACCACATGGTACCCTGGGTATTGGATATGAGAATGAGTACAGTGTTGGCATGATTTATCAGTGTGACTTGCTCACGGATTAGACGCTCAGTGATTAGCATTGACCCTCTTCTATCTTTATTTTCTTCTTGGTTTCTTCTAGATGGGTGATGACACTCGATTTGACGTGATTATCAGCCTCATTTAAGCGACATTTCCTTGCTTGAAACGTGGTTTTAGGGGTAAAATAGCGAATATTCACTCAACTACCCTATTTCCTACCGATTTGGTTACTTTGGCCCTTTTTGGGTCAATTTGATGGTTTTCTAGCGTTTTTGTGATAGCACAGATTTTTGCCATCATTTACGTAGCCATGGACGTATTCAAGACCTCTAGGAGTGAACCGAATCGAACCAGAGTCAGAACCGAGGATCCAACTGCCCAGCACAATGTTTTCGCCGAAAAGACTGAGGATTTCGGCGAAAATACCTTCAGAACTCACAGGCTGATTTGCACTTAAGTCTTCTGCGAAAACTTCCTTATGTTTTCGCCGAAAATCCTAGAAGAAATAACACAGGGGATTTTAACTAAAGTTTTCGCTGAAAATCATTTGATATTTTCGGCGAAAATATCTTCCTTTTCCGCGGCAGAATCAGAAAACCCTAATCAACCCTATTTAAAGCAGGAGTCGGCAACCATTCATTCAACAATTAACAGAAATCAATCATTATTCATATTTTCACAAATCAGACTTTTGAGAGTCAGCCGACTCTAGGGTCGATAGATAGAGTTTAGAGAGTTCGAAGATCCGTGGAGAGATCGTGACGCCATCCTTCACCTCGGAGAACTCGGAGCTTAAAGTTGAAGATCCAGGAGATTGAAGCTTCGTGGGAGTCGTCAGAATTAGGTTTTTCAGTTCTTATCTGTTCTTCCTCTGTATGATGATCTTCATTGTTGCCTTTGATTCTCTTGTTTCTGATATGAGTAACTGAACTTGTAGAGCTTAGATTAGATGAACCCTAAGTGACCCAGGGCTTTAAAGCGGTCACGGATCGACGGTGATTAGATTCGAAGTTCAATCTGTTTCTCTTTCATGTTTGATTTGTTCTTCATTGTTTATGTTTCTTGTCTGGATTGATCACCTAGATTAGATTCTTGTTAAGCTAAGGATAGAAGCGAACGCTCGCCTTACTTTAGAACATCGAATTGAACAATTAACCTTATAATTGGAGCGTGCCTTTCGTAGGAACCGGTTAGGGTTAATCCACTGCAAGAGTAACTCATTAATCATTAGTAATTGCACCAGTTAATTAAGTTGTTGCGAGAGGCGACCGTACCGGGCGGCTAGTTAATCTTGGTAGTTAGAACGGATAGAGCGAACGTTCGCCGGTCTTAAACCTAAGGGTAAGGAGTTATGGTGGTGTATAGAAACCGATTGAATGAGAATTGAAAACGCTGGTCTTGTGATTGCCGTTGCTCTGGTGATCTAAGGGGGATTCGAAATCTAAGTTCGTCTATCTTCTCGTTAGTCAACCTTTTACTTTTCTGTCTTTTATTTTCCTGCTTTATTAGATTAGAAGTCGTGGAACTCACACCACGCACAACGTGTTTTAACCTGAGTAATTTGCCAGCTTCTTCGAAGTAGTCGATTAGAAGAAACCCCTGGAATACGATCTACCCTAGCTTCACAGCTTGGTAGTATTTGATACGCTAATACTGCAGCTATCAATGGGTCTTCAGGTACTGACCCAAAGCTGGATAATGAGTTGGTGGGTATCTACTGGGTTAATTTATTGGTTTTTCTTATTGTATTTCATATAAGTATTGAAAATTACACGTATTATGGTTATTGCTTGTGTATTGTATTGTATGTTATTGGTGTATTGGATTTAATAAGGAAGTTAATGTGTTTTATCAGATTATTTCTTGTATTATGAATGGACTGTAATGTGATGTATGGTTTGAGTTAGTAACACCCGAGTTGAGTAATGCATGGGTTGAACCAGTGGTTTAACCGAGTCTTCTAGAGTAGGGTGTTACCATGGGTATCAGATCCTGACTATCTTCTGCCCATATAGGTATGCTAGCTATTCTTTTGAGGTGTCACAAACTTCTATATTATCTTCTTGGTTGCATACCTGTATCGGTACTAGATTTCTATAGTAATGGTATTCACGAGTCTAAGTGGTTTCATGGTCTTGCATGGTTTACGGTTTTAAGAAGGTTTTCAAAAGGGTTTTTAAAGGTAAATCAGTATTTTATGGAGTCACAAGTAGGGAAAATGGGATAATTAACGGAATCCAACGCCACTCACTCCAACTCGAGAATTGGTGAAGTAAGGGTAATGAAAGAAAAGTTTGCAAAATAATTAAAATTGAAATTAAGACACGCGAGCGTGAAATTTTCTGAAAAAACCTAGCAACTGTTCCATTGAATTCGTTTTTCGGTGAGCGTCGTGTGGCGCTACTGTTTCATTGGTGATGGCGTCTTCTTCTAGCCCCTCCTCCTATGCGGTCCTGGTCATCAGTGGTGGCTCATCCTGAGTCTAATCTTGGATTTGTGGAGGAAGCAGTTGGTGTTGTAGTGGATGACATTTTGAAGATTCCTAAAGCTGTTGTGAATCTGGGAATTGATCGCTTGAAGGGAGCTATGGTTTGGCAGTTTGCAGGATCTACTCCCCCTCTTCTGGTGATTTGCTCTATGGCAAATCGATTGTGGGGTTATGAGGGCCAGGTGATAGTTTCGGAGCTGGATGTTAACTTTTACTTGTTTGAGTTTGCTTCTGAGGAGCTGCGCGATTGGGTTATCAATCGATCTTGGAATATTAATTGTGCTCCGCGAATTCTGCGTCGGTGGTACCCAGGGATCGAACCTATTGATCTCTCTCAGGAGAAGAAGCCTGTTTGGATTAAGTTTGGGAACGTTCCCCCTGAACTTATGACTCTTACTGGAATTAGCTGGATGGCCATGCAGTACGGTAAGCCGGTTAATAAGCATGTTAGGTCTGGTTTGAATGTTAGTGTGTGTGTTTTCAAGAAGGATGACTCGAGAGATGAAGGTATCCTGAAGGTTGATATTGGTCCCAAAAGAGAATGTTATGGCAGAATGTTATCCAGAAGGATGACTCGAGCCAGTAGTATTGGTGAGTTTTCTTGCTGAGAGGAGTTATGGCAGAAGCCCCCAAAAGAGAGTAAGCGTTGGGAGGTTAAGGAGAATGTTAAGGAGTATCCAAAGAAGTCCCAACAGCCATTTGATGTTGGGTTGAGTAGTACCTCAGGCAATGATTCTAAGTCTTCTACTGAACAGAAGGAATCACTTGGTAAGGCTACCTCAGCTCAACCTTTGGAGGGGGGACAGGCAATGAGTCAGAGACTCCTAAGGGAGTGGATGACTCACCTGTTCAAAAGAGTGTCCCTGAAGCTGTTTCAGTGGAGGAAGGCACTCTTAGCCCTAGTGATGAGGATACAGATGCCAGCTTGGAAGTTGCTGTAGCCCCAAAGAAACACCCTAGGCTTTCAACATTGGGGGATTTTATGCCTTCACCTGTTAAGGGACATGTGCTAACCCGTTGATGGACCGGAGAACAGGGTATCAAATAACTACATTACACGAAGTAAGATAGATCATATTCCTCGGGTCCTTTCTAATCGTTTACTCAAATGAGTCGGCAATTCACTCAGGTTTAACATGTTGTGCGTGGTGTGAGTTCCACGACTTCTAAACTATAAAGCAGGAAAATTGAAATGAAAACAAAGACAAAAAGAAAGATTGGGTTGATTTAACAAGACGGCAGACAAGCTTAGACTTCGAATCCCCCTAAGATCACCAGAGCATTGGAAATCACAAGACCAGCGGTTTTCAATCCTAATTCATTCAGTTCTCAGACACCACCATAACTCTTAACCCTTAGGTGTAAGACTGGCGAACGTTCGCTCTATCCGATCTAACTACCAAGATTAATTACCGTCTGTGCGTTCGCTTCTGCAATGGAAAACTAACTGGCGTGATTACTAGTGATTTGTGAGTTACTCTAGCAGTGGATTAACCCTAACTGGTTCCTACGAAAGGCACACTCCAATGAATAGGTTAATTGTTGATTTGGTGTTTTAAAGTGAGGCGAACGTTCGCTATTATCCTCAGCTTAACAAGAATCTAGTCTAGGTGATCAAGCTAGAAAAGAAACACAAACAAAGAAGAACAAACCAAACATGCAAGAGAAACTGACTGAATCTGAATTTAATTACCGCCGATCCGTGACCGTTTTAAAGCCCCGGGTCACTTAGGGTTCATCTCTACAGTTTAGCTACTCATATTCAATAGAAGAGAAACGAAAACAAACAAGGAATACATCGCAGGTCGGAAGAACAGAGAAGAACTGTAAAACCTAATTTGATGAATCCGAGAAACTTCAATCTCTTGAATCTTCAACTCCTAGCTCCGAGCACTCCGAGGTGGGAAGATGGCGTCACGATCTCTCCAGGAACGCCGAGGATGCTCTCAACTCTCTCTCGAACTATTCAGTCTGGAAATCAATCCGTGGAAAAGTATATCCCCTTGAATGAAGTCTGCTGGTTTGCTTAAATAGGGTTTGTCCGTATGTGCGCCAGAAAAGAGAGGACTTCTCGACGAGAACATTGAAAGTTCTCGCCGAGAACTTTGGTTCAAAGGCTCCTGTTTGTCCTGTGGTCAAAACCCTTCGGTGAGAACCTTGAAAGTTCTCGCCGAAAAGTTCTTCTTTAATTCTCCTGGAAGCTCGGTGTTCAAACTCTTTGGCGAGAACTTTGAGAGTTCTCGCCGAAATCTTTAGCGTAAGCAGGGGTAGTGCTGGTTCCTGATTTAAATGATTTCTGGATCGATTTCAGGCAATTCTCTGAGGTTCCTTTGCTTCCCGAGCATGTTCGTGGCTTCGTTATTGATGGCAAAAACATGTGCTATCACAAAAGCACTAGAAAACACATCAAATAGACCCATAAAGGGCCAAAGTAACCAAAATGGTAGGAAATAGAGCAATCGAGTGAAAACACCCTAAACTACCCCAAAAACCGTGTCTCAAGCAGGGAAATGTTGCTTAAATGAGGCTGATAATCAGTCAAATCGAGTGTCATCACCCGTCAACAGCACAACAGGAGGAGGAGATGATTTTAAGGATCTGGAACATTAGGGGGTTTAATGACTTTAGTAAGTTTGATTGTTTTAAGTCTTATATTAGTAAGTATAAAATATATGTGTTTGCTTTATTAGAGCCTTTATTAATAGGAATAAAGCGGTGAGTATCTTTGAGTCCAGATTTATGAGATGGCAGAAAGCTTTTTGTTTTGATGGTGATTTGGGAAAAATCTGGCTTGTTTGGAGACCAGATGTTCCCATGGTTGTTCAAAGGACTAGCAGTAGCTCTATTCATGTTAAATTTGATCTTCCGAAAGCCTTTTGCTGTACTTTTGTTTATGCTCCAAATCAGCTCAGTGAGAGGAAGCTGATGTTTGAAGAGATTAGGGGCTTAATTCTCTTGGTTTACCCTAGTTCTTAGGAGGGGATTTCAATGCTATCTTGAGTTCTAGGGAAGCCTCTAATCAGTTAACTTACTTCAATAGTATGTATGATTTTCAAGAGTTTGTTGGGGAGCTGGAAATGGAGGAACATGTTTCCTCAGGACCTTTCTTTACCTGGACAAATAACAGAGTTGAGGATCCTATTTCTAGGAGGCTTCACAGGGTGTTAGTTAATAGTAGTTGGCATGATGTATTCCCTTCTATTAAGGTTAGTGTCCTCTCATGTGAAGTTTTTATCACTGTGCACTGGTTATTGCGGTTGGTCCCAAGCCTGATTCCAAGCCTAAGCCTTTCAAGTATTATAGCTGCGGTAAACTCATCCTAGTTTTCAGGGGATTCTGAATGGTATCTGGAGTAGAAGAACTTCAAATACCCATTTTTATAGGTTGAATGGTAAACTAAGGGCTCTAAAAAGGGATTTGAAGAAACTCAATATTGAGAGTTACTCCGATATTCAACGAAGAGTTATTGCTAAGAAACTGGAGTTGGTGTTTAAACAAAGGAGAAAATTAAGAATCCTTCTACAGCTAATATTCAGGAGGAAAATCTTGTAGGCTTGAATTGGAACAATTATTAAGAGATGAGGAATTTATCTTTAGATTAAAATCAAGAGCCCTCTGGATTCAGTCAGGTGATAAGAACTCTGCTTATTTTTTAAGCAAGTTAAGGCCAGAAACTTGAGAAATACAGTTAGACAGTTGAAGAATAGTGAAGGGGTTCTGCTTGATGAGTTTGATGATATGTCAGTTGTGGTGGTAAAGTACTATTCTGATCTTTTGGATACTGCAAGCAATGTTAATCATGAAGAGTTGGATGATTGGATGATCAGAATAGGGATTTACTTGTTGCTCCTGTTACTTCTTAGGAGATTGCTAAGGTGCTAATGAAGATGCCTAATGATAAAGCACCGGGCCCTGATGGGTTTCTGGTTTCTTTCTATAAGGAACACTGGGATTCAGTGAGAGAGGATGTAACGAATGCAGTTCTATACTTCTTTAATAAAGGTAAAATTCCTCCCTTTGTTAACTCGGTCATCCCAGCTTTGATTCCTAAGAAGACTAATGCCAATGAAGTGAAGCATTATAGGCCTATTTCCTGTTGTAATATGGTCTACAAATTGATTTCTAAGATCCTGGCAGATAGGATGAGCAAAGTAAATCCTAGTTTGATAAGTAGATGCGAAACTGCTTTCGTCAAAGGGCGTTTGATTAGTGATAATGTGTTTTTGGCTCATGAGCTGCTTAGGCCGTCTGCTCTGAAGAATGTCACTCCTAGGATTGCCTTAAAAGTGGATTTGATGAAAGCTTTTGATAGTGTCAGCTAGAGTTTTTTAATCATTGCTATCAATAGTATGAAATTCCCTGAACCTTACATAGCTTGGATTAAAACTTGTTTGGCTTCTACAATGATGTTTGTGAACTTAAATGGGAGTCTTTGTGGCTATTGTGAAGCAAGAAAAAGGCTTAGGTAGGGGGATCCTCTTTCCCCGTACCAGTTTGTAATCGCTATGGAAGTCTTGAGTTGTTTGTTGGATGAATGAGCTGCTAAAGGTGTTTTTGCTTATCATCCGCAAAGTAAAGGAGTTCTCTCTCACCTATGCTTTGTAGATGATCTAATCATCTTCTCTAAGGGTAGAGTGGAGTCAACTCAAGGTGTGGTTAGTATCTTGGATAGATTTCATAGTATTTCAGGACTTCGTTACAATCCAGACAAAAGTGAAGTGCATATGGCAGGTGCTAACTAGGCTTTAGCTGATGATATTGTCTCTGTCAGTGGTTTTCGGAAAGGAGATCTTCCTTTTAAGTATCTAGGTATTCCTATGACTATTGGGAAGCTCAAGAGGGCTGATTGTAAGATTCTCTTGGACAAGATTACTAAAACAGTGACAGATTGGAAGGTTAAGTTCCTCTTTTATGTAGGCAGATTACAACTTATAGAGTCAGTTATTGGAGGGATTATACAATATTGGATGTCCATTTTTCTTCTTCCTCAGAATCTGATGGACGACATTGAATATCTCTGTAACAAATTCCTTTGGGGGGGGGGGTAAGCTGGATGGGGGACGTTCTAGGATGGCCTGGTCTTACATTGCAATCCCTAAACAAGAAGGTGGACCTGGGATCAAGAATCTGAAAAGCTGGAATAATGCAAATTGTGCTAGGCATATTTGGAATCTGTTTATCAAAGGGTGGTCTTTATGGGTTGCCTGGATTCATAAATACAGGCTTAAAAGCAAAAGTCTTTGGGAGGTTAAAGCGGATTATGGATCCTGGAACTGGAAAAGGTTACTTAAGATTCGTACTCAAGTTCAAAATTACATGACCTCAGTAGGCCGATGGTAGGCTCTGTTGGAATGGTGTGGTGTTGGAGAGATATAAGCCTAAGATCATTTGGGAGGTCATTAGAGAAAGGCAGCCTCGGGTCCCTTGGGGGGGGGAGTGATGTGCAAGATTTAACTCACAA
Organism: Linum lewisii; assembly: GCA_034768395.1. NCBI lineage: Eukaryota > Viridiplantae > Streptophyta > Magnoliopsida > Malpighiales > Linaceae > Linum > Linum lewisii. The sequence goes on along the minus strand of CM068299.1, from coordinate 17,592,412 downwards.
CTATCAAGGTCGTATTCCACGAGGGCTCTCTCAACAGCTAATACTCACACGGTTCATGGACGGTCTATTCATTTAAAATGAGTTTTAGTTTGAAAAAGAAACAAAAGCATAAAGGAAACTAAATAAGAAAGCAAAACAAAATGGTGCAAATCAAAGATAAAGGAGGTTCACTTGGAAAGATAGCTTCATCATGCTCAAGAGGAACAAGTGCACAAACAAGCCAAACATGATCGAGGTTGCAATCGAATGACCATGGAAATCCATTCTATAGACTCAATGCACTCTCGTCGCACTAAATCCCTATCCTAGAACCACTCAACCTAGGCTCTCGCTCTTAAGCTAAGTGACTAAGGATGCATTAAAGGTGTTTGATGAAATGCCAAGCTACAAAACCCTCTCCTATGACTCTATGACCACTAGGCTAGACACCACACTCTCATGTCAATGTCCTAACACTAAGAGAATCATCAAAAGACTAATCAAAGTTCAATTGAATGTAAAAACCTAATGCACACCAAGTGTTCGATAAAATGCACAAGTGAAAAATCATGCAACTATGGTTGAATTGAGATGATCTAATCTCTTAGAACACACTCCCTTCAATCCCTAGACCTACAAACCATGTAATCTAAGCACTCTCATGCATTACATCACAAATGATAGACCAAATCAAGCACATAACACAATTTGGAATTAACAACAAGTCTAGAGATCATCTTCTTACAATCCAAGATCAATCATGGCAAATTTGTACAATCAACCTCTATCCTAGCATAACTATCTATCAATCCAAGGAAACCTAGGAAATCAGCCACACATGGCCAAGGGTACAAAAGAGAAAGAAGGAGAGATGGTCACCAAGAGCTCCATGGCAATCCTCTTCTTGCAAGCTCCTCTCCCCAAGGTTGTGGACTTCAATCCAAGCTACTCACTCCAATTTGCACCTTGCTCTAGGGTTGATGATGGATTGGTTGAGAAGAGAGAGGAGTTGATCGGCAATTGAGAGGAAAAAGAGAGTGACGAGTGTGTTGTAAAAATAATAATGAATCTCCCCTTTAATTTTCGCCGCTGGAAATAGCATGCTGGAAATAGCTGGAATTTTCGGCGAAAACTGAAGAAGTTTTCGCCGAAAATCTCTTTGTAAAACACCGAGCGGCTGGCATTTCTTCATGAGTTTTCGGCGAAAACTCTGGAAGTTTTCGCCGAAAACTTCTTCATAAATCGAACGTCCGTCTTCTGGAAATCCGCCGATTGTGCACGCCGAGGGTTTTCGGCGAGAACTATAAGGTTCTCGCTGAAAACTTAAGTTATGAAGCTGTGCACTTTTCTCGATTTTGCAACGACCATATCTCCTCCGTCCTAGCTCTGATTGACCTCCCGTTTGATCCTACGTGCTCCTTGTCACCAGTACTTCAATGCCAAATCCTGAAAATGCAAAGAAAACAACTCCAATAGATACGGAATTGGCCTCAAAGTGGCAACCGGACAACAAAAGAGCACTTTGCATAAAACTTCAATAAAAGCATATTAATCATAGCAAAATGAGATCAAACATGGGAGATCCTTAGGCTAATCAAAGGCCTAAAATGCACCAAATAAAGTCACATCAAATTCCCCTACGACTAAGCTTTGCTTGTCCTCAAGCAAATGAATCAGAAAACATCCAAGTCCACAAATGACAATATCGGTCTCATTGAGATCCAAGCAATAACAATTTGGCTTAAACTGTTCCACAAACAAACTCAACCTACACATGCAAGAACGTCAACCAAACAAGTCTAAATCTCACCATTTTCTGCACACTTCAAGTAGTGGAAAATTGGGATACAAAAACCCGACCACGACAACACCAACTCTAATCAAAAGGACTTAAACTCGGAAAATAGAACAAATTAGGTGGGGGTAGGAAATATTTGGGAAGTGGTGAGTGATCGTGATGTGGCTATCGACTCGACTTCATCCACCTCTAGATCTGCACTTTTCACGCTCAAGCTAGGATCACTACAACAAGGGTCACATTGAAGAACTCTTTCTTTACTTTTTTTCTTTTTTTTTCCTACTGCATACTAGTGCTCGATCCAACACTTCACTTAGGTGTTGAACCTCCCTAGCTCACAGCCTTTGTCTTTGCTAGTGCTCAACCCGACACTTCACTTAGGTGCCGAGCTTGCCTAGCTTTTCTTTTCTTTTGAGCATTTTCTTTTTTCTCTTTCCTTTTCTTCACAAATTAGCCACTTGATCCTTAGCCCCTTAACTTCCACACAAGATTTCGAATAGGATTCCGTCTAATCTCAAGCCACAATCACGATGGATCAAAAAGGTGATGAAAAACATGGAAAATGGTGAAAATGTGTATGATCCAACAAACAAGCCAAGGCTCAACGGGTTATCCTATAGGAAACTGATTCGGGTAGGCTTTTTGGCTGCATGTGGTGAAATACTAATTGCCTTTATCATCTTAGAACGGTGTTATCGAGCGGTACAAAAACACGCATCAAACCAATCAACCAACATACAAGAGTGATAACATCTCTGTTCTGGCCTAGACTCATTTGATATTATTGCTAACATGCTGGTTGAAGGTTCTAAGTGAAACAGTCTAGACGTCATTGTGAAAACTTGAAGTCAATTAAACACCAAAAGTCAAGAACCGAATGATTCTAAGATAGAGGAATTTGGAAACAATCAAGATCATGCAAATCAAGCAAAGCATATCATTACATCTCTACAAAAATAATCACACCAAACCTCAAACTCCCCTACGACTAACACGAGCATTGTCCTCAATGATCAAGAGAGAGAGGGTAAGGTGGAACAAAATTACCGCGTTGGTAGAGAGGAGCATAAGACGTAATAGTGGTGAAAGAGTTCCATGATGATCCTTGGTGAAGAGTGATCCCAATTGCTTGCCAAACCTTATTCAAAAAGCTTAAACAACACAAAAACCTCAAACAACAATTAAAAGTGAAAAAGTAAAGATAACATGGGGTGCCTCCCAAGAAGCGCTTAGTTACCGTCTTAAGCTTGACGATATCTGCGTTATGGTGTCCAACTTAGTACCTCTTTGATGTCAAGTAGCTTCTTCCATGATGAAGTTTGAGCTCCAAGTAGCGATAGAAGCAAATGGTAGAATGACCAATGAGCTAAGCTTGAGTTCCAATTGGTACCTTGCCATGGCCTTCTACAATTGAGTTTAGGAGTTTGAGGAAGAATGTATGGAAGGGGGACTCCATTGAGCTCTGTCGTCTCCACGTTGGTGATACCACTCAAGGAGTCTTCCGGTTCAAGTAGAGGTGGCTCCACTTCCATGGTTACCTTAGGAGAGGTTATGAAGCTTGTGTCCGTCTCTTGACACAAGTACTTCATGATCAAGCAAGAAGATTGAAGAGTACTCACAATCTTTGGTGGGGCCACAATAGGGTGGTGTTGTTCACTTTCGTGCTCCACTCTCGGTGCCACCTCTTCTTGAAGCGTCTCCAAATCATCTCTCACCTCCTCTAAAGGGTCATCATCCTCAAGTCTCCTTGATTCTTCTATCCTCACATCATCGTTACATGGCGTTTCCATGGGAAAAACATACTCTTCAATCTCCCCCACTACCAAATCTTCTTCCGTGTCAAGTTCTTCCGGTTCACAAGTGTCATCTTCATCATCATAAACATGCTCCAAATGATTGGGATGTCGTTCATTCTCAAGAATATTCGTGACTATGCTTTGGGATAAGCGGTTAACTAGGTTTGCATTATCCTCCGAATTCGCAAGATCTCTAGCATGAAAGGAGGTGGAAGAGGATTCTCATGGCTCATGAAGTCCTCTTGGGGAGACTCACTTTATTCTTCTTCCATGACAAGCACTTCCGGTTCAAAGGTGTCGGTGATGAGCTTCACACTTTGAGTTAAACGATCCAACCGAGCCGCATTATCTTCCGCAATTTGCAACATCTCCTCAATTGTGGGGGGAGGTGGAGAGTGTTGTTCATCCTCTAGAGCTTCCTTGATGAGCGTCACGCCTTGGGCTAAGCGATTAAGATTGGTTCGCATTATTTTCCGCAACCTTCAAAGCTTCATCAAGTGTGGAAAGAGGTGGAGAAGGCTCCTCATAACTTACGAACTCCTTTCGAGGACGCTCACTTTCCTTCACATTTTCAAGAGCTCCTCTAGCATAGAAGGAGGTTGAGAGGGTTGCTCATAGCTTGTGAACTCCTCTTGAGGACGCTCGCTTTCTTTAACCATCTTAAAGAGCTCCTCTAGCATGGAAGGCGGTGGAGAATGTTGTTCATGACTTGTGAAATCTTCTTGATAATACTCCGGCAAGACTTGATGGTAGGGTGGAGATGGATAGTGACATTGCTCATTCCACATGGGTGTTGAAACTTGTTGCTCTTGACCCCACCATTGGCTATCTCCCTCACAAGTTTCTTGGTAGTAGTTGGATGAAGTAGGATGACCATAGTATGGGTTAGGAGATGGATTCCACCCTTGATAGGTATCATAACCATTACTTCCATTCCACGAGTTCATCTTACTTGCAACCGTACTCCCATTAACTAAATGAGGTAGAGGATGGATTGGTGGATCCCTACAAACAAGCACAACAAACACAACCAAGTAGTACAACAATGCGGGATAACAAAACCACAAAATCAAATAACAAAGAAGCAAAACTAAAACGGAAGGAAGTGAATAAAACGGTCCACTACTAAATGCTTTCAAAGGATTGAGAAAGTTCCCCGGCAACGGCGCCAAAAACTTGATGTGCAAGATTTAACTCACAACTATCAAGGTCGTATTCCACGAGGGCTCTCTCAAAAGCTAATACTCACACGGTTCATGGACGGTCTATTCATTTAAAATGAGTTTTAGTTTGAAAAGGAAATAAAAACATAAAGGAAACTAAACAAGAAAGCAAAACAAAATGGTGCAAAACAAAGATAAAGGAGGTTCACTTGGAAAGATAGCTTCATCATGCTCAAGAGGAACAAATGCACAAACAAAATGGTTGCAATCGAATGACCATGCAAATCCCTTCTATAGACTCAATGCACTCTCGTCGCACTAAATCCCTATCCTAGAACCACTCAACCTAGGCTCTCGCTCTCAAGCTAAGTGACTAAGGATGCATTAAAGGTGTTTGATGAAATGCCAAGCTACAAAACCCTCTCATATGACTCTATGACCACTAGGCTAGACACCACACTCTCATGTCAATGTCCTAACACTAAGAGAATCATCAAAATACTAATCAAAGTTCAATTGAATGAAAAAACCTAATGCACACCAAGTGTTCGATAAAATGCACAAGTGAGAAATCATGCAACTATGGTTGAATTGAGATGATCTAATCTCTTAGAACACACTCCCTTCAATCCCTAGACCTACAAACCATGTAATCTAAGCACTCTCATGCATTACATCACAAATGATAGACCAAATCAAGCACATAACACAATTTGGAATTAACAACAAGTCTAGAGATCATCCTCTTACAATCCAAGATCAATCATGGCATATTTGTACAATCAACCTCTATCCTAGCATAACTATCTATCAATCCAAGGAAACCTAGGAAATCAGCCACACATGGCCAAGGGTACAAAAGAGAAAGAAGGAGAGATGGTCACCAAGAGCTCCATGGCAATCCTCTTCTTGCAAGCTCCTCTCCCCAAGGTTGTGGGCTTCAATCCAAGCTCCTCACTCCAATTTGCACCTTGCTCTAGGGTTGATGATGGATTGGTGATGGAAAAATAGAGAAAGGGTTGAGAGAGAGGTTTTTAACGAAGGAGAGGTTTCTGAAATTAATGAATTGTTGTTCCAAAATTTCCATCTCTCTCTCTTTAAATAGTCTGCTGGAAATACCCTGAGTTTTCGGCGAAAACTTCCCAGAGTTTTCGCCGAAAATTCCTTTGAAAATCCCTGAGCTGGCCTTGCATTCCTTCATAGGTTTTCGGCGAAAACTCTGGGAAGTTTTCGCCAAAAACTTCTTCACAAATCGAATGTCAGCCTCCTGTAATTCATTGCTTGAAACGTTGAGGGTTTTCGGCGAGAACTTAGAGTTCTCGCCGAAAACTCCTTAAGGAATGTTGTGCACTTTTCTCGATTTTGCAACGGCCATAACTCCTCTGTCCTAGCTCCGATTGACCTCCCGTTTGATCCTACGTGCTCCTTGTCACCAGTACTTCAATGCCAAATCCTGAAAATGGAAAGAAAACAACTCCAATAGACACGGAATTGGCCTCAAAGTGGCAACCGGACAACAAAAGAGCACTTTGCATAAAACTTCAATAAAAGCATATTAATCATAGCAAAATGAGATCAAACATGGGAGATCCTTAGGTCAATCAAAGGCTTAAAATGCACTAAATATAGTCACATCAGGGAGCTTATTTGGGCAGGATATGTAATTATGAGGTTGAGCTTGTTGCGTGGACTATTGTGTTAAACAGAATCTACACTAAGGATATCATTCAGAAGTGGGATCAGAATACTGATGCAGCTTGCTCTCTCTGCTCTGGTGAGTTGGAGTGTCGTGACCATCTTTTCTTCAATTGTCCATTCACCTGTGAGATTGTTGCCAATATGCTTCTAGAGTTGACAGGGTGTACTGATTGGGAGGGTGGTTTAAACTGTGCAATATCCTGGTCTAGCAGCTACAAAGGGAAAGTTATGAGGCTTAAGTGGATCATGTTATTGAACTCGGTATGGAGGGAAAGGTGTTCTCGAGTTTATAGTAATAGAAGGAAGATAGCTGCTGAGTGTATTTCACAAATTTGGTGGGATATTCAAATGTATGCAAAGGGTAGAAGAGATGAGCAAAAAAATTTGAGTTGTATATATAGTTCTTTGTAATTATTTTCTTAGACTTCTTGTATGAGCTTCATGCTTTTTGATGAAATGAAACCACCTCTATTCATAAAAAAATAGAGTTTAAAGGGAACATAAGTGTTCTTGGATACGAAGAAGGAATCTTGTGATAGAGCAGTAATGGAAGCGCAGTTGGTACAACACCTAGTAGACAAAGAGATTTGGGAATTAGATCAAGTAACGGTTGAGTAATTCTGGGAATTTCGACTATTGGAATCAAAGTGACTGGGACTGGTGCTACATGTGTAGTAGAGGAGATAACAGTCGTAGGATGAGGGTGGCAAAGAGCGTTGTGTCAAACACAACGTTTGTTGGATGTCAGATGACAACGGGCGTTGTGTTCATCACGACGACCGTTAGAAGTCAGACGATAACGGGCTTTGTGTCAAACCCAATGACCATTGAATGCTGGAATATTACATGCATTGTGAAGAAGGTCACGCCCCTAGTCATGGATTTGTAACGGCCGTTGCAGGTGAGGTTAGACGGAATGGCTAGTGAAACATGAAACTATTGAGCATCATTCTAGAGCTATTTGGATCAAATTCTTTTATGTACTTTTCTAAAGGTCAAGGTTAAGAGTAAAGAGGGATTTATATATTGGAGAATTTTGAGGTAAAACATTTTGGGACAATTTTAAAAGCAGAAAAGTGAAAGCTTAATTAAATTTTTTGTCATGGCTAACGAGAGGTACCAGTTTTCTAAAGAATTTAAAGAGATATGTTTTCAAGTCTAATAAATTCAAGGTTTCGCTCTCACCGAAAATAAAATAATGTATGTTCATTTAATTGGTTTAAACATGTTTTGCTCAAATCCCATTTGCATATCTTGGGAATTTCAAATATTTTGTTTTTGAAGAATTATTGAGATGGTAGAGGATTTACGAATTTAAATCATTTTGACTAAAGTTTATTGGTAGTATGAATGCGTTTTTTGAGATAAATGGAGTTTCAATTATACTAGCAAGTTTTACTTTACGAGAAAGTCTTAGCTTGGGATTTTAAAGGTCAAGGTTTTACAAAATGAAGAATTTTTTTAAGGCTTAAGGGATTATAGGTAGGTTAAAGGTTAACGTTTAAAGGATTAGGAAAAGACGTTTTGAGGTTTAAAGTTTTAAGGGCATATTTAACAGTTAAAGGTAGGTTTAGAGGTTTAAAGGTGATGCTTAATGAGCCGAATCGGAATTGTTGCACAGTAGAATCTTGAAACAGTGAGGCAACTCATGAATGACAATGATGTTATCATGGACAACCCTTCCCCCGGTGAATGTTGTTTGAGCTTCCGATGCCAGGTCAAAGATCCATCTCTTAAGGCGCGAAGCAAGGATCTAAGAAATAAACTTGTACATGAAATTGTAGTAGCTGATCGGTATGAACTGACCCATATTACTTGGGATCTGAATCTTCAGGATAAGCACAATATGAGTCTCATTCTATCACGGGGACACAACTCCCAATTTGAAGAACTTGCGAATCTCTTGACATAAATGCGTTCCAATAATATTCCAAAAATTTCCCGTAGAAATGCCATTTTAAACAATCGGGACCTAGGGACTTCCCTGCCCCCTGGATAAAACCAGTTTAGCACACTTCATTGTCCGAGAAATCTCTAACCAACTCATCTTTCAATTTTTCGGACACCACCTTTGGCATGTTAGTTAACACGGTCGGGGCATCTAGCTCCTCGCACGTTGTAAAAATATCTATTATAACATCCCCGCCCAACCGGATGGTTTGGAACTCGAGATCGGGTGATCAAGGCACTAGAATCAGTGTCTCTGAGGTCCCATCGAGGTTTGGAACGTTCGTGCTTAATCCGGGTCAAGGTTACAAGTGAGCGTATTGTACAGTGAAGAACACACGTCGTGTATCATAGTACACACCGTGTATCTGAGATACATGGTCGTGCTCTAATTCCTAGCAAAGTTCGTCAAAATTGGCAGAAGGAAACACACGGTCATGTGAATATGTCGTGTTTCTTCATAACACACGTTGTGTGCTTCGACTTGAATATAAAAGACGGGTTTGATGGGATTTAGCAACTTCCAACTCTTTCTCTTTCCACAAAAATACTCTTGACGAACCAAGCTTTGAAGCTCGATCTTGGGAGCTACAGGGGTTCGTTTAACGATTCCGTTTTCTCCTGTGAGTTCTTGGAAACGAGACGAAGAGATCGATAATCTCAAATTTTGGTTTTTTGGTGTAGGGAGCAGTTAGTAAAGAAGGGAAGAGTTACGAAATTGAGGAAGGGGTTTTCATTCTTTTGGGGATCTAGAAGGTGTTTAGAGCCTCGACTTCTATTTCAGGTGAGGGCTTAGCGTTGATAGGACACTATAAGTAACGTGAGGAGTTGAAACTCGAATTAGAATGGAATTAGGTCTTGCATGAACCTATGAGAGCAAAACTGAATAACTGTCTTGCGATTGCTGTATGATGATTCTACTGATTGATGTGTGATGTGGGGATCAGGATGAAAGATGATGACTAATGAATTTGAGTTAGAAATGTGAGATAGGATGGGATGGGATGAGATGAATTTCTGTAATTGTATCTATCATTGTCAGTTGTGGTTGTAGGACGATGGCTCTGCCAATGTGGGGTCGTCCGGTGAGAGTGAACAGGAGGGTAACCCTGGACTCACGACATGGATATCCATGTACTTGCAGGTGGGGGTGGCCAGTGAGCTAGCCATTTACCCTTGACGTGTTTATGAATATGTGTGATGATGAAAGAAATGGGTTATGAGAAATGGTTGAATCATTGAAGAGGTGTTGATGAGATTGTTATGTGATGTTGGGAATTGAAATGAAAGTGCTGGTTTGTGATTGGAAGTGATGTGATGATTGTAAATGATAAATACTAGAACCGGTAGGAGTCCAAATACCCCACCCGAGAAATGAGTATGAATGAGTCCGATCCACTAGGGTGGATTCCCTTGACATGGGTGTCAAGGGTGTTGTTGAACTTCTCGTTGAGAGATTGTTGATGATGATGATAATGCAGTCCCCATGCGATAGGGGAGCGCGAGGATCTCCCATGCGGTAGGGAGGTGCGTCGGTCGGCCGGTGGTGGTGTGGAGTAACTCCTAGGCGCCTTAATAACACACATAGATTTAAACATTGATTTGTGAATTGTGAGTGTGCTTGTGTGTGAGTGTTTGTGGTGTGATGTTGTGAATGGTTGTGTATGATTGTGGTTGAATGTGAGATATGTAGTACAGTGATGTTGTGTGAACGGATCGTGAATGATGAGAACTGCAGATGCTAGATTAGAGAACTGACTTGGGTGATCACTAAGACTGTTTTAGGAACTTAAAAATGGAATAGAATAAACTTGATCCTACTGTTGCTTATGTTGTGTGGAGTGTTGGGATAGCTCATTGAGGCGTAGTTCGGCGCATAGTTAAGCCTAATGGGTTCACTCAGTTTCATTAGGAAACTTATCCCCCCCCCTCGTCTTCCGCCTTTCAGGTTCTCGTGGCTAGTAGGTGTTGGTGTTGGAGTTCAGGTGCAGAGGTTGATTGTGAGGAAGTTTCTGTTGCAGCTATGAGGTGAAGACTGGCGATACACTCGGAGTTGAATATTTTATTTCCATTTTAGTTGACCATTGTCGTTTTGGGGATTTATGTTCTTTTGAGGATTTTTATGGGATTTCATTGGTTATTGGTTATTGGTTTTGTACTCGGATTTATACTTATTGGGAGGTCTCCTTCCTTTTCATTTAATTTAAACTTTGGATTTTATTTCGATTTACATGTTGTTTCTTTAGTAATGCTTGTAATCGGTTCAACCATGGATTTCACCGGGTTGATTCGGGTCAGGTGTTACATCTTTGAAGAGAGTACACGTCATATTAGCGAGAGCGGCATCCTAAGAAACCCAATTACCTCTATCATCTTGAAGCCGCGAAATTTTTGTTTCACTATTTGTAGTAGACGACTGCCGAGTGGAAGAATTTCATATTCTTACTTATCACTTAAAAGAAGCAAATTAACCTTCATTCCAACTCAAAAAGTCTCCAAAAATCTTCCAACTCTTGTTTTAGCCTCCTCTCCACATCAACAATTTCCAAAATCAAAATTGAACCTAAATCTCTAGGAGTCTCTCTTTAATCACCTTTTCTTTAGGGACCCCTCTAGCGGTACAATGGGTATACTCCTCATTTTCTCATTTCCCCATATTCTCCCTACAAGATGCAAGGAAAACTCCTCTTCCACCAATAGATTTCCAATTTCTCATGACGATATCATCACATTCTACTTTAGAAATCCATCTTTCATCAAAGCAAAAAGGGAACATTATAAGAAACCATGAATTTAACATCACTAAGTTAACAACGACCTACTTTTGGTCGTTGTTAAATTGATAAAGTCACGGTAATTTAATAGCGGCCACTAGGAAAATGTTAAATTAATTCACGCAAATCACTAATAACAGTCATCATATCTAAACTAAAGAAACACAAATCATGAAATCATAATTGTCCAATTTTATCATTATTACACAACTTTTTTTCACTCTTCTCTGATTTCTCGAGATCGCTTCAATCGTCACCATCTAGGACTCCTTCGTCGACCATCCGCTTCAATCATCACGTCTAGGGCTCCTCCTTTTTTCACTCTAAATCTTCTCTGTCCAGGCCACCATCAACCTTATCATCGTCGTCTCCTCCTTCCACTTCACAACCTCCTTCATCCAGACATTTCCGTCCAAGCCGCCATCCGCTTCCATCATCGCCGTCCAGATTTCCTCCTTCTGCAACCCTAAACTTCCTCGTCCATGCCACCATCAACCTCCATCATCATTGTCTCCTCCTTCAAATTTATAACCCTGTTCGTCATGACCGCCATCCGTTTCCATCATTGTCGTCCCGGGCTCCTCTTACCACTTCACAACACCTGACCGTCAGCATCCAAAAATCCTCCTTCTCTCGCTGAAGACTGATCCTCCAAAGCTCCTATGTCTGCGCCATCCACCTTCATCCCTTCCTTCACTTCTGCCCTGCCATCATCAATAATTCGATTCGTCGGAGTTCTGGATGATACGTCTAGAGCTCCGAATTTTACTTTGAAATGTCAATCATGTTTTACTACATACATTTAACAGCGGTCATTTAATTGCTGCCACTATTAAATAAAAATAGCATTCGCTAGTTTAACATAGCCACATGACCACTGTTAAAATCATTTAACAACGACCATGAACGATGTTAAAAGTGATTTTTTCCATTTGATGACACTAAATTAATAGTGTTTATCTTCCCATATTAAACTACATTTCACACCCATGGATGCAATTATGATGAGTATTTGGTGTAAATGTGTTAACTATGCGATTCTCGACTTCAAGTGCGTACATTGTCCATATTTTGGCTATTTTTACCTTGGTTTTTGAGTGTTGTTGTTGAACCTCCAGGTTACAACATTGTAGAGGACTCTCCCACGAGTCCAATGCTTCAAACGGGGACCAATTCGGAGTTCGAACGGAGTGGCAATTGCCAAAATAGGAAGCTGAAATTTCTTCCAGCGAAAAGTGCACTCGACTGCACAGAAAAAGTGGTCGGCGCACTTTTTGGGCCTCCCGACGCACTTTTTCCCAGTTTTCCAGATTTTGGTGTATTTAAACCCCTAAATAGGGAGGTAACATGCATTTTTCATTCAATATTCGATTTTAGAGACTTTCACGACCTGGAGAGAGTTGAGAGAGTATTTCGGAGCTATCGAAGAGATCCTAACACCATCAATCCATCTCGGAAGACGCTCGGAGCTAGGAGTTGAAAATTCTCGAGATCAAAGCTTCACGGAATCATCTGAAATTAGGTTTTTCAGATTCCTTCTATTCTTTCTTCCTTTGTTTTAAGATGAATTTTTTTGTCGTCTTCGAATCTTGTTTATAAGATATGAGTAGCTAAACTTTTTTGGCTCAGATTAGATGAACCCTAAGTGACCCGAGACTTTAAAGCGGTCACGGATCGGCGATAATTAGATTTTAATTCAAACTCTCTCTTATTCATGTTTAATTCGTTCTTAAAATCTGTTTCTTTTCTAGGTTGATCACCTCGATTAGATTCTTGTTAGAATAAAAGATAGTTGGCGAACGTCCGCCTTGTTCTAGAACATCAAATTAAACAGTTAACCTATTCAATGGAATCACTCCTCTCGTAGGAGCCGTTTAGGGTTAATCCATTTCAAGAATAGCTCACTAAAATCAATCAGGTGCACCAGTCAATTACCCGTTGCAGAAGCGAACACACGAACGGATATTCGATCTTGGTAGCTAGTTCAATAGTAGCGAACGTTTGTGAACTTAGACCTCAGGGTAAGAGCTATGGCAGTGATTAAGAATTGTTTGAATTGGGTCTGATATCTGTCCGTTTTGTGATTGCCAATGCCTTGGTGATCTTAGGGGAATCAAAATCTAACTTATCGTCTCTTTAATTTAACAAAACCATTCAATCAATCTGTCTCTAAATTCAACTTCAAGTTCCTTGCATAATAGTTTAGAAAGTCGTGGAACTCACACCACGGAACTTGATTTAAACCTGAATATTTGTTAACTTCTTTGAGTAAACGATTAGAAGAAACCCCTTGGAATACGATCTAGCTTGATTTAGTAGGGTAGTTATTTGATACCCTGTTTTGCAACTTATCAAATTGGCATCATTTTCGGGGACCTCTTCTTAATTGTTTGAAAGAAGAGTTGACAATTATTCTTTTACTTTCCATCTGTCCATTTTCCATCACACTATGATTTTACACAGGTTGCTCTTGTTTTTGTTGAATTGCAGGTTGAATGCATGTATATGAACCGTCTAGCTACTCGTTCTTAGTTCAAGCCTATCATGACTAAAAGCTCAGACATTCCTGGCAGTTATGCACCGACAAAGCAACAGCAAACAAAGAAGCAAGTGATAATTGACCCGTCTTCCCCCATTAAAATCGAGGAGACTAATGAAGAATCATCTTCAACCCCTATGTCTTCCGGTTCACCACAACCTACTCATCATACCGCTCCACCACCACCACCCAGAATGGCTGCTCAACGAACTATGTTAGACTATAACAAGACGAGCGCAACTAGTGTTCGGTCAAGCATCACCGTTCCAGCCAATGACGCAGATCCTGAATATGAGATCAAGATCCCATCCCTGGGTATGATCTCTAAGGATATCCAGTTTAAAGGAAAGCCACATGATAATCCCTGCACTCATCTAGCGGACTTCCTTGCCATGTGCGCTATATTCAAGAGTGGAAATCTCGACAAGAACACTCTATACTTGCAAGCATTTCCATTCTCACTCTGAGGTGCCGCCAAGAGATGGCACAATAGCAAGCCACCTGGTCCTTACACTCAATGGGATACTCTAGCTCAAGAATTTGTGGAGGAATACTTTCCTTGCATCAAGAACCACAGCTTATAAGTATAGCATTTCCAGATTCAGAAAGAAAGATGGGGTCAGTCTTTATGATGCTTGGAATGAATTCCAAGAACTCCTCTACAACTGTCCTCATCATGGGTTCGAGCAGAGACAACTGGCCGAAATCTTTGCTAGGGGAATGAATGATGAATTCTCTAAATGGGTCAACTCTTTGGCTGAAGGAGATTGCACCGCCCTTACCCCCAAAGCTGCTCTCGTTCACTTTGCTAGTTGCGCTTCCAAGTCCAAAAATTGGGAGAGGAAATATGAAGGAACTAAGAGCCAACTGGGCCTAGAAGAACATATTAAAGCTGAAGTTCAGAAGCATCTAAAGAAAGCTGGTGCACCCATCAACCCTTCATCAGCTTCTGTCTTTGTTGCTGTTTGCGAGTGGTGTGGGGCATGTGCACATAATGGGGGAAGCTGTCAGAATTTTGGGAAAACAGATGTCTGGTCTGTGGATGAAGTGGATTTTGTTGGTCAAGGCTTCGCCAACAATCAACAAGGCTACTCCAGCTACCGCCAATACCGGCAACCACATCAACAACAACAATAAGGCAGTTTCCAAGAGCGACCACCATACAACTCCGACATTAATCAGAACCAGAACAATTGACCATCTGGGTCATTTCAAGAGCAGAAGTCGGGTAATCAACCAAGTGGAGCTTACCATCCACCTCACCGGAACTAGGGTAATTATGGTACAGCACCTGGCAATCGCCAGAATTAGTACTTAAAGGACCAACTGGGTTCACTGGAGGACAGCAACCCTAGAAAAAGGTTCAACAAGAATCCAGGGAGAGCGAGATAGATAAGAAGCTCAATCTGATCATGGCCAGACTCAGTGACCATGATGCTTAGTTTAAAGCTCAAGCAGCCGTGAATCAGGGACAGATAGCTCAAGGACAGAGGATGGAGAATCAGCTCAGCAACATCGTCAGCCTCCTCTCTAGTGGTCGCCCCATGGGTCAGTTACCGAGCCAGACATATTCGAACCGAAGGAATAATCACGTGAAGACCATCTCAACATGAAGTGGCAAGCAACTAGCTGGTCCTACAGCCCCTGATCCGGTCATGGTTCCTGATGACATTGCCATTGACATACTAGAGATAAAGGAATAAAAAAAAGGAGGTGACTGCGCCGCCTCCTCCAAAGTCCGTTCCTACGCCACCTCTCCCTCCTTATCAGCTGAGGATTCCATTTCCTAAGGCCTTGCTATCGAAGGAAAAGGACCACGACTCCTGATACGAGAAATGGTACACAGTCTTGAAGAACATGGAGCTCAAGATGCCACTCATCGAGGCTGTAGAGATAATGCCGCCATTTGGGAAGTACTTAAAGGATCTTGCGAAGAACAAGAAGAAGAGAGAGGTGTCTTCTATCTCCCTTAACGAGGAGTGCTCTACCATCCTCTGCCGCTCACCATCCATACCTCCCCCAGCTAAGTGTCTCGATCCTGATTCTTTTACTTTACCATGCACTATTAATGGTATTAAGGTTGACCGTAGCTTAGCTGATTTAGGTGCTTCTATTAATGTGATGCCTACAGGCCTGTATGAAAAAACTGGATCTAGGAGAATTGAAGCCTATTATTTTGCATCTCATGTTAGCTGATAGATCTGTAAACACCTAGGGGGATGATAGAGAATGTGTCTGTTCGTTGTGGTCCATTCACCATTTTAGCTGATTTTGTTGTTCTGGATACCCGAGAAGTAGATGTAACTCTGCTCCTAGGTCGTCGCTTTCTAGCAACAGCCGGTGTTACTATTGATGCCAAGCATGGCTCGTTGACTTCAAGGGTCGGAAAGGATAGTATGCAATATTCTGCTAAGCAAGAGGCGCAGTGTTTATCTATTGATTTTGTTGAGTTGGTCTCGGCCAACTCTAGTACTAATGAAAAATCTAGCATTTCTTCAAAGATTTGTATGACAGGTATTGAGCAGGCTAACCATCCGAAGAACAAGCCTCTGGCGCAAAAGACAAAGGAGAAAGAGGAACAGAAGGCAAGAGATCATGGAGAAGCGAAGGAGGTGTGCAAAGTGAAAACGAAAATGACTTGGAAGCCAATTGACCCTCCGTCATCCGCCAAGCCACCAGATGAAAACATGCACCTGAAGGATTTGTTTGTGCCATTCAAGGTCACCGGCAACCTCCTCGACGGTAGAACCCAACTAACTCATGTCGATAGCAGGCGATTTCTCTTAATTGGAGGTGCACCCAAGCTTTACTTCAAGAAATCCAATGCTGGCGTGAAGGAAGTTCTGAGTTGGGATGCCTCTTATTCCGTATCCAGGTAACGTCCAGCTCAAGGACGTTAAACAAGAGCGCTTCTCGGGAGGCAAACCGAGGCTGGAGTCCTTTGAATTTTTGAGTTGAGTCTGTGGTAGTGTCGTTTGTTAGTCTTTGTTGCGTACATCTCTGATCGTCAAAGTTTTTGGTCCTAGTTGCCTTGAAATTTTATTTTCAAATTTTTCGTGATTTAAAAAAAAAATCTGACGAAAACTGCACATTTTCGCTCCCAATGACAGCAAAAAGTGCTCCGACGCACTTTTCTGTGCAGTCGGGCGCTCTTTTAAGAACAAATTCTTTTCAGAAAAAAAAGATTAATTTTTTTGTAAAAGATCCCCCTAACCTTCTTCGTTTCGATTTTATTATGTGTGGATTTGGGACACTTGTCTCGGTTTCCTTTTGATCTTTCTTTTTGTTTTTGTGTGTGTAGGAACTCATATCTATTTCGCTCCGCTACGAGCTGTCCATCCCCATCAGCGACGTCCTCCATCACACTCCAGGTATTTCGTATTGCTCTGACTCGCTTTAGTCCTGTTAGGACACAGTCCAGATTAAGTGTGGGGTGGGATTTATCTATTTGAAGGATGTGTGATTTTTATGGACTTCTCTTATTGAAATATGCTCTATTTTTTACTTGCAATATTAAATTGACTTCAATTTCTCACAAGGACGCTTAGATTGTTCCACTTAGAACCTCTAACCAACGTGTCGGCACTGATATTAAATGAGTATAGGTTAGAACAGTTAATAGCTCACTCTTGTAGTTGAAATATGAACTAATTGAATTGATTGACTTGTGGCTTAATACTTATTTTAAAAAATGCTTGATAACACCGCCCTAAGATGAGAAAGGCACTTAGAGATTTCACCACTTTCAGCCAAAAAGCCTACCCGACATCATTTTCCTTTAGGATAACCCTATTGAGTCTTGGCATGTTTGTTGGTTTATACATATTTTCAGCACTCCTCCATGTTTTTCATTCCTTATTTGATCCTTTGTGATTGTGGCTTAAGATTAGACGGAAATCCAATTCGAAATCTCATGTAAAAGTTATAACTAGCTAGGATCAAGTGGCTAAATTTTCAAATCAAATAGCTTAATTTTAAAATTTGTGAAGATAACACTTAATTTTAATTGAATTAAGTGTTGAAAAGAAAGCTAGGCAGCCCAACACCTAAGTGAAGTGTTCGGGTTGAGCACTAGCATAGGCACAAATGATGTGAGCTAGGCAGGTCCAACACCTAAGCGAAGTGTTCAAATTGAGCACTAGTATGCAGTAAATAGATAGAAGAAGTCGATAATCTTGAAAGAAATTATTGTTTGAATCGGTCCTAGCTAGAACATGTAACGTGCAGGTCTAGAAGCGGATGTAGTTGAGTCGATAGCCACGTCACGTTCACTCACTATTCCCCAAATATTTCCTACCACCACCTAATCCGCATCATGGCCCGAGCTTAAGACCTTTTGATTAGAGTTCGTGTTGTCGTAGTCGGGTAATTTGTGATTAATTTGCAAGCTTTTAGCAAGAAACTTGTTCTAATAAACTACTACCCGATGTGAACAAAAAACAGTGAGGTCTAGACTTGTTTGGTTGATGTTCTTGCATGTGTAGGTTACGTTTTCTACGTGAAAAAAGTCTAAGCCGAATTGTTAGGATTGAATTTCAGTTTGACTAGTCTTGCCATTTATGAATTTGAGTGTGTTTCTAAATTTACTTTGTTTGAGGACAAGCAAAAGCTTAAGTGTGGGGTGATTTGATGACACTAAAATTATAGTGTTTATCTTCTCATATTAAACTACATTTCACACCCATGGATGCAATTATGATGAGTATTTGGTGTAAATGTGTTAACTATGCGATTCTCGGCTCCAAGTGCTTACATTGTACATATTTTGGCTATTTTTACCTTGGTTATGAGTTATTTTGTTGAGCCTCAAGGTTACCACATTGTAGAAGACTCGGCTCATTTTTCCCAGCCTCGGCTCACCCCTTTTTTGGTCTCGGGCGTTAAATCTGAATGTATATACGTGGGTTTTTTCGAATTCAGCTCAGTGCAAATTTTAATTTTGGCTCAGTGTTATATTATTTCGGCTCAATTCATTGTTTTTCAAAGTTTTTTTTTTATGAATAATTAAGTTTTATTCATCAAGCCCGTGAGCTTGCCAACAAGGCATCCCAAAGTTTACAATCAAACTTACAACAACAAACTAACAGCTACCACCTCTAGACCAAACAAACTCCTAAATTCTTTTAATGAACCTGAATATCACTTCTTTCCCTAAGCATGCTTTTAATCCTCTACGCCATATCTTCTGTCGATAATCCACCTTCACCTGCATTCTTAGCACACCTGCAGTACCAAGTTTCAGCAATAATAGCCCTCTAGATAACTCGACCACACTTATCATTATCAGAATCACTTGCAAATTTACTGCTTCTGTACTCCAGTTCTTCTCTCCAAGTAGCTTTAGCTTCATAATCTTGCCCGAACTCCTTTCTAACATTACCAATATATGAGCAGTTCAGGAAAATATGTTCTAACTCATCAACCCCTTCTTCACAGAGTAAGCAACTTACATCTCTTACCATTCCCCATTTAGCTACATCACTATTAGTGACAATATTATTTGTAGCAACAAGCCAAGATATGAAACTGTGCTTAGGGATACTTGGGGCTTTCCACACTGCATTAAACCACTTCACTGGACTTCCCTTCTGTCTAATTGTCTGCCAAACTTTTGATACTGAATAGGTAGTCATGTTATCCCCATCCCAAGTAAGATCACCATCGTCATGAACATCTATAAATCTTCAGCCACCTCTCTAACCTTTAGGAGCCTTCTCCATATCCAGGAGTGATAGGCTGCTGGCTTACAGCTCCATAAAGTACCCCTTTTATCCTGTATAAGTGAATCCAGGCGACCCACCACACAAGCAACATTCCAATTACCCAAGTCCTTGATCCCTAATCCACCTTCTTCCTTAGGGATATCAACCTTCTTCTAGTCCACTTTTGCTCTTTTTCTCCCCCCCCTCTCCAACTGACCAAAGGAAATCACTACAGACTTTCTCCACCTTTTTAATGACTTGCTTATGTAACAGAAAGACAGAAATCCAGAATTGACTCATAGCAGTAAGAACAGAAGTTACCAGTTGCAGCCTTCCAGCATAACTAAGTGTTCTGACCCTCCAACCTGTTATCTTAGCTGTTATACGAGCCACCAACTGATCACATTCCTTTGTTGTAAGCTTACCCGAAATGAGGGGCACACCAAGATATCGAACAGGCAACTTTCCCTCTTTAAACCTTGTATTATTCAGAATCTCCCTTCTTGTGTAATCATGAACTGAAGTAGAGAAATAAACCTCTGTTTTTTCGAGAACTAAATTTATAAAAAAAATTGTATGACCCGTCACTAATAAAGTGTATGGTCATACCGAATATCAAATTTCAAAATAAAATTCAAATATTTGTGAAAAATTTATAATAACTTATATTAATAACAAAACATGAAATTATTAATTAACATAAATATTATACATAATAATCACACTCTTATAAATTCTCAGAATAACAACTATTTATTGTTTTATTTGTTATTAACATATATAATTATTATTTTTCACAAATATTTGAATTTTATTTGAAATTTGGCATTCAGTCTGAAAATGTTATTAGATAAGTTCACAAATGCGCATAAATAAGTTTCATCAAAACTAACAAAACTTTCATTTCGTAAATAAATTTCATCAATGCTAAATTGTGAATATAATTAATTAGTAATTTTCTAAAATATTTGTACTTATCATCTAGGCCATGCATGTATAGTTATAATTTTTCAAGAATGCGTATAATCTACCAAAATTACTGAAATATATATAATAACAGTTACTACTTATCCTTGTCAAAAAAAAAAAAAAAACAATTACTACTTGCAGGAACCGGATCTGCGTCCAAACCTTCCGGTTTGGAACGTTCAACCCCACTAGCTGGAGGGGTGTTTTTGTCATTTTGAAAAAATATTTAAAACTCTATTCCTAATTAACTAAGTCATCTGCTCCTTCTTCTTCCACGCACAGCCGCTGAAGCCCTTTTCCTCCGACTGTGGCCTCCGATCACCTCTCTCTCTCCGGCCGCATCCTCGTCCGATCAACTTCCCTCTCCGGCCGCTTCATCGTCTGATCCCCTCTCCCTCCGACCTCCTCCTCATCCGATCCCCTCCCCCTCCGACCTCCTCGTCGTCCGATCCCCCTCTCCCTCCGACCTCCTCGTCGTCCGATCCCCCTCTCCCTCTGACGTCCTTCTCGTCCGTTCCACCTCCTCCTTCTCTTCTCATCTGATGCACTCTTCCTCTGGCCACCTCCTCGTCTTCTCTTGCATCGATGGAGCAGATCTGAGGAACAAGGAGAGACGACGTAATGGAGAGACGACGAGCGCGGAAGAGGAACAAGGAGAGCACGGTGGCCACGGTGGCGGCGACTTGACACCTTACGTCGTCTTTCATCCAGGGCCGGCCCAGAGGGTGTGCCGGCCTGTTTCCGGCACAGGGCCCCAAAATTTCGGGGGCTTCAGAATTTCGGGTGAAAAGTACTAGATAAATAATTATTAATAAGTAATTCAGAAACTGAAACATAATCACTATTGAGTGTGTGGTCTAGTGGTTAGAAGGTGAGAAAGAAACTTCTTTATGGTAGTTAGGTCACAAGTTCAATTCACATGGATGTTGTTTTTATTAGTTATTTTTCTCTTTTATCTATTGAGCATATGGATATGGGGCCCTCTTTTTTATTTAATAAAATTCATATCCTTTATCTAGATTATATTTTTATTAGTTATTTTTCTAATCTATCTCTTGGG
The DNA here is from genome assembly GCA_034768395.1 of Linum lewisii. NCBI lineage: Eukaryota > Viridiplantae > Streptophyta > Magnoliopsida > Malpighiales > Linaceae > Linum > Linum lewisii. The sequence goes on along the minus strand of CM068299.1, from coordinate 17,570,987 downwards.
TATGGAGGCTTCTTTTTTATTAAATAATTCATCTCATTCATCTGTCAAGTCGTGCGCCCTTTATTTTTGTTAAATAAGTATGGACTCTTATTGTTTTAATCCTTTATAGAATTATTGTTAGGATTTTTATAATAATATATTTTGAATCATTTGGATCAATTTCTAGAACTTAAATTTCAAAATTAAATATATGAGCTTTGCAGAGATATCTCCAATTATAATTTCAGAGAAAATATATTTTAGAATAAATAAATAAATTACTTATGATTATAGAGCGTTATCTTTTGAATAATATAAAATTTAATACTCATTTATCTATTAACCAACAATGTTATATTTGTTTCAAATATAATAATATTTATTCAAATGTAAAATGTGAATTTTTATTTTGATATACTTAAAAAATATTTTCTCAAAATATGTTATAATGGGGCCACATCTTGATTATATCACATGGCCTCCAAAGTTCATGGGACGGCCCTGCTTTCATCGCATTCTGAACATGATCTTCGCTCCGGTTGCAGCAGATCAAGGTTTCTTTTTCAGACAACGGACTGTTGCTCAAGGATGCTACCTCGAACACCGGACGGAAGGTCCTGGCCTGGATTAGGAATTGCAATCCTCTGCGCGCTCTACTCATCATCTCCGTAAGTTCTCTGAACGCCTCTTTTTGCTATGTAATTGATTAGATTTAGGGTTTTGTACTGTTGTGGTGAGATCTTGCTTGGTAACTTCCTGATAACTGTGTTTTGAAATTGGGAGAGTCTGTTATTCAATCGGTCTTGTTGAAATCATCACAAGACCATGATCGTAACTCCCATGAGTAGATCGAAGATGAAGGAGAGTTCAGCTGAAGTCACCTTGATTCCGATTACAATTCATCTTGATTGCATTTCCTACTTGTTTTCGTTGCAATTTAATAGCAAGATTAAGATCATTTTTTTTATGAATGATGAAGAAGATTAAGATCATTGATGCCAGATTTTCTACTGCTACAGGTTGGGACAAAGTAACTGAAGAAGAGCTAATGTCTCTTTGTCTTGAGAGGGGAAGAGACGCAAGTCTGTCAGCCAATGCACACACTTAAGAGCAAGAAGGTGAGGTTTCAACACAGACACCACATCCAACACATACTCCCAGAACAAATACATTTCAGTCTGCGATTGCAAGGCTGCCAGCCAATGCACACAACTTATCAAGTTCTCAGTCTGTGATTGCTATTCTTATGGATAAGAATGCTACGATCACACATCAGCATGCCCTCGAGGTGTTTGAGTTTCGGGAATGGCTTAGGAGAGATTGGGTTTTGAAGCTAAAACATGTTTATCGTGAAGCGAATCAGCAGCCGATTTCCTGGCGAGTCATGGTCATACCCTTCCGAGGGGATGCCAATCTATTCTGGTGTCCAACTGTAATCTTATTTACCACGTTCGTTACGATTGTATGCGGATCTCTGAACCCAGAATGGTTATCTAATTGAGCGGCGTTCCTCGCCTTTTCACCAAAAAAAAAGAACAAATACATTTCATATTGTTGTGATAATGAACAAATACATTTCATAATGTTGTGATAATGATTATGATGATTGTTGAACAATGACATGAACTTTGTAAGATTTGTGAAAATGTGATAAGTTAACTGATTGGTTAATTATTAACTAGATTATATAACTAGTTAGCAACTTGATAATTAGTTAACTCGATTGGTTTACTAGTTAACTTGATTGGTTAATTAGTTAACTCGACTGGTTAACTAGTTAACTCGATCGGTTAACTAGTTAACTCGATCGGTTAACTAGTTAACTCGATTGGATAACTAAATTCGATAAGTTAACTAGTTAACGTGATTGGTTAACTACTTAATAACTTAGTAATTAGTTAACTTGATTACATAACTAGTTAACTCGTTATCTAAATTATGATGTTAACTAGTTAACTAATTAAAAATAACAAATAGTTAACAAACAATTCAATTACCTAATCATGGTAATTCGTTAGCTAGTTATCAGCAAAATAACGTGTTACCTAGTTGAGTTAACTAGTTATCAACAAAAGAACATGTTAACTAGTTATTATTAGCAGATAACTAGTTAACTAAAAAAACCCAAGTTAACTAGTTAACTAGCTATCTATAAAAAAAATCATGGTAACAAGTTATTAGTAAAAAAATTTAGGTTAACTAGTTAACTTGTCCTCGCCGGAAAAGTCGTCGTAACCTCGTCGGAAAAGTCATCGAAATCTCGCTGGCACTGGCGGCCGTTCGCCAGAAAAGTTATTTGATCACGATGTTAACTAGTTAATTCGATAAGATAACTAGTTAACTCGACTGGTTAACTAGTTAACTCGATTAGATAACTAATTAACTCGATTGGTTAATTAGTTAACTCGTTTAGATAACTAGTTAACTCGATTTGATAACTAGTTAACTAACTTTTCTAACTAGTTAACTAATGTTGATAACAAGTTAGCTAGTTAACTCGATTGGTTAACTAGTTAACTCGATAAATCATGATGTTAACTAGTTAACTAATTAAAAACAACATAACTAGTTAGATAACCTATTAACAAAAATTTAGTTAGCTGATCACGGTAATTCGTTAACTAGTTATCAGCAAAATAACATGTTAACTCGATTGGTTAACTAGTTAACTCAATTAATTAGTTATCTATATTAAAAACAACATAATTAGTGAGATAACCTGTTAACAAAAAATTTCGTTAACTGACCATGGTGATTCGTTAACTAGTTATCAGCAAAATAACATGTTAACTAGTTTAGTTAACTAGTTATCTGTTGATAACCTGTTAACTGGTTCAGTTAAATAGTTATCAATAAAAACCAGGTTAACTAGTTAACTTGTCATCGCCGGAAAAGTCATCGGAATTTGGTCGATCGCCGGAAAAGTTGTCGAAAATTCACAGGAAAAGTTACCGGAGCTTCGCCGAAAAAGTCACCGATCGCTGGAGACGATCGCCGGCCGCCGGAGACGGCCGCCGGTCGCCGAAAAATACGTCGCTGGTCACCAGATATAATAACGATATTCAAATTAAATAATAATAATAAAGTAATCAAATTAAATATAATAATAAAGTAATCAAATTAAATATAATAATAAAATATTTAAATTATATTATATATGTAAAGTCCTAAATACCCCTACAAATGTGGACCATTAGATTGGTCAAACGGTCAAACTAGATATAATAATTGGAAATTCTAAACCCATCAAAATCCTGGACGTTGATCTCATCCCACTACTTGCAGACCATTACCCGCACCTCATCTTCGTATGCTTTTGAGCAAGTAATAAATTCTTGATGTGCACTCCCCACCTTGTGGGGGACGGGACTATTAGAATTGAAGACTGAAGATGATCATGAGAGTCAAATTGCAAACTGTTCAACAGTATGAACGAGATTCAATATGATGATACTATTCAATAGGAGGAGTCTTTAACTAATGGCATCGACAATGTTTTGACGATCTTGAAAAGTGAGCACTCGGGCACCATTCATGGGAGCTGGGGTTGACCGTAACTATTTTTTGTTTTCTCCTTTTTTTCTCATTTCTCCTTCTTCTTCTTCTTCTTTTCGTGGAAAATCCTTAGAGGGAGATACCAATAGGTCTTGATTCATCCAAAGAGCTACTGACCAAACTCGAGGGTGCTTACTGATAAGGATCGAGATATTAATTATTTTTAATTAATGACCTTTTGTATTTACCAACCAATTCTACATGGTAATCAAAGCCTCCGAATAATTCTCTCTTTTTTTTTCGGCCAACCCTAGCCACATTTACCTCTCTCCTTCGAAACCCTAAAATGGCCGCCACTCCTCCATCACAGCAGCTCCCATCGCCGCCGACCCAGCATGCGGTGAAGCTCAATGCCACCAACTATGTGGTGTGGAAGCTTCAGATAGAGCCCTTTCTAGTAGGGTATGATCTCATTGGTCATGTCGATGGGACGACGAACCCGCCGGAGCGCACGGTTGCCGCTGGAGGAGTCAATCCCGCCTACACCAAGTGGTATCGCCAGGACCAACTTGTTTTAGGATGGCTGATCAACTCGCTATCCCTGTCAGTGATTCATACGCTTGTCGGCGTCTAAACAGCTCGTGACGCGTGGTGTTCTGTAGCGACGACTTTTGGGACCGGAAGCCGGTCGCAAATCAGATCCCTCAAGTCACAACTCCTTGATTTGCACCTATCTACTGACTTTATTGCTATTTATTTACAGAAAGCAAAAGGCATGGCTGATCGTCTTCAAGCCCTTGGCCAACCCGTCAAGGATGGAGATCTTGTTGAATATATATCTCGCGGCCTACCGAATGCCTACCGCCCTCTGATTCGGTCTATTTGGAATCGGACGGATGAAATCAGTTTTCTCGAACTCCATGGGTTGCTGTTATCCGAAGAGACTGATCTGGCGATGGAAAAAGTGGCTGCCTCGCTGACCCCACAAGTCAATTATTCGGCACCAATGCAAGATCGTGGCCGTGCTCGTCGCAACTGCCCCCATCTTACGTACACTCCGCCGCAAAGCCGTGGTGGTTATTCTGATCCACCCTATTACCAACGCCAAACCCTACAACCTTCCCAAACTCTCCAGCCTCCAAATTCCCAGCCGCAGCCCTACCATCACCAAAACCCTAGCCGACAACTAATCTGCTATAACTGTAACGAGTACGAGCATCATTACAAAATGTGCCCGTCCCCCAGATCCGGTCAGATGCAACCTCAGGCCCATTATACCACCTCCCCGACCCAACAACGGCCCACTTGGACGCTCGACTCGGGGGCGACAAACCACCTGACTAACGACCTATCAAACCTAGCTCTCCATACTGAGTATCGAGGCACCAAGCAAGTCCACCTAAGCGATGGTAATCTTGTTCCCATATCACACTCTGGTTCTACTAGTTCCCTTTTTAATGGTTCGCGAGTTACTCTTGATGATATCTTGATTGTTCCGGTAGCGTGTCAAAATTTGATATCAATTAGTGTGCTGACACGTGATAAAAATCTTGCTATCTTTTTCTATCGACATTGGGTGTGTATACAAGACTTGGAAAGCCGGAGGATTGTTTACCAAGGCTGGAGTAAGAATGGGTTGTATACCATTCTGTTGTCGCTTCTGCATCGCGCACAACCTAGGGTGAATTCGGCCACTCTCACGACGTGGCATAAGTGCTTGGGCCATGCTAACATGGAGAATGTGAAGCGAACACTTAAGAGTTCAGATATTGCTTTTTCTAATGAGCGGTTACCGCATATTTGTGAGGATTGTTGTGTTGGAAAGATGCATAAACAACATTTCCCTTTATCTCATTATCGTGCTTCAGGACCACTTGATTTAATATGCAGTCATATTTGGGGACCCTCTCCTATTGATTCTATTGAGAATCAACGTTATTATATTATTTTCTATGATCATTATAGCAAATATAGCTGGATTTATTTTGTGCGCTATAGATCTGACCTTCTTTCAGTGTTTATCAAGTTTCGTGCTATGGTTGAGAACAACTTTGGTCACCTTATTCGGTCGTTTCGTGCAGATTGGGGAGGCGAATACCAGAAGCTGGCACAGTATCTCGCCGACCAGGGTGTAGTGTTCCAAAGCTCGTGTCCTCACACGCCGGAACAGAATGGTTGCTCAGAGAGGAAGCACCGCCACATAACGGAGCTTGGACGCACTCTCATTCATCAAGCTAAATTGCCATTACCATATTGGAATTATGCATTCCGGGCAGCTGTGTATCTCACCAATAGGCTGCCGACAGCCACCCTAGATCATGATACGCCGTATCATGCTTTGTTTGATGCACGAGCGGATTATTCTATGCTGTTTGTCTTTGGTTGTTTATGCTTTCCGTGGTTGAAACCATATGCAACCCATAAACTCGACCCTAAGTCGGCGCCGAGTGTATTTCTTGGTTACAGTTTACAACACAAGGGTTATTATTGTTTAACCTTATCAACCTACAAGATTCATATCTTTCGCCATGTTGTATTTGATGAGCTCACTTTTCCTTTTCAGGTGCCCTCAGTACTCATGTTGACTCCTGCTCCATCACCAAACCAAGATTTTGCCTCCACCATTCCGACACCATTACTCCTCGATCCCTCACAGCCGACTGCCCCATCCGAGCCACAAGCTGCCCATACCAATCTGTCTCATGTCCAAACATCCACCAAGCTGGAATCCACCGCGGCTGCTACAACGGCTTCTGTCACGTCGCCAGTTGGTGATGAGATTCAGAACCGAGCACTTTAAACCTCTGGTATTCACGGCACAACTAAACCCGCATGAGAGTGAACCAACGTGCTTCACCCAGGCATACCCGATTCAAGAATGGAGGCATGCAATGAACGAAGAATTCAATGCGCTTCTTCACAATAATACTTGGATTTTGGAACCACAATCGGTAGAGAAACGCCCTATAGGGAACAAATGGGTGTTCAAGATAAAGCGGAACCCGGATGGTACAATAGCTCGGTATAAAGCTCACTTGGTCGCGAAGGGCTACCACCAGAAGGAAGCAATAGACTACTCGGAGACGTTTAGCCCGGTAATCAAACCTGCTACTATTATACTTGTTTTGTCAATAGCAATTTCACGTAATTGGATCATTAATCAGCTTGATGTCTCTAATGCTTTCTTGCACGGTACATTGGACGAGGTCATTTATATGGTGCAACCCCGGGATTCGTGGATGTGACAAGACCACACCATGTATGTCGCCTAAAGAAGTCTTTATACCGCCTCAAACAAGCTCCACGTGCATGGTTTCATGCCTCCGCGATGCGTTGTTTCAGCTGGATTATTGGTTCGAAAATGGATCACTCCTTATTTTATCTCACTAACCCATCACCTGTGTTTGTGCTCGTGTACGTAGATGATATAATAATCACGGGGGCCTCGGCAGATGACGTGAAGTTCATAATTGAAAGTCTCGCAACACGTTTCCAGCTTAAAGATCTAGGGACCCTAAGCTATTTTTTGGGAGTAGAGGTCCAATGTACTGCTTCATCTCTACACTTGTCCAAGCAAAGTATATTACTGATTTGCTGTGCAAAGCGGGTCTCCAAGCCGCCAATGCAGTAGCCACGCCGTATTACACACCGAAGCACACACAGGTGTAGGCCTTCGATCGACCAACAGATTCCCGCCAACTGTTGGGGGGCTTGCAATATTTGCAAATGACGAGGCCAGATATATCGTATGCGGTTAATCGGCTGTCCTAAACGATGCACTCCCCCTCGATAGGTGACTGGGTACAGCTAAAGAGGGTGCTCCGATACTTGAAGGGCACGCCAATGCACGGTATAACACTTCACCGCCATAGTCCTCATAAGTTATCAGTTTTTACGGATGCAGATTGGGCAGGGGATACGATAGACAGAAGATCTACAAGCGCCTATGTCACATATCTTGGACCGAACATCATATCTTGGTCGAGTCAGAAGCAGTGGACGGTCTCGAGGTCCTCCACGGAAGCCGAATATAGAGCCCTCGCAACTGCATCCTCCGAGGTATTATGGTTGACTTCTCTTCTTCATGAAATAGGGTTCCCAACGCAAAAGTCAACAACTGTTTAATGTGATAATATTGGAGCAACGTACCTATCTCAAAATCCGATGTTTCACTCGAGGTCGAAACACTTATAGTTAGATTTTCACTTTGTTCGGGAGAGGATGGCGAGCAAACATCTTCATGTCGCGTACATCTCCACAAAGGATCAAACTGCAGATGTTCTTACAAAACCACTCGCGGCTCCACGGTTCACTACTCTACGGTTCAAGCTCACTGTCACTCCAGCCATTGGCTTGCGGGAGGTGATAAGGATCCAGATATTAATTAGTTTTAATTAAGGGTTATTATTTTTAAAAAGCTCCAACTTTCGCGAATTCTTTTCGATATTCCCCATCTAAAAAAAAACCCAAATCTATCCCGTATTTAATGTCGTTAGGCCTTCTTTGTAGTTTTTTGGATGGAAGTGACCAAATTGCTATTTTTCCTGTCACATTGGCTGACACGTGGTGATGTTGTTGCTGACTGTTTTGTTGTAAATGTAAATAATTAAAATAATATTCAACCAATTAAAATCTTCTTCAGATTTGTACCAAAAAGAAAATCTTGTTCAGATCTTCTTCTTCAAACCCACCGCCGCACCGCCATCGGCACTCCAACTAACAACCTCCGCCTTATAATCATATTTCCGCTTCTTCCTTCTTCTCCGGCTTCTTCCTTTTCCATTTCCTCCTCAGAATCCAAATCCCTAACCCTAAAATCAAAATCCCAGTGCAACATCCCTGATTGAAACAATTCGAATCAAGATTCTGGTCCTCTCATCCTCTCTGATTTATCGAGATCGAACATCATTCAGAACTAAGTCGCTGGAAGGGATAAGTCAATCAGAGGAGCTGTTGAATTACTTTAGAGTTTCTGTTTTCACTCTCGAATCGAATCCCACACTCTCCTTGCTTGCTAGTCGCTGGTGCTGCCGCCAACCCGTCGTCGCTCTAACGAGACGAGACGCCTCAAACAAGCCCATGGGTCGTGAGTCGTTTCCTTTCCTCCCCTTTCTCCTCTTTCTTCTTCTGTCCGTTTCCGACTATCCTTTCTCCCCTCTCTAGTTTGCCCACCCACAATCCATTTCCTTTATCTTTTCTTGTATATTCCACTGCAGGGAGATATGACTCGAGGTACTGTACTGGGCTCCTGTTCGTCGTTTTCCATTTCCTCTTCTCTCGGCAGTCGATGATTGCAAGGATTTGATGCAGTGAATAATTGAGATTATGTGATGCAGTATCTTTAAGTTTGTTGAATATTATCGGCCGACTGAGTTTGTTGTTAGGTTTGATGGAAGAAGTAGAAGAAGTGAAGAAAAAGGAATTAAATGGTTATTTGTTGGAGGGGAATCATGTTTCAATTGGAATTTGGAGCCATGCATGGGGGAATTAGAATCTGGGTAAGTGAGGAACTAGAGATTTGTTGGAGGAGATTTGAAGAAGGGGATTTGGGGATTAGAAATATAGCAGAGAGTGGAGAAGGGATAGTCTAGCGGCTTTGGACGATGGCATGCTGGAGGAATCGTTCATCGACGACGGTGATTGGTGATTTAGGTCAGACTAGGAAACGTCATCGCCGTTCATGGCTGGGAAACTTCGGAGAAGACGAAGATTTTTTTTTGTTTGGATAAGGTTTGGATGGTGAAAAAATAAGGGTTGTATTTTTAACTCATAATTACTTAAGTTTAATGAGTCAGCAGCACACGTGTCAGCCGATGTGGCAGCTAAAATAGCGATTTGGTCACTTCCATCCAAAAAACTACGAAGAAGGCCTAACGGCGTTAAGTACGGGATAGATTTGAGGTTTTTTTTAGATGGGGAATATAAAAAAGAAATCGCGAAAGTTGGAGTTTTTTAAAAATAATAACTTTTTAATTAATTACTTTTTTATTTATTCTTGTAAATTATCTCCTACTATCTTTGTAACTCTTGATCCTATAAATATAATCACATACGCACACGGTTGGGTGTGGGTAAATATTCCAACCAATTCTACATTTACAAAGATAACCTAGTAAACTAGGGTTGTATTGTCCAAGGGGTTCTTCAACAAGAGGGTACTCAAATGAGAAAGAGGGCTAACAATAGGGGTTTGTGGTGTAGGTGCCACGGTAAAACAAGTTCAAAATACTCTCAACAAACATCAAAGTCATAAACGGTTTGCAGGGAGAGTCCAGAGGCTTTGTTAGTCATATCTTGAATAGAGAAATGCAACTCCACAAGGGAGGAAAATAAAGGATTCATTTTCCACTTACTAGTTATGGTGAATTCTTGTAAACTTGTACCTTTTTTGATAATGTAAACTTGTACTTGCCATAATTATTTTCTAGACCATAATTGCCAATTTGATTTTGAATATATTAGGATTTTTATTCCGTCACAAAAAAGGGACAAATTATACATATTTCAGACTTTTTAGTGGAATCAACCCTTAAAAAATTACGTGGTCACCTCCGCCCTTCCTGGATGCTCATGTTTGGGTTAAGTAACAACCAAGGTTTTCAGAATCGGACCAGGGGTCAAGCAAGCAACGTCAGGGGTTCAGGTTTTAATGGATTAATCGAAGTTGGATTGTTTGCGTGTCGGGGTTGGACCGTTTTAATTATTAAATAAATAAATAAATATAATTAAGCCAGACCGGACAAGTTTTTAATTAAACCGGAGTTACATAGAGTTAAATATTGAAAATTAAATCATTTAAAACCTAACATTTAATATTATTTTTAATTAAAAATCTAATAACTAATAATATATAAAATAATTAATACATTTTACAAATATGAATCAAGTAAAAAAATTCATAAAAGACGTTTGAGTTAAAAAGGGTAAGAAATCAAATCTATTTATGGGAAGAATAAACATCATGATTTATATATATATATATTTTTTGTCGTGGAAGCTCCAGTTACGGAGGACCATAGTCCGTGCACCATCCTAACTAAAAAGAAAAAGAAAAAAGAGAAGAAAAAAAGGGTGGGGTGGGGTGTGGTGGGGGTTGACTTAAAGGATAAACTTATAAACTTAGACTAAGCCTTTATTTAGGATTTTGGATTGCAAGGAGAATAACATTATTCATAAAGAAATCACGCTGCATAAAGTAAAGAGCAAATTTGCCAATCAATTGAGGTCAGATTTAATTAGTTCCAAACCGAACATTTTTAATCAATCACACTACACAACGTGTCAATTAATCAAACTTAACAATTACATCCAAATTGAAATAAAATCAAAGTGTGATCATTGTCACGGCCTAATTAAAAAAAGGAAGGACAAAGTGTGACAATAAAACAAACCATGTAATTAAGGAAAGTAAATTACGGCACCATTAATCCAATTAATCATTAAAAATGAATTTCTCAATTAAGATTTTAAAGAAATCTAAATAAAGGTACAATTAAGTTGATTAAGGAAGAAATTAATGTAAATAACCATGATTAATGTCGTATAATTAAAGAAAAAATCCATAATTGAGTTTAATCATTAAAATTGAAATTCTTAATTAAGATTTTAAAGTAAACCTAAATAAATGCATAATTAAGCTAATTCAGGAAGAAATTAAAGAAAAAATCATAAATACAAAATCATAATTAATAACATTGATGGAAAATAAAAACCAATCAACTAAATAGTTGTTACGTGTAATTCAATTTAAAAAGATTAAATCATGAAAAACTTAAATAAAATAATTAAATACTTTGCTTAAAATTTTGTAAAAAGAGGAAAGAGGTAAAAAAGTAGACATAATTTGTGTTTATGGCAACCAAATTACTAACATAATTAAAGCAAAAATCATGGAATTACCTAGAAAAAGGTTTCTACTTGCCTATTGAATAAGGAAATTTCCTTGCTTTCCATTTTTAGTTGTGTTACCTTTTTTTTGTTAAGCCTTCACATATGAGAAAGATTTCAAACCGCTTAAGATTACAAATGTTGAACAAATAAACGTCTGTTCATCTTGAAAGTTGGAATTGGGACCTCAATCTATTCGTTTTGTGAAGAGATTCTTTTACAAAATTAATTGTTTAGAGCATTAGAGATTAAACCTCGACAATGATTGAAATCATAACAAAAATCGTAATCAAGTTTAAAGAAATTCTTTGACTTTTGGTCTTCGACATAAATTGAGATTGACAATTATCAACAAGAGTCAGATTCTAATCATACTTTGCAAACAATCCATCCGTGATCGAATAATTCACCATATTGTGATATTTGCTGGATAGGAATCCAGATTTTCTGGTATAAGTCGGTGACTTAACTATAATCAGATACACGTTAATAGCATAGGAGACTATCCGTGAACTGCTTCTCCGAAGAGGAGGAAGATAGAAAAGATGAGAATGAACTAGGTCCGACATCGGGATTGATGAGAATCTCGATACCGTCGAGGAGGTGATGGATCTTGGCGTCTTTGAACTTGTGGTCAAGCCTGGATCTGATTTCGAGAAGGGTAAGAGTCTCTTGCCGAGGCTATCTCCCACCACCGCTGACGTCACCTCCGCCTCCTCCTCTGCCGTCGAACAGTCCTCCAGCAGCTACTTCACACTCTTCTCCGGCGAAGGAAGGAGTAGCGGTTGAGTCGGTACGAAAGTGAGTCAACTCGGGCTGCGGCATGAAGTGCATGACACAGTTGGGCGGCGGGGGTTGAGAAGTGATCTAATTTGTATTGTCTTCTCTTCTTCAGAGGCGGACATCGGACTCCAGACACTGCTCCTTGCATCTTCGGGAAGCTGCTTTTGAACACCGCCAGATTGGCGTACGACAGATCCTCGTAGCGGTTGACCGAGACTAGTTTGGGTACCAGCACGCACATGGTGACGGCGTCTCCGATGGAGAATTTGGCTGCCGCTGACCCGTCTTTTGTTTCCCCTGCGTATGCGTCGTAGAATCCATGCTCGTGCTGACCTCTATTTTATTCTAGGATATTATGGAGGCGCGCATGACGTCAGGGAGAGGGATTGTGGAGGGGGAATCGACGGCCATGTCGTTGAGGGAAGGAAGGGTCTGGACGGAGACGAGGGGGCGAGCTGCGGCGGCCAATCATCATCTGAGCTAAATAAACCAGATCTTAAAGGTTAAAGGTTCAACCGGAGTCAGCAAAAAAGGTTTGAAGGTTAAAGGTTCAACCGGATCATGTATCGAACTTTACCTAAACCAACTCAATTTTAATATTTGATTTTATTCCATCAACTGTTCGAGAAAGGTTTGATACATGATCATTGGTTTAATAAAGCTGAGTTGGACCTTCCACATGTACTTTTTTGCTGACTTGGCATGCTGACAAGACGATTCAGCCAGAAAAGTTAATGGTGGGATGATTTTGTACGATTCTGAAACGTATGGGATTCATCTGTTTATTTTTAAAGATATGGGACGATTTTGAACAAAATCTCAAACGAATGGGACTACTAATGCTAATTACCCAGGGTTTAGAGAAGCTTTGGTTCAAAAGCTTTGTCCTACCACTACAACAAAACCTGGCTACAGAGGCACACCGTATTTGCCTCTAAAAGTCATTTTTCTGCCTCTATAGAGTTGTAGAGGCAGATAGCTTAAGTGCCACCAACGCTCCTGTCGCTAAAGGTCTTTAGAGGCAAATACGGTGGCACATGTTATCTGTCACTTATGGACGAAATAGTGACAGATATAACTGTTAGTAATTACTACTTTAAACTACTATTATTCTGTCATCTTAGCCGCCTTTTAGAGGCACTTATTTTTGTTGCTGATAATTTTTTTAGAGGCACATATATATACTTTTAAAAATAGTTTATTCTTACTAGGATATTTTTCTTTATTGGACTCTCTCACTATTTACATAGTAAATTTTCTACTTTTTTGCTAGCTACGGGGTTGGAACTCGGGTGGTTGAAGGAAATGTGCTAAGTTCTTGGTTCTTACCACTTGGCCCAGGAGTACTTACTGATATTTTTACGTTGTTTTTTAAATATGAATCACAAAACTCAACGATATACAGAAACTATGCCAAAAAAGAAATCAAAATTAAAAAACGTAAATATCTCCTTAATCATTATTAGAAAATAAAATCATCAATGTTTATTATTATTATTATATATATATTATATTATCACCTTAAAAAAATATCTATACAAAAAGCATATAGTTTACAAGTTATCTACCACTGCAAATTTAAGTATACAACATATAGAAACAATTGTAAATTATCTGGCTCTAAACATTTTAATCGTACAACCTATAAAGCCGTTCTAAATTATCTACATCTAAATTAAAGGAATTTTTCATATAACAATATAGAGGCAGTTATAAATTATCTGCCTCTAAAGGAATTTTCTGTATACTTATAGAGGCAGTTATAAATTATCTGCCTCTAAAGAAATTTTCTGTGTAACTTATAGAGGCAGTTATAAATTATCTGCCTCTAAAGGAATTTTCCGTATAACTTATAGAGACAGTTATAAATTATCTGCCTCTAAAGAAATTTTCCGTATAACTTATAGAGGCAGGCAGTTATAAATTATCTGCCTCTAAAAGATTTAATCCTACAACTTTTAAGGCAGTTATAAATTATCTGCCTCTAAAAGTATAAAATAATATTTATCAAACTTAAAATAAATAAATAAAATACAATTAGAGGCAGATATTTGCATCTATAGATGCACATATAGTATTTGTTCTTTAAAAGTATATTTAGAGGCAAATATTATATGTGCCTCCGTGAATCTGTCTCTGTAGCCAGGTTATGTTGTAGTGTACGTGGATTACACATTATCGACCACTTATATGGCGTGGTACGCTTGTTAACGGTGTGAGTGATTTCGAGCGCCACTTAACAGTCAAACGAGTCAACGGGCTATAATTAACACAAAAACTAAATAATAATCTCATGCATTACTAATATTAATTATTTAACCAAATTTATTTTATCTAATTCTAATTTATTGCAATGAATCTCTTTCATATTATTCTAATAAAAATTATACCCTTAATAATATTTTTTTTTGATGAATTAGAAAGTTTTATTCATCAAAAGGGCAAGTAGAGCTGTACAGCAAAGTTACAAAAAACTACTCTAATGAGAGAGCCAAAGCTCTAAATAATCAAATCTATATACTTCTCTATTCTATGTCTATGGGCAAAAATAACCATCTCCTGTTTGATTTCTTCAATGAGATTGGTTGCTGTCATGTCACCTCCATGACGGAACACTCGCCTACACCTTTCGATCCAAACCCTGCATATTGCTATTCTCCACAGCAGTTTCCTGCCATTCAGAATGTCATTGTCCAGTTTCCATCCCTTCATTATCAAGGCAGACTGCCATATGCTTGCCCTCTGAAATCTGGGAAGAAGTTGTCCATGACTTCTTTAGTATAACAGCAACTGCCAAAAAGATGATCTATACTTTCATCTTCCTCTTTACACAACATACAACTAATTTCTACTGCAGAATTCCAGTGCTTAATTCTATCCGCAGTCATCAAGTTTCTGTTAACAATTAACCAAACCACCACTCCCCTTTTTGGGATGGAAAAACCTGTCCAAATAGCAGCATACCAATCAACTTCTACTGTGCTAGTTCTTATGGAGTTCCATACCTCACTTGTTATGAACTTTCCCATAAGCTTCCCATCCCATAGAAACTCCCCATCAGAATCTAGGCGGACGTACGGCCTAATAACCTCTCTTATCCTCATCAACCTCCTCCAGTGCCATGAGCCTGCCTCAGAGTTAAACTCCCACAAACAAGCACCTTTGAGGCGATATTTATTAACCCAAGCTACCTGATGACGTTAGATTTATCGCGTTCATCTCGCCACATTTGAATGACATTTTTTCTTGTTTGATCTCGAATCGTGATGATTTTGAATGTTTTTTATGAAAAATGTGCTTTATCCCCCATTGGCCCTCTTTTGGGTCGTTTGATGTGTTTTCGAGTTGTTTTGATGAGATTTCAGGTTGCCATTTTATGGAGGACCTTTCTACGAGCTCGGCGATTCAAACGGGGATCAATTCGGAGCACATATGAGGTTGGAATTGCAGAAAGAAGTTTGGAATTGAACTCAGCTCCAAAAGTGCGCGTTTTCGGACCAAAAGTGCGCTGGCGCACTTTTCGAAGGGGTCAGGCGCACTTTTGCAATCAAGCTTCGGCGGATTTCTCACATAATTAAAAAGTGCGCCTTTTGAAGGGAAAAGTGCGTCGGCGCACTTTTCAACCCTTCCAGGTGCACTTTTGATTAAAAATCCAGATTTTGACGAAAATTGGGTTTTTAACCCAATTTGGAGGAGAGAGGAAACATAACTTCGATTCTACAATTCTCTACTTTCTCTCGGGCGAACCAGACACTCTCGGAGACGAAGACGGAGTTTTGAAGAGACGATTGAGCAAGAGAAAGCCAGGATTAGCTCGGGAGATTCTAGGATTCTTGAAGATTAGGATTAATCGGAGTAAGATGTTTTCTTCTCCAGTTAGTTTTTTCTCTGTTTCTGTGATTTCTTCTATGGTGATGTCTAGCTAAACTCTTAGTTTGTTCAGATTAGATGAAGTTCTAGCAAAGCTTTGTATGGATGATTCGGGTTTCTAACCCGTTTATGTTAATTGAGGTTTATTCAGACTTAATTGAGATTTTTCTAAAACCCTAATTTGAAGCTCTTGAATTCGCAGATTGACCATATCGTAGAATTTGCTTCATCTTTGTCTTGCGGTTCTGACCATGGACGTGAGTCATTCTAGGGTTTAGAAGGTCATTAAGATTACCCGGAGTCTTGACCATAGGGCCGGTGAAATTAATCTATTTGCATTTCTGTGCGGCGTTTCATTGTTCTTCGTGCATTCTTGGAGATTTATGAGTTATCTTGACCATAGGAACTCATAGGTTTGCTAGGATAGTTTCTCTGCGTCCTGACCATGGAGTAGAGATTGCCAAAGGAAGCGTCGAGGAATTGAGTCTGTTAAAACCTTAGTTGCATTGCATCATCCATCTTAGTCGAGCTAGAGCGGATTCGAGTCTGGACAAGCGCCTTAGTCAATTCTTGAAGCTCCATCTTGTTTGCCTGCTTGATTGGTTTAATTTGCATTTCTAGATTTTTAGTTCATTCACCACCATTTCCAAACCAAACGTTTAAACCCGAATAGCTTATTCCACATTAGTTGAGTAATAGAAACAGAAAGACCCTTGGGAAGTAACGATCTCGCTAGAGCGATCTAGTGAGTAAAACTAGTGCGCGTTAATTTGCGCATCAAGTTTTTGGCGCCGTTGCCGGGGACCTTTTCTTTTTCTAGGAAAGGCATTGTGCGTCTAAGCTTTTCATTCTCTCTTTCATCATTTCTTATCTCCCACATTTTTATATTACTTGGTATTTCTTGTTTTTGTTGTTTCAGGCAAGATTGCAGGTACGGAAGAAAGAAGACAGAGTAAGCGCATAGCTGACAAGGGCAGAATTTTCTACACTCAGTTCGGCACTACTCCTGTACCTCCTCCTCCCGCCAAGACACCTAAAGCAAGGAAGAACCTCTTCACATCTTCATCTACATCTTCGCCTTCACCATCCACCATTGCTACTACTGATCCTCCCACAGATCCTCCTATCCCACCTGAGATTGAAGTTATGGCGGCGGAAAGGACATTGAAGGATTACGACCGACCGACCATAGATGGGACCTCTTCGAGCATCCAGATTCCCAACACGGGAACTCGGAATCTGCACATTCCATCTCACTTGATCAATATGATTCAAGCAAACGGGAACACTTTCTCTGGAGGTGTTAATGAGGACCCAAATGCTCATGTGAGGAACTTCTTGAGGCTGGCTCATACAGTTTCCAATAATGAAGCGGATCATAATGCAGTCAAGCTTCAGCTTTTTCCCTTCACTCTGAAGGGTCAAGCAGAACTGTGGTTGTATGATCATCCTGCGAATCACTTCACTACGTGGGATGGTTTGGCTAAAGCATTCCTAGAAGAGTTCTTCTCCCCTTCTAGAACAGATGCACTCAGAGCACAAATTGCAGGATTCGAGAGTGGATCGGAGGAGAACTTCTATGAGGCTTGGCAGAGATACTTAGGGCTTCTTCGGGCTTGTCCTCACCATGGATGGGATGACTATAACAAGTTCTCTACATTCTTCCGTGGCCTGGACTATGGAAGAAAAAGGAGTTTTCTCTACAGCTGACTATGGATTTGAACGACATGACCGCAACCGCGGCCTTGGATGCTTGCAAGAGTTTTGCCGCGAAAATCAAATCTCTCATGCAAGTTAACCCAATGAAGATGGACAACAGACATTCAGAGAAAAATAGGTTCTCTATTGATTCATCATACCCTGTTCCCACAGTTCCTGCACCAGTGGATATTGTTAGAAGTCAGTTGGAGTTGGATAACTCGACTCTGGAGATGGAAGTACAGAGGCTGAAACATGAGTTGGGAAGAGCTCAGATAGCTCCCGCATCGGGTGTTCCTACAGCTCCACCGCCAGGGTTCAAGATGCTTTCTAGAACCACTCCTTCCTCTTCTTCAACAGCGGCGACTGTAGCAGCAGTCACCGCCCCGTGTTCAAACTGTGGTGGTCTAGATCATACAGCAGAGAGTTGTAATTGGAAGATTGAGGGTAACCCAGACCAAAACAAGAGGAGGTTGATTATGTTGGTTGACAGAACCAGAGGAATTATCAGAACCAGAACAATAATTTCAGAAACTCAATGGTTACCAGAATCAAAACTCCCAATGGCAGAGCAGAGGGAACTGGAACAACAACCAGAATCAGAATTAGTTTCAGGGAGGAAATCAAGGGGGTTACCAAGGTATAATGGGAATCAAAATTAGAATTCCCAATGGCAGAACAGAGGAGGCTGGAATAACAATCAGAATCAGAACCAGAACCAGAACCAGAATCAGGACAACAACGGTGGTTCGAGCTCTTCTGCGCCTAAGACCTATTCCGAGATCATGTTGGAAAAGATTTTTGCTGAAACCCAATCAAACAAGAAGGACATCTCACACCACGACTCTTCTCTCCAGAAGCTTGCGAATCAGATGGCAGGAATCACAAATCTGCTTAAGGAGAAGGGTATTGGATCTCTGCCTACCACCACTCTCCCTAATCCGAACCAGAATGAACATGTGGGAGCTGTGGAAACAAGGAGCGGGAAGAAGCTCACAGATATTCCCATGAAGCAGGTGCCAACTCTAATTCCTCCTCCTCATCTCATTGAAGAAGAAGACGTGGAGGAAGAGGAACAAATTCAGCAGCCAGATAAGGAAGAGATACCGGTTATTCCTTCATCTCCTATACCGGTTGCTAACCCTCACAAGCCTAAGGCACCTTATCCTGCCAGGCTTAATAAGGATCTCTACGATGCTCAATACCAGCTATTCCTGAAGATGCTGAACAGGGTTCACATTGACATGTCGATGAAGGAGATGATTGTGACGATGCCAAAGTTTGCCAAGTACATGAAGATGCTAGCCACCAACAAGTTGAAGTTGCAAGAACTCTTAGCTCTCATGGAGGAAGAACAAGCGAACTTCCCGGAGCTATTTGAAGACTTGGAGCTTAATGAGGAGGTATCTACCATTGTGCTAAATAAGCTTCCTATTAAGCGCCGCGATCCAGGTTCTTTCACTCTACCTTGTCGCATTGGTACTTTCTGTGTTGGACGTGGTTTAGCGGATCTAGGAGCTAGCATCAATGTCATGTCATATAGCTTAGCTTCTGATATAGGAATGCTTGATTTTAAACCAACTCGCATGAACGTAAAATTAGCTGATAAATCTTCTGCTGTGCCTAGGGGTATTTTAGAAGATGTAATTCTTGAAGTTGGTCCATTTAAGTTTCCTACTGATTTTGTCGTGATTGATGCTCATGCTGATATGTCGTTGATTCTTGGTCGTCCATTCTTGTATTCAGCCGGTTCTCTCATAGATGTGCTAGGAGGTACTATAACTCTTAGGGTAGGAAAAGATCATGCTACATTTCGTTTAGATAATAGCATTCAATTTCCTCACCACTACGATGACTTGTGTGCTGTTGAAGAAACTGTAACTGTGCTTTCTACCTCTGTTTTTACTAACCTAGTGAGTGAAGACTCGCTAGAGAAGTGTATTGTTTCTGGTCAGTTTGTTGATGCAGGAGCAATTCGGGATGAACAGGTAGCATCTATGAGCATGTATGAAGAAGAGGAATATGTTGACCAGGTTCCGCAAACTGCTTTTACACCGCCACCGGAGCGTCGACTTTTGACTTCATATGAAGAAGCTCCGGAACTTGAGTTGAAGGATCTGCCTCCAAACTTAGAGTATGCATATCTGGGAGAGGACTCTAAGCTTCCGGTCATAATTAATTCGACCCTCACTCAACCGCAGAAGGATGAGCTCATACGGTTGCTTAGGAGGCATGTGCATGCTATTGCTTGGAGGGTGACAGATATAAAGGGAATTCACCCTTCCCACTGTATGCATCACATCTTCCTCGAGGAGAACCAGAGACCTGTTAGACAACCTCAACGACGTCTTAATCCAAACATGATGGAGGTTGTAAAGAAGGAGGTGATCAAGCTTCTGGATGCTGGGATTATTTATCCCATCTCTGATAGTAACTGGGTGAGCCCGGTTCATTGTGTGCCTAAGAAGGGAGGCATCACCGTGGTACCTAATGCAGCGGGGAGCTCATCCCTACGAGGACAGTTAACGGTTGGAGAGTCTGTATTGATTACAGATGATTAAATGATGCTACAAGAAAAAACCATTTTCCCCTTCCTTTCATTGATCAGATGTTGGAGCGCTTGGCGGGTCATGAGTATTACTGCTTCCTAGATGGGATGTCCGGGTATTTTCAGATTCCCATCGCGCCGAATGATCAAGAAAAGACCACTTTCACATGCCCGTTTGGTACTTTTGCCTACCGCAGAATTCCCTTCAGACTCTGTAACGCGCCAGCTACGTTTCAGAGATGCATGATGGGTATTTTCGATGAGCTCATTGGAGATGCTGTGGAGGTATTTATGGACGATTTCTCGGTTTATGGACGTTCTTTTGAACATGGCTTGAAGAATCTTGAGAGAGTCCTTAAGAGATGTGAAGCCACAAATTTAGCTCTTAGCTGGGAGAAGAGCTATTTCATGGTGACGGAGGGCATTGTGCTTGGGCACAAAGTTTTGAAGAAGGGTATTGAGGTTGATCCGGCGAAGATCGACACCATTGCCAAGCTACCGCCTCCCTCTTCCGTCAAAGCAGTAAGAAGCTTTCTGGGTCATGCAGGGTTTTATAGGCGGTTTATCAAGGATTTTTCTAAAATCACCTTGCCTATGACTCAATTACTAGAGAAAGAGGTTCCTTTCCTCTTTGACGAAAAGTGCATGACAGCTTTCGAGATTTTGAGGAATAAGCTTGTTTCAGCACCTGTAGTTGTAGCTCCGAATTGGAAACTGCCCTTCGAGCTTATGTGTGATGCGAGCAATTATGCCGTTGGAGCGGTCTTGGGGCAGCGGATTGAGAAGAGGTTCAGGCCTATCTACTATGCCAGCAAGACAATGAATGAAGCTCAACGGAATTACACAACTACCGAGAAGGAGATGTTAGCGGTAGTCTTTGCCTTTGATAAGTTCCGGTCCTATCTTCTTTTTGCTAAAATTATTGTCTTCACAGATCACGCAGCTATCCGATATCTTATGAGCAAGGCGGATGCTAAGCCAGGCTGAGGCGCACTTTTCCCTTCAGAAACACAATTTTCCCCTCTTTTCCTCAATTTTTTGGATCAAACTCTCTTTTCTCCCTTCTCTTTCTTTGAACCCAGCAGCCCCTCCTCTGTTTGTTCTTCGAAAAATCGACTCAAACTCACTCAAACTCTCTGATTTCAACGAACCCAAACCAAAATCTTCATCTCTTTTCACTCCCTACTGATTTCCGCCCCTACCCAACCAATTTTCACTGATTTTGGTCAAGATTTGAGCTAGGTTCGAACCAAAACCTAGTTTTGGTGTTCTTCGAGTCGTTTTTCAATTTTCATGAGGATTTTGCCATCACCACTTTGAGGTAAGTTGCTCTACACATCCTTACGATTCTTTTGCACCATATCTTGCTGAATTTCGTTGAAATTTTCGGATTTGTGCATCTAGAGCTAAGAGCCCTAATTTATAAAATTTGTGGTTTGATTAAATTGAGCTTGGATTCTTGAAATTGATCATCTAGGATAGCTGCATTTTGAATCGTGGGTTATTTGGACTATGTTTGCTTGGCGAATTGCATGTTATAGGTTCCTTTCCTATACCGAAATTTCTGGATTTGGGGGTTTTGTTTATTTGATTAATCCTTGATGCAATTGAATGTGCTGAGGTGTTATGGGAGCAATTTGGAACTATTTGGATGTCATATAGCATTAATTTGAGGCTTAATTCAGTTGATGCTTGAACCTTTAAGTGCTGAGTGTGTTCATGCTTTAAGTGTGGGATTTCTTAGTCATGTTTCTTGCCTTATCATCTTGCTCAGATAATCCAAACTTAAGCATATGCGGTTCCAGAGTAAGAATGTTATTGTGCCCTGAATATGTACCGATGCTTATTGTGGTTTGTTTAGTTGCAGATAATGGCTAGCTCTTCCGGTCACGGACAGCATGCCGAAGTCGACCCCCTCCTTCGGGACCTTCCCGGAGGTGAGCAGTCGGATCCTGCAGCCCTCTCTGGCGATGAAGCTGCCCGGCGCCCGCCTCACAGTCCGGTACCTCTTCCGGGGCCTAACGACCCACCACCACCAGCAGCAACCATGGCGGGACTTATCCACCCTTACTTATTAATCTCCCTCACGACGAGTATTGGAGAGATTATTGGAAGATTCGCCACCTCCCGGCCACTCCAGGAGTAGTGGTCGATTTCGAGGCGATTCGGGAGGCTTTTCCAGAGTTTCATGACACTCTGGTTTTCCGGTTGAGGCGAGCGAATTTACTTGGGTTGGTCCAGGTGACCGACTCGGCTCCTCTTGTGCCTCTCCAGGAGTTCTGGTGCTCATTCAGCGTGAACACCAAGGTGATGGACGCGACGACAAGGCACATCACGTTTCTCTTGGGTGGAGCTCATTTCCATGAGTCTTACGACTCATTTGGGGCATTATTGGGATTTGACGAGGCAGAGGAGCACAATGAATTAAAGATAAGAGAGTCTACGCACGCAAGGACGGGGCCACGAGGAGAGCTTGGTTCGACCTCACAGGCATCGAAGGTGGATTGGTCACAAACCAGTCAAGGTATCGCGCCCTTCGGTGCCCGGTGTGGCAATTCATCCACCTGATTTTGATCCGCACTTTCTGCCATCGCAGCACCGGCGGTCATCATCTTTATAACGAGGAGATGCAACTGTTCAGGGCGATGCTCCGAGGGGTTAGACTTCATGTGGGATATGTGGTAGCCCAGTTCTTTCGTAAGCGTGTGACCGGCGCTACGAAACCGCGATCCCTTCCAGGTGGTTGGTATGTCTCCCGCATCATTGCTAATGCTAACCTTGCAGGTAACTGGTCTCCTGAAGTGTTCGCTGGGTTAACACCCCGAAGGTTTTGGGGCCACAGTATCTGATCTCTCATGGTTTGGTCCCCCGACCAGACCAACCTCCTCCTGCCGAACCTGAGGACGCCCATCCAGATCATCCACCTAGTGCAGCAACTTTTCAGACGCCACTTCAGCAGGTTCAGCAGTGGCAGGCGACTTTTGGGGAGGGGGGCCATCCTTGGCAGCAGCATATGGCGGCCAGGTGGAGCTGCATGGAGGAGTGGCAAGACAGATTTACCCAGGGCACTCTACCTTGGCAGCGGGAGGTCCTCGATTTTCAGCAGCGCCAGCTGACTTGGCACGACCAGGAGCTCCAGTGGAGGGATGGGCAGTCAGCTCGACATGCCATATATCAGACTCAGCACACCGAGCAGATGGCGCTTCTTCAGCAAATCCTTGATAGACAGCCTCCAGCTCCAGCTCCAGTTCCACCACCAGCTCCCCGTCGACAGCGAGCCCGCCGGGGCCAGCAGGATCCGTGTTCATGATTTGACCTCAGGATTTTTATTTTTATTCTCTGGACTTGTACTTTTTATTCTATTTTATTCTCGGAGTGGATTTTCAGACAGTTTGTTCTTTTGAGTCCTTGTGAACTTCTAGTCGAGTCATTTGTACTGTTTTCTTCTGAATGCTCTGATCGTGTGATGTTTTCCTTCTTTCCACTCTATTCAGGATATGTTGCCGCCTCTCCCGTGCATTCCATTCTGATCAGGACATATATTGCGATGAATCACTCATGCCGTCTCTGGCAACCTCATTGTCTATTTCCGGGTACCCCTTTACACTTTTCTTCACTATTTTGGGTGGAACATTGAGGACAATGTCCTAATTTAAGTGTAGGGTGGGGTGTTTATTTTTGAGGGTTTCTTTGTTGTGATGTCGGTACGCTGTCCATGATTGAAATTTGCTCTGTTCTTGACTTGATTTGCTAAACTGTTTTTCAGTCTTTCACAATGACGTTTAGACTGTCTTATCTAGAACCTGTAACCAGCATGTTTGAATTGAAATTAAATGAATCCAGTCAGAACAGACTTTAAAATCAATCTTGTAGCTTCACTTTGAATTGCACGAAAATGATTCGAACTCGACTAGCAGCTTTTGGTGAGCCTTTGATCCGTTACGCGTAACTTGCAACTTGTTTCTTTTTGAGTGGCTTTCTTGTACTTGAATGCGTCAGAATTTGCATGATACCTATTTGAAACCGTACGATGACACGAGTACTAGAATGATAGGGGCACCTAGAATAGCTACCTTAGCCAGAAGCCGTCCCGCTATTAATTCCCCTAGGTGTAAACCCTTGAGCTTGGCCTATTCTTTCGGTTCGATATTATGTTACAGCTTGTCCCCATGTTTTTGTTCACCCCGTTGATCCCTTGTGGTAGTGGCCTGAGATTAGCTAACCGGAAGTCGGTCTAAGGTGACTTGCCTCTAGCCAGTAAACCAGTGGTCTTAGCTAGTATGTCCAGACGTGTAAACCCCTCTAGCAGCTCAAAAAAAAAGGGTGTCAAGTGTTAGTAGTTTTTAGTTTAAAACGTTCTTCTCCCTACATAAGGAAGAACGAAAGCAATTAGTAAAAAAAAAAAAAAAGCAAAAAGTAAAAAAAAAAATGAAGTGCTAAGTTGCTTGAGGGTGTCAAAGGACGAGCGTACATTATTCCACCTGTGTCTGGTTAGACGGTAGGAATCCATAGATTTTGATTCGAGGGAGGTTAGTCGATTGCTGCACCGCACCATACCTTTCATCATCATTTATCCCTTCATCCATTCAGCATTAGCCCTCGTAGTATAGTATCGTTACAGTCCCTAGCAAGGAAGACCTTCTTGACTAGTTACTCGTGTTGTCACAGTGGTTGATTTGGTGGTTGAAATGCAAGCCTATGACATAATTCGGTCAAAGAAAGTGATTGAGAGCTTAAACACGTCCCTAAACACAGAGTGTGAGAGTTTCCTATTACTAAATATTTTCTGTGTAAGGAAGTCTGGTCGGTTAGGTCGGAATCGTGCATGATTGGTGATTGTTACTTGTTGTGTGCAGAAATAGTGAGACTTGGATTTGTTTGGTTGATTTTCCTTCATGTGTGGGTTGCGTTTTCTAGATGGAACAGTTTAGGTCAAATTGTCAGAGGTTGACTTCGGTTTAAGTTGATCTTGTCATTTGTGAATTTGAGCGAGATTCAAATTTTTTTTTGTTTGAGGACAAACAAAAGTTTAAGTGTGGGGTGATTTGATGACGTTAGATTTATCGCGTTCATCTCTCCACATTTGAACGACATTTTTTCTTGTTTGATCTCGAATCGTGATGATTTTGAATGTTTTTTATGAAAAATGTGCTTTATCCCCCATTGGCCCTCTTTTGGGTCGTTTGATGTATTTTCGAGTTGTTTTGATGAGATTTCAGGTTGCCATTTTATGGAGGACCTTTCTACGAGCTCGGCGATTCAAACGGGGATCAATTCGGAGCACATATGAGGTTGGAATTGCAGAAAGAAGCTTGGAACTGAACTCAGCTCCAAAAGTGCGCGTTTTCGGACCAAAAGTGCGCTGGCGCACTTTTCGAAGGGGTCAGGCGCACTTTTGCAATTAAGCTTCGGCGGAATTCTCACATAATTAAAAAGTGCGCCTTTTGAAGGGAAAAGTGCGCCGGCGCACTTTTCAACCCTTCCAGGCGCACTTTTGATTAAAAATCCGGATTTTGACGAAAATTGGGTTTTTAACCCAATTTGGAGGAGAGAGGAAACATAACTTCGATTCTACAATTCTCTACTTTCTCTCGGGCGAACCAGACACTCTCGGAGACGAAGACGGAGTTTTGAAGAGACGATTGAGCAAGAGAAAGCCAGGATTAGCTCGGGAGATTCTAGGATTCTTGAAGATTAGGATTAATCGGAGTAAGATGTTTTCTTCTCCAGTTAGTTTTTTCTCTGTTTCTGTGATTTCTTCTATGGTGATGTCTAGCTAAACTCTTAGTTTGTTCAGATTAGATGAAGTTCTAGCAAAGCTTTGTATGGATGATGTCGGGTTTCTAACCCGTTTATGTTAATTGAGGTTTATTCAGACTTAATTGAGATTTTTCTAAAACCCTAATTTGAAGCTCTTGAATTCTAAGATTGACCATATCGTAGAATTTGCTTCATCTTTGTCTTGCGGTTCTGACCATGGACGTGAGTCATTCTAGGGTTTAGAAGGTCATTAAGATTACCCAGAGTCTTGACCATAGGGCCGGTGAAATTAATCTCTTTGCATTTCTGTGCGGCGTTTCATTGTTCTTCGTGCATTCTTGGAGATTTATGAGTTATCTTGACCATAGGAACTCATAGGTTTGCTAGGATAGTTTCTCTGCGTCCTGACCATGGAGTAGAGATTGCCAAAGGAAGCGTCGAGGAATTGAGTCTGTTA
This sequence comes from Linum lewisii, assembly GCA_034768395.1. Lineage (NCBI taxonomy): Eukaryota > Viridiplantae > Streptophyta > Magnoliopsida > Malpighiales > Linaceae > Linum > Linum lewisii. The sequence continues at coordinate 17,544,510 of CM068299.1, read as the reverse complement.
AAACCTTAGTTGCATTGCATCATCCATCTTAGTCGAGCTAGAGCGGATTCGAGTCTGGACAAGCGCCTTAGTCAATTCTTGAAGCTCCATCTTGTTTGCCTGCTTGATTGGTTTAATTTGCATTTCTAGATTTTTAGTTCATTCACCACCATTTCCAAACCAAACGTTTAAACCCGAATAGCTTATTTCACATTAGTTGAGTAATAGAAACAGAAAGACCCTTGGGAAGTAACGATCTCGCTAGAGCGATCTAGTGAGTAAAACTAGTGCGCGTTAATTTGCGCATCACTACCCATAAGGAACCTGAACGCATTATGAGCTGCCAAAGATGCTTAACCACTGTTGCCACATTCCAGCTTCGAAAGTCCTTTATACCGACTCCCCCTTCTTTCTTAGGCTTAGCAACCTTGTCCCAAGACACCTTTGACTTCCCTCCTTCTAGTTTTCCCCAAAGAAACTTATTACAGACTGTTTCCACATCCTTAATGAGCTCTGTAGGAAGGATGAACGAATTCATCCAGAACTGCAGCATACTTGAAATCACTGAGTCTATTAGTTGTAGTTTTCCAGCATAGGACAACTTCTTAGACTTCCAATCAGTCACTCTCTTCGTAATTTTATCAAGTAGAGCTTTGCAGTCATTTCTTCTCAGCTTCCCCGACGTTAAGGGTACTCCGAGATATCTGAAAGGTATGACCCCTTTACTGAACCCTGAAGCAGCGACTATTTTTCCCTCTTCTTCCGCTGACATACCAGCTATATAGATCTTGCTTTTCTCCGAGTTAAATCTTAGACTAGAGAGCTTGTGAAACTTCTCCAAAATAGACTTCGATGCCTTAACTCCATCACTAGAAGCTTTAGCAAAGACAAGCAGATCGTCTGCAAAGCATAGGTGCGTTAAACTGATGCTCTTACATTGAGGGTGAATAGCATACTTTTTATGTTCAACTGCTTGTGCAAATAAACAGCTCAGCACCTCCATCGAGAGCACAAAAAGGAAGGGGGAGATGGGGTCCCCCTGCCTAAACCCCCTCCTAGCAGGAAAATATCCACTCAACGACCCGTTAATATTAACAGAAATTCTGGAAGCATTTAGGCACGTTTCAATCCATTTAACAAACTTATCTGGTATCTTCATAGCTTTCATGACCTCGATGATGAAGCTCCATTCTACAAAATTGAAAGCTTTCTGTAGATCGATCTGAATTGCACATCTTGGAGTAGCTTTAGCCTTATATGTACTCAACAATTCATGAGCTAACAAAGACCCCATCTCCTATATTTCTCCCCTTAATAAATGCAGTTTGGTTCTTACTAACCAGAAAAGGGAGAACAGCAGACAATCTATTGGCCATTATCTTCGAAATCACCTTGTAAATCACTGAACAACATGATACTGGCCTGAAATGCCCCATGTCCTCTGCATTTTTCTTCTTCGGAATCAAGGCAAGGTATATCGAATTAGCAAAAGGGGGCATCTTGCAATCATCAAAAAACCCCATAACTGCTGCCAACAGATCATTTTCTATTACATTCCAGCTGTCTTTGAAAAATAGGGCATTATACCCGTCTGGACCAGGAGCTTTTTCATTAGGGATGCTGAACAGGGCTCGTTTGACTTCATCCCTAGAGACTGGCACAACCATTTCATCAGCCTGAGAATCCACTAGCTTAAGGGTAATCAAAGAGTCATAGGTAGTAGATTGAACTTCAGTTTGCTCTCCTAGAAGTTTCTTGTAAAAAGCAACAGCTACCCTTGAAATGTCCTCTTGAGATTCCACCATTTCACCATTCTCATCCTTAATTTGCCGGATGGTATTAATGGAATGCCTTGCCTTAACATGGCTGAAAAAGAAAGTTGTGTTCTGATCCCCCAATTTAATCCAGTTTACTTTTGCTTTTTGCCTCATTATACTTTCCTCATCTGCTCTGAGCTGCTCATACTCCATGTTACATTTTTTCAATGCCCCCATATCAGCTGCGGATGGACTAGAGAAGAGTCTCTCTTTGATCCCCATCAACTCTTTTTCCTTTTCTCTTACTCTCATTTGGATTCCAAACTCTGCTAACAATCCCCTTTATTCATTGTTCTGAACCCAGCAAGAGAAAAATTTAAAGGGTTTTGGTTGAGAGTAACACACCCTATCATTGTTTATGAAGAGAGCACAATGGTCTGATTCAGTAGAAGCAATGACATTCACTCTGCTGTCTGGGAAACTAGTCTGCCACTTGAGGTTTACCAAGACCCTATCCAATCTTCTTGAGACTAGACCATCTGTCCTATTGTTAATCCAGGTGAAATGAGGGCTCGCTGCATAATGTTCTATCAATTCACACTTGCTAACACATTCTTTAAAATCTTCCATACTTTCATATGAAGAAGGGGCTGGCTCAGCTTCAGACAGATCTAGAAAAGAGTTGAAATCCCCAGCCAGAATCCAAGATTCATCCATACTAGCTTTAATCACCTTCAGAGAAGCATACAGCCTCCTTCTATACTTAGCATCTGTTGAACCATATATGAAAGTAGCATAGAAAGGCCGTAGGAGCTCTACTTTCACATGAATATACTGACCATTATTCTCAATTGCCTTCAAAGGCACATCATGCTTCCATAAAAGCCATATCTTCCCTAACTCACCCTCATAGGCAAAGTCCACGTTCCAAGTAAAGCCTTAATAATATTTAATTATGCCTAGATTCGATTTAAGCGTTTCAAGATAGACGGTTAACGAATTAACCAAATTCGTAGCTAACTGGACTGATTTGAACTAACTCAGAAAGTTAGTTGGGTTCATTTTAACAATATTCGAAAGTCACAGACCACCAGGGTAACACGGGATGACTGGTTCGGCGACTAACATGTTTTCTGTGACCTTTTTGTAATTGCAGAAACTATGGTCATCTAGGAATTCAGGAGATTAAAACATTTATAGGTTTGTTTAAGTGGAGACTCGAACCCCTGATTTCGAGGACACAAGAATACTAAGTTACCATTAGACTAAGTTTAATATTCATTTTAATTTAGATTTGGCTATTACTAGTTGGAGTGTCTAACTGACTGTATGACCTATTCTACCAACGAAATCTATTTAACAATCAACATTAAAGGTTAACGAACTATAAACTAAATAATATTCCACGATAGAGGGATATTTCGTGACAATAATAATTTCTTCATAGTTAGAAAGTTTTGACCTATTCTATCAACAAAATATATTTAACAATCAACGTTAAAGGTTAACGAACTATAAACTAAATAGGGTTTAGGCTATAGAGATTAAGGTTAATAAGTTTTTCTGGTGTAAGAGTGACGATTCAAGGTTTAAACTCGATACATTAATAAGTTTCATGATATGTGAATTATACTTACCCGAATCTATAACCAATTGTATTTTTTTTATTATAAAAAATAACAAATCTGAAGTTTTTAATGGGATTTTTTTAAAAGCAATCTTACTAAATATTTTCCTCAGTCTCTCACCTCAACTCTCACTTCAATCTCTCACCTCAGTCTCTCACCTCAGTCTCTCACCTCAATCTCTCACTCTTTTTCCGCCGCTGGTCCGCCCGCCCCCGCCGGTCCGCTTTAGCCGTCAAGATGGTTGCTTCTCCGCCGGAGGTAAGTTGCTTCTCCACCGTGAACTCCGCCGGTAGGGTTAGATAATGGCCCGAAATATAACTTAGCTTCATCGCCGCTGGTGTGAGCTTTCTCGTGTTTAGCGTCTTCTGCTGAATCTAATCTCCGAAATTTTCATCTTTATTTGGCTTAGATAATCCTTAATCTCCACCTCCGAACCCCGTAGCCTTAACTCACACCTCCGATCATTAGATAATGGGTTTTTTATTATAAAAAATAACAAATCTGAAGTTTTTAATGGATTTTTTTAAAGCAATCTTACTAAATATTTTCCTCATCTCTCACTCAACTCTCACTTCATCTCTCACTCAGTCTCTCACCAGTCTCTCACCTCAATCTCTCACTCTTTTCCGCGTTGGTCCGCCGCCCCTGCGTCCGCTTTAGCCGTCAAGATGGTTTGCTTCCTCCGCGGAGGTAGTGCTTCTCCACCGTGAACTCCGCCGGTATGGGTTAGATAATGGCCCGAAATATAATTAGCTTCATCGCCGCTGGTGTGAGCTTTCTCGTTTTAGCGTCTTCTGCTGAATCTAACTCCGAAATTTTCATCTTTATTGGCTTAGATAATCCTTAATCTCCACCTCCGAACCCCGTAGCCTTAACTCACACCTCCGATCATTAGATAATGGGTTTAGACGTTTCATCTTCCAGCTTTTCCGTTCATTGAAAACAACCTGGTGAAAAATTATTAATTATTAATAAACTTACAACTTATATCTACTAATACATTAAAGCAGATACCATTTTTTTCAGTTGACACGTCAGCTTTTTGAGGATTTTAGAGCTCCTCCTTCATTCTAGGAATGAGGGTATTTTGGATAAAAATCGGTTCTGACAAACAAAATTTTTTGATTCTTTTCTCACGAACAAGGATCGAACTCTCAACCTCATGGTTAAGAGACAAAGTGAACAACCAACAATGCCACACCTAATGATTAAGTAATTTACTATTTAATCAAAGAAAACTTGTAGTGTTTTCAACGTAACAACAAGAAAGCATAACTATAATGTTTTTGTTTATTATATCCCAACAATTGATAACAAATTTAATTTTTTACCAACATATGAATTAAATGATTATATATTAAAAAGTAGAAATAAAAAGTAGAAAAAAGTATATATTAAAAAGTAGAAATAAAAAGTAGAAAAAATTCAACCACACTTCTAAGTAATCTAAATAAAAATTATTTTCCGGTAAACTATTAACACAAAAAATTGGCCAATGGGCCGCTGATAATCTAGTTAACTAATTATTAATAAACTCACCTGGTGAAAATTTCGATTCCCCGTTTCACATTGCTTATTTTCTAGGGAGAAGGATTAGTTGAGAGCAAATTTAAAACGGTGAAAAATCCATGGGTTTAATGCCTAAGGGCATCTACAATGGTCATTTTTTTTTAAAACTTTATACAAAAGCTCTCATTTGATTGGTTGGAGCTACAACTTAATAACATTAAATTAGTAAATAAAAACAATTATAGGAAAAAGGAATGATTTGATTGGTTTATTTTATAAAGCTTTATACAAAAGCTTTGTGTACATAGAGCTTTTATACAAAAGCTTTATAAAATAAACCAACCAAATCACTTCTAAACCAATCAAATCATTTCTCTTTCTTATAATTTCTTCTTTTTTATTTATTTAATGATATTAATATTTACTTCCAACCAATCAAATTAGAGAATTTAGTATAAAACTTTAAGAAATATGACCATTGTAGATGCTCTAATAATCATAAGTAATTAGGTTTGCGAGTAATTAAGTTTGCGAGTTAAGATTTTGATTCAAGTTTTATTCTTTGTATTGGGGAGTTTGTAATGGCTTATGTTTTACTTGTAGGTTCTTTTACGGCAGTCCATTATTGATTATTTTGTATTACCAATCGTAGTTGTAATTGTATCTTTCGTTATATTTGCTTGGGGTTTCGTAAAATATATCATCAAAGAGAAGAAACCGGTATCACCTACACGCGAACTGCCAGAGACAGACGTGGAGAATCCTGTTACTCCACTTTCTTCTCCACGTTCTTCAAATTTTTCTTCTCCGGAGTTTAATTTGTAATCTAAACTCCGTATTTTGTAATTTAATTTGTAAGAAATATGGTAGCCACGTTCTTCAATAGATTCAGCAGAAGACGCTAAACACGAGAGAAGCTCACACCAGCGGCGATGAAGCTAAGTTATATTTCGGGCCATTATCTAACCCTACCGGCGGAGTTCACGGCGGAGAAGCAACTTACCTCCGGCGGAGAAGCAACCATCGGAGAAGAAACCATCGGAGAAGCAACCATCTTGACGGCTACAGCGGACTGGCGGGGCGGCGGACAAGCGGTGGAAAAAAGTGAGAGATTGAGGTGAGAGATTGAAGTGAGAGTTGAGGTGAGAGACTGAGGAAAAGATTTAGTAAGATTGCTTTTTAAAAAATCCCATTAAAAATTTCCGATTTTTTATTTTTTATAATAAAAAAAAATACAATTGGTTATAGATTCGGGTAAGTATAATTCACATATCATGGAACTTATTAATGTATCGAGTTTAAACCTTGAATCGTCACTCTTACACTAGAAAACCTTATTAACCTTAATGTCTATAGCCTAAACCCTATTTAGTTTATAGTTCGTTAACCTTTAACGTTGATTGTTAAATATATTTTGTTGATAGAATAGGTCAAAACTTTCTAACTATGAAGAAATTATTATAGTCACGAAATATCCCTCGATCGTGGAATATTATTTAGTTTATAGTTCGTTAGCCTTTAATGTTGATTGTTAAATAGATTTCGTTGGTAGAATAGGTCATACAGTCAGTTAGACACCCCAACTAGTAATAGCCAAATCTAAATTAAAATGAATATTAAACTTAGTCTAATGGTAACTTAGTATGCTTGCGTCCTCGAAGTCAGGGGTTTGAGTCTCCACTTAAACAAACCTATAGATGTTTTAATCTCCTAAATTCCTAGATGACAATAGTTTCTGCAATTACAAAAAGGTCACAGAAAACATGTTAGTCGCCGAACCAGTCATCCCGTGTTACCCTGGTGGTCTGTGACTTTCGAATTTTGTTAAAACGAACCGAACTAACTTTCTGAGTTAGTTCAAATCAGTCCAGTTAGCTACGAATTTGGTTAATTCGTTAATCGTCTATCTTGAAACGCTTAAATCGAATCTAGTCATAATTAAATATTATTAAGGGTATAATTTTTATTAGAATAATATGAAAGAGAGTCATTGCAATAAATTAGAATTAGATAAAATAAATTTAGTTAAATAATTAATATTAGTAATGCATGAGATTATTATTTAGTTTTTGTGTTAATTATAGCCCGTTGCCCCGTTTGACTGTTAAGTGGCGCTCGAAATCACTCACACCGTTAACAAGCGTACCACGTCATATAACTGGTCGATAATGTGTAATCCACGTAGGACAAAGCTTTTGAACCAAAGTTTCTGAACCAAAGCTTCTCTAAACCCTGGGTAATTAGCATTAGTAGTCCCATTCGTTTGGGATTTGAACAAAATCGTCTCATATCTTTAAAAATAAACAGATGAATCCCATACGTTTCAGAATCGTACAAAATCATCCCACCATTAACTTTTCTGGCTGAATCATCTTGTCAGCATGCCAAGTCAGCAAAAAAGTACATGTGGAAGGTCCAACTCAGCTTTATTAAACCAATGATCATGTATCGAACCTTTCTCGAACAGTTGATGAAATAAAATAAAATATTAAAATTGAGTTGGTTTAGGTAAAGTTCGATACATGATCTGGTTTATTATAATATAAGGTCATCTGAGCCAAACATCATGATTTATATAAGGTTTGAAGGTTAAAGGTTCAACCGGAGTTAAACCATAAATATTGGTCACACCATTTTTTCAAAAACTAAAACTATAAGTATTATTAGTCATTATACAAACTATAGGTACTAAATAATAATAGAACCTAGTGTATATATATTCTTTCATGAACTTCTTTCTAGCTGATGGTATTTTTAATTTTTTTTCATCTAGCTCTTTTATCTATTCCTCAACCAACCTCTTAATTGAAGGAGTTATGATAAAGAGTTGGGGCGGAGTCGACGTCGGACTTCGATTGGCCTGCATATTGGTCAGGAGCACAACCACTCTTTCTCCCGATGAGAACGACGGTCCTTTTGTGAATCATCAGAGATGAAAATAGGCCGAAAGTGTGCCTATTCTATGAGGCTTTTATTAATATATATAGAAAGTAACAAACTAATACTATTATAATATGATACCTATATTATGAGAAAATACCAATACAAACTACAACAACTCACACCCCCCCAAGCTGGACTATGAACACTAAGTAGGCCAAGGTTGGACACCAACGAACTAAAAATCGGAGCTCCAAGAGGCTTGGTGAGAATGTCTGCAAGTTGCTGAGCTGTAGGAACCTGCAAAAGACAAATGAAACCAACGGATACCGAATCTCGAATGACGTGACAATCTATTTCGATATGCTTTGTTCGTTCATGAGCAACAGGGTTTTCAGCAATCTTAATGGCAAAAGAGCTATCAGAATACAAGCATATTGGCTGTGAAACAGAACACTGTAAATCATTAAACAAGTAACTCAACTATTTGAGTTAGTAAGTAACAGCAGCCAATGCTCGATAATCAACCTCAGCTGATGACCTAGAGATGGTAGCTTGCTTCTTTGATTTCCATGAAACTAAAGAATCACCCAAAAAGATACAAAACCCTGTTGTCGATCGACGAGAGTCAGGGCAACCTGCCCAATCGCTGTCACTGAAACCATGAAGCTTAATTTCAGAGGAGGCTGAAAAGAACAAGCCCTTTCCTAAGTCTGACTTGATATAACGCGACACTTTGGTTGAAGCCTGCATATGTAGGTCTGTTGGACGACTAACGAATTGGCTTAGTTAGTTTACAGCAAAACATATATCAGGTCGAATAGTGCAAAGGTAAACCAAACGACCTATTATCTTCTATAAATAGAAGGATCACTCAATATCGTGCCAGAATTTATAGACATTCGTCCAACAGCATCAGTAGGACAAGATGAAGGTTTGCAAGCAAGCATGCCAGAATCCTTGAGGATTTCCATAGCATGTTTCCGTTGACAAATATTAATACCCATTTCAGAACGGGTTATTTCAAGACCAAGAAAATACCTAAGTGAACCCAAATCTTTAATTGTGAAAGCCTTGTCAAGTTGTGACATGAGTAGCTGAATACCAGATTCATCAGTCCCAGTGATGATAATATCATCCACATAAACGAGGACGGCAAGAAAAGAACCATCAGTAGATTTAGTGAACAAAGAATAGTCACACTTGGACTGAACATAACCAGAACTTAATAAGAACTCAGTTAGTTTAAAATTCCACTGCCGACTTGCTTGTTTTAAACCATATAATGACTTGTTTAACTTGAAAACTAGATTTGGACTTTCTAAACGTAAGCTAGGAGGAGGAGTCATGTATACTTCCTCATATAAGTCCCCATGTAAAAAAGCGATGTTAACATCTAATTGAAACAACTTCCAGCCTTTAATGGCAGCAAGTGATAAAAGAACTCGAACAGTTGTCATTATGGCAACCAGAGCAAAAATTTCAACATAGTCAATCCCTACGTTTGAGTATACCCTTTCGCAACTAACTTAGCCTTATACCTTTCGATAGAACCATCAACTTTATATTTGACTTTGTAAACCCACTTACAACCTATAGGTTTCTTATCAAGGGGCAAAGACACTAAAGACCAGGTGTTAGTTTTTTGAAGGGAATTCAATTCAGAATCCATTGCTTTAACCCAATGGGGAATTTGGACAGCAGTTTTGTAGTTAGCAGGCTCTTCAATGGAATTGAGAGATAACACAAACTGCTGAAGTTGAGCAGACAGTGTTTGAGACGACACTGAATTCTGAGTAGGATACTTGACAGAATTACAATGATAATTCTGCAAATAAGTTGGTGGTTTTATTACGTGACCAGAGTGACGAGAAACAGATAATGGCTCGAGAGAAGTTTCCTCAGTGCTACTGAAGTCACTGGTATTTTGTTGATGTCCTGTGACACGAAATAAATCCCCTATGTGAGAGGGAGTCTCTATATGAACAAGAAACTCTCGAGAATGGGCAAAGGAAAAAAGAGATTCATGAAACACAACATCTCTTGAGAAAAACACTTGATTGTTCTGCACATTATAGAGGATAAACCCCTTTGTGTTAGCAGGATAACCAAGGAAAACACAAGTCAAAGCATTAGAATCAAGCTTGAGACAACTTGGAGACAAAATGGTAGAGTATACAAGACACCCAAACACTCGTAGATGATCATACGAAGGTGCCTTGGTAGTTAAAACTTCTATCGGCGTTAGATTATCAAGAATCGAAGTAGGCAATCTATTTATCAAATGTATGACATGAGTGACTGCATAACCCCAAAAAATTGTGGGCAGAGACGACTGAAAAAGGAGGGCACGAGCAATGTTTAAAATATGCATATGTTTTCGCTCTACACGTCCATTTTGTTGAGATGTGTACACACAAGTCGTTTGATGCTCAATACCACGAGAAGCAAAAAAATCAATCAATTTGAACTCCAACCCGTTATCAGTTCGAATAGATTTAACGAGGGACCCAAACTGATTCTAGATTAAAGCAACAAAATCGACTATAAGAGACCTAACCTCAGACATTGATTTCATCAAACGAACCCACGTATATCTACTTCGATCATCAACAATAGTAAGAAAAAACAGATGACCTCTGATGTGACTTTATTTGGTGCATTTTTAGCTTATCATTGACCTATGAAACGCCCGTGTTTGATCCTTAAATGCCATGCTTAATATGTTTTTATCGAAGTTTTGTGCTAAGTGCTATTCTGTTGCCCGGTTTCCACTTTGAGGCCAATTCCATGTTTATTAGAGGTGTTTTCTTTGTATTTTCAGGTCTTGGCATTGTAGTACTGGTGACAAGGAGCACGTAGGATCAAACGGGAGGTCAATCGGAGCTAGGACAGAGGAGATATGGACGTGGCAAAATCGAAGAAAATACGATTTTCAGCTGAAGACAGTTTCGGCGAAACTATCATATAGTTTTCGCCGAAGAAGAAGCTTTCGGCGAAGTTTGCAAGTCCTCGGTCTGAAAACTCGAAGCAGACAGAAGGTCTTTGCGCTTTGACAACATTTTTCGGCGAAAACATTCAAAGCTTTCGCCGAAAATTTTAGAAGGAATGAAGCAGCGTGTTTTCAAGGGCGTTTTCGGCGAAAATCCTACAGAATTTTCGCCGAAAATATCAGGCAAGTCCGGCGTGCTATATAAAGGTGAAAGAGGCGTGAGTTTAAGGCATCAATTCATTTTTTTTACACAACACCATCGCCGATTGCCCTCTCTCTCTCAATTGTTCATCATCAACTCCATCATCTCCTCTCCCTCAACCACACACCAACCTCCCTCAATTGTTGATCAACTTGAAGATCTAAGTGAAGCCTTCCACCCTTGGATTGGAGCTTGAAGAGCAAAGTGAAAAGATCCTCCATGGAAGCAAGGATGATCTCCTCTCCTCAATTTCAGGTTTCCTCCATGGTTAAGCTAGGCTAAACTTAGGTTTAGTTTAGTGAGGGATGGATCAAGCTAGGATAGGTGATTGATTATTTGGATTGATGTTCTTATAGCCATTTGTGTAAGATGATGATCCTAGACCTTGTGCTTTGTAGCCATTTGAGCTTGACTTGTTCTTTTGGTATTGTTATGTCTTTCAATACATGAGAATGTTTGATTGATGTTGATCTAAGGTTGTAGGATTGTAATTGGATGATTTGAGAGATTGGATTATCAAGTTACAACCATTTTGAGCTTGTTTTCCTTGTTGTCATTTTATCAAACACTTGGTGTGCATTTATTTTTCTTTCATTTGAAGGTTGAAAGACCCTTGTGATTGCTAGACTAGTGTTATATGATTGACATGAGAGTGTCTTGCATCATTACCTTGTGCTAGATGATTGTTAGCATAGAATTCAAGTTCCAAGCATTTCATTGAGCTAGTTTAAAGCATTCCATTCCCTTTGTTCACATAGCGAGAGCATGGTGCATTTGGTCTAGGAATAGAGAGTCAATTGTGCGAGAGTTCGTTGATTCTACTTGAGTGAGATGCATGGTCATTAATTATACATCGTTGCTTGAGAATCAATCCAGCTTTCATGAACCTTGAGCTTGAAGAAACCCTTGCTAGACTAAACTCCTTTCTCTTGTTTGATCCTCAATTTTCACTTGTCAATTTTACCTTGTTTGCTTATGTTTTTAACTTGTTTCCTTTCAAAACCAAACTTCAATTTAAATGTATGGACCGTTTACGAACGTTGTGAGTATTAGCCTATGAGGGAACCCTGAGGAATACGACCTTGATAAATTCTTTATCAACCTCCCATAGACGCAACGGAATAAGGACCCCATATATCCATATGTAACAAGTCAAAGCAACTCTCAGCACGACTATTACTGATAGGAAACTGAACAAGACTCTGTTTAGCAGCAGGACAGATGCGACAATGAAAATTTTTGTTCATACGACAACCAGTAATACTGTGAGGCCGAGTAGAGGTGTGACCTAACCTGTAATGCCAGAGATCAAAGAAGCTTGTAGAATCATGAACAGCCAATTCACAAGAGACTGGTTGATCATGTAAGCACAGTCCACCATGGAGTTTAGCTGGACCAATCGTCCGTAAAGTGATCAGGTCCTGTATGACACAAGAACCAGATGAGAAAACAGCCTTACACCCAAGCTGAGACACCAACTTGCTAATAGATAACAAGTTGAAAGTGAAAGATTGAATAACAAGCACATTATGAATAATCATGAGGTCAGAGAGCCTAGTTGATCCAACATGAGAAACCAAGACCTTATTCCCATTAGGAAGTGTGACTGATAAACCAGAAACTGGCCTAGACTGAAAAAGCAAAGACAGGAGCAGACCACATGGTATGAGGCTCCGGAATCGAAAACCCACACTCGATTAACACCAAGGTGAGATGAAGAAGAAGAGGAAGATGAAAGGGCCATACCTTAAGTTGCTGCGGACACTGCCTCAATGCAGGAGTGACTTTGAGTGGAGGGACTCGGCACATAAGGAGCATCATTTGAAGGAACCGTCAGACCTTCGCCTTGGTTTTTGGTGACGCAGCTAGCAAAGCCAAGAGAAGGATTTAACGCTTGAGAAGCTGAGTCGTGGCCTAGGAATAGCGAATATAACGACTATATTGTTCGTGAGAGATGGTGACACCACCAGAACCATCATCAACTGTGCCAACACCTTGATCCGTAGCCATTCGGACCGCATTCATCTCAACACTTCTTCCTCGCTTCTGATAACCAGGGGGATACCCAATCTTCTTGTAGCACTTCTCCATGGTGTGGCCAATGAATCCACAAAAAGTACACTGAGGCCGTTTAGTTCCCCTATTGAAACCAGTATACTGAGGTCCCGCAGCAAGGACATGAGGAGCGACATCAACAGCCAAGATTTGGGAAGAATCAGCGCCAGTTCCAGAGGATGGAATCGTCAATGTCCCGAGTTCTTTCTCTTCTTGTGAGACCATAGAAACACCTTATTGATATTCAGGAGCGGCTCTGTACGAAGAATCTAAGATCAAACCGTTGCAAACCCTGGATTCAAGCCTCGTAGGAACCTGATAACCTGCTCAGACTGAAAATAACCCTGACTCGAACTAAAGCATCGCAAGAACATCTAGGGTTGCAGACACACGATGGAAAGGGCCTGAACATCGTGTATTCATCACAAAGCATTTTGAACCTCGTGTAATAGGTGGAAACCGTGAGTGCTCGTTGACGAAAACTGCTAATCTGATCATGCAAGTCATTGATCTGCACTATATTGGAGCGGTTGAAACGTTCTTGAAGATCGACCCAAACATCTCTCGCCGAATCGAGCCATAGAACGCTCTGGGCAATCTCTGGAGACATGGCTTTGTTGAGCCAACCCAACACAAGCACGTTCGCCCTCTCCCACACAGAGAACGTCGCATCTGTGACTAGCGGCGGAGATGCAGATCCGTCTATGAAGCCAAGCTTATTCTTCATCATAAGAGCCCGCTTCATAGACCTAGCCCAGGAGAAGTAGTCACTGGGACCAGTTAACAACGTCGACACCAAGAGGATGCTCAGATTGTCATTCGAACCAATATGAAAAGGATGATTGTCGTCGATGAGAATCAGCTCCTGAATATGAGGATTGCCTCCAACCATAGCTTCATAAGATCAAAGAAGATGAAAGAATTGCTTCGTAAGATCGAAGAAGATGAAAGAATGCGAAAAAATCTGAAGGAAAGGGAAAACAACGCTGAAAAGCGTGAGAACACATGTGAATTTTACACGTCGAGAGAGGACTGAAAACTCTTATATGATACCATGTGAATCATTAGAGATGGAAATAGGCAGAAAGTGTGCCTCTGCTATGAGGCTTTTATTAATATATATAGAAAGTTACAAACTAACACTATTACAATATGATACCTATATTATGAGAAAATATCAATACAAACTACAACAACTCACACCTTTTCCCCTTTTACTTTCTTAATCTTCCTTCTTCCTCTTTTACAGATTAATAATGTTGATCTGAACGACTCTGACGAGAAAGTCGAGAGAAAATCCTACCTCACCAGAACAAAACGAATTAAATTTTTAGACTCCAACCGTTGGAATCGTTTAATCTGGGTTGACCAATTTTGAAGGTTTTAATGGGTCGAACCAGGAATTAAACACAATTGGAACGGACTAGATTTAAACTCAGATCGGACCAGACTAGTGGCCGGTCACTGATTTTACCAGTTTGATCGATCGGTTCAATCCGATTTTGATAACATAGCGATTTATTATTTAATCTTCCATCACCCATCAATCACATTTCCTCCTCCCACTTTCCTTTATCTTCCTCCATTTACCCTTTTCTTTTTTCTGACATACCATTTTCCATCTTTTTCTTCTCATTCTTCTTTTATCCTCACCGGACGGTCGGAGCATTACTGTCGCTGGAGCACCAGCCGGAGCCTGAGGATCAACAAATATGTTTTTTTTTTCTTCTTCTTCCTTTATCCTCGCTGGACGGCCGGAGCCTTACTCTCGCCGGAGTTCAGAGCTTTGTTAGATATGGTTTTTTCGGTTGAACCAGAAATTATATATGCGGTTGGTCGTCAGGTTTTTGCAGTCAAATTGGGTGAACTCTTCGATTTGACTCTTTGACCAAAACCGCGTGCCAGTTTTGGCGTAACCATTCATGGCCGGACCGGCCGATCCGGTCCGGTTTTAATAACCTTGGTAACCACATTAGAATCCTAGGCATATACGTAAACCAACTTATGCCAAATAGTCAAGCTTGGAGACAGAGAAAGATGCACGGACCAAGGGCAGCTTCGTCATTCCCTCTCAAAAGCACGGTGGCATCCCTTGTTATTTTCGTAAAAATAGTGGGCTTTTCGCAACACATCTGGAAATATATTCAATCGACGCGAGCCCCTGTTCTCTCATTGTTTGCCTTTTATCTCCCCAGATCTGCGGTTTCCGGATTTTTTTCCAGAAATAGGCTTGGTCCCAAAATAAATTCTCAAAATAGGCTCTATGTACGGTCAATTCCCAAAATAGGCTTGCTTTTGATGACTGGGCACGTATGTCGCCAAAATAAAGCAATGATCGTCATTTATTTTGGCGACATACGTGCCCAGTCAGCAAAAGCAAGCCTATTTTGGGAATTGACCGTACATAGAGCCTATTTTGAGAATTGATTTTGGGACCAAGCCTATTTCTGGAAAAGATCCGCGGTTTCCTCTCCTTTTAGCTTCGTTTTCGACGCTATCGTTTAACGTCGACGGCAGCCATCAGCCTATTAGGTTTTGTGTTCTCTATACCGATTTCGATTTATCAGCCTCTTATCAGAGAAAAATCCGAGAAACCTCCTCCGTTCTCGCTGTCCTACAAAATTTTCTGTTCACCAATCAAAATTTCTTTCTCTTATTTTTGTTTGGTGTTATTGTTTCCAGTTGAGCGTCAATTCACTCCTTTTGCGCAGGAACTTGATGGTTCCCTTTCCTTTTCTCCTCCCAACCAGCACAGACTTTTTTTTTTCTTTTCTTAATTTATTTTTTATCCTCTTTCGTGGAATCGTCTTCCCAATTTTTGGACAGACTCTTTCTTTCGTTTGAAGATGAAGATGAATTGACTACTTTACCCCGGAGCCAACTTTACTGTTTACTTTAGGGGTGACTTGTTCGGTTTCGATTTTTGGTCAAACCGATTTGGGACCGATTTTAAATCGAAATCGGTCACCGATTAACCAAATTCGGGAATTCGAAACCGCTGCGGTTATAGGATTCAACCCATCGGTTACATACCTCTAATTCGGTCATTGACCGATTTAAACTTTTGACTGAATAAACTGAATTGAGTATTCTCCATAGATCCAAGCTTCTTCTTCCTCTCCACATGTCCAAGCTTCTTCTTCTTACTCTTCTCTAGATCAAATCTTCTTCTTCTTCTCTTTTTTCTTCCTCTTCCTCTCCAGTTTCAAGCTTCTCCTCCTTCTTTTTCTTTCTCTCCAGATCCAATCTTCTTCTTCTTCTTCTTCCTCCTCTTCCTCTCCAGATCCAATCCAATTTTGTGCTTCGTTTGAGGCCGACGTGGCGTTTGGTTGGAAAGGATGAGTTTCCACTCCAATAGGATGGTGTCGCCTGGCGAATCAAGGAAGCGAAAAGAGAGAGAACCATATCCAGCGTTTTATTCCCCAAAGCCCTCGATTTCATCGGCTCGGCCTCATCATCAACTCCACCACACGCCCCCGCCGCCGCAGACTTCCAACGTCCTGCTAGCCGGTTACCTAGCATACGAGTTCCTCTCTAGAGGGACGATTCTGGGAGAAAAGTTCACTCCTGAGAGGGCTGAGTCTGTGTTTGAGAGCGGGGGGAGAAGTAACATAACGGGGAAATCAGCGGTGGCGACGGAGGAGAAGGAAAAGGAGGAGGAAGAGAGGAAATACGTTGAGGTGGCGAGCTTGATGAAGACGAAAGGGGCCCACATTCCTGGGATAGTGAACCCTACTCAACTAGCGCAGTGGATCAAGATGTGACGATATATGTTTAGTTACAGAAATGAGGTTAGGTGTTCATTGGTCACTGGTCAGGCAATTCTTCAAGATAAATCTCATCTCATCTCAACTGTTGCAATTCTTCAAGAGATATACATGTATTGGTTGTCGACTGTAGTTTACAGCAGCGACAACAGTTAATTTTGTTTGTTTCTGGGTTCTATGCGCTTCTTCCAGCTGATCGAGCATTGGGGTTGAGACCAGGCCAGATCTTCTGATTGAATATCTTTTTTTTCATGTCCAATAAAGGTATCTATCTACATTATGTTTTTATAATTGTTGACCCCAAAATTTGAAATTAGAATGTAGGAATGATTAGGTATCTACAAAGATCCAATTTTCGACAGATAAGGAACATAAGTAAATTATGATGAAGAATAAGAAACAATTTATTTAAGATCTACAATCGGTAAATAATTAGACGTAGAAAGAAATCTCTAGTGACTAGAAAGGAAAAAATTTCATAACATAAGCGACTGACTGTATAGGGAAACGAGGTGGAAAGAAAAGAGGCGTTGGCAATAACAGCAGATGAATAGAATACGCAAGGACACATGAACGGACATGAGAGCCCATATATGAATTCATCCTACATGCCTTACAGTTGAAAACATTCACTTCATCAAAATCTGTTATCCCTAATCCAGTTAACATTCCATCCTTCCTAATGCAGAGAAATAGCAATATAAATACTGAGCACTAACAGAACATTGGACTTAAGGTGCTCTTGTACATACGTTAAGATCAAAATCAAACATCTTTTGGAGACCCAACACAGCAAGCATATCACACAGGGTAAACAAGTTAAAAACCACCACAAGTAAAAAAGCGCAAATACAAATCCCAGTTTCCGTTCTGCGACTTCTTTTATGAGACATATGACCATTAGCACAACTGGGAACATAATCCCTAAAAAGACTATCAAAATTCAGCTAGTTTCATGGGGGTAAGTGTACAAAGGGTTACCTCAACTCCTTTAACTTGCATTTGTTGTATGAGCTCCGTGAAGACACCTGAAAATCAATGGGAATTTTTTCACAAAAAGAACATAAGCCTGGTGGCCCAAGGAAAACAAAATTCTTAAAGAGAAGAAAATAAAAGCCATCTCCACGACTCTCACAACATTCACCGTATCGGTAGTTTTCTCCATCACTCTGGTAGCATATCCTTGTCTAGAGCCGGTGCAACAAAATGGTTCCTTCATATCATGGAATTCCGCCTCGATTATGCGGATATATGTACGCTGTTAGACAGTATTATCTAACAGCGGATATCTGTCCGCCGTTAGAATTTCGATCTTAAAGTGTAATTTTCTTGTAGCGGAGGGAAAGTGTTCCAACACTTTTGCATTGATGCTTATACTGCATATGAAAACTGGCGACTAGATTTTATAAGAAGAAACCAAGAAATACTGCCAACAGATCTATATAATGGGTTGTACGACGCTTTTTGTCGAGGAGATACAACTGCAAATAACATGGGGAACATAATCCTACCTGCTACTTATGTAGGTATGTATATATCGCAAAATTTTCTCAACAACAAGATTTTATTGTATATAACTTATTTCTATTTTGAACTGCTCACACATGAAGCACTCGATACATGAAGCAAATGTATTTTGACTCAACTGCTATCTCTCAACATTTTGGTAATCCAAATCTATGTATAACTTTTACCTGCAATGCTCAGTGGCCCGAAACAGTGGAAACTTTTAAGGATATTGTTGAACACAAGCTCACAACAAACCTCCCATTGTCGCAAGAGTATTCAACTTGAAACTATTGACACTAAAAAAGACATAAAAGAAGGTGATTTTTTCTGACGCACAATCGCAGGTCAGTTCCTAATACCAATCTCAAGCTACTACTCTTGTGTTCAATATCCTTTTGCATATTAAGCATAAATTTACCTCTACCAAAGCTCTTTGCTATACCCTTTCCTTTTGCTTATAGCTTTCTACTTAACTTGAATAGATTCATTTACCCGGCTCCACTAATAAGTTCAAAGAAGCTATCAACTTTTCGGTAAGATATAATAAATATATACTTCTTAATAAATTAGCTATTCTCATTTCATTATTATCGTAATAATATTTACATACACCTAAGTAAATTTTAATTTTTATTAGTTGCTCATTCACATTAAATACATAATGATATAAAAATTAACTCGTAGATATTCACATCATAGAGTTTCGAAAGCGGGGTCTCCCACACGTACATTTATTGATTTGGTTATCAACGGAACATAAGCTTGTGGATCAACGAGCAATCAACACAATTATTTCAGCAGAAATGCCAGATCCATCCATTGATCCTGTGGTGTTCCAGCCTTGTCGCCTGGCCCAATAATGGAAGCCCAAGCTGTTGGTCCTCCGGGAGTGGTGTACCTCGTAAGCAACGTGGGGGGAAGTTAGTTCAAGGAAAAGGGGAGGCGATCAGTTTAAGGAATGGGAGAGGGAGGCGAGTAACGTACCGCGGAGCGTTTTGTCCGCTGAGTAAAAGTATTGTCCTCTGGTTAATAGGGTATACGGGGTATTTATAGTACCCCTGCCTTGGTCGCCAAGGCTGAATCTTAGCCACTCGTTTGTAGCCCCCGTAGGATGTTGACACGTGTCTGCTCTGTCTTGGAACCCTAAGTGTCGCCAAGTAACCCTAGGAGGCCGCCGAGCTGGGCCGTCGCTTTGGGCCTTACTCCACTTCCTGGGCCTGCCTGTTCGGCCCATCTGATTTACTGCCTAAATCCGGACCTCCAGCCCTAGCCGCTGTGTTCAGGTTGCCGTGTGGGCCGTCGTGTGGGCCTTTGGGCCTCGTCGGGCCGGGCCCATCAATTGCCCCCAAGCCCTTAGTCGAGCTTTGCTTGGCTGAGGGCTTACTTATAACTCGGATCGCTTGTCTTGTGATCGCCGTAGGAGGGCCCATCAATTGCCCCTGAGCCCTTAGTTCGAGCTTTGCTTGGCTGAGGGCTTACTTATAACTCGGATCGCTTATGTTGTGTCGCTTTATCGCTTTGCTGTCCTATCGCCTTGTTGCTTTGTTGTTTTGCCGCTTTGGTGTCTTGGTTCTTATCGCCTTATCTCTTTTGTCGCTGCTTTCTATCGCGCCCCTTCTTTCCAGTTTTTCATGCACCTCTCTACCGCTTAGGGTATTATGGTCTTTTACTCCCTACCTTGCTGGAGAAGTTGGGGAAATCGGGGTATTTCAGTAATTGCCCAGAAAGCCATCATTACCTTATCCCTTCAGACGTCACCTCAGCCGCGCGTGCCCCCAATGAAACGTCGCGACGGCTCAACTTCCCGCCAACACGCCCTTTTAACCGCACGTGTGCCTCACTCATTCACCGCGACGGTTCCACTCCCGCTCACTGCACTCCTATATAAACCCCATTCTTACCGTCTTCCTCCGTTTTTTACTCTTCCTCTGCCACCTTGCCTCTC
Organism: Linum lewisii; assembly: GCA_034768395.1. Lineage (NCBI taxonomy): Eukaryota > Viridiplantae > Streptophyta > Magnoliopsida > Malpighiales > Linaceae > Linum > Linum lewisii. The sequence goes on along the minus strand of CM068299.1, from coordinate 17,524,287 downwards.
TGTTTTTACAGTCTTCTCGCCTCCCCTGCTTCTTCCTTCCTCCGCCGATCAGAAAACCTCCATTTTTCCTTCTTCCGACCACCGGAAAACGTTCATCTCTCTTTGCCATTTTTCAGATGTCTGGAGCTCCCCGACGCCCACCTGGTACGTGACTCTCCTTCTTTCTCACTCTCATTGCCGTCCTGCCGTGTGTTTCCTTCTCTTTTCTGCTTCTTGATATTAGTCTTGAACCATGGATTCCGATTCCGATAGCCAAAACCAAAGTCATTCCTACTCCGCGGGTACCGACTCTTCACCTTCTCCTTCATCCTCTCCTTCATCCCCTCCTTCAACTTCCAGCCAGTCTCCTGAACCAGTGTCCTTAAATCCTCCATCTATGGCCGAAACCTCGTCTGCCCAAATTTCTGACGTAGCAGAGGAGAATTTTAATGAATCTCCTGCCCTGCCTTTTTGGGGTCCCCACCAAAAAGGATTCGAGCGGGCCCGTCATGGGGTCGAGATTGATCCTGAGGCGACTAGAGTCACCGGTTCCTACTCCATTGGCAACTGGCGGTCTATGTGGGGAAGAGCTACTTGTGACGAGCGCACGGTCATCGGCCCGGGCTACTTTCCTTCAGGGTCGGTGGAGAAGATCGCCCGCGTTCTTCCATTCGCCATGTTGCCGTCTACCTGGGAATTCGCCGTGGCCTCTCGGCTTTCCACTATTGGCAATTGCCCGCCAGGGTGGCGCGGCGTCTGACGGCTCACAGCTCCTTCCGCCATCCTCGTTCACGGTCGCCCTGCTTGGGTGCTTTGGCGCTTCTCTTGGCGCCTTTAACGTCGGGTGTTGGGCTACAGCCTCTGCTTTTGAATGCAGCTGCGTGACTAAGAAGATCGCCCCCACTCTGCGGTTGTTTCAATTAATTCATTATGCCAAACCACCTCCAATGGCATCAGTTTCGTTCGCCGAGCTGATCTTACTCAAAAGGGCACTTACTCATCACCGAAACCTCGCCCTACATGGTACCATTCATTTTTCTACTTCCGCCCCAGCGACACGGATCACCATTGGGCTTCGCTGCTCCCTTCATCCTGGTCTTCTGGTGACGTGAGTTCTTTCAACGCCGAGCTTGATCCTACTCCTGACAAATACTCCTACGTCGCCAGATCCTTCTTGATTGCCATCACTTATCGACCACTTCTGGCCTGCGGACTGCCCAGGCGGGGATACGAGGAGGTATACTTTATGTCTTAGGCGGTGCTGATTGTTTTCCTCCCTTCCTAGCTGTCGCCGTTCATCTTGCGTAATTGAGTCGTCGTAGCCAAACCCTTAGGAATGTATAACCTTTATATTATCGCCTTTTTGTGCTCTCTTCTCTTTCCTTTTTTTTTATACTAATCTTTGGATGTACTTTTCCTAGGCGCCGTAAGCCTCGCTGGGTGCCTCCTTAGTACCACCGCGCGTGGTCCTGTCGTCGAGACTCGTCCCAGCCGCTCTGAGGCTGCCCCCGTCGCCCCTGCTTCTGCCCAACCTTCGCCTGACAAATCTAAGGGGAAGAGGAAGGCGGCTGAGACGGATGAAAGCCTCCTTTCTTCAAAGAGGAAGAAAAAAGCTGGGGTTTCCAAGCCGAGGAGAAAGGCAGGTGAGGGCTCCAGCAATCCACCGGCCGCCGCCCCCACTAGTGATAGAGGTGGAGGATGTCGATGCTGAGACTGAAACTCCCCTCCGCCGCTCTCGTCGCCAATCGCCTCCGACAAATGACAATCCTTCTGCGAGGGAGCCCTTAGAACATCCTGCTGACGAGAACGTCATCTCATATGACGACTCCTATCTTCCTGACGAACCTATCCCTCTTCCCCGGGATCCGGAGCATCCCGAGTCTGCGCCGGCTGCAGAGCTTGATCTTCGTCCTACCGAGCCTGCTCGCGACCACTCTCGCCCGCCTCCTGTCAACACCGACCGTGCCTGCCGGGCCAGCTGGACAGAGCGAGCTAACACTCTCTTCGATCGCCCTGCTCCTGCTGGTCGCGAGGGCGAGGGTCCCTTTCGCCTCCCCTACTTCGCTGTCGTTCATCCCGTGGCATCCCACATATCGCCCCGGATGGCGAGTGATATCACGAGGGAGTTCTCTCGAGGTGTCTACGAGGGGGTGACCGCTCCTGGTGAGGGCTCGGAGATTTCGGACCTGCATGGGGCAACTTCCTGCCGCCTCCTTCAGGTATTTATGGAATGCGTCATTTATTTGCTTTGTCCTGTTACCTTAGCTCTGCTCGCTGCTTCTTACCCCTTACATTTGTTTTGCTGCCTAGGCCGTGGCCGAGCTCGGCGATCTTTCCTTTGCATGTAAACACATGCAGGAGGAGAATCGGAGGCTGAAGGAGGATGTTGAGAATCTGCGCTCTTTGCGCATGGATCTCACCCGTTATCATAACGAGGAGAAGGTATTTACTCATCTGCCTCTTCTTTCTCCCCTTTTATATATACTATTTCCCGGCTTGTCACCTTACGATCCTTGCTAAACCCGCACGTTGTTGTTTGTTTTTTTTTATATTAGCGACGGGCAGATGCAGCGACCTCTGCTGCTGAGTCTCTGAAGGAAAGCCTGGCTGAGGCGACTGGGCGGATCTCCCAGATGGAGGGCGTCCAGGAGGACTTGCAATCTGCTAATAAGCACATTGTCGCCCTTGAAGCCGAGTTGGATGAGGCTCGTGTCAATGTTGCTCAGGTGGAGGAGATAGCCGCCGAAAGGGACAGAGCTAAGGAGCTGCTTAATGACTCTCTGGCGGCTGAATCGGCGGCGGATCGTGATCTTGCCGCTGCCAAGGCTCAGTATGATGAGACTGTGGCTTATTACACTCATGCTCTCGGCGAGAGTATGCGTGTAGTAACGCGCAGCTGTCGTAATGAGTTCTACGAGCTGTTTCCCAACAAGGGCTGGCCGGGGCGAAAAATGGTTCGAGCCGTCCTCCGAGGTCTCAATCGCTATAACTTTGGGGTTCCCGACCTTCCCGATGCCGAGGAGGAGACTTATTTTCGAGATGCTGCTCGCTTGGAGCGGGAGATAGTGGCGGCAGATGCTGAATATGTGGCGGCCACTCGCCGCAGCCGTGGCCTGCCTGATCTGAATCTCGATGGATCAGAGGTTCAGCCGCCATCATCTGATCAAGCCCTCTCGACCAGCGGCAAGGACTTCAATTCCGCCGCTGACCCTTCCAAGGCTGGCGAGAAGGGCTCCGGCGCTAAAGACCCATGATCCCGCTTTCAACCTGTTGTTATTATTGCTATCATCATGTTTTTGCGTGCTGTTGCTGTTTTCCTCTCTTTCTCCTTCTCTTTTTTTGTAAAAACTGCTTTATTAAACTCTTCCTCGCGAATTTTCAATCTTTGGTCTTTTATCTTATTACACCTCTCTTGATCGCTTTGCTTCTTTTCATCATTAACTAGATGTTATACCGATAACTTTGATGCTCTTAGGTCTTACATAGCGATCCCAATGCCCTTAGGTCTTACATAGTGATTTGTTAATGCTCGTAGGTCTTACATAGCGATCCCAATGCCCTTAGGTCTTACATGATAAATTTGATGCCCTTAGGTCTTACACAGCGATTTGTTAATGCCCGTAGGTCTTACATAGCGATCCCAATGCCCTTAGGTCTTACATGATAATTTTGATGCCCTTAGGTCTTACACAGCGATTTGTTAATGCCCGTAGGTCTTACATAGCGATCCCAATGCCCTTAGGTCTTACATGATAAATTTGATGCCCTTAGGTCTTACACAGCGATTTGTTAATGCCCGTAGGTCTTACATAGCGATCCCAATGCCCTTAGGTCTTACATGATAAATTTGATGCCCTTAGGTCTTACACAGCGATTTGTTAATGCCCGTAGGTCTTACATAGCGATCCCAATGCCCTTAGGTCTTACATGATAAATTTGATGGCGCGAAGACATATATTAGATTCAATCATTAGGGCCCTTAGTTGCCTTAAAAACTAGCCTCGGTTACAAGTGTCTTTTTAATCATAATATCGCCCGAGATGCATGGAGTTCCAAGTTTTGGGGATCTTTGCTCCATCTAACTCTGCTAGTTTGAAGGTGTTGGCCCCTACCACTCGTCGTACTCTGTATGGGCCTTCCCATCCGGGATTGAGCTTGGCCGCCCCGACCGCCGGCCTGAAGATCTTTCGCAGCACTAAGTCATTGAGCGCGATGTGATGTGGTCGGAGCTTTAAATTGTACCGCCTAGCTAACTGCTCCTTTTCAGCGATCAGCCGCATCTGTGCCTTTTCTCTTTTTTCCTCAATCATATCTACGTTAAGCATCAATTCTTGTTCGTTGACCTCATCCCTGTATTCCTGTATTCGGATAGATGGGATTGAGATTTCTACCGGAAGGACCGCCTCAGTCCCGTACGTCAATGTGTAGGGAGTCTCCCCTGTCGCCGTTTTATAAGCCGTACGGTGAGCCCATAGTACATGATCAAGCTCCTCGGCCCATACGCCCTTACAGCCATCCACTCTTTTCTTTAATCCTTGTAGAATAAGCTTATTAGCCGCCTCTGCTTGTCCATTAGCTTGTGGGTAGGCGACCGAAGCGAATCTCAGATTTATCCTCAGGTCATCACAAAATTCTTTAAAGACCTGTGAGTCAAACTGAGTTCCATGGTCACATATAATACTTTCTGGTATACCAAATCTGGTGACGATACTTTTAAATGCAAACTTCTGTATCTGCTTGGCGGTGATACTTGCCACCGCTTCTGCCTCAACCCACTTGGTGAAATAATCAACCGCCACGATGAGGAATTTCCTTTTCCCCGAGGCTTTCGGAAATGGGCCTAGGATATCCATCCCCCACCTCGCGAATGGCCACGGGCTGACATTCGCCTGGAGCGTGTTGCTGGCAACTTGTGATAACTTGCAAATTCCTGACATTTGTGGCATTTCTTCACCAGGTCGCCAGCCTCCTTTCTCATTGTTGGCCAATAGAAGCCCTGGTATATTAAGTTCCTTTCCAAACTTCTTGTTCCCAAGTGAGTACCACATACTCCTGAATGTACTTCCTCTAGGGCCCAAGCTGCATCCTCCTCTCCCAGGCATCGCAAGTATGGACCCATAGCTGATTTTCGATACAGCTCTCCCCTATTATAGTACACCTCCCTGCTTTTCGCCGGAGCTTGGTCGCTTCTAACGGGTCACTTGGTACAGTGTCGTTATCCAAGTATTGAATAATAGGCGTTCGCCAGTCGCTTTTCCCAATTCCGTTAATCACGTGAAAACACTGCTTCCTCCTTGTTTCTTTTTCCACTGTGACCATTCGCCCTTCTTCAAAATCTGTCACCGTTGCTAGTTTCGATAATGCATCCGCGTGGCAATTCTCCTCCCTAGCAATCTGGGATATAACCACCTTCTTGAATTCCGATATAAGCAGTTTTACCTCATCAAAATAAGGGAGGAGCGACTCCTCCTTTACCTCAAAGCTCCCATTAACTTGGTTGACTACTATCGCCGAGTCTGAGAAAAACTTTGATGTTAGTAACTCCCATACTCTTAGCAATTCGCAAGCCAGCCTCCAATGCCCCGTACTCAGCTGCATTGTTGGTTCGATTAGTTGCAAATCGCAATGCGACCTCGTGGAGGATCCCCCCAGGAGACCTTAGGACTATCCCCGCGCCTGACCCTCCTTTACTCGAGGCGCCCTCTGTAAATAACGTCCATTCATCG